>JAJTUV010000177.1:1255000-2510000 GCA_021653895.1 Mastomys natalensis
GATAGGAGGCGATGAAAGCCTGCTGTGATATTAGCTCTAGACACAAACATGGCCAAGTAGATTCAGAAAACGTCCCACAGTGGGCAAGACATGAACATCAATTTCCTCGCTAAAACCGGTCCATAGGATAAACAGAAAAAAGGTTCAATGTGGCAGAAATGAGGTATCATTTGCTGTTGTCTCCTTAGTTAATAATACACTACTCATATTTGTGGGAAAGTGCCTCCTTATCTTATGAGGTATTTATTCATTTACTTATGAATGCATTTAGTTTTAGACTTGGTGACTGGGCAGAAGCCCATTCAACCAGGCATGAATTCTCTTACAAAGCTATACCAGTAGCCTGTAGAAACTGTGAAAAGCAGAAAGGGTAAATTAGAAAACAAACCACTCATCATTCTCTCACTCAAAAAACAGTTGGGGGATGTTATTGTTATCATTTTTTATGTGTATGAAGTTGTACATATTGAAGTTACATTTTCTGAAATGATTTTCAAGGGGAAAATGTTAATTAATTGACTTCCTTCTATGTGGACACAGAAAAAAGTACCCGAACTAGAAGTGTGTGTGTTTATGGACATGAGTATGAACCATCTGTGGCCAATGATTAACTAACTTCTAAACTCCTAAACTTATTTAAATATTATGAGTCTCTCTCTCTCTTTTTTTTTTCCATTCAAACACAGACATCATAGATGATATTAATAACATAGCATCCAATGCCAGAGGTTGAATATACCAAGATGTCTGGTGATTCTTAGATATTTGGGGTTTATCCAGACCCTTACATGATCTGGTGTAAACCAAGGACCCTTGTCACAGAAAGTTCTTATCTATATATGCACAAGCCATTTCTCAGTACACAGAACTTGATCAGGTTCACTTGTTCCCTAAAGCCTATCAGAACCCAGCTAGGGTCCCTTCCCACCACTAGAACATCCTTAAGTGTCTTTGTATAAGCCTTCTTTCTGAGGACCAAACAGAAGGGTCACTGTTATAAACTAAATTTTCTTGTGTTGTTAATTACGTTTTGCTTTTGGTTCTATAACAGAGCAAAAGATACTGGGGGAAAGAAACTACTCGTGGGCAGAGTTATGAATCCAGACCAAATGGTGGCATAAATGCTTTTTTAATTTTGAAAGCATAGAAATATTCTGAGCCATAACTCTTAGAGTGGTCTTGAGGAAGATTGGATCTTGTAGAGTGAAAGAATGTGTCATGATTTAGCTTAATATAAGCCATTTTTCATCCTTTTCTTGTGTTTGGATCTCTATTATCTGTCTGTGAAATGTGTACCATGAGGCCAGGGGGAAGGACTTCTGTCTAATTATTTGCTATGCTGTACGGAGGGTACCTCAGACAGTCAATAATAATCAATAGTAACTGTACCCCGGCTCAGATTCTGGAGTCAGAAGCTATAGGGTGCATAGGTCCATGGTACTTTTCATTAATTTTCTTTTGCTAGTTTTTCTATAATTTTAAGATTAATTTAGAACCTGTGTTTGCTAATGAGAACAAATAGCCACTGTTTCTTTTCTTTTCCCTTTTTTTTTTTTTTTTGAGAGAGAGAGAGAGAGAATACAATCCCAGGTGTTTTCTCTCTGTTAATGAGAAAAAATGTCTTTTTGCTTCAGATTGAATGAACAGAGCGGGGGGACAGGAGATTTGCATGGTTAAATGACTGTGGGCCCTTCCTTGTGGAAGTAATATTCCCCTGTTGTCAATTACTTCTATCCAGACATCTGGATGTTTACCCTGGAAGTGTGCAGATGTCAGCTTGTTCTGTATCGTACTTGGAAATGTGGTGATAACTTGACTTTGATTTGAGTAAACATAAAATATCTAACATTTAAAGTCAGAAGTTCACTGTAGGAAAGACTCTAGACTGACGTTTATTAAAAACAATGGGGACTTGAAAAAGATATTGGAACCATCCCTAAAGAAATAGACACTCAGAAAAAGTAAACAAAGCTATAGTTATGCTTTCTTAAACCAAGAGCACAGTTGGATAATGCTATTTATCTACTCCTTGAACTTGCAGAAACTGGAGCTGAGGACATTGACATTCTTCCCAATGGTCTGGCTTTCTTTAGTGTGGTGAGTACCATCTTCTTGTCCCATGTGCAGCCAGGGACCAACAGGTCTATTAATTTAAACCCATAAAATAGTAACAGATTTTAAATTCCTCATCTTTCAAAGTAAATTCCAAGAAAAAGACAGGTCAGGCTGGATAGGGAAATGTCCTTAAGCTTTTCTTAGTGTACAGGTGAAAGTCTTCCCTGACTGATTGTCTTTTGTCTCCCAGTTACATAGCACTAGAATGTTCCAGTTCAAATTGGTTTTCTAATGTGTTATTTACAAAGATCTCTGAGACTTGGAGAGATGGCTCTGTTGGTATGGTGCTTCCTTTGTAAGCAGGAGGCCCTGAGTTTCCATTCCCTGAACCCAAGTCTAAAAGCAATAACAACAACAAAAAGAGAACACAGCAGTGGACGCTTGTAATCACAGCACTGGAAGGGTTCAGAGGCCAGAGAACTCCAAGGTCACTGAGAGACCCTTGCTCAAAAATCAAATAAAGTGGGGAGATCTGGAAAGATGTCTCAGCAGGTAAAGGCTCTTGTTTCCAAGCCTGACAGGAGGTGAGTGTAATGTTTAGAACCGACATTGATGGAAGGAGAAAAACTTACTTCCACAAATTATCCTCTGACCTCAGCCTGTGTGGACACATACATACACACACACACACACACATAACACACATTGAGACACTGAGGCATCAGTGTGAATATTAGACACTACCACTATGATATTTTCAATACAGCATCTATTCTTCCCACTATCTGTTCCATTTAAGTGCAGTAAATTCTGAATTTATATATGCTACTATTTTCCTGTATACTAATTTTCCCAAACTAAGGCCCCTGCTCTCCCAAATAGCTCATCATAAGGAAAAATTTTGCAACTACTTTTATTATTCATATGCTTCTCTTTTGTTGAAGAATTCATATAGGTTGATGAATAATTGACCTTCTGAGTATCTGATAGAAAGTCTTTCAAGCTCATTGTCTGTGTGGTTCTGACACACAGAGTGTATAGATTGAAGGCATTGAATGCTTCTGACCCCATTGTCCTGACTGGGGTAGAAGTCAGAGTCTTTCATATCTTCCTTGTCCAGTTTCTTTTGAGGAAGAAGAATCTGACTATACAGCCTGCCTCTAGTATTTTTTCCTTCTCAGCAGCCATTCTTGTGAGGCTCTGAGACTCAGGAAGGAGATGGAGAAACCTGGAGATACATTAAAAGAGGCACACAACACTAATAAAAATAATTACTGGATTTAAAAGGAAGGCCAGAGTACTGAACATGGAAGAGACTGAGGGTTGGAGCACTCCGTGGATCCCTGATGGTCCTTACATGAAGGACTCTGAGCAGCTGGATGGACCAGTGATGCCAAAAGAAATGCTGTGGCCTTCAGAAGGAGCAATAATACTTATATTTAACTCCAACAATAGACAGTTTCAAAGGAAACCTTCCGTTACCTATGCAGAATGAATTAGGGCATACTTACAGTAGAACTCTAGATTTATTGTGAAGCATGTGTCTATAAGGAAAGACCACAGGATTGCTGGTCAGAATTACTCATTACTAGAGATGCCATGATCCTGAATAAACAAGGAGAGAATGGCATTGTGGGTTTTGGTGGTGATGCTGATATTTGTTTTTGCAAAGATGTGTTCTTGGAAATTTGGAACTACCCATTTCAAGATTTTTACTTCCAAAGGAATGACTTTGAACAAGAAGAAGTAAGACATCCATCCAAAACACTGAAATCCACAGCCATTTAAGCTGATAGGCTTATGACCAATCAATGTCAACTTTTCTTTTTTTGTTATCAGTCATTGATTATTTGGCTTTTGCTAGTTTCATTTACTCCAGCAGAGTCTCTAACATTCCACAGCACATACACCCTTCTAAATGCATAGTTCTTACATCGTGGGGAGTGAGGGGGGAGTGACTTGCTTTGATTTCTAACGTGGAAACCCTCCTAAACCACCCTACTCCTAAAAATGGGTTTAAGGGGCATTCCAAAGCTAACAAGTCTGATAACCAACAAGATGACACAGAGTAGACTAGAACAGAGAAAGAGGAATATATGTTGCGTTGCTGGAGTGTCTCCTTAAAATGATGGCAATGGTGGGTTTTATGCTATTTGTACTTTGATGCAACTAACAATAGAACAAAAGTTTAAAGCAGAGAAATACGGAAATAATTGAAAGTGTTGCTACAGTTTAGATAGTGATCACCTTTTTGTAGTGCTGTGTGATGGTGGAGTCACACTACTGTTAAGAACATAAGTCAAGAAACAAGATGATTAACAGCTGACGTAGGGCTGCCATGAAACACTGGCAGAGCTGTAGTTTGTTCTGCTTATTGGGCCAGCCAGCATGGAAGTAGGCAGTTGTAGATAGTCCTTAAAAATTAAGAATTTCCTATTCTGTCCATTTTTGTGTATAGAAGTCTTTGTGTTTTTATTGCACCCTTAAATTTACACAAAGTATAGTAAACTGAACATAGTAGTGAATTTGCATAAGGTTTTTATTGCTCTTACAGTTTCTCTTAAGAATAGAAGGAGCATTCTGCATTTTCTAGTCAGCCAGAGACTCCAAATCATCTCTGCAAATGCCACAAAAGTTGATTATACAATTCAATACTCACACTTGATGGATTCCAAGCAAACTAGAAATAAGAGGAATTCTCAGAAGCCAAAAACAAACACCATTCTTAATGGCAAAACATGAGCTATGTTTCCATTAATGTTCAAGAGGAGGAAAAGTCTCTCTACCCTCAAAATATTACTAGCCAGCTGGAGTTTCTAATAACCTAATACAATAAGAAAAGGGAGCATGTTGAAGAAGTCAAAAGACAGGTGGTCAATGCTTTCAGATAATGTGGGCCTCGTTATTTTCAGATAATGTTTTTTAAACAACCTAGAGAGTCAACTAACAGGCTATTACTAATAAGGCAAGATTTCGATTCAAAGTGAACATATAAAATATCAGGGCTTTCCCGGTGCCATACAACAGACCAAGTAATAAAACTTTACTCCACTCAGACAGAGGTGCTCCAGTGGTGATTATGTTAGAGGGGAGACATTGGTACCAGAATGAGTACCAGAATAGTATGAGACATCAAAAGAACAAAATAGAGTGTCCCCTAACTAACAAGTATGAAAGCAATGATCCAGGGCAGAGTCAAGGAGACACTAGAGATAGATGGGAGAAAAGATGGGTTATTTGCCATATTCCAGGTCCTGGGATTTAGTAGGAAATCAAAAAGGGTCCTAGAATGAATTCCTACCAATCTGGTCAACAGATGGTGACAGAGAGACGGGGTAGTGGAGAGTACTAATTCTGGCCTGTGTGGCGACATGCTGTCATTTGGAAAAAGAGCTGAGATCTCTGTGGTTAGGGACATTGCCCAGAATTCAAGTGGATGAGAGTGTAAGTCTTGTCTATAAGCAGAGAAGAGGCTTTTAGACAGCAAGAACAGCTCACAAGTACTGAGATGAGTACACTAGCTGGACAGAAGAGGGTGTCAGCCTCCTCTGCAGTGCTACCTACAGCAAAGTTGCTCATGTACATATTAATATGTATGTGTGCCATTGGCACTGGGGTGATAGAAAATGGCAAGCTAGGAAGAGGGGTATAGGATAGGTCAAGCCAGTTGGTACTGCTTGGAGGGGCCTCACTGGGAAGGTGGCATCTAGAATAGATGTAAATATATTAAGGGATGGAGCCCTGTGTCTTTGGAGGGAAGCATTAATGGGCAGGTGGGTCTGGGAGTAAACCCTGGCATGAGAACATGCTTGCTTATTGCAGAGGGCCATGAAGCCTGCCTAAGACATTGTGGGTATGGGAGAAAGACATGGGGTGAGGAGAGAGATGGGTATGGGAGGTAGGGGGGTGAGAAAGGCCCATCACACAGGGCCTTCAAGCCATCCTAAATCTTCCCTTGTAATCAGACCAAGTTGGGGAGCATTAGAGTTTTGGTTAAAGGTGTGTCATAATCCACCACAATCATGATGCATAGGGAACATAAATGATCAGGAAGTAAGGGCAGAAGCAACAGAGACATTTTCCTGGTCCTCAATGTCAATGAAGGTAGTCATAGAGGAATGAAGTGATCTACCCATATCTGTATGACGGATATCGTTTCAAGATAACACCAACAAGTTCTGATGACCAGATATCAAGCCTTCCAGCCTCTTGCAGAGTTCAGGCATGGGATGGGAGAGTGTCTTCTCGACCAACCCCCTGCTCTACCTGGAATCTCGCTGTCTACCACTCATTAGATAGCCCTTCAAGAGAATGAGGAGCTGCATTATCTGTCAGAGCTCTACAAGACGATCTATTGTTCAATTTCCAGCTCCTAATCACCATTTTCTTTTGTTCTGTTACCTTTTGTGTTCCTGGCTTTCTGTCCCACCTTGTTCTTTGTATTCGTGGCTCCATGCCACTAACTTTAACTAAAGTTGCTACTTATAATTCCTGTAGAGTAAGCACATAATTCAGGAAGGTACTTAAGCCTTTGTGTTTAATTCTTTTCCTCCCACTGCTTCTCAAGGGCCTCAAGTTCCCAGGGCTCCACAGCTTTGCACCAGACAAGCCTGGAGGGATACTGATGATGGATCTCAAAGATGAGAAGCCAAGGGCGCTGGAGTTAAGAGTCAGCTGGGGCTTTGATTTGGCTTCATTTAACCCACATGGCATTAGCACTTTCATAGATGACGGTAAGAACTGATGTGCTGCCAAGGTGAAGAAACACACAGAGCTTCATGGATGGCTGTGAGAAGTAGCCCTCACACACACACACACACACCACACACACACACCGGAAGGAGACAATGATCTCATGAAACAAGTCTGTGTTCTGCCTACCAACAGTTTGTTTACATGTCTCCTAAACTAGCTGCATGTTGAAATATTAACAGTTAACAACCAAAAGAATGCTTAGATTTCCATCCAGACTTTTTCATATTACTGTGGTCACCGGATTAAAAAGAGCTAAATCTCCAAATGAGTCTATGAATGTGTCAGGCATGAATTCTGTGTATAAAGTGTGGACCACTCCACCTTAAAGGTAAGGGGACCAGTGATCATCACTAATATCAGGTCAATGGTAATGGGAAGGACCAGCAAGAAGAATGAGTCATTGAACAGCTTATCCCTTCAATCTTCCCGAGCCCATGCTATTGAAACGCCAGTGCCTGCCCACGGGTCCTATGTGTCTTATAAAATTGCTCTGCTTTTTTTTTTTTCATCCTTTAGATGATACAGTTTATCTCTTTGTTGTGAACCACCCAGAATTCAAGAATACAGTGGAAATTTTTAAATTTCAAGAAGAAGAAAATTCTCTGTTGCACCTGAAAACAATTAAACACGAGCTCCTTCCAAGGTACTTATGTTCCTCTTTCTCACTTGCCTGGCTATCTCTGGCATTCCTATGTACATATGTAGGGGTGTGTGTGTGTGTGTGTGTGTGTGTGTGTGTGTGTGTGTGTGGTGTATAAGCATTTCCAAACTGAAAACCTAAAGTCTAGAATGCCCTGTAATTTGAGTCTTCCGAAGCATGATGCCACAAATAATAATTCTATAGCATGACATTTCCTTTCTTTTTAAATAAAACATTGTGTGGTTCCCTATGGAAGATATGCACAATATCAAATGAGTCAATGTTCCAGCCTTGATAGGAGGGAACTCAGGAGATCTCACACCTTGCTGAGACTCTGTTGGCAGTTGGTCACTGCGGGAGGAGGAAGTGTACTTTTACTTGAGGAGTACAGCCTCTAATAGTCTGACCGTTCACCAGTGGATGGTCAGGCACCATGGCGTACAAGCAGTACAAATTTTAAGAATCAAGATGTATGTGATATGTAAATGAATGTTATGTTTAGATTTGAGCCTCATCTACCAGAGAGATCTCATTGTGGTTTTTGCCAATAGCAAAAACTTAAAAATAACTTATAGTATCCCATGAATTTTCAATAACGGACACTCAAACACTCAACATCTCACCTCTCTCTCTCTCTCTCTCTCTCTCTCTCTCTCTCTCATGTGTGTGTGTGTATTTCTGTGCAGACCAAAACGATGCCACTCTTTATAATGAGGGTGTTCCGAGCAAACTTTCTTGAGAAATGATGAAACACAGACTTCAGGGTGATACTCCTCAAGCCCGATTTGATAAACCCTACCATTTTTTATGGCTGACATCCTCATCTCAGATAACTTAGTCAAACACTGACGTTTCCTGGTGGAGCAGCTTGTCTTCTGGGAGGCTTACATGCTTTATACAAAGCACATTCATGATAGCTGGGGGTCAATAGCATCCAAGTTGAAAGAGGACTACTATTAGAAAAATGACAAGAATATGGAGTATACAACTACAGGAGTCTCATAGATTCCTTCCAGCCCAGCTTGCATTACGCTCCTGCTTTAAGCTTGAACTTGATAGATATTTTTTAATCTTTACTTCCCTATCTAGGTTATAAGCATGTAATGTCCAATCATTCTTCCTCCAGATGCACTTCGTAATAAAGAGGAGCATGAATACCGGTCAGGCACTGTTTAAATTGTGGAGCTTTTTCAGGAGAGAGAGCGAAAGAGAGAGAGAGAGAGAGAGAGAGAGAGAGAGAGAGAGAGAGAGAGAGTCTTCCTTGTAGCTCTGAATTTTTCATTTGACAGAGAAGAAAACAGCACTTTCAGAGATTTTTGCATAAGATAATTGGAATTTCAATTTAATAACACCTTTGCCTAACTGGTTGGAAACAATAATTGTTTTTAGCATATCAGTCTCTCACTCGAATAGCTGGTCTCTGACCATTTCATCATCTGTCTCTCTGCAAGTGTTTATCGAATGCTTGTTCATTCTCAGCTTGGCAGCTTTGTGAGGCAGGTAGAAATTGAACAGTCAACCCTCGTTTGACTAATGACTAAGCAAGGGGCCTCAGGAAAGTCCAGCTGCAGAATAAACGAGGTAGGGATAGATGTGACTGACAGCGTAATGACAGTCAGGCCCAGGCCAACAGCTCCCCCTTTATAGGCAGCTGTTAAAGCCTGGAATGCGTGTATCAGAAAATATACATTTAGCTGGGCATGATGGCACACACATGTAACACCAGGACTTGGGTGGTAGAGGGACCAGGAGAGCCAGCCTACACTATAGGAGACCCTGAGTCAAAAAAAAAAATAATAATAAAAGAAAAAAAAATTAAATATGCTTTTATTCATTCATTCATTCTTTCATTTATTCATTCATTTATTTATTGAGACAAGGCCTCATTGTGTAGCCCTGGTTGAGCTTAAACTCAAGTTCCTCCGTCCTCTACTCCCCAGGTTCTGGGATTACGTGTGAGTTCCTCCACCTGACTAGATCTCTTTCCTTCCGTAAAGGAGCCTGCCATGATTGCCAAAGGCCCTGCCCCTAATTCCGTGGTATTTCGTGTAACTGTTGTCTTACAGTTGCGACCATAATGCACTGCCTCTGGTTCTGGATCATCATGTGATCATAGCTTCCCTTTTTTTGGGATGGGGGATTGGAAACTTCCCAACATTTAAAATCCCTGCTGTGGAAAGTTTGTGAACATTCATCTACTCTTCTACATGGAGATCATAAGGCTTGGATTTCCTCTCCCGTGGTAATTTTCTCTCTTGCAGTGTGAATGACGTCATAGCTGTTGGGCCCGCCCACTTCTACGCCACCAATGATCACTACTTCTCCGATCCTTTCTTGAAGTATTTGGAGACATACTTGAACCTACGCTGGGCAAATGTTGTTTACTACAGTCCAGAAGAAGTTAAGCTGGTGGCAGAAGGATTCGATTCAGCCAACGGGATCAATATTTCACCTGATAAAAAGTATACAGCCCTTCATGTGGTAGCTCCACTTTTAAATAAATTGTCCCCAAAGTCAAATCCCTTCATATTAAGTAACACTGTAATAGAATGATTTGATGTATTAAATATAAGACAAAAAGGAAATATTCCAGGTTTTAAAATTCCTCCTTCAAAACAAAATTTAAAATTATTAATTAATGTCATTCTATTAACTACATTATTCATTATTCCATCATAAGGATGATTCTAAGCTGGCTTAACCATTTCTCTGTTGATGGCTACGTAACTTGCTTATTTATTTTCTGTACCCAAACCATTTCATGTTTCTCATTTACCACCATAATACATCCAGTTAAAATTTTAAAGTAAAAATTCTCAAAGACATCATTAAAGCATAATGGTTACGCTTGAGGATTTTGGACTTGCACAGGAAAAATATCAGTTACTTCACTGTAAATCCCACTGTGAATTCACTGTAAATACTTGTATAAACTGTCTGCACAGTGATGCCCTATGAATAGACCTCACATGCATCTTTTCGACATTAGCCTTAATATATGTTTCTCAATTGTTTACCAAAAGTTCTCTCCTTATTTTTACACAATCACAACTTAGAAGAAAGGGCTTTTAATTCTTAGGGTTTTTTTCAGCTCTACTGCATTGAACATGTTAAACTACCACAATTATAATGGGCTGTGAATTTGACGTTCTTTGACAAATCAAGGGTTCTCGTTTTGTGACGCAATCTGTCTTCACCCTTTTAGTACAGAAAACAAATATAAATCATTCAAGCCATCTCCAATTGGCCCAGTCTGCCCTATCCAGTCAAATCTCTATTTTCTCCACTGTGTTTGTTGCAACTTGGTTTCAGCCTATCTCCATCTTTTGTACTCTGGCCACTGTGGTCTTTGTATGACTGGTTATGCCTTCCCCATCTCTGACTGCAAGTGTCCACCACAGTACCAGCTGGAAAGAATATACCCAGTCACTGTTGGACTCAGCCAGCCCTTTGATATAAATCTATTTCTTTCTTCTGAGCATTCTGTAGAGTCCAGGTCCCTGTAAGATCAAGGGAGAAAAGATCTGGACAGCCAGAGAGTAGCTTCTCACTGCTGTTTCTGTTCCACACTTCCCGTAAGACAACTAGCTCTTGACTCCCCTCTGGACTCACACTCCTTTGCCCTGTCTCGCTGGCTTTCATAAAGCTTCATCCTCCAGTCGTTGTGCAGGAGTCCCCTCCTTTGATGGCTTGTCAGCACCCTGACATTTCTTCAGTCTCAAGAATTGAACTGTTTTTCATGGTGCCGTTGACTCAGGTGTTCATGATCACAAACCAGTTTGAACTGGTCAGTGTGTTTGAAGAGCATAGTTCTGTCCCTTCCCTGTGTATAGCTTCCACAGTCTGGTACTCTGGCCTCATCCAGGGAGACTGCTCAGTGAGACAGTTGCCATGGAATATTGAGTTCCAATTTCACGAGTTAGCCTCACTCACTGCCCCTTAGCTATAGACATGCAACTTTGGATTAAGACTTATCTCAAGACTATGTATTAATATTTTATTATACTTTAATACATGTTAATAAATAAAGTATTCCATCCATATAATTCTATATGCACATTATAAAAATATTAAACTATATGGTGTAACGTAAAAGCTTTTTCTCTAAAAAAAAAATACTCTTTTGGTTATTTCAGTGGCAAATTATTGTAAACTTTATATTCAATTAATTTTTTTTTCAAATCCTTTAAAATCTAATAACTCCATGATTGTTATAGCGACGCTAAACTGATTTTGAAAGCTTATTATTATGTTTTTTAATGAAAGTTGACCTTTATCAAGTGTTCCTCCAGGGCATCTCACTGAACTCCAGGGCCTTCTCTTTTCTGCTGTACTAAGACATCTCTGTTGGCAGGAAGTGCTCACTAGTATCTTTTCTGAACAGGTATGTCTATGTGGCTGACATACTGGCTCATGAAATCCATGTTTTGGAAAAACAACCTAATATGAATTTAACTCAACTAAAGGTAAATATTTGGTTTCCTGTGTAGATGCTAATTGAATGTTCTTGGAGGTGTTATAGTGAAGCTATAAAATATATAAAAATATCTCCCTAAAATGATAACATGGGGTCCAGACAGAGCAGCCAGTCTATGTTCTTAGATATCACCCTTCCAACAAGACAGAGTTGGCAGCTGTCACTAGGATGGTCGATGACTGCAGCCTGCAGTGGATTGAGTCATATTGGCATCAGATTTAGGACTGTTCCAAGATATATTGATGACATCTAATGAATCCCAATAAGACTTTTCACAGTTGAAAAGAAATAGTTGAATTTTCAAGTAAAGATTTATGAACATTCCATTTTTTCAATAATAAATGAAAGTAGAAATTGAGTGGTCCACCATTACTATTTTCTGCCAACAAACATATTTTAGGGTGGTTAAGAATTTCCTATCTTGTGTTGATGCACTTCCTTAAGCTAACTGATCATTGTCTATCTTTTAAAGCAAAAGGAGTTCGTTACTATTATCATCTGAACAGATGGATTACACCGAGTTTTTTTTACGTTCAGGGAAGATGAAAATGGCTTCAAGCCAGTTCATTAAATTTATTTTAAACAATATTGGTGTCGGAAGGGCAGGTGCAGGGAGGTGTGTGTAATGGCCCCATATGCACGAGAGCAGAAAAGGTTAGCTCTAAATTATTTAATCAGGTTGCTTGCATCATTTAGATATTGACATTATTTCTTCGTAAGGTTCTGCAGTTGGGCACGCTGGTGGACAATTTATCTATTGATCCTTCCTCGGGCGACATCTGGGTCGGCTGTCACCCTAACGGCCAGAAGCTCTTTGTGTATGACCCAAACCATCCTCCCTCATCAGAGGTCCTTATATTTTGAGTTTTTCTACCTTAATTATTCAAGTCCTTTGAACTAATAATGGAATAAACTGTCACGGGGATGATTTGTCAGTTCTTTTAAAGCAATAATACAATAAACCTGGGAGGTAGTTTTGTAATTGCTTTAAGCCAATAATTGGCAGAATGTTACATTGCTCAAATGCTTTGAGAAAAGTAATCTTTTGATGTATTAAATTATGGTGGGGACTAGTCAAAAGTAATTTTTATAAAGACACAGGTCCTGTTCACTTTCATGTGGTATTCTGGCAATCTTAAAAATATCTTGTTTATTGTCAGCTCAGCACATGACGGGGCTTTGTGCATGTTGAAGTAGTGTCAAAGCGGGCACAGTGGAGGGAGCCTATTTCTATTAATGTTGAATTGCTGTAATCACACAACATCCTGTGTTGGCATGGCATGACTAGGTGCTTTAAAAAGTCCTTTCTTTGAACGTTGGGGAAAGTACTTTAATTTAAGCATTAAGGAGATTGGTGACTGCTGTTTGCAGCAGCATGCCTTCTTAATCATGTGTCATTGGGGAACACAAGGGATTATTGGTGCTTGAGTGGCATGGGTGTGTGGGTTCTTTATTAATACTTTGTATCTCCTGGGTAGGTTCTCCGCATTCAGAACATTCTCTCCGGAAAGCCATCAGTGACAACAGTGTATGTCAACAATGGATCTGTCCTCCAGGGAAGTTCTGTGGCGACCATATATGATAGGAAACTTCTTGTAGGCACTTTATACCAGAGAGCCTTATACTGTGAACTCTGAATTGTATTTTTGGCATGCAAGTGCGATAAGTTTTAACAAAATAATCTTTTGATTAATGGCTAATTCTGAGGGAATTTAACCGTCAGTACTGACCTAGTAATATACCACCTACATAGTTCCTCTTATTTCAATAAGGAAAGACCCTACAATTCTGATGCACTTTTAGCATCAAAAGAAAATGAACTTTATTATTGGTTTTGCTTGTTTGTTTGTTTGTTTGTTTGTTTTATGCTGATCCAGGGAGAAAGAAGAAAAGCTGCTTTACCATGAAGTGAATGCATTTTGCACAGAGGGGCTTCACCTCCGTACCTTCACCATGTAGGAGTCCACTGAAGCAGAGAGCGTTATAACAATGTCATTGACCTCGGTCCCCGTGCTGTGACTACTGAGTGTGTTGAAGTCTACTGATGGATAACATTTTGATGTTTTGTACTTCCAGCTTTGTTTACTGTTTTACACGTTAAAATTGTATTAAAGACTAACCAAAACCCAGGGGTTTGTTTGTGTTTAATTCCCAAGGGAGATCCTACGGGAGAGGTCAGGAGGGGAGTGACTCCTAGGGAATTCGGTTGGACAGGAACAAATGGCCATGTTAATTTCTCATGAAAGCTCAATGTAAAGGAGCTCTTTATTGGAAAAAAATAAAATAAAACAACTGAATACTGTAGCTCAACTTATTTATTTATTTATTTATTCTTTCATTTGATATAGAATCTCAGTATGTACCTCTGACTAACCTGGAACTTGCTGTGTAGACCAAGGTAGCCTACGACTCACAGAGGCCTACCTAACCAACCTTTAAATGCTCAGTTCTTAAGGCCTCTTCTATAGGTTCTGTTTCGAAGTACAATTCCATTTTTGACACAAAGAGGAGATAAAGGTTTGGATCTGGTATCTTACTTCTTACCTGCTCAGTGAACAGAATTATGACCAGAAGCCAGGAGAGACGTGGCCCGATGTCTAGACCTGTCTGGTTTGTAGCAACTATACTAAACCAGGGTCAAGATGCCAGAATCACTGGAGGAATATTTCTTTCTACTTTTATCTCCAAAATACGTCCTGAAGAGAGACATTAATGTATTTCTTTCCATTGTCACTGTGTATTTTTTTAATTAAAATTTTATTATAAAGGACTTCTCCATGAATCATCTCTCAACCATCGTCTTCTCAAAGCCTTTTGTTTCACTTTCCCACATCTTCCTCATTCTCTTTAAGATGCCTGGCTATTAGTTATCAAATGTCCAGCAATTGAGAAGTGGTACTCTCCTTACTTAACTTAATCTTAATTGCATCCTGGAGGGAGTACATGTCAATATTATATCATTGTTAACATTTCACAGCCGGTCAGGGTCCCACACCTCCTAAGGGTGAATATCAATGTTTCTAATGCCAGACCCCGTGCTGTTAGCAATTATATGAACCTACTGCCATAGAGCCAATGCTTCATAGTTACCTTTTCCCTATAGTAAATAGTGTGGTGTGCTGTGTGTGTGTGTGTGTGTGTGTGTGTGTGTGTATGTGTGTGTGTGTGTTGAAACTGCTAATTTGAGTTCTGTGTTTTGTAGTATAATATAATGGCTTTTGAGTGGAAATTGCAGAAGTATTCTTAAACGTGGGCTCTGGCTCATTTAGCCTGTATTTGTATTTCTGTTACTTATTATTTTGAGTTTTCAGTTTATTCAGTTAAGAATGAATCAAGAGTATATTTCAGGCCAAGGGATTTAAAATTTCTTACTGCTTCCATTATCTAAGGAGAAAATGTTAGGTCAGAGATGAATAAGGCATAATTAAATATCATTTACCTAAGGATACAGTCCAAGAAGGGGATGTTTTTTTTTGTTTTGTTTTGTTTTTTTTTTTTGTTTTGTTTTTTTTTATTTTATTTTAGGGGATGTTAACATTGGCTATCTATCTAAAAATAACCACATTCATAAGAAATGGCAGAGTACAATAGGCATTAAGTGAAGGTGCCTTCCATTATTACATTTATTCAAGATTTCATTTGTGGAAAAGTGGGTATGCATTAATAAACACGTGGCTTGCCTATCTTAGGCAAGCAGGAAAGGTTTTTAGTAAATCCTGATTTGGGGTGTTCATGGGTATGAGAGATTGCTTTTATCAAATGTAAGTATAATGTGTGTTTATTTATGATGACCTTTCTATGATCGTATGCTGACAGAAAGGACTGGATGATTAAGTAAGTCATCATTGCCCAAAACAACAGAAACCGCAGTTTGGATTTGGCACTCCTAAGGAATGTACTGGAGCGCTCTCTCTCTCTCTCTCTCTCTCTCTCTCTCTCTCTCTCTCTCTCTCTCTCTCCCTCTCTCTCTCTCCCTCTCTCTCTCTCCCTTCCTCTCTCTCTCCCCCCCCTCTCTCTTTGTGTGTGTGTTTATATACATGTGCCTGCAGAGGTCAGGGGAGGACATTCAAGTGTCTTCCTCTATTGCTCTGTATTGTATTTTCTTAAGCCAGGTGTCTTCACAAACCCGAGTTTTCTTAGCACTGGGGTTACAGGTACATGCAGCCATGACCAGCTTTTAAGTAGGGTTGGAGATTCCAGCTCAGAACGTCTTGTAAACACTCTGACCCACCCAGCCATTTCTCTAGCCTTTATTCTTTTTTCTCTTTAGTTTAATAAAACTTCAGTTGTTTTATGATTCATGAGTACTTAATAAAGGGAACAAGGAAAATCAAGTAATCTATGAAGTAGTATTTTCATAGTTCTTGTTTGTTTGTTTTGGCATGGGTTAACCATTCCTGATAACTACTCTGAAAATGATCCTTTCACAAGATTTTGATTTGCTCAATCAGTCCTGGCCTAAAGCAAACACCTACAGTGGAGAAGTTACAGACCCCAGTCCACTTCATCTGCTTTCCTATGGCTTCTTGCATTTCTCACTCCTGTTAGAATTTTTAGGTAAGAGTCTGTGCATGTGAGAGGAGGTGACATGTGTGTGTGTTCACAATAATATCCTCTTGCTTTTTGCTCTTACTTTTCAAAATTTTTCTTCCAATGTGTTTAAGTTTCATTTTCTTATTACAAGTGATTTTAAATACCCTTAGCTGGGGGTGAGGTGGGGTGCACTCTTTTCTCTCAGCACTCTGGAGGTAGAGGCAGGGGGCTTTCTGTGAGTTCCAGGCCAGCCAGGGATATGCAATGAGACAGTATCTGAATTACTTAATTATAAAATACCTTCTTAAATATATAGCGGGAGTTGTATTATGTTTCACTGAATTTTCTTGTCTTTGGTTTTCTTAAAGATGTGGGCCCTTTTCTTTTGACTGGGAATTATTTTTGTTTCAAAATGTGTTTGAGTGTTTTTGTGCAGCTATACATGTGTCATATGTATAAACTATTCATGAAGACAAAAAAACAAACCAACAAAAAACTCACAAAAAACATAATAGTAACAACAAAACAAACAAACAGACAAACAAACAAAACAAAACACAAAACCCATCAGATCCCTGGGCCTGCCTGGAGTTACAGGGGGTTGTAAGCTGCCATTTGGTGCTGGGAATCAAACCTGGGTACTGTGCAATAACAGTCGGTGCTCTTGAGTGCTGAACCATCAGCAGCCTTGGGATTCTGTACATGTAAAAAAATAGAATTTTTTTTCCACTTCTAACTTTTAATAATAAAAATTATCAGGTTTTTTTACTTTTATAGTTTGCAGTATTAGAGACTGGACTCAGGGACTCGTGTGTGTAGGAAAGCACCCCATTTGTGACCTATGCTCCCAGATCTGTAATTCTTAGTAGAGTTTGGTAGCTCGAGGTATTGTGCCTCTCATTAGAACAGAAAGCAAAACAAAGTTTTAGACATTCAAAGTATTGAGAGAATGGAATCCCAGGGAGATGAAATTGCTCCCCTCAAATCTCCTAGCTTCTCTTAAAAACAAAACCTAGTATCTCATTAGAGTATCTAACCCCAGCCTGGCTTTGAACATTCGGTCCTCCTGTCCTAATCCATTGCATGCTCGGCTGATTTCTCCAAGGTGATGCTACAAATTGATAACATTGACAAACATGCAGCTGTATGCTGATCTCCCAGTAATACTTTTGTGGGTGACACCTCTGATGAATGGGTCATGAAAAGTCCCAGACTTTTCTGGGAGTTGAGTCACAAGTTTTCAGAACGTTTGGCATAGAGAGCTCTACACTCTCCCTCATATCCCGCTAAAGCTGCACCATCATGTGTTCCACGAAGACGGATAAATGTGTTGACTACTTATGCTCTTACTTCCACGTAGCTTTCGCTTGCTTCTTGATCCTATAAACATCCTCAAATCCTAGCCTCAGAGAGCTCGGTTCAGGACCTGGGTCAGGTTTTTCTGTGTTTTGCTAGCTTGAGGATAAACTCTTGAAAGACTTAAGTGATTGGCACACTGTATGGTGGGCAAAATAAGGTCTACCTGATACCAAGATATTTCTTGATAAACAAGTAATGTCATAATCTTTTCTGAAACCTAGGTCCTCTTGCAAGAACAGTGTGTTTTACCTATGCCACGTCATCTATCCATCACCCAATATTTTACTTAGGTATGTCCTGTCAAGTACTACCTTCTTAGTATCTTTAATCCTATAAAATCTTTCTATTTCAAAAAAAGAGGCTCTTTTTTATTGAATTCTACTGCTGCTACCTCCTATTAGTAACTAAAAAGAGATGACCCTTGAAGGTGTAATATTCCCTAAACTCCCCAAGGGTCTGACCATCTTCAGTTTCTCCAACAAAAATATAGTTTATCAGAAAAGAAAATGTGCTCTTCACCGGAAGGACCTGAAGTCTGCAGAAGAATAAGACTCTGCCATAAAGCTACTGTCTTTATTTACTACTGCTGCTACTGCTGCTACTACATCGTGCTCATCCTCCAGATTGCCAGTCAAATGGACATGGACTCTCATCATGTCTAGCACCCTGAAGGCACCAGGAATGTCCGGAGCCAAAGTTCAGAGCTCCACAGAAGGATGAGTCATGGGGCTTGGTTTTCAGTATTTGGGTGTTTCCGGAGCATTTTCTCCTCCTACATCCAACCTGCCAGAACCCTGAAGCTTTAGTCTATGAACTCTGGATTCCCGGGCAGCTGGGCCACCTCAGTCCACTGGAGGTGCTGAGGTTAATTAAGTTCTGTGACTTTAAGAAACAAACTTTCCACCCTGTGCTGTGTCCAACTTGTGAGTTCAAACCAGAGTAGTCTGGAGCGTGGCTGACCTTAGCCAAAGGTCACCAGCTCATCGTCTGAGACTACAGTCTTATGAGGTCGGAATCCTAGGCAGAAATGTTTTCTTGAACTATTTGCCTGGAGAGGCAGCCTTGGAATCTGCACCTTAAAGTGGCCTTGAACCATTGCTAATAAAGGTGGACTTAAATCAGAAGAGCAAAAAGTCCCTTGAAACTCAAACAGGTGACTTTGAGCCCTCCATGTGGAGATGGCCTTGAGTCTTGGAAGCAGGAGAGAGCAAACCCCAAGACTGCTAGGAGGGGACAGCGCACCTGCCAGGAGGTGTAGGCAGGCGGGGCGCAAGGGAATGATCAGTGGGCGGGACCAGGCGTCGGGCGCCCTGGGAGCAGCGCCAGTCTCCGGCTTTTTGCTGCAAGACACCCAGACACTATGGGGAAGCTACTGGCGCTGACCGTGCTGGGGGCCAGTTTGGCCTTAATAGGGGAAAGGCTTCTGAATTTTAGGTGAGTGGACCTCTCCATGGAGATGTCTTCAGCTCTCTTTCCTTTCCAGTCTGTGAGGGACGTCCTGCTTCCAACTTCCTAGCAGTTTTGGTAGAAAGGAGCAGTTTTGGAACCTCAGTCCTTAGTGAACTTCTTGAGACTCATTCTTAGGAAAGGGAACAACTGCTTGCCTTTCAAGGCTGCCAGGGTAGGAAAGCCCATATTTGATTTCTGAAGATTGGGTACCTTTTCCAGCTTCCGCTACATGCTACATTGCCTTTGTGAAATACTGAAGTCTTTTGGAAGTGCTGGACTTGGGGGAGGGGATCCCACGAGCAGCTGGGTGTTTACAGCTGACTCAGACACTGAAAGTGCTGCCCTTACAGAACCTGTGCCACATTGGAAGAGGAGCCAGGAAACAGGGGAGACCGGCAGACAGGAACTGGCTTTGGAGGGTGGTTGACAATTTGAAGTAGAAGATCCGGCAGGGACAGTTATCCCGGAATTACTGTCTCAAGCAAACTCAGTTTGATCTGAAAAAACATATATATATATATTCTCCTTACTGCTATGTGAGGCTAAGGTCTTTGCTTGTCATCGAGTTGCTTTATTCTTTCTCTAAGGAGAGACTAGTCTCAGAGGTTTGCTGCTGCAATCTGTTCAGATAGTTGATGTCTGTTGGCAACGCTTTCTAGTCCAGCTTGAGAGTGCTCATTGTCGCACTTGCTCCCCAAACAACAAATGGCAGAATCGTCAAGTAGTAAATTTAAGGGTGAGACACACACATTCCCTAGAGCTACAGTAGTATCTATCCCTAAACAGTAATTCTTATAAATGATTGAAAGATAAATCTAACTTCAGTCTTCTTGAATATAATTCAATTAATATTTTAAATTCTACCTAGTATTTAGAAGACTCTTTCACTGCAAAATAAGAGTACTGTGCTGAAAATTATCTTGACTAATGCCTTTAATAGTGTCAGGTGCATAAAGTAGATATTTCTAAGGTAAGTCAGCATAAGTTTAGTTTAGCTGCAAAGAACCAAGTTAGAGCAGAAGTTAGCAGTTCAGCTTTTTGGAGACTTCAAAGAAGTTTGCACTTTTTTTTCTCCCTACTGGAGGAAGGAGGTCAAAAAAAAAAAAAAAAAACCAAACAACAACAACAAAAAAACAAAACAAGAAAATATGAAAGGGAGTAAGTACAGATTCATAATAAGTAATATTTAAGAATATGATGTAATACTGTTTTGCTCCTTTAAATGAAGAATATTGTTCAATTCTGCCTAGCATTAAGTGGGGTCTTATATTTCATACAGAATTCTGTGGTATTCTTTCAGCAATAACTGTGAAGTTAGCTTCCATAGGCACTGTGCTTTTGTAAGACATATTATGTAACTATAAACCAGAGGCATTGCCTACATATGGCATCCATGAGAAGAAGCACCAGGATTTTCACAACAAGAAAGTGACTGGAAGACATCCATGTCTGTGCAGACATTTACTTGGCATGACCCTCATGTTGGTTTCTTCATGTTGATTTTTATCTTCTACAGAGATAGAGTTAGTACATCTCGAGAAATAAAATCCACAGAACCGCAGACCTGCCACCTGATTGAGGGACTCGGTAAGTATATGGCAGGACCAAGAGGAAGCAGCAGGTTTTCTTGGTCATCATTTCCCTGAGTTTACTAAATTATTTAATTCCGTATTACTTCTTGGTGTGGCTTCCACACACATAGGACTTTTTTCAGAGAATCCCCATGTATAGACTCTATGGAGCTTCCACAGACCACCATCTAGATGGCTTTTCTCAGCCTGTCTCCTGAGGGACATGTCTCCATCATCTGATGAATTTCACTTATTTCTTCTCTGTTCCCCCCCTCTCTCCCTCCTTCCCCTTCCCCCTCTCCCTCCCCCTCCTACTCCCCCCTCTTACTCCCTTTCTTGTTCAAGGATTCAAGTATCCTCTCCTTCACCATTTTCTGGTAAGCACTTCTTAGATATATTCAAACTATCAGCCTACCTAGTTGTCTTTCAAAATTATTAATCTCAACTCTGCAGCCAGACCTCCAGCCTCACAAACTGGAGGCCCTCCTCTCCCAGGCCGGTTTTGATTATTTAGATTCAAACTTAACTGTCATCAACCTTATACCCCTGACACTCCTTCCGCGGGTCCTCCCCCCACAGCTGGCTCTTACAGCCTTCACTACTGTGTGGCCCATCATCCTCTGGAGGCTCTGTTAACAACCCCCCCCAGGACCATTGGTTTCCTCTTCGTCCCTCCTGCTCTCACAGGAGGCAGGTGGGCAGCTGTCTCCTCTGTGCCCACAGACCACATCTACTTGGCCCTGCAGTAGTGTTTACCTGGGCTGCAAGCCTCAGTTTTACTACTAGAAAATAAAATGGCAGTCTAGCCAGAGTCCGCTTACTGTCCGATGAGTAGGAATGTGCTCCTCCGTCTTTCTCATCCCTGCTATGATGTCTTCTCCCCCATGGTTGAGCACTGCAGTCAGTCATAGATGCCTCTCTCCTCCTCACTCTCAGCATGCCGAGAAACTCGGCTCAATTCCACGCCTACCACATAGTTTATTTCTGAGCTGATGTTCTCTTTCATTATCAGATTATAAACTCCCCAGGGTCAAAGACTTTATTTATGGGCGTGAGATAAGACAGCTTATTTTGTGATGTGACTTTGTGTTTTCTTTTTCTTGTTATATGTACTTTTTTAAAAAAAGCAGAAAGTCCCTTTGTTTTGGTTTTCTTTCTTTCTTTTTTTTTTTTTTTGCTCCCCTCCCCCCTATGTTTACCTATTTTGACCTATTTAGTGTGTGTTTGTGTGTGTGTGTTACTGGTGCTCACACCCAGGGACTCATGCATATTTAGACAAGCACCCTAGGCCTAAGCTATGACTCTAGCTTTTTTTCTTTTCAACTCATGCTTTTGTTAACTTGCTCAGGCTAGTCTTGAAAGGAAGCTATGAACTCAGTCATGTCCTGCACTTGCTATCTTCCTGCCTGGGCCCTGGAATTTGCTGAGATTACAGACCTATGCTACCAGCCCCAGCTGAAATCAAACTTTTGACATTAATTCATGGGGGGCAGAATCTCTTTGTATGTTTATTTTCATTTCCCCCTCCTCCATTCCTCCTCCTCATCTTCTCCTTTGATTTTATTCATATATAGTCTTGTTACATAGCCATGGCTGGACTTCAACTCATGGCAATCCTCCGGCCTTGTGTTCCCAAGTGCTGAGATTGTAAGTGAACTCCACAGATTTCTTACAGGAAGGACTGGAAGGTAAAAATCATTCTTCCTTCAGAAATGCCACTTGCTTCCCTCCTTTTGTACTAACTTTGAGAATTGTTTTAACAAGGAAGTTATGTGGCATCTCTTGGCATCTAAGCAAAGCTACACCAGAGCTCGCTGAATGCGAGGGTTTCTGCCATCAGGGTTAAGTTTGCAGTGTTGCATTTGGTACCTTTCAGCTTTTCCTTCTTCCTGTGACTTCCAGTCTCTAAGATGCGCTGCTGTTTCATAGTGAATTCCATATATTTACTCAGCTGACAGTCAGAAACTTTCTTCCAAGTTATGAAATGATAATAATAAAATTGCATATAGTAAATTTCTGGAGTGACATTGTCTTGAGGTATTTATAGGGAATGATGGGAGAAAGGAGGAAATTATTGAAGTGATGGCAAGTCCTGGTAGGGTTGATTGGTTGGAACGTTATAGGTACTTCTTCTTTTTTTTTTTTTTTTTTTTTTTCGAGACAGGGTTTCTCTGTGTAGCTCTGGCTATCCTGGAACTCACTCTGTAGACCAGGCTGGCCTCGAACTCAGAAATCCGCCTGTCTCTGCCTCCCAAGTGCTGGGATTAAAGGCGTGCGCCACCACCGCCCGGCTATAGGTACTTCTTCAAGAGAGATGTACCTGAGAGTTTAGATCATAGCTGTGTACAGACTGGCAGATGGAGAGGAGGGAGGACTCAGAAAGCAGGACACTGGACCTCTTACTCCCACTGCTTTCACTGCTGCTGAGACGCCGGGACTTGTCCTTTAGATTCCATGTAGTGAAGGGTATGGGAGGGTGGAAATGATGTCTGTCCAGTTGATGCTGCTTTTATACCTTGGAGAGCAAAGCATCAGTTCTCATGTGCTCTGGTGCAGGAGTGTGGTGGTAGGGGGCAATAAAAACCACAGGAGCCCTGATCATTACATGTTAGGTTAGGATGATGCTACTATGGAAGCTATGTAAAAATGGCATTTGGGAAGAAAAGGAGACAAATCAGAGGTCACGCAACTCAGAATGTCTTGTAGAGATGTTAGTCAAGAAGATAAACCACAATGTGTGTTATGGCATGATTAATACCCTCTAAGTTGAAAACGCCATAAGTCAAAACTACATTCCATACTCCTAACTCACAGAGCATTCCAAGGTGGGCTGCTCAGAGCATCTCTGTAGAGAGTACATCATTTTCCCTGACTGGGAGCAGTCCCTGGAGATATGGCTCAAACTCAAATGAGAACTGTGAAGATCGGAAGTCAGAATCGAGGGTAATGTTTCTCCTGAATGTGTTTCATTTCTTGTCACTGGAAAAGTGAAATCTCTTATTCAAGTCACTATAAACAGGACATCTGTACTCAGATATTACATTCGTATCGTTTAATTCTAAAAGAAGACAAAGTTCACATTGCTAACATGCTCACTTGTTAAATTAAACAGTTTGCATCATGATTGTCTACAGTGAAAAGCCAGGTATTGTGAACAATACACAGATATAACATGGAATTAAACCAGACCTTGTTTCCCGGAAGCTTTCAGACTAATAGCCAATTAATAAGCAAGACAGAGAGCACTGTGAAAAATGTCATGTTGGAGTTACCCACAGGCAACAATATTTGCATATAAAGATGGATGTGAAACCCACGAAAGCTTTGACAAGCTGAAGCAGTGGCCCCATGCCCAGTAGCCCATTAGGGGTGAGCATGGTGTGAGGAAAGGTTAAACCAGGAAAGAGAAGAAGACGTGTACGTGTGAGTGAGTGTGTGTGTGCGTGTGTGTGTGTGTTGTGTGTGTGTGTGTGTGTGTGTGTACAAATGAATAACTCTAGCAGGATTCAACTACTCAAGGAAGCTCCAGGAGGGCAGGATCAAAGGGAACTGAGCCTCAGCCAAAATGTGGATGGATTTGGAACTATACCAAGGATTTGTACAGCTAGTTTTAGCAGGCCTTAGGGTCAGCTTAACAGTCTAGAAAGATGTCAACACAGACAATGGGCTATGGAAGAAGCCGGCCTATTAAGAACCTATTGTAGAAACCTGGGAGAATATATAAGACAAATAGGTGAAGGTTGGGGGGATGAAAGAAAAGGGAAGTGGTAAAGGCAGCTCCAGTTTCCCTACTCTGGGAACGTGAGGATAGAAGTACCATTCATTGTCACTGAAAGATGGAAAAGACAAAGGAAGGAAATGTCCAGATCTGCTTGGAGCCTGTTTAGCATGGGAAACCTGGTGGTGTGTTCAGCACTGGATAATTGTAGGAGTCTGAACTTGCAAGAAGGACTTGATGTGGATCAGAGAATTGAGAGCAGGTGGGTGGCAACTGAAAGCGCAGGATGGGCTGTTGCTTGCTCTGCCTTGAGAAACAAGGGAAGGGCAGACAGACTTTGTTCTATATTCAGAGCAGAGTGAGAGATAAAGGCAACAGGAAACCAAGAAGGGTAATCAGAGAGGTGGGAGAAATATCAAAGAAGTAACCAACCTGTGATGCTGAATGACTGTATTCCATGTGTGGGTTTTCCCAGTGTGTATTTCACTCCATATGGAAATAACATCAAGCTTTTCCAGCCATCTGGGCACCATGGATAGGTAAATCTTGATGGACCAGAATGCTTAGGGATCAGAAGCTCTGGTTGACTTAGTTTTCACATTACTAGTTGAGGATAAGTTCCTCTCCGATCTCTGATCTTCAGCACCTCTTGCTCGCCATTCTATTGGTTCAAATTTACATTTTCTTTGGCTTTGTCTTGATTTTCTTTTCCATATCCACCCATATTCTCTCCTAGTTGCCTAGTGACAACCTAGTAATCCATTTCCCCAGGTAACTATTTCCCATGTGTTCCAATTACTGTGGCTGTGTAACAGACGGCCTCACATTTAGTGACACTGAACAATAAATTAGGACATAGTGACATACACCTGTAATTCTAGAACTCAGGAGGCTGAGGCAGGAGGATCATGAGTTCAAGGTCCTTTTGAGCTACATAGGGAGACCCTATCTCACAACAAACAAGAAAATTCTAGTTATTTTTTCTTACAATATTGGTAGGGCTTAGTGAAGAAAGTCCAATTGTTCCATTTGCACTAGCAAAGATGATTCACAGGTTGGTAATAAGCCACCTGGGATCCCTGGCTTTTCTCCCCATCCCTCACTTTGTAGCTTTGAATAACCAGATTTCTGTATTTACTTCAGGGCACATCCTTGAGAGGGTGGAGGAGGAAGAGAGAGAAAAGAGAGATGAAAGAGGAGGGAAGAAGGAACACAAGGAGGAAGAGATGGAGGGATAGGACTACTCCAGGGCAGCTATGGCTATGAGATTTAGCCTCTGAAGTCACATGGCATTGTATTTACCCCACTTCATTTGTCAAGACAATGTCAAAGTTCCCTCGGGCTTTAGGGAAGAGAATTCAGACCTTGCCTCACTGTGGAAGAGTGTGTAAAGTCACATTGTCCAGTGGGGTGGAGCATGGGGCTGGGCTCTGATGTTTAGTTAGCCATATTAGATAATTATCACCTCCAGAGTCAGCTTCACTTCCATGGCTTACCAAGATTTCTCGCTACTAGATACAATCCTCTGGCCCATTCTGCTTATTCATTGAATACTTTTCTCCACAGAAATATACTCAAGACTCTTAAGGAGGAGGTGATCTGACCCAACTCTTTCTAATTAAACTGACTATTCTCCACAGCCTGTCCCACACATTACTATCACCTACTGAATGCCTATTCAATAACTTCTCAGTGTGATTGTACACGCTTAGGTCTGACAGGTTGTAGAATGAAGAACCCTTGGCAGAGAGGCTTCTGGGGAAGCATCTCAGAGTTGACTAAATCGTCCCATTCAGTAAGTGAGAAACAGTCTTTTCGTGAGGAATAACACAGACTTTCTCAGTCTATGCCCAGAAAAATTCTTGTCATTTAAAGAATAAAACTAGGGTATGATATTATTTTTATAGGGTAGTTTGCTTTGCACTTTTCTCCTAAAAAAAAATGGATTTTTAAGGAAGAATTTAATGCCTGTAGAGTCAGACATAAGTGTTCTATGCCTGTGAGATTTCTGAAAGTTATCATAATTTCCCCAGTAAATGGTTGAAACAGTCAGTGTATTTTCCAAAAGAACTCAAAACTTTGGGCTATTGAACTTCTTCTTTGAAGGCTCCACATATGCATCCTTGTGATTATTTTCTGTTTTGTGTTTTGCAGAGAATGGCTCTGAAGATATTGATATACTTCCTAGCGGGCTGGCTTTTATCTCCACTGTGAGTATTTGCCAACCACTCTGATGCTCACATCAATAGCTGTATGGACAGTGCATTAAAGTTTCCAGCTCGAGATGCCAGATGGGGCCCTACATGTTCATCCCACCTCTGGGTAGACCAGTCAACTACAAAAGCCCAACTGCAATCTGGAGGCCTAATTAGAGCACCACAGGCATGCCTAACTCTAGCTGCCTCATGTGGGCAGCTTCCTGTGGTCAGCCGCATGCTCGGTTAGGGTCTCCATTAATGTGTATTGATGATGTCCATTTGGCTCTCAGGCTGGTCTCCAGATCTGCCTTGTTGCTTCTCAGCTGACTTATTGGGGGGTACTTTGGTGTCTGATAGTCATCTTCTCAGTAGCCAGGATTCTTGCTATGACTGCTTATCTGGGCAGCTCTGTAAATGTTAATGAGTTTAAAAAAAATAGTTGGGCTCTCAGCCATTCCTTCAGTGTGTTTCCATGAGTAGAGAAGAAGCTGTATTTTGTTCTCTATACTACCACCTTGACAAGTTTTAAATGTCCAAGACCTTATGCTTGGGAACCACAAAAAGAAAAGAAAGAAAAAAAAAAGAAAGAAAGAAAGAAAGAAAGAAAGAAGAAAGAAGAGAAGAGAAGAGAAGAGAAGAGAAGAGAAGAGAAGAGAAGAGAAGAGAAGAGAAGAGAAGAGAAAGAATAATGTATTTATCACATGTTGAAGTTTTCCATGTACTGTCAAGCCAATAGCACATTGGAATAGGGTCTGGGATTTGCTGGTTTTGTTTCTGTGGTATCTGTTAAAGATTGAAACCAGAGATGTGTACATGTCAGGAACCTTACCAGCTCACTAAGTCCAGAGCTTGAGGTTCAAGATTTTGAAAAAAAAATGGATTTACCACACTTTCAGTCTGAATTTTGTTGTTGTTGTTGATAGAATTACATGTGAAGTATTCCATTTTTTCATATCACTAACTTACATGAATCTTAAGTCTAAATATTTTTTGGTGCAAAGAAAGACATCCTATAGGTACCATGATCTGAATGTGCAGGTTCTCAAGTATACAAAGTATAGTACAGAGATCTCAGTTGAATTTTAAATAGTGAGAGACAAGATTGTCTTTCTTTACTTTTCCTTCAAACTCAAAGATAAAACAAAACTGTCTGGAAAAGTCTCTTTTGCCTTGACCTCAATTTTCTATTGTCAAGTTTGATTTTCTGGGCTGTGCCAAACAGACCTGCAAACGTGATTATTCTGTAGAGTTAGGAGATGTCATTGCTGTTAGGAAGCATTTGTTCTTCCTACTCTATGCTTCCCCAGCAGCAGAGATTCCAAGTCATTGCTCAACAAAAAGAAGACATTATCATCCCAAGTACTGTGTGAGAGATGTCTGCAACCCTGTTCTTTTCATCCGGCTGTAAACTGGAAACTCCTGCTTGGAACTTAGGACCATGCTCTTTGCTCTGTTTCTAATCTTCCTGCATTCATTATCTTGTTCTCCCTGGCCTGTCTTATGACCTTCCTGCCTCTCTTGACAATGTTTAGAAGCTGCAAATTCAGAAAGGGATGCAATGCAGATAGATATTCTTAGCATTTGTAAAGTGACAAAGAGGGTATTTTTCCCCCTAGCCTTGAGACTTGACATGCTTCTTGCCCACAAGATTACTCGCATCCTAGCACTTTGTCAATTTAACTTCTAGTTCTTAGAGAAGCCTCCCTGGGAAGGTACTCAGATTCCTCAGCAAGCCTTCCCCAGTTCTGCTGTTGGATATGGATCGCTATCTATCCTAGGTACCACCCTCTCCTGATATGTTCTTGTTTCAACGTCATTCAACTTTAAGTTCCTTGAGTTGGGGACTTGGAATATTCATTAATGAATGCTCCAGGCACCCAGCCTAGTACTGAACATATGAAATCTGAGGATGAGTGAGGACTGACTGTGGAGGGGTTCATGAATTTCCACACATACCTGCAATATATAGGGGAAAACCAGAAGCCTGTGCCTCAAAGTGACTATCACTGTTTCCAGTGATGAGAAGTATGGATAGAATTGCATGCTGTCACTGGTATCCAATAGGATTGCTGCCACCAATTGTAACCCACCAACAGAATGCCATGAAAAGAAACCTAACTTTTCTTCCAGAAGTATTTCCTTGGCCCTCTTAATCCAATGCCTTACTCTTGATTCTGTCAAATCTTGTCTGTTTATTACTTCTGGCTTCTTTGTTTGATGACAGTGTCTTCATCTGTTTCCATGACATCACAGTACTTGTACAGATAAGCTGCCTTCACACACACACACACACACACACACACACACAGAGAGAGAGAGAGAGAGAGAGAGAGAGAGAGAGAGAGAGAGAGACCCCCTTTTTAATGGTGTGTGTGTGTCTCAAGGCAGGGTTTATTTGGTTTATTTATGGAATGGCAGAAGGGCTGGACAATGAATGATTCAAGCAAATACCTTGATGTCCCTAACATTTCCTCCTTTAGTATTGCTATTCTTTGATCCAAACACCTTACTGACAAATTAGCTGTAGAGAGAGAAACTGGGGATTAAATTTTATGACCCAATGAAACAGTGACACCCTTAACTGAGAAGAATAAATATCCACCAGAGAGAGGATCGGAGAATCAAATAGACGTGTTTGACTGGTTTTTGACAAGTCTACTTGTCTACCTTAGGAGGAAATGAGGAATGTAGGCTACAGCACCAGAAAGAAGTTCTAGTAAACATGGGTATGTGAGGATCAATGGGGGCCGAGAAATAACTGAAGCTTTATGAATGAAAGCTGTAAGAAAGAGCACAGGGAGGAAAGGGGTCTAAGAACAGATGAAAGAAAAATCCAAGAGGCAGAAATAGAGACAGAAATTCTATCTCAGACCTCTACTTCTGACTTTGTGACATAAGTGAAGGCGGCACACTATAGTGTTCAGTGCCCACACAACTGTAGATAGAGAAAGGGCTGTCAAGGAAGACACTTTGAGACTTTGAGCCTTGTCCTGTGGAGACTGTGTTTCCACAAAATACTAGAGGTACAATGTGGATCCCAGAGAAAGGAGAGTCAGGGTAAATCAGGTAATAAGGTTGGGTGATACATCTGAGAAATTTCAGGTGAAACAAAAAAATAAATACGTATTTGAAGTAAGAAAAATGATTGTTTTGAGGAATGAGAAACGAACAAAATTGCAGGCCCCAGAAGAAGTTATTAATGAAAAATAGGGAATAAAACAAGATGGAGGTTAGCATCATATGGAAAGTGGATCAGGAAATGAGGTGACAGACTTAACAGAACAGCAGAATGGTGTCTCATCCTCAAGAAAAGATGGAGAGGAGAAGAACTGAAGGGTCATTCCCAGAAAGGAGTCAGAGACAATTTACATCAACTGCCATGATGTTTCCAAAGAGGAAGGAGGCAAAGGATCACTCAGAGTTAAGCAGAATGGCATGTGGACTTTATGAGATGAAACACATTTAGGATACATGTGTGGAAAATAGAATTAAGTGTCTATGACAGTGAATAAGAAACTTCCATGGTGACTTTCAGATGATGACGGGATGTACTAAGAATTCTTCAAGGTGATTTTAGAATCCCTCTCTTTCCTTCATAGTCATCAAAGCATATGGGATGGTGTCTCCTTATAGTCTTTACTATAATATGTTGATAATTTCATACAGATTTATTTGGATCATATTCACTCCAACTCTTCTCCCCAATTCTTCCCAAGTTGATCTCATATCTCCACCCTTCTCAACTTCCCACCTCTCCGCTCTATTTAATAACAGAGTTCAGTTTGTGCTGTCTATATACTCATTGGTGCGGGATTACCCAGTGGAGCTTGGTTGACCTATCAGGGGCCATACCCTTAAAGAAAAATTAAAGAAAACGCTCCCCTCCATGGACTTCAGTTGTCTCTGTGGACTGGAGGCAGATGGGAATGGACACAGGAGGGACTGTGTGTAGAGAGGATAGAGGGAGGATGTCCTCCTTCTAAAGAGCTTGGCCAGGCAAAGAGAGAAGCATTGTGGCTTCTTCAGAGAAGCTCTTTACTTGGTGAGAACAGAATCTGGACCTGAAACAGAGTCTGAGAGTCAGGTCCTGCCCATCCTTCCTTTAGGTGTGGTGAAGAAAGGAAATTAAAGAATGCCTGGGACTCTTCTCATGGTCTCAGAGACCTCCTTCCAATAGCACTGAGGTACAAGGTTTACAGGAGGAAGATTTCAAGTAAAATTTGAAGGAGGCTAAAGAGATATCTGATAGCTATTGACTGATAGAGCAGTCAATATCACTTTGACAGAGTACCTGGTACAGGGTTCAGCACCAGCACGGCAGCCCACATTTCTATGAAACTTTGTTTCATGATATCCCATACCCTCTTCTGATCTCCAAGGACATCAGACCCCGGCATGTAGAACACATGTGGAATACATGCATACATGCACTCAAACACTCATATACATAAAACAAGAATGAATTTAATCATGTCAAAAAAAAAACATGGAGATGTGGACAGGGATGTGCAGAGATTATTGACCACCCCAAAGTGAGGGCAATGGAAGGGCCAGTTAGTGTTTGTATTTACAAGGGTAAGAGCAGAAAGAGAATAGGGGAGACAGTAGAGTAGAAAGGAGAAAGTCTAGATCAGTCTGAGTCAGAAAGAAAAGAAAGCTAGTCTATATTGAGTTAAATCAGAGTGACGGGAAAAGATCTGAGCATAATAACTGCTTAGTTCTCGGATAGAATAAAGCAACCTCAAGGTTTGACACAGGGAACTGGGGTATGTTAAAGGTTCCGTATGTTGTGGATGTCTATTGTTGATTGATAAACACTTGGTCCTATGGGTGACAAAAGGACACTGTCCAAAGTATTAGAATGAACTTTTTGTACTCCTTGGAGTAAAGGTTCAAGTTAGAATTTTCAGACATTTTCTATAGGAACAAAGTAAATCAGAAATCTTTATGATGCTGACACCTGTGCTGACTTGTAGATGACGCTATTTATGTCTACATAATATAACTAGTGAAGAAATAAGATCAATAAAATTAATTAAACCACACACTCCTTCTCTTAGGAAATGGAAACTATCAGATATCAAGATTGGAAAGAATTTAGCCATCTTAAGTTTCGTTGCTTCATTTTACAGAAGAGCACCCCAAGGCCTAGGCAAACCAAAGAACTCTAAGACAGTAACAGAGCTTGGTCCCTGGCATTGTAATCTGTGGCTTAATTATTTCTAAGTTAAAAATGCTTCCTTTTCTCAAACATGGCTTTTTCTGTATTCACAACCAAAGAATGGCATTTTTGGCCATGCCCCTCCCCTAGATCAGATATTGGCTATACCTGACAGAGTGAACAATCCACCAAAGCAAAGTGAAATGCAGAACCGTGAACATTTCTATTTGGCTTTGAGATTTGGCTTCCATATGAAAATAGTGTTTAAATATGCATATGTGTATACACTGATTCTCTGTTTCTATAGGGATTAAAATATCCAGGTATGCCAAGCTTTGCACCAGACAAACCAGGAAGAATTTCCTGATGGATCTGAATGAGCAAACCCAAAGGCACAAGCACTGGAAATCAGTGGTGGGTTTGACCAGGAGTCACTGAATCCCCACGGATCAGCACTTTCATCGACAAAGGTACAAAACAAATGACTAAGAGTAGAGGAAATAGGAAGGAAAAGAGGTCATAGATCCCCACAGCTCAGCATTCATGTTAAAGGTATAGGGCAGGTGCTATTCCACCAAAGAAATGTAGGGAATATTTGCAAAAGTTTTAATGTTCACAAGAAACATTTTTAAACATTGCTCTAAAGAAGGAAGCTAAACTGAGGTCCAGTGGTTTCCTGTTATCTATTGTTCTTCTTATTTGACTCCCATAAAAATGGTTAAATAAGAAATCAACCATATAAAGTGAAGACTCTTTGAAAATAATATATAACAGGAAAAATCATACCTAAGGGAAAAAGATAAATTGGAATCATGGAAAGTGAAACCCCAATTTTGTACCTAAAAATACTGCCAAGAAAGTGAAAAATTGCACAAAGAATGACAGATAATATCTGCAAAATAATATCTGAATGTTGATTCAGAGCTTCTACAGCGTACATAGAACCTGTAACAACTTGCAACATTTGTGACATAAAGTGTAATAACTTGTCTTAATTACTGCTCTATTGCTGTGAAAAGACACCATGATCCAAGCAAGTTGGGGAAGAAAGGGATTATTTTCCAATTAATAAAGTAAGTCAGAATAGGAACTCAAGCAGGGCAGGAACTAATGCAAAGGCCATGGAGGAGTGCTACTTATGAGCTTACTCATTATTGCTTGCTCAGCCTTTCTTACAGAACCTAGGAGCACCAGCCCATGTATGGCACTATCCATAACAGCTGAACCCTCCTCCATCAATTACCAATTAAGAAAATGTCCAACAGTTAGGTTATATGGAAGCATTTTCTCAATTGAGGTTCCCTCCTTTCCAATGACTCTAGCTTGCGGCAAGTTGACATTAAACCTCTAGCATGCACCTCAACATCCAAAAGACAAATCAACATATTGAAATATGGACAGGTATCTGAATAGACATTTCTCCAATGAAAGTATACAAATGCCAGTTAAGATGCTAAGAGACATTTGACAATTTTAGCCATTTGTGAAATGCAAATGAAGTCAAAATAAGTCATTTCTTCATATACATAGGATGAGAATAATAAAAGGGCACAAGGCTAGGTACAGGGCAATGGGTTAACAGTACCTACCCATTGGTCTTCAATCATAGACGCTGGTTTGAATCCTCAATCTCACCTTAAAAGCCAAGTATGGCTGTTTATTCCTGAAACTCCAATATTGAGAGTGACAAGTGTATCCTCAGAGTTCACCAACCAGCCAGTTAAGCCAAATAAATAAATAAATAAACAACAAACAATAAATAAATATCATTGAGTTTCCAGTCAGTGAGAACATTGTCTCAAGCATAAGAGGAGTAATAGAGGAAGAATAAGTGTCTCGCTCTCAAATTTATACCTACTAATCAGTGTACGAAGTTAACTGCAAAATTGATGTGGAAACTCTTTGCTGTGATACCTGAAGTCATATTTGGATGTCTTCATTCGATGTGTCACATGCGATGCAGCAGCTTTGCTCTCTGGTGTGTGATCATCAGACCTGGAATACTTCTACAGAAATACTCCTACATGAATGTTCGTATCAGCCTTTCTCCTAGTACTCACACGCCCGTTAACTGATGAGCATGGAACATAATTTGTACAATAGAGCATCATTTGTCAATAGAAAGAATGAGCTGGGGTAGTGTGCTATGACACCCATGCTATGCTTCATGGAGTAATCCAGTCACTGGGCAGAGACTAGGAAGAAGGAGAAATGGAAAGAAACAGCTAAACAATGGGGGATTTCTATGGGAGCTGATGCAAATATTTTGGAACAAGGTAGTGGTTATTACTGCACAGCTCTATGAATATACCAAAATGCAATAAATTTTACATTTTGTAAGACTGAATTTAATGGCATGTAACTCAGATCTCAAGAAACTACCCCAGAAACAAATCTTTTATTATCCACTCTGAAAATAGCAAGCTCTGGTACATTTTGCTTGTTTATAACCCATAATTTCAAACTAATTTAAATGTAATATATTTGTGAATCTATTGAACATAGAGATGATACTGTATAACACAGAGATAGAGAGGGTATCTCCCTGCCCCAGCGTTCTTTGTTTCTACATACTAGTTTTTATTCCTGTTTTCTTCTCTAAATATATTCACCATAAAAATGTATGCAACACATTCATTCCTGGGATCTGAGAGTCAAGAACAGTGACAGACAGAATAGGAACTAAGCAAGCAGGTATTTGGTGAGCAAGTGAATATGGATGCCGTAGCATCGGAAAGCTTACATTAATACTCCATTTAATAAGATGGAGAAGATGGAGTTGAGAGAAATGTGATATAGGGTTGAATTTCTAAGTGAATAAACGGCTGCTTCAGAGTTAGAAGCCAGGTGGTTTCATTTATCCTGCATCTCTTGTTCCATAAACTAGGGAAGCACATTGTACTTAATCCCCTACAGCCACACCTTCTTTGCCTGACACTGCGCTGGCTAACGCATTCCAATGAGAGCTGAGGTAATAGAGTAATCAGATTAACCTAGGCTATTTCACGGTATAGGTTGTTTGAGTTATGGATATCAGGAGCTGAATATTCTAAGATAGGATCGGCTATGGATTAACTGCCAACCATATACTTAGGCTTCCAGATATTTAATGCACTGTGATTGACAGCCTATTTTATTTATTTATTCCTTAGTTAAAGAATAAATTCACCAGACCAAAATGTCACATGGAGAACTGTCCGGAGAGAGTGAGGCTGTAGAACAGAAATTATCTTCATAAAGCATCTCTTTCTGCTATGGAAGGAAGAGCCAGTGGAGACCTAAGACTGGGTTAATTCAGAGCAGAGTGGATACCTGCCCTACTGCTTTCCACAAAAGTGTCTGTAAAGGACCTAAAATCCACCCCACATTCTGTTGCCAAATGCTAGATCCTACAGCACAGCGAGATCAGACCAAAGGAAAGATGTGCCTGTCGGGAGCACTTCCACCTGATTTGCATGGAACAGCTTAAGAGAGTCAGGGGCTCTGAGTGTAAATTTTGTATGCCTGGCCTCAGACCTGCTCCATTACTTGTGTGCTAGTTACACGGAGGAAGCGAACAGGAACAACAGATACGGAACAAATTTCATAGTGAGATGACAAGACCAGACCAGCCCTTCAAAACCTCAGACCTATACCTTCTGATAAGTCAGTAAAGGCCACCACCCTCAATGCTCTTCACGGCAGTACACATTCCAGAGTGAAAAGAGCTAGCTAGGAACATTCTTGAGGTTGTTGAAGCCCAGGATAGGCTGGCTTGCTTTCCTTGGCATGTTTACTTTACACTGAGTTCAGTAAATGTCATTCAGCTCATGTATTTGACTTGTGTTAGAAGTTCGTTCATTGTCCAGCTGGGAAAGAGCGTATTTTAAAGCAGTCGCATGCCCTGAGGTTTCTTGAACTTTTGTCGAAATGTAGACCTTTGTGACACACCCCAAAATTTCTCAGCAGAGATTATTCGCTCACTGACAAGTCATCCGGGGAAACGATATACATGTTTGTCTACCACTGAAGTTCTGTCTCTTCTCTTTAGAGAGGGTATATTAGGGAGGCTGTGGAGACCATTACAAAAACACCCACGCTTTGCACCATTGCTTGGTAAAATTGCTGTGTTGATAAAATTACTGTGTTAACCCCCCCCCCATTGAAATTTCAATTCCTTCAAAAACAGAAGCATCTAGCATTGGTATTAAGGACCTAACTAACTGATAGACAGGCAAAGTCCATAAAAGCAACCGTTGCACAGTAGTACCTGTCTATGTAGTCCCAACACAAGTGGGAGCCTTGAAGTTCAAGATATTCCTGGGAACAGAGCAAGACCCCATCTCAAGACAAAAACCAAAGTCTTGGATGATGATCAGGTCTTTAAAGACATCTAATAACTGTTGTAAGAATCTCACTTAACCTTCTTGGAAATGATATCTTTCCCCGCTCCCATTTAGACGACACTGTGTATCTTTATGTTGTGAATCATCCCCACATGGACTCCACTGTGGAGATCTTTAAGTTTGAAGACCAACAACGCTCTCTCATCCACCTGAAAACTATAAAACATGAACTTCTCAAGAGGTACGGAGTTAAAGCCATGAGTACTTGCGTTTCTTCCGCACCTCCGCTGTGCGCCTTGCTTTCTTTGGTTCAGCAGGCATTCTTCAGCTTTTGTTTCCACAAGCAATTCTTTTGCCTCTAAAGCTTTCTAAAGCTTCCTGTGGTGGAACTGCCCAGCACCTCAGTAGAAACTGCTGTGTTCAGTATTGAATGTCTCTAGATTTTCCAACTCTTTGAAAGCTCTTTAATCCTATAAAGGTGCTCAATTAGATTCCCAGCTTCAATTCCAACCTCTTTGCCATAGTAACTCAATACTGTGCTCTCTTTAAACACCTACTCCCTCTGCCAATTGTCGTGGTAGGTTGTGTTCTCTGAATCTTACCGGTACACTGGGTATTATAATCATCCTCCAGATAGGTTATCTCTTTATACCCAATTCTTTAAAGAAGATTTGATAAAAATAAATAAATATAAAAATTATGTTAAGTGTGTTGATTGTATGCCAAGTGCTATGTCAAAATAGTTTATTTAACTTAATTTTCACATAGCGTTTAGTAGCAAGCATAAGTAAACTGAGTCTCATAGAAGTTGTGGGCCTGTGTCAGTTTGGGGCTGATAAAATCATCATAAGCCCAGGTCCACGAAAGCTTAACTCTCAATTTGCAATGATCAACATAATTCTTATTGAATTTGGAAAATTAATATTCTTTTGAAGCTAGTCAATATCAGGGTTTAAATGGTAAGAGATATTTTTTTCTCTTCTATGAAGTAAGCATGTCACTAGGTTCCGAGGCCACAGTGGATCGGAACCTCACAGGATTTCTAGGGAATGGAAAGTAAAGTAAAGGGATTGTTAGGAGTTGAATGATGCCCTACAAAACTGCAAAATATTTTCCAAGTCATTCAAATTTCACTTTTCTAAAATTTTATATTAAAACGTATGTTTGAACATACCTCAGAATGTGACCTTGCTTAGAAGTACCCAGTTAAAGATGAAGCCTTACTGGACTAAGATCTATCCACAATCCAGTAAGAAGGCAGATGAGTACAGAAGAGTGACACACATTGACGGATTCTCTCCCATTCCTGGAGTGAGAGATCTATAGGTCAGGGAGTGTTACCTGATTGTGGAAAAGCCATGAACAGAGCTTTCCACAGAAACTTCAGTAGGAACATGGCTCTGCTAACTCCCCAATTCCATATGCTTACTCAGTTGAACTGTTTTAGAATAACTTTTGTTGTTTAATCCCTACAGTTGATGGTAGTTTGTTATGACAAACCCAGGAAACATACATTAGGAAGATGTAGAGATGCCTTGTCAAGTCACCCATTACTAAGGGCAGTTGACACCACTTGAAATCAGGAGGTTACCTCGTAGAGGTAACATAAACCTTGTTTCACAATGATCTGACCAAGATAAGAAAGACAGAAGAGTTCATCCTGTGACCTCCTTTCTCCTTAATCAAAGGTACCCCAAGGAGTACCTTCTCACTCTTGCCCTGTCGCTTTTGCATGTGCAAGTCAAATTCAGTGATATCCTCTGCTTTGACAGCGACAAGTCTGCAGTGGGATGCAAGAGTCATAGCTGTGACTTTTTGTAAACTGACACCTGTGGGAACCCTCCCCAGAACTGGTTGAATTTGCTCCTTCCTGACAGTGGAAAGAGCCCGGTGAGGTTGTAAGGATCTAAGAAGGAGTTTGAGAAGGGCTATAACACACACATTGAGCAACAAGTATAAAGGGCAAAACAGAGTCTCACAGGAGGAAAATGTGAGGCAACTTAATGCAGGATGCCAGGCAAGACTTGAATGTAATTTATGATGTCACTCAAGGTCTTTTGGCAGAAAGGGTACTCAGGCCAAGTTATGAAGGAAGGATAGTCTAGCAACAGGGAAACCTTCACAACATTGCAAAATGTTTTTCGATATATCCAAAGTTTCCTAATATTTTATTTGTTTAAAACAGAACAAAACAAACAAACAACAGAAAACCTTTTGGGCTCATGAGATGTCTTAGTAGGTATAGATGCTTGCCAGCAAGGCTGACAATCTATGTTTGATCTCTGGGACATACACGGTAGAAGGAAGAGAACAGATTCTTGCAAGCTGTCCTGTGACCTCTGCACATTCACTATTGCAGATGTACTGAAGAGCTTATGAACGTGCACATGCGCACAGGCATGCACACTGGTGTGCATGCACAAACACACAAACACACACACAAATAATAAATAAAAATCTTTTGTCTTTCTTTTTAATTTTCAAGTCACATTTTCATACTTTTCTTTCTAAAATGGACATGCATTCACGACACTGGTTGTGTTATAAAATCAAAGCTTTCTTAAAAGAAAGAAAAAAGAAAATGTAAATGCCAAGGTAGACTTGTTTAAGAGATAATGACAGGAAGGAATGCCTGTGCCTCAAAGTTGTGTGGTTGTGTTTGATTTCCTCACTCAAGCTATACATGGTGATCAAGGGACTTTGTGTTCTATTGTCCTCACTTAGGGTCCTAGGAGGACAGAGTAGTAGACCCTCAGAAAATATGGTTGCTATGAAAATACAGTGGATCACTCATTGGTTCTCCAGCTCTTTCATTAAGAAATCAAACACAAGGCCAGGGGAGATAGCTCAGTCAAGTAAAGTTCTTATCTTACAAGCATAAGGACTCAAGTTTGATCCTATGGTTAGGCATAGTAACACATGCTTGTAATCTCAGTGATGGGGAAACAGAGATAGGTAAATCCTTGGGGCTTATGGGTCAACCAGCCTACCTACATGAGAAGTTGCAGACCAACAAGAAACCTCAAGAATCAAGGTAGATGGGACTTGAGGAACTACACCTGAACTTGATCTCTGACCTGCTCTTCCCAAACACATATATGAATATGCACATGAATACACACAAACAAAGAAAGCCACATCTTATATTGGTCCAAACAAGTCATATGACAGAGTTAGCTTTTAAAATTAAGCCTAATTCTAGAGGAAAAACAAAGATACTATATGTGTCACAGAAAATTATCATTGACATCTACAAGTCTAGAGTTTGTTAATAAACATTCATTTTTTTACTTAAATCACAAATAGACAAAAGAAATACTGGAAGTAAAATCCAACATTTTATGGGATTAGTTGATTCATCTTAATTCAACTCTACCATTTAAAATGGATGAACATGTTGATCTAGGTAGATATTAGTAGCTTTGTCAATAATCAAGATATTCAAGTATCTAATGGGTTTCTCGCTCTTTTTCTTTCTAGTGTGAATGACATTGTGGTTCTTGGGCCAGAGCAGTTCTATGCTACAAGAGATCACTACTTTACCAGTTATTTCTTGGTTCTTCTGGAAATGATCTTGGACCCTCACTGGACTTCAGTTCTTTTCTACAGCCCAAAGAGGTCAAAGTAGTGGCCCAAGGATTTAGTTCTGCCAACGGAATCACAGTCTCACTAGACCAAAAGTATGTTTTGTTTTTGTTTTATTTTCTGCCCTTTGCTGATACTTTGAAGAGATCCTTGCCTTAGAAGATCCTTAGGTTCAAGTTGTCAGTATGTAAGTGGAGGGCTCATGTGTGTCCACAATTCATACTAAATTTGTGATCCTAGGCCTTTGTTTTCTGGAATTTCAAGTCTCCTCCAGTAGAAAGAGAAAGACTCAAAAATATGGCCCTTGTTCCAAATTCTAGATAATTAAATATACTCCTTGCCAACATTCTTTCTGAAAGCATGATTGAGTAGTTCAATATCTCTGCACTTTTTGAGCCCTAAAGTTATTTAACCACATGAATAAGGTCAGGCTAACCGAAAGGACTTAGTACAGAGAAAACTTGCCTTAGACATGTGATGGTAGAGCTGTCAGACTTAGGATTATTCCATGACTGTTTTTAAGAAAGCATGACATTTTAAAAGCAAACATCCTTGGCAAATGATTAAGAGTAAAGGCTTTCAGAACAGAGATATACTTTGAAACACAAAATTTAGATTTGAGATCATAAGTAGAAGTGATCTTTGTAGAACACGTGTTTTGACTGGATGTCGTGGTACATGTATTTAATGACCAGAACTTAGGAGGCAGAAGCAGGAGGATATCTGTGATTTTGAGCCATATAGTCAATTCCAGGACAGCCAAAGCTACAGTGGGATTATTCTCAAAAAAGAAAACAAACAAACAAAAAAACCCAAAAAAACAAAAACTACAGAAAAGAAATTACCTCTCAGCATTCTTTGTGTTTTAAAACATGAGTGGGATTGAGCTTCGTGGCCACCCCATTGTGTCCCCAAGTACTAAATTTGGTAGTGTGAACTCTAACCTTGGAAGGATGGTCTTTCCTCATTCTCCTCAGCAATGACATTGAGCTTGTATGTCATCTGCAATACTAGTCTCACATCACATTTCACATCAAAAGCCTATAAAACTCTTCAATAGTATTAAATATACCACTCTGTTTTCTACTTTTATAGTATTGTAGGAAGACATCACAGTGGTTCTTCAAGATAGTATGCATTTTTATATAAGACACTGTGTCATACTTCATCACTAGTGTTTAAGCATAAGTATTACTTTACAGGTATGTCTATGTGGCTGATGTAACAGCTAAGAACATTCACATAATGAAAAAACATGATAATTGGGATTTAACTCCAGTGAAGGTAAGACTACCCTAGCCAACCCACACAACAAGGTCCATTTAATCTCATACTTGACCCAGGGATGCTTCTAAGGATGTACATCTATTTACACTTTTAGGGGGCAATCACTAGTGTCCAGTGTTGGGAAGAGCTAGCGGAGGCGGTAGGGCAGAAAAGAACAATGAGACAATGTCCTTACTACTTCATATTTGTTAAAGGTAATTCAGCTGGGCACCTTAGTGGATAACTTGACTGTTGATCCAGCCACGGGAGATATTTTGGCAGGATGCCATCCTAACCCCATGAAGCTCTTGATCTATAACCCTGAGGATCCACCAGGGTCGGAAGTAAGTACCAATATCTCCTTGGACTAACATGGGAATCTACATGAGTAAAAATTTCATTAAGGTGATGTTAAGGGGATTCATGTGGGTCACATTTATATTTCAAAACAAACAAAATCTTTATGTAGAAATATATTGGCAATTTAGAGAGATAAGGCACCTACATTTTTGAAGTCACCAGGGGCCAATATAATATCATTGCCAGAGCGCAGGTTCTAACTTCACAGGGGCTCTTTTGTGCTATTGAGAGTAATGAGGAAAAATGACCTTGATAATTCAGATTGATGTAGATTTGTCCTACTGTATTTCCAGCTAGAAAGCTCTTAGAAGCTCCTGCGTGGGAGCAGAAGGGAGAAATGTATAGAACTATCTTCATGCGTTGAGCGCAAGCCGACACAAAGGGTTTAAATGACTCTAGTCTCTGAAGCAATTGGATTTTTGTTCTAAAATTCTAATAGATGATAGTATTAAGGACAGTTTTATTTTAAAGTATATCTTCTAAAGTAAAAACCATTGAGTTATCTGTAACATTCAAATCAATTGCATAAGACACTGCATTAAATATTTCATTGAGTTCAATAAATAATCATGATAATTAAGAAATTTTCATTGAATTTGGCTGCAACTACAAATTCTTTCACAGACATTTGGAAAGACTTACTAGTCACGATTACATTTTGCTGGATATTTTTTTAGTACTTGGACTATATTAGAAAACAAACACACATCGGCTAGTTAGACAGTAAAACACTTGCCACATAAGACTTATGACCTGTGTTTGATCCTGGGTCTCACCATGAAAGGAGAGAACCAACTGCTAAAAGTTTTCCTCTAACCACACAAGTGATGTGGCATGTGTGTGCTGTACTGCATGCCCATGTGCTCATGGAAACACACTCTTAGTAAAAATAATAAACTATGAAATAAAACATTAACATTAATAAAATAACATTAGAAAATCCACGCAAGGCTTCCATTCTTAGGGGACAGAAGGACAGACTCTAAATGAAAGTATGGTGGTTAGTGGTATAGGACAACACAGCCTAGTTAGATGAAGAGGGTTAAGATTGATGTGCAGAGGCATGGCACATTCTGGGTTAGAATAGAAGATAAGGTTTGCAGAACCGTGTGACCTGTTTGGCAAGTTGAGAAACTGAGATTCAAATCTTAGCCTGTTCATTCACGGAGGTGGAATCATTTCCTTTCCTTCTGAAGGGTGTGGCTGTTTTTTAATTCATTTTCTTTACAACTGATGCATCAGTCATGAAATCTGTCTTTAAAAGAGCATCCGAAATATTTAAGGCAATCATATTGTTGCATATTGTTGACATTTTACGGGTGCAGTTTCCCAGTAATCTCTAGAAGACATTACAAATAAGATTCCCATAATGACAACAGCAGTTGACATACCAGCAAGGATGGGGAAAATGTCACTAAGTCGCCCCTAGATGAAGAGCTACAGTCAATCAATGGCTGCTGAGAAAAGAAGAATCCGTTTCTCCAGGTAAAAGCCTTCTTATAGGTTATCCAGCCCAAGTCGTCAGCCCTAAACACATGGGCATCAGCACCAAACAGACTCAGCAGGGTATGAGTGGGTATATAACTAATAACTAAAGAAGAGATCATGGATTTGAGAGGGACTGAGGGATATAGGAAGAGTTGGATTGCATAGACTAAGGGTAGAAATGATGTAAATACAGTATTTATATATGAAATTCTCAAAAAATTAAATAACATGTAATAATAAGTTTCAGTACAGTAGACCAACTTTTGCTATCATATAGTTATCTAAAGCCTGACATATATTTATATAGTTTCATTGTTAGATTTTTACATCTACATTTATATAAAATAAATAATAGCACATCAAATGTGAAAGTAATAGATTTCTTTTTTAAACCATTTTTTAAAATGTAAGACAACCTGATTAAATGCCTTTGGATGGATACAACTCTTAATGGACATACTAAGGAAATGCTAGATCTATCTTGCAGGAATTTAAATAAGAGCCACAATGTTCATCCAGTGAATAAAATCATGCAGCTAACATCTGACTTTCTACAACATGGAAGCTCTCAAGTGGACATAGAACAATCCCTTGGACTTTGAGATTTATTTAGTCAACATATTCTCACTTAATTCTTAGATCCTTTCCATAATAAATTAAAACTTAAATATATAAGATACAATATTTATATATACATTTTATATTTTTATATATTATATATAGTGTTTATATATTTATATAAATAATATAATAACTAATATACATATATATTTTCTTAATTCCAGAAGTATACCGTATGCCTGGAATTAGAAGAATCATCACCCAGCTAGCCACCTACCCATCCTTATTCAATGTACATTCCGCTGCCTTCCTAGTTAAGGCAGAACTTCCCCTATAGAAGCTCAGCCACAGTGTCTGCTTTTAAGGTTAGGGTTAGCATTGCTGTGATGAAACACCAGGATGAAAATAAGTTGGTGTGGGGCACAGGGTTTATTCAGCTTACACTTCCATATTGCTGTTCATCATCAAAGGGATGAGGACAGGAACTCAGACAGAGCAGGAACCTGGAGGCAGGAGCTGAGGCAAAGCCCATAGAGAGGTACTGTTTACTGGTTTGCTCACCATAGCTTGCTCAGTCTGCTTATCTCATAGAACTCAGAACACTCAGCCCAGGGATGGCTCCTCCCACAATGGTCTGGGACCTCCCCCATCAATGACTAATTAAGAGAATTCCCTAGAGCCAGATTTTATAGAAGGATTTTCGTTTTCAATTGAGGTTCTTTCCTTTCAGATAACTCTAGCTTGTGTTAATATTTGACATAAAACCAGCCAGCACACTGGAGTAATTAAAAACTTGTTAAAGATCTGATTCTCTATTTTCAAGTTTTAACAAGTTTATTCCAGACAAGACTTACTTAACCACTATTACTGACCCCTCTCCACTCAGTAGAGTCTTGTATTTTCTGCATGAAACCCAAGTGTCAATGTTTTTCATATACCAAACTCAAAACAAAGTTGTTGGAGCTCAAAGGGAAAGCAAAAATTAAAGGAGAAAACAAAACAAAACAATCCAAAGTTTCATTCTGTTGTAAGAGATCAATGAAGATAACCGATGCTTCAGTGATTGGTTGTTTTCCTTCGGTTCCTATCTTTGTGTCCCCCACCCCCACCCTGTGAACTTCGTCCAGATTACTTGGAAACCTGAGAGCATATGTGTTTACTGATTATGCAAAGCTGGGTGTGCTAATCTTAGGGATCAATAACAGACCTAGGCAGGGGTGCCTCCAAACTCCTGTGCTTTCTGTTTCTTAGCTGCCTCCCAGATATGGGGTCCTTCAGCAGTCAAATGGCCACTCTTGACTACAAAGTTAGGGTAACTGACTGAGTGTCTTTTAGTCATCTTGTCCTGGAATTCTTTCTCCATGCTATGGGCTCAGTCAATGGCACATTCACAGACGGAAACTACTGGCAACTCATGAATTAGACAAGTGCTTATGAGACCTATGCTTCTACTCTAGGGATGCCTGCGTTATCAAACTGCTGAAGGTCTCTATGGAGGAATATGACTAACGGTAACAGCTAGTCCAGTTTAGTGTATAGATGCTCGTAGGATATTAGTACCTCTCAGATGTAATTCAGATTTTTAGCCTACTGGTTCCTGAAAGTATGCATTTGTCCCAGAATTTTTAGGAAGGTAAATATCTCTAAATAGCTTTTCCTGGACAGTGTACTAATGAATGGTCTTCTCTTGACAGGTACTACGAATCCAGGATTCTTTGTCAAATAACCCCAGGGTGACACACTGTATGCGAACAACGGCTCTGTGCTTCAGGGCAGCACCGTGCTGCTGTGTATCATAAGAAAATGCTCATAGGCAGTATATTTCACAAAGCTCTGTACTGTGAACTCTAGATATTCCTAAAACATCTTTATATTTGACAGAAGTAAAATTGTAATTTGTATGCTAAGTAGAACTGTAATTATTTACAATTACCAGTGACCGTATGTATGGCTTTTCTTATGGAGAAAACTAAAGGAGTATAGAAACTTATATCCATGAAATCGAGAATCAAGTTAGTGGCAAGGCAACCAGAAACCCATGTGTTCTGCTTGGTTGAATATGCCCAATGTTCTGTATACGCTGTGATGTATAGGCTGTGACAAGTTAGGTTTCCCAGTCACTTAAATTTGTGCCCCTCCTTAACTGTTAACAATTCACCAAAATCACTTCCTACAACTGTGATAGTCTGAGGCTTCTGCAGTCCGTACTAGCAAAGAAGCTAATGGCTAACTATTTATAATTCTTATTCTCTGTTCTGTCTTGTGCATGACACCATCTCTAGTCATGTATCTGACCCATAACTCTCATCTTTAAACTCAAAGCCTGCCTTGAACATGGATTTGCCCAAAAATATAGCCATACAGGGAAGAGGATTATGGAAATTTGACATACACATCAGCTAGCTTGGTGCATGCTATGCTGTCGTATTTCTTTGAATAAGATTTTATTTATATTGATATTTCCATTATAAGTGTCACTAATCATGGCTCTGAATGCATATAGGGCCCTGGGACAGTTACCTTCAGCCATGTAAAGCTTTCTCTACTAATTAACTCAATAAACTCGTAGTAAGCAGCCTCTGGCTGACTGGCACCATAAATCCAAAGTGAAAAAAAAGTTATGCCCAAATGGCATGTACTAATGGACAAATCTAAATGTATTTTGATGACAATAAATAAAGACATTCCTTTCTTGGTTAAAACACAAGCAACAAACAAATGAAAGCAGTGACTTGTGGCTGATCATCACCACCATCCTGTAGGGAACATCAAGACACCTCAAGACCAAGTTCTTAGCACGAAGAGATTTATTTGCCCCAGAGGGACAGATAAGGGACAAATTCAGGAGATAGAACAGGCAGAAGGAAAAGGAACAACAGAGAGGGGAAGAGACAAGGAGAAGGGGAAAGAGTATGTATCCAGACTTGGGGGACAGGACAAAGGACTATCTCTGAATAGAAAGGACACAGACATGGCACACAGGCAAATGGTGATTATAAAGGTAAAAGGAAAATCTCCATGTAAGGATGAAATGTTTATTATTTATTTATTATTTATTTATTTATTTTTATTTTATTCTTTTTTTATTATTTGGGGTGGGGATACAGGGTTTCTCTGTGTCCAGCTATCTTTCAAACTCACTTTGTAGACCAGGCTATCCTCAAACTCACAGAGATCGGACTGCCTCGTTCCCTGAGTGCTGGGATTAAAGGTGTGCCCCACTCTACCTGACAAGGTAATTAATTTTAATTGAGCATGTTAATTAGGTGACCCAAAGGGGCTTTTGATTGTTAGACTTCAATACTTTGATAGATAGACCTTGGTAGTCAGCTTTGGGAGGAGAAGTGACCAAATAAGGGAATAGATCTTGGGGTTTGGTTTTAGGAATGTGATCTAATGATTTTTTAGCAAGGCAGAGGGAATAGGAGAGAAGGGCCAGACCCGCCAGAGCCATGTTTGCCACAATAGAGCTAGGAGAGTCCTATCAACCCCTCTCATATGATGTTTCCGGTGATGGGGAATTATATTCTAAAGAACACTGTTTAGTTAAAAGTTTTGTAAATAGTTTTATGCCGGGATCAAATGATACTCTTTTAACCCATGTAATCATTTTTTATTCAGATGTTAAGATTTTATAGCTTTCATTACTTCAAGGAAGGAACAACCCAGCTGAATGTCAGAGGTACTTGTTATATTTTAAGTTTCAAACATAGCTATATGCTGTAGAGAGCTCAGTTGTTCACGTGTTTGCCTTACAAACATGAGGAACTAAATTTGATCCCCAACATCCATATAAAAAAGCTAAGTGTGTGGTTTGTGTTTGTAATCTCAGCATTGGGGAAGTAGATTCCTGAGACTTTCTGGCTGAAAGCCTAGCATAGTTAGTATACTTCAGGCCAGCAAGAAGCTATCTCAAACAACAGAAGCAACCACTAAACTGTAGATCATGTCTATAGAGCAACCCCAGAAGCTGTTTCCTGACCTTCACATATATATGTACACAAGCATGCACATCTTCATACATGCACAAAATGTAGTTATTGAGAAGACTCCCAATAAAAATAATGATTAAAAGCCATGCATACTTATAATTCAGATCATCTTGAATAATACGATAATCTTTTTTTTTATCTCTAACTTTCATAGCTACTGAATTACTTAATATTTGTCTATTAAGGCTTTAACTGAACAAAAGAAGCATAAGTTAAATCCAAGGGGAATCTGAGAGTGAACCACCTCCTAGAAAACCCAAGATTTCAAAGAGGTGAATATCCAGCTAAAGTCAAAGTCAAGGTAAACTAGCCCCACATTCTACGCCCAGAAGCCTAAAAGACAGTTGTCTTTGCATTGAGAAACACAGAAGGAAGAGCTCAGATGTCAGTGAGAGATGATAATCATATACTTGCCACCTTTCAAAGTTGGAGCTCAGATTCCCATGGAACGGTCAAAACCAATCTGAAGCTCTGAGAAGCTGAGAGTAGATTGGTGGTTACCAGAGACCAAGAGAGTAACACTTGGAGGAGGGATGCTGAGGGGTTAATAATTGAGTACTAAGTTACAGTTAGGTAGAGTAAAGGAAGTAAAGAATCTTATTACCCAAGGCGATTACTATAGATGACAGAAATCTCTCAATATTTCAAAAATCTAGGAGAAAGGATCTTGAATGTTTTCACCACCTAGAATGACAAATGTTTGAGGAGATAGATATTTTTACCCTGACTTAAATATTACCCAAAGTATAACACTTCAAAACACACATAGTAAGCCATACATACATAAGTACTAAATTTTTATATAGCAATAAAAAAATATCAAGTAATGAGCTTACTTATGCCATGTTAGTGAACTAACACCTCTTGTCAGAAACAAATACAGTCCCTCTTGTGACTTTATACCATGTATTATGAAAATCCATAAATAATTTCCCAAGAAAAATGAGTAGGACACTCATGAAAAATAAAGAGAAAGGTTACATAAATAACAAGAGTAGAAACAAATAACAGCATAAATAGGCTTACAAAGACCGCATTCATACTGAATAATAACACATAGGATTGACAAGCATACTTACAATGTTAAAGAAACAAAAGACAAGCTTAAATGCAGAGAATAATAAACTAAAAGAGCTAATGAACCTAAATACAGAATGGACCTGGAAAACACACACCTGGACTGAACAAAACAAAGCTGAAGGAATTTAAATCTTAATAATAATTAAAGAAAAACATCTTAGAGTATAGCAGTTTAAAAATTGTGCAAATATGTATTTACAAAGACTCTTGAAACATGAATCTTTGAAATTTTTTTCATTATTATTTTCTTTCAAAGCACCCAAGAGGTCTTTCTCTAATGAACAGTCTGGTAAGAGAGACTTCTAAGGCATTGAGGACCCAAGGAATTTGTCCTTGAATAGTCATTCAACATCCATCATTGAATCAACTAAAGGCAAATAATTTGCTGCCTGTTGAGGTTATACAGGTTGCAAGAAAATACAAGGTCAAAGCCTGCTCACCTAAGGCAATGGATGACTCAGTGAGTCAAGTGGAGCATAATCTAGACTTGTTTTTAGGAAACATGTTGTGATGATTTGTATATGCTTGGCCAGGGAGTGGCACTATTAGAAAGTGTGGCCCTGTTGGAAAAGGTGTGTCACTGTAGGTGTGGGCCATAAGACCCTCACCCTAGCTGCCTGAAGTCAGTCTTCAGATAAAGAGTAGAACTCTCAGCTCCTCCGCACCATGCCTGTTTGGATGCTTCCATATTCCGCCTTGATGATACTGGACTGAATCTCTGAACCTGTAAGCCAGCCTCAATTAAATGTTGTCCTTATAAGCGTTGACCTTGGTCATGGTGTCTGTTCACAGCAACCTTAAGACACATGTGGTTGTATCAAGTAGTAAGACTGAAAAAAAAAAAGGAAAGGAAAGAGGGAGGGAAAAAGAGATGGGGAGAAGGAAATGGATAATTCAACCAGAGATGATACAGAGCTGGAAATAGTAAAATGAGAGCTAGCCCATGAAAGAGTATATGGAACAAAATGATATAGTTAACAGGAAACCAGACATGCACATCTGAACGAGACATGCTAAATTAAAGCAATTTAGCTTGTGACAAATTGGAATCTGAGAAGAAAAAGATGAAAAAAAGAATTTGAAAAAGTGATCACATTGCAAATTAGAAATACTATCATATGATAAAATTGCAGAATATCAAATCCAAAGACTTCAGAAAGAGTCAAAGGCAGAAGGCACAGCATCGTCAAGAAGAAAATGATACCATGGTCAGAAAGGAAATCCCAGAAGATTGAATGACTTCAGACTCTTTTTGGTTTTGATGGATTCAGTTTTTATTTTTATTTTTGTGTTGTGTATGTTAACTGTGTATGCAGTACCTTCAGAGTCCAGAGGAAGGTATCAGATCCCATGTAGCTGGAGTTACAGTGTTGTGTGCAGCTCAGCACAGGAGCTGGGAATTGAACTTAACTCCTCTACAGAAGCAGGGCGCATTCTTATCACAGGTCATTTCACATTTAAGAGACTTGAAAAATCGTACACTAGTGATAATATACAATTAAAATCTTCAAATAACAGGAAGACTTTTACAGAGGTGAGTACACAAATAAATGGCTTCATACATGGCACCAGATTTATCTATTATTCATTAGGCATGCGTACTTCAAATATGAAATTTTAAAATTTGTTAGTAGGATAAATTAAGACCAACGTAATCAAATCAGAGTTCACTAAATGCTGCAACTATTGACAAATCCATTAAGGGTACACATTTTGTTCTAATACTTCTGCAAGAACTTAGTCCAGAACTTTCACCACTGGGGCAATAATAAACAAGAGTGTTTGCTATTTCCTGGAACGAATCACTGTTTTGGAGATAATGTTTAAACCTCATTCCAAAAGCCTTCTTAGAAAATTATTAAAGTGAATTTGGAAAAATGCATGTTTTAAATAACCATGGCAAAAAAGGTACTTTAGAACAAAATGAAATGATAATGAGAATGATTATGTAATTCATGGATGACAATGAGAATTTACATTAGTAGGATAGAAAAATAACTGTTATAAGTCTAAGCTCATACTTGCCTTGCCAGTTTTTTTCTCTGAGTAAAACATATTGTTTCAATGAAGCAATAAAAACCTAAAACTGAATTCTTACGAAGTCACTGATTTTGACTTAATTTTCTAAATCATTCATTAAAAAGAAGACAATATACAGAATAGATCTGAGAGAAAAGAATTAAATAACACCAGGGCCAAAGAAGTTTAGACAGAAATGAAAAACCGTAAGATAAGAATTTAACTAAGATCCTCCAGGAAGGCTGCATCAATCCTAACTTCCTGGTGTTCCTCATCCATCAAAGATGGATAACCTGTGTAGCTGACAGAATGTTCCAGAAATACTCACTGAAAGCCACGTCACAGAAAATCTTGGCCATTTCTGCTTGCTCAAAAAACTGCAAATCCTAAAAGTTTGATTAGTTTCAGAAGCTGTGTTCTGGATTAATTTCTTAAAATAGCTTGTATAACTAGTGAGCCAGAAACATCAGTATATAATGGAAATATTCAACAATAGCTATTATTTATTCCTTAAAAATTAAAAATAGCTAAAACAAAAGTATATAACATTTGATGAATGTACAAGAAAAAAATTCAAATAGTGATGTCAGAAATGAGAAATAAAATGTGCAGAAGCTATAGGCACTAGAGAGATAGAAATGTTGACAAATTATACCAATAATTTTGAAATCTTAGAAAATAAAAATAGCTAGAAAACTATTACTTTATTAATTACTGTTGAATCTGTTATAACAAATAGAATTTAAAAACATGCCTAAAAGTGTATATTTATTTCTCTTTATTTAATAGTCCTCAAGGACCACATTTTTTCATTAATTTACTTATTTATTCACTTTACATCGGATCACAACCCCACTTCCCTCCTTTCCTCGCAGTTCTAGCCTCACACACCTCCTCCCCTCATTCCTCCTGCCCTTCTCTTGAGAGATGGGGAAACCCCCTATGGGTACCAACCTGCCCTGGCACATAAGTCACAACAGGACTAAGCATCCCTTCCCACTGAGCCAGATAGGCAGCCCAGCTAGGGAAAGGGATTCAAAGGCAAGGAACAGAGTCAGAGACAGTCCCTGCTCCAATTGTTAGGGGGCCACATGAAGACCAAGCTACACATCTGCCACACATGTGTAGAGAACTTAGGACCAGCCCATGCATGCTCTTTGGTTGGTGGTTCAGTCTCTGTGAGCCTCTGGGACCACTTATTTGTTTAATATGCATTTGTCAGAGAACAACGTGTAGGAGTTGGTTCTCTTCTACTGCCATATGGGTCCCAGAAGTTGAACCTGAATCAGGTGATTTACACCTTTAACTGCTGAGCTATCCCTCGGGTTCCTAGCTTCTCGTCTTACCAGAGACTCTTATCTATTAGACTCCACAGGAAAAAGAAGCCACACCGAAAATGTCTACTAAGGGAAATTCTTAAGTAATTTTGTTTTATTTTGAGGTTAGATCTCTCTATCCTAGACTGGCTTTGGACTCACTATGTGGTCATGGATGAACCTGAACTTCTGATCTTCCTGTCACTATTTCCCAAGTGCTTCAATTATAGGTGTGCACAGCCAGAGTGCCAGGTATTGAATCTAGCACCCTGCACATGCCCTCTGACATCTCAGATACACCTCTAGCCCTTGAGGGAAATTATTAGGGCCATTGGTAAAAGGGTTGGACTCTTACAGGAAACAAATAAGACATAAGAAGATACTTCAGTGGGTAGGGTGAAGTGAGAGGATGAAAGGCCAGGAACTGTTTCCTCCGCTGGGTTTTGCAAGCGTATTTGCAGAAACAGTTACTTAATTAAAAGGGGACAATTGAAGTAAAGACTCTCAATAACTATAGAAGCAGCCATTCGTGAAAACATTTAACTGACATGTGACCACCCAATACAGAGATCATGGAACGATGATGTTTATTTTCTTTGTTTGTTTGTTTTGAGATAGCCTCACTGTTTAGCTCAGGCTAGCCTTTTACTCTCATCCATCCTCCCAGGTCACCTCCACCAGTTTAAGAGTTACAGGCATGTGACATCACACTCAGTTTTGATCTCACTCTTCTTTTATCCTCCCTACTAGAAATTAGAAGATAGGAGCTTTCGATGGGGTTCTTAAAACCTCCAGGATGCCACAGGTCAGCAAGGGAGTCCGCCACAGTGTAACATTTACATTACATGGTCTTCTTCATGCTACTGCTATGATCCAATCCATAGACAATCAAAGTTTATTTATTATTTACATGGTGGAAGCCACATTTGTGGTCCATCAAGATGGAAGGAGAAAAACGAGAAAAAAATATAAAGGAGCAATAAAACCCAGAACCAGTGTCTTAGTTAAGGTTTTACTGCTGTGAACAGACACCATGACCAAGGCAACTCTTATAAGAACAACATTTTATTGGGGCTAGCTTACAGGTTCAGAGATTCCAGTATCATCAAGGCAGGAGCATAGCAGCATCCAGGCAGGAACGGTGCAGGAGAAGCTCAGAGGTCTACATCTTCATCTCAAGGCTGCTAGCAGAACACTGACTTCCAGGCTTCTAGGATCAGGGTATTAAAGCCCATGCCCACAGTGACACACCTTCTCTAACAAGGCCACACCTCCTAATAGTGTCACTCCCTGGGCCAAGCATATACAAACCATCCCAATCAGGAATAGTATCCATCACTTTCTGCTCCCTTCCCAGCACTCAATTCTAATCAAAAAGCCATACTTAACTGACAGCCAAGAGAAATAGGTGTCATACAACTAGAGAGAAATACGCTTAAGAGGTGCAGAATAAATTTTAGTGAAAAATTCATCTGCATCTCACACATTCAATTCTTCATTTTTCCCCAAGCTCCATTTAATTCCTACTGCAGCACAAAGTACAGAAATCACTCTATCATGTTCTAATGTCTGGATTAGGTCCCAGATGTGGCTGAAGGCACAAGCCTAGGAGGAAGACACCTCTTCACCAGCGTGTCCAAATTGCAATAGTGAAGTGTGACCTCTAGACCTGCAACGGTCAGTTTTAATAATATATAAAAATGAATATTTTCAACAGCCTACAGGACCTGCAGATGAGACTGAAAGGCTCCCATCCTAGCCATTATCAATTCTCCAAGGTTCTCTGAAGTTCCAAAATTCTGAATTCTTTCCTGTCCATCAGGCCTCAAGGCCAAATCTCAACCGGGTCTTGGAAAGGCTGTAATTTTATTGACCTGCTTTCCACAAATGCCAGTATGAGAGTCAGAACATTTTTAGGCTGACCTTCCTTCTGGTTGCTTTTGAAATGCAAATACCTTAGAAACTTAATAGGATTCTAGCCTATTTACTTCCTGTTAGGATCTATGCCAACAATGACACCCAGATTTCATTTCAGAGCACAGCTCTGACTTAACTTCCTGGTTCCCATGATCCATTTCTCACTTCCTCATTTGAATTCTGTCTCCTTGGAGACGGCCTGAATAAAGGAGCATGAAGAAGGAGGAACTTTGCTGTCATGGTGCACAGCACTATAGACCCTGATTTTCCTGACTAGGAGGCATTGAGAGGCATGGCATCCATAGTACTATCCTGCTATTGAGACACTGAATCACATTTTTACTTTGGATATTTTGTCTAGTTTTTTTTTTTTTTTTAGTTTTAAAGATTTTTTAATTGTTTTATTTTTTTATTATTTATGTTATAGCACTGAGGCATGACCGCAGGGCCTTGTACATGCTAGCGGATACTTTAACCCTGAGCTGAAGCTCCGGTTTGGATTTTTCCTCTATCCTCATCAGGTCTTAGCTGAGTCCACAGCTTTCTCGCTGTAGTCTGACAAAAGCATCAGGCAGTAGCCAGCCTGGCAACCATTAGCACCAGTCTCTGGAGGAGTGGCCAACCTCTCTAGTCATGGCAGGAAACAGTTTTACTGATTCTTTTGTGATGGCAAAGCAAGGACTCCCAGTTTTGTAGCTGCGTGACACATCCAAGTCCCAACCCTCCTTTGCACAGGGACTTAAAGTCTTATAGAATCCCCCTTTGGAGTTTAAATCCCTTATATGTTTAAGATCACATTGAGTAGTTGAAACTGTGACCTACTTAAAGAATGTAGGCACTGCTGGGAGATCATGATGCTTTAGACAAGGAGGAGACCCGGGAGGCCAGTTTTTTTGGACTTGCCTCCACATTCAGTCCATTTTTATGTAACTCTGGCCTCTGAGCCTTAGGTTTCTATTAATACAGTGGCTATCATTTACCATTAGCTATTGCCATCTAATAAACCTAAAATTGAGCCAGTAACAGTAACTACAGCCTACAGTTGGTAAGAAGATTAAAAGTACTAACATATATGTGACTGAAAGAACAGTGCTTATCTTATGACATCATTGAATCTTAAGCAACAGAGATTTCAGGCCCAGCCTTTGGTCAAGATTGTGGTGGTCTGAATACGCTTGGCCCTGGGAGTAGCACTATTAGGAGATGTGGCCCTGTTGGACTAAGTGTACCACTTTGTGCATGGGCTTTGAGACCCTTCTCCTAGCTGCCTGGAAGACAGTCTTCTCCTAGTGGCCTTCAGATCAAGATGTAGAACTCTCAGCTCCCCCTGCACCATGCCTGCCTAGATGCTGCCATGCTCTGGCCTTGATGATAATGGATTGAACCTCTGAATATGTAAGCTAGCCCCAATTAAATGTTTACCATGTTTATGGTATCTCTTCACAGCAATGGAAACCATAATTAAGACAAAGAGCATGTTTCAAAGTAAAAAATAAATAAAATGTAAAAGGCTGTAATGTAAAAATAAATAAATAAAATGTAAAGGACTGAGAATGTAGCTCGGTGGTAAAATATTTGTGTGGCATAGGCACACTTATGCTTCCAACACTCAGCACTGTGAAAGAGGAAGATTTTAAAGATTCCAGGTGACTGCTTCAATTTGTGAAAAGTTTGGTCTTCATGTCTATCTAGAAATAAGAGCTTTCTGTTTAGTTGCATGCATTCTGTGAGGGCAATGCTCTTATCTTTGAGATCAAAACCAGCTTACCAGCAGGGTTATGTAATGCACACCTTTAATCCCAGCAGGGAGGTAGAGGCAGGCAGCAGATGTATGTTTTTGAGTTCCAGGCCAGCCTGGTCTACTAAGTGAATTCTAGGATAGCCAGGGCTACACAGAGAAACCCTTTTTTGAAAAAGAAAACCAAACAAACACCTCCCCAACAACACAACACACAAAACAGATTATCTTTTTCACTGAGTTATTGAATTACTAAAAAGAATCTTTGAGGTAAGTACATGCTTTAGGACCAATCTGGAATGGCTACTTGCATTGTGTTCCCTTGTGAGAGCATGGTCAGTCACAGGATGGTACGTAGCAAGACAGCTGGAAGACGACCTTTAGCCTTGTGCTCAGAAAGGAAGGTTTTAATAGATAGCTTCTCTACCATAGTCCTAAAACTGACTCAAAAGGAGTTGATTCCATTTCCTTGCTATAGTGAACAAAGCAGCTGCAAATATGCCGGCCTATTATATGTGTGTAAATATGTGAAAATAAGATAAAACTGACCTGTAGGTGCAGTGTAACCTGTAGACAGGAGAAAGAGGAAGAGTTGACATTAGGTGATGTAGGGGGACTGCATGTAGGTAGTGGACACGAGTCATGAGAGGACAGACAGCTAATTGGTTTTCTAGTTCTAAGTGTGCCATGGGTTTTTCCAGTTATTTGGTGCTAGGTGAGAGCATGAAAATTTGTTAAATAGTGAAAGTGTAAAATCCAACCTGAAGTTCCACAGCTTCAGAATGGATGTCCCAACTACACAGAAGTTTGTTGAGACTTGAAGCCTGGTTAATTCTGATACAGGTTATAGGTTTTTTTTGTTGTTGTTTTTTTTTATAATAAAATTTTAACAAATGAGTTTGGCAATCTTTGTATAATTCTATAATCACTAAGGAAATTGAGCTTAAGAAGTTGACATGAAACAAAACTAAATCCTAGAAGCAACTGTTCCCATCAGTGTTGAAATGGATTAAAGTATCCAATGGTAATTGGTATAGCGTTTGTGTGTGGTTGTGCAGGTAGATCCACACTCACCAATGCTGATACAGTTCACATATAATGGAGCTAAAATTGGTGAAAGTGAATCCACATAGTAGGTCTTTATTTTGGGGGTTGCCCAAGAGGCAAAATTGAACAATATTGTTTAAAGGTACAAAAGTGGGTAAACCAAACAGAACATGAAGGCGGTATTGATCTTAAATATATAAGTTTTGGTTGCTTCTAAGAATTTTGGGGATCATGACCATAAAAAGTATAGGGAGATCTTATGGGATGCTAGCAGTATCCTCTCACTCTGATAGAAGAGAATAGATGAGTGCCAGAATAAGGATGATCTGAAAACTAACAAGATATTAACAAGCAGTACATTAGAAACTCTTGACAATGACAAAGTGAGGGTATTAACCCCAAGGAGTAGCAGGTGGGTGGTGTGAAGAGTCAATTTACAGAAAAGGGGAAGGTGAAGTACATGAAAGGTACTCAGAACTCTTAGTAGTCATAAAAGTGCCAATTAAGGAAGCTCTTTGAAGTTACCTTCTACCTGCCAGGCCAGTGACCGTTAACAAGCTGGCACTGGCAAACGTTGATGGGGAAGTGCAGACACAGGGAACCTCATGCACCATCAGTGGGAGAGTTAGTGTGTACAGGACTGGCAGGTAAGGACTTCTCCTTAAGGCCTACTGACTTAAGATGTAAAATTGCATCCTACTCTGTTTCAAAGACAGAGGGATATAACTTCTGTTTTGTACCTAGCAAGGGAAGGCCCTAGAAGTGTGGAATCTGACTCAAAAGTTAGGATTAGGTATTTTATGCAAACTCTTCATATAGCTCCTATATGTTAACAGGTTCCAAACACATTACATTTGAAGTGTAGCTTATGGTATTGGTTTAGAGTCTCACCACACTTGCTACAGGTAAGATCGGGGTGCCCATGAGGTGTTAGAGGCACACTCATGTTTTCCTCTTTGTCACAATGCCACAGGAACTAGCCTCTGGAAGGAAAGCAAGTTATCCATGCTTCTTACCAAAACATTTTTTAAATCTCATTTTGGAAAGTGGTTTATTAGCTGTTGAAAAGACCACAATTAGTAGAGCCACAGGCAAGTTGTGCAACTGAGGAACATCAAGAGGCAAGTTCTTAACTGGAATAGTTGGTTGTGAAATATTGTTACCCATACTGTTAACTCTTTGGAAACAAAAAAGTAACACCACTCCCATATCTCAGTGATAGACTCCTTTCCCAGATGAGTCAGGCCCTGGGTTCTATCCCAACACTGCAATAGGAAAGAAGAAACAGAACAAACAACTAAAAACAAACCACAGCCAGAAAGCAAAGCAAGCCTAACACATGTCTTACACCTCAGAGTCTGTTGACTTAGACATTTCTTTTGTTTTCCCCCTTAGTTACAACTACCTAAGGGTCGGCCATACAGCAGATAGCCTGACAATCTGACCAGTCATTTCTGTAAATATAAAATGCAATCACATCTTCATCTTATATTTAAGAATGCTCACTTGAGATGTATTGCCACCATTAATCTCATACTTGACTAGTGTCTTTCTGTGTGCATTCCCTTATTAATCTGTAACTCAGAAAAAAGTTATTTTCATAAGAACAATAGAAAGATAAGACATTGTATGTGGTGCTTGGGATGTAATCTAAAGTTTCACAAGTGCCACACAAGTAATGGGCCACTGAGCTACATCTCTAAGCAGAGATAGGATGTTAGTTAGGTCCAGAGAAGTCAACTATAAATGAGTAGGGATGAACCTTGAAGCATCACAAATGATACCCAATCAGTTTATGACATGATGGGTCTAGTGACAAGCATGTAGTCACATGCTGATGTTTAAACATAGAGCCTGTGTTTTAATCAGTGAAACAAATTTGAGAGTTAACTGTAACTATACAATTATAAAACTAAAGCAAAAATGACCTCAGCTAGGATTGTTTGATTGATTTATAAATTCTAGCCCCTCTACCTACTCTTGCCTGTAAGTGATTTACTCACTGATATTCAGAAACTAGATTATCCCAGAGAAATCTTATGTTTGAATAGGGCTTCAATTACAGTCCCTTAAATGAAGAATGCAACTTTCTGAAATAAGTTGTCACCCTTTGTAGGTATTACAAGAATTCTCAGAAGTCTTCTTTTCATCTTGCTACTTTTGAAGTACCTGTGAAAACAGATCAAGAAGTAATTCAGTTATTAAGTGGCCTCTTCTCCAAAATATATAACCTTAAGACTGTCCGTCATAGAGCTACATAGTTCCAAAGCTTTCTTTCAGCACACAGACACTATTTGTTAATGATGGAGCCCAGATTATTTTGTTGTGTCTTTCATATGTAGTAATTGAGGGAATGATAGAACCATCATTTCATTATATTCTGGTAATAGTCTTTTCAAAATGTGTTTCTTTTTACTATTATAGCTATTGCTCTGATTATTAGAAAATGAGCCATTTGTTCCCAAATTACAATCATTTAAATTAAGTCCATAGTTTTAAGAAGTAAAAGTCTCACTGTATTGTCTTAACCAATCCAAAGTTCATGGTCTTAAGTGATTTGATTGTCCCATTATTGCCTCTCAAGTAGCCAAGACTAAAAGTATGAACCACTGTGTCCATCTATAAATGAGGATTTTTCTTCTTTTCTTGTTAGTAGATTCTATTCTATTAGACAAGGGGGATAGGCATAGTTGGTACATAACTATGTTTTTACAATATAATGAATTTTGTTAGAGTATTTCAATAAACATATAAAATATATTTTGATCAAGTTTTCTCCCCCAAATTTCCTCTCTTGCCCCTTCTCTTCTGTGTAGTCCTTCTCAGCTTTTAAACATGTCTAGACACCATCCATTAGGAAGGAGGCTTTCCGGTTGTGTCATGTCTGCTGTTTGCTGCAATTCCAGTTAGTAGAATCTCTTCATCTGATTATTTATAATATAAACAAACAATCACCATTTACTAAGATTATTATTATTTAAAATTTATTACAAATCCCTTTCTGCATCTGTTGAGGTGCTCTTATTATTTTTCTCTTTTATTCTGTTAATTATTCTTGATTTAAAATGTTAAACCAAGTTTTTATCCTCAGTGCATGTCCTCCTTGTGTAAGATGTTTGTGTCTTTTTGTGTGTTGTATAGTTATGCTGTATTTATGTTTATGTGTTGACTAGTATCTTTTTTTAAATGCCAATATCCATATTCATTAAGATGACCAATCTATAATTTCAATTACTCCCTGTTTAATAGGTTTACCAGATTTTGATGTCAAGGTCATATAGACCTGACAAAGAACTAAGAGGGATTCTTTCTTTTCCTATTCCCTAGAAGAGTTCATGTAAAACTTGTATTTTTTCCTCCATGAAGTATTAGAAGAGTCCACACCCATGAAGGTACCTCTGGAAATATCTTTCAGGGAGAATTCAAAGTAAAATGTGTGTTGGGGTGTGGAATGGTTTAAAAACACTGTTGGCTATGCAAGATGACCTGAAACAAATCCCTGGAGCTGGTGTGAAAAGCTGAGCATGGGCATGTGACATCATCATCATCATCAATTGTTGTGGGGAGGGACAAGGGGTTTGCTGGGGCTTCCCGGCTGCTGACATAGCTCCATATGAGGTAAGAGAGCCAGTATCGAGGGAATAGGGCAGAGCGACTGTATTAGCCAGGATCCTCTAGAGACAAAGAACTTATGAAATGTCTCTATATAGTAAGGGAGGTTATTGGAATAACTTACAAACTGCAGTCCAAATAACACAACAATGGGCAGCTATAAATGGGAAGTCCTATTGTTTTTCAATGGGAATCTATTAGTTTGTCTGTTCCCAAAAGGCTAGTTGTTTCAGCTGGTTGTCTGTATCAGCTGGAATGCTGAAGAAGTAGTTACCAACAGATGTTCTGTGAAGTAAGTGCAAGTATGTGAAGAGTAGTGAGCCTTCCTCCTTCCACTGTCCTTATGTAGGCCTCCAGCAGAAGGTACAACCCAGATTAAAGATGTGTACCATCATGCTTGGATTTGGAACTTGCTCTGTCCCAGGCTGGCCTTGAACTCAGAGATCTGCTTGCTCCAGTCTCCTGGGATTAAATGTGTGTACTACCTTGCCTGGGCCAAAGTTTTTCATGGCCACTATGCCTCAAGATCTAGATCAAAAGCGTGCATGATGCCATGTCAAGATTTGGGTCAGAAGCCTGTGTCTTCCAGCCTCCAGATCAGGATCATGTGTGTGCCCTCCGTTTCTGGATTGTAGTTCATTCCAGATCTAGTTAAGTTAACAGCCAGGAATAGCCATCACAGCAACGGAACAGGATAGCGAGTATTCTTCTCTAACTTCCAGGAAAGCACACATGAACATATATGCATATATGTTACATGAATATGCACCACAATATACGGAACAGAGATTACATTTTGTCAGCAAACACAAAATGCCATGGTTTTTGTTTTGGTTTTCCTGAGTTTTTTTCCCCTAAGCTTTGCTAACTTTAGGAATGAATTCTTTTCATGTATTTCTAAAATTTTAATGGAATAAAGTAGTTTTAAAATATCATTTTGCTGTTTTAAAATCCCTTTGGACCTTGTGATGATAACTTCTTTATTCCTCCTAGTATATAAATTTATGCTGGTCCCTCTAAGTCTTATCAGGAATTCGCACATTTTATTAGTCCCTGCCCAATGGCCAACTTTTAAATACTTTTTTCCTGTTAAAACCAGTGGTAAAATTTATGTGACATAAAATACACTGTTCCACTCTTTTGCAGTGTACAGTTCAATAGCATACAGGGCATTCAATGTACCACCTTCACCACTCTCTTCTGCCAGAATATTTAATCGTCTCTGAAAGGGAATTCATCAAGTACCACACCTACCTTTCACTCCCTCCAGCCCTAGCAACTACTTGTCTGTTTCCATCTAAACACTTGCCCGGCACAACTATTTCCTAGAAATGCAGTCCTGGCGTTTGTTGCTTTTTAGTGATTGTAAGATTCACACAGGTTGTAACGTGAATGAAGACAATTCTTTCTTATAGGCAAATGAATGCAAGATTTTTTTCTTTAAATTTATGCTTCTATTTCATGAATTACTTATTGTTATTATTCCTATCCTCTGATACCTTTGGGCTTTTCAGCTTCTTGAGATGCCTGGATAACTTAAGGAAAGTGACACACTTTAATTTTATATATATATATCTTTTGAAGTGCTAGTTTTGGGTTAAAAATGATCGAACTGGAGTGTATAAATATGGCTCTCTTGGAGATTCATATCAGATGAGCCTGTATGACACTATGCTAATGACTCTGGTTTTGATTTTATTGGAATATTGTAAGGCGGTATACATTACAGAAAGGAAATAAGGATTAGTAGAGGAAAATGAAAAGGGAAGATTTTAAACTCACAGTGGGTTATTTTTTAATAAACGTTTAAAATATTGGATAATAAGTTTCTGGTGAGAAAGAAATGCTAAGCTCAGATCACTTCTATAACTTCCCATACATTTAATTTTTCGTGATCCCCAGACTCAGGGTCTTGTTTACTCATTTTAATGGCTCTAAAATAGAAAATTGGTTCTCAAATATGCAAAAAAAGATGCAATATGAATTATATGAGGGGCTTCACAAATCTAAAGGAAGAAAAGCACCTATGCTCTAGCCAGCTTATTAGAAAATTACTAAGGAAGAAGATAAAAAGATTGAGGATGTAGTGATCACAGGAGATCCCACCCAGCTAAGTTTTTTGTTTATGCTTACAAAGGCAGATGGATTCCTGAGTTCAGGTTCAGCCTAGGATGAAGCAAAGTTAGACCCAGGTGTGTGGAAACGGTAATTTCAGGGCAGGGTCCCACCCAACTAGTTTAACAAAGGTAGACAGATGTCTGAATTATTTTCCAAAGTTAAAAAAAAAAAAGTATGCTTGCTATCTCCTAAGAATTAAGGAGCTGGGGTCACCACATGCTGATTCTTAGGATAGTCAAAAGGAAACCTGGAATAAATAACTGAACTAATATGTAAATAAAAAGTTGGGTTATTGGTCTGCATGAGATGAGCTAACAGAAAGAAATAGTAGTTTTCTCTGTTGAGAGCTGGGTTGTCTGGAGATCTGGAGATCTCTGGAGAGCAAAACCAACTCTTCAAGAATCTTTTCTAACAGGATTTCTCACTTGGTTGGAAGATTCAATCATTTTTATAGCACTTTCTCTGACTTTGGTCAAATAACCCATGAGCTATCCAGATTGCTTTTAGAATTTTTACTAGCAGAAAGGGCGGTTACAACCAGAGATGTTTTAGAATAGCAATAAAAAGCTGTCTACAGTAGAGCAGAACACACACACACACATACACACACACAGAGAGAGAGAGAGAGAGAGAGAGAGAGAGAGAGAGAGAGAGAGAGAGAGCGCAATCTGGTAAGCCATCTCAATAGAACTTTGGCTGCCAGCTTGGACCCACAATTTGACTTTGAGTAGTTTCTTTTTGACACTTTCAAACATCCTTTCTCTCAGGAACCCCTCTCCACAAAGCCAAGACTGGATCCTTGGCAGGGGCACACAAAGTTCATAAAAGAAATGCTTCTACAGCTTAAATAACATATTGATCCTCACCAGCAGAGAGAGACTTCAATACCGTACTCTTACCAATAGACAAGTCATCCAGACAAAAACTAAACAGGAAAATTCTAGGGCTAACTGACATTGAAAACCACATTGACAACAGATATTTATGGAATTCTTCACCTAAACACAAAAACATCTTATGGAACTTTCTTCAATGTTGACCACATACTGGGACACAAAGCAAGTCTCAATAGATAAAAGAAAATTGAAGTAACCTTCATCTTATCTGACTAACACAGATTAAAATGGGATTTCAACAACAACAGAAAGCTTACTAACTTATGGAAACCAAACTACTCTCTACTGAATAAAAAATGGATCTTTATAGAAACTAAGAAAGAAATTAAAAACTTCCCAGGATTGAATGAAAATGAATACACAGCCTACCAAAGCTTATGGGAAACCATGAACGTAATTCTGAGAGACAAGTTGATAGCACTATGTACCTACATTTAAGAGGGAGATGGAGATCTCATACTTCACAACACACCTTAACCTAAAAGCTCTAGAACCAAAAGAAGAAATCATACTCAAAAGGAGTAGATGATAAGAAATAATAAGGCTTAGGGCTGAAATAAAATAAAGACAACAAAGACAAAACAAAATAAAAATACAAAGAATAAATAAAGCAAAGAATTGATTCTTAGAGAAAATCAATGACATCAACAAATCCTATCCAACTTAATTAAAAGGCATAGAGAGCATATTCAGATAGGTAAAGATGATTTAACAACAGACATCAGGAAAATCCAGAGAATCATAGGGGCATTCTTTAAAAAACCTAAACTCTGCCAAATTGAAAAATCTAAAATAAATGTAAACATTTCTTGATACATAGCACTTACCAAAGTTAAATCAAACTCAGATAAGCAGTATAAACAAACCTATAAACCCTAAAAAAAATCCCAGGGCCAGATGGTGTTAGCACAGAATTCTATAAAACTTTCAAAGAGAAGTTAAAAAAAATATGTTTCAAATTATTCCACAAAAGAGAAATCGAAGAAACATTGTCCAATTTATTTTATGATTCCACAGCTACTTGGATACCCAGCTACATATAGACTCAACAAAGAAGAAAATTACTGGACACTTTCCCTTTTGAACATAGATGTAAAAATACTCAATAAAATACTTGCAAGTCAAATCCAAGAACACATCAAAAGGATGTCTACCATGATCAAGTAGGCTTCATCCCAGAGATGAAGGATGGTTCAGCGCATGTAAATCAATAAACAAACTGAAAGACAAAAACCTCATGATTATCTCATTAGATATAGAAAAGGTCTTTGACAGAATCCAACATTCCTCCATGGTAAAAGTCCTGGAGAGATTAGGGATGCAGGAAGATACCTCAGTATAATAAAGGCAATTTATAGCAAACCCATCCATACCCAATATAAATAAATGGAGAGAAACTCAAGACAATTTCACTAAAATCAGGAACAAAACAAGGTTGTCTACTCTCTCCATATGTATTCAGCAAAGGACACCATCAATTGGACAAAGAGGTAGCCTACAAAATGGAAAAAGATTCTTACCAACTCCACTTCTAATAGAGAACTAATATCCAACATATGTATGAAACTAAATGTCTAGAATAGAAATAGAATATAAATAAGCCAGTTTTAAAGATGAGGTACATGTCTAAGCAAAGAGTTTTCAATAGAGGAATATCAAATTACTGAAAAACATTTAAAGAAATGTTCAACATCCTTCGCTATCAGGGAAATGCAAATCAAAAGTATTTTGAGATTTCATCTTATACCAGACAGAATGGCCAAGAGTAATAACACATGTGGGCCATGTGAGGAGTAGTAGAAAAACCTAGTAGAGCAGAAGCTTACACACACACACACACACACACACACAAACACACACACACATATGCTGAGGATATAAGCTGAGGATGCAAGGGAAACAGGAAACACTCCCCTATTTCTGTTGGGAACATATATATAAACACACACACATATGTATACACATATACATAAAGGTGATTTAAATGAAATCACAAAACCCTAACTGACCATCTCTTGTCACCAAATAAAACTTTCAGTACTTGCATTAGATTGCATGTAATTGAGTTGTTGTCCAAATAGGTCTTATGGGATTCCTTCCCTGACCACGAACAAAAACAAACAAAACAAACAAACAAAAATTAGGCTGTTGCCAAGACAGGAGATCACCCTCCACAAACTGACAGCAAAGCCCCATTGTTTAAGAAAATTCCTATGCAACTGATTAAATATGGAGAAGTCTGGCTGGTCTCTACATAGAGCCTTGATCCCTATATGCTAGTGTCTTTGGTACAGTAAGGTTCTCTGCACTCTAACAAAGGAGAAACATAAACTCCAAGCCAACCACAAGCCTTTTGATCTACAATGGTGTTCTGCTTGCAAGATATGCTAATGCAATGTAACACAAAGCTTGTGGGAGAAAGCACTCAATATCTGATTTGACTTAAGGGCGATCCCATAAGATCAAAACCATACATGATCTGATTGGTTGGGTGACCAAGAACTGAGACTAGATAGCCCAAGGACCTAGGGTAAAACCAAACACTACTAGTCTAAAACATAAAATGGCAACAACAACAAAATGTAACAATAAATGACTCCTAATGACAGTCTACTGTACACATAAAGTAAGGTCTTGTTCAGCCATTATCAGGGAGGCTTCCTCTTGCAGCAGCTGGCGAAAATACAGAGACTCTCAGCCAGACATTATGCAGAGAGTGAGAGACCTTAGAACACAGCTCTAAGTGGGATATCTCTATAAAATTCCTCCTACCAGGGCTCAGGAAACAAGGTGGAAAAGGAGGCAGAAAGAGTGTAAGAGTCAAAAGGGACGGAGGACACCAAGGAAACAGGTCCTCTAAATCAACATGATCAAACTCATATGAACCCATTGAAACTGGGTACATACGGTACACAGGGCCTGCACCAGTCTGTGCCAAAATTTGGTTTCCAGTTTAGCATTTGTACGAGATTTCTGAGCGTGTGAATGAGTGGGTCTCTGATTCATTTGCCTTCTCTTAGGCTGTTTCCTTCTGCTTGTTTTGGTCAATTCCACTATGTTAGATTTGTATTATCTTTTATTTTATTTTTATCCTTTAGAAGCCTGTTTGTTTTCTGATGAAAGTCAGAAAGAGAGTGGATCTAGATGGAAGGAGATGAGAGGAGAAATCGGAGGCAGTAGAGGGAAGGGAAACCATAATCGGGAAATATGTGAGAAAAAATATTTTCAGTAAAAGGAAAAATGATCTAAAGGACAAAACAAATAAACAATCTCCTAACCACACACACACACACACACACACACACACACACACCATCCCTACACCCAAAAAAATCGGAAAAGAAGAGGTGAGAAGAGAAGCCGGGACAAGTGTTTCAGAAGTGTTCATAGACTGAAAGTCACAGTCATCTCCTGGATGTTTCTAACTAGCTGGGAATTATCACTTTTCTCCTGGTCAAGATTCCCAGCTTATGATCTGGCCACAGTGGCCATGGTGGGGTGGAATGTGGGTGTTATGCATACACATGAAGCTTAGGGTAGAATTAGCCACATTCATCTGAATCCCATCGATAGTTAGATACTGGAAACAACACTAAGACTTCTAGCAACAAGTGCAGACTATGGAGCTGAACAAATAAATTGGAAAAGTTATAGCTGATTCATACTCTATGCTTTAGCTTTAAATACTGATAATGAAGCCATCTGAACAGAGCCTGGGTTTATTCTTTTCTAAACTTATTTTCAACGAACGACCAAAAATTGCTTACGTACACCCATCGTGGACTAGTTGACGATTTATGGCATGTATACACTACTGAAAAGTGCACATTTATTTTAAAGCTTAACCTTGTGCTGTGGTGAAAATACCAACATCCATTCTCTTCCCGATTTTTAGCAAAACAATATTAGGCTTTACTTACCAGTTTGTATTATGTATCTCTTCATGACTGAAATCTTATTTTCTCTGAAATATACCTTCTCAACCAATTACCACCACCCAGCATTTTCTACTGTCTGTAAATTTTACTTCAACATTTTTAGATGGTACATTTAAATGAGACCATGCAGCATTTCTCTTTCTCACCAGTTACTGCATTTAGCACAATGACTTGTAGATTTATCTGTATCTTACAGATTATAGAGTCTTTTTTCTTTTAAAATATCATGCGATATTTCATTGTGTTTATTATATTTTCCTTAACAGACCTTTGCTTGTTCATGTTTCTTGGCCTCTGAAACATTATCATAGCCATGTTGCACACGCACTATACTTCTTAAGAACTCTAGGAATTTCATATGGGAATAATAATGTTTCCGTATTTGTTCCAGCAAAAACTGAGCATAATTCTACTACTACTGAAAAGTGGTAATAATTCTCCCTCAGAAAACAGATGAGAGCGTTTAGTAGCTTTGTTATTCCCTGCATACTGCATCTTTCGTGGATGTTGGTAAATCTCCACTCCCCACCTCATGACCCTGTCTTTAGGAACTTCACCTCCTTCCAGGAAAACATGGTGTCTTCGTTAAGGTTTTACTGCTATGAATAAGACACGGTGACCAAGGCAATCCTTATAGGGACAACATTTCGTTGGGGCTTGCTTACAGGTTCAAAGGTTCAGTCCAGTATCATCAAGGCAGTTATATGGCAACATCCAGGCAGGCATGGTGCAGGAGGAGCTGAGAGTTCTACTCTTCATCTGAAGGCTGCTAGTGGAAGACTGACTTCCAGGCAGCTAGGGTGAGGGTCTTAGAGCCCACACCCACAGTGACACAGCTACTCCAACAGGGCCACACTTTCTAATAGTGCACTCCCTGGACCAAGAATATACAAACCATCACACCTGACAAACCTTTTCTGATTCTGAAAGCACCTCCCATGCTGGCAATGCTGTTGATGTAGGAGGTTTGAGGAAGAAAAGAAGCAAGTTAATCTTCAAGAGGACTGATGAATGGTAAAGGGTAGATCTGGAGTTGAATGATGCAGATTTCAAGATAGCAACTTGATTCTGGTGTCAGAGATTGTGTGTACCTTTCTCGTCGTAGGAGACCAGGAACTTGGAAAGCACCTCTTCCCCTTGGGTAGTCGCCTACTTTTCTTTTTATTCCAGGTGAATCAGCCTGTAGGTGCTGTGAACCGTCAGAGGGATGGGAGGACTCAAAGGACGATCAATGTGTAGGTCACAGCAAGGCAACAAAAGAAAGGTCTCTGGCATTATATCTCAGCCCAGGATATCACATGCTGCAGACTGGCTTAGATGAACCTTGCTCTTGCCTTTGGAAGAGATAAGCAGACAGACAAGGAAAGAAAGAGAAGAAGGGTTAAAAATAAAATAAAATAAATAACATAAAATAAAATAACATAAATAAGGTAAGTAGACAAGCACCTCAAGTGAGTTCCTTGTGCAGGTAGAACCACTTGGCTTCTTTGCTGGCCACGAGACAACTGGGTTAAGGGACAGGAAGTGTCACCTCTAGTCTGTGGCTGTTCACCAACGCCTCAGTAACTCACTCCTCATCCTTTGCCATTTCTTCATGCTTTATAAATGCTTGAGGAACTGTTGTGAGGTAGAAACCATTGTAGGAGACAAAGAGACGAATCTAGCTAGCAAGTCTGATGAGGATGATGCTCTTCCATAGTTCACAGGCTGGCGAAAGAAACTAGGCTACAGACAAATGAGCAAAAGAAGCAACAAGAGGGCCCAAAGAGCACAATACACTGAGTCCAGATCCATCAGCAGGGCACAGCCTCAGTTGCTCACAACTGAACAAAGTGCTATTTGGAGGCACACCATAGAGAACTTGCGATGCCAGGCTACAGCCTCTCAGCTGCCAATTATTGCGAAATGAAGAGAGGAGTTCCTTGACGTGATAGAAGGGTCAAGGTTGTGCAAGACTGTGGTGCTTGATAAAGTGGCTATTTCCCAACCAGCATACAAGTTTCCTATCCTCACTACTAATACTGTGTTTGAAACAAACATCCGATAAATGAGCTCTGAGGTGTTAGAACATGGTGGTAGGGATGAAGGCACAAGGTAGTTTGGGTGGCTAGGGAAACTAGAAAAGAAGCAACATGCAAGCTAATCCCCAAGTGGCAAGAAGGAAATGCAAGGGATGGTCAGCCAGCAGCAACTGAGGGCAAAGGGTGAGCCTTCTAGCCAACGCTCAGCAAAGGGAAGGACTCACAGCAGCTTGACACACAATGCAGGAACAGCGCAAAGCTTGGGGAATTGGTACACAGTGCAGAGGGACTGATAAAAAATTTGATCAGGTGGTTAAGCATAGGCTGGGTCTCGTAGGACTTTTTAGCAGTGTGACAGGAGAGTAAAGCCAGAAGCTGTGGGAGGGAGGATTTGAAGCAGGGACTGGCATAATCTGATTTACATTTTTAGAAGATTTCTTGTGCAACGGGTGAGGATTAGGACGAAACAGAGAATGGGTTGTTCTAGTTTGGGGATGGGGACAGGAATACAGGGGCAACTGTGGAAATGAGGAGAGGTTATTCAGGAGTTGTGGTGGGTTTCCAGATACCTGTGAACATCTTCTGTGTGCCTCCCCTCAAGGGGTGGGGCTTAATACTTCTTCCCTGAATGTGGACTAGAGCTTGCGATGTCACTTTGAGGCTTAAGCTTTTCAAAGATGGCAGCTTCTGATGGGAGAGAGGGCGTGTCTGGTTGGCTTGCTGTCTCATTCTGAAAGATAGCACATCCTAAGAAAGACTAGCTGTCCTTTCCTGCCATAGTTCTGGGGACAAGCCATGACAAGTCCATTTAGCAAGGGACTGACTATGCTGGATGGAGCCATGTGAGTTACCTTGAAGGCTGACTTCACCTCTGATTCTACCTCGGCTGAACTTGCGGAAGATGCTAAAACCACACCTGCCAGTTTGGCTGGCAGCTTCAGTGTTACAGGGAAAACTTACTATACCATGCCTGGATTCTTCTTCAGTAGATAGTAAGGGATAACAAAGGTACCTTAGTTTTTAGGCTTGGGGATCCAATGAGTTCGCTGGGGTTACTTGCAGGAGCATGGCTGGCTCAAGGGCACTTAAATCAATGAAAAGTCCAACCCAGCATAATTGATTACACATGAAGGCTGGGAGCCTAGAGCTCACTGTCAACATGCAGATAGCTCTACACAAGAGCACCCTCATTCCTTTCACTTACTTAACGCTTATGTAACCTTAGGAGAAAGCCTGGTCAGCCTTGTAAATTTTACAATGTAAATATATTATTTGTCTTAGTTCCTTGAAAACTTCTTATGTGCCTACCACATAGTTTGATTATGTTCACTTCTCCCACCCCTCCCTCAACTCCTCTCAGATCCACTCTTTGCCCTACCCACTCTGAACTTCAAGTCTTCTCCTCCTCCTCCTTCTCTCCTCCTCTCTCTCTCTCTCTCCTTCCTTCTCTCCTCCTTTTTTCTTCTTCTTCTTTTCTTTCTAATCCAAGTCCAGTTTGTGCTACATATAACTCATGGGTGTAAAGTCATCGGAATAGAGCAAAGTTCACTTATCAGGGGCCACACTCTTAAGAAAACTGACACTCCTTTCTCAAGGAACCACAAACTGTCAGTAACTCCTCAGCTGGGTCCAGAACCTCATACACATCTCCTCCATGCAGGAATGTTGACCGGCTTGTGCTTGTGTGCATCCTGTGCTGGCAGCCATAGTTTTCTGTGAGTTCCAAAGTGCCGTGTTCCTGAGCTTCCAGAAGACCTTGCTTCACCTAGCCCTCCCTGGCATTAGGCTCTTAAAATCTTTGTGTTCTTTCTTCTGGGATGGTGCCTGGCCCTTGTGGGAGTGTGTTGGTATACATGTCTGCTAATTTGAATTGCCCTCTAGAACCTAGTGGTAAGACCCTATTGATCATGGGCCATCTGTGGCTGTGCACTAACTAGACACTTTGCACTTTGACCAGCTGAGAATTTCTATACTAATGATTGTCAGTTGCATAATGAAATTTCTCCAAGGAGGTCTGGGAACTGCAATAATTTATGAGTACAGAGATAAGAATTTAGAGACTAGTTTGATACTACATCCTTTTAGCAAAAATATGGTAGTAGGTTCACCCCTGGGGCCTGTGAACTCCCCAGCATAGGCAAGCATTTCTTCCTATTGAACAGTCCTTCAACCCAATCAGAAAACATTCTGTTACTCTGATAACATTTTTGCCATGATTGTACCCATGAACATATTTGTTTTTCAGCTGCTATTGCAGCTCACAGAGTTCACAACTGGATGCTCTTGACTTCCCCCTTGCCCAAGCTGCATAGCACCTCCTGGTACTTTGAAACTAGCTAGTAAAGTCCTTGTCAGCATCAATTTAATCTCTCCACGTGTTGTGACCAAACTATGTGGTGTCTTCTGCAATAAGGTCTTATCATTGTGGTCTAGTGGGCAATGACGAGCCGTGGCAATAGCCTGTATTTTGGGGAGGTCTTTGAAAAATTCTTGGCCAACATTATGTTTAGCTATTAGGTTAAGTGTAACATATTTTTATACAACAATAAATAATTAATAGGAACTAGATTGGGACAGACTGATTTTGCTTGTGTGTGGCATATTTATGTGTGTACAAGGACATATGTGTGCAGGTGCATGTGCACACATGTTTATATGCATGTAGAGTTCAAAGGACAAAGTCAAGTATTACTCCCCAGGTGCCACTTTATTTGAAGCAGCATGTCCCACTGTCCTGAAACTCACCAAGTTGGGATCTACCTGTTCCCCATCTACCATTGGTTGAGACATACTACCATACCCCGATTTTTGAATATGGATTTCAGAGGACTAAAGTTTATTTTCATGTTCCTTATCAGCTAAGCTGTTGGGAACACTTGATGCATGTAAGAAGTATAAAAAAAAACGGAATAGAAGACAGATGTCTATTGTCTCTGTTCAAGTACAAAGAACTGGAGGGACATGACAAGCGTGGAGGTAGACCAGAAGGCCTGTTTTGAGGAGCCCGTGAGATGGCTCGTCTGGGAGGTTACCTTTCACCAAGTTTGATGACCTGGGAAACATGGTGGAAGGAGAAATTAGCTCTCACAATATTCTCTGACCTTCACATGCCTACATCCTCTCTCTCTCTCTCTGTTTATGATATATATGTCACTCTAAAAATGTTTCATTTTGTACCCAGTCTATTGGAAATATCAGCCAGTCAGCCTGCTGAACCATTCCTAAACTGCTAACCACTGTTTATCACTGTAAGATTGTTGTAGAGCTGGACAGATCTCTCCCTTTCCTTCTGTCCCTCTCTCTCTCTTTCCTGCTCTGTCTTCCATAAACATACACATCACCCTCACACAATAACAATAGACATTATTTTAATTAAAAATTTTAAAACACAGTAGAAAAAGACACCGGGTTTCTTCCTTCTGCCCTCCACATGTGCAGTTTAATGAATGCATCCTCCAACACGCATGTGCACACACATGCACAGAAAATGGTAGAGCAAATGTCCTTAGTTTTCTATTCTCACTCGAATCCACTGTAACATGGCTTGGGGTCCTTTGCTTCAACTACAGAGTTTGCTCTAAGTAAACCACCCACAGCCCAGCACCCACAGCACCCACAGCACCACAGCACCACAGCACAGACCACAGCACCCACAGCACCACAGCACCCACAGCACCCACAGCACACCCACAGCACCACAGCACACCACAGCACCACAGCACCCAGACCACAGCACCCACAGCACCCACACACCACACCAGCACCACCCACCCAACCACACCCACACACCCAAACCACACCAAAAGCCCACACACCCCACCCACCACACCCACCACACACCCACCCAACCACACCAGCCACCACACAGACCACCCAGCAACACCACACAACAGACCCACAACAGCACCCAGCCACCACACCCACAGCCCCACCCACACCAGCACCACACACCCACACCACACCCACCACACACCACCCAGACCCCCCACCCACCAACACACCACCCACCACCCACCCCACCCCACACACCAACCCCCACCACACACCACACAACACCACACACCCCACCAGCACCACACACCCCACACCCCCCACACACACCCCACACCACCAACACCCACACACCCCGACCCCACACCACCACCCCCACCCAAACCCCACCCACCACCCACCCACCCACCCACACCCCACCACCAACCACCACCACATCACCACACCACACCACCCACCACACCCACCACCCACCCCAACCACCCCCAACCCAACACCCCACCCACCAACCACCACCCACACACCCACCCACCAGCACACCCAACACCCAACACACCCGCACCCCCCCCCCCTCACACCAACACCACCCCCCCCCCACACCACCCCAACCACACCCCACAACCCCACCACCCACCACACACCACCACACCCACACCACCCACACACCCACCACCAACCACACCCCCCACCACCCGCCCCACCCACACACCCCACCACACCCCAGACACCCAAACACCCCCACACCCCACCACCACCAACACCCACCCCACCCCCCCCACCACCACCACACCCACCCACACCACCCCCCCCACAGCCACACCACCCAACCACCACACCACCCACCCACCACACACCACCACCAGCACCACAGCACCACAACCACACCCACCCCCCCCACCACAGCCCACCCCACAACCAACACCACACACCACACCCCAGCACACCACCACACCCCCCCCAAGCCACCACACCCCACACCACCACCAACCACCCCCAACCAGCCAACAACCACCAGCACCCCAAGCACCCAACCCACAACCACACCACACCACCCACCACCACCCCCCCACACCCACACACCCACCCCACCAGCACCACACACAACCCCACACCCCCACCCACCACCCCACCCACCCACCACACACACCCCCCCACCAGCCACCACAAACCCCCACACACCACCCACCCACACCCCACACACACCACCACCCCACACCACACACCCACACCCCCCCACACACACCCACCCACACCCACCACCCCCCACAACACCCACCCCACAAACCCCCAACCCCCCACCCAAAACCACAAGCCCACACCAACCAGCCAACCACACCCACCCCACCCCACACCACACACCACCACACCACACCCCCACCCAACACCACACCACCACCACCCCCACAACCACCCACACACCACCACCACACCAACCACACCACCATAGTCACTGTTCTCCTCTTTAATCATACCCAAGTCACAATCATGCTGGAGGCAGATCACCGCTTCCTTTAACATACGGTCCCCTCTGGGAGATCATGGCTCTCTTTGCTTAGGTAGAGTGTTCTGCTCCAAGTGTTGTCACCTGCAGGACCTTAGGTTCATGCGACTGGTGGCTGGTCTGTTCTAGAAGGTCCAAAAGGCCTCCTATGCATCTTCTTTCACATGATGTGGCAAGTGCGTATGGCAAGACGGCAAACAATAACTGCTCCTCTTCCCTAAGGTTGCTGCCTTTCCTCTGGACTCTCATGAAGGGTGGTACACTTTGTTACGAAAAAAGCTCAAGTCTAAGAGTCAGTGTTTCCAGGGGAGCAGAGACACGGGACAGTACTTAGGTTATGAAGTCAAACGCTTTCCCTGAGAACTAAAACACACTGGCTTCTGATGGGAATATTCTGGAAAGGGGAAAGAGTGAACGCTGCAGAGGAGAGAACGTGTGATTGGGACCAAATGACTTGAGAGGGAACGAGATGCAGAGCAAAGGGGGTGGGCTGGGGTTAAGTGAAGCAAGCAGTCCCCAGATGGAGGTCGGGAAGAGTGCTGAAGCCCTGGGCTCACTCCTCCTTTCACTGGGCCTCCCCTTACTACTCTTAACTAGCCCAGAAATCACTCCCATCCTTTTCTGGGTTATTTTCTCTGTGACTCGTGCATATCTTCAGTACTCAAATAACTATTCACAGCATTATAAGTGCCATCTCTATGTTTCTTTAAATAACATTGTTTTTCTCTCTCTCTCTCAGTTCTCTTTTCTCTCTCTTCTCTTTATGTCTCTCTGTGTCTCTATCTCTCTGTTTCTTTCTGTGTGTATTTCTCTGTCTCTCTTTTGTGTCTGTGTGTGTTTTTCTTTATGTGCACATGAGAAAGTCGAAGGACAAGCTGCGGAAGTCACACCTCCTTCCACCACACGAGTCTTAGTCATGGAGTTCAGGCTGACAGACTTGCCAGCAAATACCCTTGCATTCTGCGCAGTCGCATTGGCCTCCACAGTGATGATTTCTTTCACATCCCTCACTTGATGTAAGCTCCATGGAGACTTGTCATGCCTCTTAGCATCTAGAACAGCTCCTGGTACATAGCTGGCACTCAATAAACATCAGTCACATAAGGGAGCTGCTGCATGATGGAATATTGTGCCTCCAGGAGCTGGAAACTCAGAAGTGGCACTGGGAAAAGGTGATATTCTGAAATGATGGTGTTTCGAGACAGTCGTTCTGTGGGCCTCCTGGTGAGGACAGCCTGGACCTTAGGGCTTCTGACCACAGCCTTCTTTTCTATGCTCTTAATTGGCTGTTATCATGGTGAAGTTCTGAACCCCTCTGAGCGACAAGGATTAGAACTGTTTTGTTTGTTTATTTATTTCCTGGCACAAAGTGAAGGGCTCTCCCTCCTGGTACATTTTTTCCCAGGGCTCTCTGTTTCCTCTTGCTTGCTTAATCCCTTCTAGCCCAGTCTAGGTCTGCCTTTTTCTCTCCTTAAAATTGGGGGGATGGGTTGGGTGAATGAGGGAAATGAAGTACCTAACCAGCAGAGTGCAGCTGGAGGACTCTGGCTGAATTGGAGCTGTGGCACCCAGGGGCGGGCCCCAGGCTGGCTCAGGCCAGCCAATCCGGAGTTGTCAGAGCCACTGGGCTGCAGGTCTCAGGACTGACCAGCGTCGCTGCACTTGTCCACCTCCAGTCTGTTCATCTGTCTCAGGCCATGGCGAAGTTGCTAGGGATCACCCTGGTGGGACTGATATTGGCGCTTTACAAGAACCATCGCTCTTCCTATCAGTAAGTTGTGTTGGGGCTGTTGGGGTGAGGGCTGCAGCCATGTGGTTCCTACCCCTGCCAGGTCTAGGACCACCTCCACACCCTCCTGGCTCTTAACGGGAAAAATCTATAGGCCCTGGATAGGACTCACATCTCAGAGTAGTTCAAAGATGTTGTCAGTCTTTCCTGTGCTTCTGAAAAAGTCTGCCCTGTGTCTGAGAGCAGGGGAAAGCTGAGATACACAAATGACATGCCAGCAAGGTCTGTGTGCCTAGCTATAGTCACTTTTTAAACTGGCTTTGAAAAATAAATTCCAAATACGAGACGTGTGTGTGTGTGTGTGTGTGTGTGTGTGTGTGGTGTTGGGAGATGGAGATAGTTTGCAAGTCAATACATTGGGGAAAAGAGCTCCCTGGCTCTCTGGATGTAGCAAACTTTCCTGACCTGCAGAATCTCAATCTGAGACTCCACTAGGGAAGTAGACAGAAAGCCTGCTTGTAACAGGCCCACCAGGAGCAACTCTTCCCTGGGGTGGCCCATATGCTCCAGTGGATGCTGGGCTTAGGTAAGGGGCATCAGACCACTAGTGGTCTGGCTTTGCTTTGATGAAGGTATCTTGGGCACAACACTTTGTATCTCTAACCACTGAATGCTCCAATAAACCAGCCATGGTACCATATATAGACAACTACTAACGAGAAGTCTGGGATGTAGTAACTGCTCAGTGGTATTAGCTCCTGCTTCCCTTGAAAGGATTTAGTAACCCACCAGAGTGTTAATGGGTAAGAGGCTAAAGATGGATAAGAAGTTTCATGGCAACCCTTTATGAAGGTTCAAGGTCTATACACCATCCTCTTGTAAAAGACTTAGTCAATAATATTGTGTTATTTACTCTGAAGTAAAAAATTAATGAACGTGAACTACTTGGAAATAAACAATTATATAATCTTATGGACTAATTAGAATCTTCCACATACAGTTGGGTTGTGTAAATTTTTATTTCTTAAATCACAAAATATTAGAAAAGTATTTATGATTGAAAAATGTGTATTTGTGTATGAGCTCTGTGTGTGTGTGGTGTGTGTGTGTGTGTGTGTGTGTGTGGTGTAGTATACACTTCTGTGTATAGACGGCTGCATCTGCCATGTGAGCACCTGGGGAGATCACACATTGGTCCTGGGAATCTTCCTCCTTCACTCTCCACCTCATTTTTGAGGCAGGGTCTCTCACTGAGACTGGCACTCCCTGATTGGCTAGTCAAAGAGCCTGAGAAATCTGCCTGACTCTGCTTTGCAATGCTGGTATTACAGGTGTATACTACTGTGTCCTGCTTTTTACTTGGGTGCCAGGGATGAGAGCGTAGGTCCTTATGCCTGTCTAGCAAACATTTTACCCACAGAGTCATCTCTATAGCCAGATTTTGGGTTTTACCTTGTCAAACTTTGGGCTTTTAAGTTTGTAAAAATCAGTTAAATTACAAATTGGGAATGTGTGCAGAATACCAAGGGATCTCTGACAGGAGAAGGAAGGGAAACAACACCAACTTTCTGGATGCCCTAAAGGCACAACACCAAGAGGATCCATGGGCCTGAGGGGTACCCCATACCTCACTGGATATGTTGAGTCTTAGGCCCCACTTTACTTGATTGAATCAGATCATTATTACTAAGCAAATGCTCCCACCCCCACTCAACCACTGCCCTCTCCCATGTTAGAACCAGAGCCAGAGAGCCTGGGAGATGAACAATGACCTACCCCCATTTGGAGATAAGGCACAGAAGACTCTGGAAGGTCATGAATCTGCCTAGGAAAGAAAAGAAGACATGACTGTGATGTTTCTGGGCATCAAGGGAACCCTGCTCTCAGAAAAGATACAAGCAGGGGTGTGGTATATACATTATGAGTTGATGGCAACTCACAGAATCTGTGCAGTCCCATCCTATGCCTTGGAGATTTTCCTGATGTAGAAGAGACAGAGAAGAAGAAATCAAAAAGGTTCTGGTTCACACTTGTAGTCAGATCTGGCATGTGGCTTTTTATGGTATATATCATATAAGTCTAGACAACACCCAGGACAAACAGAACACTTTTGAGGAGGTGCAATGTGAAGAAGCGAAGAGGCTCCTTCCAAGATTTACCACCATGGTATGAAAGGTCTCCGGGTTTACTTCTTTGGATGGGAATGACAAAGCTGTCTTTAATTCCTCAACATATCTCTGTTACCTCACATACCCTAAGCAGAATGTCCTATAGGCAGTGATGATGGTGGATTTCCAGCAACATGGACAACACCTCATTTCTGCAGCTTTCAATTCATTCTATCATGTTAATGACAAGAAAAGTTCCAGCCTGTTTCTCTGCTAAAACTCATGGGAAGATACCAGGTTTCCCAGTAGGATATATAAATTTGGGCAGATAATAAGCAATATGTGATCTCAAAATCTACCAAAGAGACTAGTGATAAGTTGCTGGTGTGTTTGTCTGACGACTTGTGACTTGTTTGGATGAAGGTTTTGGAGGTTGAAGCCCACTGGGGCTGATTCATGGCTGTGGTCCTGCCATATGGAAGGACAGCATGGGGGTGGTATCAAGAACAGGTGATAGAGAGCCACCTATCACATAATGGCCATAAAGCAGAGAGAAACAGAGTAAAAAGCTTGAGGTAGGACAGATTTTCAAAGCCATAGGCCCAGTGATCCACTTTCTCCCACTCAACCCTACTTTCGGTATCGTAGTGTCCATGATCTCTAAAGAGTCTATTCAATTATGGATCCATGAAAGCATTACTCTACTGTTTAGATCAACACCATCACAACCCAGTCACTTTCTAAAATTCTGCCTCTGATCACTACACTGAGACCACACACCTCCCACAAATGAGCCTATGGAAATAGTTTATATAACATTTGAATTTTATCATAATTCTTTGTGACATCCAGCCTACTGCTGAATTGCCTTTCATCCTTGCAAGCCCCCATCAGTGTTTCTATATCGTCTTCTCTGTCTGATGCACTAGGCTAATAGTGCCATAGAACACTTCAGCAGACTTCTGAGTCTTCTCCCTATGCAAGTACCACGTTCACATCGGAAGTCAGAGGCTCAATACCGTGCAGTGTTACTAGACAGTTTTAGCATTTAGAGGAAGCAAGAAGATCCAAACTCAATTATGGAAAAGCAGCATGACAAAGGACGTGGTAGAGCTGTGTGTCATGGTCCATGAAAATGAATGATGGGGCTACGGATCCCATCACAGAAGACCACGGGAGGCTTTGGGAGGCAGAAACAAGCTGTGGATGATGAGATAGAGCATATTCAAAGTAGAGAAAAATGTGGGCTAATGGAAGGGTATAAAGAAGTAGGAAGCAGCGTGCTTTGTGTCATGATACCTATGTCATATCTCTGTCGTACCTTTTAAGTTAAGCAATCACATCTGAATGAGATGGTGTTTGATTTTTTTTACATATGGAACAAGGAAAATATGTGTGTATGGGGAGAGACGGAGAGAGAGAGAGAGAGGAGAGAGAGAGAGAGAGAGAGAGAGAGAGTGAAACTGAACCCTGAACCCAGGACCTTGAATATGCCAAGCAAGTGCTCCGTGTCTCAGCTATACTCCCAGCCTGAACACCAGGAATCTTGATTTTAAAAACTGTTTGAAGGATTAAAGGTGGAAGTTCATGGAAGTGACCTTCGTATAGGACTTGGCACATATTAGCCTTCATAAAGAGATCCAGAACAAATGAGGAAAGGCTGGTAGTACAAATGGAAGTACCTGGGCCCTCAAAGTGCCAGCGTAGCTTAAGAACCTAGTGTGCTTTGGCAGGGAGCCAGTGTCTATTTGTACAGAGCAGTGCACAGCAGAGTTTATGTGGTTTCTGGATGAACTTCAGAGGTCTTGGAATCAGGGACATAGTTCAGACACTGAACTTTACTTCTGAGGCCCAGAACATTGGTCCTTGACATGATATTTCCTGATCATCAACCGCCTTCAAGCCGAGAGCTAGATACACACTTGGAGGCAGATGGGTGTCCAGGTCCTTCTTCGTGTCTGCAGTCACGTTATCTGTACATTGTGCTGAGTGAGAGGGTTGCATGTTTGTGTTCCTACCTTGGCTTAGCCACTTCAGATTTGTAATCTTAGCCATCTATAATTAGGGAAACAAACATGCAAGGGAGGTGTTTGAGGGCTAAAAGGGCCACGTATAGGACCTGAACTGTGGTATCAATGTCATCCTGTTGAGTCCTGGCTTGTCTGGGTCATAAACTTGGACCCAGGACAACCAGACACAGAGTTCCTGTCTTCTTGCCTACTCTGGGCTCAGGCTCAGGCTGGGATTATTCTGTTGAGAACAACGGAGTCAACTGGCCTTTCTCTGTCCTGTGTAAACCTGTCATATTTAATGGATCTTGTGAACCAGGTCTCACGTTATTCTTTTTGTGTGTTTTGACTGTAAAAAAGAAAAAAAAAGTCACTGGCTCCTTCCACAAGTTTCAACACATTCAATGATTTCACATGCTTGAAATCCTTCTTTGCCAGCCACTCTGCCTTCTGTTATGACCCTTAACATTTTGAACCCACCCTTTTACTTCATCGAGGCACCCTATAAACAGTCACTGTACGTTTTTCTAAAAGAAAGTGTCTTTCCAAGTGATAGGTCACAAAATAAGTTTGATAAACCATGACCAACATTTTAAAATTGATTGGAACTGAAAAACAAAACAAAACAAAACAAGAATTAAGAAATTACCACATGGGGTCAGGGATACAGCTCAAAGGTCAAGTGTGGCCTATCATGTGCAGAGCCCTGACTTCAATCCCTCACAGAGCAAGAGAAAAGCATGTATCTCAAGGGTTAGTGGATTGTTTTGTAAAGCTTGTTTCAAGTGTGTTGTTTGTTGTTGTTGTTGTTGTTGTTGCTGTTGTTTGCAGGTTCGTGCACGTATGTTGTCTGCCTTGCACCATCTAAAATGCTTTTCCTGATTGGGATCTCGGTCTGAATAGTCTGTAAGCCATTGCTGTACCAATGTCCTTTTATTGCACTGCCATAAGCTTTTATGGTGACAATGTCAAGTCGTAGTCTGACATTTTTTAATTTTCCATTTCTGAAATGCTTCTTAGTCTCTCAAGTCAAGGGACAGATGGTACTCTTTTTCTGGAGTGGGCTTCCTAAGCTGTTTCCTTCACTGAGAGAGCACAGCCCTCTACTCTGGCCCATCTTTCTCATCTATTTGGTCATGTCTGTTTCTCTATCATTCATCCAGTGGTTTTCCATTCTGGTTGTGCATGAGGACAAACTCGGGTGCTCTCATGAAGGAGATACTTTCTGGCATTTGTTCCCTATTACTCCAGACTGTCCTTGATAGCCAAATGCAAGAGGGTAAAAATACCTCAATTTTTTTTTTGAAGCGATACATTCTCAATTTTTGTTATCCTTTGCATTCTCAATCATGGTGAGGAAGAGTTTTATACATTTTTTACTCACTCCTGGCTCCTGTTCTGAGAAACTAAATTGCCAGGAAGGTAAGAAGAGAAGATCCCCGCTCATCATAAGCCACATGATATTCCAGGGACTCTTGGATAATTGTCAGTACTTATTAAGACTAGACTGTGTCATTTGTTCTAGAAACTGCATAATTTGTTGTTTTGATCTCCCAGCTGTGCCAACATGGTAGTCTGCTTCTTTCAAATGACACATCAATGGCTTTGCTCCGTTCAGGAGCCTGCTGGTGTCTCCTTCTCACATCTGTTCATTTTTCCTTTGTCCTCCCCTCAAATATCCCCCCATGATGCTTATGTACTCAGATTCAATAACCTGTTTCCCTGCCTGTGTTCACATGTGTGTGTGTAGATGTTTGCCCGTGTGCAATGCCTTTTCACAGGCTGGCCTTGAATATGACTTTCTGAGGTTGTAAATACTTTTATTTTAAGTATCTGCATTTTTGAGTGTCATATCTGAAAAACAAACACCCCATCTGGGGTGTAGAGCCAGAAAGAACAGGCAGGTGGGAAATATATATTCTTGAATTATACAAAAGGTATCCCCATTTTAATGTAAGCATTTGGAATTGCTTGTATTTTTATTATGGTTTTCAAGTGTTTAATTGATGTGTAACTATGAAGTAGCATGTGTATTTGGAGTTTACATGTTTGGAGAAATAGCAACCTCTTCCTCTGAGTAGCTCTCGGACATTAGCAGCATTAAAAAAAGCCTTGCTGTCATTCAACCTCACTTCCCGCAGTGTGATGCTGCGAATACAGCTGATAAAATAGTTCTCTCATTGCCACGGTGCACAGAGCCTGGAGGACACCACATGCTTCTTTGTGCATCTGTCCTGCTCTGCACATAAAAATCTTCGCTCAACTTTATGTCGTCTTGAAGAAACAAGAATTGAAGTGCCCAAGAATACTAACTCAGGTTGTACCCAAGGCGAAAGACACTAGAGGAGAACTCTGTGGGCTTACTTTTGCACCTCAACTCTAACTTCTGAATTTTTTAAAGTGTGTTTTATTCTTTTCTTCCTTCCAGAACAAGATTGAATGCTTTCCGAGAAGTAACACCAGTAGAACTTCCTAACTGTAATTTAGTTAAAGGAATCGGTATGTATATGAAGGGACAAGGAAGCATCAAATTTTAAATGCAAGAATATTATTACTATATATATTTTCTTAATGTGTCAGTTCAGTTTTGTTCAAAACTACAACATTGAATCAGGAGAGTAATATGAAGTCGGGAGTTGATTACGAGTATCATATGCTTTGATTCGACTCCACGGGCATGTTATCAATGTGTTTCAGTTTGATTGGGTATTGTTTAGTCAACAGAACAAAGACTATATCTAGAACAATGGTCTCATGGTAACACACCTAAGGAGCTGGCAAAAGGGAGAGGGAAGAGTGATGTAAAGCCTAAGATAAAGAGTAGTTTTAAAAACGAACTCTGTCATTTATCACAAGACTTTTTCTCTTGCACTTCTTTTGAGAGTTGGAGAGAAGAGTCTTTCCTAGAAGTTCTCAGATTTCCCCTTAGATCTCATTAGGCAGAACTGGGAGATAGGCTGATATCTAGCTACAAAGAAAGCTGTAAAGATAATTACTGGTCTCCATCCTGGGAGGCAAGACCTGTCAGTGAAGATGAAGAGGTGGAGGAACGGTGACTCCTGCTAACCTACTCAGAGCATCCCAGAGCTCAACCCTGTGACTTGTTATTGGAGACCGACTCGTTTGAGATCCAGTTTTGCTGTGCTTGGAGTAGGCCATGGTGGTTGGCTTTTGTTTTCTGAGTTATTTATCTGAGATGTCTATAATCCAGAAGGCTACCCAAGAAGAGTCATTTAGGTAAGATTCTTAAGCAGGAGCAGATGTTTCACAGCACAAAGTATAATGTTGTCAAATATCCCTGAGTATTTGAATAATATATACATTGAGAGCATTACAACAAAACCACTTTCTTCATTCATCTCTATATTAATTGAACAATTTAAACATTTTATATTTATATATTATATTTATATATATTTATATGGTAGCTTACTTGAAGAGACATTTTGTTGGTACTTATGCTTAGCAAGTGCATGTTCCTAGGTATCAGCAAAGTATCCCCACTTGAAAACATCCAATTGGGATCCGCATGTATTTCCATCATCCTTTTCAGATATTTAATTGGTTTGGATCTGTGATACACCATATGCATTTGGAGTTTACAAGTTCAGGTTAATACCAAGCTCTTTCCAAATGATCACACCTGTTTGATATTCTGTGACTTTCCATGGACAATATATGAGATATCTTGATTCTGAGATAAAAAAAAAATAGTCATTGATTTGAAGTAAATGCAAATGGCCATTGTGCTTGTTGATGATATTGGTGTTTTTAATAATCCAATATAATCAAGGTGGCATGTGTCTGTAATCCCTTCACCTGAAAGGGTCAAGCTCAAGGCCATGCTTAGTTTGCAAAGTGAGGTTGAGGCTAGCCCAGGTTACATGAATTCTGCCTAAAATAAATAAAGACATATACAAATTAATTCCTTAATTTTCTTATGATCACATTCATGAATTTGAGTGAAAGGACTCATTCTGAACATAGCAAACAGATGCTAAGACGGAGACCCATTTTCAAGCAAGAGGAGGTAACTAAAGGATCTACAGCTTCCAGCATGTTTGAAACAATCTGTCTTCTTACCTTCTCTGCAGAGACAGGTGCTGAAGACCTAGAGATCCTGCCTAATGGAGTAACTTTCATTAGCACCGTGAGTGTTTGTTGACTTTATTGTATTCTCGAACATGTTCTGGGACTGCCGATTTAAGTTTTCCTTGGGTCTTGTATACACCAGTGTCCACGTTCAAATGAGATGGGCGGCCATCTTACTGGGTTGTAGGCATGGCAGCTGTGCTGTGTTCACATAAGCCTTGGATGAAGGTGACGGGAGGTGGTTAGGGAATGACCGTAGAGGAGCCGGTTGCTTTCAGAGTATTCTGTGGGCCTGTCACATGAGTCAGTAAATTAAGAGGTAGCCCTGCAGTCATCTATGGCACAGGGCAGTCAGAGTGGACACTTGGTTAATCAGCACCTCTCTCAGCTCTTGAGGTATCTATGATATGCCTGTTTTTTCTCTACTACTCTTTTAAGGGGTTAAAGTATCCTGGAATAAAAAGTTTCGATCCCAGTAAGCCTGGAAAAATACTTCTGATGGACTTGAATGAGAAGGAGCCAGCAGTGTCAGAGTTAGAAATTATAGGAAATACGTTGGATATATCTTCATTTAACCCTCATGGAATTAGTACATTCACAGATGAAGGTAACAATTAATATTAAATTTTAAAAAATCTTAAAGGGGAAAAAATGTGAATATTTCTCTTTATCCTGCCAAATGCTAATCATAAATAATTTTTGTGGATTTTAACCTTACCTCCTGTTTTAGGGTTTCCATTGCTGTTAAGAGACATCATGACCAAGGCAACTCTTATAAGGACAACATTTAATTGAGGCTGGCTTACAGTTTCAGCTGCATGTTCCCAACCGCAATGCATTTATCCATTGGCATTCCCTTTGTATTCGGTGCCATTTTCTTTGCACTGTAATAATTCTCCAATCCAGTTGCACGCAGAAACAGCTGAAAATGTAAAAACCCCAATGTACAAGCTTAAACCCCAGAGAACTGACTTCTTTTGGCTTGAGTGTGGCTGGGGCAGCAGTTAAGACTTATTCAAGTGACAGAAGGGATCATTGATGCTCACTGTCTCCATTCTGTGCCCCCCTCTTCCTCTCTTTTTCATCATTTTTTCCTTTCTTCTGTCCCTTCCCTTTTTTTAATTACCCATTTTCTCCTTCAAGAGCATCACTCCTCACTCTATTTCTGCTTCTGGATGCAGCTTCTGCTCTCCCCGCCAGCTTTCCCTCCTCCATCAGTCCCTCATGCCTCACCTCTACATTTCCTGCCTCTTTCCTTCTTTCCTATTTCCTTATTTATTTCTCTCTTTCACACCTTACAAAGTAGTGTCACTGTCTGTGCCTATATTCTAGGAGAATGCCCCCAAATATAAGTTATTAATGTTATTTTCCCTTTAGATCTTCAGTCCCACTTCTGAAGGCTCTTCCTAGATACTTCTGTTTGTGTGCCTCTCAGCTGATCACTTTCAACTTAAAATGTTGAACACCGATTATATGTGTGCGCTTGTGTATTTATGTATGTACTTGTCAGTGATCTTTCTATACACTCAACCAATCCTTGCCACTTTATTTTCTTCTCAAAATATTTAAGTGTAAAGAAGTATAGTGTTTGGTGTGTATATACTACCTTTTTAAAAAATAAAATTGGTGTAATATTAGCAGACCCTGTTGTAGGTAGCTGTCACTTTCAACACTGTGTCCTGGGCTCCTTTTTGTGTCTGTGAGTTTAGATCCACTTTTTGGTGCTTTCAGGGTTCAGTTGTGTGAGACTTCCGGAGCATCACCACACTGCATGTATATAAGGAAGGGGTTCAAATTCTTTTTTTCTCTTTGCAAGAGGTTCCAGAGGGAAACTCTTACACATGGATCCTCTATACGCATTTTTGAGGATCAACTTCTAGAAGTAGAATCTCCTGTATACAATATGAATTCTGGTTTCAATCCCCACTTTTGTCTGGGGATTATTCCCCCAGGGACTTTTGATTCTTCCTGTCAGATGCCGCTCTTGTCCTTTATTTCCTGTTCTTTTTTTTTTTTTTTTTTTGGTTATTCTGATAACATGCATTCTACTCTTTCTACACCAGGAATTCTGCTGTAGCCTCAGGACATGTTATTTCTTCCTCATGTTCCCAAATGATCAAGCCTAGATCCTACCCTAATCCCCAGGAAGAGCGTTGGTGGTTCTCTCCCTCTGGAGCCTCGGCTCCCTCCTTTTTCTTCTCTCGGCTCTAATGACAACTTCACTTAATATTAAAGAACCTCGTGCCTCAGGGCTTTTGCAGATTCTCCCCCCTCAAGAAGTCATCCCATTTCTCCAGATATACGCATGGTTTACTCTCACTTTGTGTAGGACTCTGCTCTAATACCATCTTGTTGGAAAGAAGGTCTCTGATCGTCATGAAGACCCTAAGTTATCCACTGACTCTTTATCATATTACAATATCCCTTTGCAGTACTTAAATCTAACAGGAATTAAAAATACATGCGTCTGACCTGGCTTTTCTGTTCACATCTGCTTAACAGTGTACTTATTTCTTTAAATACCAATTTGATACTCTCAGAGGTTTCAAGAGTTTCCTCATACCTTATTGACCATTTAGAGTATGTTTTATGTATAACTTCTCCCCACTTCATTTTTATCTCCATGTCTCTCTCTGTGTCTCTGTCTCTCTCTCTGTCTGTCTCTCTCTCTCTGTCTGTCTCTCTCTCTCTCTGACATCCTTCCTGAGACATTTGTCATCTTCCACTGTGTAAACTGCAGGCAAGCTCACTAGGCCCTGTGTAAATTACACACAAGCACAGCCTCTGGTCCAGCTCCCACACCCACACCCACACCTTTTACCCAGCTTGGTATCCTGTGCTGATCATTTGAACTATCAAAGCCTAACAAGCTGTCTGGAGTCTCGGTGCTGGTGACGTTCATTCTAAAGTTCAGGGTGTTATTTTTCTCCTGTGAAGTTGGGAGTCTTCAGAGCCTGTCACTAGCTTCTCCTTTAGCCACTTTTCTTAGGAGCAATCACGAGTGATTTTCTCTACGAAGATGAAAATATTCCATCCACCTGACACCCTAAGTACTCGTTGGAGGTGGGTGGAAATTGCTCTGGGGGGGATAGAACTGACAGCTGAGAGCTTCGCTAATGCCTCCAGTTTTGTTTTTCATCTCCTCTCAGATAACGCTGTGTACCTACTGGTGGTAAACCATCCAGACTCCTCGTCCACTGTGGAGGTGTTTAAATTTCAAGAAGAGGAAAGATCACTTTTGCATCTGAAAACCATCACACATGAACTTCTGCCTAGGTACCGAGGTGCTTTGATGTCCAGTTCCCTTAACTGGGGAGGATGGCTCATCCATAGTCTTTCTTCTGGCTAGAGCAGATTCAACTCTTCTGGATGTTTTTCTTCAGAATGTTTTGAAACCTGGGACCCTAAGAGTGGGCTCATTCCTTTCTTCCTCATCTTCCTTATTCTGGGTGGACACTGTAGCAAATCTCCCATCCCCAGTATCTCTATTCAAGCCATCCCAAGAAAAAAATTTTTTTTTAAAACAGTCTTTACAAGACCAATCTCAGATGGTCTTGTGATTTCAGACACATATGCAAAAGAACATTCCAAAACAGTGCATCTTATACATCTTTACAGTGTAATAATGTTTTGCACTATTGATGGGAGTACTGGGCTCCCTCCATGTTAGATTCCTAGACAATATAACACATGGGAAAGTTAGACAACTGAGGATCTTAACACTTCAATCCAACACAAAGTAAATCTGTTGTTGTAAGTAGTATTTAATTAACTCTATACTTTTTAATGACCTGGCCAGCTCCCCAAAACTTGAGGCAGGTTCCTATGGATTTATTTAGTCAGCTTAGCACAAATACTGGACAAATAACCAGCAAACTATTTTTCTCTATGCACTATTGGATATTTTCCAGCTGAGCTCCTCATATACTTGCTGTTTGAATCTCGCCTGGGCTGTTTCTGCTCCATCAGTCTGTCCTCAGGGGTCATTTCACTCTGCCACTTGCTCTTGGTCCATCACATCTAATGGAGACCTCCTGTTCTGTTTTTTTTCTCCTCTTCTTACTCCCTCCTCTTCCTCCTCCTCTTCTTCCTCTTCTTCCTCCTATTCTTTCTCCTCCTCCTCTTCTTTCTCCTCCTCCTCTTCCTCCTCCTCCTCTTCCTCCTCTTCTTCCTCCTCTCCCTCTCTCCTCCCATCTCCTCCTTCTTCCTTTTTCTCATCATGGTCCCTACCTGTAACCCTACAGCCTGGTAACTAAAGCCCCACCTACCTCTATTCTCTCCAGCAATTGGCTGTAGTCACTTTTATTTAACCAATGGCTTTAAATTAGGGAGCAAGGTTTACACAACACAGGCTATTGTACACCAGCATTTCCTTGTCTGAAGGCAACCAGATCTTGCGGCTCAGAATTTAGCATTTGTATACACAGAACCAGACCAGCCCTCAACATCTACCTTTTCACTTTGCCTATGAAGTAGTCTATGGGGCCAGTGAAAGATTTATGGCAACCTAGTATTATCTCCCCGAATAACTTTTATAACTTTTATTATGGTTGGCTAGAAGCTCAGCATCTTCTCGTATAGTTTAAGAACAGCATTCATCCACCTTGGTTCTTGCAGATTTAGATCTGTATTTGTTGCAGTCCATTAGCAAAGTCTTGGCATCTAGTAGATGTTGTTTTACCTGTGTGTCTCCTCTCTCTCGGTACTTAGCAGGTTTGAAGACAAGGAAGCAGAGTGGGAAGCAGTTAAGTTACTGAATAAAGCTGAACTAATCCACTATTGTCCAAGTAGGAGTCAAAGTCCCAGGTTTTCTGCATACTTAGGATAAGACCAAGTAGAGAGAATAGCTTAGAGGTAGATTAAAGGTAGAAGTCTCTGTTTATACAAGAAGTGTCTTTTAGGAGCCAAGGTGTTGATCAGTTGAAAAAGTGCTGTCCAGCATGCACAAAACCCTGGGTTCGATGCCTAGCACTACCCTACATAATGTGGACATATTGGCGCATGTCTCTGATCTCAGCCAGTCTGAGACCATTGAGTATCTGAAGAACCCAAGAAATATTCAGAGAAAAACATGACAGGTGGAAACGCTGAGGCAATGCTGGTAGCAATCAGAGTGTAAGGAGTCTTAGCTACCGTCAGGTGCTATGCAGACTGCCTTAAACAAGTGCTTCACTAGCTGAGAGCAGCTCCCTAAGTTGACATTAGCATATGTCACATGTGGATTTAATTGTTTTTAAGACCTGGCCTATTTGTGCCATTGCTGAGATGACAATGTCAGCCATTAATGTAGCTGGGATTAGCTTGAGCCAAGAGCTGGTACTCAGAGTAACGAGAAATTACAAAAATTACTATATTTTAGTCACCATTTAATATTGGACACCTCACCTCACGTGTTTCCAGTTTTACAGAACAGAAGTACATTTTTCTTTTTCTGGGCCAGTTGTGAAAATAGTCTATTGGCAGGATATAGTTAGACTGCAAGTGACTAGAGTGCCAGAGTTAACTAGAGTCTGGCTCTCTGTACGCAGGATCATCATGCGCATTTGCCACTTCATATTTTAGGGTTGTTTATGGTACTCACCTTTTTAAAAAATATTATTTATTTAATGTATATGAGTACACTGTAGCTGTGTACAGACACACCAGAAGAGGGCATCAGATCCCATTACGGATGGTTGTGAGCCATCACGTGATTGGTGGGAATTGAACTCAGAACCTCTGGAAGAGCAGTCAATGCTCTTAACCACTGAGCCATCTCTCCAGTCCGGTATTCATTTTTTAATTACTAAATCTGTCATAAGCTAATCATGTTAATAACAACCTCATGGCTATTATTACCTTTATGCACACAAGACACTAGGGCAAGGCTTTTACACTTACAGTATCATTCCCTCTTTACACGCCAAGCTGCAGAAAGAACACTGAGTTTCAGGAAGTGGCTCAAAGATGGGTGACAAGCTGTGACCCCATGTTGTGAGGATAGCAGGCAGACTCAGATTCAAACAGTCTATCAAATTTCAAAGCTATTGCTCCAAACCACTCCAATCTGCTCCTTCTCCACGGAAAAGAGCATACTAATTTTTAAAATCTGTTTTAAGAAGAGAGGTAGAAGCAGCTTGCCGGGTTTTGTCCGAAACCTGCACAGACTCATCATAACTCCATGGACTTTTTTTTCCACTGTGGTAATAGTATCTGCTGTTGATGGAAGACTTAGCGAGTCTGGCTCCCTGCAAAGCTGACAGCATTGGCTCATTGTCATTCCCACTGCGATGCCACAGTTGAGATCCCAGACCGTAGGCTTTTCTAATGAGCCGTGCAACTTTGAGGGGAAAATCGTTTAAGCTCTCTTTACAGATGAGAAACTGAGGCTCGGAGCCCCATCTCATTCGCTCCTCAGCTTGGCTGCGTCACAGCTGAAACCTTTCCCACTACGCACTCGGCAGTTAGAGGGAGGATAATTTTCTCTCAGATCATGCCCCCCGGGGAACTTCCGTCCCCTCAATCAGCAAGGAATGAGTCACTTATGTGTTTGCTATTGTACCTATTAAAGCTGAAAAATAAGACTCATATATCTTACATTTTCAGCAGCACAGAGAGAATGCTAATCAGAAAGAAAAGAGCCAGACCCCCATTTTTGAACATTGTCGCTCATGGGCTCCTTCAGTTAAGAGGCACAGAACTTCATGGCAAATGCTAGAAGAGACCATCATCCTTCTGTCACTGAGAAGGAAACTGAGGCCTCCAGCATGCTAAAGAGTTGATCTTCCCCTAGATCACACAGCTAATAATGCTTGAACCACAGTGGTAGCCGATCAGTGCTTTCACTCTGGTATAATGAGGTTGACTGACAGGAGTCAATGTCATGTGTGCTGATTCACCTTGCTCTGACAATGATCTCTGGCTTAACACACACGCGCGTGCGCGCGCACACACATACATACACACACCACACGACTACATTTACACAACAGCGTGTATGACATTCATGTTTCAGTGCTAATAATAATCATATCTTATTATCTTTGGGAATTGGCTAGAACTGATGTCATAGTGATTCTGGGCTATCCCTGATGGTGTAGACTCCATCCTGTATTTTAATTTTAAGACTAGACTTCAGTAAATACTGGTGCATAAGGTTTGTTGTTGTTGTTTTGTTTTGTTTTTATTTTATTTTATGGCTTTCAAATGCTACCTTTCCATGTATAATCACGCGTGTTTTTATATTGCAGCATCAACGATATAGCTGCTGTTGGACCTGAGAGCTTCTACGCCACCAATGATCACTATTTTGCTGATCCATACTTACGGTCCTGGGAGATGTACTTGGGTCTGTCATGGTCCAACGTTGTTTACTACAGTCCAGATAAAGTCCAGGTGGTAGCAGACGGATTTGATTTTGCTAATGGAATTGGCATTTCCGTCGATGGCAAGTATGTATGCTTTCTAGAACACAATGGATTTGCTTGGAGTCTCCTTATATTGCTTTAGAACATAGTCCTTTCCTATATAATATGATTATTTGTTGTGTTGTGTTCGTAAGATAAAATTTGCGAAAACGTAAACACTACTGATATTTAAAAATTCTCTAATAAGTAAATATAGTATGTAGTTGGGTCTGGAACATGAAAAGGGTCTTGTACCAGAATGTAAAGCAAGGCCCTGGTCTCCTCCCTCATCAGCAACTCTTATTCTTAGCTTCTTTTCTATGACTGTAGAGAGTTCAACCAAGGAAACTTATAAAACAAAGCATTTAATTGTGGGCTCGCAGTCCCAGAAGGTGAGTTTGGGATGAGTAACTGGCAGGCAGGTATGCTGCTGGCGAAGTAGCTAAGAGCTTTCATGTTGAGGTGGGGGAAGGTGCTAACTCGAAACGACACAGGTTTTTTCAACCTCGAAGCCCACCCCCAGTGACGTTCTGCCTCTAACACATCTCCTAATCCTTCCCAAACCGTTCTACCAACTCCGGAATAAGCACTCAAATATACAGGCCTGTGGGGATCCTTCTCCTTCAATCCACCAGACTTACAGTAGGAAACAGTCAATGCAACTGTTAGTGATGCAGTCTACTCTCTTATGCTGGCTCTGCAACAAACAGTTCACAGATCACTATTGGTCTGGGCGCCATACTTTGGGCAGCATCGATGTACATATAAAACTGTCCATCATCCATCCATACTCCTCCTCATCTTCTACCACCACAGAAAAAATAATGTCGGAAGTTTTCTGTTCTTCATATTGTCTCTGATTCCCCACAGAAGACAATAACACACTACTTCTCTCATTGTTCTAGCATGTACTGTACTTAGTCTCACCAGGAATCTTTATGGTATATGGGGTTACCCTTTGTTCATATTCCTAACCCATGTTAGGATCAGGCTCAGAACAGAGAGCAAGGAAGACTTCTCTCCATTGAGGACAAACATTTGTCTTCTCTCATACTTTCTCTGGCTGGACTGGAGGACTGTCAGTAAGAGGATTTCCTGATGCTCCCCGAAGCTGACACTTACTACCTTCTGACATGCAGAACCTGGAGCTTGCCACTGGGTTGGCCAATCAAAAGGAAACAATGTACAGTGTAGATATGAAGAGCTCTGTTAGCACTGAGTTCCTTCTCTGCTGATCAAGGATGAGAACCTATAACCTTAGGTGAAGACTTTCCCGTGATTAAATAGGTTGGACTCTATGGACTCATCGAGCTCTTTCAGAATTGAGTTTGTTTTGAGATAAATTCCATTTTCTAGTTTCTAAGCAAAGTTCCACTCCAAGATGAGTTTTCCCAACTCAGCTTTTGGCATTACTTCAAGCACTTTGATGGAGCTCATTCTTCTTTGAAGGTATGTCTATATAGCTGAATTGCTGGCTCACAAGATTCACGTGTATGAAAAGCACGATAATTGGACTTTGACGCCACTGAAGGTAAGATGTATTACCACTGTAAGTTTGCCGAGTGATAATTAGATTCTAATTGATTTGTGAAATTAAAAGCGGGGAGAAAGGAATCCTCTAATTTGAGTAGGTGTGAAGCAATTTTTCACTTATTGGTTAGGAGCCATCAGTATCATTGTGTGTTTGTTGTTCACTTTTTATTCTGTGGCAGAATAGAAAACAGCAAGCCAGGCATCTCAGCTAGGCAACTCCAACTTTCTGCTGTAGAGAACTTTAAGATCATTTGTTTTCCCAGGTCTCTTCCTCAACCCTTGCTACTTCTTTTCCCTCTGTCTCCGTCTCTGTCTGTGTCTCTGTCTCTCTCTTCTCTCTCTGTCTCTGTCTCTCTCTCTCTCTCTCTCTCTCTCTCTCTCTCTCTCTCTTCTGTCTCTCTCTCCTCTCTTATGGTGATAGAAACAGTCTCCCCTTATATCCCACTGTTTCCCTCTACAATAGCCACATGCTCACAATGGCTGCATGGGTGACCTGGCTTCTTCCAGACCTGTCCCCATAGCCACCTCTCCTTTTTCTAGATGTTCCCAGGGACCCAGCAGCAAACCCTTGGCCCTTGTCTTCCAGGTCTCTGTGCACTCTCCACTCTTTCACTTCTTATTGATAGGACAGTTCAATGAGACCTTTCCAACCCAAACTACTAACAGCTTGCACGCCAGCCCCACCTTGCCATAGGTCTGACTCCTCAATGGCTTAATTCTTGCCTTCCATGTTTATTCCTAGCACACTCTACATTTTGCAAGTCTTCTTTATTATCTATAGGACCCACCAGGATGGATTTTTTTTTTCCTGTTCTTACTGGAAGGATTGCTAACATCTAATAAGCACTTAGCAAAGATTTGTTTAATTACTATGGTGGAACTTAATACGTATCAGGGCTTCACCTTTTCTACTTCTAATTCTGGTCTAGGCTAAAAGTTTGGTCAGAACGTTTAATTGCGTAAAGGGGAAGAAAGGAGGCTTATGCAAATAGAACATTTTAAAGTGGCCCCTGTCACTGTTGAGCCACAAGACATCATGCTGCCAACACCCATGCCCACAGCAAGAAAAACTGTCCCTGGCAATTGAATGACTGTTTCTGTCACCATGTCCCAGGAGCCAACACGAGGGCCCTCACTCAGAGGAAACTGCCTCAGAGCAACATCAAATCCAACATCGTGTTTGACATTAAAATCATCGGCAGAGCTAGTTTAATATTAGCTGCAGAGAAACGAAATTTCACACACTCCAGCTCAGGAATAACGGACTGTGCTTATAACAGTGGGTGCTACTGAAAGTGAAAGTTAAGGAATGGTGCAATAAAACTCAATTCAATATACACTCAAAACGGAATTCAAGGGCTTTGCTCCTGTAGGGGTGGGGGTCAGATCTGGCTTCCACATCTGGTAACAGAACAACGTCATCTCTCATCATTACAATCAACTTAGCAGCAGCCATCCTGTCAAATGCAATGACATTCATTCTTTGGAGGGATCATGTGATTTCCTATTAGTCCAGGAATACTTCAGAATGCCAAGAGACTTGAGCAACCTGTTGAAGTTAATTACCAAATCTATGATGAAGGTGAATAGTCTATGGCTTGCCCCAAGTGTAATGTCGTCATACTCTGGGACATTATTCAGTCTTACAAAGGAAGGGTACAACATCGATGAACTTAGGACATCATGCTGAATGAAATAAGCCAGACAACGAGAACAAATATTATGACTTTACTTATTTGAAGGACCTAGAGCCATCCATGATGGTTCACACCTGTAATCCCAGTGTTCAGAAGGGGATTCTGAGCCAGAGGCTACATTGTTATATAGTTATATGGCAAGATATTACCCCCCAGCATAATAATTAAAATAATTTTAATAATTAAAATATTTTAAATTTATTGGAACAATGGAATAATGGGAAATGAGAAATAGTCATGTAATGGTTGCAGAGTTTCTCTTGGGCTGATTGAAAGTTCTAGAGATGGCTGGCTGTTGGGGGCAGCTGCACACACGTGTGCCTGTACCTGATACTGCTCAGTTGTCCACATAGAAATGGTTATGACGACAAATGGTGTGTTACCTGTATACTGCCACAGTGAAAGGCATTCTTCTCCTCCCCAAGGCTCTAAGACTCAGAATTTGCCACATTTCAGTCAGCTGGAGTTCTCAAAATATCTAGGTGCTAACATAAACAAAACAAACAAACATGTAAACAACAACAGCAACAACAAATAGCTCCTTATTTAGGGCATTTCTTTTAGGTAGTTCTGGGGATCGAATCCAGGCCCTGTTGAGGAAAGTGACAAGCACTTTGCGGCTGAGCTACCTTATCAACACGCCATCCAGTGTCTTATTTAGACTTGAGTATCTTCCATGTGTCTCTGTGGGATTATGAGATGGTATGCAGATGCCCATTTTAATAGATTTTTATTTTATTTTATTTTATTTTATTTTATTTTATTTTTTATTATCTTTTGTTCACCTGGCTAGGCATTGGGTATTTACAGGGCAAGAGTTCATTTCTGGACCCAGATCAGGCTGTCTGCTGAATGGCGATTAGTCTTCGGTGGAAGCTATGTCTGTCTGGTACTCAGCACACTCCAGGTGCTGAGTTGAGTGCCTGGCAGAGTAGCTGATAATTGTGTGCAGAGTGGATGGGCTCTGAGGCTTCCCGTACCCCTCTCACTCCCATGGGGCTTCTCAGCACGTTTCCCTCTACCATGGAATTTGCTACTGGCAAATTCCCTGCTCCATGTTAACAGAGGAACACTAGATAACACCCTTTCCTCCCTCAAAGAAGCTAATGTAAGCCTGTAAGTAGAAAGCTGACACCTGGGTGATGGCTCCTGGGGGGTGGGGGTGGGGGCGCTGGGAAGAGCCAGGAGTAGATTTTGACCTGCCGCTGCTTGATCAGTCACCTCCTATGGCTAATGCAGCCTCTTTCCAGGCTGAAGGCTGACAGCTTTCCCTGACAGTCCGAGTGAGGCTCTGCCAGTTTGCCTGAACCCTCTAATCCCTCCATGGACATGCGGGGACAGTTCTCATTTTGAGCAGGAAGCAGAGGGCAGTGGCAGCACATTATAGTTGCCTACCCACGCTCAGACCTTTTCAGAGAGTCACGACCAGTTATTTCCGGGGTCCCTGGGTACTGAGATCGCTGGACCCAGAAGTGCACAGAAGATATTGTTTCTCCAGTGAGAATTAGAGGTAAACAAATGGATGGGATTTCTTCCCAGTAGAAGGCAGCCAGGATGATGAATGGTGGACTTAGGAATTGTTGCTATTATTTATGATGCCGGCACAAAGCCACGACAGCAATCTGTGCAGCCATCATCCGTTTGCAGCTTATATTTAGAGAAAAGAACAGCAAAAGAGCAGCGAGTTGAATAACATCAGGAAGCAAAACAACAAACTTTCCCTCAACTTCAAGGCAAAAATTAGACCCTAGGTGATCATTATTTTCCTGGCTACACAGCCTATGATTAGCCATAAAGAAACCTACATTTCCTCCATGTTCCTCCTCAGAAATGAATCTACATTTCTTGTTTAGTTTTGGAATATTTGTAAACATATCACATGCATATGCTTCTTTGCAAAGAATGGATTGATGCTACACTTGAATAATTTTTTTAGTTTTAGATTCATGTACAAATGATTTCAATTAACTCTTAAGAGCCAACACTTTGTTTTGTAAATCATCCCCTACATCCAGCTTGTCTTTGAACCCAACAGAATGGCCAGAAGGCCAGATACATCCCAGCAGTGAAGTTGAAATAGGCTGAATAGGATTCCTGTGGCCTAGAGCAGGAGGACTGTCTCCTGAACTCTCCCTAGCCAGCATTCACATCCTCATGCTCTGTCTTTTGTACTTTGGCAGGTCCTCAACTTTGACACTCTTGTGGATAACATCTCTGTGGATCCTGTGACAGGGGATGTCTGGGTTGGATGCCATCCCAATGGGATGAGGATCTTTTTCTATGACTCGGAGAATCCTCCCGGCTCAGAGGTCAGTTTGCAGGGTGAAGTGGATGCACACTGGCCCTAGCCACCAGGTCTCAACTGAAAACACAATTCTTCCTTGTTTGTGCAAATAAGAGAGGGCATGTAACAGATGATCTGGGTGTTCGGAAGTCAAAAGTTCTGTGGAGGTGTTCTGCTGGGAATCCAGGAAGGACACAGGTGGAGCTTTATTACTGAGTAATTTGGAGGTGGTTTACAAAGGTGTGTGTGTGGGGTGGGGGGTCGACCAAAGCCAGAAGAAGGAGATGAATAGTGTGTTTGAGAGTATAACTCAAAAGAAAAATTATCTAGCATGTGTGAAACACTGGAAGTAAGCTCCCCCAGCACTGGAAAAATAGAAACAAAACAAAACGAACACACAAATAAAAATGGAGGGGTGATTGAGGGAAGCAGCACTTAGCTGAGAATTTAAGTCACCCAGGAGTCATCCACAGGGGGTAAAAAAAGGCTAGGGTAGAGAATCTACTTCATCTCCTCAGGCCTTTCTAGCATGCAAGAAGGGGAGCTGGAGAGGCCCCTCCAAGCAGGCTTTGGTACAAGTCAGAGCCTAGGGAGTGTGGGCCTGAAGGCTGGATAAGGACTTCCAGCAATGGATGGTGCCCACATCCTTATTTCAATACATTATTGAATTCCTCCGACTTGGGAATTCACAATAGCTTAAAAGGTACAATGGTGTCACACTGACAGACCATATCCATTTGTTATCTATTTTCCTGTATAACCTTCCCTTCCCTAGACTTCCCTAGACCCTTCCCATCACTACAGCCACCCTCGATATCTATGCCGAGCTGCTTTTGTCATTCCCACGGATATAAAACCCAGAGATGCTCAAATCCCTTATACAAAGTTACGTGGTATCTTAGCAGGATCCGTGCGCATCCATCCTCTTGTACGCTTTGTTTGTGTATATGTGTGAGACTGTGGACCTTTGTACATGTGCACATATAGGAGGAGGCCGGAAGTCGATGCTGCTTCTCTTCCCAGCGGCTTCTTCACCTCATTTTCTGACACAGGGCTTCTCACTGAACCCGGAGCTTGACAATAGGCTAGAAATAAGCCAAGGATCTGCCTGCCTACAGTTCCCCAGTGCTGAGATTACAAGCTCGACTCTCCATGCCCAACTCCTTTTGTGGTGCTAGGGATCTGAACTGAAGGAAGAGCAAGGGCTTCACATTTACAGAGCAAGTGCTCTTACCGACAGAACGGTCTCCTCAGCCACTTCTGCATATTAAACCCCTTCATATCACTTATAATACCTGACACACTATACATGTTATATAAATAGCTATACTGCCTTATTAAAGGGATAGTGATAGAAAATGAAAGTGTCTGCTTGCTGTATTCATGTATGTATATTACACACCCACAACACACACACACACACACCTATTTCCGTCTGAGGTCACCTAGATCTGCAGATGTGGAATCTATGGAGAAGGCTGACTGTACGAGGCCATGCAGAGGCCCAGTGTATGGCCATCCTATCTATACATCCCCAGCAAGACTTCTCCTACCTTCCTTCTCATACTCAAAGATCCTGTTCTGTCCATTGTCTTGATTTGGCAGTTATTTTGAAGTTATCTACAGTACAAATCATAAAAATTGGAAACCAGTTTGCCCTCAGCACTTGCTCATTACCCACTTACCCAATGATCCCGATTTTGACTTTTTATTCCATTTATTTATGTGTTTGAATGTCTGTGTGTATGTGTACATGCAAGTGCATGCCACAACACACATGTGGAGCTCACAGAACAACTTGAGGGTGGGAGGATTGCTTCTTTCTATTATGTGGATCTTGGAAGGTAAACTCAGATTGCAGTGAGACCCTTTACCCACTGGATCTCACAGCACCTATTTTGAGTTTTTAGTATGTAGTAGCTATACTTGTTATTCCATCAAACAACTTGGTGTTACTTTATTACTTTATTGAATGAATATGTATTTCTAAAGCTTGGTTTAAAATCAGTCTTACGCACCTAAAAGGATACACACATATACACACACACTCACACAACCTCTTCCTATATTTATAGGAAATTATAACTATGTTTAATGCCAATCTTTTGTATCTTTTGCTAGCTTTTTTGCTATTAGGCTTGCTCTACTGTACATTTAATAGAGTTGAAGACATGTATGCTATGGAGTGCTTAGTGTATAAAGAAAGCTGGGCCGGTTGTTCAGTTCTAATTGTTCTTGCTTGTTAGCTCATCTGGTAAACTTGGTTCTTTGCTCTAGCCAGGATTTGCTTTATTGTTCTGGGAAAAAAAGAACTGCTCCCATTCTGATGATGAATTTGGTAAGGGAAATGGAATACAATACTTTTAATACACTGCCTATAGAAGATTTAGTTCTTATGAACAAGAGGCTTGTTAAAGGTGGTGCATCCTTACCTATCTCTTTGTAACAACAAGTGAACATCACAGCCATGACCTAGGACATATGTCTGTGTAGCTAACTGTGTTTGCAGTCATTTGAACCCTCCCATTGATCCTTTTGTGCCCAGGCTCTGGCTTCCCCACATTGGCACACTGGGTGCTCCGCAATGATGGCTCTCTTTTCTTCAAGTCACAGTATTTTATCCTTGTCAAAGGAGCATTTAGAAGTCATTTGGTCTCACCCATCTAAGTCTGCAGTGAAGACACCAGTGGTAAATGGAAGACCCTAGACACGCCGCAAATCCCCTGCCTCAGCAATATGTTCTTTGTATTAGGTTTTGTTATCTACAGTTATTTTCTTACCTGAAAGAACCAGGTACTAGCTATGCCATATGGCAAATTTAACATGAAATACATGACTAGTAATGGTGTGATTAAATTTCTCAGATAAGTGAAGGAAATTAAACTTAAAAATCCTATCTACTTAAGAGGTTAGACCTTCAAGTTTGGATATGTATGCCACAGAGAGATGGCTTCTTGGGTGAAGCTTTTACTTTTGTCTACATTGTAAATAAAGATATTTTGAGGCACAGTCATGCACACACACATGTAACCCAATACTTAAGTCTGAGGTGGGAGAAGAGCAAGTTCAAAGCCAGCTTCGGATATGTAGAAAGACTGTCTCTGCGCTTATCAACCAACTGAACAATCAAATCATGAGTCCCTAAACAGAAACTCAATGTATGCATACCATTTATTATGTTCCTTATTATACCCTAATATCTCACATCCAGGCTGTGGTGCTTGTTTATATGCCCTGCCTCACCCACGTGTGCTCATAGGCTCACTGCTATTGTTAAGGATCATGTGATCAAAACACGACCAATCACAAATGAGGAAACAACGATTTTAAAATAACTTTAGAACAGAACATACTTGATGAAATATATGAGGTAATGTGTCTAAGGGAGAAGTAACTCGAAGATTAAAGTTGACTTAAGTGACTTAACAAAATATTCACCTCATGTTATTTCATTGACAGGTGCTTCGAATCCAGAACATTTTATCTGAAGACCCCAAAGTAACTGTAGTTTATGCAGAGAATGGCACAGTATTGCAAGGTACGACAGTCGCCTCTGTGTACAAAGGAAAACTGCTGATTGGCACTGTGTTCCACAGAGCTCTTTACTGTGATCTGTGACAGGCCAGCTGTACCCATGTCATTGAAAGTGAGGCCATTATTTCAATCCTCTGCCATATTGAAAGGTGCCTACCACAGTGATCTCTGCTGACCAATGAATGTTGACCTTAATCTCAGACACAGGAAGTATGAGAGTGTTTCCTGCCAATAGAGCCTATCTAGCAAGGATTTCTTAAGTGTTAGTCTCAGACTACTTAAAGATATCATTTATGAATAAAAACTCTCTTTCACCAAAATGGCTAAATTTCTCAAGGCCCACATAACTTGTGTTCTGAGCTGAATATGAAATGTTCCTACAGGCTTATATGCTGAATGTTTGGTCCTCAGCTAGGGACGGTATTGGGGACTCTAGGAGGTAGGATCTCACCGACAGAAGTTTGTCACTGGAAGAAATGCACTCACGGGTTACATCTGGTCCTCAGCTTTTTGCTCCTCTCTGCTTCCTGTTGACTCTGAGGTGAACTTCCACCAGACACTAGGTCTGAGCTGCTGTCTTATTGGAGGCCCAGAAACTCTGGAGCTAGAATGTGGTCTGAGACCTCCAAAATGAACCATAAGGAATTTTTCCTCCTTTTAGTTACCCTAGGCAGTCTGTGACAGCATTGGGAAAATCAGCAATAGCTTCTATGTAACTCCAAACACACTTTCCCCATAACACATACAATCCCTGAAACCATATGAGTGTCTTTCTGAATTGCTGCCTTTCCTTAAGGAGAGAGTGTGGTTGGCCAACTTTGGGGACCATTAGGTCACATAGGGACTTCTGATGTTGAAAAAGTATTATCATGAAGACCACTCTCAACACTTCATGAAGCCAACAGATGGACCAGCACGGCCTGACATCTGGTTTCCCCCTTGTCTCTGAGACTCAGGAAATAGAACTGAGCTTCCGCTCTCTCCTGGAGGCACAGTGCTTTTGTGCATTGTTTTCACTCTGAGCCCTTTCAACTTCCCCATAGTTACAGCTTGTAGGAGAATCTTACGATCTTTGGGAAGCTTATCACACCCGAACATGATTTCTGTTATCTTGACACATTACATGTTCTGTTTATATTGGTCCAAAGAAAGGAGGAATTTGCTTCTTTTGTAGTGGCTAGGTTCAGGAGTATTCTATAACCGATTGATGAAGTGTTGAGTGCCCCACCCCCAAACCCACATTGCTCAGCTGATGCCAGAGATGGGTTTTATTTTGTTTTGTTTTTGTTTTTGTTGTTTTGTTTGGCTTTACTTGCACTACTCTAGCTTGCTTTGAAGATGAGTGGGGAAGGATGATAAACTGAGTTAGAAAAAAAAAAAATAGAAAGATCAACAATCCTTGGCTATTTTCTAAGAGACATGACTAAGAAGAAAATCTCTTTTCTTATAGTGGTTATGAAACAAGAGATTCTTAAGTACTAATACCTGCCTGTTTTGAAGACAGAAACCCAGTGCTGGATTGTTTCTTAGGGTCATCAAGGCAGCCAGTTTAGAAATAAGGTATTTCTAAGATACTTGCCATAGCAGTTATCTGGCGGTGGTGGGCTTTTTGGGGGGTGGGAGTGGAAGGTGCAGGGAATGGTTTGATGAGAAACTGAAAGTCGTCAATCATTTAAGACCGTAGACTGAAAATATAAAACAAAAGCAGTTTTTGGAGCCACGCATCATGATGTAATCCTATAATAGTTCTAGACTTAGGAAGCTGAGATAGCAGGACCATGAACCCCAAGCCAAGTTAATCTATGAAGTAAGATCTCATCTCAAGAAAACCGAATTAATAATAAATAAAAATTATTTTCATAAAAGAACCACTTTCCTTACAATGAAGTTAAAGTGATTTTAGTCAGCTTAGTACATGGCACCAGGGGCCTGTGAGTGTTCATTTACTTGGTGACCCTTGTTACTCACATCCTGGAAGCTGGACTGTCTGAAACACTGGTTATGACTATCTGTGAGCGTGGTACTTAGGAAAGCAAACTCCATATATTTCTTTAAAAAGAAAATAACCTCTGACCTAGCTATCCTTCATCACACCTTCAGTGATGAGTCAATTAATTCTTCCAAAAAAGAGAAAATAAAAACCAAAAATGAAGCTGTTTTCCCATGACATGCATTCAAAACTTTCCAAAGAAGAAAAGATTTTGGTAAGGGATTTTTAATGCAGTTTCCAAAACGGGGGGGGGGGGCAGGCTCACGTTACTCCGTGAGGCTGAGAAGGTTCGGTGAATATCTTCATTTGTTTTATTCTTACTTCTCAGTCTTGGAGATCTGAGAATCGGAAACGGCTTAAAAATAACCCAGTGCTCTAGGCTGGACCTGATTCCTTCTCGGCTTGCTTCTTGTTGTGTGAGATTGAGGGCATAATGGATGTCATTCATCTTCCTCTGGCTGATGGGTATCAGGAACTTGGGTGGTGAGGCTGTGACAGAGGGACAGGGAAGCACCGACCCGGGGGCTCCAGCCCGAGGCCCTACTCTTTAGCTTCATGCCCAGTTCCATAATTGTGCTTTCAAGGGTAATTCTAGCTGCCAATTTTAACTTTGCCAGAGTTAGAACTTATTTTTAGTTTCATTTCCATGAAAAATGTGCACTTTGCTCTTGATGGAGAGAGATGTTTTGACAGTTAGTGCAGGTTTACCCAGTCAGGGCTTGTTTTAGTTAAAGGTGGAAAGGAAGAGGAAAGAAAAAAAGTGAGAGAGAAAAGAAACATGTACTCCGAGAGACCTCAGTATTTCCTTTATTGCATTCATTAGCTAACAACGATAATACTCATTGGCAAGAGATTTATTTACACTAACAAGTTTAATCACAGGTATTTTTAGATGGTCAGAAAACAATGGGCCATTGATGGTAGAGTTTGCTTTGAATGCCTCTGAAAACAGAAAAGTCAAGAATGCCATTGGAAACAGCACACACTAATCAAGCGCCAGAGAACAAGTCGGATGTGGCACTACTGTTTCTCCCATGCAAATGACCAGACAGCAAAATGTACAAATTAAAACGTTCAGGTACTATGTTATGCATACTTACCAGACTCTAATGCTTTTCAAACCACTTTCCCTTTAGCAGTATATAAGGAAAGAGGAACATAAATCAAGTCTTACAGTGGAGCAGAACTTTACTCTCCTTGTTGCTTTCAGCTGCCCAGTCTTGTCAGTGATCAATAGCAGATGTACAAGTGGTTTCATCAAAACATCATTAAAAAATACAAAAGCAGTAGTTATGACATTAAATAATACTGAGGAGAGTCCACGCATGCGCGCTGAGCGCTCTTTGTTACGGGTTGAGCCCGACGTTGTTGGAAAGAGTTATCTAGCTGGGGCATCATTTCCTGGGTTTTTAAAAAAAAATTTGTAACGGCAATTTAGGGTATTTTTGGCCAATTGTTATTTCATGGCTGAATGCTTACATCTTTAACAAGAAACTTGTGTGCGTGCATAAAACAGCCAAGGAAATGATGTACACAGCTTCCAACAACGTGTACTCATAACCCACTGTGTTATTTTTGGTGGAACCAAAATGCCATTGCAAGCGGATGGCTTAGGAAGTACATAGTGGTCACACGAGAGAGCCAGTAGTCAGCGACAGAAGCATCATGGCTACTGAGGATCTATCTCATTTTAGAGTGAGAGCTGACACACGAGGAAACACAGTGCAATTTAGTCAAGAAAACTGCGGGCGGCCTGCAGTAGAAAATGCCCAAAGCTGCATACTATCTTCTGAGTTCTAACTAAAAAATGTGCAATCTTGACATCAAAGCATTAATCAAACATCTGAGGAAAATTTACCTTACTAAAATACAATACCAAAGATCTAGTAAATCAATTTTACCAAAATATATAAACATTTAGAAGCATAAGTGCATTTAGTAGGATACTTAGATTAAAAACAAAAATCTCTTAAAATCTATGAGCCATTCAATGTATACGCAACACAAAAAGTGGCAAAGATGCTATGATTACAGCCCAGGATTCTAACTAACATCACTGTAGTCCATGGAGAGTATATTTTTGTGCCACGTGCTTAAGGTATATACGTGTGTGTCAGGTGGGGGATATATTCACACACACAGCTCTGACACCTACACAAGTGGCATGCACGTAACTGAGAATTTGTGGCTTATTCTCTTACTGTTTGCACATTGCCTTGCACGTCGCTGGATCCCTAATGGTCTGGGGTGGTTAGGGGTGGTAGGCCTTCTTCTGCTTCCTACACTGAGGATTGAGATCCGGATCCAGGTGCTTACAGATGAGAGTTTTAAGTAACCAACATTCCAGAAGACACTGTGCATTTGTGTGAGGTGCCCGTGTTACTCTCGGGCAGTTTACTGTGCAGGCTTTTTTCCGTTCTGCCTAACTCTTCAATGTTACTTTCAAGGTATAAATATGTGTTTTCTTTGGTGATATCACCCTCCCTCAATGTTTTGGATCAGGGCTAAATTTCACGGGACTTTAACTATTCAAAAGCAAACAAAACCAGCCAGTACACTCAGTCTGACGTTCAGGATTGAACAGTGAAACAGATTTCCTGTAATTTTGTCTTGAGACTCTCCCTCCCTTTGTCCTTTCACAATGAGAACATATTTGGAAGAAAGCATTGATGCTTTCCGTTTGACCTCACCTCCACAAGCTCTGCTTTAGAACTAGACACACGTGGAGCCCTGACTCAAAGAAATTAAGAACATGTGCAAATTATGCCCATCCTTTCCTAATTACCTTTTCACCCAGGTAGCACTAGGGTCTTAGCATTGAAGCAAGTGACATGGACCCTCCTAATGCCTGTCCCCCAAAGTGAGATGTTCCTCATCACCAGCTCTGTGGGAAGAGGCTTTAGTTACTCAAACGGAATTTGGTAATTCTTAACTATCCCAATGTATAAAAGGGTAATACGCATCCAATTCTTTTAGAATCACTTGCCCTCCATCCTCCAGAACCATCTTAAATACCCTTGTTAAATGCTGATAGTCGTCCTCAAGTTCATGAAGCAACAATTCTCTATTAAATTGTATAAACCCTGAAAACTACAGCATTAAAGAAAGAATTGTGCAAGATGTTGGAAACTCAATTATTATCATGCACCACAGTCAATAAAGGAGCTAACAAGAAATCAAAATGCTCACAAGGTCTGAGGTCCTTCACTTTGTTTCTACACTGGATCAACCATGCATCTTTTATCCTTTGCAAACAGTGCAATCAAGAGCCTTTTACGATTTTACTAGTTTTAAGTAGCAACGTTAAAAGATTTCATTTTGGTCTAAGATTACAATAATTTAACTTAAAAATCAAAATGACTGAACTATAAACTAAATGATGTATGGAGTATTATTTGATTTGTAACTGTCATATGAACGCTGATCCAAGCAGGGAGTGTTAATAAAATTACAGTAAGAAACGCAATATAAGAGATCATAAATTACAGGCAGAAGCAGACTTACAGACATTTCCAATATATACATTCATTTTCAACTATCATCAAAGTGTAAACACAACTTAAAATGATCACCCTTCTGTTTTCACTCTGGAAAATGAACACAGAGAAGTTTCCAGTGCAATCCAGTTTTTTATCCCTCAAAGAAAAGAAAAATGGCTAAAATTTACAATAGCAAGTATCAGTATTGCCAGATTTTTGCTTAGTCTTCTGGCATTAGAAAGATTTACTGAATGTGTAGTTTAGGAATATGTCTCTTGCTTTCTCAAAATATTAGTAAGTTTCAAAGCGTCAGGCATCTGAAGCTATAAACAGGCACCCAGTCCCCTACTCCGCGAGAGAACCGTGAGTAGGTCTGGTCTGTGCAGAGCACAAGGCAACTCCCGTATCAGGTTTCAGACTGAAGTGTATGTACCAGAAGGGCCAAAACTCAACAGCAGTGCTCTGGGCCAGAAAAGGAAGCAGGCTCTGGGAGAAAGAACCGGATTAAGTTTCTAGATCAGATAATCTCAGAATTCATGTTACAAAATAGTAATAACAATAAAAATGAAAAGTCACAATGCTAAAATACAAAGTGAGGCCACACAGGCAGCCGACCTCTACCCTAGCAGGTTCCTGTCATAACTCCGGAGCCTGATGCAGGCCCTGCGTACCTGCGCATCCAGAGGAGATATGCACAGGCCTGTGGGCATATGTTAGACTTGGTGGCGTGAAGAAAGTAAATACCCTGAAGTCCAAGGATTCACCTGGCCTCCAGCTCTACTTTGAAATCTGTCCATCATAAAGTTTTTCAGAGTTAATGCAGTAATGAGAGATACATAAGCAAAAAGAAAAGCAAAACTAAAGGCAAGCAAACAATTAAAAACCCTCAGGGTGTGAAATGTCTCAGGAACAGTTTCTGTCCTCCTCCTTCCCCAGTCTCCTGCGCTCAACTCAGGTTGGTGAAATACTGAAATCCTTAATACCGGACTTAAGTAACATCAGCTCTAACATTGTGAAAAATCTATCCCATGTACTGTTTTAAACAAATCTGGAACGTTCTAGAATACGGAATTGAATGGCTTAGAAAGTCATTCAAAATGTCTCTAAAATGTAAATGATGGGTGTCCTTCACAGGAAAGAATTATGTGTACATAAAAAAGAAAAAGAAAAACAAAAGTTCTCTGGTTGATTGTTACTCAAGTCTTAATCTCTAACCAGTATCTGTAGGTTCAAGTCCTTAAAAGTACATTTGTTAAAACACTAACTGAGCCCACTTGGGAAATTCTGAGTAGAAAATATGTGACAAATTCACAATTGTGTCACAGGTAGGCTGAAGGCCAGCCAGAATGTCCCAGAAGAGGAAACCTGAAGATGTTGGTTTCCTTAAAAATCAATTTCCTGTTCAATGTGTTGCAGGGGAAGGGGCTGTACCGTGTTTGTCAGTGCTGCTCAAACACTGGGCTTGCAGCACTGGCAAACAAAGCGGCCGATTCCCAACATCCATGGTTGCACTACACTCTGACATTTCTTTCTTCTTTGTTCAACTATACCTGGAGGAAAATGTTATCCTCCAAGCCCCAAAGTACACCCACATCTGTGTGGTTAAGGCTTTTCACTTCTAGACTTAATAAATAGCTACTATTTCCCTTGTTCTGATTCCCAGCAAGCGTGATAGCACACTTGCTTGCTCTTTCCCTCAGCTGGCAATCATGTGCTGGGCACCCACAGCCTCACAACGGAACTGACTTGCTTTATAGTCAGAACTGAGGGGCGCTCCCCCAGCTCAAGGCAGGCATCATCTCCACACCAACAGTCACAAGCTACTACCTCAGTTTCCGGGGCTCTCGCTGAGAATTCTGGGTACTCCACTCACAGCACCGGAATGAGTCCTGCTCTCATTGGCTGGGCCAGGCTGGGCCTCCAAGTGGCACAACACACTTAACACAATATGGGATGTTGGTAAGGAGAAGATAAAAATGATATTTGAGGTTTGTCAATAAACCAAAGGTGATGGCGAGGGATTATTTTAGGTTAAAATCAAGAGTGCATTCAACACACAGTTCTTTAACCGCCTACAGTGGCATTATCTCCATCAGTTTCTTCCTCATCATCTGCAGGAGAGTGGGGGCAGGAAGGGGCGGGACTTCTCTCAAGCTTCCCCACCTACTGGAGGAGGTGAGGCCATAACTGCTCACGGTTGCTCGGTTGTGGAAGTCATCTTCTCCGACTTTTTAGACTTCCTCTGCATTTGCTCTTGTTCCTTCCTCCTCAGCTTTTCTCTTTGTTTTTCCATTTTCTCCTGGGCCTTTCGAGCCTTCTCCAGAGACATCTTCATTTCCTTCAGTTTTTTTTTAACCAGTGCTCGGTCCTGGGATGATGTCATTCCGAAGAGCCTACAGAGGAAACACATGTATAAAAGTAATCTGAAAAACTGCTGACCTCTTGGTTTATGATGAGGAAAACATCATACTATGCTTAATCTCATGACCTTAATTAAACATAGAAGGAGGAGGTCAAGGCTGAGGAAAAGCAGACCACATGTGCTAAATCCTGTATGCACTGAGGATCTGTGCTTTGTTCTCTGAAGTTCTTTGCAAAATACACTCCAGAAGTCATTAATAAGAAACTGCTTTCCCAACTGGTGACTAAGGAGGGAATAAACAGAAAGGGCATTATCCTGCTTCTCCAACCCACAGCTAAAGTATTGCTAAACTCATCGATGCCTTCAAAGGGTAACTGAGATCACCTGCTGCTACAGAAGGCTCGAAGAGGGTTGGGGAGAACGAAAATGGCCTCCCTTCTGCAAATGTAGTTATTTACAAGAGAACCAACCATGTCTTTGGGGCCAGGATGACCAAGAATCTCTCCGCCATTGTCTCCCCCAAGGCAGACCTATAAAGGAATCCCGATTACAGTGACTAGGATGAGCTTGCAATTCAGAATCCGGGAGACTGTTGTGTACTTTAAATGTCCCATGACCTTCAGCATCAACAGCAGGATGCATCCATCTCCCTACCAGGGACACTTGTCAATGGGCCCTTCATATTCACAGCTATTGATTGATCTCTAACCTTTTCAGAGACTGTCAAGAGATACTCATCTATCCGTCAGCCTAGCAGTGGGGAGGGGTGTGTAGAGCTTGCTGTACCCTCCTCTTGCCCTTTCTCAGTAGAGTTGGGCACCACCTCAGTCTCTAAGAGAGACGGGCCAGATGTGTGGAAATGAAGGTGCAGGGGAGGTGACAGGGAGGATGGTTTGCATGTACTGGGGAAGAAAGCTGGGGACGTTGTTTCAGTTTTCAAGTAGTGGGCAGGAGGGAGTGGGGCATGGAGGAGAAATGAAGATTCATACTGGCCATTATTAAAACTTAACAGTACAATGGGCAGAGACGTCATGTATTGCCCTTTGAAGAAAAGGAAAAGGCCCCCGACTCGCTTAGTAGCCTATCTCGAGTCAAAACCTGTAGGCTTCTTGAGCTTTTTTTTTTCCTACTGAAAATAATTCAATATCTTTTCTGATAAGTACTGACGAAAACTACCACATGGATATACAGGACACTCTCAGCTGATGAAACCATGTCAGGTGCTACAAGTAATAACACATACCTAGTAACTAACACAGATGAAGACTACTTTACCTTCAGTTTATTTCCATCCAGCTGCAGGAGCTGCTCTCCACTGATGTTCTGGGCGCTGAATTCAGACACATATTGGTCCAGATTTAGGCTCATTAACCAGTGTGAAACCTGCTGCACACTCCATTCATGAACGGCCCGATTCTGACTTGGAGTGTGCTTGGGAGACTGCCCATCATCAAGGATCTGAGACAGGAATGTATGCAGCGTCGTTAAGTGATTCAAACACTCGGCTCATATTATGCCAGTAAAGGAAATTTTCACGTTACAAGAGCTTTACCTACTTGTAAATCATTGAATGATAATAGTTCTACTTGTGTTAGAAGAAACATGTCTACTACCTATCTGATTCTGGTGGATGGAAAATTAAAAATATTCCATAAACAAAGTACCATTAAAAATGTAGGAAGTTAAAAATCGAAAAACCCACACACCAACATTGATGATTTTATAATAAATAACCCTGGAGATATTATCAGATGTGGAAAATAACTATTTCATAGTTCTCCACATGTAATACATCGCTTAAATTTATCCTTTTAGAAAATGGTCAAGTTATATAAAAACACATTAAAAATATCAAAGTCTCCTTTTTTCTATAGGAAAGTCTCAAAGCCTTCAAGACTCCTTAGGGAAATTTCCCAGCTACTGTGTTTTTTTGAGCAGGAAACAAACCTGTGTGGAAGGTAGGGAACTGACACCCACAATTCCTTTAAGACATGAGGGAATTGAGAATCAGAAAGTTCACATGATCTCTCTTAGACAACACAATATAAGCAATAAGAGCTTAACAAATGCTCATTGCAAATTCCAGGCTCTGTTCATGGTAGACCATTCTCTTTATTTGCATAAAGGCCACAATAGCTCCCAGAGCCACTGAGCTGAGAGAAGATGAGACAATGGCAGGTCTCAGAGGAAAGAGATTATTTGCTGAGCCATATAAAAAACAAAGAGTGTGAATTGAGGAAAGGCAGAGGATAGGAAAAAGAATGGACCATGTCAGGTAATGGGTATGGGAGGTGAGTGAGGGACTCTAGGGGTGGGGCTTAGGGCTCTGGAGGTGGGGCTTAGAGCCTCTGGAGGTGGGGCTTAAGTACTCCAAAGGCAGGGCTTAGAGACTCTGGAGCTGGGGCTTAGAGACTCTAGAGGTGGGGCTTAGAGACTCTGGAGGCAGGGCTTAGAGCCTCTTGATCCAGTTACATCTTTTAAGTCAGATGTAAACAATTGCAGGATATTTGCCTGCCACTCCAGAGAAATGTGTTCTTTAGTGTTTGAGATGATGCATAGGTCATTTGCAAGGAGAAAAACGAGACAGGTTCAAATGAGACCAGGGACCACACAACCCACAGATAGCTTACCTCGTCATCTATCATATCCAGGCTCTGGGTGAGTTGCAACAAAAGAACCAAGAAGAAGAATGTTACAGAAATAGGACACACAACACCCACAGTACACGGTTTACAACATCAGAATCAAGCCCAGCAAGGAAAACACCACCAGAAACATTTAAAGGAAAAGAGGCTTATTGCATATAACTCATGTTAAAAAGAAATAAGAACAATTATTTCATAAGTAAGGAAAGATTCTAATTTCATTATTTCCTGCCCCTGACTCCCACCTACTTTTAGAACTAAGTCAATCCCAACACAGTTTTCTGCTTATTTCTGCGTACATACTTCCTAATGTTAATCTTCACTCTAGCATCTGAATAAATGGTTCTTGCTCTATTTCCTTTCCAGCCTATTGATGGTAATGATTCAACAGGGGTCATATTATAGTCAGAAGACCCTCAGAGTTGGGGGCAGGGGTGACTCTGGGTAAGGAGAGACAGAATAGATAATTCACTGCTTCCAAGTGATCTAAACTGTTTGTCTAATCTTGTTCTCCAGTGCTGAGCCTCTAACACTTGTGTTTACATGTATAATGGGACCCCAAGAACCTTCAATGGGCTCAGAAACTATTCTTTAATGCTGAAGGTGAGGGGACTGGATCAGGAGTATTTTTGTGTTAAACATAAAACCTCAATGCTGATGACTTCTATACTACATCTACCCTCTAGTATCTTCCCACAGTGGGCTATGGAGGAAATCAGTGACTAAGAACTACGTTCTGCCATGGTGCTTCGACAGTACCTCATCCGAGGACAGTGCCAAGGACTGGGAGAGCCCTGGCGTTTTGGGTTCTGCTCCTAAGCCGCTCAGGTCTGCTGAACTGGTACTGCTTGGACTGAAGTCATCATTGAAGGTGAAATTCTGTAAAAATGAATACAAACGTGTTCAATGAACACAGAGTGAACTCGAGGCAGGTGTGCTCCCAAGGCCTCAATGGCTTCAAGTTCATCAATTGTCTTTAGAAGAGACTCAAGTGTGCTTTGGGGACAACCTTCAGTTGGGCAGTGGTGGAGAAGCCTGATTGGAAATCCTGGGCACCTTCTCCATCTGATGCAGGGATAAGGGGTATACAGAAATGATTCTTCAGTTTCTCTCCAAGGGTACAGAATTCATTACCCTCTGCCAGTGCTCAGAGTAGTGATATTAATAAGCCCATCTGCTTTGACCCTAATTGTGATGAGAAATGGTGTAAATAGGAATACAAGATGGTGTGGAGAGGCTGAGTTATCAGGAACAGATGGCAACTCATATCAGGAAGGTAGCTGGAGTGCCCCTGGGAAAGATGGCGTGCGGCTGGCTGTGATAAATACTGTGAGAAGTGACAGGTCCCCTCCTGGATGTACCCTTCAGAGTGATGAGCTCTGGAGGAGGGCATGGTCTGACAACACAACACTAGTTACATGTTGGTATCTAATTCTCTCATGGCACCAGCACACAGCCAAAGAGACTGCAGTATGGAACAGACCCACAAGGCTGCATAACTTCCTGGAGTTAGTGAGGTGGGATGTGGGAAAAAATTAATTTTCCTGGAATTACTTTTAACATGCTCAGCAGATGTTAAAACAACTTGACAATGGCCACAGAGCCTTACTTGTGAAAGTATTTTATAATGAACCTCTCTTTAGTGTGAGATAATGTTAGGAGCACTCAAGCAAACCTTAAGTTTCAGAATAGCACTAAAGGGCTCAAAGGTCAATCATCACCAAAACTTCTTTTGCTACTTGTAGAGTGGCTGGATTCCCAGGAACTCCATGCAACTGCCCAACACCACCTTGCTTCATACAGCACTTCTCCAGGAAGCAAACTGTTAGTTCCATTAGATTCTTTTATGTTGGGCTTAGTTGATTGTTGAAAATAAACACCACGCCAGAGACTGGGGAATTTAGTACCAAACCAAGTCCAAGATTTGATAAATCTTCCAAAAAGGGGCATGGCTGGTAGAATACCCAGCAGCAAGGCACAGCACATGAAACATCACTTTTTTAGTATTACCACTGGAGATGCAATCCTATAGACCCTAGGTCAAAACCCTTCAGGCTGCTCAAGGGAAGAATTCAGTTTAAGTAAGATTAACCTCTGGTTTCTGTTTGGGAAAGAAGAATGAACATAGGAAAGAGGAGACCAAATTCCACAGTTAGCCACCATGTGTGTCAGTAAAAAGAAGAGACCAAATTCCACGAAAGTTAGCCACCATTGTGTCAGTACAATGTTAGGCAAGGCTTGCAGTGTCATGCTGGAAATACCATTGCACACTTTGAAACACATCACGCCCACGCATACACATCTAGTGTAATTCTGCTAATGTTAAAGAGAATTCGAACAGGTGGTCTGCATGGACATTTGATACAAAAAGTAATCAAGGAGCTATATGTCAGTGGTCTTTGGGTTTTTCTGTTTGCTTCACTTAAATATATTGAACACAGTCAGTCGCAAATTTATCTCTTTTCCAGTAAATCTTGAAGAGCATAGTGAAATTGTTTCATAATGCAATTTAAAGAAGAATACTTAGTAAATATCTTCGAACACTGTTTCACCATCCAAATGCCTCTTTCCCAGCATGGCTTAACTGTCAAACAGATTAAATAGCAGTAAGTGAAATGACAGGCAAATTGAAGAGAAAAAGCACACGGTAGAATGGAACAGTATTAAAGAGGGGGCCAGTTAGGAGGGGCTTTCTTTCTCCGTAAAGGAAACACCATGCATGCCTAGGACAATGTTAGCACATTGGCTCCTGAGATCCAGGGTACACACACAAGTTGAGAAGGCTTTCCAAAAACTGAGGAGGAGACAGGATTGGGGGCATTCTTGCCGGCTTTTATAGTCCACTGTTGTCTACCTTGGACCCTGTTTTATCTGAAATTGGAGTCTCAGGAGAAGGCTGAAGGGGACTTGGAACTGAAGGCAGGTTCCTGAAGGAATAGGATCCTTTCCGGCTTTCATTAAACCACAAGAAAGGCATACAAGGAGAGCGGGTGGAGGCCTGAGCTGCAGGGGTTGGCTTGGCTTTCCAGTTTTCCAACTTGCTTCTGAAGATTCTGTGGTGTGAAAAGAATGGGCATGTTAGACAAATAAATGGCAAAAGACACTGAACTCAGTTCTAGCAAAACTCTCGATGTAGGTACAACTCTGTAAGGCACTGTTCTACCACAGTGGTAAAAATGTATTGTTTTGGGCACTAGAGTTAACTTAATATTTACCATTTTTCTGCACTTAAATGGAATCTATGACAACACATGGATTTGAACTGATATTTCAATGCAAAACTGTATTAAATATGCCTTTATAAGTATATATGGATGAATTAAAATAAGGGTGGTACATCCATTTGGAGATCCCTCTTTGGACAGCTACCACAGTAAGTCACACTAGCTCATAGCCAGCATTCTTTACACCTATCCCTGGATTCATGCTCCCAGAATCTACGGCTGAAAGATTCAACTGATTTGGAAATTTCAGAGCATGTGTAATGTTAAGCAGAAAATGCAGCTTACTGGTTTCTCATCATAGTCTCAGTGTCTATGCACAGGAGAATTATAGGATCTGAAACCATCATGGGCCATTTGGAAGCTGAGGTTCTATCATCTCCTGAGGGTGCAGTCTCAGGCCTTCTCTGTCCCTTTGTCTCAATCTGTACAAATGAATGTGTTGATGTAGCTTATATAAGACTGTGACGAATTAAACAGGTTAACATTTGTTAAAGAGCCACAAAAGCTATTGAAGTGTAAATGTTCATGTCTAAAATACTAAAAGATTCAAAAGCAGCTGAGAGACACTGTTTTTCTTTTTTTAAACTTAATGTAGGTACTTTCACAATTGTATTTATCTATTGATCAAGTGAAAATACTTGTCCAGAAGCTAAAGAAGAAAATGCTTGTGTGCTTTTGAAGAGGCCAGCCTCAGTATGTCTAAATGATCCTTGATGGAAGGTAATTACTTGATAGCTGTTAATATTGTGACAACAGGAATCCCTTCAATTAAAAGTGCCTTGATACCATATACATAGATAGTTTCTATCCCTTGTGTATATTGAATTCCAGTCTCCTTACACTTAAGTACATTTTGAAGTATAGTTCAAATTGACATAAACAGCATCAAATCTAAAACTTGTGGCTTGTTTCCAAATAGTACTACAAGAACCGAATGTAGCAATTGTCATGCAAGTACCCTGCACAGTAAGGCACAGATATACAGTGCAAAAGGATACAAGGACACCTAACGAGAACAGAGACATTTATGAAGTTTTGGTAAAACTGACAAAGAGGAATGGATGAATAAAACTGATGGTCATATAAAGGAATCCAGAAGATGTGATCACTTTAGTGTGTTGAGGGAGCAGTGGGGTATCTTCAAGGATAACAGAAATCAGTGGGAGATAGGTCAACCTTCAACTTCATCTTCAAGTTTAAACTAAACAAAAAATATTGTACTCTTAATCTACTTATTAGCACAGCACAGGAAGGTACAATAACTGAACCCCGAATACACACTTGTTGAGGCCTCGGGCTCTGGAGGGGACACATTTTATTCTTTGCCTGTGAACCAAATAAAGCTGCTTCTGGAACAGCAGTTAGATTCACAACTATTGGCTGCTTAGAACTAGGAGAACAGAAGGGGAGTTGACCTGGAATCTATATTTTAACATGAGCTCTCATGATTATGCCAAATGTAAATATAACACAAAGTCACAATAGGACACAGAGCACTTGTGATCATGTGTGGAAAGTTGCTTCCCTGGCTCCACACACTTCCTTTCCTCCCGTGGGTTCTGATAGTTTGAGATTTCAGTGTATCACACCCGCAGTCTATCCTGAGGTGAAGGATTCTGGAAACATGAATCTGATGGCAATAAAGTAGAGGAACAGCTTTCTTCTTTGCTCCCCTGGGAGAAGGGGAGAAATCTTAAGTCCTTAAGGTAAACAACACCAGTTGGAATGTGAACAAATACTAATAAATACTTCTAGGAGGGAGATAAGATAAGAGACTCCAGTTTTATCCCAGGGATTGACTCTAGGAGCGTCATCCTGCTGCCTCTTCCCATATCCCATTAAAATGTGACCCTGTGCCCTCTGGAGAGAGGAATCTCTTTGAGACTCTCACCATTTATCCAGTGATAACTTTTATGGCTTATCTCTGACTAAGCCCCCACATTCCAGGAAGAATACCCATAATAGTCTGTTTAGAAGAACAAAAATATCTTCTCTGCAGTCTTACATCCTAGTGGTTGGGCACATCTAAAGAGAAGCTGGTCCCTTTAGGCTGGACAACGCTGAGTCAAGGGAAATATAGCACTTAGCTCGATAGCCACTGCCTGAGAGTTTATGAGGAAGCTGTGTAACTAAGGGCAGCATGCCATCCTCATCCTACATTCAAACCAACTGTGTAGGTAGCAGTGGTTCTAGACCATCACCATAACCTTAGGGGAAGGAAGGGCAGGAAATGTGAATGCTGCTGGTCACCAGCTTCGCTGAAAGGGAAGTCCAAACCCTAGGGCAAGCCACAGTTGAGCCCTATCCTCAATGCCGGATGCACTTGTCCATGGCGTTATCAGTCTTGAACAGTTTCTTGGCTGAGAACATTTTATGAGAGTTTTAATTAGCTGTGCTCTTTTGATTTTTTTTCCAACTGTTGGTGAGCGAGGTTATGGAAGCCCAGCCTCTGACAACAGACTGTCTTTCTGCAGCTCATATACAAAGCTCTTGGGAAGATGGGAGAAAGAGTTGGCAGGAAGCCCACATCCGGGTGATAACCACTGTCCCACAGCTACAAACCAGCAGATTCTGGCTGTGACCTGCCATGCCTGTCTTCTAGCTTCATTATTTATTACCTATAACTTTAAAAATCCATGACTGTGTAACTAACCCCTGTGTGCAACCTTTATTCTCAGAGAAGAGAACTTGCTTCCATTTGCTTGGACCTAGAGTAATAGAATATTCATTAAGATACCCAATACTCTATTACTTTAAAATTATAGACTCAACAGCTTACGAGACATGTGTTCTTAAACAAACACCAATTTCTTCCTGGATAAACTGAAGAAGCAGAGATCGGAAGCTGGCGTTCTATTTTGAATGCCTCTTTATCATCTAACTTTGCAGCAATTGTTTGCAACAATACAATATCCTTACTCTCCTTGCTTCTCACTCCTCCCCTCCTTTTTTCTTCCCTCCTTCCTTTTCTCTTCTCTTCTTTCTTCTCTTTTCTACATCAAGATTAGTAGAATGAATGTTTAGTGGATCTGAATATAACCTTCTGAGAGTTCAAGGAGCCAGGTGTTCTGTGCCTAGTCACCTTTGGCTGAAACAGGGAGTTCAACATTAAAAAAAAAAAAAAAAAATTGAAGAATCCCAGTCCCTGCCATAGTATGTCCTTATGTGCTTTACTGCTAGGAACTAAAGGAAACAACTGCCATCAAATTCTTAAGTCAGATATCATCAGATTAACCCTTCCTGGTAATCAAATGGTTTATCACTAAAAACTCTATAGCACAATTAACTCACATACTTCTTCTCTGAAATCCATTTATCCTGTGGCTGGCACCCTAAATTTTATTTTTCTGTTAAATACCTTACAGTGATATTTTGTTGTTTTCATTCTGCAAATAAGGTATATGAAGTATTCAAAATCTAGTCGGATATCATCAAAATATCATTTACAGTTCATAAATTGCCAGGTAGAAAGAGAAGCAGGAATTATGTAGATTGCGAAGGAAGCTAACTGAAGAACGATAGCTGCGACCAGAGAAGTATGTGGAGACTCTCACTTATCTAAGTCAGAGGGAGAAATTTTGAAAGAAGAGACTGAGGCCCTGAGGCCAGCTTCATCCACAGTGAACTCAGAGATCCTGGTGGGTAACATTAGAAACACATGCCCTCTGACTCTCAGGTTCAATTACCCTGAATTCTGCTCGCAGATGCAGAGCTCTGGTTGGAATTTCTGGTCAATAGCCAAGAGTCCATCTTGACTCACACTAGACTCCCGGGAGATAATCAAGCTATCCCCTTTCCTCTGCAGGGTTTCAGTTGAAAATTGAAAAATGATCAAACAGATTCATGCTCTCAAAACAGATGTTAACTTCAGGACAATAAATCCACTGATTAGATATTTAATAAAGGTGTGCTATTGTAAATCTGACCAAAATGTGACTTTGATTCTTTTTAACATTTATTTTCATTAATTTTAGTGGTTGGGATTAAACCTAGGGTCTTGGGCTCGCTAATCACATACTCTACATCTGAGATACACCCTTGAAAATTTAAACTCATCTTAATGATCTAAACCTTCTTTTTCTTTTTCCTTCCTTTCTCCCTTCCTCCCTCCCTCCCTTCCTTCCATGTACATGTTCATATATGTGTGCATGTATGTGTGGAGGTCAAGGGTTGACAGTATCAGATATCTTTCTCTTCAAATCTCACCTTCTCTTTTGTAAAGCAGGGTCTCTCACTGAATGTGGAGTTCACTGTTGTGGAGGCTGGGTTGCTAGGGAGTCCCTGTGCCTGTTCCTCCCGTGCTGGAGTTAGAGATGTGAATTGCCAAGCCTGGCTTTTACACAGGTGTCGTGACCTAAACACAGGTTCTCATGCATGTTTGGCAAGTACTTTCTGATTGAGCCATCTCTCCAGCCCACTCATTTTAGACTTGTGTTTTTTATATATAAGGTCAACCAAACTGATGAGGGTAATGAGATGCTTAGAGTCCTCAGTTACAAATTGAACACGGACTTTTAAAGGAACGTTTTCTTTATTTTGAAGCAGAATATCAAGTACCCCTAGCTGGCCTTGAACTTGCTGTACACAAGTTTTGTACTACAGTCAAAAGAATGATTTGGAGTTTATGATCCTCCTGCCTCCATCTCCCAAGAGCTTGGATTGCAGCCTTGGGCCACTGGACTCACTTTAGGAACTGGGGTGACACTCAGAAAGCACTCTAAGGACGAGCTATATCCCCCAGACATTTGTTTCCTTCTTAGGAATGGACTTTTTGTGGGGTGTTCAGATTATTAAGCGGACATATACAGCCAACAGAGAGCCCTTGGAAGGTATGTCAGTTGGTTCTACCAGAGCCAAGCTGTTACTCAGAGGCTGCATAAAGGTGATGCTCTCATGAGGGCAGGGTGGGCAGAGAGGGAGGAGTGAGATCATTCTAAGCAGCCATTCTTGTCATATGCCCAGCTAGGACATATGACAGCAATGTTAGCTTCCTCTGAGACAAATGGCATGATCAGTGGTCAGTAATGACCTGCTAGGTAGGAAATTAAAGAATTCAAACGGAGGCAGATTTCAATCACAATAATGGGAAATCTCCAAGCTGCTTCTAATTCATTTTCAAGCACTGGCTTACCATTGCTAGATTAAAAACAAACCAGCAGATGCCAGGTGTGTAAGTGATAAAGATGCACAGACTGCTTAGCATCATGGCAAAGTTAAAGATGAGCCAATGGCAGGGGCTTTAAACTGACCACAGAGTAAAGGAGAGACTTTAAAGGTGACAAACAAACCACAATTACCAATTCCTTTCTGGCTCTCAGCTAAGGAGGCTGTAGGGAAGCTGACTTCATTCCTTGCTCTCTCAGACCCATTCTGAGGTCTAGTCCACACAAAACAGGTCTTATCTCATGACCCAGTTGAGCCATGTGGTGTGATATTTTAGTATTTCCTGTTTGGGCTCTGGAAGGATGAGGAGCAGCTCCTGCATGGAGGTCCGCATACCCTCTGACAGCGGTGCACCCTTCCGATGCACAGAGGCTGTGGATCCTTTCTCTCTTCCTCTGTTCCATGGCATCTTCTCCCTCTTTCCTCATTCCATCTCTTCTGCCAGTCACTGCTGATACCTCTAGCTTGCCTGCTTTTCATTTTCTCTGACTCCAATAAGACTGTCACTGAGACCCCCCCATGTTTATAAGGCAGAGACCAGCTTGACAGCCATCTGAGCTGACTGGATACACACACATTAGCAGAACAGAGGTTGAGGTGAACATGCGAGTTTATATAGGAAAATGCCTCACTGGCTCACTGGTGCTTGGGCTTGCTCAGAAAGAAAGGACCCTGGGAGGTTCAGAATTCCTTTTTTAGGGTCGCGGTTTTGTTGATAAAAATAACTTAAGAATAAACATGGGGGGATCTCAGTGACAGTCTTATTGGAGTCAGAGAAAATGAATAGCAGGCACGCCTTACCCAGCAGCGGGCAAAGTGGTCCTCCTGGGCACATGTCATGGGATCCAATCTCAAACTCACTGGAATGCCATGTTATCCAAAGACTTTGAGAGAAATATTATCTTTGAAGGGTTGACACCAGCGAAATCTATTGAACGACTTGGTTTCTGAGCTATCATGAATGTCATTCCAGGAATGGATAAGCCTGCCAGCGTAATACACAAAGAATCCTTTAATTCTCTCAAGAAAACTTTCTCTAAATATTGGAAATGATGAAGATAGCAATGTGTATTTGTTAAATGTGACCCCTCTCAGACTTCTCAAAAGTATGTAGACCACTATACGAGAAATATGTGTTTGGCTCAGTTTTTCAGATGAGAAAACTGAGGCAGAGATGGGGTAAGGCAGAACTGAGGTTTGGACTTAGATTCTAAACTTTGACTTCTGCCCTTTGTTTTCATTAAGGGGCTAGGATGATACTTACTATGAGAGGTGATGCAGTTAGGTACCAAACACCTTTTGCTTTACTGTACTTCCCCCCATGTAGTTTACTTCTAAAATAAATTTATGTTGCAAAACATATTTCCTGAGTGTAAACAAAGTATTTTGAAACATAAGAGTATGTTAATACATAAATAAATGAACGTACACATCTTAATTATAGGCTAACATGATAATGGTTTTGAATCTACAGAATATTCAGTTTTCATAGAATCATAAAGATTAGCATCGTATATTAGACCCATAGTATGGGTTGTATGTATAAATTAACATTTTCTAGTAACCACATGAAAAGATACAGGTAAAATTAATTTTAAAAGTGTACCAACAACTTCAAATCTAAAATAAAGTATTTTAATATACAATTAATATTATAAAAACTAAACTGTTTATAATTCCCTTTTCATAAGTCTTTGAAGGAGGTGTGCATCTTCAACTACAGCATATCTCATCTCACTGGAGAGCAGCTCACTAACCACAGAGACCTGTGGCAGCCATAGGAAATGCAGCACAGAGAGAGAGATACTGAGTTAGATACCATACACTTACAGGAAGCAAAGAAGATTTATTTAAGGCAAAGTCAGGATTCCTACCTTGGATTGCATCTCAGTCTTCTTCTCACTGTTCATTCTTTAAGGTAAATTCAAGTTCACTTCCAAAGAAAGAGCCGTCTCCCTCCTCTGTCACTTACCCAGCATAACATCTTCTATACTTTTCTGGCACACACACACACACACACACACACACGGGGTGGGGGGAAGGAGAGAGAGATATGCACACGCACAGAGGGATACAAACACACAAAGATACACACGAGACAGACACAACACACATACAGACACACAGAGACACAAACAGACACAGACCCATGCACATGCATAGACACACACACAGACAGACACACAGAGAGACAGAGACAGACAGACAGACAGACAGATCACACACACACACACACACACACACACACACACACACGGTTGTCGATTGAATCTAAACTGGTACTTCTCAACAGTCTTCCAAGTAGGTGCTTTACTACCCACTAACCAGTGTTCACCTCTCTACAATTCAGGATAGGCTAAGGCTGGTCCTATGGCTCAGGTGTGTACCTCTCAGGGTTAACTGTCTCCAGTAATCTGATGCTTTTCGGCTTGTTGTTTCCTATGGTGCTTGTGCAAATAAGGGTGCTTACTATGCACACTAAATCACATTTCTTCCCTGAGATTATTTATTATGATCATTATCCTCATCTATTTTCTCTGTGTGTCTCCCGCTGTTCGTGTATCTGAGTTATTATGTCCTCACAAGAAACACAGCAGAGTAAACTCAGTGGGGAAGGAAAAGTGACAACCAAGACTAAATTTAGTGAAAGTCTTATCCTCTCAAGTTCAACAGCTACAGGTTAGAACTGACTGATGAAATCGACAGATTTAACACTAATGAGGACTTGACAGAAAGCCTAAGAGATAAGATTCTTAGCTCACTCTGGGGCTCTTCTGCTGCTTTTTCTGAGAAAGCTTCACGAGGCAGAGTCCATCCCCCACACTTCTCTGTGAGTGACCCAGGCTTCTCCCCGCAGCTGATCATGTGTGTGATCCTATTGTGGGCACCTATAGGACTGGCTACAGGAAGCTCCTATAGGGTGGGAGTTCTGCTCTTCTGGGAATATGCTTTATCAGATTCTGGGTCCATTATCAGCCCATTCAGGAGAACAGGAGCTGATTTGATTAGATAATACCTAATTACTCTAACGGTTTGAAATTGTTTTTCTGAAGCAGGAAAGTTCTCTCTTCTGTTTTCCTATTTCAGTTATATAATCTTGTTTTTATCGCACCAAAATTCTACTATATTATTAATAATTATAAAAATACAATTATAATTAAAAACTATTTCTGGTGTTAGTACATGTATAATTATTTGTGTCCAACGAACCAGTAGGAATCAAGGATTAAAGTTTTACAAAGACAAAGATGGAGAGACAGCTGAGCTAGCAATGTGGGTATGGGTCAAAAAATAGCCGTAACTATGGGTAACCAGGGTATTGGTGGCACCACCTCAAACTCACTATGATTTTTCCTATAGTACAGCTAGCATCCACTAACACTATCAACACATGCTTGAATTCCACTTGAAACTCAGGCAAATGCTCTCTTTTGCAAGCTTCTATGCTTAGGTTTCTCTTGGGTTGAGGCTTGAAGTTGAGAGGACAATACTGCTCTACTGCTGAATTATCAAACGAGGGGCAGCTCCTGTCACAGGCAGGGCTTCTCTCCATTTGTGGCTTTGCTCAGTTTCGCTCTCTTGGAAGTGTCTTTGCTATTATTTTGGAGTATAGTCAATAGTGCTTAGTTTTAAGGTATAAAACAAATATTTTTAAAAATATCGTGAAAACTTTTAAATCTTTGAAAACTCAGAGTTAAATTGCTTCTGAGTTGCCTAGTCTCACATGCACTTAATTTTCTTGAGATTCCCTCAAAATACAGAGGGCATTCTACCACCACAGAAAATAAATGAAAACCAGACTAGCAAAACTAATTAAATCTTGAATTCTCTCTCCTCTTCCAATCCAGTTTCTTACCAAGGACAAAGACATATGGCGAAGCAGTGGTGGACAACCTATCAAGTGGGCAAGTGATCCCCAAGTGATCATTAGTCTTTTAGGGTTTTGTTTCTTCCCTAGTATATGACACAGAGAGAAACAGTAAGAGTTACTATCATCCCCCAATTCTGTAAAGAAATGTAGTGATTGTTAGATGTGTTGGTACCTAGCGTTGGCACAGCATGGTGGAGAGGCACAAGCTTAGTTTAATGAAGGAGGAATTCTTCATGGAGAAAGAATGGCGCTACTATCACTCTTCCCAATCTTATTAAAAGGATTAAATGAAGTTGGTAAATGAAAACCACTTTGTGAGTAATAAGTAAAGACAATAAAAGCAAATTGTCATCAATAATGGTTTTAAATCCTACCTATGCACCAAGTATATAGAGAGCATTCGAATACTTTGTATGTAATCTTATCTAACTTCACATTAGCCTTATAAAAGCCATTATTACACTCACTTCATATGAGAAAACAGTTGAAGATGGCACAACAACGTATCCACTATTTACCAGCAGGAGAACTGAGACTCAGTCCTAGACATGTAGGCTTCAGAGCTTTCTGATCTACTGACTCCTTAAATAAATATGTTAAATTCTATAACTGCAGAATGGAACTGGGAAGACTGGACTGAATGTTCTTCAAAACTTAGTTCTCTATAATTTTCTTTTCTTACTGAAAGGAAAGCATAGTCAATATTGCTTGCAAGCCCACTAAACAGATGAGACCAGCAAAAGATGGTGGGTGGCTATTCTTACAAGAATGTAGATTTCCAACATGGTACCAAGTGCAAAGTTACCCCATTAGATGAGGATGTGGGGAAAAGGAAGGCATTAATTAATAATATTGTGAAGATATGGCCAACAAAACAAAACAAAACCAACAACCAAAAACCCCAATGCAAAAGAGAAACAAAACCAAAATATGTCTAAAATACCCCACAGATGGATTTAAGTGAGTACTTGATGAAATTGTGCAGGTGGCTGTAATTCTGTAGTTAGTGACCAATGTGTTCAAAGCTGTAACTGAAGATAGCCATAAATTAATTTTCTCTTAGCACAACTCGGAGCCTATCAGTTGGGTGTAAAAACACTGACCATCATGTTGGTTAACAGTAAAAGAGGGGCAGAGAGTTAGCTAAAGAAATAAATATATATTCTTAATCAACCATCCGTACCTGCTACTTGCAGAAAACCTACTGGCTTCCTTTTCTTTGTCTTTCCATTTCTTTCCTTTGTTGGGATTCCTTCGCAAAGGTGCCCTACAATAACAGCATACAGTCAGAGAGAAAGGTAACTCCCCTTTAATATTCCCTTATAGGGGACTACTTTTTCAGAAGGAGGTGCTTACCCCAGATCTGCAAATTTTTGCTTAATTTTTCCTCTTTGTACCACGAATGAACTGGACGTTCTTAGTGATTTAGGACAACTGTCATCATCTAGGACACAGATACATAGGGAAAAGGTCAGTTAGTTTCATATTTTAAACCACAAATCAAAAGTCAGGGTATCTTAGAATCTAAGATTTTTCCTCAAATTTTTCAGTGTAAAGGAATATAATGTCTTTCCTTTTCACAAGACAAAGGAAACTCTGTCATGCTGGGGACATTCAGCAGAGCAAGAAAGGTCCTCTTAATGACACCAGCTTCACCCATGTAGGGATGAAGAAAATGACCAAGAATAAATGCTTTCACTTCACAGCAGGTGTGGTGGTGACTCTGTCCCATCTCTGGCTCCTACTCCAGGCAGTGAAGATCTGAGTTTCATCTTCTACTGTCTTCTTGGTTTGGGACTTTCCTACCTTCTGAAGAAACCTAGCTGAATCTCAAATCCCAATAAAAAAAATCACCTGTTAAGGACTGGAAACTTACAGCAACTGAGAGTAAAGATTTCCCCTTTGAGCTTGCACATATTGTGGCCTATGCCCAGTTGTGGGACAGGGTAAGGCAGAACTTGGGGACACCTTCTTAAGCAGAAGCCAAATATATGTTTTGAAGGTGCTTTTGAAGAGCTGGTTGGAGCACAACTGTCTGGCCTATCATAACACCAAAGATGCCCAAGCCTTCCAAGGATGTGGAGCTGACTGAGTCGAACCTCCATGAATGAGGCTGACACTTTGCAGGTGGCAGCCGTGGGGAGCAGGACATGAGACATTTGTCAACCAGAAGGAAGACTTTGAGAATGGGGTTCAGTGTGGTCTATCTGCCGGTAGCATGTATCTCACCTTTGACAAGGGAGATGCAACTGCAGCAAGGTGTGTTGGGCATGTGCACACCTCCTTCTTAATTGCTAGGAGTTAGCCTTTAACATTTTCTTTTATTCTTTTCTTTTTTATGTCTAGGGACTCTGATTTGGCATGTATAGAAAACAGACATCCTAAGACAATGTTTGTGATTTTTGTATACTTTAAGATACATTTCTAATCAGACACCAGTACACACAGCTCCTATGCAGAAGTTCAGCTCCAAAGCTCTTAAGGTAGCACAGGACAGATACTCCAAGGTGTCCTAGCGATGAGGTTTTCATATTGTTAGTTAATGGTTCTCAGTAGATGAAAATAATTTTCTGAAATGTACATGATAAAATAAAAGAGTTGGATATATGCCTGTGTCAAAAATCCACTTCTTGCTTCAAATGTTTATTATGAATGTTTGTATCATTATTTCAGTAACTGAGTTAAACAGCCATAGGTGTGACACATACCCATTAAAAAAATAGATGCCTTCCAAGGTGATTTTGCTAATGGATACTTTTTAAAAAGCAGCTTTTCAATTTTCTTGTAATAGAAGCCAAAGAAACAAATGAGATGAATTCTTCCATATCAATCCTAAAGAACTCTTAAGGGCTAGGACAGTACAAAGTTAAAAGGAGCTTGTTTAATTATTTTCTGAATTAGGGGTAGCTAGAAGATGTTTAATGAGTGGCGAGGTGAAGAGCTGAGGCAAAATTCAGGAAGACTCTGTAACCTGTTAGTGATGTAGTATTTGGACATCATAGGACTAAGAGTCCCATTCTGCCCATCACAGAGCTTGTTGCTAGGCAACCTCACATCATTATCTCAAACATTTGCCAAAGACGTTTCAAGGAACACTGAAATGATGAAGCAAGATTAAAGAATAGTGCCCCTTATCGTTTAAATTAATTTTTAATATATATCAGAATGTTTGGTATGCATAAAAATCAACACAGGTTTGATCTGAGCTAAGGAAAACTGATTATTATATTTTTGCATATTTATTTATCTAGTGTTATGTAAGATGTCCATTAGGTTTTAAGAACTGCCCCAATATGACCTTTGTGACCTGACAGTCAGACACTCAGGCACTTAGACCAAGCACTTCAGCTTTAGACTTCAGCAACTGGCCTCCAATCTAATTCATGCTCTCCTGTCACCTGAGTCCTAAAGTCCTTCCTGGATGCCATCTGTTTGATAAGACACTTGACTGTCCCTTCTTACATGATGAGAATGTCCTGATCTATTTCCCTGAGCTGGCTTCTCTCTTGAACTCAGGACCTCCTGTATTTCAATAGAAATGAATCATATTTCCCATACAATGTATCTGATTTCTGTACTTCTGTTTGTGATAAAACACACAAGTCTCGAGCCCTGTGACTGGTTGTGGCTTACTGTCTTCTTGGTACTGTCTAAGCATCATGAGTGTCAAGGTTCTTGTAACAATCTGCCCGGCACTGCCCACCCTTCTCCTTCACAAACATCCTCCTTCCACTGTCTTCTTACTCAGTTTCCTGATGCCCACAGTCCTTTTCTTTTTATTCTCTTCCCAGAATAGTCTGTGGTTTCCTTGTGTTAGGATGAAGTACCTAAACAGTTAAGTCATAGAGCCATAGACCAATAAAACTATAGGCTTGTACACCCAGTATCACTAGCTTGAAGAAACCAACACTTCCAGCCACTGAGGCTGCCCATTCCTTTGAACACACCAGCACTTTATCTTCTGCATCTTCTTACACACCCTTTCTTCTTTTTAACGTTCTTGGGTGGTCACTTTAGTTGCACTTCTTCCTATGTGAGATTATCAAACAGAGCAGCAAGTGTCTTCTCCATTCTCAGCAATGACACATTAATTATACCTACACTCAAGAGGCCTAGTGCAGTATATGAATAAGAAGGGAATAGTGTAAAGACTTTGGAGAGTTGGGCTCTATGTACGATGATATTAACTCCATGAAAGTTTCTGTGAATGCTGCATGCCAGGTCGTGTGCTAAAGGTCACACAGAAACCTCAAATACTAACTCCTAACACTGAGTAGAAAATTGCTAGTGAGTGCTTAATTTACTCTAGGTAACCTTGACTGGGCAAAGTGTAGAGATCAAATCTCAGTAAAAGGCTGCTCTTGTAGGGGAGAAAGGAAGCATTTTCACCCCTCTTATGGCCACAGAACTCTGTTTTACAGTCCGCTGGAAAGACAATGTTTTTTTGTTGTTTTTGGTTTGGGGTTTTTGTTTGTTTGTTTGTTTGTTGTTTTTGTGGTTTCTGCTAACTTAACTGGCATTCATTACAGGTAAGTCACGGAAGCAGCACCTAGAGGGTTCCTTCTAGCTCTGTCTCTCAGATATGAGAGGAAATAATGACATGCAATGGAGGTACCAACACATGTAGAGAACTCCCAGTTCCAGTAAGGCAGCCAGAGGGCTAGGCTTAGGGTTACAATAAAGCATTGTGTCATGTTAACACCTCTGTAAGTGACTCGACAGACTGAGAGTAATGGCACATGACTGAAAATCTAGACAATTAGTCAGCAGTGACTGCACTTGTCTCCAGGGTTCAGAAGGCAGTGGCGAGTGGGCTGAAACACACTTCTAGCCAGCAATCATGAAGACATTCCCTCCATATTGGCCAGAGAGTCGAGTCGGCACTTTATACTCAATGTGGGGAAGATGCTCAGCTCTCCCAAGTATCATGCTCCGCATGGCAGCTGGAAGGGATGCTTATGTGGCTGAGAAAGTGTGGCTGCATCCTAGCAACACTTCCCTTGCAAAACAGGAGGCTGTTGGGTTTGGCTGGCCCATCTGGATGGCTGCATTACTTGTCTAGAGAGTCAAACTTAGTAAGGCATCAGTAGGTTTGTTGAGCATCAATTATTTGCCACAGACGTTCTGAGAAACCAAGAAGACAAAGAGTAGTAAGAGAGGTGAGAAAATGCTGCCTTGCCACTAACTACTTAACTACTAAGTCAGTCACTGTACACAAAGGCAGAGGCAGGAGTAACAGCGAAAACCACTGTGCAATGTGGAGTGGATGATCCAAAGCCAAGTGGAAGAGACGGGGTTTACGCCAGGTACAGTGTTAGCTAACCAAGAGTTTAAACATGAGATTAAATTTGTACCTGGAAGCATCATAAAGCCCTTTTTAATTCCCTCACTGAGAAATGAGAGAGAGAGAGAGAGAGAGAGAGAGAGAGAGAGAGAGAAGGAAGGGAAGGAGGGGAGGGAGGGACGGAGGGAGAGAGAAAGAGAGAGAATATGAGAATATGCTGAGCGTGTCAGAGGTAACCTTGCCTGAATTTTTAAGTCCAGCTCAGATGAGTGGATCTCTCTCATACGACAAGGAATGCCAGGAGTTACAGAATCTTATGCTCTGGAGTTTTATTTCAATGAAAGAACATCCCATTCCATTCATGGTTGTTGGATCGGCACTCTCATCAAAAGGGAGCATGGGATTCCATTAATGTCTGAATGACACTTAGGTCTGTTTAGGGAAGTGGGTGAGAAACCCTGAGGCATGTGAGAAAGCTTTACATGAATGGGCAGTTCACCAACACGCTAATGGCACACTCCGTGAACACAGCCAGTTAATTTGATTCTAATTTTATGCTCACTGAGTAACTTTCTGATTTATGAACCTACTACCTAGGAGAGAACGGAATGACTGAAGGCTAGTAGTTACTCTGACAGCTGATCCTCCCAGAACAAGCCAGAAAATTACTATTTTGGTATAGAATGTTTTCAGAGTCTTGGCAGCATGATCCGGCACGCTGAGCTTGATTAGATGTGTGACTATTACTGAAATTGGGGATCTTGAAAACTGATGACCAGAACCCCGTTCCTCAGAGCACTGTCTGACAGCCAGTGGATGAGATATCTCTGTGTGACATCTTCCAAGGTTCAGAGGGACTGAGATTAGAATGCCAAGAAAGTAAAGTGTTTTCCTACATGTCTGTGGGGTAACAAAGGTGAAGAGAGGACAAGTCTACCGTCAAACAAGCCTCGAGTAGGGCAGGGAGAGAACAAACCGAGGGTACTTAGTGGGTTGATCTGCAGGAGTTTGGAAGATAACATTGAGAGTAAATCAGTAAACAGTACTCCTCCATAGCGTCTGCATCAGTTCTTGCCACTAGAGTTGTGCCCTGAGTCTCTTGCCCTGACGTTCCTGGACAATACACTGTTATCTGGAAGTATGAGATGAAATAAACCGTTTCTTCCCTTTTGGTCATCATATTTGATTCCAACTCCAGAAACCCTGATCCTGATGTTACAGGAGGCATCCCACTTGTCTGCTTATAAGTTAGTACTATGTAAAAAGTCAGAACAACCTACCTAAGACAAGCTCAGTCTGGTTTATGTAATAAAAAAAGGGGGAGATGTGGAGAGTTTGGGGGGCTGCCTGGCAGGAATCTGACATTGGCCAAGGACAAGGAAATGGGCTGCTTGGAAGGAATGTGACATAGACAAAGGACAAGGAAATGGGCGGCTTGGAAGGAATCTGACATTGGCCAAGGACAAGGAAATGGACTGCAGGCAGGAATCTGACATTAGGCTAGAACAAAGAAGTAACTTCAGGCAGAAATCTAAATTCTAGGCTAGGATGAAGAAGTAATTACAGGCAGGAAACTAAATCTTAAACTAGAACAGAGACGTAGGCTTCAGGCATGAAAATGACTTTGGGCTAGGACAGGGAAGTAGGCTTGGATATTTTGGTCATCCTGATAAGCCCTTAGAAATAGTGATCACAGGAATGATCACGGGCTCTGTTTATTGTCCTGTGTGTTCTTTGACTTTCTGGGTTTATTGTCTTGCTTGTTCCTTGACTATTTGCATTTATTGTATTGCTAGTTCCTCAACTTAGAACTGACCTTGCATGTAATTTAAACGGTATAAAAGCAAAAAAGGGGGAGGGATGGGATAGAGGATTGATGGGGGGGGGAATGGGGAAAGGGGATAACATCTGAAATGTAAATAAATAAAATATTAAATAAAAATATTAATAGTAAAAAAAAAGGCGAACTGCTCTGCTTGGTTACCCAGCATACCCAGCAGTCCGGTTAGCTCAGGAGAACTGAGGAAGGGAAAGCCCAAGATCTTGGTCTCAGAGAAGAAATGCCCTGTCCTCCTGCTTGGGTTCTGGTTAATTTCAAAAGAGACACAGACAAGGCAGCACTGTGGAATGGAGATGTTCATTCTCCTGCTCTGTTTCTGCTAAGGGCCCATGAAGCATGCTTCACATCTGCTTATTACTCCTCTGCCAACTTCAAAGAAGTCATCAATTAGAAGTAAAAGGCAGAAGGAATCCAAATAAACTGCCTTTCAAAGTCTCCGGGAGTTTTCCTGGGTAGGGGATCTCTCTCTGATCATTATGCCTTTAGATATCAAGTTGTGGGGCTCAAAGGTAGGACACTCATGGAGCATGTGTGGGGCTCTGATTCCAATCCCTGGCACTGCAAATAGCCAAACAAAACAATGCAAGTAACAACCTTTCCCTATAAAACAGATGCTATGTCTCATAGACCCATACAGTGGGACTCCAAGCATCAGCAGCTCCAAAGAATGAGTTTCTGCTTTGGCCTTCTCCCAATAACTACCTGGCAAGCTGAGGAGATGGTGGAGAACTTCCCGGAAGCCCAGTTCTGTAGTACAGTCATAGCCACGCTTTGATTAATGAAAGTTTTTGAAAACCTTTAATTGTTTTGGAAGTAAACCAGCCTCACAATCAAGCTGTTCACTGAACTGACAATTATGTCTGATTGTTTGGTGGGTCTGACAGAGTATTTTGCCTCCACTGGTGTTCTGTGATAAGCACTGTGTTTGACTCAAGGGCAGCTTCAGAAGAGCTGTGTGCAGGACTTGATCTTTGAATGGTGAGTCTAGCAGCTGACAGGGGGAGGTAAGGAAACCCAGGAAAGTGCATCAGGAGAAATCTAGTGCTGGCCACAGTCCCAAAGCACTGTGGATTGTGGGGTCAGCTGGGGTTCTGTGTTTAATGCCTGTGGAACTTTATCATGTGCAGTGATGTGCAGTTGTACCCACTGTGCGTGTGTGTGCTCCATGCGTGTGGTGCATATGTGTGGTGCATGCATGCGCTGCATTCCTGTTGTACATTTCAGGGCTGCTGCTACCTGAAGAGCCTCTGCATCTAGTCTGAGGAGCTGGCAATTTGGGCGAATAATTTAAAGTGTTATCTCTCTGATCATTAACGAAGCTGTTCTCCTTTTCAGATCATATGGAAACCTTCTCTTCGGGGAACTGTGGCTTGATTTCCTCCGTCTGTTTTTCACTTTTGAAAAAGGAATCTGTTATTTGGAGTTATTTGGATACTAAGAGACCATCCATTAACTATGTACGTTCCGTGCTCTTTGACAGCTAAAATCCAGAATATTGCTGTCGTAGGCATAGACTATTGGTAAGAGCCAACAGACCAGCCTGCTCTTCCTCCCCCTCCCCCTCAGCATTAGGAATGAGGTCCCCTTATATTCCTCCTGCTACTACTTCCTGACCCTGCTTTCTGTCCAGGAAGCACACTTTGTTTGCCACTTCCATTTGCAACCCAAAACTCTGTCTACACATCTAAATAATCTGCCATCTTTGCTCTCTATAAATATGACTAGATAGATCTTGTAATCTTCTTTGGCCTGTCTATATCTTGTCCCAGTTACTTCTGTGTAGTTTACTTGATTTCCTGCTGTATGGAGATTACACAGATCCACTGTAAATCATTTACCCATGTTACTTCTTGTTTTTTTTTTTTTAATCACACAGCAGAAGTGGCCATGATTACTCCTTTTCCCCATGTATATGTGCTTATGTGTACGTGATGGATGTGGAGGCCAGAAATGGAAGTCAGGTGTCTTTCTTCAGTTGCTTTCCATCTTTATTACAACAGCATGGAACATTGAACCTGTAGCTCAATGACTGGGCTGCAGAGGCTGGCCAGTGAGCTCCAGGGATATGCCTGTATACAGTCAAACTCCCTAACACCAGCACCATGATTACAGATGTTATGTCCCCATGGCTAGATTTTCCTTGGATGCCAGGGATCAAAACTTGGGTCCACATGCTTGGACCATCGACTCAACTCTCCAGTCTCTACTACAAATATATTTCTTAATATATATTTTATATATCATATATAATTTTGTATATAATTCTTAATAGACAGATATAGGGTTTCACTTAGATATTTACATATATACAGACTTGTTATTTAAATATATATGTATATATTCATAGATAGGTGCTAATAAAATATTATTTGTAAAACAAAGTTTCAGAGTCATGTGATTAGTAAGAGTATATTTTTCTAAAATAGAAATATATAAACATATATATGTTGTGGATAGCCCCGGCCTTGTATTTTGATGCTAATTCCCCTTTCCTGGGAAGGGCTGCAGAGGAGGAGTGAATCAGTACACAGGTGAATTCTAGTGAACCTTCTGCCCACTTTAATTTGTAAAATAAAGGCTAGAGCCAGTGATTGGGCAGTAGAAGGGGAAGTAGAGAAATGAAGGTTTGTGGGAAGAGAGAGAGAAAGACTACGACAGAGGAGGAAGACGATGGAGGAGGACAAGGAAGAAGGAAGACTACAGAGAAGCAGGAGGTGGAAGAACAAGCACATGGCTTGGAAAACCCGCAAGTTATGAGGGTCTCATAGCTGTGGAATAGAATAGTGAGTGTAGTGGTGAATCTGCCCAACCTAGGAGTGCAGCATAATTATTATAATTATTGAGTTGTGTTTTCTTTAACCGGTGGTACTTGGGTTGGAGATTTACTGCAACATATATATATATATTATATATATATAATTTCTACTCTGTATGTATGTATAAATTACATTGTTTACACAAAAAATAACATGACCAATACTACATTGTTACCTTAAAGGAACACATCACACGTAAAAGGGAAATTTTATGTTTATACTTCTCTGCACTGTTCAATTTGTCTAAATACACATTTACGACTTTTACATACCAAAATACGACTTTTACATACCAAAATAAATGATTAAAAGACAAGTCTAGGTGCTCAGAGGTGCTCAGAAGTTCAGAGCAGTATCTACTCTTGTAGAGGACTTGGGTTCAATTCCCAGCACCCACATGGTGGTTTATAACTATCCATAGCTCCAGTCCTGTGATGTGATGTTCTCATGCAGGCAAAATGTCCAGGCACATAAGAGAAGTAGTTTTAAAAGTCAAGTCTATTAACACTACTTTGAAGTTCTAGCTTGATTAGAAGAGTCAGTTTTGGCTCACGACTCCCTGCTCTGCATTTCCCTTTACTGTACCGTCCTGTCGCACTGTACTATTGATCACTGTAGTGATTGTTACGTTAACTGTCGAAATCAGTACTAGGAAAACGTAAACAAAAATCTACCGACTGCTGATTTCTACCATCACTCAGTCTCCACATATCCCCTCACGTGGCTGTCAGTGTTCATGGAAACTCCAGGCGATAGTGCACACGACTTTTAGACAGTTTCCAGAACATTCCCACAATAGTCAATTTGGGGAAGGATAAAAGGATGAAAGTATCAAACTGACAGGCAAAAGTAAAAACAAATAAAACAAACTGCATGGAGGTGGGAATTCTCTTACCCACTAAGACAGGAGCGAAGCTGTGCTATAAGGATGTATGCCTATGCGAAGAAACTAGCTCTCCACCGTACACATTGCGGTATTAGTGACGCCACACCAAACGTAAGGGAAAACCAAAACAAAACCCACATACCTTTCTCTTGTAGCGTCTTCTCAGTGGCTTGGTGGCAGCAAGGAGAGTCTTCTGTATCGTGGTCAGATGTCGAAGGCGAGGAGGGTGAAGTGTCTCCCGAGACAGAGGAGAAAGGGTCCCTTTCTGGTTGCTGTGACCCTCCTGGAGACTCAGTCGTGTGGTGGGATGAGAAGACCCTAGGGCTCGTCACGGGGGTGAGGAGTCCGACACCACACTCTGATTCTGGAGAGAAAACTCTCCAACCCTTGGGCAGAAGCGATTTGGTAACATGTGTGGTTATTGAGCGTCTAAGGGCTGTTGGTTTAAGAGGTTAGAGAGCAGCTTTATGCCTGAGCATCAGGACTGTGCAGCATTTACTCTGAAACGGCCCGGCCTTGTCTCTGGGAAAGGACCTTTTCTTTGTCGGCTTATCACTGAGAATGCACAGTTCATAACTACTCACCAAATAAACAGTGCAGCTAACACAGGCACCTAAGGCATGTAGAAACAATTACTGAGATGTTCGTTGTTTTCCACTGGATTAAAATAACAGCTGAATATCAAAGGCACCACTATGAAATACGGCGATGTGGATAACAGTTTTGTCTACCTTACTGAATGGAGAAAAAAATTTAAATGACAACCATATAGCAAATTGAATATAAATTTAGGAGACAAAGACATAAACTGTTCCACTTCCTTCCAAGTAAGGCGCAGATCAGTAAAATCGCTATCACATTCAATAAATACACTGTCATACAATGATACTCTCCAAGAGTCTGACAGCCACTCAGAGTGCTCACCTTCCGCTCCAGGCTGTCCTCCCCATCAGTCGAGCTGACACTGTCGTAGAGCCGTGTCCTTGTGGGCCGCTGGCGCCTGTTCTTCACCGAGAGCTGGGCCCGAGTTTTCAATGCTTTTGAATCCAGGCGCTCTGTCTCTGGGACTGCTTCATTCAAGTCTAGGGAGAGTTTCGCAAAATAATTTATGAGAGAAAATGGTAGAGAGGATGGGTGGGGACCACAGACACTGAAACCACTGGTTATCAGTGACAAGGGGAACAAATGCCAATTTTTCCAGCTTGTCTAACACTCCATAGGTGACACCCAGAGAGAATAAAGCCTTTCTGCAACACGCTATATAAAGCAGAGGCTTGACCTTGCATATGGACACACATATTGGGGCATTTGATGATCACAGTTACAAGAGACCTAGAAACTATGGATTAAGTCCGGTTGCCAAAGTCAAGTGTGGGTAACAGAAGGCAACCACAAGCACAGAAATTCACTAATAGGCTGAGGCAGTCTGGTCTTTATTGTCTGAATATCTAATTTATTTCCCTTTGAACTCTGTTAAAAAAATAAACTAGAAGGGAATTTATTTAATCCCAGCAAACTAAAGTTAAACCTGTTTCCTTAGAACAAGATCTGATTACACAAACCGACAGACAGCTGGATCACACAGGTGTGTAACTCATGGCACTATAAATGGAGGAGAAGAAGGATTTTGTCTTCTCGCATTAGGCTCCAAGCTACATTCCAAGCCATTTGTTGATGCCTCTCTTTCATTTCTTTCTCTGAATACTTTCTCCTTTCACTGAAAACTACAGTAGCTTTCCACAGAAAAATGTTTACATCTTAACATAAAAGGACGTCAAGGGAAGGGGATGGAGAGGGGCTCATTGTATATGAGCCACTCTTGATCTTATGGAGCACCCAGGTTCAATTTCTAGCACAGACATGGCAGCTCACAATCATCTGTGACTCCAGGTCCAGGGGCTCCAGTGCCCTCTTTTTACCTCTCCAGACATCAGACACACATGTGCACACACACACACATATATATATATATGCGGGCAAAACATACACATAATTTTTTATAAAAAAAAAATCTAAAAATAAAATAGAGAAAAGATAAAGGAGAAGGAAGGAGGGAAGAAACAAAGTAAAAGGAACAAGCAGATAAAAACCATAGTAACAGCAGTTGGGCATGGCAAAACCAGGTTTGTTTTCTACCCCAGCATCTGGAGGCTAAGGTACGAACACCACTCTGGATTCAAAGCCAGCAAGTGTGAGTCTCCACAAGAAAACTCAAACCCAACAGAAATCCAACAGGTGAAAATGCTACCCAGAGCCTTCCTGTGGTCCTCTTTACTTTAAAGAGGTTCTTAACATTTGTAATATTGTTGGGCATATATGGGGGGAGAGGAAGTTTAGCTACAAATATTCTGACTGAGGTAGTAGTATATGAGCATTGATTGAAATAAAGTCTTTATTTGGAGGGGAACTACTCTTTACATAGATATACCTTATCACTTACTGTAAATAAAATCATTTAATGATTAATCCCATCTCTTTTCAGGATGGCAGTCATTAAACAGTCACTTTCAAGAAATTAATTTAGTGACCCTGGATTTATATTATTAAAAATAAGCCAGTAACTCAGCTATGAGCAACTACTATACACTTGTACTAATAGAAAGGAGTGTCTGGCTACCATCATTAATTAGTACAGGCTATTTTTATAGCATTATTTTAAAGCTGTGCCCTAAACATATTACAAAACACATACACAGAAGGACCTCGGGTGGCTTCTCTCTTATGTATAACATTGAGCACTTGGTATATAGTTCTAACAAATAAAATTCAGTGTACTTTAGTTCAGGAGACACACCACTGAATGACAATATCTACAGAAGGTTGGACTTTTCATTTCCTATATCAAGTAAAGAATGAACCCTCAGAGAAGTCAGACCACTCAAGGGAATATAAAGAATAACTAAATGCTTTCTAATTAGGAGTCTCTACTTTTACATGCCAATGGAGAAAAAAGAAGTCACCTTCGTCACTTTCATTTCCTTCCTCCGATAAAATCTATATTTGCAGCTGCCCATTAAGAGTTCATTAGTTGTGATAGCTGGGAGAAAGTCAACCTTACAATCTCTGTTTACACATAAAAATGCAGAACACCACGCAGATGAAAGCAATAATATAATTAAAAATAGCAGGGTTCTTGCACAGTGTCCATCTTTTCTGCCTCAACGTTGGATTGCATGCTCTGTAATGTAAGGCACTGTCACACATGCCATCTCATTTGTTCCTCATTACACACACCATGAGACAACAAGCAAGGAGGTTGTCTCCTCCCCTGAAGCTCAGGAAATTAGAGTAGCTTGTCCTCCTCTACAAAGCTAGTTGATGAACTGCTGTGATTATTCTATGTTCTGTCTCCCAGGCTACTAGCTATCCATCCCAATTTAGTAAGTGTTGAAAAGTCAATACTGTAAGATTTTTATACCACAGAGATGTGTTTTAAAAGTTCCAAAATCATGGATGCTGGGTGTGGTCTAGGAAATTCAGATCTCCACCCTCTACTCCATATGTTTACTATAGTGTAAAAAATGGAAGACTTGTTGAAAGCTATAGACAGATTCCTTTACAGGTGGTTTTAGGATTTGATAACAACTCTGGTTAGTACATGACAAAAGATACTCAAAGAAGAGGTACATATCCCACTTGTATAAATATGGTTCCTTTGGCAATAGAATCCTTGCTTTTAAACACAGTGTAGCATCTCACCCACAGGACTGCGGGATCTACCCCATTGCTTGTAATGAGCAAATGAAATGAAGGGAACGGAATGAGGAGACTTATTAGCAGGTATAAAACTACGGAGACAAATACACACTACAGGTCCTGTTACTATGGAGTAGCCTGCCTGGTGACGCTGTCCGACAACCCTACATGGCAATGTGAACCATCTGCTTCAGCATCCCCTCATCATCAACAGCAATCATGCCTAGAAAAGATGCACTTAGCTCGTCTAAAAGGCAATGCTTTAAATCTGTTACCCAAGCGGCCAACAGCACAACGCCCAAACAAAAATGAACAACTTCTGAGAGTCTGAATCAAGTATCAGAGACACTTTATTGCAGAGATGATGGATTACGAACCAGTAATTTATTTTCCATCCTGAAAAGTGATGGTTTTTTAAAAGAACCAGAAGAGTGGAGCAGTGCTGAGAACTGTCACCCTGATAGCACTTACACAAGGGGGAAGCTAGAAGGAACACTGTCTACAAGAAGACGCGCAGTGACAGGCAGAAAGAATACGTGGACATGTGAGACACAGGCTGCTGGGTAGCCAGGTACCTGCATTGCTCATCCATCATATGCTATCTTCTTCTACTAGGCAACTTAAGAATCACAACTCAGAAGAAACTTGGGATTCTGGTCAACTTTATTTCTCATAAATGAAGACCGAGGCTCAAAGGTGGCCTCTTACTTCGGCACCAACTTGCACTATACAGTTACTCTGTGAAACAACCTAGAGAGAACTCAGGTGTAGAGGCCTATGCTCTTTCTACAAGGTCACCCTTCTGTCTGGAGGTGAACTTCATGAGCAATCTTGCGCCTCGCACAAGCACTTTTTCTTCTTTACCTTATGCTCTATGAAGAAACTTATGCCCAAGAGTGTATAATGCTGCAAACTCACATAAGCATGGTCTATCAGGGAGAAGAAAACTCTACAGGATTTTATTGGGCTTTGCATATATCCCAAGAATAAAATTCTTACCCTAAAAAATTAGCTGTCATTTTGGGTGATGGCAGTGTGGCAGGGGAAGTCCACCTGGCTCAGTTTCTAAGTCAAGTGCAGTGAGATGGGAAGGCTTAGGTGGCCATGTGCATCACTTCTTCCTAACAGATACCCTGATCGCTACGGCAACACTGTCCCTCAGCCCTAGCCTTAGCCCCCCCCCTTCTTTCTGAATCGTGTTTTGCTGTTCAGAAGACAGAGGAAAATTGCTTTTTTCTCTTCTGTCTTCTGATTTATTCTTTCCTTCCAGAGCCCCCATCTGTGAAGCAGCACACCACAAATGCAAATGCAGGTAGACAAAACCAAGGGTGGAGCAGCCTTGAATAGATCAATAAATATGGAGGGATGCATTCGGAGACTCTCCAGGCAGAAGCTAAGGATGGAACTTTGAGTGGGTGGGACATGGCCGTACCTGCATCTCGAGACTACTTTCAATATTGCTTTAAATTGGATCCGTTAAAAGAACTTAATGGATTCGGTTATGATTTTAGTAGCTGCTATGAAAACGATCTATGAAATTAGGATGTTATTTGTCATATAACAGAGACCAGCTCTGCACAGCACAGCCGTGAGTCATTCGGTGTTTTCCACTGCATTGACGTTGTTTTTGACGTAAATGGAATCAGGCCCAGGCAGCAGGGAGAGCAGGGATGGAGATGAATAACAATGGGGTCCACTGTGCATTCTCCTGTGAACTGAACCCCTCAGAACACAGTCCTACCTGGCTTCTGCTATTGTCAACTGAAATGCTGGGCCTAATGAGGCACTTGGTGGCATTTTGAAACTTAAATGGTATCTGCATATTATCCACAGTCACTGCAAGTTCATAAAAGATGGACCCTTTGGGATTTGGGGGCTGATGCTATTGCATTCGGGTGGTAGGTTTAAGCATCTCAGAGAGGCAGTGAGAGAGGCACAACGTGAGCAGACCTTCAGCTCAAATCCAGAATGAGCTGCCATGACATAAAATTGGGCAATTTACCTAACCTCTCAGAGGTCCCAGAGGATCTTCAATTGCAAAATGGGAATGGTAATGACATAATATAATCACTGCATTGTTATGAAGATTGAATGCATTAACAGACCTCAGAGTGCTTAGAAGAGTGACTGGTACATAATAACCACCCCACAACTGTCTTTATTTACTGCCACTGAAAAGATTAGTAAGAATAAAGCAAGTTATAGAATAACCTGTACATTCACTTAAAATATTTAGAAACTAGTATCAGACATATTTCCTGATAGTGAAATATGTACAATTACATAGGAAAACTGAAAAGACATACTTCTTGCTAGACTCTGAGATCAGATGTGAGTCACATAGTACTTTAATACTCACAAATGCTAAGGATTTTGTATTAGACATTTTGTGTAATGTTTTGTACTTAACATGTTTGTGTCGTTAAAGAGTAAAAAACACATTTGTTATTTTTTCACTTAGAGCGTCTTAATTCCACTCTAGTTTGGTTAGCTCTGCTGTTTCAGGAGGATGATATAGGAACATTCCCCCGACTTCTGCCTCTCACACTAAGACACCTCTAGCTCTTCACATGGTGATATTGCCTACCACGTTTACTGCCTCAGTATTGTGTGGGACGTACTGCATCCACTATCATATCTAGAGATACATATGATATTGCTCTGATGATAGCATTCAGTTAGGAACCCACTCATAGGCAACTTCTGCCTGGACACTGGAGACAGGTGGTAGTGTCTTTTGCAACTATTTAAATATAAAGGCAAGTAACATATCCCAAGTCAAATTTATAAAATTTTCAACGAAGCTGATTTCTTAACAGTTCAGAAAAAGATTATTGCTATGTTCCAATATTTTAATTAGGGTAAATTAGTTGTCTAAACTACATACATACATACATATATACATACATACATACATACATACATACGCGTGCACACGCATGTGTGCATGTGCATGTGAGTCTGCGTGTGTGTGTGTTTCCAACTGATGAAAAAATACGTAGGAATTCCTTCTCATGTCTGTACTCACAAATATAATTTCAAACCCAAATGGACTTGGGAATGCAATTTCGTTGTTTGAGTGAGTGCAATGCTCTCTGCGTGCAGTTCAAAGCTGAATTAAGATGAGGCTCTGTGCATAGAATGGGGCCGATAGAAATTCTGAGAATAAGAAAGATAAAGAATTTAGCTTTAGATTTTAGGGAAACTCATTTACATACCTCAGGATTCTTTCATTATGACCAATCTACCAATTCTGATAGAAAAGTGATTCTGCATAGCCTAAAATCTAGGGAAATGCGAATGTAAACAAATGGAAACTTGGCTTGAAACTCAGTTCTGTGGGTGGAACCCCGAGGCTGCACGTGAGCCAGGCTTTGGGAGAAGGGCGAGATCAGTAGCTTGGAATAGAATTTAGATCTTAAGCCTTCATAGGGAGTAAAGCCTGGTCCCTACAAAGGGCATTGTTTACCCAATGGGGAGGTACAGTTTAATTGTGGGAAGGCCTGGCTATAGGCAGCATTAGAAAACCTGTTGTAACGCCTTGGTGACACATGCCTTTAAAATAACAGGCAGAGGCAGGCAGGTCTCTTTGATGTCCAGGCCAGCTTTTTTTAAAAAAGAAAGAGAGGAAAACAGCAAACCAAAGTTAGGGTACTTATACTACCTGCAAGAACTGTTAAAGATTTTACTAAGTCCTTAGAGGACTGTTAGACTCCTGATAACAGTCTTTAATAGAAACCCAAACACAGATGTAGTTTTAAGTGCTCGCAGTTATTTAATTAGCTAAGTTTATCAATAAGAAAAATGATTTAAACATTCATTCATAGTGACTTGCAAGCAAACTTTTCAAAATATGTAAGATTTTTTTCTGATTTGTTGTTTAAAGCTACTTAGAATCATTACAAAAGAAAACAACCAACCAAACAAACAATGAAACACCTCACAAGCAAACAGTCAACATTCTAATGATGCTACAGTTCCCATATAAGAACTTATTTCCCATAGATACTGGACATAATTACCATTCAAATTATGCAAAATATCTTATATCTGGCTTAAAGAAAAACTTAGCCATAACTTGTGGTTATTATCACACTGTAACAAGGACTTGATATTGTATGTACTGAACCAATAGTTGGTGTGTTTCAGATACACCGAGGTGAGGTTTCTGGTCCTAATTCTAGATGGCTATTTGTGTTTCAGTTTTTATGTCTGTGAGTACACAGCTGTTAGATTTCTTAAGTGGAATTTTTAGGATGCCCCGCTCCAACCTTGAAAGGTTGAGCAGAACCAAGAGCAATCAACACTTGTCTGCACACCCCACAGCATCTTCCTATTCTGTGATTCCCACCACAATCTCCCATCTTGGCCTTGTTGTCCATCTTAACCTTAGCATACCAGGAAGTCTCCTCATGACCAACTCTTCCAAAGGAATCTAGTGGCTTTTATGGGGAACCAGACTATATGCCTAAACAAAAGAAATATTTGGAAAATATCTTCCCTATGAAGTTCTCTTAGAAAAGAAATTAATCATATTTGGGTTAAAATGATCCTTACTTTCAAAAGATCATAGTCAACCTTGTAGTTCTATCAAAGTCAAAGAAAATTAAAAATCCAAAGCAAAATATTACACATAATATTTTTTTCTAAAAAAAAAGACCAAGAAAATGACCAAAAGTCCATTTTAACAGAGTAATGTGTCTGCTAAGCCAGCTTTTGATAAGCCCTGATACCAATGTCCGTCTTAGTAGAGTTGAGGGGTCTGGAGATGTCCATGAATTTATGAAAACAGAATTACAAACGAGAACAAAGGAAAGCTACCATTTACACCTCCCTTCGAAGGCCCCTTCTCTCTGCAATGGCTCACCTGCAAACAGATTCAAACCTTATATCAACCAACTAGACAATTTAGGTGCTTTGTGGTTTTGAGGTAAAGGACTACTTTTTACTTTAATTATTTGCCAAAGAGATAGTCAATAAATATCGATTCCTAATTCATTTGCCTTGTTCATTAAAAATTCCCATAGTGATTTACCAGGAATGTTTACTCTTTAATTACTGAGAATCAGTAGCATTTCAGTCAAATTATTTATTGAGGAGTAAAGAAAGTTAAAAATAATTTATTCAGAAAACTGATAATTATGAAAGTTTATCATATTATAGTATGTCCTTATGCATGACTATAGAAAGCTTGATTCTACTCCAGAATTTGTCCCACCCCACTTTTGAGCTAAGCAATGAACAACTACGTTATTATCTTGCATCTAATGTTCTTATATGAGACATTCTCTTAAAATTTTTGTTTGATTTATTTCCTCATTTATTTGTGTGGGAGGGGGCACAGTGCACGTGCCAGAATGTGTGAGTGTATGTGGAAATTAGAGGACAACTGTGGGAGTTGGTTCCCTCCTTCCACCATGTGTGTCCCAGAAACCAAAGTCATCTTGTCAGGATTGGTAGGAAGCACCTTTGGTAGTCTAGCCATCATGTTGGATGCTATGTGAGACATACTGATAAAGACGTGTGAAGTATTCCCTTTAATTTTAAAGACTTCCCATTTAATGAATTCTATCTTTAATTATGTCTTTAACTTCCGTTTAAAATTCTGGCCTCCAATGATAAAAGTGGATGTTTAATGAACTCGCAAACTCTACAGGAAATAAAATCGATGTTACAGTAAAGGTCTGACCTGGTCTCAAACACAGAGGTGTCTGAAGAGTCATGCAACCGTACCTCAAGAGAAAGGGGTGAAGAAGTGAAGAAACACTTCCCACAGGAGTCCAGTGACCTTGCGAACCTCCTTATTGACTGAAGTATCTGATAATGGAGTCCTCTCTTCTTTTTGTTTCTATTCAGCTTCTAGAGGTTTTGTTGTTGTTGTTGTTTAATCATTTTTACAGTCCAGTTGTTACACCCACTCCAGGTCTGCCCTATGACCATTCCTCATTCCATTCCTCCCCCTCCAGTCTCCAAAAGGATGTCCTCACCCCCACCCTACCAGACCTCCCCACTCCCTGGGGCCTCAAGTCTCTCAAGGATTAGGTGCCTCTTCTCTCACTGAGGCCAGGCCAGGCAGTCCTCTGCTGTATATGTGTCAGGGGCCACAGACTAGCTCATGTATGCTGCCTGGTCAGTGGCTCAGTGTCTGAGAGATTTTGTTTGTCACCTTGCACAAAGCTTAAGTCCAAGTGGATCAAGGACCTCAACATAAAACTAGATACACTGAATCTAATATAAGAGAAAGTGGAAAGAGCCTTGAACTCATTGGCACAGGGTTGGGTAGGAGGATTTCCTAAACAGAACTCCAATGGCTCAGGCTCTAAGATCAAGAATTGATAAATGAGACCTCATGAAACTGAAAAGCTTCTATACGGCAAAGGACATAGTCAATAGGACAAATTGACAACCTACAGATTGGGAAAAAAATCTTTACTAACCCCATGTCTGATAAAGGGCTAATATCCAAAATATATAAAGAACTCAAGAAGCTAACCTCCAAAAAATCAAACAACCCAATCAAAAGATGGGGTACAGAACTAAACAGAATTTACAACAGAGGAATTTCCAATGGCTGAGAAGCACTTAAAGAAATAGTCAAGGTGCTTATTGATCAGGGAAATGCAAACCAAAACAACCCTGAGATTCCACCTTACATCAATCAGAATGGCTAAGATCAAAACCTCAGGTGACACCACATGTTGGTGAGGATGTGGAGAAAGAGGAACACTCCTCCATTGCTGGTGGGATTAAAAACTGGTACAATCACTCTGGAAATCAATCTGGCAGTTACTCAGAAAAATGGAAATAGATCTACCTGATGACCCAGCTATACTACTCTTGGGCATATACCCAAAAGAAGTCCCGCCATACCACAGGGGCAACTGTTCCATTATGTTCATAGCAGCCTTATTTATGATAGCCAGAAGTTGGAAACAACCCAGATGTCCCACAATGGAAGAATGGATACAGAAAATGTGGTTCATTTATACAATGGAATATTACTCAGCTATTAAGAACAAGGACATCATGAGTTTTACAGGCAAATGGATGGAACTAGAAAATATCATCCTGAAAGAGGAACGCAGACTCAAAAGGACATGCATGGTATGTACTCACTAATAAGTGGATATTAGCTAAAAAAAAAAAAAAAAATAATACAGAATACTCACGATACTATCCACAGAACTCTCTTTTTAACTAAATCTTAAACTCATGTTAAGCCTGAATTGTGTTTGTGTGTGTGTGTATGTGTGTGTGTTGTGTGTGTTTTCCCCTTTCTAGTTTCCAGTTATTTTGCTTGAAAAATATTCTTTTTTCTGTTTGTTCATTTTGTGCCTACTGCTTTTAGACAGGTACTTATGTATCCCAAGATAAATTTCTTTAAAGAATTAATTAACTATATCCCTTGCTAAATTCTTATAGTTCATAAACTTCTGAGTTTTTTAATGTATTCAATTAAAACCAAAAATAAGTACAAGTGAAAATGGCAATAGCTACCATCTGGGTCGGGTTTGGAGGAGAGGAAGGGAGACGCATTTCATCAAAACAAAGAGTATTCTTCAATAAAACTCACAAACAGTAAACCTAAGTATCAGTGTACTGTGACTTGGTTCCTTCCCTTTATCTCCTGTTCATTTGCTTACTTTGTTTGCTTCCTCTGGTATTACTTGCTAGAACCGCCAGGCCACCAGTAGAGAGAGGTGATAACAGTGTTTTTAATTGAACAACGTTGAACATATTCTTAATTTTAAAGGGAATTCCTGATTTCAGCACTTGCTATCCATAGGAGGTTTGATAGAAGCGTTTGTTAGCCCATGGTATCAAGTTAAGGAAGTTTCTTCATAGTTCAAATTGGATAATACTTAATATAGATAGATATTATTAACTGTCTATCTTCATCTACTGAAATAATTATATTCATTATTCTTTTAGCTAATATGTAGAATATGAATTTTTATACTAAGCCAACTTTGTGTTCTTTGCACAGGAATAAATCATATTTTAAGCTATCTGAATTTGGCTGGCTAATATTTAATGCGAAATATTTAACCATTCCTAAATCAACTGGGTTTTCAAGGTCTGAGTCCTGAGATCATTTTTGAGCCAACTGATTTCCTTCTGAAGTACATCTTTTAGAAAAAATCCAAGGGGTGCATTGGTTAAAAAAAAAATGCTCAGATTTGTCTTGTCTGAAATACTTTTTTTCCCTTTAATTTGTATTTTATTCATTTTTTCTTTTGAGACAATTTTTTGCTGGTAGCTCAGGCCAGCCTCAAACATGTGGGCCCGCATTTCTGCCTGCTGAGAGCAGGGCTGCAGGTCTCAAGCTTGCTCCTTACTCTTAGAGACACTATTGCTGACAGTTGACAGGCGGTCACTTATTTTCTCTTGATTTTTGAAGTTATGTCTGGATCTCTTCTGGTCTCCAGTTCAGCTGCTATCAGGTTTTACCACAATCTTTACTTTGTTTGTTTCTGAATTTTATTTTTATTATTCTGCTTAGAAATATTTATACCTTTAAATCACTTGCTCTTTAACATAGCAATCCTCTTTTTGGAAACCTATCTACATATTATAGCAAACAAAGGAAGAACATATCTGATAGTTTACTGTGTCATTATTGAGAAATCTTCACTATCGTGTTCATTCACTCTAAACTCTGGCTTTCTTTTTTCTTTTTCTTTTTTTTTTTTTTGAGACAGGGTTTCTCTGTAGAGTCCTGGCTGTCCTGGAACTCACTCTGTAGACCAGGCTGGCCTCGAACTCAGAAATCCGCCTGTCTCTGCCTCCCAAGTGCTGGGATTAACTCTGGCTTTCTTAAACAGGGTGCATTCCTTGATTCCTGACCTAGCTGGTTATAAATAATCTAAGATCAGTGCTGACTATAAAACTTATTTTACATAACTCTCATTGGCTTGGTACTTGGTTTGAGACGATACACTTTGTACTCAAATATATTTCAGTCGGGTAATAAGATTCCAAGAGAGAAAGAACAAGTGACCATTTGGGATTCTTATACTTACAGGGTACTGTGAAAAACAAACAAAACAAACAAACAAAACCCCTTGTCATCTCAGGTCCCAGGCCACCAAGACAGGAGGATCACAAGTTTGAGCCCAGTCTAGGTTACACAGTGAGACCCTGTCTCAAAACAAAAGTGATGAGCAACTATAAAAGGTTAAAAGGAGTGAAGGCTGTTTATATGAGAGCCAATTCTTGGGCACAGCTGCTGCTGAGTCAACGGTGTGAACCCAGATGGAGGCTGTGGCAATCCTCACTCTGTCAGCTCTGCCCGGCAGCTCCCAGGTTCCTTAGAAACCAGGACTTGTCTTGTTTTGCTCTGTTCTTAGGAAGCTGATACAATTATTTGAGCGATGGGTTACAATCGTTTCCCTCCAACAATACCATTGTTGACGCTTGCCAGTTAGAGTACACATAAGGTATACAATATATCGGATACACCATGCTGGGGCTTCTCTTGATTAGGTCTTTATTACGTTTCATTGCTTCATGATATTTCTAGAAACGTCAGGATAATAACACAGTTGTTAGAGACAATGTTTAGCCCCAGAGCTGCACAGGGATGGCTGCACAGGAGTGTCTGCTGTCCACACAACCACAGTGGTGGCTGGCATTAGGCACTGCACCTGGTACTTAACTCAGATGATTCCCGTAACTCTTTTATCAGTGCTGTACATTTTATTCCTTCATAGTTTTTCTACTTTCATAAGATAAAGGACTTCAAAATTATACTCAACAAATAGAAGTCGTATACGGACAGTAAACAACAAAGGAGCACACATAATTGTGTGATTCTTGGTGTGCATGTGCGTGTCTGTGTGTGAAGGTGAGGTCAATGTTGAGTGTCTTTCTGGACTATCCTTACCCCACTGTTTGAGACAGAGTCTCCCAGAACCGAGCTCACTCATTTGCCTGAAATTCGTGGATGATTTCCAAGGATTTCCCTTCTCCACTGGCCCCAAGTACTGGGGTGACAGATGGATCAACACTCCCAGATTTCTACACAGGTGCTGGGGATCAAAGTCAGACCTCATGTTTGGCAGCAGTTATATTAACACAGAGCCATTTCCCCAGTGTCAGCTTATGACCCCCATATTTACACTATGCAGAGAGATATTCAGTGTTTTCTGACTGAGTAGGTAACTGTGAGGGATATCTGGCAGCAACGCCTCTTATAGGGAAACTTTGCATACTTCCATCCTAAAGGCAACTCGTTTCCTTTAAACCCAACTGGCACAATGTACAACCATACGTCTACACTTATTGCAAGCATATTTAGGAAGCAAGGCCACTGATTTTAGCCAATTGTTCTCTGAATCCCTCTTTAACCCTAATGTGTTCATGGTGTCTTAAGTCTACATATTGTCTTCCCTTTCCCGTGTTGTTTCACTTCATCCCCAATTAATTTCTGTTACATATTTGACAGACATTAACAGTGTTTATTTCCCTTCCCAACTTTTTCTTTTACAAGTCTGTTGCCAATTCAACGACAAGGCAACATGAAGCACAGCCTTGGATGTCCTAAATGTCATGCTACAGCACATGATCCAGGGACCTAGGGGGCAAGGTAGAAATCCAACAGACAGTGTGACTGAGTACTGCACAATGACATATGGAGATAATAGTTTCACAATGAAATATACTGGACAGAATATAGTCTAAAATAAGGAGATTGGAATGTTTAAAACTCTTAATAAAAAACTAATAATTTGATTTCTATAGTTATGGAGTGAATAGAATTAAAATAATTAAATAATGATTAAATAGCTTAATTTAACTTTAAATTTTTAACTATTTAGTTTATTTATTTAGGTTAATATTAAATACTTGCGTCTATTGGCTGCCGGAACTTAGCTTATAGTAGTACAACTTCGAATCATAAGATCGCTCGCCTCCATCCTGCCCCAGGTGTTGAAATTAAGCAGGTACTCACCTGCCTTTCACTAGCTTTAATGAATGCTTGCATTGGTTTCATTTGACAAGAACATACAAATAGTGTTAGGATAATTTAACTATGGTAAATTTGCAAGATTTGAAATAATGGCATGCCTCATAAAATACCCTTTCACCTTTACCATACCTCCTTCTCCTCCTCTCTACCCCTCCCCTCCCCTCTCTCCTCTTCTCCCCTCTCTCACTTCTCCTCCTCCTCACTCCCTCTCCCCTCTCTCCCCTCCTCCTCCCCTCTCTCCCTCTCTCCTCCCCTCTCTCCCCTCTCCTCCCCTCTCTCCCCTCTCTCCTCCCCTTCTCTCCCCTCTCCTCCCCTCCTCCCCTCTCTCCTCCCTCTCTCCCCTCTCCTCCTCTCTCCTCCCCTCTCTCCCCTCTCTCCTCCCCTCTCTCCCCTCTCCTCCCCTCTCTCCCTCTCTCCCCTCTCTCCCCTCTCTTCCCTCTCTCCCTCTCTCCTCCCCCTCTCTCCCCCCTCCTCCTCTCTCTCCCCTCTCTCCCTCTCCTCCTCTCTCCTCCCTCTCTCCCCTCTCTCCCTCTCTCCCCTCTCTCCCCTCTCCTCCCCTCTCCTCCCCTCTCTCCCCTCTCCTCCTCTCTCCTCCTCTCTCTCCCCTCTCCTCCCCTCTCTCCCCTCTCTCCCTCTCTCCCCTCTCTCCCCTCTCTCCCCTCTCCTCCCTCTCCTCCCTCTTCTCTCCCCTTTCTCCTCTCTCACATTATTTCATTTCCACACAGTTGATCACTGACTTACTTCAGGAACGGACTCAAGCCCCAACCACACATGACAAACCATTCTCCTAACCCTCCAGAGCTGGGAACCAACTGAGAAATGGACAGTCATGACAGGCAGCATGACAAGCTGCAGCTAATGGGTACACACCACAATGGCGACTGCTATGACACAAGGTGGCAAGGGTCTTCCCACCCTGAATGTGCTGTGTAGGGTCTGCAGCTCTCCACCCTAAATCTCTTTGGTGTTCTCTAGCAACATAAGCAAACGATCAATTTAGAAAGGTGCTTTCCAGAACATTCCATCTAGCTACTCGCCAAGTCACTTTGGTTTATATGATCAAGTGATTGAGCTTCAGGGAGTTTTGTCACTGGCTGTCATGGGCTGCAGAGCTGGCAGAACATGGCTTGATATGTACTACAGTCTATACTGATGGACTCCACCTCCATCCCAAGCAGGAACTGCCTTCAGGAAGAATTAGTAGTCTCCATGTCTCACTGGGAGCCAACAGTGTTGCTAGGGAAACTGATAATTATGTGGCAAAATGGCGGGTGCAGAACAGAAAAAGGGTTCAGAAGGAATGTAAGGTTTTGATCCAAATCAGCATGCTAATAGTACATTTGTTGATCTTCTGTAGTCATATAATTTAATAAATACCATTAATTATATGTTTGACAAGACACTGATTTGCAAACAGGGAAATGAAAACCAGAGCAAGGCTACCAGTTACTGATCACAGCCTGTCTATACCACAGCAAGACCCTATGTTTATAATGAACTACAATTAAACTCTGAACACTCAGAAGGGTTTTAAAAACCCACGTTAGTTTGATTTCTGATCTTCCCTTTAGACTTCAATCATATGCCTTTCCAGGTATAAAAGCCATAGCTGTAACAGCCAACAGCCTTACTTACCCCGCCTCCCAGTCACATGGTGCCATGCTACTCTGGTAAGCTGGAGAGGAGAGCACTGTTGCCACCACCATTATATTTCACACAATAAGGCCAATCCAGAGCAGCCTGGGGACACTCTTGAGCAAAGCTCTCAGTGGTGTGCCACTGCAGCACTTCCCTGCCAACTGCCCTGAGGCATGACTTACAAACTACCCCTTACTTAGGGACAACCCAGCAGAAAGTCATAAAACTAGTGGATGCACTCAAATCTTTAAACATAAGCTTCATTTATAAATAAATATTTTTAAGACTTTGCACTTTCAATGATGAAGAAGTTACTTCTAAAGTTAATGCTAGGCTATAAACCACTGCTTATTAGAGAATAATCTCTCTGGAAACATCTATGTGCCTATGTGTGTGCATGTTTGGGTGCCAGTGTGTGCACATGTATGTTGGGGTCAAGAGTCGACTTTATCTGTCATTCCTCAGGAAGAAATAACTTTATTTTTTAAAAGGTCTGTCGGTGAACATGGAGTTTTAATTCAGCTAGGGTGACTGACCAGAATGTCCCGGAGACCCTCTGATTTCCGCTCCTTCTCCTGGCACTGTGCTTATGTATATGCACCTTGCTGTCCATGGCTTTTCCCCTCAGTGCTGTGAATCTGAACCAAGATCCTTATGCTGAGCAGAGAACACACTACCAACTGAGCCATTTCCCCAGCCCCAGAAACATCTTAATAGGAGAGAAAGATCATGAAGGGAAAAAAAAGGAACAGCTCAAAATAATATGAGTTTTGCTGTAAGCCATGTGAGCAAGTTGTGGGCTCGCTGCAATACTGCTCTGGGAGAGCACTGTCCCTTCTTTCCCAGCACCACGATACAGTCATGTAAAACAAAGAAATGGAAAGTCTCCCTATGTGCAGTTATGTGCACACCTTCTTTTACATTTGTAATGTATGGATGTGCTGCTAATAACACAGTGCTCATTTGGCATGGATCTATCGGCACACTCTGTGTGAAACGTGAGTGTAGGAGAACAGGTCAGTGACACAGACGGATCATGGTTATGTTTGATGCCATGTTTCTTCCGTACTTGATTTTAGACAAGATGACCATGGGAAGTACAGGTAGGACCCAAGATAAAAAAACAGAACTCAAGGGGACATCTTACCTAAGTGAGTCTGGAATGCTAGAAACAGACAGACAGCCACTTTTCTGATGCTGGAGCGACGTATTTACTCCATGGGTGGGGACTAGGAGAAATGGACTATTACTTCTGATTCAGTTTGCTAAGTGCACTTATTCATGACACTTTAAGATAATGCTTGGGTTTGCCTTTATTTGGAAGTTTGTCATTTACACTGAAGCATTTATGTTTGATTCAAGCTAACATGACAGGCTCTTATCCTGAATACTCATGGAAGGCAGTTTGAGCTTTGGAATCTCCAAGTCAGAAGAACTTATGTCCTGCTTACACTGTCAGTAACAAGATGTTTTAGGGGAGGCTAGACCAACCTTGGCTTAAGCCATCCTGACAGGATGTTTGCTTGACTTCCACATTCTCCATAGTGTCTCCTTTGGAGACTTCCCCGGGAGACGGTCTTCTCTCAAAGATGTTGTTGTTGTTGTTAACCTGGGTCCCATTTTGCTTTAGTAGTCTGAACACCTCAGCCTCCAAATCTCGAATCTAGAAAACAAAAATCCATTCATAAATTGGACTATCCTGCACTCCTCTAGGCAGAACTGCCTCTTCATTAGTGCCTGTGAGAACTTAACTCACCCGAACTTGCAAACCTTGGACTTCAACCAGGTGAGCTTTTTCCACCTCCTCCAGCTTCTTTCTTTCTACTTCCTGTCTCTTGATGAAATCAAGCTCTCTAAAGAAGAAAATAAGAGGCTCAATTGTAGAAAACATTCAGTAAGTGTGGAAATGTGAAAATTCTTTCAGAATCACTCAAGTACGCTGCGGGATAAACACTTGAAAGCTGTTTAAATAAATGAAACTCAAATATAGTTAGTGGGAAAGTTTATGGCAACAAATGAAAAGATATCTTTAATGATTTAATCACAAATACGGAAAGTATTTTGATTTTTCTCAGCATGCTGTTCACCTAGAGTGCCTGAACAGGTGCCTGCAGGCTCGTGGGCACAGGAGTTACAGCATACAGTTACGAATGACTTTGTGAGGAATTTAATGGTGATAACTTCCTGTCAGCAGAAATGATTTTATATTTCCAATACATACCAACAGATGAAAGTAGACAGCCAGATCTGAAGAGTTACTTGCAGAGAGAAATCAGTGGAGGGGCACAAAGACAACTGTCACACCTCCACAGGTAATACAGGAGAAGGGGACACCTCTCCATTCCAAAAGCAAATCTGATCATTCCTTATGGCTAGATACAGTGTTGTTAGCAAAAACTTGCAATGGATTGAGTTCATAATAACAAAGAACAATCATCCTCTTTCAAATAATTTCTTATAGCTATTTGTTTCAACTAAGATATTACTTCTAAGACAGGAAAGAAACAAGATGAGTGACACACATACTTAGCTTCTGAGGCTTGTCACAGAAAACCACCAGCGGTGCTGGTGTTTGGCCTAGAGAGTCAGCAGTAACTCAGGAAAATCCCTCTGGGCATGCTCACTAACATCAAGGCCCAGGAGGTGGAGAGGAACATGCCCAGCTCAGAAATGAGCTGCTGAAATTTCACAGCAGGGTGTGGCAAGGGTCTGCCTTAGTGTGGTGACCTGGGTCCCCAACTCCCCCCAGAGCAGTACTGACAAACGCGGGGGTTGTAGGAGTCTTGCAGGTTAATGTTCACACTGCCTGTAGAGGCAGGGTCTGTGGTTACTGATTTTAAGAACACAGACCATCCAGACCTCAGCTGCTCCTCTGCATGTAGCATGCTTAACTGTCAGCCAAGTATCCTGCACAACCTCAGCCACACTTCTGGCATCTAAATCATAGAGATGCTTTCCAAAAGAACCAACAAGTCTCAATGTCTTAACAGCTACTATCAGAAACTGAGGCGAAGTCAAATGACAATACACAGAATGTTTCCATGAGAAAAAGTTACTCCCTTAATCCATGATGGCTATGATCTGAAAGAGACAGCCCAGCCTGTCCTTCCCACACCTCCAACTAGAATAAACACACTGAAGCCAGGCTTCCTTCTCATACACGTCTGTGCCATTGCTTGGATCGTGGGAAAACGCTTACTTTTGTTGAAAATCCTTGATCAACTTCTTTGCTTTGTTGTATTTCTTTTCCAAGGCCTGATACTGGCTTTGAGTCTCTTTGAGATGCTCATTTACGGTGTGACATAATGTCTGCGCCTCGATCCAGTAGCTCTCCAACTTGAGCATCCTTTCTTTATTCTCTTCTATGTTCTGTTGCAGTTGGTTCTTTTCTAGTTCCCACCTTACTTTCTCATTTTCTGCTGCTTGCAGCTGGAGAAAACAAATATCAAGGCAAAAATAATTTGGGTATGTCTGTACCACCATCCCTCTACACTGTTATAGCTTGTGTTAGATAAAATCCTATTGTTATGTACAGTCAGTCAGTCATCAAAACAGCTTGAGACCAGAAGAGCAACAGCTCTTTCCAGATCCATAGAGGGTAAAACGGAAGGCTTGAAAAGGGAAATGATTTTCTCAAGTTTACCCATCTGATAAATGATGAAACACACATCTGACTTGAACTCCCATGAACTCTCTTTGATAGCATGTAGTTTGAAATACTTAGGTCCACTAAATGTCGACACACTTCGTTTGAAAGCATGTTAATTAAAGTGTAGGACAAGAAGCTGAAGATTAACTAAGAAGCGAGCAGGGGTGGGGAAGGAGTGAGGAAGGGACTTAACCTTTGGATTGTTTTCCTTAACCCGTGGGCATGAGGTCCAGGTCTGTAAGAGTCTGAGTTACCACCTGAGCAAGGCACCTGTGCTCGCATCCTTGCAACACCTCGGCATCGCATCAGCATCAGTTGCTAAGAGTCAGCTTCTGTTACTGTGCTTTTAACCCTTTGGAGGATGTCATTAGGTTCTTGATTTCAATTGACATGAACACAGCCTGTCACTCAAAATATTACAGGGAGTGTTAAATATGTCTAGATCTTTATAAACCTTAATTTATACTACGTATAAAAGGGAAAAATTGAGGTATTAATGATTGCCCAGTTAATTTAAATCCCTCCAATAGATCAGAAAGACATCTTTGTGTAGTTTCTGTCTCTGAAAATTCTTAGAAACACGAAGTGCAGTTTTTTTTGGGCCTCTTGGTTAAATCTGAGTCCAGGATTGAGGTATTATGATGCCAGTTAATTTAAATCCCTCCATGATCAGAAAGACATCTTGTGTAGTTCTGTCTCTGAAATTCTTAGAAACACGAAGTGCAGTTTTTGGGCCTCTTGGTTAATCGAGTCCAGGAAAGAGGAAGCAGTCCAGCATTGCTCTTGATACAGAAATCTAAGACTAGCTTCAGATGAGCTTTAAAACGCACTGACAACAACACTGCCCTTCATGCTGCTACTCTGTCTTCCTTCCCTACTTTCAAAGTTATCAACGTTCAAAATGACATTCCAAGTTTATATAGCATTGAACAAATGGAGATATACATTCACACAAATATACACATTTATATATCACAAGAATAATTTTGTGAATTTTTTTTTTACTAAATACATGTGGACAAGAGGTTACAAAGTAAAAATTAGTCCCAAACACTGAAATGAGGAAATCTATTTAACATAGAGAATAATGACATTAAGGTGTTTTCAAGTGTATCATATACCAATCTAGGAAGAAAATATAAATTAGTAATCTGTAGACTTTTCCAAATTAAATCTTCATAGTAAAATGCCTGTCTACAATAGCATTTATAAACACAGGAGTTTCTTTCCCTATTTGTAACAAACAGTTTATAAGATTTGCCTTTTAAAGTCAAGAAACAGTTTTCAGATAAAAAGGGTTTGGTTTTTACTGCATCTGTAATTAAGTAAGGTTTTATAGCAGTTGTTTATGTATCAGCCCTGCTAGCTTAAAACTTAAAATTCACAGTGCGTGGCTGACACCATAAAGGATGTCTAAACATTTTTTTTGACTAAAGAGCTCTAGAGCATATTATTTAAGAATGCCATTTAACCAAAGTAGCCAGCTAACTCATCTTCATTTAAAACCCATGGAAAATCCGAAGCAAGGATTCGCTGTGAATCAGAAAACAGATCAATCATGGTAGGGAATAATTATATCTTAATCTTAAAAAGACTATGGAAGCAATACAGAATCGTTTGAAGGTAGTGAGGAATTTTTAAGTCTCTAAAAACTATACATAAGATAGAAATAACAATAGCTAGAACAAGAAATTTACAGTTTGACTCACTATTTCATAAATTAAAAATAAATTCTTTAATTAATATTTTTCTCTTCAACAAATTTAAATAATGTGAACTTAGCATATCTCACGATTTCCAGCAGCACCTGAATCTACATCAATTATACAACACATAGAATGAGCTTATAATCTTTACTTCTTAGACACGGGAAGATTTTTCTAAAAAGAAATTAATGCTCCACATTAAAACAATACACTGCTTCCAGTAAATTAGCTGCAATTATTATAAGGTAAATGACATAAAGATTTGACATACCAGCTTGTATTTAAGAAATTAGTACACAGTTCAGATGCTTGAGCCATTAAAAATATTATATTTTGAAGAAATTTCAGAGAGAATAAATAGTATAAATCTATTTAAGTATCAAGTGCCCTGAGGCCTTCTCTGGGGTGTGTGCGGGTGTGCACGCTCTCAGGGCAGGTCTGCCTATGTACTTAATGCTGGAAATGAACCTCTCATGTAAATATGCTCTCAAATGCACGGGAGCAAATCCATTACTCCTAGGCTTCAAATTCCTCAGAGTATCTGAAGTTTAAAGAGTACAATTCAAACACCACGGAGCGGTGCTTACCTTGGTCTTCAATTTTTGAATCTCTGCTTCTGTAACTGCATGTTTGATTTGCAACTGAAAATTGAAAAGAAAAACATCTCAACTAAGAGTGTTTCTATATTTTTAAAGACTCAGCAGCGAGAAGAATATCTTATGACACAATAATAATTAAAAAAAAAAAAAACAAACCTAGGAACCTGCTGCATTGCAGCAGGTTGTAAATTACAATGTCTAGCATGTAAAATGACTCAGTGGGTGCAAACTAATTAAACACAGGGTTTATGACTCACGGCCCCTAATATCCGATTAAGTTACCAGTTTAATTGCTAAGGGGCCAAAGAAAAGAAAACTCATTTCTTGGCCTCTGCAACTCTTCCTTTATGATCTGAGCGTCCAGGAGCTGTTTCCTTGCTGAGGCTCGCCCACAGAATGGCTTGAGCCAGCCAGTCAACAGGCCTGGCACAGTGTGATGATTCAGTTCCACATCGTGCAGAAAGGTGGCGCTGTGGCTCTGTGAGTTGCTCTCACATTCCGCAGAGCAGCTCTGCTGCAGAGGAAGGAGGGGACGCAGTGGCACAGAAATCTCCGATTTGTTTTCGTTTGTGTTCCTTTTTAATCGCAGGAAAGGTACAGATTCAGATTTCTGCCTTCTAAAAGATCTACCTGTATAAAAAACCCCCCAAAGCATTTTCTTTACAACACAATAGTGGTCTTTGCCATTTGTTTGCTTTACTCTCCTTCCCGGCCCCCAACTGTTTTCCTTCTAGGGGTCTTCAATGCATTTCTTTAAGGGCTTGAATTTAAGGAAAACAGTTTATGAGTTCACAATTTGTTCTCTGGGTGTTTTTGATGGAAAGGATGTTTTTGAAATTCCCAATTCTCCCGGTTTTATCGGTCCAAACATGAATCTTTATCAGCCCACTGGAGGGTCTGGGGAGGGAGACACTCTGCAACCAAGCCCACGAACATTTTCTGCTCTGCAGCTGAGCACAGCCACTAAGTGAGGCTTGTGGCATTCTGTTTCTTTTGGTTATATTGTACCCCTGGGTTTCCCACAAAGTTACTCAAGACCACCATCTTCTCCTCCCCCCCCCCCCTTTTTTTGGTCCAAAGTACTTGGGAGTTAGGACTGTACAGAATCTGGGTTTCTTGGTTTTATGCCATAATCGTAGTGGTCTGTCTCACTCAGGTGCCGTTAGCAGATACCCAAAGAGTGTGTGTGCCAGGCAAGGAAGCTACACTAAGCTTTCTCACTACAAACAACGGCAGAGGTCTTGCTCACCAGAAACCCTGGTCTATACAGATCTTCCAGACGCTTACAATGCTGGCCCCCAGGCTCAGTACCTAGAGGGCGCTCTAACTATAAACTCTTGTTGAGTACAATGATCGAGAGCCTTCAGGCTCCCAATGTGGGGAAACTGAGGCTCAGAGGAAATAATCAACCTGTCTAGTTGTACAACAAATCAACACTAGAACTGGGTTAGAACTTGGGTATCTAAGTTCTGATCTTGTGCCATTTCTCTTAAAAAATAAAGGTGAGCTCTATAAGCATCCATTGAGGGGCTCTGGGCAGGATGCTGGGAAGATAACATGCTCCCCCCCAAAGAAACAGTCATGGTAACCTGCCAGTCAAGAATAAAGCCACTAAAGGCCATAAGTACTTAGACACTGTGCATATTCTTTAATATACAACATGGAGATGTATATATAACCATAAGGAATTATTTTCCAGAGGTATTATATTGTTAGAGCATAAAGCAAATTCATATGCCTGGATGTTTTTTCTTCCCAACCACTACTAACAAAAGTATCTACTCTTTGTTGTTTAAAACATACTAATCTGAAAAGGTAGCCTGCTCAGCTTCATCATGTTTGCTGTGTGCATGTGACTGGCACGCAGTAGGAATACTGATTAGCCTCTCACCACACTTTTCTTCCATGCAAAATGCACTTCCTCATAGTTTATGACCATGCTTATTTCAACATTCAGTGAGATAATCTACGGAAAGCATTTAAAGGACAATGGCTGACTGAGAATTATTTCTCCAGAAATTCAACCAGGACCAAGAATGAGCCAAAGCAGTCAAATACAGTTATTCCATTTCACTCAGACAACAGAGACAGGAGGATTGCTGCAAGTTCAAGGCCAGTTTGATCTACATAGTCAGTTCTAGGTCAATCAAAGCTGCACAGTAGCACTCAGACAAATGAAACTAAAAGTTTTCAGTGGTCTACAAAGCCACAGCTGATGTAAGAACACGTCTGGCTCTATCCGCAGGGCCGACTCTGCAGTAGGCACTGTGCTACAGGTGGGTGCCAGATGCCATTTTCTTGGTGCTGAACCTGAGCAGAGTGAAGGTATATGGCCTCCTGTGTGAAGCTCTACCACCAGTGACCTCTAACATTTGCTTATCTGCACCTCAGTTTCCCAAATGAAAACTGGGAGGGTGGGACAGGAAGAGCTGCCGGTGTCACCCACATGCTCCACTTGGGAGTTATTGAAAAAAATAAGTCAGGCATATTCTCCATGGTCAGAGTCTAGAAATTCATGTCACAAATATATTATCCTTATGGGCTACGTACCAATTCAGTACCCTGAACTGTGGTTCAATCTATCTCAAGCATCTCTTTCTAATGGAAGGGAACAAACTAAGTTAGATCCCTGACCCACGGACAAACCTACCACAAGCAAGCATCTTCTCTTTATTGGTGTATACATTAGGTTAGTACCCTGAACTGTGGACAAACCTAGGGAGAAATCTGAAATGGCCCACAAGGTCTCTGGTCAGCCTGATGCTCCACTCTCATCAAAATGGATAACAGAAGGGGGCTGACCTCCTTAGCAGTGAGGTGACAACAACAATTGTCAGGAGTTTAATATTAGGAATGCCACCTAATCCTTCAGAGACAGGGACATGGAATGGAGTGTGCAATCTGGATATCATTCAGAAGATGACAGCGCTAGTGTAAGGTTTTCTCAGTTGACACAAGATTACAAATATGTGATTATTTAAATCCTGGGTGCAATGTACATTTCAATGATTTGTTTACATATCCATCACTATTAATAGAAAAGGTATAAAAACACACAAGATGAACGTTTCCAGCTTACACAGTAAAACACAGTACACAAGACTTTAAATTGCCAAGCGAATAGTTGCCAAGGCCAGTTTGTAGAGATCAAAGCCCATAGTTCTGCTAATGTGGCAGTTTTTACATTGGCAGAAACCTGCATGTTTTACTTCAGCCCCCTGTATTACTTCAAGTGGCTCTGGGGGTGAGCAGAGCAGGTCCTGTTCATGTCAGTGCTCAGGTGACAGAGAGACTCAGAGACACCACAAGGCATCCTGCAGCTAGCTTCTCCTGGGCGAGGTACAAGAGGAACAACCCCAGGCCTGACTTCCCAACTTCTGTTTTTTCTGTGCTTCAGTTTGTTTAGCTGAAAGTGTTTCCCTGACTGCTAATATTTTCTCATTCAGTTCTTATAAAAGTCCTGAGGCACATGTGATGATCACTACCTTGGATGAGAAACCATGACTGACTATCCAGGCTCTGAGAACCTTACACAGAATATAAACCGACCCATTACCAACATCTGGAATTATTAATAAAACCCAGGGATCTGAGGAGATGGCTCAGGGGCTACAGTGCTCGCTATGCAAGCATGAGGCTCTGGGTGAGGAACTCCAGCATCCAAGAGTGCTGGGTGCATGAGAACTAGCACTGAGTAGGGTAGAAACAGGAGGCTCCTGGGGCTCACGGGCCAGTCAGCCTAGCCCAGGCTGTGAGCCCCAGATTCAGCGAGAACCCCTGTTTCAAACAATAAGGTAGAGAACCACAGAGAAAGGCACCCACTGTGGACCTCAGGCCTCCATACAGCGCATAAGTGAGTACTCCTCCCCCATACACATACAGAAAAGAAATATAAAAATAGGAAAGAAATGTAGAATATGTTCATTATTAAACTGGTTTTTAGTTAATCACACTAGATGCTGGGTATCCAGTCACCGAAGCCACATGAACATGGCAGAGTTCATCTTTAAAATTTGTACTTATTACTTTCAGAGCCCACGGTCAGCAGGTGATGTTACAGGCATGGACAAAGAGAACTTGTTCCTGGTTGACTTCATTAGCCCTTTTCTCCTATCTCTAGGCCAGAGACTCTTGGTCTTTGTCATCTTTTGTATCCAAAGTAGCCAAGACTGGCTGGAGACCCCTGCTTCTTAGGGAAGAACAATGCGCGTTGCCGAGTAATGAGGGGATATGGCAAAGGCACCAGTATCCACCCTGGGATTTCACCAGAGACAAATGTACGGTTCTACATTTGTGAGCAGGAGGTCTGTCTTCACACTCTCTAGCTGTACTGATGTGTGTGGGCTCTGTTTATCGCCTTCAGTAAGATGAGCACGGAGTGCGTACAACTGTAACTGATTCAAAATGTCTACATATGACTACCAGAAAGGGGCAGGCAGAAACCTCACCAGCATCAACTGCAGCACTCTACTGAGCCTGTGCAGGCATGGAAAATATTTTTGAACTGAAAAACATTATCTTTGCAGGAGAGTTTTAAGAGTGTTCTAGAACCAGACATTTTCTAATCAGATAAGAGCAAAATTTTCTGCTCTCCTTGCGCCAGGGCAGCAATGCCTGGTATTCACACACCACCCTGAGAGATGGTTTCTGCACTGTGTAGACTTTTTACCATCATTTCTGCACTGGACTGAGGCCTGCTTTGTCCGCAGGAGGTGGGCCCCACAGAAGGAGCTAGAGGTGGTTTTGAAGATATATGATGTTATTAAAATGTAGTGGTGGCAAATCTTTGCCATTTTTTGTTCTAAGCTTCATAGATGGTGGGTTTGTTTTTTTTTTTTTTTTTTTTTTTTTTTTTTGGTATCAACAAAAGTGTGTTTATTTTCAAGGAACTACATATTCGAAACAAGCTGGAATTAGCTGGTGGAGTCAACTCAACCTGGTTGAAAGGTCCCCACCAAGGGCAGCGAACAAAGCGCAGGTCAAATCTCTAACAAGGCCACTTGGAACTGATTCTCAGAATGTGGCTCTTAATGAGGAGCGTGCTGGATACATCTCACAGCCTGCGATTACAGCTCCTTTAAAAATAAATATCTGTTTACTACTAAAGAGGAAACAATTCACAGCTCCCACTTGTTAACGAAACTTCCTCGTAGATGGCTGTATTTATTCTCCAGTGTATTTATAACTTTTCAAGTTTATTTTTCACAGACTTAAATAACACAATTTTTAGACTTCAGCTTTCCCTAACAAATGAAAGCAGATTTGTTTTCTCTGGTACTAGCAGTCCTGGCCCTAAGGCTGTGGTGGGGTTACCGCACCCCTGTGAAGAGAGGATCCACTCTGACTCAGTCTCTCTACTCTCTACTTCCCACCCAGGAAGTCAGACAGAACAAGTTTCAATCCAAAAGGAAGAAACTAAAAAGCAAAACAAACAAACAGACAACCCAACAAACAAACAACAAACCAAACTGTACTCAGGGACAGGAACTCAACCTATTTAGTGGCTGGGAAGATGTCTCGGTGGGTAAGAGGGTTTGTTGCTAACCTGTAAGGACCTGAGTCTGGGTCTCCAGCACCCACATCAAATGAGCATGGCCTGGCAGGGCTCCCTGTGGCCCCCGTGCTATGGGGGAGGAGGACATGAGACAGGATCCTTAGGGTGTGCTGCTTGCCGGCCCAGCTTCAGGTCTGGTGAGAGACCCTGTTTCAAGAGAATGGAGGGGGCAGGGTGCGGGTAACAGAGCAGAACACTGGCTACCCTCTGGCTTGTAAGCATGTGCATCTGTGCATACATGTGTGTATACATACAGCACACATACACTCACATACAAGCAAAACAAACCAAAACAAACACAGCTCAAATAAAGACAGAAAAGAGAAGTCTCTCTCAACCTACAGTAACATTTGAAATGAAGTGACTGGAAATGAGCAGGTAGGGATTGGCCAGCGTGTGAGCCCCAGGCTTCATTTGATGGCAGGCCACATTCCAGCACCACCCTAGCTGCCGGGGAACCGGTCCATCCAGTGCACAAGGTGGACAGCTTCTACCTTCCTGCCAGAGACTGAGACCTCAGGGCAGCTCCGCTCACTTCCCTGGTATCTCACAGTTGTTCAGAGGCAGCTGTCAGAGCCAGGAAGGCAGGCAGGAGGTTGCTGATCTGTGTCACACGTGGGACTGTAGAACTCAGAGGAAACTGAACAGGGAGAGCTGCACTGCTCAGGATGACAACCAGCCTGTTTGCTTTCCCCTCACAGTTCTTGGAAAGAAACAGGGAGCTTTGAATTTGCGGTTACAGACTTTCCCACTTGCTGAAATTATGGGTCTCACTTTGAGACTTCAAAGTACTGAAAACAGAATGAGCAAATCCATGTGTCCATGGGTGAAGTTACCATCCATGTATCCATGGGTGAAGCTACCATCCATGCGTCCATGGGAGAAGTTATCATCTTAGTTGCTCTTGGAGACACAAGGGTAAGAGAAAGTAAAAACTAACGAGCAAAACACAAAGAGAAAGCTGAACACTTCACAAGACAGCAGAGCACACATCGAGGGGTACAAGGTGAATGGCACCTGCAGTTAAGGTCATATCTAAAGACACAAAACAGATGAGAGTAGATAAAACTTCCAAAAACTGATAAATACTGATGATGATTTTTAGAAAATTAAGCAAAAACACAAAATAAAACAAAACACACACACACCCCAAACCCCACTAAAACAGAGCCTTATAATGGACTAAAATGAGAATAAAGGGATGCAAATATAAAACAGCCAGTCATTATATTAGTAGGAGGGACTCAGGCTGTAGCTCGGAGTGCTGGCTCCCCTCCATCTCAGTCTTGGGTAGGGGACTAGAAAGGAAGACCACCACTCACAAACTGTGGCAAAAAGTAAGCACAGCCTGAAGACAAGAGAAGCACCTGACTCCAGGCTGATATCAGACCTTTAAAATAATATATGCTGAAAGCAATGAAGCTAACCATGCCATATTTTCAGGAAAAAAATTTATGAACAAAATGTCAAGCCTAACCAATTAGAATGGTGTCACAATAATTAGAACATCATTCTTGGTATGAAAAGCTCACAAACACTGTATCTGCCATAAACACCTAATAAATTACTCAGAGACAATCTGAGGAATTAAAAATTAAAAAAAGGATAAGAAATAATGCTTTTAAAGGAAAAACAAAAGAATACAGTATTTGCAAGTATATTATAAAGCTATCTAAAATGTTTTAAAATTATAACAAATTTAAATACTCATTTTTCTTAAAACTCAAGGTTTTATCAAACATCTTCATACAGAGAATACAAATGGTAGTTTTTTCAACTTTTAAAGTTATGTAAAAAAAAATGCATTCTATAGCCTTGAAGATAATCTGAGTAACAGCCAACAGATATTAAGAAACACAAAGCATAAAATGAGGAAAGCATAGTAATAAATACCACCAATAATATTACAAGTTCAAATTGATGAAATTCTCTTAGTAAGAGATACAGAGTCTAACACTGTATATATTTAAATGTAGTAACAGAAACCATTTCCGCTGGCTTTGTTAGATATAGGTACACACTCAATACTACAACAAAAGTGGCTGCCAAATACTAGCATCAAATTATAACCTAAAAGGAGAAGGAGTCATTGGCATATTTCATGTGTTTTCAACATACCATCAAAGTAGACAAAAAATAATATGGAGGTATAAATTTTCTACTTAATAGGATCAAGAAAAATTAATAAAGATTCAGAGCATTTTAAACATATCAAGTTAATCACAAATACCCATATTAATCTACAACAAAAACATCATTTTCAAACAACTCAGTTGAAAATTTAGTATCTGACCAGAGTGTCATAAAAGGGTAGATTAATAAAAAAGTTACAGATTCAAAATCATTGCCTGGGTTACTAAAGTCAAAATAAAAATAAAACAAGGAAAGTGGAAATTACTGACTGTTTCCAAAATGAAGTCAGCAAGACTGCTAATGAAGTGGGGGGCAGGCAAAAGGCAGCGCACCAAACAGATTCAGTTTTACTGCTGCCTATTCCAACAATGAAGGACGACGATAAATTAAGCCTGAGTTATAAGAAGTTGCCACATGAACAAGTAAACACGCCCAGGAAAGCAGATGACAGTATTAATAAATAAATAAAGGCGGAAACGACTGAGACAGGTAAGGGAAAGATTTCGGTTGGTTCAACATAGTAAACTAACAAATAACAAAGCTTCCTCTTTGAAAGCAATTTCAATCTACCTAAGAGAGGACATGGATGTGCCTCAGGTTACTATTCATTAATCAAAAAATAAAAAAAGTTTGTGAAAGAATTCTTTAAGAAACAGAACACATGAAGGGGTTCTGGTGTTGCAGAGGTGAAGACCTTCATCAGAGAATGCCAGCAACCAGGAAGGAGACAGTAATTTAGTGGCGCTTCACCTTTCCCACAGAACCCTGCTAAGTGCACACCTGGTGGTCAGTCAGGCTAGCCTGCTCCACACCCTGAAGCTATGACCTCCTGACTGCTATTAACTGTTGGGCCATGTGACAGGAACCTTTGGTGCTGACAGGAGGGAAGGGGCAGTAGAAACGGAGTAAATTAACACTGCAACAGTCTGCTCACAGTAAGGGAGGGCGGGAGGGGAGTCGGAAATAATCACACTGTGGCAAGCACACTTGCCAGCATACATGGCACCCAAGACTCTTGAGACATAGGTGATACACTATAGCCATTATTTTACTAATGATTAAAAGCATAGATACTGATCTGGCTTCTAGGAAAACAAAACTGAGTCAAACTAGTCAGAAAAGAAAATAATTAACTTCTAGGCAACAGATGAAATTTTGATACTTCTGATGACAGGTAAAAAAATAAAAATGAAACAACAAAATATGGAAAAATGAAACACATAAGCCAAGAGGAAAGACAAAAATTCTAATAGTAAAGTGATAGCTGTAAACATAAATGGACTATGTTCACTAATTAACTGACAAAGACTCCCACAATCATTTATTTAAAAAAAAATAAGATTCAGGAATAGGCTTCTGAAAGGAAAAACATTTGAATAAAATTATATGAAATGGATAAAGTAAACAGAAATTCAAATGCCATGAACGAATTTAAGGCAAAAGGAACCTCAGTGTTGAGTTTTACTATTAACCAAAATAGAACTGGAATAAAGTGTATCATGTGAGAGCAGAATAACATTACAAGAATCAAGTTACTGTAGCAATTCTGATGGTCAGTGCAGCTAACACCAATCATAAAGAATAGAAAATCAGAAGTGACAGAATTATAGAGATGCGTAGAAGGCAGTCAGTAACTTTAACACAGATGCCTCTCGGAGACTGACAGATCAGCACAGTCAGCCAGCAAGGGAGAAGGGCTCCCAGCCCTGCTAGTTAGTGCTGGCCTGCTGCCACCTAACAGATTCTGGGAGGGGGAGCCTGAATATACAGCTATAGACACATGGGTGAGCATAGCAGGCTCCATGGTTAGTTCTCAATTAGAGTCACACGGAGCCCTAGCTAAATCCCTTGGAACACAAAACAAAACAAAACTAGTGAATCCAGGACAGATATTTGTAAGGAATGAGGTGATCTGGGGGACTGATGGGAGTCCGTGTGAAGGGTGGGAGAAGTAACCAGAATGCATTACGCATGCATATGAAATTGTCAAAGAATAAAAACTATTAATAAGAAATTTCAAATGAATAAAATGCTTTCTCCAAAAAATGTATACTCTATTACTCAATAATGACAGAATTTCAGAAACAGAAACTCCTATTGTCAGAAATTGTTAAGTCATAGTCATGACATGTTTGAAAAAAAATGGGGCGTTTTCCCAACTCATGAGTCTAACCTAATCTTTGTAACAACTTTTAGTTATTTTAGTCACGTCTCTCATTCTTATAGCGTGGCATCTATGCACCAAGCAAAGGTAGATGTAACTTCTGAGAGGTCAGAGGAAACACTTTAAGTAGCTATATTTATATACATGGATTAAGAGATTAGTAGTATGAGATGTTGTTTCCCCACATATCTGCTTATTAATTTGATTGCAATGAAACAACTTCAGAGGTGAATAACAAAATGATTCAAGCGTCCTGCAATAAGCTGAGAGTAAAGCAAGTTTTAAATGAGAAAAGCAGGTCTAGAGCATGTGACCAGACGTCAGTGGTAGAGCACGTGACCAGCGCTCAAGGTCTAGGTTGTCCCCCAGGGCAAGAAAAAGAAAATTAGTGAGTTCGAATCCCTACATGGGGCACCTGTAGCCACCTCACAAATGGGGCTCAGGGTGCACTGAGGAAGAAGGGGTAGGAAGACGTAAGAGCCAGAAGAATGCTGTAAAACGCTGTCAGCTGGACAGGACAGGGCCATCACACTCTTGTACCCACCTTGCTGCTATGGCTAGTTACCTGCTCAAAACTGAGACAGAGTCAGTCTGGAGTCTAGCAGGCCACACCAACTGGACCCTGCAGGCCCTACAGGCCCCAAAGGAGAGGACATAAAAGCTGGGTGGAGGTACAGAACTGGATGCAGTCTGAGGGTAATGGCAGGTGGCGGGGGCAGGTGGGGGAGAGCTGGGGTGACTATGATCGAAGGACATGCTGGACATGCACAATTAAGATAGTTCTCCTTTACACCATTGGTCATCAGTGCTAACGTCTGTGGAAAGTGACAAAGCCCTCTGCTCAGAGGGAAAGCAACCCTTCAGAAGAGTGCTCTGCAGGACGTCATTTACGTGAGGACATCAAGTTAGGTGTACTACACAACCAATTCTCATTCTCAGACATGTCTGGTGCCAAGTATTTAGTGAGAACTTAACTTCTGACTCACTGACAGGAATGGTCCAAAGACAGGCGGCACCATCTGTCGAAGGATCATGACACAGAATTAGCAGGAAAATATAGTAGGCCCAAAGTAAGACTGGATAATAAAATAGGTATTTTTACTTAAAGTAATTAAGAGAATCTTTTAACAACAGACTTGGAGGAAAAGTCTATCTGGTTCTCTCTGCGCACACCAAAGGGGCTATCCAGGTCTTTTTTTTTTCTTGGGGGGGGGGAACCTCTCTATTTCAGGAGACTGATCTCTTTGATTCCAAAACTAGTCTAGCTTAGCCTCCTTGCCTGGACATAATTGGGGACTTGGCAGGAGGGAGAGGGTGTGGGAGGGACGAGGCCTCCATCACCTTGCCCTGGACGCAATTTCCACCAGGGCTGCCTCAGGCAAAGCTGTAGGTACTGAATGGCTTCTTTAGGCCAGAGGAGGAGGATGGCTTCCAGCTTGCACCAATCCCTGGGCAGATCACCACTCCTTGGTGGCTCTATGAACTGTTCTAAGTCTGCTCACGGAACTGTTCTATAGAGCCCTTTGGGCATGCCATTCTTACTAAAAATCTGTCTACTTTAAGAAAAGAAATAAAAAGAATTTTTTAGAAAAGTAACTGCCCTAGAGGAAAGAGGTCATGACCAGGTACCAAAGCATCTGTAAAAGTAACAAATAATACATGTAACTTGAACAAATCCTGAAATGATGCTCAGAATTATAAACTGGCACTGTGATAGGTGACAAAACAAACATTGAAGTTGGTGATAGCAGAATGCAATCTGCTACACTTGTCCTCTCAAATTTAAGATTCAGAGTCTTAATCAGAAAAGAGGAGATTCTCTGTTCATTCTACAAACAAAACCATTTAACAACAAAAGGAGCAGGTCCCGGCAAATATCACGTGGGCCAGTGCTTACCTCTTTGAACTTGTGACTGAGCTTGGTTGTGTCCAAGTCAGATGGGGAAAACATGTCCTCGTTCTCGGGGAGCTCAAAGACTTCAATGGCCATGTCACCACCAGGCAGGATGGGCCCGACCTCATCGTCTTCTTCATCAGTGGCATATTCTCCAGTCTGAAAGGAAGGGGGATGCAGAGATACAATCGTCCTTATCCTACATGAAGATGTTAGTAAAACCATCGTTTTTATAAGCATGTCACCAAATGGTGAGAGTGTTAATGTTTAAATCTGGCATGCCACATGCACCCAACGTTACAAACAAATGTTAGTGCAAAGATCCAGATTACCAAGTGTAGACCATTCAGACATATGCATTATAAGAGAACAACAGTAGCGGCAGCAGCAGCAGCAAGAGCTGTTTTTTCCTCACTCTGAGTATTTGACAGTTCCACTAAACAAGATCATGTGCCTACAGGGGATAAATGCCTTCTTTGTTACATTTATTTCTGGGTGGGTACACATGTGTAGGCATACACATGCCATAGCACATATGCAGAGGTCAGAGAGCAATTTGTGAGAGTCCGTTCTCTCCTTCTACCATGTGGGCCCAGTGGCAGTCACCTTTACCTTCTGAGTCACCTCAATAGCCTAAAAAATAAGTGATGTCTTTAAATTCCTACTTCCTGTGTAAATAAGCAGTGTAATATCAGGAGCAAGGAGGAAGGAATCAGAGGTCAACACTTCACAGAGCCGGCAAAGCCTTAATGAAGCCTTCAAAAGCTTAGCAAATTGACTCTTGTCAACTGCAGTGTTCAATCAGTTGTGTTTGTTAATTACAGAGGCAATAAACTGGTAAGCTAAAGGACAAACCCGGGCTTCTAACTACACACGTGTTGCCTTATACCTGCAGAGGACTGTGATAAAACGATTTTGTTAGCCTGAAAAAATTCATCTAAGTTTTAGACAGCTTTTTCTCAGACAGCCCAAGTCTGAGCACATCATGAGACCATGTCTGCTGCAGTGGCCTGGTGTTGTTCTGCTGTTAAGGCGAGCAGGACCCTGTAGGTATTTGAGTTCATGACCTCTGAAATAAATGTGTGCCTTTGTCACTGACTTCCTCAACATTATTGGAAAGTAACTCCTCTCGGCAGCGCCAGGCTATGAGGCTATAATTCAAAATAATTGCCTGACATCTTTACCTTATGTAACTTGAGGATAAATCACTGATTCCGTGGGTTAAAAAGACAAAGCTCATTTAATTTATTCCTGCTCCTTCAAGTTGTAGCTCTTCAACATAGAAAGTGGAGATAGGACTTCACAATACCTTCAAGAAAGCCTCCATCAACAACGGGGTGATGGATTCCTCGGATTAAACAGTCTTGACTTCTGACTGCCCCTCTTCCTTTCCTGTATGCTACACTCTCCTAGTCACTGTGGGAGATGTGTTCCACCCTTTTACCTGTGCTTGGCAGGAAGGAAATCTAGTCATTCGCCTCCAAGGGATCCTGCCTAGTCAGGAAGGCCATCAGTTAATAGCCTTCAGACTTCTTTCCAAACATAACAATCTCTCTAAACTTTATACTGTGCTCTGATTTCTTTCCTAGTGCCTCAGTATTTCTCTAGTTATGGAGCTTAGAAGTAGACAGTGTCTACTAAGAAACCTGTGGGCACTGACAGTGACAGACTCAGCATCTCTTGGACTCTTCTGCACACAGAAGCTATTAGCACAGAGACCACAACCTAACGGCATTTGTCTACAGATACAAGGTTAGGATCTTTCATGGAGAATAGTAAGTTTTCAAACTGGCTAGAGGAGAGTTGGGTCCTCTCCTCACCTTTCTCTTGAAAGTAATATCAAAAACATCTTGACTGGAAGGAAAAGAGGTTGGCGTTAGGGACTCACTCATCTTGAACATATATAACAGTTTAGCATCTATAAACCTAGGATTCTTTAGACACCAGCCTCAAATGTCTACTAATTATGTCTAAGCTGTGCTCACCTACCCAAGGCTCACTCAGCTATCTGAGACTGAGAACAGCTATATAAATGGTCAATACAAAATAATAAGCTTAAGCTATTATGAATTTTCTTTTGAGATTCGTGATAATTCAATTTCACATTTCTTGAGCATGAACTTTGTAGAGTTCAGTGTCATGCTACAACATAAAGGACATGTTTGCAACTTTAGGCACTATTACAAATATCTTTAACCCTAACCCTGGAACACAGCTCAACAAGAAGCTTGTTGATTACAGGTAGCATTCCTTCAGATATTTCAATCAGAATCAAAACTGTAAGCAATTCTTGCTTCTCAGGATAGTTTTGGACTTGTCTATGATACTAGATTTGCCTATAGGTAAATAGATATCTTAGTTATCTCTGCAAATATGTTAGTAAGAATTCTAAATCCTTTCATTTTTTATTTCCCAGCTTCCTCTCTTCTACAAATCCAAATGACTGCTAACTCTGATGAAATTATTACTCCTCCCATCTTTCCATTTGCTAGTGTTCTCCTTCCAATCAGCCTTAAAAGCGTCCTGAAGACAAAGTAGGTTTTTTCACTGTCTAAAGTTTCCTTTACTGCCTTGAGTCTTATTAAACTATAAGCCTTGAAGAACATGAGTCTTACAAAACTCTGTGCAATCACTCCCTTTCACTGATCATTTGACATTTCTACCGTCAGTAGCGTTGAGTAAAGGATGCAGCTACTACTCAATACCTTAAGCATCTGGATTGACAAAGTTACATTTGTTAAATGAAGACTAAGGCATTTCTTCTCACTCCTTTATCTTATTGAGAATCTTAGTTATTTTTATGGTTACCCTGCAAGTAAAATAAATGATACGGAACAAATGATTAACCCCAAAGTAGTAAACACCAAAGTTAGGTCAAATCTGCTATTTGTAGAGAAAGATGGAGAAAGTGACACAATGCCCCCTCCAAACAAAGAGCTCCACAAAGACCTGCTGCCACCACCTAGTTCCCTAGTAACCAGCTCTTTTTCAACTGAACAAATTTAAAATCTTTAAAACAGCTGGATTCTTGGCATTCTTCCCTCACTGTGTAATCTATTTCAGATGTGGCAGGACAGCTCTTGGGATAAGGACAGACAAACAGTGAGCATCCTTTTCTAGGTTCTGTTTACCTTGTTCATTAATACCTTTTTCTTTCTGATGGTCCTGTTAAAAGGTTGGGGAGTAAAGGAAAACTTTGAAACCTAATGTTTTGCCTGGCAATATACATTTGGCAACCAGATGCCTGGGTCTGAATACGCCATCTTAATTTGGAGAAAAGGACTCAGTGAGTTCACCTAAGGGTCATTAGTAAAGTTGTTGACACTATTACATAGCAGATCCCCCACATCCACACTCCTATGCCATACCATTGTCAATCTACAAAAACAAACTCTAAAGAGGGAAAAACATCAAGAATATACTTCTTTAAAAGATTTTTATATGATTCTGCTGCACTGAGATCATCACCTGCAGCTTTGATTGTGATTTAATTCATTTTGAAGCTGTGCACATGTGTCTACTAGGATCTGAAGTTCCTGTCTTTGTTTTTCTCAACGTATGCTCATCCTGAGCCAGCGAGGGGAGGGGAGGAGGTCTCCTTGGAAGGACCAGGAAGCAGGAGCCCAGTGCTTAGGGGATTATAAAAGAGGGATTCCTGAAAGTCCAATCTAGACAATTTTCTTTTCCCTTAAGTCTTAGATGTGTTCAGTAGGATGACAAGTCTTCTCCTGGGCTTTCGAACCTGACTGATGTTTCAAGCTTTCTTTCTTACAAAAATAAGAGCCAGAACATATAGTCACTAAAAATTATTTCAGTGTTTTTTAAAAAGAATGAAAATTGCGTTTTCTGCAAGGGAAGAAAAGTGTCAGATTCCTCTAGGGTTCTGGGATGTTCTTCTCTGTCACAGGTTTTCTCGCACTAACCTTGCTGACCTGGAGGCTCCCCAATCTCACAAACCATTCCACCTCCACGGCTTCTCACACTGCCTTAAGACATGCACTGGAACAGAGACATTTTATTAAATGACCCTGTCAGGCAGCATCCTTTGGTAAACTCTACTTCTTGTTGGTAGGAAGATGGGCATGCAGGCATATTAGATCCTGGAGCACACACGGACCTGTAGGCATTAGCCTGCATTTCACCAAAGGAACATAAGCCTTCAAATATAGGATGTTGGCAAAGTTGGGACCAATGGAAGAATCCTGGTTGTGTGGTCACAGATCTGAGTTCAAGTGCTGCCTGTGAGATTTGAAGTAACCTTCTAGATCAAAGTTTTGGTTGCTTCATCTGTCAAATGAAAAGCAAAAGAAAACAAGCAAAAACAGTTCCTTACCAAGACAAGATGTCACTGTTAAATTACATGGTCCCTGGAAAGTATTTAATAGAAAGACACAGCACATGATAGTCAAAAGAGATCATCTTTGTTACTGCTGTTCTTGATGCCAACAATGCAGTGGTGACATGGCCCGAAGCCCCACCACGTCTCTATCTGGTAACCAAATATCCACTAAGCTGTTGTCTTGCAAGTGTGATTCCTGGGTCCACTAAACCGTCGCCATGGTCGACGATGCATATCCACACACATCAGAATATTCTGTGAAGTGAGGCTGTTACTCCCTGTCCTTTGGCCCAGCGCATACCTCTAACTCTCAGAATGTTCTCAGTCACATCTGCCTTTTCCCATCAAATGGAAGTTCCTTAGCTGTGCCAGGTACAATTTATCCTCGAATCCCAGTGGCCAGTGCACGGTTTGGCATGCAGGAGGCCCTGAACAAATGTTTGCTGAATAAATTAAGACAGTTGCAGCCACATCTGCACACCATGGCTGAGCCTGATTTTCCTGTTAATCTCAGCTTTCCAGTATGAAATACAGTTAAGCACAGCTGCAGCTGAGGCCTAAATGGCCCTACTGGGGATTTTCTCTTGTTAGGTTCAACCATTTGCAGTAATTTTTGCTATAGCAATGTTTACTCTGGTGAATTCTGGGACACTAAATGGTGCTAATCATAAAAATAGCCTTGATTATGCAGTTCGTGGGAATTTGTTTACTGGATTTGAATCCAGTTACAAATATTCTCAGACTCAGTTCTGAGGGAAAATAGAGGAGAATTTTGTCTCCAGAGCAAGACCTCAGATGAGGCCCTGATACCCAGCTCGACTTTTCAGTGTGAAGTATAGTTCAGCACACTCTCTAAACACTAAGGTTTTAGCAAAACGTATCTTCCCCACAAAGAGCATCTCTTTGTCCACACTGGGCCAGTGACTTCTGTGTGGCCTAGTTTTGAAATGTTGAGCCACTTAAGCCTCTAAACGTTATTTGCAGAGCTGTGAAGCACTTTCATCTGGGGCTGTTGTAAGAATACACAGCAGTGACACACTCAAAGGCCTATTCCACAGGCAAGCACACACTTAGACACTGTGAGACCTTCCCACTGGGACTATGTTCACCCTCTTGTTTGGACAGGACAACCATAGAGTAGTGCAACAAAAACATGTCTTTGGGACTAGAGAGAGCAGGTCTCCAGAAAAACTTAGGCCGCATCACTCAGGGTCTGCTCTCCCAGAAAAAAAGATTTCAACCCATTGGATACAAGGGGATTCAAGAAACTAATTACACAACTCTTCAATGTGATGCCTGGCCTGTGATGGGCATTCAAGACTCCACCCTTTTACTAAATCATTTAAAATGTATCAGGTTTTGTTGTTGTTTGTGAGCTTGTTTGTTTTAACTTTAGAAAGAGGGTTGTTTCAGCTCACAGTTCTGGAAGTTCAAAGTTAAAGGACCACATATGATAACAGTGTCCTTACTGGCAGAGATATGAGCTGGTGCAGTGTGCTTGAGTACATGCAGATGTGTGCATGTGTTTACCTGTTTGTAGTGTCTCAAACATTTGTTCGGAGAATGCTTGTTGGTTTTCATATTCTTTTACTACCTAGTCTCCAAGAAGAAAAACATTTTTTTAAAGATCTATTTTTGCTATTTTAAATTATGTGTGTGTATGTTTGTGCAGAGGTGAGTACACATGACTGTTGATATCCTTGAAGGCTGAAGGCATCAGATTCTCGCTTGGTGCGGTAAGCAGTCATGAGCCACCCAACACAGGTGCTGAGAATTGAACCTATATCCTCTGCAAAAGCAGGAATTGCTCTTAATTGATGAGCCATCTATCAGAGATGGAATAGAGAAATGTTTAAAATCAATACCTAGATTACTCATTAGCCCTGCGTTCCCAGCCTTCAAGAGCTCATGAGTTCTTTCACTTATCACACATTGTTGATAAATTATTACCACAATTTTAACTAAAGATCTTCAAAAATAAAATCTCTTCCAACTACTCAAATTCATGTTTCCTTTCTTCAATACTCTTTACTAATTTTGCTAGTTCATTAATTACCTTTGGGTTTTATAGTGTTTTATTTAGTTTTTATCTACCCGAGATAGAAAGCATATTCGAAAACCAGGGCCACTCTTGTGTCCTGGTGTCTCAATGATACACTGACCCCCAGTGACACTGCTTCCTGTGCACCTACTGAGATCCTTCCTTTCCAGGGTGGTCTGGACCCAGCAATTTAGTTGAAACTAAATACAAGGGAAGTCACTAACTTAGTTACAGGAAGTGTGACTTGTGCCTCTTTTGTCCTCTTGCTCTTTCTCCGAGTCTTCACTATTTGGAAGCAGGAATCCATGTTGTGAGCAGGAAGGGGCCACATTACAAGGTACTGAGAAGCCTGGCCAACAGCCAGCAGGAAGCAGGGGTCTGCCAACAGTCACATGAGGGAGATGGAAATGGCTCTTCTGCATCCTGTCGACAGCTGCGAGTGAGTTTGGATGCAGACCCTCTCCCAGCTGAGCACTTAGATGACCACAGCTCTGGCTGACACCTTACCGACGGCCTTGGGACAGATGTGTGGTTAGAAAGGTCCAGATGAACTGGCTCACGGTGTATTGTAGAAACATTTCTTATTTTAAGTCGCTATGTTTTGGTGGTTGGTAAGGTTTTAGGAGGAAGGGGATTCACACAGGAAGGGAGGCTGCCATAACAAATCAGGAGAAATAATAGGGATGGGGCTTGGGAAGTGGGCAGTGGGCAAAGGCTAGACAGATGCTATAGAATGGATTGGTTTAAACTGCCCTGGACAGATTGTTAGAGGAAACCTGGAAGGCGGGGTTGTTAACATGGCAGTATCAGCTTCTTAATGAGATGTACGGAATGGCTAGTAAACAGGGCCATCTCAGCATTTCCAAACCGAGTCTAAGGGGCTGCCTCATTGTTTTCTCTCCTTATAGTAAAACAGAAAATACAACGAAAGTACTATTAAACAGGAATGAAACAAAAGTTGATGGCTTTGAACATTTTGAAATTAAGGATAGAATTAAACGGTGGCTGAAAAACCAAGTTCAAATTCAGGGAACTGCCAGGAGAATACAGATCTCAAGTGGAGGGTAGATTATTAGGATTGTGGCCTTAGGAAACTCCAATTTTAAACAAGGTCAGATAAGGAAGTCTACCAACTGTCCTACAAGAGGCACAAACCACATTCACTTTAAAGCTGTATGATATTTCTGAAAAGCTTATTTGAAACAGAGCCCAACCATGCCTTTGCTCACAAGACTGGTGGAAATAGCTCTACAGAGAAGCTCGTTCCCAGCGGTCTTCTCCCTCGTGTCCCTATATAGTTTATGGCATCTGGTAGATTATTCCACGATATGGACATGCCTGTGTACACTGATCAAAGTGACCAAAAAAAAAAAAAAAAGGGAATCCAGAAGTCTAACAACACTTAAGAGGACCACTGTGAACAGAATTCTAAGTCACAGAATAGCTCAACATATAATCTATTCATCATAGGCTATGAGATAAAGAAACCTGACAAACCCTCAGGATTTACCTTAGAAACCCAGGGCACTGATGTTTCCTTTTGTCATAAATCAAAAACTCAAGTAGCTGAGAGTGTACCAGTGAATGGATACATGTGGCTTTGACACACACAGTCAGGAGGCTGTGACCTCACTGTCCACAGCACTCTCAGCAGGCTGTGGAGAGGCTGATGTGAGCCTTCCAGGATCAAGGAGGCACCAGTGATCACATCGAGTTAAACAACTGCACTGTGGGAATAACTGCCCACATGGTGGTCACAAACCCATCAGTGAACCTGATCCCTCAGGGACTGTCCCCCAAGTACACAAGGGTAGCAGCATTTTGGAGAGATGATCTAACATCTTTCCATAAACAAACAAAACTTACAAAACCATCTCCCTTGAAGTGATACTTCCCACCATGGGACCAGATGAGACAGTGAGTTTTGAGCCAGTATCCACAGAAGGAAGAAGGTTCAATACCTCTCTCCTCAACATTCCCTAGCAAATCCAGGAGTTCATATAGAAGGGCAGGCAACCTCATTAGTAGTCATGAAAAATCAGCTGAGGCCAAGAGAGAGGAGAGTTATAACTGCTATCAGTTATGCATGCAGAAGGCAACTGCATGCAATTCACAAGGCACATTTTGTTTCGAGTGCGGTTGTACAGACCACCCAATATACTTTCAAAGGTAGGCCACAATGACTGGCATTACTTATCCAACAAGGTCTTTGACTCAGAAGTCCTAATTCTTACATCCACATAGGAACTGTAATGGATCCACACCCAGGACCGTGTTATTCCGCTATTGTAATAATATCTCTTTAAACCTGCTTTTAATGTGGAAAGTAGGAGTTTTAAAGGGGTGATGCGGCTGAGAACTTTTCCTTCTCTACTGAGTTACCTTCATCACTATAAACACAACCAAAGACCCATCTTGGGATTTCCAGGAGAGTTTGTCTGTCTTAGAGAAATCTCCCCAATAGGGCTGTCGTTCCCTTCAAACAGCTAAGATCCACATAAAGATCCCACTCTAGAGACAGATCTACAATCACAGGCAACCCAGTGATGCTCCTTTTCCTTACTGATCATTATATTCACTGACTTGTCTAGTGAACAAAAGTCTTAAGATTCCCTAGTAGTCAACTACAATGACTGCAATACTTCTCACCCTCACAGAGCCGTCATACAGGGCTCACACAGGGGTCAGAGCCGTCCTCTAAGCCAGGATGTGTGTCCATATGATAGAAATGACAATCACTTTAGTGCTGGTTGCTCAGGCCTTTACTTCCCAAAGTAAAGGCAACAATAAGACTGCATGACTTTTGTACAGGTAGGGACATCTGGATACAAGGTCTGAATATACTGATATTAGCATGGCTGCCCTTGATCTGGAGGGAAAGACTATCTTTCTTCAACATTCCCTAGAAAACAATTGAAGAGAAAATAGAATGGGCAGCCACAAAAACTGCCACAGTAATGTGAGAGAGCTCAAAGAATCAATTCCTGATGCTTAAACTTAAAGTGAAAAAAGTTTTTGAGAAACTCAGTTGATTTTAACAGAATCAAAACAATATTGTTCAACTTAATAGGAAAAGCCACAGAGGCTCAGGTAATTACAGAAAGCCCAAGTGACACTTCTGCACCTCCTTTCACACAACTTCAACACTTGCCTCCTGCAGCTCTGGTCTACAGTGGACAGACTTTACCTCTTCACACCACTAGTGTTGCCACAGTCTCTTCTAGAACAGAAAACAGACTCAACATACATGCAAAAAGTTAGAGCAGAAGCCCCAAAACTCACACTTACACCTCCAAGTCCTCATTGCAAAGACTGTCTTACACTATGGCCATTGGACTTTTCACAGGTTGTCTTGAAAACATGTACATTTTCTACAATGTTTATATAGTTTGTACAGCAAAATAGCAAGCATCTTGGGAGACAGAAATATATGCTCCATGACTCAATCTTAGTTCCTTTTAATAAATGCTTCCTACTGGCAGCTAGATGAATGTCACTTGTCCTTACTGATAAATATCTTCACGTCCACGAGGCAACCTGTGATCTCTGTGTTCTCACTGAGATCTTGCAGTAACTCGTCAACAGCCAAAGCGGACCTCACACTGCAATCTCAAACTGGCAGTGTTTCTTGGGTTTCATTTTCCTTGCCCAGGAAACAATGAGGTGCTTATTTTGATGCCAGTTCAACTGTGGGAAGAGCTGAGGTATTTGTGTTGTCTCGAATTTTTATCTGCAGAACTGGACAGCTGGTTACAAGAGGGGTACATGTTACTTTTGCTTTAATAATTCTGTGACACACAATGAACCAAACCTCAAAAATTATGCATTTAGTTATAGTTTCTGTTAAATCTAATTTATACAATTATGAAACACATAAGGAGACTATCAATTATAAAAGGGTCACACCAGCACCAAGTATGAATCCCCAGTGCCATTGATGCAATTTTCATACATAATATACATACACACTAATGACAAAAAGAACACCACTCTTCTGATCTCCTAGAGGGAATTCCATTCCTGTCCTCATATGAATCTCATGTACTTTCTGGAAGCAGTTCCTTCTCACCAAGTACCTGCTAGGCAAAGATGCAAACATCTTGACCTCAGTGTTCCTGGAAGCTTTACGTAGTATGATCTCCATGATGTGATTACATCCAGCACCTTCCCATAAGCCCCCACAGATCTAGGCCCCCATATAATATACATCCTGAGTTAGTGGATCCATGACTGGTCAAGGCTATTTGTATATTTCAGGCACTACCATGACTGCTGGGCATGATAGTTCATACTTACAATCTTATCACTTGCAATGTCTAGCAGGAAGACTTTTCTTAGTTTAGGGCCAACCTGGTTTTCATAATGGGTTCTAGGTAAGCCTAGGCTACAGAATGAGACTTGTCCTTATCATAAACCAAATCATAATAATGAAGATGATGATGATGATGATGGAGTACCATAAGGTTTTCATAATGTAGAAATGAGACAGTTTCAAGCTTTTTTCTAAATCCTCAAATACTATGAACTATATTATATTCATTTCATAGACATATAATTGTGAACCATAAGATACCGCCTATGGTAATTTCATTTCTATAGTACTGAGTTGACAACACGTGAAATAAAATGCATAGCACAAGGAACAGTGACATAAACCCAGCTACCTAGCTGACATTTAATTCAAGAGAGTAAGACTATCTACCTGACCACTTTCAGTCACTAACCTCAGTGCAGAGCGTTGTCAGAATATTACAATTCTTGCCACTGTTTGCTTTTAGCTTTACATCTTTGTTTTAACAGCAGATCGTTATTTCAGCAGGAAATATTTATTATTTATTTCAGATCGTTATAACAGCAGTACAATGGGATTGTACTGTATATTGCTGTGCTTTTGTGCCCAGTCACCAAGTTGAGACGCCACCAGTAGTGGGCAGCTGATTCAATGCTCATATCCTGCCGATCTGTGAGTGCACCACAGGATATTTATTCACGCTCAGGTTAACAGATGTCAGTGGGTTCCAGTCTCCTGTTAGAAGACTATAGTATATGAGTTACAGATTATGTGTATGACATACCTATTTTATTAAGATGCTTAACAAGAGATAGAATTTTTGGATGTCTTCTGGCTGACAGTAACAAATTGTTTTCTGAATGCTGCCGAGCCAGTGTATTCTCCTGTGTGCAGACAGGAAGAGTTCCCCTAACTTCGCATCTTCCTTGAAATCAAAATACTCAACTTAAAATCAACTCCACAGGTCCCAGATGGTACTGACTTTGGTTTTCAATTTCCACTTCCTGGCATCTTCAATATAGCTGGCCATTCTCTGCCACAGGACTTATTTTGTGGCATGCCTGCTCATGCCGGGGCCCACAGGTGGCGGCCTTTTGTGATTGACTCACTTACCTAGTTTCTTTTAGCTTCCCTCTCATTGTTTGACTTTCTTAGCGGTATGCCTTCCAGAAATGTAAGTTCCTAACGGTAATGCTGTCCTTCTCTCATTTCTTTACTTTATAGAACCTTTTATTTTAAAACCAAAGGCAGGTAGACATGGTTTCAATCACTTTCCAGCTACCCTAGGGTATCTATGCCCACAGCTGTATGTAGGCTCATTACTCTTCTGGCTACTCACTTGCTCTGCTCTCTAACCTGCAGGAATCCAATAACAACAATCTCTTTTAAGGCATTTGAAAGGGCTGTCTTATTTCACTGTTCTTTCATATGAATTTTAACAACCGCTTACCAAAGTCATTGAAAATTGCTTTGCACGTTTACAAGAACTGGACTGGATGTGCAAATCAACTAGAAGAATACAGACTCAATACAGCTACTGAAATCTTCAGTTGATGGATAAAATTTCTTAGCCATATATACACTCGGTTTCAATAAAAATCAACCCTTTGAGGGTCTTCTATACCTTATTCTCTGATCTCTCTTGATGTGGTATTTTAAAACACAATTTCCTCTGTATTTGTAGGCATTCAAATACATGCTATATTTTAATAGTATGTATTCAGAAAACTTGCTAAAACCTTGTGTTATTTTGAATAAGGTACATCTCAAGTTTTCTAAATAGTATCATTATCTGGGAACTATAATAGTTTTATTTCTTCTTTTTCAATTTATTTCTCTTCTTGCTTTCTCTCACTGTCAAAAATTTAAAACTGGTCAATTTTGAAGTGTTAAACTACGGAGCATTCCTGACTACACCCAACTGGGACGTGTAACCTTTGATATGTGTTGTCAGACACAATTTGATGACATTCTACCTAAGTGTCCTTCAAATAACTGTAATGTGCTTTTAGGCTTCATTTCTCACCATTAGGTTTTGTGACCGAGTTTGTAACTAATACATGCATATATCACACAGTCTCAAGGATTTACTGCATTTCTGACATTGACGTTGTGGTGACTGTCAGTCTCATGTCTGCAGACAGAGCATTCGGTGGAATTCGGTGTCTTTGGTAATGACCTACCGCATCTTTCTTTCCTTTTTTCTTTCTCTGTATTTCCTTGTATGTCCCTCATCCACGGCCTTCCTTCCTCTCTCTGCCTCCCATGATGCTCTGGTTACACGCAGAGTTTTGCTTCCGTGTGAGTTCCATACTTTGGGACTGTAAACTCTATTTCTCAAAACATTAACCCTTATTCTTTGATAAAAGTGAAGACAACCAAAAAATGATGTACTTATTTCTTCTGAAACTCATCACACATTTAAGCTGCAACAATGATAATTTCTCACAGAAAATGTTTGTTTTTCCTTGCTACTTAGTAGTAAGCTATGGTATCAAGGGTTTCCATGTGGTGGTAGACTTATTTCCATCTATAGGGATAGTGGCCTATGACATTCCAGCTGTATTTTGAGGTTGTCCAATTAGCCATTTAATTTAAAGTATTGATATCATTTGTCTACAATAACTGAAACCAACACCAATCAGAATAACTATGTGTTAAAAAAAAGTGATGGTAAAAATGAACAAAATATAAACAAGTATTTTGGATGTATTATTATTTATTTCATCTGAATTTACTACTATTCAGATGATATTCTAGATATGTCCAAATTAATCTGCAGTGTGAGCAAGAAGGCTGAATGATGCTTCCAGTTGACAGGAGCTGTAAAAGAATCACCTGAGGCAACAGAAAGGTCCTGCCTGATATGTCATCTGGTGATAATGCTTTCTTACCAAACTGTTAGCTTAAATACACTAAATTGGCATTTTTTTAAAGCATATTCAAATCGTTCCTCATAGCACTAAATGGTGCTATGATAAAATTATTAAATTATATATTTAAGATCTACTTATCCATTTTATGCTAATCTTCTCTGTATCAAATGGCCATTTAAATCCCTTCCGACTCAGGATCACGAGAACTCAGAGTGGTAACATGTATCCATTTCAAAGGGCGGAGCAGTTATGCAAGCATCACAAGTCTGCTGTACTAAGCTCTGCACTGACCATTCTGCACTGACTAAGCTTTGCTCGGATGACCACTCATTCTTTATTGCTCACAAAATTCATTTCTATAAATGAAGGATATTTCTAAGTTAATAGATTTCAAAGTACAAAAAAGTCGTTCATTCAGTACAGATCTTGACTTTATTTTGTTATTCTGACTATGGTGTTTCAACTGTAAGCATATTTAAAGCAAGAAGGCATGTTAACCTGTGGCAGAGGGGAAAAGTTTGCAGAAGTGATGTCATGGTAACCAAGGGTGAATACCCTTGGGCTTCCATCCTCTCTCCCGTACCCCCTTTCCAGTCTTGCTCTGTATGACACTGACTCTCTCCCTGCAGTTCTTTTTCTCTATCATATTTTAAACTACAAATAACTCTACTCTCCTTTTTTCATTAAAAAACCAGTTGTATGGCCAGGTGAGGATGGTGCATGTGCCTTGTATCCCAGCACTTGGACGGCAGAAGCAGGTGGGTCTGAGTTCAAGACTAGCCAGGTTTATAGAGTGAGTTCCAGGAAAACCAGAGCTACATAGAGAAAACAGTCTTGAAAAAAAGAAAATAATAATAATAATAATAATAATTTATATATTAAATTATTTTTCAAGTTCATACATATATATAAGGTTGAATGCACGTCTACAATCTCCCTATTACTTCTCCAGAACCAGCATTCACATGTCCCCTCCAAACTTCATGTCTTCTTTAAAAAAAAATAACTCATTGGGTGCAATTACAGAAAAATGGGCAACTTATCAGGGAACATACTTCTGGAAAAATAAAAAAGTCCCCTTCCTTCCCCAGAAACAGTCAACTCCTCAGCTAGTCACTGCCAGCATCTCCTTAGATCTAGCATGAGGCTAGAGATGGAAGGAAGACATCTTCTCATAACAAAGGCTGTACAGGACTGAGCAGAACCACCACCATGACAAATGGAGACACGTGGAGTGTTGTCACTGACATCAGGAACAGGACAAGGCCATTCGATCTCACTGCTCTCATTTAATACAGTGTCTGGATCAAGAAAGTAGACAAGACATGGAAACGGAAGAAGCCAAAGCATCTTTAGTTGCAGACAATGTGATTCTACACACCAGGGACTAGAGATTCTGCCAGGAAGCCCCTAGAGCTGAAAGTGGCAGGTTACAAGTTACCATACGAAAATCAGTAGTTACCTTCCTACACACCCAAAACAAACATACTGGAAAGGAATCAAGGAAACAATCCCATTCACAGTAGCCTCAAAAAGAATGAAAGAAGAAAAAAAAATAGCTTGGGGTAAAACTCTAAAATACTGAAGAAATTGAAGAAGACACTAGAAGACAGAAAGAACTCCTGTGTACATAGATCGATAGGATTAATACTGTAAAATGGCCAGTCTACCAAAATCAATCTATGGATTCAAACCCACTGCCATCAAAATTGCAATACAATTCCTCACAGAAATTGGAAAAAAAAAGTGTATATGGAAGTACAAAGGGCCTTAGATAGGCAAAATAATTCTGAACAATAAAAGAACTGCCAGAGGTATCATCACTTCTAATTTAAGTTACATTATAGTGCGACAGGAATGAAAAAACCATCATGGTATGGGCACAAAAACAGACACATTAATCAATGAGACAGAAGAGAGAATTCAGAAACATGTCTATGGACCTATAGCCACCTGACTTTGACAAACATGCTAAAAATACATGCTGGAGAAAAGACAGAATCTTCAACCAATGGTGCAGGAAGAGTATCTACATGTAGAAGAGAGAAACTTTACCCTTGTCTCTCAACCTGAAGGAAAAAAAAAATCAATGGCAAAGCAATCAAAGATCTCAAAGTTCAATCTGAAAATGCTAGAGGAAAGAGGAAGATGCATACATCAGGACATGGGTCAAGGAAGAACTAAATAGAACCAATTACCAACAAATGGGACTTGATGAAATTAAAATTCTCTGCACCACAAAGAAAACCATTAACTGATAGAAGACGCATATACAGAATGGAACATTAAAAAAAAAACTCTGTTTGCTATTTATCTGACAGAGGATTAATGTCTAGATTATACAAAGAACTCAAAAAAACTAAACACCGAGAAAATGATCAATTCAGTAGCAAGAGGATGAACCAACCGCAACACTCAGGCTGCTCACTGAGAGACAAGGTGGCTTCCTGAGAAAAATTGTATTCAATTTAAAAAAATAAACTATTTCCAAAGTTGGAAAATGTCATTTATACTTGTCCACATGCTGCCTCTTTAGCACTTCGTGCTTCATGGTTTTCAGTGTGATAAACTGTTTCACTCAAACAGGCTGCTGGGCAGACAGTCTCTCCCTTCAGAGAAACTTCACGGCCTAAAAGGATTGGACAAAGCAGGGCTTTCTGTTGTTTTTGGATCTAGCTCAGAAATGAGTAATATTATACTTTGGCAGCTAGAAAGAAAGGAATAGTAAGAATATAATTTAAAGAATTCCACTACAATTTTTACAAACCACATAAACAAAATGAGGTACAAAAAGATGACCACGCAAAGGCAAAGACTCCTGTCCTGACTCTAGTACCGGTAGCCCCGACTTCTCCCTACTGGGATCAGTGGTGTTACACACCAAGAATATTCTTGAAAGTCAGAATGAGGTACAGGATGCTGTTCTGGAATGGATACAGTCTTCAGAGCATGTTTTAAAGCACCTCATGATTCTGTGTTTCAATGATGGAGGAGATCATGAAATATTTGAGGTTTTCAAACAAAACAATATAGCCTAAGACATTTAAAGATCCTACAAAAATGTGGTCTCTTGATCACTATTAAGACTTAGCTGTCTTGTAAGTCCGGCTCCTTGCATGTCATCAACACACTGACCCCTTCACCACACATGTTTCATGAGAGCTCCACTATGGTTATGAGTATTTAAAGTATCTATTTTGGACTCTCTATCCTCTCTGTTCATCCAAACACATAATGAAAATTTAAGACCAAAGCATCAGAAAATTCTTTGCTTAAAAAAAAAATCAGATTTAAGCAGAAAATAAATCGCTATATACACTGTATTATGTAAACATTACCCAGCCCTAATTCCGAGTTTCTTTGTGAAGGTTTTCCCTTTAATTTGAATGACAGAACATTTAGAGTTAGAGGTTAAATATGCCCGTGGTTAAATACTAGGAAGTGAGTCCAACTTACAGACCTGTTCATAAAATGCATGTTATAGTTTTCAAACCACTATTTTCAGATTATTATTCAATGTACAAAACAGACAGCTCCAGAAATGCTTTTCAGGGAATAGGAAGTTAATAAGACGTGTAGAATATTTAATTTCACACACCGAGCAAGAGGGCAGAGATAAGCAGAATTTTCTGCCAAAAAACAAACCTTAAGGAAACGGTTGTTATTGTTATTGCAGTTGCCAGACATTCCTTGCAATTCAGCCACAGTGCTCTAAAATGTTGATAGAAACAATTAAAAAGGGCTTTCTCCCAATCCCCAGACAGCAGGATAGAAAAACACAGAGGTTCAAGTGCTGGCTGGACCACACACTGTCCAGGAAAAAGAAGAGACTGCTGTACCTCTGCACTCAGTTCCCCAGATCACAGACCCAGGGTTACGTCTCTTTGCATTGCTAGAGTCACAGTAATAAAAAAGCTAGCCACAAACATTGCCAGATCTTGCTCACATAGGCCAAGCTGTGTCCAACTAGGAACAGCAAACAGCCTAAGCTTAGTGTTAGCCCTGTAATGTTTTTCACACAAAAAAAGTTACTTTTGCAAACATCTTTTAATACTTACGCCACCACAGTTTTCATTGCACCTTTCCTTCCAACTGTTACACGTTAATAGAAGCAATAAAAACAAATATTCCCTTGGGTAGCTGTTTTAAACTGCATAAAATACACTGAAAGATTCTACGAGACAAAGTATCACAATATGATTATAATGATAAGAGTTTCTAGCAACAAAAGCAAATAATAAAAGAATAAAGTTGTATCTTAAGGGAGAGTCATCTGAAGTGATAATTAATCATGTTATAATCTGTTGCCTAAAGAGAGGTTGAAATGTCACTTGTGATAAAAGGTTTTGCAATGTAATAAATCCTCCATTATCAAAGGATCTTTAAGGAAGTAAAACAATCATATACCATTAAAGTACTTGTAAACTGACTCCTTTTAACTTCAGAGTGAGCATTTCACTCTGAAACAAAGGGATACAGTTGCAGTTAATACTGCTTCTAGCCTGACCATAGAGCCTTCAAGCTTTATAATGTTCTTAGGTAGAAATACAGCCAAAATTACAAACCACTGCATAATATACATATCAGAACTATATCACCTCACCACATCAGCCGGACACTGACAGTTACAGATTATAATGAGAGATTAAACGTTGTTAAAATTTACTTGAAAAATTTACCATGCACCCAGAGCTTCATGAAGCTGATTGGGAGTGTTACTGAATCCTCCCTCCATGGATATATTTCAAATCATTGAAGAAAGAAACAAAGAAATTAGGGAAGAAAAGAAAGGAAGGAAGAAAGACAGAAAGAGACAAAGAAACAAGGAAGGAAGAAGGAAGGAAGGAAGGAAGGAAGGAAGGAAGGAAGGAAGAAGAAGGAAGGAAAGAAAGAAAGAAAGAAGAAAGAAAGAAAGAAGAAAGAAAGAAAGAAAGAAAGAAAGAAAGAGACAGACAGACAGACCCAATGAACGCATTCTTTCTCTTAAACACAGAACTGTTATCCCTCCTTGCAGATGTGCATGTATGTGAACGATTGAGCTTCAGATCTCCATCTCCTGCTCTTTGGGAATCAATCCCTCCCTATCCTCCGGCCTCCAGGCAGGGGCCACTTTCCTTGTGCTTTTCAAAATGTGAATGGTTAGCACAGAAACAGGAATGCAAATTCAAACAGAACTGGCTATGTGCTTATTGGAAACTCTTCTAGTTTAAATATTTGGAGAAAAGCAGAAGCAGCAGAAATTTAAATAGTTTGAGGATTATCTATACATTTCAAGTTCTATTAGAGCATGACTTATAATTTCCTAAAGCATTGCAGCAGATGAACAGAGGCGTAAGTAATACACGACAATCTCTCCCTTCACAAAGGGCTAGTGTCCTTTAACAACTGCAGGAAATATTTCTCACATCCAGATGTTTCCTGTACAGCCAATTCAAGCAACCTGTCAACGTGATGTGCTCCAAGTCAAAATGAACCCTGGATAATTTGATCAAAACCAGAAGCACTGCACTGTTCTGTGGGCAATGCTCATCTTGGTGCTCGGTGGGAAGGAGCCAGCTGCACATGGTTGCTCTGTATGTAATCACAGGGTTTTCTGGCTGTGTCGAGGTAAGGTCACAGGAGATATTAGCAAATGAAATGATTCTAAATTTGAAATCACAAAATGATTCCATGAGTTACAAGGGAAGTGGAAAGTCAAGCAACGGATGGTCCATGCCCAGGGCCTGTCCTAACAAAGATACGCAAATCAACACACCGCTCAATTATATATGAAATTAAATCAATTATTCAAGTCCCATCTATCTATTGGATATCCAATATTGGTCCTCCTCATTTCCTTCAGATCTTGGTCATTTTACTTTTCATTAACAGACAAAGAGGGTAAACAGAAAACAGAGATAACACTCCAATCCTCCAACTTAATATTTGGTAGCATTAATTAAAAATCTGGATCAAGTGACAACCCTGGAAGTTGTAACAGTGGAGTGAGTCTTCATTGTTTGTACAGCTTTCATCTCTCCTGTGCCCAGAAAATTAATGGCTGCTTTGCCTGGGCCTGCTGCAGGACGGTGCTGTGGACACCTAAGAAAGGAGAGCGTGGGAGGACAGACACAAAGACCGACCAACCGACTCCAAGGAAGACAGTGCTACTTGCAGCAACACAGACAGCTTCAGACTTCGACTGTTACAACCCATAAAAGGAAGAGAACATTCAACTTTTATCCTTTTTGTAAAACATTTCTGTATTGATTAATCTTCCCTTTAGACTCTATGTAGTTGATACTTACGCACTGCTGCCTACAGTAAAGCAAGTGTCCAAGTATTCAATGCCCCTATTATGAGAAATACAAAACAAAGGCTCACAGACCTGAAGAACTACAAGAAATGCCATCACTCAAAACAAGAATCCTCTTAACATCTTTTGTTGCCCAGTTCTTCTGTGTGTCTGAATAGAGACAGAGCCATGAGGGGTGTCCTGTGTGCCCCATTCAAACGCAGCACAGAGCATTGTGCTGTGGCACTCAGGCTTTGGGGCCAGGGAGAGACCATCTAGCTGAAATTTCCTAACTACTAGCTGAACAGCTAGAAAAAAAATCTCAGTTACTAGATTTGTAGGGGGAAAATATATATCTCCAATGCTTTAAAGGTTCAGTGAGATTGACTCCTAGACAAGTGTATGATCCTAGTTTTTACACAATTATTTCCCCCTAAAAATATCTGCTCAAGTGGCAATGAACTCTGTTTGCTTTTGTCAAACACCTAAATAAACCCCACATGAAAAGGAGAAATCTCCTGTGACATTATGTCCCTAAGAATAAATGTTCATCAGACTCATTCATTCACACAAACACACACACACACACACATGAGAGACAGAGAGAGACAGAGAGACAGAGAGACAAAGACAGAGAGACGGAGAGACAGACGGAGAGACAGATGGAGAGACAGACAGAGAGATAGAGAGACTGTTGAACCATTTGGGAGCTACGTGTGATTACTCAATTCCTCAAAGCACCTGGAAGAAACAGGATTATGACATAGCAAACTTTTACTTGAGGTTTAAAATGACTGGATTTTCTTAGTGCCAACAATCTTCCTTGTAAACCTCTCTTTAGCTAAACACAGGGAAACAAAACAAAATTAACTTCACATCAAGCTGACCTCGAACTCAGGATCCTCAGCGGCCTACCTGTGCTTTCCCAGGGCTGTCTTTATCTGTGTGCTCTCACACCTAGCTCTGGACTGGTTGCCGTATTTTCTAAGCATGAAACACTAGCTACTAGAAGGAGTTCTGAGGTGTTGCCTGATGCCTGCACATTACACCCAAGAACAGAGTGGAAAACAGACTCAGGTGGGCCTCTTCTTTTCCCACCACTTGGTCTACAGATCATCAGACACAAAACCTTTCACTCAGAGTAGAGAGGCAGAAATCTAGACCTCAGACACTGCTTCTATCATCCCGCAGAAGGCTTGCAGCCCACATGCCTCTAGGAAAGCAAACAACGCTCGAGCGGGGAAGTAAAAACTACGCCAAGTCTTTGAGATCTTGTGTTTAGTTTCAAAATCTTAGATAATATATTTTTAGATTTAGTATTCCAGTACAATAAGAAAATTCTTGCCAAATGTACTCCATGAGTGCAAACTGAAATGGAGGAAACAATTGTAAGAGACAATTTCCTTCACGGATAATCATTCTAATACACTACTCTTTGATCTAAAGGTAACTGATGCCAAGTTTGGTGGCCACACTTATAATCACAGAAGCGGAGAGGCCAAGGGCAAAGGGTTGCTATGAGTTCAAAGGCAACATGGGCCCGCTTGCACAGAGGCAGAACCTGTCTCAACAAACAAACAAAAACAGAATAAAACAAAACGTTAATCCACATGCCACCTGCAATTTTCTACTGTAACAAATGGAGAGTGAATCCTCATTATGCCACAAACACATGAAAAATTAATATATGTTTGACTTAAAACATGCTAAATTCAATACACACTGGAAAGACCTGAATGTCCCCTCATTAATCTCTTTCTATGTTCAAGATGAAAGAAAAATAAGTCTACATAAATAATACATTCAAATGAGCGAAGGTTGAAGGTATGAAATATTACTGTGCTTGTATCAGCTGACATAAAGAATATTTATTTTATCTGAGCATTTACATGTTTATGAAGTATGAAATACTACAGTTAGGTTGTTGATGAATCTTTTGACATGCCCAAATGAAATGTATGCACGTTTTGAATGTGTTTGCAATAAAGTGTGCTGTCCCCGAGTATCAGCGTGCACTTGGCACTGACACCAGAAATAGCCCAGCATCTGTGTCTCATTATAGCACAGAAGGGTTCCAGAGAGCTGCGTTCACTTGGGGGTTAGTGTCGACTCATTCGCTTGATCGTCTACAGAGCTCCGGATGTAAGATCACTCCAGTGTGTACCTGTGCCATGGGACATGCACCAGTGGAAACACTTTGCTCTGCACTATGTTAGCACAGATCACTGTGAGCACATTCAAAAAACTTTCTCTTCTTGGGGTGAGGGGGGGATAACCTCTGGAAAGCCTCAGACATCTTCACTGCTTTTCTGTCTATGTGTGTGTATGTGTGTATGTTTTCATTTAAATGTTTTACTGATTTTTCCAAGAAAAAAAAGTATTCCTACTTTAGAACGTTTGGAAATGATTAAAAAATATAAAGCAGAAAGAAAGACTATCTAATCCAACAATACAGCCATTATTTATGTGAGTTCTTTGAAAGCTTGTTTCTAGGAAGTTCTTTTCAATAGTGTGTTAAAAGTTAAGGCTGATTTGCTCCCACAGTGTTCACAAACACCAGGAATCCAACAAATTCATGATGAGAAGAGCAGGTCCAAGTGATACTTCCTTTCTACGAGGTTGAATTTCAGCTTGATGTAGGCGACACCTTCCCTAGGAAATGGCCAAGAGCCTGTGACACAGGAGCAGCCTGTGAAAAGTGCAGGGAAAGGAAGACCAGTGGTCCCTACCTCATCGTCGTCAGCATCATACTGGGCATAGTGCCTCTCCAGCAGTTCCCTCTGCCGCCTCTCTTGTTCCAGGGTCTGGCTGATCAATTGGGCAACCTCACTCACTTGGCCTGGTTTTTCTCGTCCAATAACGAATCTGTGGAAAGGTTAACAGAAACTAATATAGTACAGTCACAACAGCTGATGAAAGTGGACACACTCAAGCACCCAGCAGGCTACTTAGACGAAGAAATACTATGACCCATGTGCATGGCACAGATTAGGGATGATAGGATTATTCAGCGAGGGAAGCTAACAAACACATAGCTAACTAGAAGAAGGGCAGCAATAAAGGATCATCCATGAAGAAATAACACCCTCAGGAAAGTCGTGACAGATGTAATATGGTCCACAATAAGTCACACGATTGATGACTTAAGAAAAGGAAGACAGAACATTGTTTCCAGTACCCAATGACCTAAAACATTTCTAGAACAATGTCCCATAACACTGGAAAAAAAAAAACCTGCCTGAAAAACATTCTGCAGTAGACCCTACGTTGGGTGGCTAATGGATAAACACTGACTGTTGATAAGTTACAAAGGCCTTTGTCACAAGCAGGAGAAATAGAAGGGTTTTGGTGTGTGTCTGTGTGAGTGGATGTGTGCTGGGGTGTGTGCGTGCGCGCGCGCACACACATTAAAAAGAGGGTAACTCAAGAATTGACATTAATCTTATAAGACACTGAGTTAAGAAAAACTGTAAAAACATTAACTCTCTGTAAGACATGTTGTCTATGATCAGCCCTTGTCAGTAGAATGTGGTTTATTTAACATTACTTTCATATTAATATATGATTCTATTTTTCTAAAATGCAAATAATATATTTAATATACGTGGTTTTTAAATATGAGTGTCATTACTTGAAGTGTTACACTTAGTCTTTTCTACACTTAATTGATAAACATCCCTTGACTATAGGATGTTGTTCTAGTCAATCTTAAGATGACTATTTTCAGCATAAGGACACTGAAGATCAAAACTTTCGTTCTTACTTAGCTGCCTCTTCCAAATGTTTTCACATGGTTTCAAAGAAGACTTAGCTTAGTCATAAGCTCAGTTGTTCATTACTTCATTTACTGCTGGCAGTCAGGTGTAAGTAGGAGCCTACATATTTTCTCTGTCAGATATAATTCATAGAGGAAGATACATCTATTCAAAATGGTTGGTTCAATAAAAATGACAAACACATAGGCCTGAGGTCACTATATCAATGAAAATACAGGGACCAGCAACCAACCCAAAACATTTCCTCATACTGCTTTCCAGAAAACTTCGCCACTCTGGTTTCATGTTAATCTTCTGAAGTTTCAATTAAACCGAACGGCAGTGTATAGTGAATGTTTTACTGTGCACAATACACACTTGGCAGACATATCCTTCTATTAATAATTCTAAAATTAATATGGATTTTGGATAATATGCATCAAGTTATTACAATTATTTGTATGTGAGCCTTTATAGACATGCTTTCATTCTCCTTTAACAAGTTACTAATAATGGAGTTGAGTCAGAAGGTAAATGGATGTGCAACTTTTCAAACAGTTGCCACTTTTTCTTGTGAAGAACTGTGTACCATTTCATAGTCAGCTCATAGTACAGGAACTGTGTCGGCTGCACATCCTCACCCCACCCGGTGCAGCCACCTTCTGCAGGCTCAGCCGTTCTGGGGGGTGTCTGCCGATGCCATTGCTCTTACAATAGGGAGCCATCTGTCCACAGCTTACCACTCGGATCTCTTTTAGGAAATTTTTTTTTCCAAAAATGTCTATTTCTAAATGTGAGTTCTTTATTTCTATGATTGAGGTGACATGACTCAATGTGTCCTGGTACATGTTATTGTCTACAGATCCTACAAGTGTGTATATGCATAAAAGGCACACATATGTACTTATGTGTTAAATCTATTAGCATCTCCCAGTTTATGTTTTCCCATGTCAGCTTCTCAAATTATGTCTATGATGTTTTCAAACAGCCGTCGGTGTCTGTTTCAACAGATGACCATCTACAATACCATGGGGAAGAAAGGAATTCAGACTTGCAATGTGATGAAGTTGTCAAAGCTTCCCAGTGACTATTTGTCAACACAATAATAAACATGCAACTGCTCATGTCATACTGAGTAGCTTTCAGTGAATAAACTGCTGAATGACATAAAAATAAATTATGTCTTTCAGTCAATTCTAGTTCTTAAGATTTTTTTGTCACTTTATGATTTTTCCATTTTTTTAAATTTCAAATTATTTCTTAAAGCTAAATATGATTAAAATTTTCCTAGTTTTTTCTTAAATTTTAAAAGTAAAATTTAATTTTCAGGCATAATATGTCATAAGACTAGTTTCTTTCTTTCCAAACAGCAAGTGATTTCAACACCATTTGTTAAAAAGACTGTTCTTTACAAATATTGAATTACTTGACTATACTGTTGCAAATTAGTTCATTCTACATTTGTGGGGTGATCTCTGGACTTTGCAGTCTGTTCTAAGATGTGTTTATAATTCTACCAATACAACACTTCCATGGCTGTTATATAGGAAATGTTGAAAGTAAGTGACAAGTTCTTGACCTCTGCTGTTTTTCCTCTGCATTTGCATGTAAACTTTCTAATCAGCCTCCCAGTTTTCCCAGAAAAACCAGAGCCCACTGGGATTTGTTCTGGAGTTACTTTAAAAAGGCATTTTGACAATATGAGCTCATCTGATCCATGAACACAGAACATGTCTGTCTTTACTTAATCGTTACTTTCTCAGATCCAAGGTCTTAACCAATTTTTGTTTTATCTCCAAGTAGTTTATAATTTTTTTTAAATTGTAGAATGTTGAAATATAATTGAATCATAAATACTGGCCTTGTCTTTTGCAGTCTAGCTAAACTGAATCACTATTTCTATGAGTTTTCTGTAGATATGTGAGGATTTCTCTAAGTAAGACTGTATCCTCCATGAAGAAACATATTTTGACTTTGTCTTCATTAGAGTTTTATTGCCGTGAAGAGATTCCATGACCAAGGCAACTCTTACAAAGGAAAACATTTAATTGGGGCTGGCTTACAGTTTCTGAGGTTCAGTCCATTATCATCATGGTGGAAGGCGTGGCAGCATCCAGGCAGACATGGTGCTGGAGAAGGAGCTGAGAGTTCTATATGTTGATCAGAAGCCAGCTAGGAGGGGACTCCCTTCTGTACTGGGCAGAGCTGGCACCAGAAATTCTCAAAGCCTACCTACACAGTGACACACTTCCTCCAACAAAAGCACACCTATTTCAACTAGGCCATACCTCCTAATAGTCCCACTTCCCATAGACCAAGCAAATTGAAACAATGAGTCTATGGGGGCCAAACCTACTCAAACCACCACAGACTTCTTTCCCTTTTTCTGTCTACACCTGTTAAGAAGGTTTGACAGTATCTTTTCTATGTTTCCTCTTCTATTATAAGATGTGAACTCTGGATTACCGAAAGGTATACAGGATGATTTAACTTAAGAGATAATATAATCTCTATAAGATAATCATTAATGTTTTAAAATAATATTGATGTGTCTATTATGTTTTGGTAAATAAATGTTTATCAGAAATTGTGTCTCATATACGTCTCAGACACATATAAAGAAATTTAAACATCCTAGAATAGCAGTTTTAGACAAGCCTAGACTGGCATTTTAAGTGTGTTTTTAAAAAGATTTATCTATTTTATGTGTTTGAATGCTATGTATGTGCATATATATAGGTGTCTGGCATCATGTATGTTCTTGTTGTCTACAAAGGTCAGGGTATCAGACCCGTGGAACTGGAGTTACTGTAAATTATGTGGTTGTCAGTCATCAGGTGAGTGCTTGGAACTAAATGTCAGTCCTTTTAAGGAGCATCAACAGTTCTTAACCACTTAGCATCTATCCAGCCCTTTTTGTATATTGTTGTTAGTTGTTTACTTGTTTTTGAGACAGGGTCTCAACTGTCCAGCTATGACTGGCTTGAAACTCACTGTATAGACTAGGCTGGCCTCAAACTCACAGAGATCATCCCATCTCTACCTCTCTAGTGATGAGATTCGAGGTGTGTGGCACCATGCACAGATTTTTTTTTAAAGTGTATTTTTAAATGGATCACATAGTTAGGGTTTAGGGATGATCACTCATCTACTAGAAGGTGACAGAGTGACAGAGTAATTAAAAAATACATACTAATGAATATGCAAGCTCAAAGTGAAAACAGAATTCAGATTCATTTCATTTAACCCATTGATTTTCAGTGTTGTTAAAAGTATTCGGTATGAGTATACTGTATTTATATCATTTCTGCAACTCCCTCTCTTCTGCAACTCCTCTTGACTTCATGACCAATTAGGGACTTGTTCCTAAGGAAAACTGATTCTCCCTTCCTCAGCAACAGTGGTTGCCTCAAGCTCCTTACCTAGGGTGGGGCCCTGTGGAATTCCCCCTCATTTGCATTGATCATTTAAGCCTATAATGCTTTACCTTCCTTAGAAAATTCCTTGGTCAGATCTCGAGGAGTAAGAGTGTTTACTGAAAATGATGAAATGTTTTCTTAGGATTCCCTCAATGTACTTTACAGAGAAAATGAGATTCGGACCTTGTCTTCTGGTCAAATATCTGAATCTGTTGCTGCTAATTTTTTTTACCCGTCCCCCCCCCCCCCCCCCGTTGCTGCTAATTTTAAAGGTGAGTGGAAGGTCTTGATAAAATCTTGTGAGATATTTCACATGAATAATTGTAAAAACAACAAAAGCCTAAACATATATTACAGTAATGACTTAGGTAATCACAAAGCACAATTCAAAACTCCAATATGATATATTTCTATCTTTAAAAATTACCACTACTTCTAACCTGAATTATTTATAATAAAGCTGATATGAACGAGTCATGCACTATAAAAATTTCATAGGAAATAAAAACCACCCAACACTTTACAAGACAGTAGCACTATAAATCCTAACGGCAGTGCTGCTTATCAGCACGGCTTTCTGCACTCACTCATGTCATTTAACATAACATACCACTCGTCTATTGCTAGTTTACATGAAGAATCAACTTAAGGTCTAATGAAATGGAAATGATTTGGAATCGCCTAAGACAGAAAATTGATCTCATAAAATGGCTTCACTTTTAAATGTGTTAAACTACACATGCCCATTCATTTGGGCAGCTTTTCTGAGCCACGGCAAAGGACCATGGTTACAAACATCTTTAAAGCCTGAAGTACCATGAAGCACACAAAGTAGAGATTTGTTTTAACAGAACACAACTCTTTTAAGTATGATCCAAAGTAAAACCATGCAGAAGTGGAAACAATGTAGTCCCTTGGCCCCATCTTCTTTATGTGAAATTAGTATCTAATCTCATGTGTCTGAAGAGGTGATCAAGACTAAACTATATCACACACAGAAGAACTGAGATACCTAAAAGCATGAGAAGATCTACTTATAGAAAAAAAAAATGCAGCCAGGTGGTGGTGGCGCACGCCTTTAATCCCAGCACTTGGGAGGCAGAGACAGGCGGATTTCTGAGTTCGAGGCCAGCCTGGTCTACTGAGTGAGTTCCAGGACAGCCAAGGCTATACAGAGAAACCCTGTCTCGAAAAACAAAACAAAACGAAAAAAAAATGCAACACTCAGATTACCTCTCTATATGTTAACTGAGTTCATAAACACGTAAGATTAGATCATGTATAAATCTACCTACTAAATGAGAATTCAACATGAGTTGTCAAATTTAGCATTTCAGTTATGGATTAAGGATACGGATATTTTGGACCCTCACATTTTAAGCATTAAAAGCATCTAGAAAAGAAAAAAAGTGATGACTTTGATAATATAATTCCACAAAAGTATAGAATCCACAGCGGTTCTGTGACTTGAACTATGTCAATGTTTCTAAGCTTTATTTTTATATTTTTAAAATGAAGACAGTAGATAACTATTATAAAATCCATATAATGAGTTCCAGCATTTGGTAGCCTGAGAGTGTCTGATACCAACTAACTGCTGCTTTGAATGGAGATTACACAAGGTTGAATGTATTTACATGTTTATTGTACCTAGTGTCCTATTAATCACAGTTCTAAAAACAGATTTTGAGCTCAGCACAGGAAAAGCAGAAACTAACTGACTTAAAGAAGTTAGATATTAGGGAAGGGTTGAATGCCGGCCATGGAAGAAGTTAGGAAAACTGACAGAAAACTAAATGTTTTCTTCTAGTTCTAACTCTGTCATGGATCTTTTTTGTTTTTGTTTTGGGTGATGGATAAGGGTATAAAATATATTTGATAGTGAAAGAATAAAATGCAGTGTGACTCTCTATAGCTTCTGCTCTGACTGGCTGTTCTAAGAATATAGAAGATCGTTACAATTTACAGGGCTTTGGCTAGGGTTAATCTTGGTGTGTGGTATTTTTTTTGCAACATTTTTGAGATAAGATTTATTTTCAAACATATACTCAGGAGATTTTTGTCTCCTTTTACTAGTTATATACAAAATATAAATCACATGAGCAGTTCATTCATCCTTTGCTGTGATGGAGACTGTGCATAGGCCTCATGCCAGCGGGCAAACATTGCCATGGAGCTGTAATCTGGCTTTCACGATCACTTCCAACTGAGTTTTAAAAATTCCAAATACAAACCAACTGAGTGAGCCACCTTCAGTCTTGTCCCCACATCTCACTACCTCCTTTACATCACTTCCAGCTGAAGTGAGGACAGCACATGTGTTAACTAACTGGTCTGCTCTACACTGGACGTTTATGGGGAAGAAAAATATTCTTTAACACTTCTTGAATTTTTTACTTCACAAAACGCTGGAATGGTAAGGTATACTGATATTTAATGGTAAAGAATTGAGTAGTTGATTCAAACATGAACAAAATAAATTAAAATTTGAGGATTTTCATTATTGAGCAACGGCTTTTGTCTTAGTCACTGCTCTAATGCTGTGAAGAGATGCCATGATCAAGGCAACGCTTATAAAGGAAGTATTCACTTGGGGCTGGCTTACACTTTCAGAGGCTTAGCCCATTATCATCATGGTGAGAAGCATGGCAGCACATAGGCAGATATGATGCTCAAGAAGGAGCTAAGAGTTCTACATCCATATTAGTAGGTATCTTCCATAGAAAGAGAAAGACACTAGGATTGGCTTGGGCTTTTGAAACCCTCAAAGCCCACCCCCAGTGACACACTTCCTCTGACAAGGTCAGGCCTCCTAATCCCTCTGAAGTAGTGCCACTCCCTAACTACCAAGCACTCAGACCTGTGAGCCTATGGGGGCCATTACTATTCAGAGTATCACAGCTGGGATAGGGTCTTCAGCATGGTCTCTTTTAGTGTTTTGAAAATGTCATTATCATGTTTCAACATGTGTCATTTCCCTACTGCTTCAGGCAAAAATATAATAAACAGGTTAATAAATCAGCTATTCTTTTTATTTTCATCTATTATGAAGCCAAGAAATGTGCATATTTTACTCTCTGGCACTTAGATGTCTATATTACAGAGCATTCCTTTGATTCCTTTATAAAATTTCTATTGAGCTGTCAAAAAAATAAACAACCTTAACATTGCATTTACAATTAGGTAGGCTGGAATTGCAAATATCCTAGACACTTTATGGGAACAACATGAGAGGGTGAATGGAAACTGATGGTTTATAAATGCCTGGCTTTCAGAAATAAGTTCTAATTCAAATGTCGCTACTCAAAAATGAGAAATAAATAATATTAAATTTTTAAATCTTGATGTACAACTGAGCTTAAAGTGTAAAAACGGGAAAGTTGAGCCAATTTCCAGCCGTTGCTTCTTATGGAAACAATTCTTACCTTGTGTAAGAACCTGAATGTTATGTGTCGGTAAAACATAAATAGAGGCACAGAACTGAAACCTGAGTATCGTGTTAGTGGTCACAGATCAGAGATTTCAGAGTTTTGCAAACTGTACCTCATTTTTCCCCACTTGGTACCTTGAATGGCCTTTCTCTGAAATGATCAGCTCTTAAAATATCAACTGAAAGCTACTGAGCAAGTGCTGGTAACTGATAGCCATCCCTCTCAGCAAAGCTAATGGATATTAGTGCTTAGTGACACACCCATGCCTTCTGCCTCTTACCACAGCATACTAACGCATACTGCTCTTTTCCCTGTTGGGAGCTAGGTTAACATAACCCTCTACATATTGGCAAATAAATATATCTCTAAAAATTTCATATAAATGTATCTTTAAGTCTTCAGGCATACAAATATGTTGGCTTTTCAAAGCCAAACCCAGATTGTTTAACTTGAAGTATAAACACTATTTTATAGAAGTGAATTCTGAATGTAACCCAGTACTAATTATAACATTTTCCTATATTGTATTTCAATGTTAAAAAGTCAAATCCATTTTTTAAAAGTTACCTAACACATTGACTACTTTGTCTTGATGTTTAATGAGAAGCTCCCAAGCAAGTCTTGGACCAAGTGGGGAAGTGCTGTATGGACACCACAGGGAATCGCTCCATTGGCTGAAGACCCCACAGAGCATCCTCCTGAGTACATCAACCCCACCCCACCCCACCCCCATCATTTTACCTGCCTTTCTGATGACTGTGAGTATGGTAGGAACCAGACCTTGCCTATGTATTTGTCTAGGTTGTGTTCCTCAAAACATCCCTTCAGCATCAAGGGCTGCTTTCCCAATGACAAAGTCCAAGCTGGAACTCATGTTTGGACCACATCAAATACACTGCAGGAGGACACGGCTGCCTTCCTTTCACTTCAGCAGTGTGCTCAGAATAATTAGCAGTTTCATGTTGAAGAGGAGAGCCCTATGCTGTTTTCACAGTTACACTCACTAAATAACATCTCCTTAAGGTGTTCATCAAGAGATTTTGGCAAAGTGTAAGACATTTACAATGCTTTCAAAAAAGTAAACTAAATCAAATAATCGAAAAAGTAAACTAATCAATTAAAACTGATTTCGAAGTTTAACCAGGGTTGACTCAAAATGGCTTTCTTATTTAGGAGTCATAATTGTCCCAACCAGAGCACAAAATAGAAATTTCAAGGTCTGCAGCCTCTGTCCTATTAAAGACGAAAAGTACAATTCTTCAAAGAGAGATCCTGGCTGACTCTTAAAAACAATACACAGAGTTTTACAACACACTGCCTGAAATCATTCAGCCTGCTTGTCTAATAATGCATGCTGCTGGTGCGTGAACAACCATTTCAATTCCAATTGTTCCAAAGGTGGTTTTGTTAAAAGAAATTGAGAAGGAAATTAATATTTACTGAAGTAGTGACTAGGAATTCCATCTCTGTGGCAATTCCTGCTGTGGTAACAGTAAGGTACACCATACAGCTTAGCAACAGAGGTGTTCACACTGGTTTAGTATTCAGACAAAATTTCCACTGTAATTATAAATATTGATAGGGAAATTACCATCCATACAGGTAGAAGATTACCAAGTTGCTCATTGGAAAGCCTCAGATTTACCTGACGTTGCCCTTGGTATTCCGCAGAACAGTTGCAGCAAAATTCTGTGTGACCCCCACCAGGCTGATTCCGTCCACTTCCACAATCTGGTCATTGACTTGGATCCTGGAGAAAGAGAAACCAGCATCTACAGTGACTGTCTCTACTAATGTACTGCCCTTTCCAAGGAAGGAACAACCCAAGGCTTGCTTTTAAGACATTCTCACCGATTCCAACCTTATGCACAATATACTCCAGACCACAGTCAAATATTGTCAAGATATTCATCTTCAAAACAGTACTATGAAGACTGCAGTTAGTACAGGGCTTACCTTCTAAGTACAGGGACCTGAACTTAACACTTAGAAACTATTAAAGGCCAAAGTGATACCCTATCTCAAGAAAAGATAGACAGCACCCGAGAAACAAAACTTGAAGTGGATCTCCTAGCGTCCACACGCATATACAGATACATGTGCAATATCCACGGGAACACATAAATGTATGTACATATACGGACATTACAAAACATAAAATCTCCACTGAAAGCTAGAAAGTTAATACTGAAAAGATTCCTTTTTTCCCACATATTCTTAAGAAGAAGGAATAGTTGTAATGCACGGCAGATCTCTAGTACTGTTTGTACCGAATTAAATGGAACAGACACAGCTGAAATACCCTTTGTGCCTAACACCTAGTCACTGTCACTGCTCTCCTCCCTCAGGAAAATATCAGGAACCGATTGCTTCAGTGTTTCAAATATGCAATGCTCACCTGTGTGCATGCATGTTTATATATATATATATATATATATATATATATATATATATACACACACACACACACACACACACACACACACACACTTAGATGTGTGTTTCTGTATGCGTGCCTCTGAGATGCATATTATATTAATATTGATTAATGGCTAAATACTTCTAAATGTACACATATGTTTTATATATGTCACTTTTTAGTCCTCATAATAAAATACTGTGGGCATAAAGCAAACTGGTATGAAATTGATAACATACTCACTCACCCAATTACCAGTTTATAAAACTTGAGCACTGTGCAATATTTGAATCAGGCTTTTTCCTAACATAATTCTTTACAAAAAAGGGAAAGCCCTTTGGGTGTGGTCCTACAATCTTAGGGCCTTTATTTCTTCAACAGACATGGCCATACGCTATTTTTTGTGTGTCATGTTTAGCCATGGATGCCAATGGATACACAAATATAAATGAATGTTTCAAATTTTTAAAGTGTACTACTCATCTTACTACTTGCTTTACTCACTCAATATTAAATTTGAGATTTGTTTCTGGCAACTACAGTTATAATTCTAGCTAATTCGTTTTGACAACTATATCATAGTATCTTTTATGCGTGCATCAAAATATATTTGTCTACCTTTTGTAGCTGGACATGCATCACTTTCAAATTTAACTATTATAAACACAGCTGGAAATAATCTATTTGATAATATGCTTCCAATCACAGGAGAAATGTATGGAAGTAAATGTATGGAAGCTGACAAATCCTTGGGGCCTTCAGATCTTTTCTATGGTGTCAACCGGGAAGGTTCATAGCTAAGCAAGCTTCACTACTCTGACATCACTACCTACCTCGTTCCTTACAAAAGGCAGAGGAGGCAGATGTGCTGGGCAAGGACCAAGGCACACGGGGAAGCTCAGGCGAGCTCTCTTTCACCCCTTACTCAGACACCTCGTTCCCCAACCCTTTCAATCACATTTATTATCTCACTACTTTCTGAAATAACTGGGAGATGAATCAAATCTTTGACATCGTTATTTTATATTTATGAAAGTCATCTTTTAAATTCCTTAGTGTTCACCTGGATTTGAACATCACATTCTGAAGGATCCACGGAAATGACCATGAAGCCTGTCACACTGTGGCACTGCAGAGAGAAGGCTCAGTGCTGAAGCCCAGCTCCACAGCGCCAGCTCAGACAGCACGGTGACTCTCAGAAACAACACAAATACTCTTTGCCGCCATTCGGGTTTGCCAGCAGGTTAGTTTTCTTTCTTTTTTATTTTTCTCCTTCTGCACTTTGTACCCTCCTGACCCAGACTCTGGTTTGGCTATTTTGGTTCTGGCCCTAAGATGATGATGATAATGGTGGTGGTGGTGGCAGCAGTACATGGGGGCCATGGACGCTCACAGTTCAGCAGTGAGCAGGAGCAGGCTCTGACTGCCTTACATGAAGAGCTCTGCCGGGGTCACTGAGAACCATGGCCTTCATGGGACAGCTGAAGAATTTGACTCACTTCTCCGATTTTAATTCTCTTCTGAATTTATGAGTTCAAATGTTTTCACTCGCATTTCATTACAAGAAGTTCAGAGTTTACAGAAATACTCTGTATGCCTTTGAAGCATACAGTTTCTCTGAGGACTTCACGTGTGGCTGAGGTTGCAAACTGAAGCTATCTGTGATTGAACATCAATGTCTTTCATTATGTGATGATGAAATATCTTCCTAAGAATGGCATTAAATAAAAATCACAAATTCCATAAACTTACAAAGATATGAGCCAGTCAGATTTTGTACCGAAGACAATTGAAAATGCTAACCTCGGGTCTAGTGCTGGCTCCTCTATTCTGTCTTGTAGATCTCTCTCTCTCTCTCTCTCTCTCTCTCTCTCTCTCTCTGTCTCTCTCTCTCTCATCTATCATCAATACCACATTTTCTTGATCCTTGAAGCTTTAGAAGAACATCTTGAAGTCAGATCATGTCCCCTTCCAACTTTTTTCTTATCCTCCATGACTGAGTGTACGATTTTGGATCTTGTTTCTTTCCATATAAAACATCCCAGTCCATTCTTTAGTATCACTGTCATGGTCTGGATGTGAACTATCCCTTACAGGCTCTTGTGCGTGGACCATAGATCCCCAGCTGGTGGCACTGCTTGGAAAACCCTACTGGAGGAAGTCTGCCACAAGGAATAAGCTTTGAGGTTTTGTATCCAGGCCCCACTTCCTGAGTGAGGATGATGCAGGCTCAGCCCGCTTCCTCCATGCCTTCCTTCCTAAGATGGACTCTGTTCCCCTGGAACTGTGAGTCAGATAAATCTTTGCTTCCTTGAGTTGCTTCTGTCCGGGTGTTTTTAACACAATGAGAAGGAGCCAACACAGCCACAAATTAACTTAGAGATTAGCTGCTGAAATTTCATTGGATTTCCCTATCTGTGAGAATGAATATAACTCCATTTATTTACCTTTATTTGATCTTTACCAGAATTCTATTGCTTTACCCAGAGCCTAAATTTTGTCAGAAGGACTTAATTTTTGGAAGACAACATAACTATTATTTCTATTAATTTCAAATTTCATTTATTACTGATATACTGTAACACTAAATAACTTTTGTATAATAAACTCATATTCTACCAATGATAAAATTATCTTAGTTTGAGGAGTTTTATTTTTTAAATAAATCTAGCTTGAAAGAGTACTCTTGGACATACTATTACAGAGGACAAACCGCCTCTGCTTGCTTTTGATGTAGTCTTAGAAAGCATGACCAAATTTGCTTTCAGAGTCTGAGAAGAGACCAAACCCCATTCTTCTGAGAATACATCTAGAGACGGTCAGGGATGCTCCAGTGCACACAGGAAGTCTCATAGAGACCTCCCTGTTCCCAAATTCACGTTCTGTATCATACTGACGCCAGACAGAATGGTAACAGTGAAGATTCATTGAATTCAATGGCTACTCTAGAGACTGAGGCAGAAGAGTTCACTTGAGGACAGGATTTGGAGGACAATGTGGCAGGACCTCTACCTTAAAGGAATAATAAACATAAAACAGAGGACGGGGCGAGGGCAGAGACAGGCGAGCTCAACTTCAAGTCTCCAAGCTTTGGTGGCCAGCATCCACCAATCTACAAACCAGCAAGGGCATAACTAACTGGGAACAGTATGCTGTGTGAGAGAGGAACATGGCAATTAAACAGATTATACCCAGCATGACATGAAAAAATCTAGAAACATGTTCCTCACTCCAGGTGGAGGTGAGAAAGGAGCCTATCTTTAGAAAGATTTACATTATTCTAAGCCTAAAATGCAGCCAATAGCTGCCTATCGATAATGCTGTGCCTACTGTAAAAAGTGCACAGCTGGCACCGACCTCCGGAGAGCATCGACACCGTTCGATTTCTGCAAATGTTTATTCACATGCTTCTGGTCAATGACTTCAGCCCAACTTTCTTATTTCTTATTTTGTAGAAGACCTTGATATTTCAACCACAAATTACTCTAAGAATTACTCCCTTAGTTAGATGTCGAAGGCTAGTCTAACTAAGGTGTGGACTGCCTTTAAAGATTAGGAAGCAAACAACCAAAGTAAGTCAGAGCCTTCTCATTGTATCGTACAGAATGTATACATCAATGTACTGTAGATTGTGTAATCAGTATTCTGAATGAGACATGCAGGAAGGTCAAGGAAGAAAGCTACCACAGATAGGAATACAACCTTCCTGACTGAAGAGAAGAAACAAACAGGCACCGTTGTTCCCAAGGTCACAAAACACAATACTTCTTTTTTTTTTTTTTTTAAAATAAAAGACACTTTAGACAAAAAACTTGGGACAGTCAACTTAAAGGAGACTAACAGATACCAATGTGTACATCTAAAACCAGGTCTATGGATAGGGCCTATACCATAAAGTCAAAAACCCAAGCCTTGTGGCACTCCAAAGAAAGAAATACACAATATAATGATAATGTATGGGTAAAATAAATGAAGATAAAAGATGAATGGTCAGTTTTACATGAAAATAATGTAGAATAGCATCAATACATAAAATAATGGTTTCAGGTCCAATTAAAGGAAACAGAGAAAAGAGGAAAACAAAATTCAGTGTCTTTTATGCTGAACTTGAGATAGAAATCAGATTATCAAAGAGGTTCCATGTATTTCATGATTTAAACATGAATTTGAGAGTCTTTCCTAGACAAGCATTAAAAATAGAGGACAAAGGAGAAAACAACATGGGAGGCCATAATTTTTGAACAACAATTTTGATACAATGTTACAAGTAGGGTATAAATATAGACTTCAACATGTTTGAAGGTTAGAGTCCCACATTAATTTTGTTAGTTGTGTTTAATCATTTTGTTGCCAAAATGGAGAAGGAGGGAAGAAGTTTCTGTTAAATAGTGGACATGGTTTGTATGGGCCACTTATTTCTGTGCATTCTCACTGAAACACTGGTGAACAATACACTTTCAAATGAAAGTAGTCAACAACAAAAAAGCACAGCAAATACTTTATTTTCTAAAAAAGTAGAAATATAGGAGATCCGGGAACATTTTAAAAGGCCTAAAAAAAAGGCCTGAAGACACATTTCATAGCCGAGAGCTCCCACTTTTGGCGATGACCTCGGCTCAGTTCCCAGCACCCACATCCCTTTCCAGGCAGCAATGCTTTCTGGCTTCTGTAAGTAGCTGCATGCATGCAGTGCACAGGCGTACATACATGCACATGAAGTAAAATAATTAAAAAATTGTTAAGGACAGGTGCTCAAGAAAAGTTAAATATTGACTAGCAATTAAATTCACATTATTAAAGATTTATTATGTGACAAAATTCAGTCTGACTCAGGTATGGCAGGAGCTCTTTGGGAGTTCTGCTCAGGCGAGCATAAACTGAATGATGCTTCTAAAGAGCACTTCAGCAACATGTTCCTATTAACAAGCAACACACACAGATATAGTAACTCTACTCCTAGGGATTAGTTTCAAAATGATCAGAGATGTTCTTGACAATTTGTATATGAAAATGTTGATATGATCCCCATCTTGAAATCAAAAATATGCCAAAATCATCTATAAGTCTCACATACAGACACAGACACACACAGACACACACAGACACACACACACACACACACACACACACACACACATTTTTAAAATGGACTGTGAAAATGAACTGCAGGCTAAACTATAATGTACTATTTAATGCTGACTGTGGAGCTAGACACCATGGGTTTACAGTCAGCCTCTGCCACTTCCTTGTGCATAACACATAAGAAACTTTGGTTTCCTTTTATATACAGTAGAAGCAATAAAACACATATTAAATCAACATTATTAGCAGGAGCAAATAAGTTAAAACACAGCGAGTACAGATCACTGCTTTTACAATGTAAGCATTCAACAAATATTTTCTTGATGAATAAAATAAACACCCAAGGCTGTAGAGATATATCCCTTTATCCAGGATCTTACTCTCCGTGCTTTCGATTACACCTGATATCTGCTGTCTGAAAGTATTTCGTGGAGAATTCCAAAGATAAACAGTCCCAAACTTTTAAACTGCATGCCATTCTAAATAACATGATGAAATCTGCTCTCTGTCTTGCCTGCCAGGACGAGAGCATCCTTTGAGCAGATATATGTACGTTGTGAATGTGACCTCCTTGCTAGTCACCCACAGAGCCACAGTGCCTCTGTTCAAGTAACTCGCTGTAGTTAACCCTGGCCAAGAAGCACAAGGCAGACATGTATCTCAGAGTCAGAAGATAATTTAACTGTGCCAAAGATAAATCCTGGGCTTCCTTTAAGTGAAAAGATGAAATCTGTCAGCTTTTAAAGCAGGGGAGGCAAGTACATTCATATTCTATGGTCAGAACAAAGGCAGAGCAGTTCTGGCCTGATTTAGGAATCTACCTAGACAAGGAGCAACCCTGTGGTAAGAAACAAAGTTGTTCTGACTACAGAGCTCCCAGAGGAGGCACAGCAGAGCCCAGCAACACTGGGAGGAAGGGTTGGGTAGCAAAGTCTTCGAGTTCTTTACCATTCACCCCAGACATGTTCCTTATTACCCCAAGCCAGCACTGAATATCATCGATGTTGTAAGAATGATGCTAACATTTTTATAGCAAACAGGGAACCAGCCTGAAATGCTTTCCTTAGCTGAAGCATCACAAGAATGACTCCTTATTAAGCAAGGGCATGGGTAGGAGAAACTGGAGGGTCTAGCCTAGAGAGTCTACAGTCTATGACCCAAGGCCAAAATGAAATTCTCTCAAATGCAAGAGAAGTAATACACATAGCCAGACTTCCAAAGAAAACTTACCATGTCTAACAATATAATTAACTTATGAGCAGAAAACGAGTATGGCATGCCCTGATTCGTTTCATGTGCCTGTGTAAAACACACACACACACACACACACACACACACACACACACACACACACACACATCAAAGAAGAAGAAAAAAAGGTTGTAGAAAATACTTTAGAGGGGAAAAGAAAACTGGTCATCTAGGGAGAATTTATCAGCAGGAGTCCTGGTGATAAACAGCTAAAAGAAGTCTGTCAAGGAGAAGCCAGGACATTAGGAAGAAGTGTGCATCTTGCTCCAGAAAAGATCCTGAGGAGTCTCTGAGGAGTCCAAGCTACCATGCACTCCATGTGACAACACTGGCAGCAGCACACGTGCTCTCCAGCCCTCTTCTCAAGCTGCTGGGAGGCCTCAGGACTGACTCAGGACCAGTGTGTCCGGCTCATGAAATTACAAGATGGGCTATCTAGGGTTGGCTAATGTGTTCAGAAAGCTATTTGTCAGCATAATACTTCTGTGAAGGGGGCTGGGGACACTCTACTTCACAAGGTCTGTCAACAACCAACCAAAATGAAAGGCAGGGACTCCAGCCACGGCAACAGTAACGATGTTCAGTATATTTCAGTGTATGTGAAGATGCACATCCAAAACAATATCCCAACTCCCCAAGGAAAGATCTAATAACAAAACAGTGCAGAACAACAAAGAAGCAAATAGGTTAAGAGACACCAAATTTAATTTTGAAATAAATTAAAATTTTAAAATTTTTTAATAACATATTTGACAGCCTATATTTGACAGCAGATCCAAGAGTGCTGATGCAGCCAGTTTCATTGTGTCTTCATTTGCACCCAATTCACCTAAAAGGTTACACAAAATCATTTAGTTTTGCTTGATACTAACTAAGAATTATTTCCTATCTCCCCAAAATGATTTTTACAGATAAGGTAGATTTTACAAGTTTAATTTACTTGAAGAAAGGGGGCCTCTTCAATGAGCTACATAATGGTAGTAATAGTTCCTATTTTAAATTTTTATTTATTTATTTATTTATTTATTTATTTATTTATTTATTTATTTTTCTCAAACTCAGAGATCTGCTTGCCTCTGCTTACCAAGTGCTGAGATTAAAGGCGTGTGCCACTACACTCAGCTTAATTTCTTGTTTATTTATTTATTCTATGTTGTGGGTTTTTTTTTATGCGTGTACTCATGTCCACACACGTGGAAATCAAAGGACAGCTTTTAGTGCCACTGTATTGGCACCAATAGTTTCCATTACTAACTTGGGACCTTTCTTGAGACCCTGTCTCAAATAAGTGAGTAAGTAAATTCAGTGTGACCCCTGCCCTTAGGAACCTCATGTATCTCAACAGGTATTGGGGCAATGGAAGATAGAATGTGTCTCAACAGAGACCCATGCTTCACAGACTTCCTGAGAAGAAGGTGAAGTGATTCGTAATCAAACATAGAAACCTTTGAGGATGTTCTCTGAATTCTGCTGTCAGAATCTGGGGTCACTATTCATTTCTATTGTCAATCCTTTGCTTCCAGCCTTCCATCAGAAGCCTGGTGGGAAGCTAAATCTTTACATTAAGGTGCTTGAACGCTGAGCTGATGAAAGCTGAAACGTTAACCCATAACTACCCGGGCAGGCTGGCAGCCTCTGCCGTGGAGAGTTCTCCTTTTATGATTCCAAGCACTGTGCTAGCACTTGTTTTTATATAGGAGAAGATGTGGAGAAACAGTAGTGTCTAAACTCCCTTAGGGTAGAATTGACTTCTTAAGTTGTCTCCCCACCTCTGTCACTTCAAAAGCACCAGAATTATTATTATTCATTTTAATATTTCTGAAGTAAAGTCATATGCCGACTTTCCCAAGACATGTTCTTCAATCATTGTGTGTCATGGCCCACTTCACACTGAGTGAGTACATGAATAGATAGACACAAAGGCAGACAGACAGACGCACATTTACTGCATAGATATTTTGCTACCAATAAGAAAGTAATTGAAGTGTTTTTCACATACTCCCACATCTGAGAAACACTAATAAAATGGTTTTTTAATCAAAAGAAGAAAAGTCATACATTCTGACAGAAATGTGCAGCCAGTTCCTGGGATCCAGCTCACACTCGGCAGCAGCATCCAGCTCACCTGCCATCCCGCTGAGCAGCACCTCCTTCCGTCACTGTCTTCACAAATATCCCCAGCTTCTCCAGTCCAGCATCAGCACCAACGCCCATGCCGATAATGCTTATGCCAAGCCCATCCTCGTCTAGGAGAGAGAGAAGACAGTGAGCAGCTGGCCATGGTCTAACTGGACTAGCTGGCTGGCGAGGCTGCATGCTCCTCGTAGTTTTGTTCTTCATGTGCGCACAGGACAAATTATAGGTTTGCCTCCATAGAACAAGAGTCCCCAAATGAGTCAAGAGTTCCAGACATTTTTTGCTACTTTTGGTAATTTAGTGTGGTCCCAGAAAAGGCAATAATTTGGTCTTGAATAACTAATAGATCTCACAGAGTCCCTGATTACCCTACCCACTACTTTAGTCGTGAAAAATCATACATTCAACTACCTTTATAATTTTAAATAAATGTGACCCTTAGTTATTTGGAATTTCATCTTTTCATTTTACTATCTTCTCTTTTTTAGAAGATTGCATGAAGCTTGGAGTTGGATCACTTGAGCACTTTCCTTCTGTTCCTTACACCTGAATTTGATATCTAGCACAACACAAACAAAAGAAAAATGAAGATTGGATATATGAGTGAGTACAGTCCTCTCTGCTTCTACACGAGCGTCTACACTCATCAGTAATAATGTATCCATCTGCATACCTATATGTATATACATACATACATAGGCAAGCACACACTCATGTTTATTGGCTTTCCTTTCCTTATACAAATAGGACTTCATTTCTCCCTGCATCACACACGTTTAAAATTAATGATTCTTTGTGGGTAAACTTTTATAGACTTAAATCATTTCTAGTGACTGCATACTATTTCATGATGATATATCATGGTATATTAAATCACTTCTCTATTAGCAATCCATCACTTTTATTTCCATTTTATTGGCCTTGTAAGCAGTACTGAAAGTTATATTTCAAATTCACATACAAATCATGTGTTAATTCACATTTTCATTTGCCCTTTCCATGAGCAAATATAGTTCATCACCAGTAAAATAAAAAGATTTTGTTAACATTTCAAGGTTATTTTTCTGGAAGCCCCAAAGTCTTTGTAATCATGATTTATCAGCAGCATAAAAAATAGATACTAGTTAATCAACAGCTACATATCATTAAAGGAAGGCTCACTCACACATTCAAAAGAATGCACTTCAAATAATTTTCAGCAATTATTATTCTCTTCACCAAGTGCTTTAAAGGGGGTTGGCCTCAATGAATATCTCTTGTCACCAGCAACTGCCTTTATGACAACTTTGTTCTAAATCCATGTAGAAAATCCTGTCTTTCTCCTACATTTGTTTCCGAGATGCTGTTAGCAACAAGCTGATGTGTGTTTTGTTGTGGATTCAGGATTCTGTGGTCTACCCTACGTGAGTTTTCTGATATGAAGTTCAGCTGAAGACATGTCCACCTTGACTGCAGGCATTGGAACGTCTCCAAGGTGAGAACGGGAGCATTCTCTAATGTGTGAGTGGTCACCAAAGACGACTCCATCCCATTACGTCACGGTGTCTGCATATATGCAACTCTTCATATTTACTTCATTCAAATCATTCTTCTTGTATGAATAGCCTGAACCTGATCAGGAGGATCTTCTGACTCTCCGCACACTGTGGGAATTCTGCCCCAAGTTCTCTTGTGCTTGTGCAGCAGTGGGTGAAAGGAGGGACTTGGATATTGGTCATGTAATATGGTTCTCATCCCTCCTAAAAGAATTCTTTTGTGGGTGTTACAGGTAAACCACTGGTCTCATGGTTCACACTTATGATATTCATGAAGTTCTTCTGGAGTGAATTTGTTCCTTCAAATGATGTGTTCATAGTAAGTGGATCTGGCGCCTATCCATGTGCTCTGCTTGAGATGGTTCTGTAGGACTGGTCCACATTGATGAATGCCACCTCCTTCCCCTCCCCGCCAAAAGTCTCTGGGGAATCAGCAACTCACCTGCATTCCTGCTCACTGCCCTTGCAGGGGGTCTCCTCATTATACTGACCACCTGTTAAACTAGGAGTGTCAAAGGTGTTCATTAAATTCCACGGCTGCCACTGAGCCCCTACAAGTATCCTGTACTTAAATAATTCTAGAAATTATTCATTGGCTTTAAAATCTATTTTCCCTGCATGGACTCTACCCTTCTTAACATCCTCTTTCTTCTTTCCATAGGTCCTCTTACTGCTCTAACTAGAAAGTTATTTACTTCTTCTTTCTTTCTTTCTTTTTTTATTTTATTTTTTTTTATTTTATTTTATTTTATTTTTTGTCTATTAGCTTGAGTCATCTTGAATTCTAGTGTAGACTTCCACCAAGGAGAAAGAAACAATTGAAGGACCAAACATGGATGGAGGAGAACAATCATCTTAACCAGAGGATGCTCCCAGCACCTCATCTCTTCTCTGTTCACAGGGGTGAGTGCCACGCCCATGTGAAGTTTGAAACCACAAAAGTTAGTCAGGAAGCCCAGGAGTGGGCCAGCAAGACTGCTCAACAGGTAAAGGTGCTCACTCCCAAGTCTAACACCCTAAGTTCAATTCCCAGGACTCACAGAGTAGTAGGAAAGAACAGACTCCCAAGCTAGACGTCTTGCGATCTCCACATGTCTACCGCACCACACAACTGTCCCTCTTCCCAAAGATGCAATACATATAATTAATATAAAGTTTTAAAAGGAACCCAGTAGTGACCCTGAGCACTGGTCTTTCTTCCTCTGCACATTCCCAGGGACAGGCAAAAAGCATTAGGTAGACAAAGCAGTCAGGAAAAAACAGTGATGCCCTCATATTACAGAAGATGCTGTCCCTGACCTGGGGTCCAGCCTTGCTTCCTCTCAGGAAAGAGGCGCTTGCTGCTACAACATTCCTTGTGTTGCATTTGAGATTTGAGCCTGTCTCGAAGGACTCTGGGTTAGTAGATTTCCTTTCCTGTAAAAGGCCAGGTTTTCTACTGAATTTTTCCTCTTTATTATTATGATTTACAAAGGTTCTTAGAATATTACAGATATTAGCTTTGTTATCAAGAATGGAGACAGTTTTTCACTGTTTTTTTTTTTTTTTTTTTTTTTTGATGACATAATTCCTTTATCAGGTTAAGACTCTACATAATCAAAATGGTATTTTAACTTTTCTAACTTTTGGTTTCCTGTTTTGGATTAGGTTTTCCCACCAACCTAGGCGATACATATTGTTGTAGATTTTCTTCAAATATAGTATCATTACTTTTTAGCATTCAATTTTAATTTGATTGACTTTCTTATACATGCTACAATAAAGGTGCTAAACTTTATATTTTAGATAGATGTTGAGTTATGACAGTGTGCATTTCATAATAAATGTTCTCTCCTATTGATATTTCCTCCTGTATTTTCAGCTATTTTCCACTGACCAAGCACTATAAATATAATTTTTCTAAGTATTGAAGCTTTATATTAGATCGAGATATTTGGCAAATTAAACTCTTCATATTTTTACTCTTTCCTCAGGCCTGGATGTTTCTATATAAAATACATTATTATTTTAAACAACACTCTCTTATAACTTAAGTTTATTGACAGTTCTATCTGTATCGCACTGAATTTAAAGAAATGTATAAAAGAAGAGAAAAGAAAGAAAAGTAAAGGAAAGAAGAGAAAAGAAAAGTATAGAAAGAGTGTATCTTGAGCCTTCCTATCCAGGAATGTGATAAATTCATCTTACTTAAGTCTTACCTTTTCCCACTTTGTTTTTCATTTGAGACAGTGCCACTCTATCTATGGACATGGATTTTTGCTCTGGAACCCCTGGGCAGTTCAGACCGGCCTTAAACTCATAACAGTTTTCCTCCCTTAGTCTTACATGTGTTAAGACTACAGCAATGAATCACCGTACCCAGCAAAATATTTGATGACTTTCTATAAATAAAAATATAGATAAATCCTATATTTTATGTAATAAATATAATCAGTACTTTGCTGCTACTGTAAATATTTTCCCATTTTACTCTTAAGTTATGCATATGAATAATGGGAAAACCTATTAGTACCTCATGCATCTTGGGTCAGACCTCTTCCTTTACAAATTATCTTAGCAATTCTAAAATTAAAAAAAAAAATGGAATTGTGTCTCTAAGATAGAGACAGATACTGCTCTGATTTAGCTACATGTCCCCTTAAAGGCTCATGTGTTATACAGACGTCATCCTCAACTTGCCACCGAGATATGGTAGAACCTTAGGACTCAGGGATTACATGGTGAAGTTAGGGTGGGCCCTTCAAGGGAACAAGGAACCCGGCCCCTTGTCTGTCTCTTCTGCTTCTTGGCTGTCAAGAATGAGCAGCTTCCTCTGGCACACACTCCATTCTACTGCTTTACTACAGGCTCCAAAGCATGGCCAACTGCCACAGCCTGAAGCCATGCATTAAAATCAGCTTGCCTTTCAGCTGTTATCTGAGGTGTTGTGTTTCAGTCACAGAAGCCTGACTCACCAAATATGGATATGGGTATTCAGAAAAAGGAGATGTTTTGTAAACTTACTCTTTTATTCTTTATACAGGTCATACCACTTAAATGGCATTTCATGTTTTTCTTCTTTAGGTGACATGTTTTTCATGCTTCCTGGACTTAAAGTAGAATTCCATTGCTTTTGTAATTTGCATTTTGCAAAATTTATAGGTAGTGTATATTACATGCTAATTTGAAGTTTTTAAACTAAAGTTTACCAAACATAATTCTATATGACTACAGACTTTTCCTCTAAATTGCATGAAGTTAACTTTGCTAATAGATGGCTACAGTTTTTTTCTCATATCTAAAAACCCATTTTCTCTCATGTATTCTCTGTGGATGTTTCCTTGTTTGAAATTTATTTCACCTATAATTCTAAATCTTGCAGTTGGTACGATAGCCTTCATTTTTTTAAATAGTAAATTAGTTTTGGGAAAAAAAAAAACCAAACCTCTTACTCTTCATTTTATCTGAAACAAAAGGGTCAAAGCGACACTGGTTTTGTGTCCTTTATGAGCAATGGAGTCATGTGACTCTGAAGCACTTCCATGTTTTGTCCGTGAATACCACCCTCATCAAGCAAGTCCACATTTTATTTACAGGCACCTTTCCAAGTAAGCACTTCCGTGGTTTACCTGTAGACACTATTCTAATGAAATGCTTTCATATTGTATATAATAAATACCATTCCAACTGCTATTATGGCAGCTTGCCAATTTATTGGTTTGATAATTCACATTGTTAGAAAATAAATCATTTCTAGGTACACATCACGTGTGTCAGAGTTCAGGGCCGGACAACACGCACGGTACACATTTGTATATATTTTCTACACATATTCCAAACCTCAAAAGGTTTGGAAAATTATTAGTCAGAACCCTAAGATGGAACTGAATTTCAGATGCCTCTGCCACCATGTGTTGGGGTGACAGGCATGTGCCCCAACATGGGGCTTGTGCTGCCTTCACTTTTAGAAGTGACTTGGCACTGTTAAAGGGACCTTCACTTGTACAGGTAGTCTTCACCAAATGGGTCGGCAGCCAGTGCCCCAGCTCATCCTAGCAGCACATTTTGTTACCCCAGACTGGCATGTCCTTAGGAAGATGCGTCCTCTGGCTTCTTTGCATTAGGTTTTAACATTTTCATTGATGTATGAACACTTTTATAAATTTAAAACTCCAGCATGGAGGAAACAGTGGTACACTACGCCATCACCACAGGTGTTCACATGCAAAGTAAAGCAACTCTGAAACCATGAAATTCCTGACTCGTAACTACAGTCACTTCCACACTGGCACATATGAGATAATTCACTGCTACTGATGCTTTTATTAAGGCAACTGCGTAAGTCTGAAACGCAGCGGTAAGTTAGGTTGTCTTCCACAACGGTGTACTTTTCTGGTCAGCTGTGTATGACCGTCATCTCCCTCAGAGGAAGAGACTTCTTTGTACTGGGACAGGTCGCCAGTTGCTCTGTTATGAGCAACCAAATCCTCCCAGCTTGGGGATCAGGACTAAGCAGTTCTTTTGAGTATTTTTCAGCTCTTAAATTTTATGTCTGTATTTGGTGATGGATGTCAGTGACATTTCACAGTTTCAAAAGTACTTGCTGCTCTGAGAAATATAGATACTATATGAAAATCACATAGTAATGACAGCATGTGTTGGGGTTTGTTCCTGTTTCTTTTTTTGAGGAAGAAGAGGAAGCAGAGGAGGAAAAGGAACAGGGGGAGGAGGAGGAGGAGAAGAAGAGGGGGAGTAGAAGGATGTGCCTTTATTGGTTCTACCTCCCTAAACCATTCTGCTTTGTAGGAATCCAGACTGACACAATCACCATCCATGTTCCTAATAAATTTATCAGCCCAGCTTTCTCACTATTTGATATGTTTTGCATTAGTTAAGACAAAAAGTTGATAGCTCAGTCAGAAGGGGAGGTGTAATCTTCTGGAAAGTACATCTATAATTGTCCAGATTAGATTTGGGAAACATAACCTTTGAACATTAAGAAAAAAAAATTGCTTAAACATCACATAGCAAATAGCCATTAAATTGCTAAAAGTCAGTTATAAAGACTGTGCAGGAATATTTCATAGGAATATTTATGTGATCAAGAGTTGGTTTTATTCTTACTACTGCATACACCTGCCAGTGTAATGATCTACTGGGCCAAGACAACTCTGTGATTTTCTATCCCAGGACTTCTTAAACACCTTAAAGACATTTTGAAGTGTACAGCTGATCACATTGTTAGCTTTTTCATCTACTGTTTTTGAAAACCTTTAAATAAAAACATCTGAACCTTCAAAAAATAATCTCCTTTACCTTTTCTGATTTGACTTTTTTCTTAAATGTTTATTTTAAAGAAAGACACTAATGTAATTTTTATTTTGAGTAAGGCTTTTACTGTATATTTTACATGAAAAAAAAATCCCTTTCCAAGACAGATGGTAATAATAGCTTCAATTTTCTGTCAAATATGTATCTAAGAACTTTATAGTTTCCAGATTCTCATGATAGTACTGAGATTCTAATTTTTGTTCAAACATAAGATTGCTCTTCTTTTTTTAAAAAACAATCTCATGTTCTACCAGCTGTGTATTTTGCCTTTATCGACAGCTTTAAATGGATTTGTTTTTATTAATCTACTCCTAATTTGTATTCTGCCTGTTAGATCTACTTATGAAAGAAATATAGTAAAATTTTGAATAACTTTATTTCCTTTGGTTAGTTAATTTTCCCACTTTAAATTTAAAGTGAAATATATGGACACAGTATAGTTTATTCAACTGTTTATCTGTGAAATATGTTTAAAGAAGAGAGTAAGTAGTCTGTTACTACACAACTATAATCCTAGAGACAGAGAGGAGAATTGGCAATTGCAGGCCAGTCTGGGCTACACAGTGAAGCCATGTCTCACACCCCAAGAACAAACTGGGAAACACACACAAAGTGGAAGAGGCTTATGATACTAGGATTTGTACGCTGAGGCAGGAGGACACCAAGCTGGAGACAAGCCAGAGCTACTATAGAATTCAAGGGCTTTCTGGGCTACAAAAGCAAAGGTATACAAAAGTCCTCGTCCTATCAATACAGAAACCACAACCATTGCAGAAAGGTTTTTATACACCTGCCTAACTTTCCTTAACTCTTGGTGACAATGTATCTATTTTACCCATCTTCCTCTGAAAACACTAACTTAATAAAAAATAAGAACTACTCACCTGTGTATCTCATAGCCTTCAGTTATATGCTGTTCAGTTTTCCCTGGGTTTGAAATTCAAGCCAGTTAGAAGAGTCGCCAGTGACTTCTGTGACTTCCTCTTTCTGCACCCTCGACCTTATGTGTGGGGAGGCCACACACACACTGCTGTATGAACTGCACTCACAGTCTGTCACTGACTAGGTATGCTGTAAGCCTCTCATAAATACTTGGGCTTTTCTCAAGTTTGGCTTTATCAGCAATGTGAGACACTAGTATTTCGTAAGACCCTTCATCTATATTTTTAAATACACAAAAATGAAAGCATCGCTCTCTGTTTCAGCTTAACTCCAGGTGAGCGTGTCCTTTAACACTCAGTAGAATACTGGGCAATCATGTATTATCTAATTATTACATTATCCATGCAGTTTTCTGTTTCACATTTATACAGAATTCCCCTTTGATTCATCTTTACTGTTTGAACAAGTTGATTGTGTCTTTTCCTCTTCACTAGCAGGAAGCGAATTTCTCAGATAACTTGTGTTCATGAAAACTTTATACATCAGCAACGTCTCTTCTCAGGAGAAGCGAATGCTCCCTGGGTGCACATGGAATTCTGGGGACACCCCCTTTTCAGTCTGTGGACCACGAATGCACACTGCAGGACAGCTCCCAGGGCTGGAAAGCAACTGATACTATTCCAGCATTCCAAATACTTCCACTTCACTTGTTCTTTTACTTTGTTCTTTTTTTTTTTCTATCTTGTATTCTGTAAGACTCTTATTTTACCTTTATCCACTAGGACTCCCCACTTTGCTGGGGATCTATTTGGCATTTTCTCCTCCTACTATTATTAACTGTGTATCTCTCTTCACTGTTTCGCTTCCATTGTCTACACTTCATGTGTCAGTGCTATTCCTAGTTTTCTTGGGTGTTTGCAGTCATTTGACATGGGTTTGGGGACATTTATTCCTTTGGACCTCCTAGGTCACCAACGTGAGTCTCAACAATAGCCATGCTCATCGTCCCAATGTCTGCAGCCAAATTTTTCATTTAAAAATCAATGAATTTGTTGTTGGTAATGTGCTTAAGAATGTCTTTTTAAAGCCACTATTTACTATCTCTAGTAACTTTCTTTTCTTTTTGGCTTTTCAAGATCTGACTATCTGCCTCCATTCTAAAGGCTTCTCGAATCTGTTAGCGCTCTGCTCACAGGGGCACAATCCAGTTCCTGTTTGCTTAGCTCCCGTGAAGACAAGCACAGCCATATCTGCTCCAGGCACCGAATGCTTGCAGGTAGGTCCTCCTTCCAAGAGGAAAACTCAGGACAAAAAGTCGGCTTCCTCTTCCCCCTTTTCTCTTTCAGTCTTCTCACAGACAGAGAATGGCACATTTCTGTTTGAAGCTTTTTGCATCTCACTGTCTTCCCTCCAAACCTTAAGTTTCCAGAGAGACTTCCCATCATCAGCACGTTCTGAATTACTGTGACTACCCCTCCACCTAAACCAGAAAACTCCAAAACTTTTCCTCAGATCAGCCTCCTGTGGGCTTTTACCTTCACCTTCACCAGCACTTCCAGTAACACCAACAAAGTAATGGGACACACACACACACCACACAGACCATCTTAGTCTGGGTTACTATTGCTTTTCTAGCCCAAAGTTCCAAAGTCCTTCCACAATCCTCCCAAAAATAATTGGGCAGGTCTGTCACAGCATGATACTGGTACCCATTTGTCTTAGGTTGGGTTACGATTCCTATGACAAAAGCAACTTTCAAAGGAAACGCTTTGTTTAGCTTACACTTCCCCATCACAGCTCATTATCAAACGCAGATAGGAACTCCTGAGTTTCTTAATTGATAACTGATGTGGAAGGGTCCAGGCCATCATGAGTGGTCCTGGGTTCCATAAGAAAGCAGGCTGAGCAAGTGAGGAACAAGCCAGTCAGCAGGACCCCTTCACGGCCTCTGCATCAGCTCCAGCCATGCTTGACTTCCTGACCCAACAGAGGCGTCTTCCTCTCCAGTGACTCTAAATTGTGTCAAGTTGACATAAAACCTAGCCAGCACATCCCCCATATGAACCTGCATCCCAGTCAGAGAGAGGAACTGGGTTGTTTGGGAGCTGAAAAGATGGGGGAGTCATTTAGTAAACTAGCGACTCAAAATCATCATCAACTCATTTTGAAACCTGGTAAACTTCGGAGAAAGTTACAAGCTTATTCAGTTCTTAGAAACAAGCTACCCTCTGGAGGGTAACATGTCACCGCATGTTACTAGCACACACTGGAGTCCTGTGTACCTTTCTCCAGCTCCACGGGGAAAAGTTCCAGCTTTCTACTCGCTTTTCAAGCTCATACTCAGCGGATGCAGCCACAGGGTCAACGTCATCGTTTCTCCTGTCATAGTCTTCATTGGAGTATGTGTTGAAAACCTACAGAAAAGGCCAAAAACAAACAGTCATACAGAAAAGATGCCATTCGGTATCTCAAACTACATAATTTAATGAAAAAACAGTGATAAAATCCTTGATATTTTTCTTTTTTTAAAAAAAATTTATGAGTATGTTCACATAAGTATGTATGTGTATGTCTGATGATAAGTGTAATATATATGTTGAATGAGTCTGTGTGTCTCTTATATGTGTCCATGCATGCACATGTGATGTGTGTACATGTTCATGTGTGTAGCGTGGTTGTGTAGTGTGTGTGTGTGTGTGTGTGTGTGTGTGTGTGTGTGGCATGTGAGGTGCTCACAGAGAGTGAAGAGAAGGACATAACTGTCTTTACTCCCTTAAGATAAGGTCTCTCACTCAAACTGGAGCTGGGTTGCCAGCCTGCAAGTCCCTAAAGTCCCCTGTTACTGCTCACCTACATTTCTGGAATTACATGTGGACCATGTCTGGCTTTTTATATGGTTTCTGGGGATCTGAACTCAGGATTTTATGCTTGCTCTCTTCCTAGTGAGCCCTCTCCCAGTCCCTAATATTTTTCTCCTTACAATCATTTGATATTTAAAATTAACCAAGATGTTAAGAAAAGGGAATTGAATGCAAATAAAAGTAACTTACTAAATTAATACTGTTGAGACACTTTAGCACTTGCAACAATTGAAGAAACAACAGTAGCCATGGAGTGCTTTGTGTGAATAGTAACATTCATCAACCTTTATTTATTCAGAATATAATAACAAGTCCAGTGATTTGCTATTTCCTCTTCAAACTACAGTAAAGCATTTCAAAGCAATCTTACGAAAGCCCAAAACTGAACCTGCCCCATGGTATGGATTATACTAGCCCCAAGGGTGTTGTATATTGATGCTATAATTAATCTTAATCACAGAATTACCAATATCGATTTCCATTCTCCACTGTCCTGGACTATGCTAAACTGCTTCGTTCATCTGTCATATGCCATTTTACTTGTACATAGATTTAAATTAAATTTTCATTGGCTCTTTCTAGAAAATAGCTATCAACACATTGCTCAAAGGCTGTAAAACATACAAGATATTGACTGCCTTTATTTCTAACTTAAGTCATTCAGAAGACTATGTGTAGCCCTCAGACAGAGCTGTAATAAATGTGCATACTTGCAAAGGAACTAAAGTAGCTACCAAATCACGCAGGACACTAAAGAGTATTTGAGAGAATGGAATTTATCTATCACTAAGTGCAATCAATATCTAGAATAAAAGCTGTCATTATGAATTCAATTCAAAACTTATTAAGCACCGAAATTACATCTGAAAAGGCTCTACAAGTCTCCCCTCAAACTCTTATATTTAAAAGAGTATATTAAAAACCAGAATAGAAACAGGAAGCAGGCTACCTAAATAAAACAGTGGAGGAAAGACACTGATGCCTCCGCAACTGGCCCGGCTGCCCCTGATAAACGTTAAAGGCACTTGGGGATTTCTGTGCTGCTTTTGTTTGGAATAAACTAAGGTTCACACATAGGTACACACAATAAAGCTAGTCACGGGCTTCACTCCTCACACCTCTGCCCTTGGCAGCTCTGGACCTAGTGAACTTGTTTTGACCTGCTCTCCCATTGTACGCTATGCTTGGCGCTCATGATTCCTGGAGCCGCACTTTCTCTCTATGAGGTTCACAGCAGCACCGTTACTACGTGAAAACGCATGTCTCTATACAATGGGGTTTGGATTTAACTTATCTTTAGAGAAAAGAGGCTTTCTATGGCCTAACAAATTATAGAACTCATAACTTTCTCTCAGCCCTTTCACTTCAAGCTTTGGTATTCACGTATTAAAATGTATTCATTCAACCAAATTTTAGCACACCAACTCAACACTATTGTGCTAGACCCTGGAAATGGCACTCAGGCTCATGAAGGACACAGATGATAGAATAATAAACCAGAGTAGAGTACGATGACTGAAGTGACAGGAATATACAAAATAAGTTTTTAAAATTATGTTTATTTTTAAAAATTATTTGAACATGTGTCTCTGTGCACTTGCCCACAGAAGCCAGAGGAATCAGATCCTCTGGAACTCGAGTCACAGGCAGTTGTTAGTTGCCTTATATGGATTCAGGGAAGCAAATTCAAGGAATCTAGAAGAACAACACATGCTCTCAACTGCTGAGCCACCTCTCCAGCCAATGCCTCTACAGAACCATTTTTAAATTTCTCTGTCAAAAAGTAAAATTTTGTGGAAGGGAAGATATTTTAATAAACAAGGATTCACACATTCAAGTATAGAATAGACACATATTTCAAGACACAGAGGTGGGGGAGGAGAGACAGAGACAGAGAGAAAGACAGAGGCTGGGGGCAGGACACTCACAGACAGACAGACAGCATTTCAGGGCGACACTGAAGATCAGGTCAACCACAGCACCTTGCCTAGGACAGTCAACTTTAACAATATATTAAAATACTTTGTTCTGGAAATTACTCCAGTAATATTTGCTGCTCATCTAATTGTACCAAGAGCCACAACTATCACCATTGCTCCATTTAGCTGGGAGTAATTCTAGAGTACAGAACAATTTCACTAGAATGGAGTCAGTGTGCAGATGTGTACCCAGTGTAAACCCATGTGTCTGTAAAATAAGTATGGGGAAAACAGTTTTAAACAAGTTAACAACTTCTGGGATTTTTGCGGAATCCTAGACACCATTACAATCTTCTCCTCCAGTTACGGTGCTTATTAAGTTTAAGTCTCTGCAGACATTCAGAGACTAAGTAGAATGGATAAAGCCTTACATATCAGAAAATGATAAACCTGATGCATCTAGCCATGAGATGACTACCAACATTCCATTCTACACAGAGAAAAGTAAGCTACTTTTCATGGTTAGCTCATGCATGGTCTGAGAAACTACATGGGCATAGAGACAAAACAAAAGCTATAAATAACTGAAAAAAATGTCAGATTTTCTTATTACATATTAACTATTATTGACTAAGAAAAAGCATGGAAATCAACCAAAAATGCTAACACTAATAGGAGTTCAGTAATGGAATATCAATATTTAAGCTAGTGCATAATACAAAGCATCAATAGCTCTCAGAAAAGAGAACAAAGTGAGAGCCTGTAAAACACCCCATGATCACTGCTTACAATACTGACACATTGCCTCCTCTGTAGAACACAGAAAGCCGTACGTGTAACGCCAGTCTACTTTCCTGAACGGAAATCCTTAATACTGCAAAGACTACCATTGCTCCAAAACTGCTGTAAATGTCAGTTTCCAGTCATTTGTAAATTCAGAGCAATTAATGTCCAATTCCCATCCATTCTCATGAAAATTAAGAGGCTGGAAAAGCACAACCATGATAAAACAATAACTTACATCGAAACTTCACTAACTAAAGCAATGTAGTTGGGTCCTTGATATATCGACAATTTTACATTCAGATTCATTCCTTTTCTATTCAAATTAGTCACAGTGGAGTATTTAATAAACAGTATGGAAGGAATTGGATGTCCATCCAAATATAACTGGCTTACATCATTAGCAAAAATAGAATTTTGACTAAGAAAAGGTAAATATCCATCTAATCCCTAGAAGGAGTTTGGTTCAAGCACCTCCCACATGAATGCATATGAAATCTGTAGATGTACAATGTCATCATATAAAACTTCTTAGTAATTGTATATAGTCTACACATATCTTCACGCATCTCTGTATCAGTTATAATCCAAAAGAACGCAAAAGCTATATAGATAGCTGGTACTTAGTGAAAAGGGAAAGGCCACAGTGCAGACATGTTTCTGAATCTCTTCAGTGTGCCGTATCTGAACTGATATCAAACATGCAGATAAAGAGGACTGACTAATATACACTGAAATCGTGCTGAATGCAAGAGCTATGATGTTTAACTATCAGTCCAGAGAAGTTTACAAATGCTACAAGTATTAATGAAAACGTATAAAATTGGTGGATTAAGAATCAATGTCAAGAGGCTGGGGAAAGTGGCAGAAGCCTTTTCTAGCAACTAGGAGACCCCTGGATCAATCTCAACACTGCACAGAAATAAATAATGAAAGTTACTGAGCCTAGCATGGTGAGACCTGTCTGTAATTGCAGCACTTGAGGCTGAGCCAAGGAATCCCTGTAAAAGACCATATTAGGGTTACATAGTGAAACTGTGCCCCCAAAAGGAAAGAACCCCTCCCTGACAATGAAATGCTATTATCACATAATGAAAGTCCAAGAAAAATTAGGGAGTAAAGTAAAATGTTATGGTAAAATCTATAATGAACTTTCAAACTCAAAGAATTGGAAACTAATTAAGAATTCAACGAAGACAACTTTCGTTAAAAATTAGACAATGCAAGTTATAGCCAGGAGGCATCATGTCTCCTACAGGTACTCGCTTGCTAACTGTATGAAAGGAGGAAAACTACATCAACTTGGTCATGAGAGTGCACTCCTGCAACTCAGCACTTGGGAAGCTGCAGCGGGAGGACTGTCCAAGGGTTTTAAGGTCAACCTGGACGACACAGAGAATCACACTTAAGATTATGCTACAGATTAAAATTACAGCTACTATCTAAAATACAAATAATAAAAACAAATTAGATAGAACACAATGATAGAATGTTCACCTAAATGTGTAAGGGCCTTAGTCTTATCTTCAACATATTCTCTGTCTCTCTGTCTCTCTGTTCTGATCTACTCTCTCTCTCTCTCTCTCTCTCCACACACACACAACACACACACACACACACACACACACACAACACAACAATCTGAAAACATAAATGGAAATGTCTCTGAGCTAATAGTATAAAAAAGATTCATAGAAAGACCTACAACTGTGTATGAAGACGTACAAGGAAGTTCATTCATTAAGATACTACTCATAACAGCTCAAAGTGACGAACTACCTGAATATTCACAACAGAGAAAATTGCTTAGCAAACAGTGACATACCAAAATAGGTAAGTGACTGAAAAAAACTGTATCTCTAAGGGTGTCGAAGACTCTAACCATATAGGTATTATTAAGGCAGAAAAACCATTGCAGATACCGGTAGTAAATTCTGTAACTATGTTGCTTTTGCCATCCACAAGGGAAGTTAAGGCTAGGTTTCCTTATTTATGAAATCATCATCATCATCATCATCCAGAATGGTAGCTGGTTCAACATGGTCATAGGAGAAGCTCTTCCAAGGCAATACCAAAGATAGTATTTCCCACATACCAGTCACCATCTCCTTTAAAAGGAATTTTTTAATATTTCATCTACTATTGTCCCGAATGCCCTTTAAATAAAACTCTGCATAGGCATTTTAATACTAGAATGTAGACTGGCCTGTGAATATTCCTGCTTGTGTCTAGAGCAACGACCTCATTACCCAACTGGTCACTGCTTGTCACAATTCCTCTTCTTCCTGGGACAGGAAGACCCTGGGAGGTGAAAGACTGGGTTAGATAAATACCCACTTCCCATCTACATTGTCCTGGTTCTTTCTATTTTCTTGTTATAGTTGTACTATTTATGCTTATCTCACTCTGAAAAAACATGGAGAACAATCAAATCCTGGGAAATTCTTGCTCCCTCATGGCAGTACTGCCCGCCTTTCCCCTTTCAAATGCAAGCAGTATCCGGGATCCCCAGAGTCAACAGCACCGAGATACGTATATTTAGTTCAGTCCCTTCTCATTGTTCCTGGGTTATTTCACTGAGAAAAGCAAACAAAAGGATGTTTAAATTTAAGGCTTCTTGATTCAGCGCCAAAAAGCAATATTCGGTTCCTGATCAAAGCAAACAAACATGACCTCATCTCTGTTTCCCAGCAGTCAAGCCTACAGGACTACCAAGTTTGCAGTGATGCTAAGCAAGGGTACTTCTGAACCTGAACCGGCATCCCCAGGCTGTGAAAGATGAATGAAGTAAAAATTAGCATATTATAAAATTCTAACTTGAAACATCTTATTTACATGGTCAATACTTTGAACTACACTTTTTTCAAAAGAGCAATGTTTTTATCAGCATTAAGTAATATATTTCAACTCAGATCTAAATAAATCCCATCTTCCCTGTAAATACTGACGGGAAGGTGTCTCCCACAGGTCACATCTGCAGCTGCAGGCTGAGTTCTGCTTAATCTTCCTGATGGATCAAAGATGGAAACTGTCCCAGGTCCTGGCATGCTGAGTCCAGGGGATGGTTCTGCAACTTCTGCTGGGATAAGCCACGTACTCACACTCCCAACAAATGGGCTCCACTCATCACACTCTCGGCAGGACCACAGCTCACCCTCATGTGACTGCTTAAAGAGACTCTAATTGCCAACTGACGACAAACCAAAGAAGGCCATCTATGTCTCCATATTTTAAAAAGAAACTTGCTGATAATCCCTCAGAAAGCTGGTCCTGGTTGTTGTAGAGCTAAGTCTAAACTCAAACCTCTTTCTTCTCCAGAACTGAGGCAACTTGCTGCTTTATGATAATGAGGATGGTGAGTAGACAAGGGGACTGAGAAGGTTTGTGCTGAAAAGAAGCCAAACTTCAGAGCTTGAATGCCTCAGCCATTATGAACACTGACTGACTGCTCTTCCAGAGGTCCTGAGTTCAATTCCCAGCAACCACATAATGGCTCTCAAACATCTGTAATAGGATCCTATACCTTCTTCGGGTGTGTCTGAAGATAGCCACAGTGCATTCATATACATAAAATAAATAATTTTAAAATGGAGGTTGCATTAACAGTCCACAGAGATTCTGATTCTTCTCTTGAGGGCTTTAGTTTCCTTCTATATAGGCTTGTACCAGATTACAATGAAGGAAAACCAAAACTAACTTATGCTACATGTAGAAACATTATGAACCAGGAAAGTACAAAAAAGACTCCTAAGCCTATCTCCTAAAAGCCCAATTTCTGGGCTTAAGTCATTCTGAAAAACATTTTGTTTAATAGGTTTTCATAAACCACCTGTACTATTCTTCAGTAGGAGGTCTAGTCCCCTTATTTGCATCCATCAACAGACTCTTATGCCAGAGCACATGACCAAAGATAGTTATGCATCAGTCCAGGAGCCGGAAACACACTGGCCATCACCTGCTCAAAATCCCTTTACTTAAACTGTGTTAAAGCCAATTTTCCCATCTTCTATATCACTCATTTCTCCATCGGTAACATGCCTCATTTAATAGACTACCTTAATGGACTTAAAATACTTATCTTTGGAGTGCAGGCTTCTAGTTAGGATATTTCAAATGAATGCTGGCTAATCCTAGTGCCTGGCTTTGTGATTGGGGATCCTAGAAAGCTAATGGTGCTAGTACCAGCCAGATCCACGAACAGTATGATACACACACACACACACACACACACACACACACACACAACATATGTATTGAAATATATTGAAAATATATATATATAATTAAATATATTATATTGAAAAAATCTCAGATACTATAAAACTACACAAACTCTCTTCAATGCTTTAACAACTTATCAATTTATCCACAAAGACCCAGCACATTATGAAGTATATTCCACTTTAACCTCCGGATTGAAATGTTAATATCACATGAAAAGAATGCCTTCCTAGAAACACATAGAATAACATTTGCCCAACACTGGCAATCATTAGCCTACCGCACTGACTCTTAAAATTATCTGGCCCAAAGCCCTTCAAATGTAAGGGCTACAAAAGGCCAGAGAAATGCCCTTTCCTTAAAAGCATCCAGAAATAGGACTGAAGTCTATGCCTGTAGTGTGCTTACCTTCTCCAGACAACTGGAGCATTTTCACATGGTTATCAGGATCATTTCCACACTTAAACTACTAAATTAGAGCTTTGTTTAGCCCTGAGCCAGGGCTGTAATTGAATGAAGTGTTGGGGGCTGGGGGTGAGCTATATTTTTCTGGCGTATGAAATACACTAGGCCATGAACCCGGACCACAAGTTTGCAGTGTGACCAGTTCTCAAGACTTTATGCACAGAGAGGCTTGGGTCCATCAGTCTGACTAAAGCCAGGTCTCTGGGGTCTGAGACCAGCTCTCAACTCTTTCAAACCTAGTCACTACATACCACTCTGAGGCCAAGTCTTCATTCGTGGCTTCAGCTGATAAGATTTTGCTTCTTCTGTTTGGGGTGTTTAACATTTCCTAAAATATGCAGCTCTGTGGAGTGTCTGAAGGATGGATCACCAGGAGCCCCACGGACCAGTTCAAGTCTTCCATCTAGTAGAACTCATTATCCTTTTGACAGACTCCAGCCATTAACATCATCTACTAATTTTTCAAGTCTCTATTCCTACATGGTTTAGTAAATATTTATATGCGAAGCCAAAACTTTCTTTCTCTGTTCAGTTAAATAAGGGTCATAAGGACAACATGAACATTTTTCTACTTGGATAAAAGATAATCACCACAGTATACTTTAGCAAAGGGAGATCTCGGAGAGATCCCCAATCTGACAATGATGATTGGGCGGGATCACTTCCCTTTACATACACAGATCCATAGAGTGACTCAAGCCCTGAACTCAGCAATGCTGTGGAAAGAAGGGAGGAATCTAAAGATTAGTATATGTAAAAAAAAAAATTACATTATCTGAAAATGAAAGTAAGAAGTCAATTTGTAAGCTGAGTTGGCAGCTCATATCTATAATTCAGGACTGCACAGGCAAATAGAAATTTGCTGAGTTTAAGATCACACTATAGGGCACTCAGTGAAGAGTAAGTACCAGGCTACCCAGAGCTACCTCAGGCTCAATACTGCCCCTTGGCCTTTGGAGTCAACTTAGGTTTGTTCATATACACACAAAGATCACTTTTATAATCCACATGCACTACTATAAACAGTACGTTAGTGTATTTATGAAGACATTAGTACAGCAGCAATATTTCTAGTCCTCCTCATGGGCACACTGGGGTATTATGGTTCCATCTTTCTCGAATTGGGGTATAGCTATGTAAACACTACTGGCCACAAGGTTCTGAGGGGGGAAAAAAAAAAACAATGTATGTCACTTCCTGTCTAAGGTATTCTATCACAAAGACAAGACCTCCCAGAAGGCTTCTGGCGTTACTACTGTCTGGGAAATAAGTCCAACAGAAATAGGCCTTCTGAAAGTGTTAAGTCTGTGAGCAGCACAATGACACAGCCTCCCTTTGACTTACAATAGGCAGGTAGCATGGCTGAAACAAAACAGCTGGTCCTTACTGGGAGCATTTAGTAGAACATGTGCCTGTCGTAGCAAGTCCAACACATAAAAAGAAGTAACTGCTCATGCAGCATAATTACAAATATCTGTTCTTGGTTTAAAGACAAATTGGACAGAAATAAGACAGAATTGGTGGCCAAAAGACAGATGCCACCACCCAAATTACTGACCTCATAAAAGGCAAATAGTGAGGAGTCAGAAGAAAGTTTCCAAGTGTACTAACCGTCAGTAGAAGCCCTGCCTACTAACTTCTATGCACTCAGCCAACTCACAAAAGCCTGGCGGCCTCAAGAGAGGATGGACACCAGGTTCCATGCCTGGGCAGTCCCAGACCTTCTCCCCAGCTCCTCCTTAAGTATGTCCATAGCACCTGGGGGTGACAACAGGTAGTGTCACTGAATGCACCTGCTACACTACCCACCTGCCATGTAGCCCTTCCCTCTCATCACTTACAGAGAGCAGTTTCTAAAATCAGTTCTTATCTAAAAGCTACAGAAAGAATAAGCAAATGGTCTTCAGATTTAGTAGAGATACTGAAAAGAATAAAAGAATTTATATCGCTGAGTCATCTTAATATGAACCTTGATGCTATTATTGTTGCAGGATTTGAAATGATGAGAGTTGTCATGTCTCTCAATATATTCATAGAAATGCATCGACAGAAAGACTCACTGACAAAAATCAAGCATAAATTTTTGACTTAGTGATGGCAGTAACTATCTCATTCTCAGACATAATTAAAAATCAAATACAGAGGATATTAGGACTTCAAATTCCACATAATTTTAGTGATTCTGCAAAAAGCCAGTATATATATATATATATATATATTATATATATATATGAAGCTAAATCTTTAATATATATGTATATATGCACATACATACATATTTTTAAATAAATGGTATTCTTAAGAGCACATACATTAAAATTTCTTTTAAAAATCTTATTGCCAGGCATGATGGCACACAGTGATCCCAGCACCTGGGAGGTATGGGCATTGGAGCTCTGTGAGTTTCTGGTCAGCCTGGGTTGCATATCGAGTTCTAGGCCAGACAGCGCTACATAGTGAGATTCTATCCCACAAATTGGTTACTAATTAATTAAGATCTGCTATTATTACACTTGTGTGTGATGTGTGTGAGCTGTCATGCATATGGAGCTCAGAGGACAACTCTGTGGAGTCAGCTCTCCCTTAGCCCCATTATGTCGCCTCTGGGTATTGGGCCCAGGCTGCCAGGCTCCCATGGCAAGGACTATTGCTTGCTATGGGCCATCTTGCAGGCACAGAAATTTTCATTACGACAAAAATAATCAGAATGTCTCACATCTCTTATTGGAAACAGTACAAAAATCAGTATATTCATTGTTTATCTACAAATATGTATTGTGAAAGTACTAGAATAATTTTTTCAAGTTCTTATAAATGTAGTTCACAAATAAAAACTTGGATCATCACAAATTTATAAAATTCTAGGATCAGTTTAAAATAGTGAGGGTTTTTCCTTTTCCCCTAATGGACAGTTTTAACAGAGAACTGGCAATCTAATAATGGTCATGTTTTCCTTAGTGTTCTTCAAATTATTATAAAAAATTAAACATTTCATGAGAAATTAATAATGTTCTCTTTCAGCTCAGTTCATTTTTTTATTTTAAATCAGAGACATATGCTTTGCAAGCTGACAACTGGTAGCCAGTGTGGAGTAAATTTCTGGCCTTGGTACAGTTCCCAATGGACATGTGACCTTACCAAAAAACCAAAAAAGACTAATTATCCCAAATGATACTTCTTCAGGGGATGGAGACGGAGGCAATTTTCTATGAACAGTATCTCTGAAGTGAGCACTTTTCAGCAAATGCTTTAGGGTGAGCTGGTAAGGCAGCCTCTGCTCTAGCATTTGTCAAAACAGTTGGCTCTGGCTGCTGCTTCCAGGATAAGTGCCAACAGGTGGTTCTAACAGCCCACAGAGGAAGGCTGTTCTGCACGTTCTTGAACGGGAGAGCAGAAGGAGGAAAGTACTACACTTTGTGTACGTCAGACAGGGAAAGTGGGTACCAGCCACACTGAGGGTCTCAGAAAATGGCTGACAAGTTCACACTTGACATACAAAACTTCCAAGGATATCCACGTCTTTTATGGAGAACTAAGAACACCAAACTCTAAGGTCCTAGGGAATGGTACCCCAGGTGCAAGATTCAACTGGAAACCAACTAAAACAGACCATTCAAGGAGATCATCTGAAATAAACGTGTGCATTAAGCAAACAGAACATCTAACCTGAGAAGTCATAGAAGTGCTAGCATGTATACATTGACCAACAGCAGTTAAGAATACGGAACCATGAACAGCGCTGATATGCCAGCTACTGTATCTGAGATCTGACTTGGGTTCATCCCAAGTAGTTAGATGCTTGATTCCCCAGGGTGGAAGGCTGAAGAAGGCAGTAAAACCTTTAAGAAGAGTCTAATGAGAGAGTCTCAGGTCAGGAAGGGCAGTGGCATTCTGTCTGGTGACCTGATCTTTCCTTCTTGCATCTTCTGCCTGTGATGTCATCTGCCTTAGACCTGCACCAGAACAAAGCAAGAATAGTGCCATATCCATGAACCTTCAGAACTATGATCTTAACAAACATGCCTTATAAAGGAATTTAATATAATGAAGAAAAAAATGGGCTGATGAATGAACCAGACAAGTAGGAGAGGATCATGGGTTAACTTCAACGCAGAGGAGGAAAGCATTCGATATATTCTACTGGTAGGTGAATTGAAATTGATTCACCCTCAGACAAACAGAGCTGAAGATAGACCCCTTTATCACTGTGATGGTCTTGTGATATGTCCAGCTACTGTCTCCAATCATTTATTTATATACTATGCCGGATGTCATCAAGAAGGTACTTTGTAGACATGACTAAAGCCCACAATTAGTAGATTTTAAGGGGAAAAGAAAGTTAATCATTGGTCCTGACCCAATCCATTGAGAAGTCTGAAGAACAGAGAACTAGGTTTCCCCGGAGATAACAGTTCTGTCTGTGATAGGAACTACACCTATGCATTGGGTTTTGAGCGTCCCGGTTTTATGGTGGTTCCTGCATAGCCCATTCCATTTGTGTGAGCCAATGATTTGCAAACACCTTCTGGTATGTGCTGCTACTGGTTTTCCTCCCTTGATTCAACTTTGAAACCAGTCTTTATCCTGCAGCAAAGTAGACAGAGTTTTTATGGAAATAGCTTTTAAAGTGCCAACTCTGACCTACACAACTTGTGATGAATCTAATAGGTCATAAACGGCACGAGAAAAGTTGAAAAGTGTAAACTACAAGACATCAATATTTATTCATCTAAGAAAATACTCATGTACCTTAAAAATTAATTTCAATTTTTTTGTCTCAATTGGTCATACACATATATATAATATTCCAATGTAAAATACTTATGACTTAAAAACTAAAGGCTTTAAAAATTAAGTATAATCATCTCAAAGTACTGAGATTATTAGTGCTAAATACTAATATAGAAATAATTAACCTTCACTCTCTCATTCTCCCCATCCCCATTCTGATTCATGTCAACTTTTTAGTGACTACCAGCTCCCCAGTTGATGTGGTGCTCGGTACTAAGAATTCGAGTGTCCTGTGACCTTAACCCACATCCTACCTAGAGAAAAGGACCACGAAGGGCAATGACTCAGCTCCTCCAGGAAAGGGGAAGGAGAGATGAGCGAGAGAGTATTTCCTAAGAACTGTAAAACCAGACACTTCAAGCTCCGGTTACAGTCAGCAAATTATAATTAGGAGAGAACAAGGGAGTGGTGGTGTCTTAGGGAGAAGCACATGAAAGGTACAAATGAAGGATAAGAATTAAAATATAGCAAGTCAGGGCTGAGAGATGGCTCAGTGGTTAAGAGCATTGACTGCTGTTCCAGAGTTCAGTTCCCAGCAACCACATGGTGGTTCACAATCATCTGTAATGGCATCTGATGTCCTCTTCTGGTGTGTCTGAAGACAGCAACAGTATACTTACATACATAAAGCAAATATTTTTTTTTTAAAGTATAGCAATTCAACAGGCATGAGATGTTCAGCATGGAGGAGGCCTCAGGGGCAGATGGTAGGCACGAATAAAAGCACACAGTAAATACAGTCTTGAGAAGCATTCTTCTTTTGGAATGGACATTTATGAGAAGGATTAGCAGTGCAAAGGAAAGGAGTGAGCTAGGTCCTTTTGGAGTACACGTCTTCATAATGCTTTGGGGGACTCTGTGGGAAGCTAGGGCACTGTCAGTATGATGATTTCCCTGATGCTGTGCTCAGCCATTCACCAACAGCAAAGGGAAGGCAGGGATAGGGGCCCACAACTCTTGCAAAGGAACTGCAGCAAGAGGATCAAGGGGATATCAACCTCTGGAAGTCAAGCATCAAAGTCAGGTGCTGGCAACTACAGTCTCTAAGGTCAGGCAGGCACTGGAGGGACACACAGTGACAATAGCAGTAAAGGATCTATCTCTGCAGGACATGCTGTGCCATTTTTAGGGTGTGATTACACAGAAGACCTGCTATCTAAAACCTTGTCCACAGACAATATGCTGGTCTCTAGACAAAAGAATCCTACTTGGAGGTTTAGTACCCACTCAGGCCAAAGACCATGACTACCTGATGTTCTAAGTTGCCGATCAGGCCTGAATGCCTACAGAGGTCAAAGGAAATCTTGTAACCATTTCTACCACCAGCAGAGATGTCTATGAGGAGAATTAAAATTTTAATTTCAGTAAAGGTCATGGGTAAAGTAAGATTTGTTTTCACACCCTGCAACCTGAAGCCAGACATGGTAGAGTGGACAGGACAGACAGCGGTGGAAGCACAGAGGAGCTGGTGTGAGACACACCTCTGTACACTGATGCTGAGTTGGTGAGACTGCCTGCGGAGATGGAAAAGGAATTTAACTTCACTCTGGACAGCTGCGCGGATGCAAATGTGAAGCACATTGCCCTACAAGGCTGGAAGGACTCTGCTTCCTTTTGTACAGACTGTCCCTTCCACTTTGATTTATCTAAGAACTTCATTCAAATGTAACTGATGGATTGTAGGTGTCCCTGAAAACCTCAATATATAGTTAAATCTATAACTGTCTTAAACTTCCCTTATTTATAGGCAGAGGTGCTTTCCAGGAAACAGGGCAATCAGTGATCTTTTTCAAAACATGTGGAGGACCATGTTTCACATTATTCTTGGTGTGTTTAAAGAGAAAACGGCCAAGACACCCATTATCATGGGATTAATGGGCAAATCTGGGACTCGCTGACCCTTGAATCACACTAACTCCTACCTCATATATCTTGTAGTAGAACTGATGACTTTGTAAATACTGGGAGAAACACTGTTTTTTAAATCAATTGTCCCCATGACCTGAGAAACTATGTATACAAAAGAACTCAGCAAAGCTCAGGAATAATTTCTTTGTTAAAATGGGACAATGTCCGTTAAAGAGAAAGGGATGGGATGGCATTGCTACCCTGGCTCCTGACTCCGAAGAGTCAGCCCACATTTGGAGGCCAGCGTGATGCCTTCATAGAACACTAAAACTCAAAATTCCCCCAAGGAAAATGCCAGGATCCCAAGGTCCATCACAGTTGAGGACAATCAGGCCCTTCTCTCCATGGGGCCTTAAAAACAGACAAGTCCTCTTTTTGACCACCCACTTTCATAGACAAAATTAATCTACTTCTCTGGTAGATCCTAGCTCTATTCATTTCCTATTTCTTGCCTGTCCAGATCCCTAGAAATTAAGATATCTTGTTACTTAATTTACTGAATTTTGCTACTCCTGGACTGTTTCTCCAATCATGTTATTTGGGATCAGGAAACAGCTCTGGGAGACGAGGACAGAGTCCATCTAAGTGACTTAGTAACTCCTTATATCCTTTTGAAATTTATAACATATATTGGCCAAGCATTACTTTCTGACTGAAATGGTATGGGAAGTACATTGTACAAAGCCGCCTCAGGTTCTCCATCACCTGGAAACGGAAGTTCAAATGCTCAGAAAGGCATTCATTCAATGGCTCTGAATAGGGCTCCAGCCTCTCTCTCGCTTCTCCTTGTATGGAAAACCTGGTAGTACTTGGGTGTATTTGGTAGAGCCTTTGTCTTTCCATACATACATCCCATGCATTATGCTACATCATATACATGTGAGTGAGCACAGGTTCCACTCAGATGAACTGTAGGCAGCTGAGGGGTAGAACAACAATTCCATTCACGTTTGTATCATCTTCTGCTCATTCCACCATGATTAGTGAGTTAGAAGTGTCACTCACCAATGTGTAACTGATACCCGCCCCCCGTAAACCACTCTAAACAGATAACCTTTAAAAAAAATCATAAATAAGATATTTAGCATGAGGCAAATTATTCATGTACAAAAATATATATGAAAACACTGCATGTTAATATATAAAACATCTGAAATTATTAGAAAGTGGCTAAAGAAAAAGTTTAAAGTAAAACAACTTTCAAACAAGGGCCCCACATGCTCTGCTAGCAGTTTAAGATAATCCTTAATGGAAGAGAGCAGCCAAGTGACCCAGCTACAGTCCCCAGCTGACATCATTTGCAAGGCTGTAATCTAGGAAAGTTGACTTAACACATAGCCCTACTTGTCATGTCAGGGATCCTGTGTTACCAAACCTGTGTTACAGGGGCATGTATTCCTAGAATTAATTTTAGATCGTACTGCAGATAATTTAAGAACAGACCTCTGGGTTTGTTTTAAAGGACTGCTCTGCTTCTGTCAAGAACACTTCTGTTTCCTTGCTGTCACTATCCATTTAGTGTGACTGTAAAGACACCTCAGCATGTTAGAAAAGCTTAAACACAGTTGTATTGTGAGGTGTACTGCAGTCAAGGATATTTTTGTTTATTATAAAGGTATAAAATGTGAGAGACAAGTTATTAATATTGGTTTTTCTGATTGAAGGGGTATCTGGCAGGAAGGAGAAAAACACTGAAGAGATTTTCAGTGGTTGTTAGTGAATTTAACCGTGCAAATTAATGAAAATAGTTGGCTCTCCCTGTAACTCTGAATGCAGCATCTGTCTTTGTGTGATGAGGGGTCAGTTATGGCTGAATGCTCCACAATTGTGACAGATTAACTGATTATAATACAGGAGTCTATGTCACAGTCTTATGCCCTAGACATGGTGGTCTAAACCTGAGAAACTCCACCTGCTAGTGTCTGTCTTTTCCTAAGCCCCAAATACAAGGACTTCAGTGTGTGAAAGCCTGGCTCTGTGGAACTGTGTTCCCATTGACCCCCACCTGCTGGCCTGACATAAAGAACTTAAGAGCCTGAACCACAAGTTTGAAGCCATTGTGTAGAGACTCAAATGCCCCTTTGCTCTGGTGAACTGCCTCACATAATCAAGGCAATGAGGAGCAAAGCGAATGCACAGATTTTTGCCTCACTTTTCCATTTTGCAAGAAGCCAAAGTCAGTTCTGAAATACAGGTCTTGATTCGCTGTCTACTGCAGACTCACTGTGAGAGTCTCTTCTGTCCACTCCACAGTGGCTGTCTTCCAAAAGCTCTGCCTTCAGTTATCAAGAATTTAGAACAAATTCACAAGCAATCCTTGTGGTAGTGTGAATGAGAATGGTCCCCAATAGGCACATATTTGAATGCTTAGTCACCAGGGAGTGGAATTCTTTGATAGGATTAGGAGGTGTGGCCTTCTCAGAAGAAGTGTGTCACCAGCTTTAGGATTACAAACACCAAAGCTAGACCCACTGCCCACTCCTCTCTCTGCCCCTTTGCCTCTGCCTCCTCTGTCTTCTCTGCCTTCTCTGCCTCTGCTTCTGCCTCAGGATCAAGATGTAGGTCTCAATTACTTCTCCATTGCCACTTCTGCCTGATGCCATGCTCAACACCATAATAACAATACTGCAATAAGCCTGTAAGCAAGCCTCCAATTAAATGCATAAATTTATAAGAGCTGCTATGGCTATAGTGTCTCTTCAAGGCAACAGACCAGTGACTGAGATAATCCTCCTCGCCCGTTTAAACCACAGTGGTGAATCTGGCATCTTCTGTATAGGATAGATATCTTTTCCTTCTTGTATCTCCAGCACTTGGCATTATTTCTTCTCAACAGAAGATCCTTGTTAGAGGGACGCTGTGTGATAAATAAAATTCTCTTGGAAACTGTGTAACTTAGCTAACACCCTTGAACAGGAACCCTATTCATTAATCAAAACAACTGTTCAAGGCCAGTATCCCCCATGTTAAATAATAGAGAGATGCAGCAAGTTCAAAGCCAGACTGACATACACAAGAGGTCAGCCAGAGCCACATAGACAGACCCTGTCACAACAAACAAAAACAGAAGAGCTGTTCAAATCTTCCAGGAAACCTGGCAAATGAGCAAAGAGATCTTCCTAACAAGTTCAGCAGCAGCTGTAGTCGGCATCAGGTCCATAAAATACAAAGTAGTATCAGCAACTTAGGTCCAGAATGGTCTGAGTCTCTCAAGGCTAGGCTTGCCCAGCCTTTTGCTCTGCTCCACATCTGTAGCTGAACAAAATCCAGTGAATGAGTGCCTATCAACTACAGCCCTAAACTAACATACCTTTGATTCTACTCAAAAGTGTGCCCAACAGAGCCAGGAGTAATGGCATAGGCCTAAAATTCCAGCTACTCCAGAGCTGAGGCAGAAGTTCAAGTCTGAAGCTAGTCTGGTCTATAGAGCAGACCTTATCCCAAACAATAAAAACAAGAAAGGGGAGGGATGCAACTTAGTGGTAGAACGAACAATTGGCATGCAAAAGATCCAGGGTTCAGTGCCCAGTTTAAAGGGGAGAGGGGCATTATTAACAGAAAAATAACACAAATGGAGAGGATAGAATTAATTCAAAAACAAAATCTTGAGTGGCAAATAGGCATTAAATATTTTCATCTACTATCAAAGTAAACGGCGCAGCCTTCACATTGACTCATACACGTTAGTAAGGCTCCACTAAGTTACATCATAAAAATTCATGGTCATAATGATGAGCCTAAGGAACCAGAAACAAAAAGACTGTATCTTACAATTCTTCAGTGCCAAATACAAACACACTAAGCCATATTTAATATAATCAACATATAAATATGAGCCAGAGCCGGGCGGTGGTGGTGCATGCCTTTAATCCCAGCACTTGGGAGGCAGAGGCAGGCGGATTTCTGAGTTCGAGGCCAGCCTGGTCTACAGAGTGAGTTCCAGGACAGCCCGGGCTACACAGAGAAACCCTGTCTCGAAAAACCAAAAAATAAATAAATAAATAAATAAATAAATAAATAAATAAATATGAGCCAGATAGTTTAAAGAATGCTTAAAGAATCTGTTACCAACTCAAGGAAAGGATTATTGAATTTTTAACCTTGAATATTAACAAATAACCACAAACTAGATTCTCAATAATTAAAGAGCTTAGATCTGACTTCCTATTCAAGACAGCTTAGTTAGAGAGCATTTTAATTTTAATTCTGAGAGTATGATATAGGAAAGTCCGATCAACATTCCTTGCAGACATCTGGCTAAGGCCTGCTCAGTGGAAAATTACTGTTCATGCTGAGCAAAAAAATAATACCACGCTTCAGTTGAAGTTTTCTGGGCTTAGTTCACAATGGCTTTTTGTATGCATGTTTATGTGAAAGAATTTTTTCATTATATGAAAACAGAAAAATTATTCCCTTGAGTTACAGTGATAGGTGACTGAAGCATACTAATCAATCAAAAGAATAAAACCTTACTTAAAACTAAAAGATATTTTGAATTTTTTTAAAGTTAGTTTCTGAGCTACAGAATCACATGGTTTTACAATTCCATGCAAACTACCACAGCAGCAGGCTGGCCACCCATCCCCTGCTGCAGTGGACTGTCTAAAGAGGACAGTTGGGCAACAATGATCTTCCCAGAATCCCACAGCAGTCAGCAACAACTACCAAGTAAGGAGGAGACAGGAACACATGCACATTTCAATCCAGTTTCTTAGATGTAGGGCAAAAAGTTCAAATTTGCCATTATTCAAAGTTGGTATCAGATACTGCCAGACACATTAGGATATTCTTTATACTTATTTATCTTGTGTTCTAATACAATTCACTTAGAACACAACATAAATATATGACCAGCATAAGACAGCCTTTGCTCGAACAACACAGACTGTGCCTCTCTTAGGAAAAGGTGCCGAAAGTCAAGTCATAACACTGAGTTAAGGTTTGTGATTTATTAAAATTTAGAAAAGAAATATAAAAAATTAACAGGTACTCGGCTGTTAATTTGCTTTGCTGGTGTTAAATAATCTCAGTCTTTGAATTTCTACACGCACAAAAATGTAAATGAAAAATTTCATCCATTTTCTATGGAAAAAGCAACCCATTAGCACTGCTAGCTATAAATAGATGTCAGCAGGGTGACTCAGAAGATCTGCTCTGCCATTCGTGGTATCTTAAGTAAGTTGACCTTTTTAGGTCCCCATTTACCTCATCTGTAAAAATGAGAGAAGTAAAGTAAATGGTCTCAGATAATGTTCAGCTCTGTGACATTCCAAAGTTCTGCCTACATTAAGTTTGCTATTTGAAAATAACAAACTATTATTCTTTGAGTGCTTTGCACCATTAGCAGAAATGATTGGGAGGAAATGATCACCTTTCTGTTAAGCTTCTCTTATTATCATTCCATTTTCCTTTTATTATTATTATTATTATATACTCTTACCAGTAGCTCCAGAAATCCCAAAGTTTCAAGATAATAGAAATGATGAGAACTTCTGTAAGTGACTTCTCTTGTCTTTCAGCAGGTACATATTCCATCCCCTTCATGAGGAACAGTTGACAATCCAGGCTAGAGTTAGACCAGGGTTCGGCCCAATCCCACCACATACACACTGCCTTACACCCTGGTGAAGGCCAGAAAGATCGATGTACCTGGAGAATCTTTAGCAGCACACCCAAGCAGCCTCAGAGGAGATCATGACTACACAACAAGAATACAGTTTTTTAATGAACCATAAATTCTAATATTGGCTAAATGTATCCAAATGTGTTTTGTAGCCTACCTATGGCTATCATAAAAGCTTGGTCTTCCACAGAAATGTTAACATAGACATCTACCTCAGTTCTATAAATATTTCATTGTGTTTCATATTTTCCTACCAAAGTCTGATGTATATATATATATTATATTATATATATATATATAATGTATATATAAGCATTATATACAATGAGCTAACAGGTGGCCTAGATTAGAATCCTAAGATGTTGTGAATAAGGAAATGTGCTTTATTTGTAGTGTAACTGGGTGTAAGGAGAGCAAATGTCCTAATGAACTACAGGTATGACACATTTCAAGGTAGAAGGCACTTACCTTCAAATAAAAGATCATACTCATAGCAAAAATCACAAAAAGGCAAACCTAAAACATATTACCAAGGCCTCAGTGAGAACAAAGGGAACATCTGGGCACTCCACAGCCAAACCTGAATTATGTTTATTCCTCCCACTCAAAGGCTGAAGAAATGTTCCAGAATGCAGATCTACGTCTGCACAGCTACAGAAAGTTTGTCAGGGGTGCAGAACAGAATACAGCACATCAGACGTACATTTCTGTTCTCCCAACTGTCTTTTCTGTATCCAAATGGCATTTTTATTAATCCCACTGACTTCTGGTTTAAGTGCAATGTACTGTGTTGCTTTGAATGAGAAATGTGTCCACAGGTTCATAGACCGGAGCTCTTAGGCTCCTGGAGATGGTGCTCCACGGGGCAGGTTAAAGAACCTTTGAGAGGTGGAGCTGGAGGAAGTGCGCCATGAGGGGCAGGCTTTGAGGATTTATAGCATTACTTCACTTCCCCTCCCCGCTCTTCCTGTGTATGGAGGAATGTACTGCTATGGGTCAGCCATGCCTGCCACGCAGACAGTACACTCTAGCCTTTTGGAACTGAAAATCAAAATAAATGTTCTTCCTTGAGTGGCATTGAATCACGGCACTCTATAACAGCAACAAAGAAACAATGAATATGTCTACTTTATAAGTTATATTTTGTGATGTTCTTATTTCTACTGATTAGGAGCTATTTTCAAATGTGAGTACATATGCCTCCAAATTTATTGGGGTTGTTTTCCCTTAGTTTTTAAAAATTCATGTATATGGGTATTTGGCCCAGATGTATGTCCACAACCTTCCTGCCTGGAGCCCAGGAAAGCCAAAGAGGACATTGAATTTCCCAGGGCTAGACTAACAAATGGCTGCTAATCTCATGTGGGTTCTGTGTCTAGAACTCAGGTCTTCAGTGCTTTGCAGTGCTGAGCCATGTCTCCAGACCCAACTTCTAACTTTAATCTGTATATTTTACTGGAAAAAGGCAACAGAAAAGCATGAGAGTGTTAGGCCTAGAGAAAAATTAGAAGGTTTTAGAAGAAGCTTCTTGTATTAAGAACTAACTACCATGGAACCTGATGCTAATCCCCACGTTATGGACAACAAAACCTATATAGGGAAACAAGATAGAAAGGAATTCAGGAGAAGCCAACTAGCATCAGACCCTATATAGGGAAAGATAAATATGCTTACGTATTGGGATTTTGATCCAGTAACATGGCTCCTCTGGTTGAAATACAAGCAATGCCCTTAGCACAGACATTTAATCCCAAACAATGAGAGAAAAGTTAGTTTGCAGAAGAAAGTACCAATGTTTGAAAGTGATATCTAATCGAGTGACAAACAAAGTAACAAATCAGAGAAAGATTAAACAGAACAGAGTATGTCCAACTCTCATGAGAGCAGAGAGAAAAAGAGAGGCTACTTTCTCAAATTAAGAAGCTAAACAAGAAGGAAGGCACTAGCAAGGATACTTGAATCTCACTTAGAAGAGGAACAAAATAGTCATAAGAAGCAGATGGAGGAGGTGAATTGGGTAGGAGAGGAAATGGAGAAAGGGATGGAGAGGATCAGGCTAGGAAGAGACAGGAGAGATGGCCAGGTGGCCATGACGATGAATGGAAATCTGCAACTGATGGGTTGGGCATCTCCTGGACAAGACAGAGACCTGGGCTAAGGGAGGTACCCAAGAGTCAAAGAGATTGTCCTTAGCTGTGACTTACAGCACTAGGGGCATGGAACCTGAAGAGGCCACCCCCTATAGCCTACAGCCAAGTAGGAACCCCAGTGGAGTAACAGAGACACCAACCCACCCACAAAGCTCTCAATCTAAAATTTATCCTGTCCCCAAGGAAATGCAGGCACAGGGGATGGAGCAGAGACTGAGGGAATGCGCAATCAAAACTGGTCCAGCTTAAGATCCATCCCATGGGAAAGCACCAATCCCTGATGCTATTAATGATACTCTGTTATACTTGCAGACAGGAACCTAGCATGGCTCTCCTCTGAGAGGCTCTACCCAGCCAACTGACTCAGACAGCTACAGATACCCACAGCTAAACAATGGATGGGGTTGGGGACTTTTATGGAAGAATAGGAGGAAAGATTACAGTCCCTAAGTGGATAGGAATTCTAAAAGAAGACCAACAGAGTCAACTAACTCTTAGGGCTCTCAGAGACTGAACCACCAACCAAAGAGCATTCGCAGGCTGGACCTAGACCTCTCTGTTCATATGTTCATATGTAGCACATGTGCAGCTTGGTCTTCCTGTGGGTTCCAAACAACTGGAGCGGGGGCTATCTAAAAGCTGTTGCTTGTACATGGGATATGTTATTCTAGCTGGGCTGCCTTGTCTGGCCTCAGTGGAAGAGGAAGCACATCGCCTACAAGAGACTTAATGCCAGGGTGAAGGGATAAACAGGGAGGGCCTCATGTGATCAGAGATACAAGGAGGGGGCGAAGGGAAGGATTGTGGGAGGGAGTGATTGGGAGGGGCAGTGAACAGGACTTGAAGAAGGTGCCTTTGCCTTGTTTCCTTCTTTCAGTTTTCTCCTTCATTCTGACTCATGGAGATTTGTTCTGCTTTTTAACCAATTTGAAGAAAGTTTTAGTTTGCTTTGATTTTTTCAACCTTTTTTTTTTAACCTTTTGGGGAAACTATTCACATATTTGTTTCTTCTGCTGTCTGTCTGATGATCCATGGTAGTTGGTTTAGCCTATGTTTTGTGGTGTCTGTCACTTAGGCCTGCTTGGGTTAGTTGGCTAATTCTTGGCTAAGGAATGGATGGGACTCGTGACTGCCTAGACTAGAAGACAGCTGAATGACTTCTAGTTCCTTGCAGTGGGGTTACGTAAGTGTCAAGGGACACTTGTAACATGTTCAAGACTCATGTTCAATATTTGGCACACGAGAAAGTGAAGAAACTGCAGAGGTAGGAAAACCCAACATCTTCTCTTCCTTACACCCTCCTTTGAAGGGGCCATAAAGCTAACCAAACCCTGGGATAGACACTCTCTGTCCTGTTCCCAAAGGCTTGGACCTGAGCAGTTCTGCCTCACAGCTGGATATATGGGAAGGAAACAAGAGGATCTCAAGCAGATCTGAAGACCAGGGACTGCCTAGTGAGTTCTTCAGAGGTTAGTGTCACTGTGCCCTTGTGTTCCACACGCACTGTTTCCAATGACCATACACATATGCAAATATCATTTTCCCTTCTCTCCCCTTGAGTGTGCGTGTATGTGTGATGTGATTTGCCATATCACTTCCGGAAGGCCCTGTATCAAATAAAATCTGAATTAGAAAAATAGACATGCTTTTCTCTTATTAGCCTATCTTTTGTCATAGTGGCTTTAGCCAAGAATCTTGCCATAAGTGAGAAAATGTTTTTCTTTTTTGCTTGATTGTTTTTGTGTTTGTTTTGTTCTTTGTTTTTTTCATACCTTATATGCCTTATGCTCTTTCTTTCATTTGTTTGGTTGGGTTTGTTGTTGTTGTTGTTGTTGTTGTTGTTAAAGTGCTGTAGATTGTAGGTCCTTATACTTGCTAAACAAGAATCCTACCAGAAAGTTACCACCTTTGCCACAAGCAAGCCTACACTTGTGACACAGGCCAGGTAGTTTTCACTTCTGGCAGTGGGACCTCAAGGTCAGGGAGAATGAGCTTAGGGTCTCGGGAGGTATTTCCTGAGCAGTCAGGGCCCCGCAGACACAGGCCCTTCTAAATCCTCAGCAACATGCCAGAACCTTTCTCCCTGTGTTTTCCTTTTCCTTTGTTCATTATATTTGTACCACCACATAACTGTCCTGCAGTGGGGATGTTAAATTGTTTGTGGCATGACGTCCCATGGCCACCAAAATAACCTAAACACAATAGAAGAGTTCTGAATTCTGAAATCACAACAGCTGACAGTGGAAGCTTCCAGGAGACACAGGGAAGACGTGTCCATTAAACAGTCTGTGTAAAGGGAGTTTCGAAGGGAACAGAACCCCAAGAGCTCTATGGTGGCTGCCTGGGGGTGGACCTCATCAAAGCTGTTGGTTTTAGGGTTCCTAGAGCCCTGGACAGGCTGGGGTTAAGGTTAACAGGATAAATTAAAATGTCTCAACATTTGCTGCTCTCTCTCCGCCCCTGCCGTCTTCGTAGGATAAATGTTTCACCGTCCGGCAAGCCCAGCTCAGGAGCCACTGTTTCAGGACATTGCTCGCGTGGCTTTCACACGCAAACGTGGCCCCCTGTGCCATCTCCAAGTCACTACCTTGTCAGATTGCTGTGTACCCTGCTGCACTGTGGAGAAATTCTCCTATGCTTCCGATTCATTAGCGTAGCCTCTAAGGTGCGGCTGCCTCCACCCCCGGCATTTTCTACCTTACTTCTCATTGTTGTACCTAGATTTAAAGTTGGGTTTGGACGTTTTCAAGAATAACTTTCATAACTCTTTCTAAAATAAAGTGTTTTAGCACCTGAAACATGAAAACACTCATTTTAATTTACTTATGTAATAATTCTTCCATGTTTGATAGTGTAAGCGCCATATTGAATGATTTTTCCCATCATGAAGTTTGTTTTTAAATGTTTGCTTCCTTTGATGGTTGGATATTTCTGAGTGAATGTTAGACTTGCGAATTTAATTTAACCTTGCTATTTTGCTCCCAGGGCTTTGTTCTGGGCTGTGATATGGAACCCTCATATCTGCATGGGTCTCGACTTCAACTGTGTAAGGAAGACGACACAAACCTACATTTACCTTCAAGCCTCCCTGTTGGTTCTTCACGTTTAGTGTGATGAGCATGTGTTGGTGAGCAGGGAATGCAATGTGTAGGCATTCTGCCTTCCAATCTGTTCTTTCATGCTCGGACCTTGAATAATTTTCTCCAGTGCTCTGTGAAAAGGCCACTGTTCAGAGTAGACTGTGAGGTGGCTCCTGTGAAAGTCCCCGGTTGCGCCCCACACTGTCCTCTCCTTATCACCACTGTGCCCTGTCCCCCAGATGGCTCAGCTTCCTGACACTCACTCATCCGTCTCTACAATGGCTCCAGGCTGTCCCTGTATTGAACCTAACTTATATAGGATTTAACTTCCTTTAAGTAAGGCTCATTGAGTATTCACTTCTGTCGTTGGCGGGGACTCACCGCACTGCACAGCCACTAATTCATACGACCTTCTGTCCAGGTGAAGTTTAAGGAGCAATCCTTGTTTGCACATAAGGACTGGAAACAAAAGCTGAAGTTTTCAATTTACATCAGTGCTTCCTCAGCGCATGTGAATATGAACTCCTGCTTTACTTTCTCTGTGCCTGTTGTAAGACCTACTAAGCCTCATGCAACCTCCACAACATCGCTTTTTTGCATGAGGCTTATTTTGAGATGATTTTTTTTTTTTTTTTGAGAAAAAAGTAGCAGTCACAATAGAAATTTTGAAGACATAAATTTTGAAAAAAAGAAGTAGCAGAATCTCTGTTTTAAAGTAAAACCAACATTTATTAAGGAAACACTTGACTTTGAGAGTGTTTCTCTCTGCACCAGGACAAGAAGGATGACTCTCAGGGCCAACTCCTATCCCCAGAGAAGGTCCCAGTGCACATCTGTCTAAAGAACCTCATCTGCTGCTTACCTGCTTTTCCTGGAGACCAAACATCAGCTTGCCTTGTATAGAATTTCCTTTTTTAAAGTTAAATAAAATTGTCTTTTGTGGATGGGTGCTTTGCCTGCTCATATATCCATAGCACTGGCATTCTGGGTGTCTCTAGAGGGTAAAAGAGGGTTTCAGAAGTGGAGTTACAGCGGAGCGAGCCACCGTGGGGGACCTCTGGAAGAGCTTGCAGTTGCTCTTAACTGCTGAGGCATCTCTCCAGCTCTACAAACTCCTCCCCTCAAAATGTTTCCTCTACTTCATGTGACTTTATTAAAAGTAGGAGATAAACTGAACCAACCTTGTCACAACTTCTTTTCTTTCTAACTTTCTAAATAAAAACATGCAAACAAGATGGCTTCTGGAAACAATAATATTTTTTAATAGCAGTTTCCAGACAAGGCTCAGATACGGTTTCCCTTTGCGTGTTCTCTGGAGGCAGGTAGATGTGTACAGTGCCAGTCTCATTCCTAGCTTGTCTCATGACAAAGGCTTCTGGAATTGCTAACAACAAAAAGACGAGTGTGCAGTTATTTTCCAACTCTCATAATTCTATAATTCTTTGTAAAAGACTAGCAAATCCTCACAATTTACTAGAAAGAGATATTGTGTACTAATTCTTTCAGACACTTGAAAGTTACTGAACCATTTCTAAATATTATTGCCTAGTTTTCTTCTTCAGCCCTGGTGTCCTTGTGGATGACAACCAAAACCAGAAGCCCTGAGCTATACTCAGATGCAGTTTTATGAGAATTTAATATGAGGGAACAGCATCTGATAGTCAACAGAGGGGCAATGAAAACCCATCTTGGATTGATGGAAACTGTAACTAACGATCCCTCCGTCCTGTCCTCCATCCTCTCCTTCTGTGGACTACCATCAGCCTGGTCATCTAAGATTGCTTCCCTTGCTCTTGGATGTGTCAACGTAAAAGCCATTGTTCACTTCTTGCTTTCCTTATATTTGATAGAGTTATGATAGAAATATGATTTCATAATATGTTGGAAAGTGAAACGAGACTTCAGACCTACAATTAGAAATGGGCCATAACTGAAAGGGAGGTAAAATGTATGATCTGATTAAATACCCCAGAGAATCACATGGGATCCTGAGCCTGTACTTTCATGTGGATGAATGCTGGCAAAACGATTATAACAAAACCACAGTGTCAGTGTGACAGCTCCGCAGGTAAACGTGCATGCTGCCAAGACTGAGGGCCTAGGTTCAATCCCTGGGACCCAGTGGCAGGAGAAAATCCTCCTGCATGATATCCTCTGACCTCCACAGGCACACTGTAGAACTGCTGTTTTCTTGCTTATTCTGTTTCTGTATTTGTATATTAAATGCACTCTCCCTTCGGTAAATAAGTCAAATAAATAAATTGTTAAAAAGTTAGATATAGCTAGCTAGATCTCCGAGACCAGGTTGACTGAACTCTTAAGCATTAGTTAGCATCGACATCAAGTGGGTACCTTTGTCTGCTCCTCTGAAATACAAGTCCTGACAGTCCATTTCCTCTCTTGAATCACTGGTGTTTAATAGCTGCCTGAATTCACTTCGACTGAATGATTTCACAGGAAATCATCAGAAGGTCATGGTGGACTATGTTTACTCAAGCAATTATTTCCACGTCCCTTTCTTAAACTGGACCTCCACTCAACAATATTCCTTTCAAACATAATTAAGGCCCAAATTACTTCTAATTGGCATAAAAAGTCCTTTCATAATATGTAATAAAAGAAACCAGGCTTGCAAGGATTTAAAGTTGACCACACAGTTTTTAGGCACTTTGAGATGATTTCTAGACAAAATCAGGTGCAACCTGAAGCTCCTTCCTTGTTAAGCAAGTAAGCCAATAACTTGGAGAACTGTGGTGTAAAAACTCCTGTAACCCTGGCTGAGAACGAACTCCCTCACACTAGCACGCTCTCTGTGTCTAGAGAAAAGTCAGAATGTGAAGGGATGAAGCCCAGGAAGAAGCAGGAAGGAACAAAGCTGTACCCTTGGAGAACAGGGAGATGCTGGAGGATGCTGGCACATCAGTACCTCCTGCAATACCAGCACGAGATGAACAGGTCCCTGTAGTTACCTGTTCCCCATTTCAGGCCTTACAGGTGCTAGGCTGTTATTTTAGTCTCTAAGGAAGGCACATAAAAGAAGGGCCAGCAGTCCTTACACACAAAGGGGCTTTTCCAGCATGGCAAGTGCCAACGAGAGAACCCAGTGACTACTCTAACTACACATGTCAGGACAAAAGGACACAGCTTACTGGTGACTTTATAACTGTAAAATAATCAGCAGTCCACAGCATATTATTTCCTACACATCCTAAAATAATTAGGCCTCTGATATAGTTTCCAGGACGCCCTGATGTTTCCCTTCACCCGCCCGGCCTGAGGAGGGAGAGCCAGACGTTTTCCACGGATAATCCCTCCTCTTCTGGATAGGTTATCTTCATCCAGAACTCGCTCCTGCTACCTTTGTTAATACTGACTTTTTTCCTAGATGCTATAAGTATAAAATATAAAAGCCAGACAATATTGTTAGGTCTAGTGTATAGCACAGGGAAAATCTTGTACTCAACTTCCACACACTCCTGAGTCCTACCCGCTCCCCTCTCTTAGCAACTCTCCCACACATAGCTTTTCTTACACGCAGGACAGAATAAATATTACTAGCCTATAAGGCAAGCCTAACCACACTAGAAGGTTTTCCTTTCCCAGCCCCTTCATGTGTATAATTATCTTTTGCTCTGTAGAGCTTTGATAACTCTAAGTTAGTAACTGCCTTTACTCTTTGGACAGCTTCTCTGTGTGTTTTCAGAACTTCAGCTCTAGGCAGCGGAGAAGAATGACAACCCCCTTATTCTCCTGTAAGCTCTTGGTGCTCAGCCCTGTGAGACTTCTGGCTTCTTCACCTCGTCTTCCTGCTGCAGTCTGGACCTCGCTGCTTCAACCTGCACTCCATGTGCTTTGGGGAGTCAACCAAACAATCCTGAACCCACTACGACTTTGGGAATGCCCTTCGTGCCTCAGCTGCCACTCCTCAGTGAGCCGTCTCCCTGCCTCATTTATGACCCCTTCATTCCATGGTCTGCAGTCTTGTCACTTCCTGAGAAAGAGTAGATAAAGATAATTGTTTAATACTGCATGTGTGAGATTTTTTTCTTCCACTCTCATACTTACAGTTGATAACATTGGTGTAGATTTCGAAGTGGAAAATCATTCCCAGGGTTTTAAGACTGCTCTGTTACGCTTTTACACTTCTGTGTTATTACTGAGACATTCAGTGTCATCAGATTTACCGACCTGAGTCCCCCAGTTCTCTTCTGCTCTGGTGCAATAGAATTCCACAAGGACATGCCTTGGTGGCCACTCTTCCTTTCCCTATGGCCAAGACAAAGAGGCCACATGTTCCATTTCTCTGGCTTGTAACTTCCCCCTACTCCCTCACCTCAAGGTCTTTCTGTGTTCTATTTGTCCCTGTTATCATCTCCAGTGTGTTCAAATTTCCACTTTTTATAAGGGCAAACCAACTAAATTGGATTAGAAGCCATCTAAATAGTCTTGTTTCAAATTAAACACCTATCCAACAACTTATTTTCCGATTCAGTCTTGAGGTGTTATGGGTTAGGGCTGCAGCATGCAAGTTCAGAGTTGAGCAGTAAACATCCTTCCGGGTGGAACAGTATCTTTCTGGCCAGCTGTTGCAGTGCTGGGCCCTTGCACCAGTCTTATTGTCACTGGAAGTGATAAAGATACACTGATAAGCCAGCACTTCCACCCAGTGTCTAGGAGGAGGCTCATTTCTCTTGGACTCAAATGACATGGAAGCCAAAGTTAGCTCTCAGGTGCATCAAAAGTTTACAGTTGTTGTTCGTGATAGAATCACACTCTTTGTAGCTTTTCACATCTCACTTAAACCCAGGCTGCATACTAAATTAAATAACTCTGATCTGTGGAGAAAATTGGGGGTAGTGGTGGGGTTCTTTATTTGTTTGCTTGTTGATTTTATTTTTGAGAAAAGCAGTAGAATATTGTCAATGTATCTGGTAAATGCTTAAATTACAATACATGTCACCTCAGTTTTAGGGATATTAAAATACTTAACACTGGCATAAACCTAGTATTCTTGAAAAACATTTCTTAAGAATATTCTGTTTAAGCCGGCCAGCGGTGGCACACCGCTGCAGTCGCCGCGCTCTGGAGCCCAAGGCAGCCATCTGCCTGTCTCTCCTGAGTTCGAATCCAGCCCGTGCTTGCTCACAGGAAAAAAAAAAAAAAGAATATTCTGTTTAGCCAAATGCAATGGCTCACCCTGGCAACCCCAGAACTTGGGAGGATCATGGAAGGTTCAAGACCATTCTAGAAGCTACAAGTAAGTCCCACACTAGTGTGGGCTAAAGATAAAATTTTATCTCAAACAAAAATAAATTAAAAACAAATTACAGGGTATAGTTACTAAGACAGTTATGTGTGTATGTGTGCATGCATGTGCGTGTGCGTGTGCGTGTGCGTGTGCGTGTGCGTGTGCGTGTGCGTGTGTGTGTGTGTGTCGCGCGCGCGTAAAAGTGTGTGTGTTGTGTGTGTGTGCGCGCGTAAGAACTAGCCAGGTTGGAGAGAAGAAAAATAAAAGTAGATGAAAATCAAAACATCTAGACTCTAACTTCCACAATATGCTAGGCAGGTCAATTGTAACAAGCAGTTCATCTATCAGAATCTTAGTCTCTTTAACTGAAAGTCAAATTATTAATAGAGCTGAAGTCCCATAATATTTTTATAAGGCAGTATACAATGTGTTTGATTTCATTACTTCGAGGGGACTTTCTGAGTCCAAACACTAGAGAAGTTGAGCAGCAGGACCACAAATTCAAACCCAACATGGGTACAAAGAAAAGTGCAGGCAGCCAGAGACCACACAGGATGTCCCTGTGAAAAAGGAAGGAAGAGAAGACAGAAGGCAGGGAGCGGGGAGGGTTTTTATAAGTGAGGCTCGCTGAAATACGCTATACTGCGCTAAGACTTCTCCTTAGTCCTCTAGAATCTGATTATTCAGGTAACTTCATGAGATGTGCCATAACTTAAATACGTTAAATAAAACTACTGATAGCCAATTCTGATTTGTGAATTCCATATGTATAATGAACCAACCCACTTCTTAAAAATAACTTGTAATCCAGAGTCAATATGCATAGCAGTCCTGTGGTCACTTCACAGCACGGACTTGCCAGATCTTGAGTTGCTGAAGGAGAATGTTTCCCCTTGAAATCCAGTGAGTTCAGTTTTTGACTTCTTGTGTCAGGTCTGGTGTACGGCAGTACTCATTCTGCTCTCTAATTAAGGCCATGTCTTCCCATTTGTGTTTTCTGGTGTATGATTTAAGACAGAGTATTCTGTCTAGTGTTCCTAGGGAAGACAGGCTGGGACGCTCACTGCAGGAGAGATGCACTCTGAAGAGCTGGTGTTACACTCAGAGTTATATTGTTGACTAGGAGCTGAGTGTTACTAAAACCGACAGATACACGAAACACAGCACTTACAGAATCAAACACACATGAAGCAAAGTCACACACACAGTGATGCAATGACCACAGTGTTGTGGCCTGAGTTCACGATCCCAAAGCTGCTCATCTCCTATGTATCCATTATCGCTGCAGCTCCAGAACAAAACTAAGACAGAAACACAAGCATGCTTTAATACATAAATGGCAAGAGAAGCTCCTGCTGAGTGCACAGAGCTAGCAAGTGAAGAAGTCCTACCTACGTAGGTAGAACCGAGGGAAGCACATCTCAAATGTCTTCTTGGCTGCACTTTACCTGAGCTCCCGTTGTTGAGAGCTGCCCCATGACCAAGTTCAAGGCAGGTTTCTACATTTTTCTTGTTGCATAAAGGAAAAGTGACTATGGTTTATGATAATATGAACTACATTAGGCACATATTTCAGACTCAATAGCAAATCTCATAAATCCCCGCAATTCTGATGAAAAACTATCCATGCTCTGCTCCTTCTCAGTTTTCAGAAAACTGTGATTGTGATTGTGCAAATCAAGGCAACATTTGTTCTAATATTCACGGATCCCACGGTCACACCCTGTCACATGAGCACAGCAGGATACAGCGGGATCTGTGGCAAGTGAGCAGATACAGGTGAAATGTACTTCTGAGTAAGACACATGCTTATGACCATAGAAGACTGGTATCCAGGATGAAATGGTCATAAAATAAATAATGAAATTATCTTCTTTTTCACGAAACAGTCTAGTAGTGACAGTTTTTCCTAGTCCAGCCAGGACTACAGCCTACGGTATCCCTGCTGGGAAACACATGGATGCTCTGCTCAGAAGCTGCCAGGACTCCAATCCACACTTTTGCTCTTTCTGCATTAGATTTTCAGCTCGATTTCTTTGCAGCCACACTGTTTGACCAGTCAGTTTGCAATGGAAGTTTATTTTAACAACATCGCAAGATTGCAACTGCAGCCCTGAAGCCCTGCTGCCCTGCTGCTGATTTCGATCACCCACAGTACGACTGTTCCCAAGCACACACCTCCTTTCACAAAAGGAGACACTCAGGCACAAGTGCTTTGGGACAACAAAGCCTGTTGTGTTGTGCGGTTCCTTCATAGGAGCTGGGGTGGGGGTGGGGGTCACGCGCTCTATCAAATGCAACCCTTTGCACTCAAGCTGCAACAATTGGGCCTGGGAGAAGAAACAGATCTGAGCTGGGCTCCTGCTTGTCGGCCACTCTCTCACTAAGCACAGGGGTGCATGGGAAATCCAGAGTGCTGGGTGCTGTTCTCATGCCCCGCCAAATGTTAACTATTGCATGCTTTTTACAAAAGCAGGGTGAGGCTCTGAGTGTGGCCACACTGGGTTTTGAATCCTGACCATAATGGACAAAATCCTGGGTAGACTGCTCCGCTCACCCTGAAAGGTCGCCTGCTTCATTCCCTGCCTCCAAGGGCTCTGTCAGGGCGGAGGAGACCTTCTTCCACCTTTTGAAGCTACACAATTGTCCTTGTCAGAGGAAAATGGGAAGTAAGCTGAAGAAAGTCTCTTCAATTAAACTGCCCGAACAGAGGTCCAATTAAAACAGAAGCAGAGACCCGAGTAGAATTGCTTTTAGTGGGAATCAGAGTTTGTTCAAGTCACTGAAGTATTTCAGAAAAATTCTATGTTTACATCCTGAAGAACCTCGGCTACTGTTCAAGTATACTGTGACATGTCAATAAAGCTTTATTACTTCTTACACAGCACTGACTCTGTATCCTGTTGTTAAAGGGCAGAACATAATGTCTTATTCATTATTTCATTCTGAAAACAAAGTCACAATTCTAAGCATCATTTCATCACATAGGTGGCACTGTTCAAAACCACAGTACTAGGGACAAAGCTCAGGGGAAGGGTTGGAGGAATGGGGAAAGGGGATAACATCTGAAAAGTAAACAAGTAGAAGATCCGGTTTAAAAAACAAAACAAAACAAAAAAACAAAAAGCTCAGGGGACAAGGGCTTGCCTGGCTTGAGTTAGGTCCATCCTGAGCACAGATGAATGGAATTAAAACTATAATTAGGAAAGTATCACCTAAAAGCTTTCTCTTCATTCATTTAATATTTTAATGATGCCAGACCATGTGTGTATTTTTAAATTTCCTAGAGGTTTCAAGAAAACTTTTCACATACTAGTAGTATTAGTCCTAATGTCAGCCCAGGAAGGCAAAAAAATAAAAGTGTTCTGCTCTGTGTGTGTGTGTGTGTGTGTGTGTGTGTGTGTGTGTGTCTGTGTATGTTTATCTGTGTTTATTTATGTGTGTATGGGTTAATGTGTGTGCGTTTGAGTATATGCACATTTATGTATGTACAAATATGTTTATGTGTGTGCATGTTTTATGTGTGTTTGTATGTGTTTGTGTATGTATATATGTATACATGTGTGTTTATATATGTATGAATATGACAAAAGGAATGGGAAATGAATCAAATGGGTTTTGTAATGCAGAAGTTAGTTGAAGTAACTCAGTAGACAGGCTAAAAGTCACCTTGAAGGGAGTTATTAACAAACGTGCTCACAGAGGAGTCCAAACAAACACGGCCAGGGGTAGTTCCCCATGTTTTCAAGGTTATACACATCATCCTCTATTTTCCTAATGCATCAAGATTCATCAGTCTCCTAGTGGGTCAATGCCTCACACTTATGGATTAAGTCCAAGTGAAACCTTTCTGCCGTAACCAAAACGTCTGATGATGCAGCCGGGTGTAGCACGTCCACTTCTGCACCAACATTTACCCTCAGGACAAAATCAAATAAAAATACTCCTAAATTAAATACCTGAAAGCAAGTGGGTACCACTAAGCCACAGAGTGTGGGGTCCCGTGCTGACTCAGGAACTGTGCACAGTTTAAGTTTGCTTCGTTGTGTTTGGGTCTCTGTAATTTTTTTTTTTTTAGTTTTCATTCTTGTGGTTTCATTTTGTTTTTCTCTAGATTCAGTAAAAGTTTTAACTTTTTGCAGCCTATCTAAAGCAGCTGTGGCTGGGTGACATCATGTTTGAAGTTCCTCTGATTAGCTGAGTGGAAAAGCCTGAATGTCGAACAAGCAGCAGGAAGAAATAAAAGGCGAGAGAGCAGACAAAGCAAACAAAGTGGGCCAGAAAGCCGGACATGCTCCTTAATGAGCCTTCCCACGGAGCCATAAACTCCTCCTCTTCTTGCTCATGAAGTTACTGCACAATGTATGTGTCACACAGAGGGAAAGATCAAAATTCAACAAAATGGAAGATGGTAAACAACATTACTAATGCCGTCAATTCTTTATATAATGTGTTCTATAGAATTTTTGTAAGGCTGTACCTGACTGTTTGAGGACTGGCCTGTTTGAATGACAGACATAACGCCCAAATTCCCCTTTCATTTGTCCTTTTGAAAATTCAATGCTGTCTAAATTGATTCTTCCATTTTTAAAGGCTACTCCTAAATCAAACACCTGCAGAGATGTACAAGCTAAAACACTGAGTCTACATAGATGAGTGAGAAGGCGGTGGCTGCAGCTGTAACTGCCACCAGTGTGATGTCATCGGTGTGAGGTCAAGCAGATCTTGCTATAACGCAGCAACTAAAATGAGGTAACATGGTGTATGTAATATGCACACAGTGAGAAATGAAGCAAAATCAAGTTGTAGTGGAGGAATCATCAGGTAGTAAAGATGCCAAAGTAAAAGGTGACTCTTTCAGAAACATACAATGTACATCAATCTTAACACATAATAGCGGGAAATCAATCTTGCTAAGAGGAACAAGTAAGAGGACTAATATATTGGCCATGCCTTTTGAAAACTTCAATTTTTGCCATGAAGATATATTTGTACACAGCAATTAAACACCATTCTATGGGCAATAGGCAATTACATAAAATATTTGGTATTTTATCTTGTAATACGGTAGGTACTCAATTGGTGACATATGGCATAGATGTTAAATATGTCAGGAAATAAATGTCTTAAAGCATGTAGAAATCCAATATATGATGTGTTGGGAAAGGTAATAACTTGAGTAGAAAAATATTCTGAGGCACAGTGAGAAGCAGGGCAAAACAGGCCAATGATAACCTAGGAGACATGATATGACTTTAGAAATTCCCAAAGGCTAGACCTAAATCTGAATAGATCAAACTGGCATGAGAGATTCATGAAGAATTATGAATTCCTCTTCCCAATTGTTAATTATAAATTAATGATTTACTGAAAAACATCACTTCTAAGGAGATGAGCTGCCTTTGAAAAGCCATATAACACCTCCTGGGTCACCGCAGTAATCTAGACAAGACGGCTGGGGCAGGAGGATGCTATGTGGCAGCAAGAGAACGAACTCTTGCTGTGACACAGAGAGAGCCGACAGGCTTACAGACTCCACGTCAAGAATGAGCATGGATGTCACTGTGGAAATGGGCAACCGGGAGTAGAATAACCAACTGTGTAGCTGAGGGGAGACCCAGCAAATGCACAGCTAGACTTCTACTTACCAAATGTCCTTGGTCCGCTAGGGAAGACCAGACCTTAAAATAAGGGCTGACATCCCTCAGTCTCTTATGCCAAGGGCTGTTACCCCAAAACAACTTTTTAGTTTTGCTTTTGTTTTTGTTCTGAGACAAGTAAGCCTAGAATTCAAGACCTTCCTGCCCTGCCTCCATACTGGCACCACCACAGCTAGCACCCCCAAGAAACTTTGATTGTTTTAACACCATGACAATAAATTCTTTGGAAATGCCCATTTAAGTGTCATAATTAACCTGTGTGTTCATTCAGAAAATATATTTGAACCTTATAAACCAGGGGGCATCTTAAGCTGTTCACTGTTCCTCAATCCTGAATCATTTTTTCATGTACAAAAATGAGATTCCCCAAAAACAGCAGTCCAGGAGAAAATGCAGACTGACTCTCAGTGTGAGGCTAAGGCCCCACATTCCCTTTGCTATTAGGTCTCTGCTTTATAGAACCAACATGGCAAGCAGACATCACTGTCTCACTGCTGAGTGCATGGCTCTTTTCCACCCCCTCCCATGGGTTCGCTTTTGTGATAACAAGGATTTTACTTGCTCTTCTTTAAACAAGATTTTCCATCCATCTCCGCATAGAGGGATCATGGCCACTGCAACGTTTTAATGAATGCCCCTCCCCGTCCAGTTTCCTCTTACATCAAGACTCTTCTGAGGCTTAGTCTGTGTTGAGTTGGAAGGAAGAGGCTAAAGGCAAGCAGACAATTCCCAGGCTTCTGCACTTCTCCAGAGCTGGAGTAATGAGAGCATGACACAGAGCAGGCACCGTGACAAGAGAGAGGAGTGGAGGCAGAAGAGATACTGCAGATGCAGGATTAATGATACTTGGCAACTGAGTGGACCCAGAAGGTGAGGGAAGAGGCGAGCTGGAAAGGGCCCCAGGGTTGCTCGCTTACGTTCCCCTGGCTGTAGCTAATGCCAATTACTAAGACTGGGAACCTGAGAAGCACTGAGCTCTGGGTCAAAGGAGACCCTGACAGAACATCACTTTCCACGTATCCAGCAGAAGAGGGAGAATGAACGACTTAAAATTCTATGACATAAGCCCCAAAATATGCCCATATCCTAACCATTTCTCACACTCATATTTCAGGAATCAAACGTTACCAAATTATACACCATATAAAATGTTCATAATATTAGTAAAAAAAAGCACAGATGTAAAATATAATAGTCAAGCAATAAATAAATAAAACAATGAGCATCTAAATATTTATGTATAACTCTTAATAACAAGGACTGTGTCCTTGATCCAGGCATTGTATTAGCCAACTCTTAATGATAAGGACTGTGTCCTTGATCCAGGCATTGTATTAGCCAAAGTATATTCAATAAAAAGAAAGATTGAAACATGAATTGTATTGCTCTTTGGCACCTTTCTATGCTTTTGAGATGGCTGATTTTCTGGATTTTGAAGAAAGGAGATTTATTCACTTCCATTCTGCTACTTAATAATAATTTAAAACCATTAGCCAACCTTTCTTCTTCTAAGGTAGGAAAGAAACACAGGCTCACCAAGCCCTATGCAAAAGGTAGGATAGATACAACATGTTCTTCGATAAAAATAGCATGCTAGTCTGTTAATTATTATCAAATTACATATTATGAGAGAAGAATTTCCCAAAGAATTTTCTCTATATAGTGTTAACAACGCAAATGTAAACCCTGGAACATGAGACAACTGAGCAAATTAAAACCTCTTTCTTTGTTTCTACAAACTAATACTGATATAAATTGTCTGAATGCACAATCTTCAGAATCATTGCAGTCCTTTTTTATGATTTACAAAATGCCATTGTTTTAGTCAGTCACGAATGTTTAAATATTAATCATTCAGAACAGATATAACTTCTTTAAAATCTACAGCCTCAGGTCAATCTGATGACACAGGCTGATATTATTCTAAAACTATTCTGAGAAAGTAAAAGGAAAATCATTTGATGAAAACAGCTGATGAGAACTGATAAACCAGCTATCCTCCGAAATTCTGGGAGCAAAGTCACCAACTAGGGGTTCAGGAGAGATTAAAACCCTCAGCACTGTGTGAGTACTGCAGTATAAACTTTGTGAAGCTCTCTAGGAAGAATCTAGAAATACCAAGGAAGATATGATCAAAGCACTAAACATATCTAGAAATAACAATTAAAGTTCTGGTCAACAGTGAAGAAACCAAGCCAGAGAGCTGTATTCGGCAAAGACACACATTTTCTTACAAACTACAATTTGAATATGGCTGCATGTGTTTTCCAAAGCTGGGATCCCATAGCAAATGCATGGACAAAGTCAACAACCTCCATAGACTCTACCCCTTGACAGTGGACACTGAGTCAAAAAGACTAAAGAGTTGCTGTGCATTCTCTACGTTTAGAGGCATTTATGTTTCGTTGTGTTTGGCTACTTCTACAGGCATTTCGAAAATGGAAGCACAAATGTGAGTTGTGTTTTATTAACTCAGACTACTGTCAGCACCGGGGCTTCCAGGCCTCTTATGTTACCTACATCCACACCCAGAGAAATCTGCAATGAACCTTCTCACCCCAGGGCTTCTGAGAAAGGCAAGGATGAGGGAAAGCTACTGACTGTGTTGTTACCCCTACAGCACTGCTTCAGAGTCCTCTCAACTCTTCCAGTCTTTGTTGATTATGATACACTGATTTTATAATGAAGGGGCTATTTCTGTTTGCTTGTTTGTTTGTTCTTGTTTTTTTCTTCTCTGTTCCCTCCTCCTCCCTCCCCTACTCCTGTGATCCTGTCACAGCTCCCATCCCCACCCAGCCCCAGTGCTTCCTAAATTCTGTTTTATTTCCCCTTCCATGTACCACAGAGAACCGTACATCTTTCCAGATGCCTCCTCTTTACCTAACCGCTCTGGTTCTGAGTTGTACCTTGGTTATTGTTTACTTAGAAGCTAACATCCCCTTATAAGTGAATGCATACCATATTTTTCCTTCTGGGTCTGGGTTACCTCACTCAGGATGATATTTTTTTCTAGCTCCATCCATTTGCCTGTAAATTTCATGATGTCATTTTCCTTACACAGCTGAATATTGTCCATTATCTAAATGTAGCACATTTGCATTATCCATTCTTCAGCTGAGGAACATCTAGGTTGTTTCCAGTTTCTACATATTATTAATAAAGAAGGAAAGAACACGGGTAAGCAAGTGTCCTTGTGGTAGAACAGAGCATCATTTGGGTATACCCCCAAAGTGGTGTAGGTGCATCCTGAGGGACATGGACTCTTTCTGAGGAACCGCTATGTTGACTTCCATAGTGGATGTACTAGTTTGTACTCCCACCAGCAATCGAGGAGTGTTCCCCTTACTCCACATCCTTCCCAGCATGAGCTATCACCTGTGTTACTGATCTTAGCCATTCTGAACACAGATGGAATCTCAATGTAGTTGATTTGTATTTCCCGGATGGCTGAACATTTCTTTAAGTGATTCTCAGCCATTTGTGATTCCTGTACTGAGAATTCTCTGTTTAGATCTGTACCCCATTTTTAAATTGTATCATTTATCTTCTATATAGTTTCTTGTGTCCTTTATGTATTTTGGATATTAGCTAAAGTTGGGAAAAATATTTTTTACATTCTGTAGGCTGAAGCTTTTTCACACTGACAGTGTCCTTTTCCTTATAGAAGTCTTTCAGCTTCATAAAGCCCCATTTATCAATTGCTGATCTTGAAGCCTGAACTGTCTGTGTTCTGTTCAGAAAGTTGTCTCATGTGCACCTCTCTTTACTTTCTCTTCTAGGCGATTCAGTGTATATGGTCTTTTTTGAGATTTTTGATCCACATAGACTTAAGTTTTGTGCAAGGTGATAAGTATGGATATATTTTCATTCTTCTACTTGCAGACATCCAGTTTGATCAGCACTATTTTGTTTGCTTGTTTTTGAAGACACTATGTGTTTCTGGAATCTTCATCAAAAAAACACATCAACAACAACAAAACGCATGTATTTATATATGTATGGATTTATGTCTGGGTCTTTCATTTGATTCCATTGATCAACGTGTCTGTTTTTATGTCAATACCATGTGGGTTTCATTTCTATGGAACAAGTTGAAATCACGGATAATGAGAACCCCCAGCAGTTCTTCTATTCTTCAGGATTGTTTCAGCTATCCTCAGTTTTTGGCTTTGCATATTAAGTTGAGAATTTTCCTTTCAACGTCTCTCAAGAATCATGTTGATATTTCTACATGGATTGCATTGAATCTGTGGATTGTTTTTGGTAGTCTGACCATTTTACTGTGTTACTCCAACTGATTCATAACATGGGAGATCTTTCCATCTCTTAATATCTTCTTCGATTTCTCTCTTTAAAGACTTGAAATTTTTGTCATGTAAGTCTTTTCCTTGCTTGGTCAGGGTTACCCCTAACCATGATATGTTATATTGTTTGTGACTATTATGAATGGTGTTGTTTTTCTGATTTATTTCTCAGTCTGTTTGTATACATATTTATATTTAGGATGGCTACTTTGTTGTTGTTGTTGTTAATCTTTATCCAGCTTCATTCCTGAAGGTGTTTCTCACCTGTGGGAATTTCTAGTAGGATTATTTGGGTCTCTTATGTATACTATCATGTCATCTGCAAATAGAGATACCCCAACTTCTTCCCTACAAATCTGTATCTCTTTGATCTCCTTCCGTTCTCTTACTGCTATGGCTAAAACTTCAAGTACTGAATTAAATAGATATGGAGAGAGTGGACAACTTTCCCTGTTCCTGATTTTAGTGGAATTGCTCAGAAACTACATGTGGATTTTATATTTTTAACTTATTGTCATCATTATTAGGGGTGTGTGTGTGTGTGTATGCTTGTGGAGGGAGTGTACACTTGAGAACTTGAGAATACAACTTTTGGATCCTGGTTTTCTCTTTATACCATTAGACTCAGGTTGGAACCAAGGTTGTTCGGTTAGCCTATCAAACACTTTTAAGTGATGTGTCACCTCAGTGGTCCTGTGTGTGAGTCCCAACTCTTAAATAATTTTGAACAAGTGGATTCATTCTGCCTTCTTATGTACCCTTCTGTACTTCCACCTGTTTCTATTCCGTCTCTCATGATTTGCCTACCTTTTCCTTTTCCTTTGTTCCAATTAATCCTGTACAAGTCTGTAAAAGGAGTCTCCCTGGATTCCAGGCCAGTTCCTGTCTTGCTGATGTTAAAACCTTTGCTGACATGCTATTCCTTCACATGAGCAGAGGTAACGAATATAAAAACGTGGTTGTGTAGCTACTCACTAAACAGTCCAAGTGCTTTTGTTTTGACATAAACGGACTTTTGTGTAGGGTTTTCCATTGTTCCTTCTGCAGCTTCATCATCTGTGTGCAAATAATACATGTTCTGGCGATTAAACCAGAAGTCGTGTGACTTAGCAACAATACCAAGCAATTCCTTTGACTGAAGGGACTCTCCTACTCCCTATCTACTTAGCAAACTTATAAAAATGGAACATTCAAAGCTATTAATTCTCATCTGTAAATTCCCATTGAGGATTATGTTTGTTTAGTTGGGTGTTTTGTTGATTTATTTATTTAAGATAACAGATTAATTTCCAAATTTATAGGCAGAGGCGCCCTATCTGGAGCTGTAAGAACAAAAAAAGTGAGAGGATGAACTCTACCCAACCTACCATAAAACTACAGTGATCCAGATCCCATGGGAGTGTACAGGGAAAGAGCCCAGAGACAATAAACATAAGTACGCTCAACTGCTCTTGACAGGGGAGCAAAGGCAGCACAAAGGGACACATCAGTCTTTTCAACAAAAAGTGCAAGAGCAAATGGATCTTGGATCTCCCTAGCAACTCCTGCCACAAATGAGTGAGACAGACTTTACATTTTTCAAAATAATTACATTGACGTGGAACTATGTTGAGGTAGCATAAAATTAAAGCATAAAACTCTTAGGCAAATTGAGATGTGGCTGACGTAGGATGCTCTCTGACTTCTCTGATCCAACAGGAAGGCACAAACCCTCAAAGAGATAATTAACTGATAAAATTAAAAACATCTGCTCTGTGAAAAATACTATGATGAAATTAAGATAAAAGCCACACTCTGAAAGAAAAATATTTGCAGGAGCCATTCCTAACATCTATCAAAAATAAACTTTTTAAAAAACCACTTAGAAGTCAACAATAAAATAAGCAACTTGATAGAGAGAGAGACAGAGAGACAGAGAGAGAGACAGAGCGAGAGAATGAAAGAATCTGAACAAACACCTCACCAAATAAGATAGATAAGCCGATGACAGGTAATCAGGAGAAAAGATATTCCACGTCATAAGTGAACATTAAACAACACTCCATGCCTCTCCACTGGAAGAAACAGCCAAAGTCTAAAACCACTGACACCACCCAACGCTTTTCAAGATATTCAGAACATTCACTCGCTGCTGCTGCTGCTGCGTGCTGCTGCTGCTGCTGCTGCTGCTGCTACTTTAGGAGAATATTTATCAGTTCCTTCAAACCACATAGTCACAACAAGATCCAGGAGTTGCACCTTTTGTTATTCATGCAAAGGAACTTTGGGGGAACAGTGCATATAAAAAGTTGCACACAGAGGCTTGCAGAAGTTTAATTCAACTTAGAAGTAACAAACATGCCCCTAATAGATACATAATAACCAAGCTATGGAGCATTGAAAAACAGACTATTATTCAGAATTGAAACAACTGAATAGAAATCTTTGAGGGAAATGAACTAGTAAGCCATGAAGAGATAATAAGAAACTCCAAATGTTTATTACTAAGTAAAACCTCATACTCTGTATGAATCCTTCTAGTAGGACATTCTGGAAAAGGCAAATCTAGGGGCAGTAAAAAGGTCACTGGGTGTCAAGGTCTAGGATGAGGAGGCAGGACACGGGGTGAGGGTGGTTTAGGGTGGAAAGAGTGAGCAGGCAGGAGACAGACTGGGAGTAGGGTTATGTCCCTGAGACCGTTCTGTGAGACACAAGAGATACAATGGCTGCTACGTGCCCCTGCACCATGTCAAAGCCTGCAGAATGTTTAACACCAACAGAAACTTTGATACAAACTACCAACACTGCACCCTAACAATGTACCTGTGTAGTTTCACTGAATAAAGAAAAAAAAGATAGTACCACTCTGAGACAAGAGTTTGACAGCTGGGGAGGTAGAGGACTGAGCGGGAGAAGCAGACATGTACACTTCAACTACCCGCCAGGCTTTACTAAGAACCTAACACTGCTCTAAAAACAAACAAAAGAGCTAGTTTAAAGAATGATCATGTTTTAACCGATTTCCCAAATCAGTTGTTTATGTCCTGGAAATAGAAGCCAACCTCTCCCAAAGTAAACAAACTGGAATGACATCATTGGGTTTCATTCCTGAAGTTTGAAGAGAGGTTAATGTCCACAGGCTGGAAGTGAGCTTCTCTCTTTTGTCCACCTCTCTGCATTCTCCTTCGTGCATCTCCAGCGTGTCAAGGTTAGAAATGATAGACCTAGGCAGCTAGTAGTCACATGCTAGCACAGAGCCTGAAGAAGGAACCACTGCGAGCATCCGAATGTGTCTGGCTCAGTGTAGGACTGATACAGTGAATGAAGTGGCTGCAGACCATTGATTCCATGAGATAAAACAAGGTTCTAGAGAAGCCTTCAGTGAGCCAAACGCTTACAGACCCGAAGAAAGGCTCTGGAATGCACACTTAGGAAGAGTGGGTTCAACAGTTGCTTTTCATTAGACAATGTGCAACCCTTTATTGCTGAACTTAATTAAGAATGGTTGACTATTGTAAACAAGCAATTGAAACCTGGCACCCAAAAGGGAAGAACTGAGAAGTTGGTAGCGCTGCTTGTTGGCCTTTTGGCAAGACTTAGGTAGTTGCAAATAAAAGCCAGCTGTTGTCCCTGTAAACCCAGATTGAGAATGGAGAGACTCCTTAGGATTCAATTTCAGGTCTCAAGATGTTTCTGTCACAAAAACACCTTAGAAAATGTGAATATTAAAAGAACATAAATTCCACATTAGAGAAAAGGATGTGTTTCTGTTGACTTAGGAGAGCCACCTCTAACGCAGCAGAGCTCAGACAGCAGTCCAACTGAGCCTTCATGAGAGACAGAACAACATAGGCCCAGCAGCTCTTAACAGCAACTTACCCCTCCAGCTGGAGACCTAGAGGAACTTTGGTAGGTGTTCAGGATTACACCTGTTCTCTCTACTTGACTTTTGACCAGATAAAGCCTAGCAGGAGTTGATATTCCACATTGTCTGTGTTTTAACACAGTCCAAAATGGTTTCATTTTACAGAAAGTACAATTAAAGATAGTCGCTGAACTGCAGGTCTGGGGCCCCAGCATGGTCATTCCAGGAAGAATTAAGTCTCACAACACACCCTGCATCATCTTAATGATGTCACATCTGCACCTGAGAAGGGAAAAGTCCTGGGAGAATTTATGTCTACCCAGGACCACTGTGAAGTTTTGTTCCCTGCACTCATAGACGCGGCTTCAGAGAACATGACTCTGTCGTTTAGAGGAAGTAAAGACAGAATTCAGGACCCTTGTCTTTGTAGACATGTTTCGTAACTACAGAAATTAACTTTCCAAGCCTTTTAACTGTACAGGGGCAAATAAGACTTATTATTATTATTGTTGTTTAAAACCATTGCTCACGCCTGTAATCTTAGCACTCTGGAGACTGAGGCAGCAGGACAAGCTCAAGACCAGTCTCACCTCTATAGTGAGACCTATGCCATGAATCAGATACAAAACAAACAACAAGGTTGAAAGAAAAAATGTATAGGAAATATAATGTGTAAAATCTGTCTTACAATACTATCCAACACTCTGACATGAAGGCTTTAGAGTAAGAAGGCAAGGATCTGCAGAATCAGCCTCAGAACCAGGAGCTCTTGCAGCGTGTGATGACCAGCCTGAGTTAGACAGGACATGGCCAAGGTCTACCTGGCTTCTTATCACCCATCTCTTGCCCATCTCTTTCTCTGAGGGAACCTGGGAGAAGCATCCTTAGAAGCTTCCTCATCTGACTAAAAAGATTCATCATCTGAAATGGAATACAGTGGTTATGTGTCCCTTCCCAGGGAATTTTATCCACGAAGTAAGAGATTGTGAGTCAACATCACAGAGGGTCCTAAGTCACCATCCATTGAATCGGGGCCTGCTGCAGGCAATGCATTACTTTAGAGATTATCAGCATAACAAACCTATGCTCACCCAAAAACTCCCATCACTTTTCCCAACCTGGACCCCAAATAAGGACCAACATCCTGGCTTCTCTGTAGCTCAGGGCACTATGTAAACTTCTTTTAGTCTTATATTTTGTGTGGGTCCCCTGCGTATGCATGTAATTACAATGGCTTTGACTCCTGTTACTCTGTCTACTGTCAGTTTATTTCACTGATTTAATCATCAAGCTCTCCCAGTGAAGAAAGTTTTCTCTCCCCAACAGGAAACACTTTTTCCCGGCAAGAATGTTTACGTATAACAGAACACGGTACCTCTGAAATTAGAGTTAATCATCCAAAGTTTGTAGATTACTTCAACATGGAATTGATTTCAGTAAGTGGTCGATGTTAAAGGAATTTGTCAGCGGCTTTCTCCTTCACGTTAAACAACCTACTAATGGAACTCGGGACTAACACAAGGCTTTGCATTATGTCTGGATAACGAGGGGTTCCTATCACCTAACAACGTCAGCGAAGCATGATACAGGGGAGACTGCAGTGCATCGTGATGGAAACTTCTCTAACGTGTAAATGAACACAGAATATGCACTTTTTCAAGGTCACATAGATGTGGCTTTACCATACTGGCTAATTTCTCTTATGAAGACTTTACTGGTACAAAAGCCTAAATCCAAAAACAAGATCACGGGATACATCCTTAAACTCATTGGATGCAGCAAGGTCTGTTAATGCAGAAACCAATCTCTGTCCTAATAAACTATAACCACTTTTGAAAACACAGGAATTTAATTAGTGAACTTTGGCTTAAAACTTTTGGTTTTAAGCCAAAATTTCAGGAAACATTTATATCATGGATAAACCTAACCATGATTATTTTCATTTCCATATCTCCTGCTGCATCTTCTGGAAAAGCCAGTACGCACACGTCATCTTCTCGCGGATGGGAAGTCCGTCTTCACCTTCCGTACCTGCCCTGGCACCCACACCCATGGAGCCAGGCCTGGAATGAGGTGGAGCTGGCCAGAAGGATGTTAGGCCTTTACACCCAGTGAGCAAATCTATAAACTTGTGACCCCACAGGAGTGCAGCCTGACGTGCTCTGTGTTTTTGCTGTGCATGGAGGGCCAATACAAAGGGATATAACTTCCATTCACACCATGCCATCTGAGTGTGCAGACTTTCAAGTGATCCTTCCTGCAGCTCAAATCCTAGAACTTTCACTGAAAATTATGTTTACATAAGCAGTTTTTAAATTATTTCAATATGTTACCTAAAATAAAATAAAATATAATACCGACAACAGCTTTGATGTTTCATAAATCACTTCAAAGTTCTACAGCATTCAGTAAAAACACAATAACCAATAATGACTCCTGTTTCAGCAAACAAAAGATTGCCATTTATAAATTCTTAAAAAAAAACTACAAACAAAAGAAGACTGAATGAGACAAAGCTTTGGTGACAGGACCATTCAAGCTACTAGGCAGAGTGCGCCATGTCCATAATCCCAGCACACCAGATATATGAAGGTAGAGTTGTCACTGTGAGTTCCAGGCCACTCAGGGCTACATAGTGAGCCCCTATATCAAACAAATAAAATGGAAGAAGGGAAAGAGAGAGAGAGAGACAGAGAGACAGAGACAGAGAGAGACAGAGACAGAGAGACAGAGACAGAGAGAACATTATCAAATATGCATTCATATTTTTAAATGTTCTGTATTATTACTGGGGGTGAGGGTACACATGAATAGAAGTCAGAGGACTACAGAGATGGCTCTCTCCTTCTAAGGAAAGTTTCATGGCTGCAACTCAGGGCATAAGGCTTGTGTGGCATTCACTTTGCCCACTAAGCCATCTTGTTAGTACCACATTCATATTTTAGAATAATAATGAATAAAAATAATGAGTTTGGGCAGAGCAAGCTATAAAAAAAAAAGAGCTTGAAAATTCCAAAGAAATGAAAACATTCTATTCTAAAGTCTGCCAGATCATCATGCGCACACAGTGTCAAAGGAACACAGCCAGACGTGAGATGAATCCGAGCTCGTACAATACTTTAGGTTGTGCCAATGCAGGTTTCCAGAAACATGGCTGAAATCCTCTCTCCTGGGACTGGGAGCGGAAAGCTTTCCTCCTATTTCTCTACATGACAGAGTCTTTGCAGATTATAAACAGACACGGGGGATCATTCTAAAGTTCTTGGAGACTTGTCCGCTAATGTATGTCATGACCTCATCTGCAGCTGTCCTGTTCTCCGAGCTCATTACTGTAGGATGACCTCAGCTGTGCATCCCTCCTGTTCCCAGTCCCAAACGGTCACATTCTTCCCTCTATCCCAAGACTTCTCAAGTGTACTCTGCAAAACATTAGAGACCCAGGAGACATTAAATGGATATATCTGTCTAATGAGTTTGGAAAACATTTCATGGGATATCTCCTCCTGGAAAACAAAAAAACATACTTTGGGGCAAAAGATGGAGGTCCTTGGAAGAAAAGCTGAAGAGGCAGATTGTGTTCGATTGCAATGTGAGAAGCGTAACACACTCTCGCAAGGGAGAAGCAGGACTAATCCCTTCTGTGAAGAATGTGCAGATGCTAGGAAGGCAATGGGTGGGGGTGGGCAGTCATCACAGAGATCACCGAAGACAAGCCAGGGTCCAGACTAACTGCAGGCATGGAGAGAACATTAGACAACCTCTTCAGAGAGTAGAAATTATACACTGTGGGAACAGACGTGTCCTGAGGGAAAGAGCGGAGATAAAGATGGTCTCCATTTTGTCACTAGTTTCTCAGTGAACTATAACCTAAGTTGAGGGGAATTAAAACCCTAAGGAGCACGACAAAGGTCAGTGGCATGGCCACTCACCACGGCCAAGGTAGAGTCCAACCAAAAGCAAGCTGACTCCTTAAACAAAACAACTGTTACTCACCAACCCTACCAACCCTCAGCACATCAGCTTGTTTTATCTCCGAACATTTTTGAAACTTCCTGTGATAATTTACTATGCTACTAGTATTGTTATTTATATGCCTTCTATCTCTACTAGCTACTACCTATGAGATGACCTGTAAGATATTATTGATTGCCTATCATCTTTCATAAAGCATGTCTGACAGTGGCCATTTAAAACATCCATATAAAAATGCAGGTATTCTTGATCTCGTGTTAGTTGGACTTTTCCTTTCTCTGACCAAATACCTAAGGAAGCCAAGTTAAAAGTTTAATGTGATTCATGCTGTCAGATATCAGCCACTCTGGTCCATGGGCAAGGTGGAATTGATGGAGACGGTATGAGAGGGCAGAAGCAGCAGGACGCCTATGCCTGGGCTCCAGTCTACCAGGCTCGGCTTCTCACTTCCCACAGAGACCTCACGGACACACACTGCTCTTTGCTACCCACCATGTCTTCTCCATCCTCTCAAGTGGAGAACCAAGGCAACCATTTTGGGGGTAACAGTTTCTTTTTTACCTCTGGCTCATGTCAGGATTGGGGGGGGGGCTTACACATCAGTCAAGGAACTTATGTCTACCTCCCTTCACATTCAGTATGCCTTCTTCAGCCACGTTTACCTATACACTGACCTGTCCGTCGTCTCTGCTCACTGGTTTGGGTTCTAGCATCTCCCTCTGGTGTATAAGCTGTCTGTCTGTGCTTGCATATTGCCTACTTCCTCAATCAGAATCCTTAACATCAGTTATAGTTACTTTAAAATGCCTGTCATGGTGATTCCAGCAAACAGCGGCGAGGTAGAATAGAGCATTTCAGAACCACGGGCATCTTAAGAGCTGTAACATACCTATAACTGCACCGTGTGGAGGAGAAAACGCTAGCAGGAGAAAAGTAACTGAAGATTCATAACGGCCATATCTGAGTGTGGTTCAGAAGACTTCCCCCCTCTCTGGAGACCATTTTCAAACTCTCTCACATTAAGAATAATGTGAGAATACAAATGTTCATTTCCAAGATTTCAAAAAATGAAAGCTGAAAATAGAAGTCTTAACATCCTCATTTCATATTAGTCTAATCTTTAAGAACAAATATGCACACAGGTACACACGCACATCTTTCAAAACCTTTCTCTCAACAAGGGATGAGGGAAGAAAAAGGTCTAAAACAGAATGTATTTTAGTGTACTAACGGTTGATAGCATATTGTAATAATACCAATGTACAACCTAAAATGAGAACCCCCAGCCTGGAGATCTTTCAGATCCAACAAATCGTGACACACCCATAGTATAATACCTCAGGTCCTAATTAGAGCAAACGGGTGTGAACTCCCTTGTTGGGAACACTGTCTGACTGTCAGTGACTATCACTCCAGGGCACTTGCCTTTTGCCAGTGCTCCGTGAATGCGCCGAGACAACACCTCAGGAGGACTCTAACTGGGTCTCGGCAGTCCAGCGCTGCAGTTGAGTGTTCCTTGTTTACCCGTTACTTATCCTCCGAAGTAAAGCCACTAGTTTTAGTTAAAGAAATATGAGGAGTATGTATTCGTAGGGTTTTTTTTAACGACTGAGAATAAAACACCTAATGGATACAACTTTCGGGTGGAAGGACTTGCTTTAGAGCCGAGTTTCCAAGGTGTCCATCCATCATGGAGGGTAAGGGATGGTGGAGCAGGGCCCTTCACATTATGGCAGTTGGGAGGCAGAGAAATGTAATGTAGGCAATGTATGAGATAAGATCAAGAAAGGACCTACCATTAACCCCCACCCTCTTGACTTCTCCCGCCTTACAGTAGAAACACCTATGAATCGTCAAAGGAGTAACATGTTCATGAAGTCAGAGCTTCATATATAATCCTTTCTAGGAACATCCTTACAGACACACCCAGAAGTATGTCTCACTATCTAGAGATTTCTCAATCCAATCAACTTCTCAGTTACAATTAATGATCATAGTCCGGTCTGGTGGCAAAACCCTGCAGTCCTAGCAGCTGGAAGGCAGAGGTGAGTGAATCACTGGGTTAAGGCCAGTCTGGAAAACTTACACACTTTCGAGCATCTGCCAATAACCAAAATTAACTGCTTCTCTTGTAAAATATCTTCCAGTTTAAAATCTACAGTTTCTGTTTTCTGGACTGAGCCACTCCTCATCCATCACGTGACATGTGCTCACACCTGTTAACCTATATGCTAACAGCATAAATGTTCCCCATTACAACATGGGGTACGACTAGTGTTTCTTTTAGTTATCTGCCTTTAAAATGCTCTCAAATAGTTTCCTCTTCTTTTTTACTATTTTGTGTCTATTCATGAAACAAAATGAGGGTGTGCTGCCTTAGTCTACTTCATAATCAGACTTGCAGGGTCAGTTTAAAGGCAAAGCTCACACAAGATCACATCACCAGAGCTTTAAGTATGCAGAGCCTATATACACCTACTTATCTTTCTTACATTCCATTCTAACGTGAAAGCAGGCTATCTAGACCCTTCCCATGCTCTTGCCCTCGGCCTAAGTGGGAAACAGTACTCAGAACGGGCCAAGAAAGTGTGAACAGACTGAGAAACGTTGCTTAAGTCATGGTGGAACACATCTGTAATCTTAGCACCTGAGATGAGGAAGCAGGAGAGTCAGGAATTTAAGGCTAGCCTGAGCTACACGGCCAGCTCAAGTCAGCCTGAGCTGTATGAGACTGTTTCAAAGATAAACAAATAACAAAAAAAAGAGAGAGAGAGAGAGAGAGAAAGTATTTTTAAGAAATAAGTTTAGACGGACAACAAACAATAAGGTGAGATATTAGTATGTCTGACAGTAAGGTTTTGGGGTAAATTTCTCTTGCTAGAAAAAAAATTCATGTTGCCATAAATCTATATTCTGAAAGGCTTCCTTGACCAGAGTAGATTTTGTTATTTAAACATACCTCCTGAAACCATACGCAGGCTTTCCCTCCATTTATTCAAATAGAAATAAATATAAGGGAACCAAAGAAACTTTTAAAAACCAAACACACTTAAATCTTGTTATGTGAATAGTGAACTATATTCACTGTATTTTTAGTTCTTGAGTCCAAAACCAATAAAATCACAGCAAAATGTTACAGGAACCCACAGATCTCAGAGGGTAGCAGATCATAAAACTCCCACAGACTTGGCAGGGTGGCAGTCACTGACAGAAAGAGAAAGATATATAAAATATAGGCTAAAATGTCACATTTTCAGTCCTAAAAGTCCTGTGCTTTGTATTCAGTGCAGTCCTTAAATATAGATAGAGTACTTTTATATATTTTACAATTATATAGCATTAAATAAATACTATATTTATCTATCACATCTCCATACTGTGAGAAAATGTCAACTAATTAAACTGATTTTAGTGTTGCAAATGAAAATATTTACAAAATGTATTATCATCTTTCTGGCCAGATGTACAAAATGAGATGTACACGAATTGGTATGTTGGTGTTTCAGGTTTGTCATTACTATAATCAATGACTTCTCATGTTGAAATATTAACACCAGACAAAATGTTAGACTGAAGACATCTTGGTTAGACAGGACCTGGTCACATAAGAGCATGCCCAGGTTCTGAGCTATGAAACTGGGCAAATTAATAACCATGTCCTTAAGTTCTATCTTCTGTCAACAAGAATTTAAATGCAATATATCAGATCATTCAAGGTGTTAAATAAAAGTATAAACAAGAGGACATAGAATGCTTTAGATACTGTAAGATCAAGTATTTGAGGATTGCACAATGGCTCAACAGCTAATACTGACAACCTCAGTTTGATCCCCAGAACCACATGCTGCAAGGAGAGAAACAACTCACAGTCAGCTGTCCTCCGACCTCCACACACGTACACACAAACTACATAACTATGAAAAAAGTTTAGATCAACCATTTATTCCTTATCAAGTAACGTTGCAAAATTCTGAAAGCTGGCAACTACGAACTGATAAGTAGAGTGGGGATGATATTGCTTACCGAACCAAATACCATAAACCACTAAGGTTGAAGCACAGGGGTTAAACCTAAATTAAATAAAATCAGAATAAACATCACCTCAAGCTACAGTTTTTTCAATTTTTTTGTTTATTGCTGTGAATATAAGCACCTGACTTTTATTTTAATATTACATCGGGAAAACTTCAATACATAGAACTATATCAAGCTAAAGATAAACGAATATGTATATATGTATATATTAAATAGATACACACACAAATACATATACATATATAATATATATGTACACACATACTTCAAAAGATACTTATATTTGTTTGTTTTTTTGCTTCATGTGCATTGGTGTTTGCTTGCATTTATGTCTGTGTGTGTGAGAGTGCTGGAACTGGAGCTACAATAATTGTAAGCTGCCATGTGATCGCTGGGTATTGAACCCAGGTCCTCTAGAGGAGCAGTCGGTGTTGAGCCATCTCTCCAGGCTCACCAGTTTTTACACGATGTAAGTAACTGGAGACACGGCCTTTTCCTATGGTCTGAAGAGTAAAGCTGAGGAGGCTGAGTCCATTCCAGGTTTAGAACAGTGCTCTAGATCAGTATGATCCTGCTTTAAAGTCCCAAAGGGTACTATGGACAATTTGCCAGCCTACTGATTGTGCACACATGCAAAAGGTCAAGAAGAAACAAAGCGATCCTGAAAAAGAAAGCGTGAAGACTCACTCCACCAGATAGGAATGTTCCGTGTGCTGTAAGTGTAACACTGAGAACCTAAAGATACATGCATCCATGTAAAACAGTAATGTTATTCAAGAAATATTAGAACTGCTAGATAACAATATACTAGAAGAACTGAAGAGGACCTCCTATTAGACAGGAACAGAAATAACAAGTGTTTTCATAAACAAACAAAACTAAAGTGCTTAGAGATGATAAATAAAATTATCTCCATGATCTTGTATTTGGAAAATATTTCTAAAGCCACATATAAAATTCAATAACCATAAAGAAAATAATTGATAAATGTAACCTAAAACAGAAACTGTAGGTGCAGTGAGAAAGAGCAATGGCAGAGAGAACTGAGAAGGGATATGGTGGGCACGCAAATGTATCAAGGATCTAAGGTGACAAAAGAGCTGCGTGGAGGGGAAGGAAGGGTTTCACGAACAACCTGAACAGGCACTAAATGAGCAAAAGTGGGGAGTCGGCTGTATGATTTACACACACTTGAAAACATTCTTGTTTAAAATTAGCAACACATAAGGCCAGGCAAGAGACTAGCTCCGGAAGTTTGACAGGCTCATGCTGGTGACTGCAGTAGGTTTCCTCACATGGAAGGTCATATGGTGTTTACTTTAGAATTGCTCATAATTTTCTGTGCACACGTGTGCATGCATGTGTATGTGCGTTGTGTACACTGAACAGCTATATTACGTGCTTATTATGCATAGACAAGAGTTTTTAATAAAAAGTATTCTCTTATCTATGTCAAAAGAACTCCAATAATGACAATTTTCCCAATAACTAGGCTATCATCTTCAAGACAATAATTTTCCTTACAGCTACAACTTCTAGAATTAGATTTATGGTCCTAAGTCAGACTGCCCTTCGCAGAGAGGCATAATAACACAGCACATCACTCCCTCTCGAGAGGCTTACATGGAAGAGGCAGCATTGGCCAGGGTATTAAGATACACAATGGAGGAGTTTAAACGAGGGAGACAGGAGAAAGTATTCAATCAGTTCTGCTTATCCTCCTGTCAGGCTAATCAGAAGGTCTTCCTGGGTGAGCTTGTTTCCCAGGATCTCAGCTTTCTCATTCAATTAGAAAGAAAGAAGAAAGGCTTATGCCTTGGTAAAAATGCAAGTGTTGGGTTTTCTTTTGTAAGTGTGCATTTGAGGAGCTACGGGTGAGGCTGGCCAGTTTATTAACCTAGCATATACTTGAGGGCCCGAGGAGAGAAGGGATGAGAAGCGGTCTGGCTGGCTGGACAACAACCTGAAACTCAACTTTCACCAGCATGAAGGGAGACAGAGAACTGGGGATAAGAAAGTCCTCAGCTTCAGTTCCTTCAAGTTTCTCACAGAAACAATAATCTGTAGGCAACCCCACTCCACCACCGTCTCCTCTTTTATGTGCAGTGCTGGGGATTAACCTATGGCGGTGCACAGCAGGGAAGCATACATAGTGACACACAGAGTCCTTTTCTTGGTTTTATTTTGACACAGGTTCTCTTCCTAAGTTGCCCAGTCTGGCCTAGAGCTCACTCTGTAACCTAAGCTAGCCTTGAATCTGAAACACTCTAAGATCATCCACAATACTTGTGATTTCAGGTATGCATCATACCTAGCCCTCGTGCTGTAGACCATGGAATCCACAGATGATCATATTTGCTGGTGATTTGAAAGGACAGACTGGGAAGAAAAAAATTACCATTGTCTCTGAACACAAACATGGTACTGAATAAGTCTCAGGAGAGAGAAACCAGAGTGTGGGGGTTTGAATGAGAAGGCCCCCATAGGCTCATATGTTTGAATAATTATTGGTTACCGCTTGGTGAAACTGTTGGGAAGAGACTTCGAAGTTTCAAAAGTCCATGCCATCACCAGTTAGCTCTCTCAGTGTGTGTCTTTTGCATGTGTCTGAAGTTGTAAGCTCCCCCAGGTGCTTCTCCAGCACCATGGCTGCCTGCCTGCTGCCCGCTGCCACGGCCCTGCCATGATGGTCATAGACTCTAACTCTCCTAAACTGCAAGCCCCAAATAAACACTCTGTGAGTTGCCTTGACCATGGTGTCTTACCACAGAAAGAAAAGCAAGTAAGACCTCTGCCTCGGGTCTTCTCAGCTGAATGACTGACCACAAATGATGAAGAGTAATCTGACCCTTTAAGGTTATTTTCTTATTTCTATCATTATACATTTCTACTGGTCTTTCTAATACTATCTTTAACTATCTTTTATATATGTGTAAATATATAATATAAATATAATATAAATAAATATAAATATAAATATATAAAATTTATAATATCTAATATAATATCTAATTAATATTAGGATATATATTAGTATTATAATTTATATATTTTTATATAAATTTTCATAACTTATATACACAATATGAAATTAATATTATATGTATCATCCTAAAGCTTATAGTATGCTATATTTAATAATTAATATGATATTTATAGTTCAACACTTTCCCACATCTGAGTATAAACAAACAAACAAATAAATGAGGAAGAACCAGTCTTCACAAAATAAAACTAAAAATCAAGCACAATAAACCCAGGTTGGTTCATATACTTCTGCCAAACCAGACTGACAGTCAATAGCCTCAAGGACTTCCTCCACTCCTGTTATCAGCCAAGGCTGAGCAGAAGGCTCAAGTGTCCTTTGCCCACACATACTCCCTGGGGTCCACACTGAACCACTGCGTGGGCCATCAACCCTAGCATCCCATGATTCAACAGCTAACTAACCCTGCTACGGCAGTGTAGACTGAGTGCTTGGTTTCAACACTAACTACTTAGTGCTTCTGCATACAAGTTGGGAATTACTTAAAAAGCATTTGTGGGGAAACTGGAAACAAATGACAACAGTTTCCCTTCATCCACAGGCACACATATAAGACCTCAGATAGCTCAATGTGCTGAGCTCTGTGTCATTTTTTTTCATATATCCACAAAAAACTTTTAAAATTAGACCCATTAAGAAATTAGAAATCACTAACAATAAAGTAGAATAATTATAATAATATAAAGTCATTCTATACCACAGGTTACTGCAGTCAAAAATTCAATAAACTATAAATGAAGACCATTTAGGTAAAATGCACCTGTGCTGAAAACACACAGTCTTTTCTCTTTGTTGTTGTTGTTATTATTTCCTAAATCATGTGGAAGGACAACTATATACATAGCACTTACATTGTGTTGTGTATTACAGGTCTTCTAGGGGTGGTTTAAAATATGTATACAGAGGTGTGTGTAGGTGTCCAGGGTCTTGAGCATCCTTGGATGTTTGCTATCGTAATGGTGCAATGGGAAACCAAGTCCCCCAAAATTCTAAGGGACAACTGAATTGTACTGCAATACAAGTTGTTTCAATATATCAATATTCTCTCTCTCTCTCTCTCTCTCTCTCTCTCTCTCTCTCTCTCTATCTCTCTCTCTTCTCTCTCTCTGTCTGTCTTTCTCACTTAATCTGACACACACAAAACATACACACACATACATTTTATTTGCCCTCTGTAGTAGGATGAATGAGAAGAACTGAAGTGGAAACTTATGGGTTCTTTGGAAAGTCAGTTGTGTTGGATGCTGGTTTTCTGGGGCAGATGCGATGAGTGTTTTCCTCAAGTGGCCACAGGTAAAAGGATGTTTCAGTAAGGCAGATACTTGAAGGAATGTCTTGCTGAAGCAGACACGGGTGAAAGGATGTTTTGCTAAAGCAAGCGCATTAAAGGACACTTGATGAAGGATTCATCGCTAGCGACGCACATGTATTGATTCACCTTATATTGTGTATTGGGCTTTGTTTGTTGTGTCTCTGTAGTAAGAAATGCACCAAAAACCTCCTGATGGTGCTTTGGCGGCTTCTTGCTGCTTCCACAGACTCATGTGGTATTTTGCTAAGACAGAGAGACTCATGTGCTGAGGCAAGACCATGCACACATGTGGAGAACACGTGATGTTTGGAGAGAGTATAAATAGGACTCAAGGGACAGTGACAGGAGGCTTGCATAGCTAGCTTTGCAATGCTTCATTCGTCTCCCGTCTTCACTGAGAGAGGAACTGCTGCGAACTTCTCCTGGCATCCCTGGTGGTCCTGGTCCCTCTGCTGACTCGTGCTGATTCAGCTAAGGTCTGATGACAAAAGCTGTCTCTGCTAGGTTGTGCCACCTGTGCTGCTGATTCATGTTTGCTATCGGGACACTGCTGGACTGCTGATGTATTCGTGAAGGGTTTGCAAGTGGATTAAGCAGCAGCTGCTGCTTCCTATGAACTTAACTGCTTAATTCTTGAGAGCATAGATTGGATTTGCTCCAAAGAAAAATTTGTAAACAGGTTCACTTCCCCCATATCCTAATAACCTTTCTTTTCTTCCCTCTGGTGGGTGGTAGGCTAGAAGGGAGGGTAAAGCCTTTAAGAACCTTTATTAAAATTAGAGTTGAAAAACTTAAAGCTACAGTGAATGACTCCAATATTGTAACACAATGCTGTTTACCTGAACAAAGGCAGCACAACACTGAAGCCGCAGATCTAAGAACAGAAATTTAAATGTAACATAAGGAGGATATCATATGTAGCACTGATACAATAAACAAAGCAATGGTCCAAAACTTCATTACACTACTAAATAGCACACAAAATTTGAGGTTTATTATTAACTTCTTGCTTCTAGATGATGCCTCTTAATATTTTAGACTATTATGTGGACAAGTGAAACTGTGGAAAAGGAGACACTACTGTACGTTTTCTGCTGGAGAATAGACTTACGACATGGAGGGCCACTTTCTACAGGCCGGCAGCAGAGCCAATGCCTTTGAGTCAGCTCCATGTCCTTATGTCTGTGATCATTTCGATGATACAAATTTCAGATCTAAATCTTGGAAAACTCTACTGTGATGATACAAAGTGTCATTATCCTAGTGTCTGGAACATCAACATCTACAATATGCAAACACAGGTCAGTCTCCCCCAATCTCAATTTGTGCAAAAAATAAACTTATATGAAAACATTTTTCAACAAAACAATCAATACAGTTTTCAGGGATACATAATGAAATACAGACTGGTACTCCTAATCTAGAAATCAAAAATGCTGAAAAATATGAAACTTAAGTTTTAGAACCCTAACTGGAAGTCGGTGCAAACTACCAAAACCCAGCAGCACAACTGTTCTGGCCCCCAGCATGCTGGCTAAGAGTTATGAACCCTTCGGTACCTCCTGGCTATCCAGAATGCCACTAAATGCTGAGGGAATTCAGTTAACTCAACTTGTTGATTTAAATAACAACCTAAAAATAGGGTCGAATGGCGGTTTTATAAAGCTTTTTACTACATGATTGGAAATTAGTAATTTTTAGTAAATACCTCTCATTTGTATTCTTAACTTCACATGAACAATCACTATTTTAGAGAAACTCATGCTCTGAGACAACTGCACAGTATTACCCTGCTGGTGGCTTAAATACTCAGAGTTGTTAACTTGAATCCCAGAGCTGGAATCTGAACATGGAAACATTTGAAAAAAGAGAAGCAGCCCAGGGACAAGAACTGGTATGGTACAAGGAAACCTGAGATGCTCCCAGAAGGGATTTAATATGAGAACTGAAGGGTAATCTCAGGGGGACAGAGCAAGTGATGGTTGAGATGGGATGTAGCCATGATTCTTTCTACATGGACACGGTCATGGGCAACATATGACAATGCAGAGCATGAGGACAAACTACTCAAACTGTCACCCTCAGAACACTTTCTGCTCTTTAACACTACAAATGATAAATGCAAGGTGTGTGTAGTCTTTACATAAGCTAAATGCCAGCGGCAATGCCTATCAGCTCTGATTCTCAACGCATGCACCAGAAAAAAGTGAAAATGGAGCCCAAATAATTTTGCACAAAGCAAAAAACTAAGGTCTTTGATAAAAACAATGTTTTGACATAGGTAACTCCAGGACTTGTTAGGTAATGTTTCCCATTTGGCCATTAATTGTGACAATTTTAACAACAGCATGTCATGAATCTTCCATACACAGTAGTTCTCTACCAAATTAACTAAGAAAAACAAGTCATTTGTAAACACACATGGCTTCTATAAGTACCTAGAGCGAAACAGGCCTTCTGGGCTCCCTTTGTTTAACTATAATAAATCAGTTAAGTAACATTTCAAATTGTGTTTGAATTGTTTACACTTTTAATACCATAACTAATTGCCTGATATGAGAGGGGCATAGGCTATGAAGATAGATACCATGAAAGGCAACAAAAGGAGCTGAAGGGGATGGAGGGTAAGGCAAAAGAATATGAAACACAGAAGAGGAAGGCAGCCCGAGATAAGTGGGATATCGGAGACAGAAAACTCGGGGAATGGAGACAACAGAAACATCTTGGTTGAAAAATGCCAAAATGGAAGCTATGCAATGCTTCTCTGTATGCTGATGAAAATCTGACTGACTTCCAATGGGCTTAACTTGCATACATCTCAGAACACCAGAAAGGTTCCTTTGCACAGGACTTGCTAATCATGACAGCAAAGATGCCATTCAACTGTTGTTTACACACCTTCTTTAAGGCATATGGCCTTGCCATACGAAAAAGACCGTGACAGCACAGTGCGAGGGGGAATGACGTGCTCTACAGAGCACACAGAGCCTCTATATGTTCGTGTTCATCAATGCTCCAGTGTCTCGGATGGCGTCTCGAGAGCACCCTCCCAGAGGCACAAAGTATTAAATGAAGCTCTTCCAGCCGAAGGCTCAGCTGTGACACATGCACCCAAAACAGGAGCTGTTTGCCTTGGCTCTTTAAAACTAACTTCTGAGAATTTCTTGGGACCGTCTGGCAAACAGACTGCTCACACTGACCTCCTTGTTTGCTCAAGCATGGGCGAAAGAGTGAAACCACAACGTTTGGTCAGCAAAGCGACCTTCCCGCTGCAGGCTCCACTCAAAGAGGCCATTATGTCAACGCAGCCCCACCTCACATGGCTGCTGCAGTGCCCCATTCCTGTCGCCAGGGAACATCTGGGTGCCGGAACTCATTTGTGTATGTTAAACAGAATGTTCTTTGTGTATTAAGTACACTTAGAGTAGAACTCATGAACATATTTTTAAGAGTGTTAAACCTCAAAGAAGGCATTTGTTTTTAATATAAGAAAAGCAGATTTGCTTGAACCTTGCACACAAAACTCAGTCTATTTAGGCAACTACAGTGTCTTTTTATAGTCCTAGAAAGCATATCTGATATTTAAATCACTGTGACTTCAAATTAAAATTTACCTAACTTAACTCTATGTATATAGCTATGTGAATAATACATCGATAAGCCAATTTACTGAAAAAAAATTTTTTTTGCAAGATGAGCTATATAGCCCAGGTTGGCCTTGATCATCCTGCCTCCATTTCCAAAATATTGGGAAAACAGAATGTTTCATGTTTTATTAAATTTTAAATTTCCCTTCAGCAGAGCATTTGTAATCAGCATTTTAAGTTATTCCAAATATTTAGTATAAAATGTAAATTCCAATTTAATATTTCTTTTAATTTTATGTATATTCATGATTATAAATTCTAGCTAATTCAGACTGGAGTTTCATCTTTGACTTGCTTTTATTCTGACTAGTCAATATGACATTATAGATTGGTCAAAAAACATATTATCTGAAACAATTAAACATGATCTCTGTGTAGCTATTGTTGCTCTGGTTCTAGAGCTCCAAGATAACACAGCATCTCTAAGGATAATTTATCCACTGTCACTAATAGAATTTCAGAGACAGAAGGCCCTGGAGTGATCTCATTAGGGCTTTAAATTTACAAGGCAGGAAAGTAGAATCGAATGAAATACAAATACTTGACACTTATTCTAAAGTCTAAATAAAATAAATGACAGTAAAAGTGCACTCAGCAGAGAGAACTAATGGAAAAACATAAAATACACAGGAAGCAAAGACAAACTCGGCTCTTTTGCATGACACAGCTGAACCTACAATTTCTCAAAAAAAAACACAAATATTTGAAATATTTTCATTTGTCTATTTCTTAAGACTTAATTTGAAGTCACATGAGTTCGGATCCACATCCAGCCAAGAAGCCATCCTTACCATCATGCCTGATCCCCTCTATGCTGGTTCTAAAGCTCCACTGTCAACATGACTGGATTCAGAATCACCTAAGAAATACACATCTGAGTATATCCATAAAGTCTTTCCAGGGAGGGTTGACCAATGGGGAAAGATCCATCCTGGTGTAGAGATTCCCATTAGGATGAGGTTCTGGACTGAAATTTTAAAAAGATGGCAAAAGGTCCTGCTTCCAAATGAAGGCATTCTTCACAGGTGCCAGGGGAGCCTGCATTTTAGAAGACCTTAATAATTGCCTTAGAACAATGGCTATCCCCTTGGTCACAATGCAAACAGAAGTGAGAGCAGCACTCTTGCTGGGATCTTCCTCTTTCTTTCACTGTTAAATCTAAGTTGCAAGGAATGCATGGACACATACTGTTTCATATACATAGGAAATAAATTTCCTATTAGTCAGTAGTTGGTATCCTGTAGTTTAAATAAATAAACAAAATATAAAGTAATGTTCTCCTTTAAAAATTACTCTGACTGCAGGATGTTAAATAGACCTTATATTCCACATAAGTGATCCTATATAGCACATATATGCCTTTGTCATTCTACTTGACATGCTAACACTATTAAAATTCGTGCACCTAGACTCATGATTCTCAGCTTATCCAGTGATTTTTGTTCTACTTTGTGTGTATACATGTGGAAGGTAGTCTTTGTTGTTGCTTTGGTTGCTTTAAAACAGTATCACTATAATGGCCTTGACCTCATTATCCAGCCCTGGTTTACCTCAATATTCTGAGTATCCTCCTGCTTCAGTCCCCTAAGTTCTGGTACTATAAGTGTACACTACCACATCTGGCCATATTCAACATGTTTTGATAACAGAACAATTCATTTTCCTTAACAGGAATCACGCTTAATGATTCATATTGTCTATTTCTTCTAGCACTGATACTGGTAGATTAATGTTTGAAAGTTCTCAGCTTACTTCATCGCAGTTCCATCGCATGGCATAAGACTGCCACAGATCTCAGTATGTGGCCTCTGAGGTGCTGTTGAGATGCATGCCTTACATTCTTGGTATCCATCACTATTGTTTTCTCTTCTTGACTTCTCTATCTTCTGGCATCTATGACTTCTCCACATGAGAAATCTATGGTCATTTAAATTATGATTTCATGATATGTAACAAATAATTCTTTCTTGCTTTGCAAGACATTTTTATTTGTCTTTGTCTTTCATCATTCAGAGCACAATTTATCTTGACAAGGGTTACTTTGAATTTATCTTACCTGATGCTCACTGAACTTCTTGAATCATAAGTAATCTTTCTCTAAATCTGGTGAGTTTTCATTCATTATTTTTTAAAACATTTTCCTCCTCAATCCTTTTCCTTTTTCCTTTTAGGAATCCAATTCCAGCAACATTGGATCTTTTGATATTTTCCAGTAGTCCCCTAACATTTTACTCACTTTTCTAGCTTTTTAGCTCTGTTTTTCAGACCAAAGAAAAGTTGTGTTGGTTATCTTCAAGGTCATTGATACTTCCCTCATTGACAGCCATTCTACTTTACACCTATCAGAATAGTGTACCTGGTGGAAATGAGTTGTACAGATGAAGACAAAATTAAGGCCTGACAAGCTTTCATCATCTTGTGAGGAGGCTAGCAATGGTAGCAGACATGGCAGGTCTTAAATGTAGACAGATCGATGAAGAAATGAGTATGTGTGCATTCATGCTGTCTGTGCAATGACTGTAAGTGCATCTGCAGGAAATGCACTACAACACAATTTCTACATTTATATCCTGCTTTCTAATATTCCACACAGGAATAAAAAAACAAAGCACCCTGGTCCTTGGGGAAATGACGGCTTGTTGGTCAAGGACACAGTACTGCATCATAAGGATGAATGTCTTCATATGCACAGGCAAATAAATGGTGGAGATTTCCCAGTAGAAAAAGGTGCTAAGTGAACTCCAAGAGGTGAAAATTGGGAAAAAGAAAGAAACTGGCCCACAATAAGGAATATAATGTACAGGCTACCATCCGGACCTGTGAATCCATACATCAATAAATAGCAGTAAGTGAAAGAGAAAATACCTCTTTACAGTATGATATAAAGACAGATGTCACGAACTAGAATGAACAGCATGTGACAAATGCAGCAATGCTTCATTTGTGTAGAATATACAGACAATAAACCTAACATGCTTGATGGAAAAGATTTATTTACAATGTCTCAATTATTCTGCACAAAATATTTATTAATTAAAAGGTAAAGCAATAACTTCATAGTAAGATGAAAGTCCAAGCCCTAGTCTATAACAAATCTTTCCAATGTCTCCAGTCATGAGGCTCTGAAACAAAATGGAAGACATTTCAAGAGTGTCCCTGTGGCTTCAGCATCCCTGGAACACTAATCACGGAGAAAGAATGAACAAGGTCAAATTGGAAACATTTTTACTAAAGAACTGACTGGGCACCTCAAATTAAGCCAATATCATGAAGGACAAAGACAGACACAGAAATTTCAAATTAAAGGAGACTTGGCAGCTGCACAAAGCCTAAGTGACCCTGAACCCATAAAGGGGTCGCCTAGCAACCTGAATCAAGTGTATAGGCTAACAGAAAGTTGGACACCATGCAGTTCTTGATTTCAGCAGTGTTCCATGGGTGCTAAGCTCATCTTCTTGCTCATAAGGAATGCACGCTGAGGATTTGGAAAGTAAAAAAGCAACCGTGACTGAATCAGCAAGGGGCAGGAAATCAGGAGCTGGGGCAAAGATGTGACCAAAAGCTTCCAGCTTCTACTCCACTAGAAAGTTCTTGATTCTCCCTCTAACCCTGGTGCCCTGACTTAGTCTATTCTTCAGAATGAAGGACCTTTGTTTTTTCTAGAGTTGACTCAGGACTTCCTGCTTGATATCTAGTCACTCTACTATTAAACCACACAGATACTAAAACTAAAACTTTATTTACATCTGAAAAGTTCAGTTCAAAATAAAAAGAAAAGCAAAGGGAACACAGCACAGGTCTGGGATGGCAGAGGGAAGGATTTGGACAGCACTGTCAGGTCAGTCCTTCTGTCCTGGAGGCAAGACTGACTAAGTTACATCTTAATGCATAAGTCCCACACAGTCTCCACACAGTTACTTTCCAACTGGTCATCCATCCCGTCACACTAGCTCATTAGTTGTACTTCACATGGCAAGAAAAGACTTATTTGTGGCCAAACACTAACCAACAATTCTTTCTCTTGTCTTTCTTTCTTTCTCTCTTTCTTTCTTTCTCTCTTCTTTCTCAACAGAATTCAAGCACAGATCACACAGCTTGAGGGAAGGCTGTTCAATCTGATATTCAGATATAATCTGATACCCATACTTTCTACAGTGTTACATTTAGTATAGTCGCCCTCCCTGAAATCTCTCTCCTGGTTGACTTGAGTCATGCCTTTTGTCAAAGGGAGTATCATGGCATGCCTACTGCCAGGAAGCTGCCCTTAAATCTAGTCTTTAAACCTTCCCAAAATGTATTTTATCACCTTTATTATATTCTTGATTCATAGAAAATACGAAGCTAACACCATGTTGAAGTGCTTTCTTAAAATTACCTGGCTATTTTATGTATCTTTAAATGCAGACACATACATTTATTCATGTGTGTGTGTTTGCATGTGTACACTCATGGAAAACCCCTGAGCTAACTTTTTAGCTCCTTTTCAAATGTTCATGGCTTTAAACTTTGCTCTATGCATTCGCCTCTAAGTCCTTCACAAGGAAGAGGCCTAGGTGGAAAATGTTCTCTTGCTAAGCTAAAGCCTGGATCACTAAGTTGTGCCTCTTTTAGAAGCTAAAGTCACCCAACTGTGAACTATTTTAATGGATCAATTGTTCCTTCCTTCTAGTAGAGTAGTTTTCAAATGCCAGGATTGATAATAATTCCTGATTAGTAGTAAATACGTGCTTAGAAATTCTAATTGAATAAATAAAAATGAGGAATTGTAGAACGGAATAGGCTCAGATGTGCATGTGTGTTGTGTGTGTTGTGTGTGTGTGTGTGTGTGTGTGTATGCCTTTGTCTTATATATATGCCTTTGTCATATATATGGTTCCTATTTTAAAGAATGTGTGATACAGACATGAAAGTATACACATGAAAGTATACACGTTACTATTCTGAACCACCATATTAAATCTTGACTGTTCTGGTTAAAGAAGACCACAAAACAGATAACATCTTTACTTCCCTACAATCAGTAGCTCATAGACAGACCACAATCTGACAGACTTTCCTACAGAAAAACCACACTCACCGAGAAAGACCAAGGGCATTAAGCCACAAAGAGACTTCCTGTAATTCCCACACTTAAAAATACGAAATTAATTTTGACACAATTAATCCAGATATTTATGCCTGGACTCATTTCAAATTTAATCATTTAGCATGAAATACTTTGAATGTAATAGGCTAACATGAAAAATGTCTTTCAAGAGAGTCTAAATTCCAAAACAGCAGCATTGTTGTCTTGAAGAAACTCAGACCGTGTAAAGAAAGTTAAACTCAAAGAGGAAATTCTGTCTCGGGCTACATTCTCTCAGACACAGACCAATCCATGGCTTTTCCCACTTACGGTGTGCAATTCTAAATCGCTAGTGTTTTGTACATTTTGGAGACATTTGTACTTAAATAAATGCTGGCCAGTGCAACATAATTCTTCCCTTAACAATGTTTATGTTCGCCTTTAATCCCAGCACTTGGGAGGCAGAAGCAGGCGATTTCTGAGTTCGAGGCCAGCCTGGTCTACAGAGTGAGTTCCAGGACAGCTAGGACTACACAGAGAAACCCTGTGTAAAACCAAAAAAAAAAGAAAAAAAAGAAAAGAAAGAAAGAAGAAGAGAGAGGAAAGAAAAAAAACAAAAACAAAAAACAAGAAATAAAAAAAAACAAACAAACAAAACAATATTTATGTTTAAATTATAAAATGGTAAACCCAGAACATCTGAGGAGGAGGAAGAACAGGAAGAAGAGAGGAGGAGGAAGAGAAGGAGGAGGAGGAGGAAGAGGAGGCAGACAGCAACCATTCCAAGGCTGTCTGACCACATAAAGTGTTAATCTGTCTTGCTCAAAACCTGTTCTCAATGGTGAGCAGTAAGACACAGTATTACATAACCACTGCCACAAACTCATGATGAGTGGGATTCGTGACAGACACAAAAAGGCTGAGTAAAACTAAAAGAACAAATTCCTCTTCACTTAAAATCAGAGATAATCATCAGACTTGCAAAGGAAATTGAAAGATCAGAAATCAGAGTGCATTTAGAGATAGCTGTGGACTTGACTGTCTGCCTGTATCAGTAGTTCAGATGTTCATGTTCTCTAAACCATGCATGGTTTAAGCACTCTCAGGAGAAAGTTAAACCCATGATGTTAGAATTCTATGCAAGCTCAGGTTCTTAATAAGACACGTCATCAAATGATTCAACAAATGACTGAATACAAACATCCTGTGAGTTTCTTTCATATCAACTATTTGCTGCAAAACTACTCATGCCTGTAAAACTTGAGGGGTCTTTCACTCTATTTGGTAAGAAATAACTGCTTTCTTGCTAGGCCATTCTGCTGTCTGTCTTTCTTTTACCTGGCTAGCTGCATAGCTTGTAGAAAAGGAAACACACGCCACATATACTATCTAGCTTCCTGACCTCCAAAAATCAGCAGTCTATGAATATATAATTATTCCCCTCATTTCAAGTACATTTCAGTAATTCTAAACTCTCAGTTTCTTGGCCAACACCTCTAAGCCCAGCACCTGGAAGAGGATGCTAATTAGGCGAGAGAAGAGAAAGCTAGCAAGCAGAAGCCAGGGAGCAGGCAACTCTCGTGCACGCCTTGCCACCACTCCGGCTTGCAGACTGTCACATGAGTAGCTGCATGCCTGGCCTTGACTTCCCCACATGACAGAATGAGACTTGGAATTATAAGTCACATAAACCCTGCACCCCCATGCTGCTTTTTGTCAGGGTGTTTTATCACAGCAACAGCAAGTAAACAGGAACACAGCACTCATCAAGACAGCAGGCTGGGTAACAACTTCTTTCTCTAGAGAGTCTAAAACAAGAGTCCATACCACCCTTTCTTCTTCCCTGGGATATATGCTGCCATAAACTCAAGTTCTCACCAACACAACAAATGGAATGTGAGGAGGATGTATATACCCCACTCCAAAGCACTGTGTTTGGAGCAGTAAAGGAGCCTCTATCACTACAGAACTTCATCCACCAGCAAGACAAGGAAGCTTACAGTGGACATGCCTCAATTCCTGCCTGGATTCCCACCGATCTGAAGCAGAAAAGCTATTATGAGAGCAGGAACTAAGTCTTATTGAATTGAGCACTAAATATTGAGTCACTGTGAAGCACAGCCACTTCTAACCAAATTGAGATTTACAGTAACTTCAGCAGGACCTGAGGCCCTGGGGAATGGTGACCCTTTCAGTCACCAGATGTCATTGTGTATCCCAGCCTAGCACCAAACTCAAGAGCCACCTGCCTCAGCCCTCTGGGTGCTAGGATTGTAGTCATTTTAGACTGGTGTTCTTACAACCAGCTAGGACAGAATTTCAAACAAATGTAAGGAACACTCAAAGCCAGTTCTTTTGTTTATACTATACTGAGTACACATTATGTAAAGAATAAAATATATACATGATAAAAACTACCATTTCAACACAATGCACTCAGGGATTGAAATCAACTATTCTGATTAGGTAAAAATATATTGGGCTTTAAAACATGTATTTAAGTAGGAGCATGGGTGCAGGAAAAGGGAACATATACAAAACTTCCTTCTCTTCTGGAGCAGTGACAATTTTCATTAAAATTTTGCCCTTGAGGGACTACTAAGCCATGTCTAGACATTTTTGGTTATCACAAATTATCAGAAAAGATGGCACCAGCATCAGTGTCCGAGGGGCAGTAACAATGATAAATGTCCTGCACAGAACAACCTCCCACAAAAAAGGCCTCAGTCCCTGTCACCAGGGCATGCGTTGAAAAGCACTGTCCTACACTAATTCAGTCTAGGACAAACCGCCGTACCCCAGTGGCAAGCTGAAAGGTCAGCAAAGGCTCACTTAAGAATTTACGGTGCCTATTCACTGAGAAGAGGGCAACAGTAAGACAATGACTTATTGAGAAGCTATGAAGAAACAAACCATCTGACCTACAAAATCTATCAAAACTGGGATCTAGTTAAAGTAGAATGCAATAGTCTTTTTTTCTTTTGTTTTGGTTTGGGTTTTTTTTTTTTTTTTTTTGTTTTTTTGTTTTGTTTTGTTTTGTTACTCAAAACTATTCTCCTAATGAGTGAAAACCAAATTTCTTGCGTTGTACAAGTATTTTAAAACATCAGTTTTAACAGATCCACACACTACAATGAATCAAAGGCCTAGCCAAATATCATATCATAAACATGGGGACAAAGAGTTTTCTTAAGATTTCATTTCTTTACTTCTCAAATAAATTAAAATGGGCCCAAGCAGTTGAGGATGTTCACAGCAATTCCTGAAAAGAACTTAGGAGATCCAGCTAATGTAAGATGCAAAGCAGCGCCGTCACTTCGTTGCTTAAATTGCCTGTCCACTGAGACCCAATGCACAGAACACATGTTGCAAACCTTCCTTCAGAAAAAAACAGCAGCAATACCTGAAGCAAGCGGCCAACACTAAGATCCTAACCCTCCTCTGTACGGCAGAGGCTTTCCATCTCTACAGTGATACAGGCCGCTCCTCACCGACTTTCATAGCACTTTTAACTGGAGAAACCACATGTATAAAAAGGGCAGTCGATTAATGTTTATCATGTGTTCACGGAGGGAAGCGGGAATTCACAAGCATGATAGACTGGTAAGGTTTGTAAGATTTGTTTATATATGCTCCCAAAAATGTAGCCAGGGCATGTTTCTAAAGCACAGCTCTTAAGGAGATTCTATTAGGAGCTCTTTAGGGAGACGCTGACCATACGCACATGGGTACACATCACCCTCTGTACTGCATATGCTCCTACGGTGCACGAAAAATAGATTTCTGAAGACGAGATGAGGTTTAGGTTCAACACATGGCTCTGTAATTCGAAACCGTCCTTGGAATTTTTGTTTTCTAGATTTGAAATGTATATTAAAGTGTTGATTACCCTTGTGATTCTCAGTGAATCTTCTTACCATGTTTAATTATGATTCCATAACTTTCAATGCTTTAAAATCTTATTTAAGTGCTTATAAATTGTGTAATTAGACAACAATACATTAACGTTCAAGTTACTTTTTAAAAAAAAAAAAACTGGCAACCTTTGTAAAATTAAATTATTAAAAAAGTTTAAAAACAGGAAAATAAATAAAATAAATTTAATTCATAACACAAAGTGTCCTCAGTAAATTATAAAAGGTCATCAAAGTTAACCCTATGGAAAAAGTTACTTAACAGGAAGGAAGAATAAAAAACAGTAAACAAACAAAGACTAAGAATCTCTTTGAAATATATAGTGACTAAGCAGTCAGAATCCGTACCCACATAGGGCATAGAGTGGAGGAATACCACCAACAGAACATCAGTTCTCACACAGTTTACTATAATAAAAGTGTCATTTCCATTAAATAAATACTATTATCTCTGGTAAGTATAATCAGTAGTCTTTACCTGCTGACTGCTGGAAACGCATCCTGTATTTCTCACAGAGAAACGTGCAACAGATGTGTAACGGTGTGACTGTCATCCTGGGCAGGAGGCACCGTTCTGTGTGTCCTTCCCTCCACTGAAGCAATGTGCAGGGGTGAATGGTGGATAAAGTGGGTGCGGCCATCTGTCACTAAGAGTATATTTAAGCATGAGTACAGGACAACAATTCCAACAGAGCACCACGCAGGTTAAACGAAGCACAACTCTAGACTGAACAGATAAAAGCAAAACCTTAGCTCAGTCACACACCGTTCTGTGCTTTTACTGAGGTGGGGTCCTGTTGGCTTCAAACCAGTTCTACATATACAGAACGCTTTCAATTAATAAGTATGTGCCAAATACCCACTTTAGCATGTAAAATTTCATTTTACTGAAAGTATAGCAGAAATTAGATAATGACAAAACAAGTTTGTTAAAGATTTTAAGTATTTCTCATAGATTTTAGTAGAGAAAAAAATAATGTCTGGGTGTGTTATCTGTCCCAGTCCTTCTAACAGTTTTTTAACTTGTGTGTGTGTTTGGGGTAGGGAAGGGTATCCTAATGTTTTAAAATGACTTTCTTTTAAAAATGTGCAGCAACTGGACTACCATAGTTAAGCCAGGAAGCAAAGAGGAATCTTGTTGAAGTTCTTTGGTTTGATCTTTTTCATTCATACATTGTTCTGATATTCCAGGCATAGAATATTTTTTAAATGTTAGGAGTTTATGATCGTACCACCAGGAACATACCTAATCTTATCTAAAATGCTAAAAATGTAGGAGACAGGAAACTTTTTACCTAAAGTCAAGTAGAACAAGAAGACTAAAAGTAGTCCATTTGTTTTCTTCTCTGCTAACAAGAAATGCCACTGCAGCCTTTCTCGGGGACTATTTCCAGGACTGATGGAGTCACACTGTAGCATACAAGGAAGGCTTCCCTTGCTCCTCTATCCCCATCCCTTTGAATGCACACACACCCTTTGCTGGTGCTTTCTTCTCTCCCCTCCCACTGTACAGGACTACAACAAAGGTTCCAAATGTCTGTTTCTACCGCAGTGGTTCTAACTCTAACTACACAAAGGATTACCCAAGCAAGCCATACCTGGGACTTCCTGTCACTATGGTCTCTGGGATGAGACTATGTAGGTAATATGAAGACATTGTACAATCTGAAGAAGACAGGTACGAAACCAACACCACACAAGTTGAAAACTGAGGAGTATTTTTTTTTTTTTTTTTGGTTTTTTCGAGACAGGGTTTCTCTGTGTAGCCCTGGCTGTCCTAGAACTCACTCTGTAGACCAGGCTGGCCTCGAACTCAGAAATCTGCCTGACTCTGCCTCCCAAGTGCTGGGATTAAAGGCGTGCGTCACCAGTGCCCGGCAACTGAGGAGTATTTGGCCTAGATTTGAGTTACCTCTCACATTAAATTACTTCTGTAAAAAGTTACATACATATAAAAATAAGAGTTTTTCATCAAAAGAAAAGACTCCTGTCAATGGACAAAATAAATGGAATAGTTTTGTTTCTTCCTGAAAATGTTGTCACAAATTTTAAATCTTTTTTTAAAATATCATGTTTTACATTCAAGTTGCAAATAGTTTCACTTGGAGTCAGTAAGACAGTGTTTGTGTCTAAGAGGCAGAAGAACAATAAAGTGATCATGTTTTGTGACAGTAGAGCCCAGTAGCTGTGTTTCCTTTTCATTTTAGTGAGGTTCATAGGTTGCACTTTCTACATGAGTCTGTATTCAACAAGATGCATTAACACTGCTCTAAAGCTTTTCATAAATGACTTAAATCTAACTGCTTAAAACAAAAGGTAATCTTTTCATCACTGATAACATCTTACTAAAAGAGCCTGCCTCAGACTCCAGAAGAGAAGAACCGGGGCACTGTGAAAGGAGATCGTGTTAACTTATTCTTACACTTTTTAAAGACATCCTTTCAAAAGTACCTGACAAACCGTTTTTACTGGCCATGATGCCACTGGCAACTGTCCAACAAGAAAGCCACACTCAGGCCACACCCACTGGGCAGTCTTACAGTGTGGCCACCGAGGAGCTCTACAGAGTAAGGCGGCTGAGCAAGTCCTCCACAGTGGAAGGCTGGCCAAAGAGCAAAGCACGCAGTTGTGAGTCAGACACTCACCGTGCCGTTCCATTAGTCCCAGCTTGAAAGCAGCTGGCTTTCCTTTCTGAACCACACTAGTCTAGTTCACCTGGGAGCAGATATCAAACATTTCTCACATGGAGACATGAAATATTTTTAAAATCTGCAGACTAGCCTTTTACTTTTTTGTTCCAAACCCACAAAGGAACCTGAAATCAAAACTGTAAATCCTTGCCTTCCTAAAAGGAATCCCTAATTTTGACCTGTTTTTGCTTCACATCCTCAACTGAATGTCACATGTCTACCCCAAGTGCACCTTAAATCTTCTTTCTTCCTTCATACTTACAGCACAAACTTTCTAACACCAAACAGCAATTCTGAGCCCTGCTTCACAGGCCCTCTTAAATGGGAGGGGGCTCAGGTCAGCACTGTGGACTTTCCATACATAGAGAAAGCTTGTTCTAATGATTATTTTTAGCACTGAACACATAAAAATGCTACAGTCATATTTTAAATACATTTTTGAACAGTTTCAGAGCCTCTCCTTAGCCAGTAGAATGGTATGTTATTTAGATGAATGCCAACCTTTTCTCTTACAAAGCTATCTTCTTAAGGTTCACCACGTCCCTCAGTGACTGGCGGCTGGAGGCAGGGGAACTTTTGAAAGGCCACTTGGACAGCATGCTACCTAGTGCCAGCTTCTAAATAGCAGGCTTTGTGCTGCACAAATCCTTAAACATTTCAAATAACCTGTACACAATTAAACTTGGTATAAATATTCCCCCAAATACAGCAAATTAGAAACAGAGATATTTGTTTGGTTTTCCAAGTGTCCTGGGAAGCAAGGGCTTACGTATTTCACTAAATTTCTTTGTCTTCGATACATTCGGGATATGTCTAACGTAGGCTCCACCTTATAGAAGCCAGTAAAAGTTAACAAAATAAAAATAAAACAATTTACATGCTTGGAAATGCGGAAAATGAAAGATACTTGGCTAATTTATACTAATGGCGCTTCCAGACAAGAATAAAACAGAGAAAACCATTGACATACTGTCTATCCTTCATGCACTGACTCCTGTCTCTCATGCCAGGTGAGGCTGTGAGCATCGCCAGGTCCTGACAGCATACCGCATGACACAGTGGCAGATTTCAGGAAAAGATTTGCTACTTTTGACTTTCAACTTTTATGCCTTTTTCAAAGAATATGCATCTATGGCTGCTATGATTGTTCAATGTCTGAGCAAGACAGCATTGCTAAGTCTCAATCTTTAACAAAATAAGAGGGTTGAGCTGGTTTACACAAAGATTCAAATTTCACTTATAATTCCAGTCCATGTCTATGTTTACAACAGCCATCCCTCAATCCAAGTGCAAGTACAATTTCCAGCCCAAACAGAGTCTCCTGAAATGCAGCAATTCCAGACCAGCCTCCCACCAGTCAAAATTCTTATCTGTGAAACATCAAATGACCGCAGCAGTTAGAGCAGACCTGGGACTCACTGTTTCTCACCATCTGCTCATGGGAGAAACAAGTGATTAAACGTGGATGTTGAGACAGAGCTTAAGAAAGAGAATCCTCGTTGTAATTTTTATAAAATATCTTAACCAATCTTTCTAATTGCATTAGTTCCACAAAGTTCAAATGTCATTTTCTTACATTCTCTTTAATCAAAGCTGAAGGCCAATTCTAATAAAGTCAATGAAAGAAAATGAATTATCTATTGCTTTTTTAATATAATATCTAATGACAGTACAGAAATTAGCAAAAAGAATACTGGCCTTGAAATCCTAACTATATTTAACTGAGTAATCTAAAGAGATCTAATTAGCCTATCTATATCATATACCGTCTCTGAAACCTGCTACAGAAAGTAAGGAAGCAATCGGTATCCAGCAAAGCCTTTCCAACACTGCCCTACCTTTTGCACACAGCCAATTTCTAATAGGAAAGATGGGAAGGAAGTCTTCACCTAGGGCAAGAGAAAACTAAGTTCCAGTTATTTGGAATATAAAGAATACTCAGAAAAAGCAGCAATTATTACACAGAATAAGATCTAAAACTATCAAAACTACTAAGAATCAGTGTTAGAGAAGAAATGGTTACTGAGGCACATTAACAAAACTCTATATGTGTGAAATATGCATACAGAATCCATATGAAATCAACAAGAAACACAAACAATAGCTATCAAAGATACAGTAAGCCTGTTATAAGGAAAAATTATAAAGCTATCCAATGCAAGGAACACTGGCTCATCACATAAACACTTCCTAAATATTTATCATTTGGAAAAATGACACCGTGTATCCAGGGCACACAATGAGCGAGGGCAAACTACCCTGCACAACACACACAGACACAGGGTAATTCACCTACTCTTCCCAACAAGCTACTGTATTATTACTCTTCTATGAATTAACATGACTCAGTTACACATCGAGAGCCATTTCTTTTGACGTGTTTTGTGGCTTTAGCTGAGAACAGCTCAGTTTGTGCAGTGGACAGATACAGAGTATGGGACATCCTTTAGACACGTATCTCAGCAAAGTCTTAGGTCGAAGACCAAGCACATTTGCGTAATTCTATTGCTCGATGTTTTCTGTTGGTTTCCTTCTTTTTTAAAGGAGAAATGGGTAAATGATAGAACAGGCACCACAATACAGGCTACTACACCCAGTATTTGGCAGAGGTGCACTAAGGCACAGCTACCCTATCTAGCCCTCACTAATCTACAATGGCTGCCTCTTCCCTAAAACACGATAGAGCCTTACCAATAAAGCAGGAGCCAAACACCGAGTGGCTTTCTGAATGAAATCATTAAACTGTCAGCTCTTAGGTTTGGACTGCAGACAGCCGAGGAGTGCAGAGACTGTGAATGGATGTCAGAGTACACCTACTGGGAACTGGTTCTCTCCATCCACCATGTGCATTCTGGGGATCAAACTCGAGTCATCAGGCTCGGGAGCAGGCACCTTCACCTGCTGAGCCAGCTCCTCAATCCATTAGTTTTCTCTGCTGTGGTTTGGGTATTTCTCTTCTTGGGTGGTAATGAACCCAGAGACTCACTCACACATGCCAGTGTTGCTACATACTCTGGCCTACACTAGTTGTTGAAACCAAGTCTTCCAGACTGAACAAGCTTACAGCCCGTGGGAAACCAGTACATCACACAAAGATTAACAAGAAATGGAGTTTGAAAATCTTATGCTGAAATAGTTCAAAAATCAAGCCAACTTTAAAAAAAAAAAAAAATCAAGCTGCCTAAGGAAAACAAGACAGAGTTAGGATATATGAGGTCTTGATTCATGTACTGGAAAGACTCATATAAGCCAGACAATTTAAGATTCATTACTTCAGAACAAAACATTTGATCCTTCTGGAAGTTTGACTCCTTGTATGCAAAATGAGAAAGGTAAATAGTTCACTGGTCTTCAGATTTTATTTTCAGAAGTACAAGACTAAGTCGGGGCTAGAAAGATCATGAACAAGCTAACCCTCATTTAAATGAAAGCAATAGCTTTAACTATTTTCTACACTGATGTTCTATGTGGAATTTCCTTTGATAAAAAGAGGAACAAAACGGACACTACCCATGAGTTACTAAAAGGACAACAAAAGTAACCTCAGATTAAACTTATTCCAAGCCAAAACACGAATAAACACTTCTATTAGAAAAAACAGAACCGTGCTTCTTCTGGTACAATAGAATAACTGAAATTGAGCATGTCTCTCACTGTAAACTACAAAATTGGGGAGAAAAATAATTTTCTTTATTGAGACACCAGCCCCTCAGCTCCTCAGCCCTCAGACCCTCGACCTCAGACCCTCAGACCCTCAGCCCCTCAGCCCTCAGCCCTCAGACCCTCAGACCCTCAGACCCTCAGACCCTCAGCCTCTCAGACCCTCAGACCCTCAGCCCCTCAGACCCTCAGACCCTCAGACCCTCAGACCCTCAGACCCCCAGACCCCCAGACCCCCAGACCCCCAGACCCTCAGACCCTCAGACCCTCAGACCCCCAGACCCCCAGACCTAGACCCCCAGACCCCAGACCCCCAGACCCTGATTAAATGGGTGGAAGGGGAGAATGAAAGTCTCGTCCCACCAGGCACTTTCTGGGGTCCGTGAGAGTTTCACAGAGAGGAGCAGACAGAATTAAGAAACTGAACACTATGGAGTTTGTGGGCTACGTTGATGAAGAGTTTGAAACAAAATGGAAAGTTCCAAAAATCTGCATAGAGATCCTTTGACTCAACCTTTAAGGTCTGTACCAGTGGGAGAAAAGTCAGTCACGGGGCAGATTACCGGTGAGGTGAGTAAACTGAAGAGTACAGAGGATTCTCCCTAAGTTAGAGACATTGAGTTCCAGTAGACACAGCACAAGAATGCAAACACCTAAGGAAGTTAATCTACCCTGCTTAAAGGTGTCCAAGACCCGCCCAGAAAACGCTGATAGAAACCTTCAGAAAATCAAGTTCAATCAGAGCAGCCTAGAAGTCACTCAGAAAGAATCTCAAAGAGAAAATTTAAGATAGCAGCATAATCCAAAATATCCAACGCCCAATTTTCCAAGAATGAATAAAAAGTAAAAATTATGATTCCTAAATAGGTTTTAAAAAATGTAGACTAGAACAGAACCCTAAACAAACAAAATAATCCACTTAGATGATCATGTGGATTGTAATTCAGTCAAATACAAATAGGCTTAGTATTTAAAACAAAACATGAATTTTTTTAAGAAACAAAAAATATAGAAAAGTTAATAACAAAGATATAACACCCAAAAGGAAAATTCAGTTTTAGTTGAAAAACTTAGCAAAGTTGGAAGGGGGAGGTCAAACCCAGGTTACCTCCAGGTCTTTCTGTGTCAAATAACCAGAAACAGCATTAAACAATCTGATTCGTTGGAATCCGTGAAGCAGGGAGACAAAGTCAGAAAAGGCATGTAAAGAAATAATAACTAATCATTTTCCAAATTCTTATAAAGATTCTTATACAATTCTTATACAATCTTTTCATTATATTCTTATAATCTTGTAAGGTATGTCTTATAAGACATCTTATATCTATCTTAAAATTTTATAATGCATAATTTTATATAATTCTTATACAATATCAGAGGGAAGACACTCAAAGTTAATTACATAGTGAAACCACATGAGCACAAATTAGTATTATATCACTAAGAACTGCCCCTCAAGAAAAATTCTAACATATCTGCAGGAATGTTTTTAAAAGACTTTTAAAAACTTTTTTTTCATTCCCTAGTTTTTATACCCACTTCTTGACAATATCTTGTAAAGGGTTAACTTGTATCAGTTTGTCTCTAGTGTCCTGTATAAGACATCATTTTATCTTCAAAATGTTCTGTGTTTTCCTGTAGAAATGTTAAACTTTATAAAGCTATTTATTTAGGTCCATAGTTTTGGTTGTATACCTATCCTTAATAGCTGTGACCTCTCTCCAGCCCTCTTTAGTTCTATAATCTCATCACAGACTAATTTCTAAATAGCATGAGCCAGAGGTCAAGAAACATTCCCCCCTAGGTTGTATCCATTCATTCCTGCCATACTGAAAGACATCGTAAATTTTAAACACTGAGTTAAATACTCATAAACCCCTTGATTCAGTAACAAAGAACAGTAAGCCATTGAACAAATACTGCCCTTTAACTACTAAAAAATATTAAGTTTTAAATCTGAAACAAATAAATTATTTGCCAGTAATAAATAAATACAATGTCTTGAGTTTTAAAAATACAGGAGTCGGGCATGATGGCATACACATGTAAGAAAGGGGGGGGCAGAAGGAACAAGAGTTCAAAGCCATCCTCTTCTACACTGCAAGTTTAGGCTAACCTAGGATATGTGGCACCCTGCCTCAGGACAGGAATACAAAACCATCTACCACAAAGGGTTCATATGCTCCATGCCCAAATCTAACCAACATTTCTTAAATACTTAAAGAAGCAGAAACTTTGAACCGTTTTATGGAGGAAAAAACTCAACTAGGAGAAGACATGCGAACTACAGAAGCAACAGGTGAGGTTTTGAAGCCATCACTGTAAATCCACCTATCCAGCCAAAGACTTGAATAAGGCATGGAATAAGAAGGGCAGATCAGCCTGCACTAAGAAATGCACAGGGTTGAAGAAGTATTTCTTGAACTTAACACCTAAAAAAAGACTAAAATAAAACACATAAAGGAAAACATTTAAATAATAAAAAGAACGGTGAAGTGCGGCACTCTCAAGTGCGACACAAGATGCTTGTGTCTGAATCCCTCAGGAGAGGAAAGGAAAGTCAAGAAAGGGGTGAGCTTGAAAAACTACTGGAAGATAATGTCCACATTCGTGAATAGTATAAACTCTCCTGCAGCAGAAGATCACAAACCTGCTTCTGAACAAGACACATGAAGAAAATAGATCTTTGGGAAAATTATAATGAATTAAAAAAAATAAAACAAAAAACAAAAATCAGTGCTGTCAGGAAGCCCCTTGGAGCAGCAAATGATAAGGATGAAGGAGAGCCCACGGTGAGCAGTGCAGACAGGAAGACAATATAGTAGCCCTTAAACTAACGAAAGGCCAGAACTACGGACCTAAAATTCTGTAATCAGTGAAAACAGTCTTCAAAACTAAAGGTAAGCTAGACACAGCGGTGTCTCACAGCATGCAATTATTCCAGCACCAAGCAAGTTTGAGGCAAGCCAGGACTACATGCGTCAACAAACAAAAACAAAACTTAAAAACTAAAGACAAGAAAAAAAATTCTCAGATATGCAAATGTGAAATTCATCATCAAAATCAGAAAAATAAATCAAACAGTATTATGAAAGAATAATATATTTTGATCATGTGTGACTTGACTCAAAAATGCATAGTTAATTCATTTTCAAGAAATATAATTCACCACATTAACAACTTCAAATACTTTAGGGTCAGCTCAGTGTATACAGCACAAGCATCCATTTGTTTCAGAAAAAATTCTCAATGAATCAAGAATAGAGGGTGCAGTGGTTGAACAGGTGGCTCAGCAGTTAGACACATTTGATGTTCTTTTAGAGAATGGGGATCAGTTCCCAAGACCCTCTGTAACTCCAGTGCCAGGGACCCAACACCCTCCTCAGGCTCCAACAGCACGGGAACCATGTGGTACACAGAACACACACACGGGCAACGCGCTCACATGCACAACAACATAAAAGTAAATATGAAAAAGCAACAGGGTACATTCTTCAGTTGACAAGAGTATGGGGACTCCTTGATTAGGATGTCGTTATAGACCAAGAGTTACCTGGTGTCATTATAACATTTAATTTAAAAATGCAGCCATAATACTTAAACTACAGAACAGCACAGCACAAGATCAAAATTCAAACCATGGTTTCTAATGAATAGGTATTACTTTCCCACCATAATAAAATTGTAAATTCAAAAATCAATCCATCCAATGCTACCTGTATATTCAAAAGAAAATCCCTAGAGATAGCATTAAACATAACAGAGAAGGACTCAATGTTATCCTTTAACTCTGAATGGTATTCCAAAGCATGGCAACCCGGGATGTGCAGAGAAGTTACCTCTGACCTCTTACCTTCCTTTTCTGCATACCTACGGCCCTTGTGTGACATTTCTGCTGCACTGTTTCCAATGGAAAAGAATGAAGACAAGCAAACACAGAAAAGAACAAGAAAATCAGGTCCTAACAGTGCCTTTCAACTCACCATTAGATCTACTGATTTCCGAAAAATCTCCCTCCTGTATGACTGGCCATTCATCAAACCTAAGCCTAAATATGTGCAGAAGAGCTCAAAGACACTTGGGGTAAGGAGATGTGTCCACTATCTTTATTTCTATAACAATCCCTTGGGGTCACAAATTCTGCACACACTTGTAATTAGCAAGCATTATGCATGTGCAGTATGTGAGTGATCAACTGTACTTTAATACAGCGATTTCAAAAGGAGGAGCTGTTGCCAATCAGACCTTGAAGAGCAAAGAGAAACATGAGGGAGAGAAATAATAAACAGCTCTGAACAAGTGCATACACAACCGTGTTCCACTGTGTGTAGCCAAAGTGTCCTACCTACTTCTATCATCCTGACTTTGTACATTTTTAAAAAAAAAAAAAAAGCTGAGCTCCAGAAACCAGGCTTTCGGCATCACAGGCGCCTTGGTCACTTTATGACTTCACTGTCATCATGATGTATGGGTTTTCAAGGGGGAATTAACTGAGACTTCAATCCTAAATCCAGCACTCTTTGTGTCACATGGGCTCTTAATATCTAGACCCTCTTCTGTGCGAAGCCTGGTTTAAGATAATCCCACTAAAAGATAAACTAGAAACATTAGTATTTAATCAATCAAAGCTTTTATGAAACACATTTTTTTCTAATTATGTTAAAAACTTCACAAATACTTTATTGTCTAAATACATGTAAAATTCCTTTTTAGTCCATAGGAGTTTAAAACTACAACTACAGACAACAATTATGTATGAACATGTCAGAATGGGGTCCATTATTTTATATGCTAACTAATAAAATTGTCTTAATTATAGGCAATAAGAGCAATCTCACCTAGGGTTTTCAAATAGTGGTTAGGTGATATAAAAATAATGTGTAGACAAAAGAGAACACACTCAATCTTTCCACCACTGCATTAAAACACTGGTTCTCAGACTTCAGAGTATATCAGAATCTCCTAAAACGTTTGGTAAGAGATAACTGATACCTTTAGTTCTGTATGAAAGTCTGTGTAGAAAGAGAAGACTATGTTATGAACCATCAGAAAAATCCAAACATTGAGCTACAGGAGGAAGAGAAGTATCCATGTCAAGTTATCCTTGTCACCTAAATCAAGCCTGCCATTTTCCCACCCCACTCGACATCTGGAAAACAACTGTAGAGAGCTGAGAGCAATGCCAATCACTGTTGTTTGTGGACACGAGTGAAAATTCTGGGGACTGAGCCTATAGCTCCATATTAGAATACGGGCCTAGCATATAGGAGGCCTTGGCTTTGGTCCAAGCACCACAGTAAACAAGCAAACAAGTGAATGGAAGAGAGGAAGGAAGGGCTCTGTCCTGGAAGTTCAGACGACAAAGAACCAGTGGAGAAATCAATTTCATGGCCTCTGTACGTTCAATTCAACATTCTTTTACTTCATATAAATTTGTATTTCTTAGATGTCTAGGGGCCTATTATATGCTTGGTTCCCTCATTAATAATGATTAAATAAAATCATCAACATATATTCAATACAAGACTCATTAATTTTATCTACGATAGTGTAACTGTGATTTGTGCTCCATATATGTCAGATTCACAATTTATTTTTATACTTTATAAATAAACTTCTCATTTCATTTTCCTGCTGTTTTCAAGAAAAGTTAGGGGTAACAAAATACAGACGCTCAAATCCTGTCTTCATACTCACAAGACATTCACTGCCCTATCGTTTTAGCCTAAACATCTCTGCTGGAGACCCTCTCACTCCACGGTTCACTAATGACATAAATGTATACTACTGTCACCAGATAGAAACTTGACTGAAAAGAATCTACAAGTCTAGCATGATCTACACAGCAGATTCTTATGAAAAATGATAGATTTCTTAATCACTCAGGTCTGAAATAAACACCAGGATAAAGAAAGTTATGGAAATTCTTTCAAGCTGCAAAAGCCCTTAGTGGTCTGCGTTTGCATGTTTGCTCTAATTCAGCTCTTTTCCCATCAACTATGACATGCACACTTGAAATATGTCCAGATCTTCCCAGTGTGTGCTTCTAACAACATCTTCTGATATTTCAGTGGTAACCAAGGTCAAATATCAGAAGGTGAGAGTCTCCTATATGGAAACACAGATAACAAATTCCTAAACTTCTTCCCCTCGAGAATCCTCTGACCCAATTGCAAGTATCCCCTGTTTTTTAAATCGAAGTTTGACATACATGAGAATATTATTTTCTTACTTTTTGGCCATATTGCTATTAGGAAAACTTAAGATGAGAAAAGAGCTGCACTTGAAGGGCCACGGTGGTTTGCAAGGAGAACAAAGCTGGAGATCTGAATGGTGATCTGAATACACATAAGAAGCAAATCGGAAAACAATAAGCAAATAACCGAGAAAGGAAGAAAATGTTCTCCCCTTCTCTCACCAGCCAAGTCTCCTTAGAAATATTTTATTCTTTAACAGTCTCTGATGTCCATAGGTATTAAACAATAACACCTATTAGAATTATATACTAAAGTATTAATTATCTAAAAGAAAATTTTACAATTTCATTTTCTACAGAGAAGTACAGAAAAATTGGAACAAATACCCAGTCATGAAAAACCTTTCGTGGTAATAACCGCATAACTTTCTAGCGGCCTCAATTTCCCTTCACTATTTAGAAAATACAGGCGTTAGTTTGAAAAGACTAAAAACAGAAAATTATAATAGGATATATATGTACACACATATACATATATAGACACATGCACATGCACACATATATATGTAAAGTATTCTAAACTCAAAACTGAAATGAAAATTTTCTATATTAACGATCTTTTTCAAAAAAAAAACAAACAGTAGACTTCCTACCTCAGAAAGTCAACTGAGGAGGTGAGTGTCCCCACTAAAGGGGCCGGGGAGTGTAGAGGGAAGACACCTGACACAACCCTGGTTCGCATTTTCTTGTTTTCAGCTAGCTTCTCTCTCTCTCTCTCTCTCTCTCTCTCTCTCTCTCTCTCTCTCTCTCTCTCTCTCTCTCTCCCTCTCTCTCCTCTCTCTCTCTCTCTCTCTCTCTCTCTCTGTGTGTGTGTGTCTCTCTCTCTCTCTCTCTCTCTGAACAGTGCTAACTACTTCTTTGCTTGTGTATGACCTCTTCCAGCACACGGGAAATTTTGGGAGGCAAGATTTGCTTCCTTTTGTTTACCTTTGAATATGCAACAGCAGTTCAGGGCCTGACACAATGTCCCCCCTTCAAAACTGAGCAGATGACAGAATAAATGAGCCATCACATTCCTGTGTTACAAATATCAGATGCAAACATCAGCAGATTTTGAATAATATTCATTACTTTTACTGAATTATAAGTGTAGTCAAAGTTTCTAAACGAGGCTGATTAGACATTACACAACACCAGTGTTCAATCAACTATTTTAGTCTCCACATGTAAACAAAACAGATAAAAGAAAGTAAAAGTAAAACAAACAACATGGGGTTATTAACACCCTATTCTTTCCTTAACCAGTCCATATTCATCTAAGACTGAGTTTATTTTGAGGAAAACACACAGACTAAAAAGGAAATAGTTAATCAGGTAAACAGAAGAGACTGTGATTTACTATGTAGTAACATGACGCGGAACCAGAAGCATGCAATTAAAAAAGATAATAATATACAAGCTTCCTTCCACCAAAGCCACATGACTCTGATAATCTAATGGAAAATTAGATTAATTTAATAAGGTAAGTTTCGATGGGATCTATCTGTAGAGTGACCTGGTAACCAGAAACAGTAATTAAAAATCAAATAAAAACAGTTCTCTAAAAAACATTTAAGTCCATGTTATCTAGAAATTACATAAAATTACTAACAGACCTTTGTATCCACTGGCTAACTAGCATTTAACAACAGTGCTCATTATGTTGTGTTAAAAATAAAAGGGTCACATATACAAACCACACATCCCAGTGAGGGATCTATAACCAAATATACATGACATGACAGAGATCTGTGGCTATACTACCTTATAGTGACTCGCTGATGGAGCTACACAGAATATGCTTATTCATTATTAATTCAAAATCAATGTGAAATCAAGGTAATTTATTGCTGAAAAACTAAAATTGTGATGTGGAATTACATAGAAGTGGCAGACTTAGAAACAAATCTGATTTGATTATAAACACAAAGGAGTTTGTTCAAACAAGTAAATTCTAATAGTAAACAAACTGTCACTTTGGAATTTTCTCAGAAAGCTACATAAGTGTAATTTAATAACTCGTCTTCCATTAAAAATTCTGATGTCTCAAGAAGAAATACTATTCTGCATATAACTACGTCAAATTAAAAATAAAAAATAATTCCATATAGAATTTCCAGAAATGTAGAAAAGTTGAAATAGTATTCAGACTCCCTTATACTTTGTCATTATTTCATTCTAAATATAACTAGTGTTTGTTTTGGGGAAAGCACTCAAGGAAAAAAACCAAGACAGGAAACATCTTGAGGAATTAACTGGCAATGTAGAAGCATAAAGAAGCCTCTAAGGAAAGAAGTACACAGAACAAGTACTATTCACACCTACAATGATCTATCGGGCTTTCAGGCATAAAGAAGCCTCTAAGGAAAGAAGCACACAGGAGAAGTACTATTCACACCTACAGAGATTTATAGGGCTTTCAGAAATCCACTAAAGGGAGGGTCTATAACATGCACTGTCTTTTAAACATTTATTTTTTCATAAGCATTTATGTGCTACATAAAAACTCAGTCAACTAAATAATCATAACTTGATTAAAAACATACAGGCCCCATATATACTCGATGTCAGAAACTAAAAGCAACTTCCTTCTAGATTATTTCTTACCAAAAATGTCCTGTAAGACCCCTTTACTGCCCAGGTCAGGATGGCAGCCTGACCATCAGTCAACATTTTAACCAGACGCTCACTGGCCCTGTCCCAACCTTCCACATTCACAGACCTTGCTCCACAAACTACTTCCACTTTAAGGCAGCGGCTCTCAACCTGTGAGTCAGGACTGCCTTGGAGGGGTTAAATAACCCTTTCACAGGGGTTGTTTATCAGACATGCTGCATATCCAATATCTACATTACGATTCATAACAGTAGCAAAATTAGTTATGAAGTAGCAATGAATGAAAATAATTTTATGCTTGGGGGCCATCACAACATGAGGAAGTACCTTAAAGGGTCATGTCATTAGGAAGGTTGAGGGCCACTGCTTTAACATACCGTATTCTCCATCCCCGTATGCCCAACCCACCATTCTCCACCGGGTCCCTCTATCTCCACGGTGTACTCTAACACTCCTGATCTGCCCCATCATCCCGCTTTCCCCAAGTCCTGCCTCAAGCAGCAAATACGCCTCATGGAACTCACCATTCCTTCACTGTCTGCATCGTGACAAACTCCTTTGCATAGAAACAACTCTAATCAGACATCACAGACTCTCAATTCTCCCTACATTGATTCACTCTCACACCAGCTTGGTAATGCACAGCATTTGATGGAATCAACTTTTCCATTTTTTAAACCACTTTTAAGTTTGGTTTGGGACAGCAGGAGCTGCTCCTGCTTGTCCTCCTTTGCTGGTTCCTAACACCCAACCTTCAATAATGAACTGGGGACAGGGCTTATACCTTCAAAGCCTGCTTGCCAAACTTATCTTTATAACAGAGTATTGTTTCCTTAATGCTTACAGAGGCTCTGGATTTCAATTCCAACAGGTACCTCAAATCTAAAAATATAAACAAGATCTTGATTCCAGCCCCGATCCTCAAGTTCCATCTCCCACAGTCTTCCCCATAATAAGGATAGGCGATTACAAGCCTCCAAGTGCTTAAGCCAAGAAGACAGTTTCCACTTTTGACTCTCCTGGCACCAGTCAATCCATAACTAAATTATATCAACCTTTACAAAATATCCCAACACACTATGCATTAACTTATTATGATCTATTTTTTTGTATTTTTCAGCAAGAATATGACATATGAAGTAGCCATGTCTGTTTGAAGACTATAGCATCCTAGAACCTAGAAAAGAGCCATACATATAACAGATATTAAATAAATAAATACAGAATAAGTAAAAATAATTAATGAACAAGAATTTTCAGATCCTTAATTCTTTCCAAGACAATAGCAATCCTACCAACATAGAGCATCCTCTAAAAGGATCAATCTAAGAGAGCATTAATTCTTCTTCGTGGGGGAAGAGGAGCAGCAACAGAGGGTTGAGCAGGGTCTCACTGAGCCCTAGCTCTGCCTGAGCTCATCATGCAGCTGAGCATGACCTCGAATGCCTGGTTCTCTGGCCTCCTCCTTCTGGGTACTGGACCTTCAGACATGGGCCACTGTAGCTGTCTTTTCTTCATCATTCCTAAACAGAATGTTTCATAACCGAAGCAAAATACAGTATAAGAATAAAGCATGTTCATTTATAACATAACAGGTAATTTACTATGTATGCTTCTAAAATTCTAAAGCATTAAGATGAAATGTAATAAATAATGCTATAATTCTTTACACATAAGTTTATATCATTGATCATCTATTTAATAATTTCAAGTTTTTGACCTGTATAACACCGGTTGACAGCAATCTTTTGAAATAATAATTTATTTCCAAGACAAACTTTTAAGCAGTGTCATTTAGACATAAAACAAACTTACCAATTAACTGAAGTTCTAGAATATAGGAACACTAGCCATTTTATAGCTACATTTATATGAACAAGCAATAACCCACAGGGAAAGACAAAAAGCAAGAATGGAATGAGCCCGCCTTCAGAAACATGCATGGACCTAACAATTTACTGCTTGTCAGCTGGGAAAAGGAGATATTTACAAGTGTAGTTAATAATCTGACTCCCAGCATGCCCAGTGATGTCTTCTGGGAAGACCCCACCCAGATAAACACAGACAGATAAGTTCTTTTTTTCAAATGATCTGGTTGTGTGTTCTCACACAATCAAAACTTACTTAATAAAGTAAAACTGTACAGTTACTAAAGGTACAGTTTAGGTTTAAAAAAAAAAGTTTGTGAGCTGGCCTGGGAACACAGCCAACATTTTTTATACTGTTTCAATAAGCAGCCGGGGGTGGGAGGGTGCTCTGAGTTCCAAGCAGCTGCCTTCCACGTAAACTTCTGAAACACAGCGCGTGTGCTGGAAGTTGTCTGAATAGAGGTGAGGTTTCAGGGGATTCGAGTTGGCCCGCATGTTTCTGAGTGTTTAAGAATGAGTCGCCTTACATCCGGCCTCATCCACTCTTGCAGTACAGTCTCGAAGACAGCAGCTTTTCCAGAGGCCAACGGACATGTTTGCCTTCATAAAGTTTGCCCTTGACGAACGGTCTCGGCCCAACAGACTTTTCTTCATCTGTGAATGAACTACTAGACTTCCTTTATCACTGTGATTCATGGCGATTTTGAGGTTTAAGTACAATCTCATTGATTGTTTGATTTAAGAACAGAATGTTTTGTATATCTACCCCCTTTTTAAATGGTGCAAAGGAGTATTTGTTTTCCAAGGAAGAAACATTATAATTAATTTCCGAGACTGTAAAAGTACTTGGTATGATTATGTGAGAATCCCTTTGAGGGTCTCTCTCTCACACAAGGAGGTGCTTGCAAATGAGAAGACATCAGTGAGTCTGTGGCCCCAGCGCCTGCATGGACATGGTAAGTGACAGACGGCACAGAGCCAGGTCACTCTGTGTTACGGCTAAAAGTTACAGTTGTGATTATCAGCACCACAGTGAGTTGAGAATTGTCTCAATGTGCTTGACCAAACAGTCCAACCAGCACCTAGGCTAGGCTAAAGAACCATTTGCTACAGCAAGAGCAGATGCCTTTGCCAAATGTGTTCATTTCCCAGAAACTGAGAAAACAAACCAAGAAATGTCCATGATCCTCTAGAGAAGAAACATGAAACACAGATGTCTTGTGTTAAGGAGGCTTCCCTAGACAATCCATAAACTCTGAAGGGCAATCCCAGCGCTCTGAAGGACAAATCTCAGCCCTCTGAAGGGCAATCCCAGCCCTCTGAAGGGCAATCCCAGCCCTCTGAAGGACAATCCCTGCCTCTGAAGGACAATCCCAGCGCTCTGAATGGCAATCCCAGCCCTCTGAAGGACAATTCCAGCGCTCTGAAGGACAAGAAGAAATGGCCATGTCCTTGTTCTCTCTGAACATCCTCCTTTGGCGTGTCACCCACGCACAGACAGACAGATGTATCAGCTCAGCAACAACCAAAAAGATCTGCTTTGACCAGACAGCTCTTTCTACTTGGATCTCTCATCAACTTCACCACAAGATAAGAAGGTCATGCTCCAGTTGTCTAAAACCAAATTCCTTGTAAAAATTACTTCTTAGCTTCCGTTTCTCCTTGTATGACAGTTCTGGCATCTTCCATTAGAAACTGCTTCATTTACCCCAGAACTGCTAAAACTATTTTAGAAAATAAAGATAAGCCTTCCATCTCTCCTTTCAAAGAAAGGACCTCAAAAGGTGTGCGATTTTAACCACCTTTTCAGGTGACCCGTGTCTCACTTCATTGCAAGAACCTCCATAACTTCCTTATCCACCCAGCAACACATACATTCTTTCCACAGCCCACTGGCCCCATGGGAGGAACCCAAGCCAAACTGGGTCCCACAGAACACTTGCACTTCCTTAGGCCAAGAATGCTTTTAAAAAATGCTTTATTGCTTTTACTTCAAGTGTATGAGTACTTTTCTGTGTGTGTGTCTGTGTGTGTGTGTGTGTGTGTGTGTGTGTGTGTGTACCACATATGTACCTGGTGGCCTCACAGATCAGAAGAGGGTGTCAGATGCCCTGGAACTGGAGATAAGGGCAGTGAGAGCCATCATGTAGGTGCTGGGAACTGAACCTATGTCTGTCTCAAGAGCTATGAGTGTTCTTAGCTGCTGAGCCATCTCCCTAGATCTCTCACATTAATATTTATAAAACAGTGGTTTTGTTGTCTCTGTTCCAAAACACGTATAGACTTACACAGCCTAATTAAACCCATATGGAGGATTCTTATAACATAGTATATGTTTCTGTTATACGTGTGGACAAAGGTTTTAAGCGCAAAACAATCCTCCTTTGCAACTCAGGACTATATTCAGGCATGAATATCATAGAAAAAAAAACTCTCATCTTCCTAATGTGAGATTCTCTGTCTGAATCTTTATGTAATTTATGAACTCATGCTCCTTCCCTCCCTCCATTCCTCTCTCCCTCCCGCCTTTCCTTCCCCCTCCCTCCCTCCCTCCCTCCCTCTATTCCTCTCTCCCTCTTTCCCACACCCCACTCTCCATCTTCTACAGTAGGTGACAAAGGCTTGTGCTAATTCTTGAGAAATTATTTGAAATCATATTCGTCTGATACCCTCTGCCACTATTGACTTGAGTTCCCCATGTCTACACTGTCCACGTTTACTTTCCATCGAACCATACCTCTAGAGAAAGCTTGTCTCAGAATTCCTTAGCTCTCAATGCAACCATTCTTTTGGTTTATTGTATTATTGTACATCTCCTGAGCAGTCATATAACTAGCATACTTTAAAAAAAGGAAGGAGGAGGAGGAGGAGGAGGAGAGGAGGAGAAATAAGAATCCAAAACCCCCAAAGTCCCATTAGGCACATTAAAACCACCAAGTCCAGGTGACCAGAGCTCCCATGCTACCATCATGCTTGATTTTACACAGGATGCACTTTACATCTGTAACCTCTCTTCCCATCCAAATCCTATTTTTTGGACACAGTCAGATAATCAGCATCCCTGGATGAAACTAGCGTTCCTTTTCAAAATGAAGGTCTTACAATGTCTGGCAGAAATACATTAGCAAATGACACTGATAAGTGTTGGATGCAATTTCTACTCTGGTATTCAGTATTTCTTCTTTTCCCACAGAATAACAGACAAGGAATGGACATCTTACACAAAAGAGGGGGAGGGGAAGGAGGGAGGGAGGAAGAGAAAGGAGAAGAGAGAAAGGAGGAGGGGTAAGGAAGGGAGAGAGAAAGAAGGAGGAGGAGGAGAAAGGAGGAAGAGGAAGAGGAGGAAGAGGAGGAGGAAGAGGAGGAATGTGTGGAATGTCAGCACTGTTCTTAGCCATGGAAGCATCTTAAGTAATTTCTACTTCCAGGTTTTGGTTTCGGTAATGGTTTTTCAGGACAGGGTTTCTCTGTGTAGCCCTGACTCTCCTAGAACTCATTCTGGAGACCAGGCTGTCCTCAAACTCACAGAGAACTCATTCTGGAGACCAGGCTGTCCTCAAACTCACAGAGATCCACCAGCCTCTGCCTCCCAAGGGCTGGAATGAAAGGCATTAGCCACCAGCTTTGTTTTGTTTTGCTTTCTTAAATCGCTCTGCCTAAGAGCATTTCGTCCATTAAGTGTCTATTCACTTGGTCTTTGTACACTTTAAAAAATCAAGACAAAGGAACCTATAGTGGGAAAAGTGCACTGACTTTAAATGGGGCAGCTTTTTGCAGCTCCTCTACCTTCTAACTTTACCTCCTTGTTTGCTTCTTAGCAGTTACCTTGCCTCATGACTTGACAATCACATTCAGATGATCAGAAACCCACAATATTTCAGATGCTCTCGTCTGTCTAAAGATCAGCCTTCTAAAAGGCAAGCAAGCACACGATAGAGAATTGACTTGATTTGCCTTTCATTTTCTTCTCGCTTACAGAGGCCAGTGCTTGGGAAGGAAAACCAAATCCAGTCAACAGCTGGAACAAGTTATCAGCCTACTCTCGCTGCTAATGCCACAAAGATCATAAATCTATTTATCCACGGGACAACACTGAGCTACTTGTGACAAATGGAAAGTTAAGAAAATATTTGCACAAAGAACCATCATAGCAGCTAAGGCGTGGCCATGTCGGAGGTCACTGCCACAGCGCGAGCATGAGCCACACTTGTGGGGAAAGAAAAGCATTAACAGTAGACATCGGGAGTGCAGTGCTTTTCCCTTCTCTCTGCCCTGTTGTTGGATGGCTATAATAAATCATGAAAGCTAAGTCAATGTGAATCAACCCACTTATATATCTGCAACTGCAGCTCGGAACAGACAAGCAACCCAATAAAAATAACAAGACAATGAATACTGTGTACAATACAAAGCCAAGGATGTATGAAAGAACAATTACCACTTATGAATTAAAAGTAGGTATTATGGGACCGGTGCAACACCTCAACAGACACGGGAGCTTGCAAACCTAACAAGCTGAGTTCAATCCCTGGTGCCCACACAAAGGTGCAAGATGAGAAGCAACCCCATAAAACTGTTCTTTGACCTTCAGTTGCACGGGTAAGCATACACACCCACATATATAATAAATATACGCAATAAAAGCAATAAATTAAAATTTAAAATAAGACTCAGGTTTGCCATTGTATTAGTCAAGGCACTCTAGAGGAACAGAACTGGGAGAATAAATCTATAGACAGATATAGAAGAGAGATTTGTTAGTGTGGCTTACAGTCTGAGGTCCAGCTAGTCCATCAATGGCTGTCTAACAAGGAAAAGGTCAAGAATCCAGCTGGTGTTCAGTGTCTGAGGCGGGATGTCTTTTTTTGTCTCCAGTATATAGCAGAATCCTGAGGAAATCGGCTCTAATGCTAGTGGGGAGTCGGGGGAGTCGGGGGAGGATTTGCCAGCAAGGGCAAGCAGGCAAAGATAGTCCACTTCTTTCTTCCAAGTCCTTTATATAGGCTGCCAGCACAAGGTGTGGCTCAGATTCAAGGTGGATCTTTCCACCTCCAAAGCTGTGGATTAAAAGTAGATCTTCGGAAGTGGTGCTGCACACCTTTAATCCACTCAGGAGGCAGAGACAAGCGAATCTCTGAGTTCAAGGTCAGCCTGGTTTACAGGACAGTCAGGGCTACACAGAGAAACCCTACCGTGATAAAAACCAATTAAATAAATAAGTAAAAGTGGATTTTCCCACTTCAAATGATTTAAGTAAGAAAAACATAATCTATCGCTCACAGGCATACACAGCTACTTGGGTTTTGGTTAATTCAGATATAGTCAAGTTGACAAGCAAGCATAGACATGACAAACACTAGGGAGCTGGGGACAGCTCAGCAGTAGAGCAGTAATTAGCTTGCAGAGATTTAGAAGTGAATCTGAATAATTATCATTCATGCCAGTCTCCTTCAGTGTGCACCATGAGAACTGTGGCAGAACACAGTATCTCTGCATTGTAATCTGGAACCCGCATGGCAAGGACACAAAGCAGGGAACAAGTTCAACAGTGCTATACAAAAACTAAACAACAAAGAGGGGGGGAGATTTTTAATGAAATTAATCAGGTGAGGTTTTTCGTTTTATTTTGATTTTCTGTTTCCTTTGTGAGCCAGGTCCCACTATCTAGGCAGGCTGGTCTCAAACTCTTAACTTCTTTTCAGTCTCAAAAGTACTGGAATAACAGGTCTAGACTATTATACCCAGCACTCAAATCAGTTTTTAAAAGAAATTAGGGCTGATGAAGGCAGGGCAAAAATGAAAACTTAGAAAGACAGAACCAATCTTACATGTGAATCAATGTTTAAATCCTGAAATTTTTGAATTTTTGACAGTGAACAAAGTTTAATGTGTTTTTCTTCTGGAAGTTGTCAGTTTGGTTTCCAGTGACCTATCACTGTGACTACAATCAACTGCAAATACTCCTACCTAAAAACAACTTTGCTGACTAGCGACTGTGTCCTCCACACCAACTCACATGCATTTCATCTGAGAGTTAAAAAAATAATAGAAATCTGACTTCTTGCTGATACCAATGAGTTTTGAAGGTAACTCAAGTAGTCAGATTTAAGAGTCCCTTTAAGTCAGCTTGCTTTATATTATCTCTAAATGAGAAAAAGAAAAAGGGGAAAAGGATAGGAAGGGTAAGAAGAAACAATAAGGAAGAAAGAAAAGTACCAGTCTTCTCTTGATGATAACTTGGACAACTAACTCATTCATCCAGAAGGTGAAGCACAGCACTCATCACTAAGTAGCTTTTGTCATGAAATGCCATTTGCCCATGAATACACTGGCTAACTCCTGAGAGATGCTTAAGTATCAGTTTTAAGAAATCTACCCAGACTCCAAAGCCTGCACTCTGGCGGCCAGTGAAAGCAGCCCTTAGATGGGGTTCCCTGCCCGTAGATGGCTGCCAGGGCACTCAGTCTGCTGGTGTCTGACTGCTGTGTTTGACTTTCTTGTTTTCTTTTGTCCATCAAACTACCTCGGCTACAAACTACCTCGGCTGCTCAGAAGACATACTAACCTCAAGTTGTTTCACAAACTCTGACTCAAACTAGATATTTGATAAATGTTAGCTGAATGAGAAAACAGGAGTACACAGACAGACAGAGACAAAAAACAAAAGACAGATGTTTAAACCTTATCAAACTGTTCCAAGAAACCACTACTACTTGAGTAATTAATCCTGGTTGTCAAAGATGGCTTGGAGAGTCCCAATCGAAACACTATAAACGTGTCTGTGAGTTAAAGTTTCTAGATGAATTCACTGAAGCACAGGTCACTCTAAATACACGTGTGGTGGTGCCATTCCCTGTACAGGAGTCCTGCACTGAATAAAAAGTAGAAGGGAATGGCAGCCCAACACTCAGCTCTCTGCTTCCTGGCTGCAGATGTGCTGTGTCCAGAAGCCTCAGGCTTGTAAAGCCATCTTTAAGTTGCTTCTGACTGGTGTCTCAGCCACAGAGAAAGGAACTAACACACTATCCAAGATAAAAGAGATGAGAATGTATGTATGCAGAGATGTTCTATACAGAAACATGTTTACGTTTAAAAAGAAAAATAAATGTTTTCAAATAGTAAAAATTCTAAATATGCATACAAAAGGAAGAAGGCCTTTTTTCCATAAACATCTATACACAAATATTCACAGAACATTATTCATGATAACCAAAAGGAAATAATAATCTGAGTATCATCTGATAAACAGTATACAAAATGTGGTATAGTCACAGAGTTATCTTGCCTGATCACCAAATGGTATAAAATGCTGGTATATGCTACAGCAAAGATGAACCTTGAAGACATTAAACTAAGAGAAGATGGCAGATACAAAAGGCCCATATGTTACTCGTTACCCCACTTACATACACATTATAGAGCTGTCTGAGCCAAAGAAACAAAAACCATTCACTGCTGCAAGAGGCAGGTACGACATGGATACGGAATGACTTGGTGTGCAGTTCTTTTTCAGGGTAACTGAAACTTCTAAGATTGGCAGCTAAAGAATTCTACAAAGGCATTAAAAGTAGTTTATGGAATATAAAGTGTTTCTCGAGATGTTATTAAACATAAATAACAAGTAAACTAAGTTACCTAGTATATTAGAATTTGAAGTCTTACCAACTTCCCATGTTTGATCAATGCAAGTTTAGTGTTATTAACTAGTAAACTGAAAATTCCTTTCAAATGCACAGACCACTATGATTATATAACAAAGAAACCCATTCACGAAGCACAGTTTTGATATGAAGCACTGCTTACTTTACTCTTGAGAAATGTTTGTCCATGTACAAAGGCTCTGAGGTTCTGTAAACCTAAACACTTGACCTAAACATCTTAAATAGATTTTCCCCTGTGTTTAAGCAATTTCTTCAGATGGATTTTGAATGCTGGGACTTCATATATTAAAATTAAGTCATTTCACTGATAAAACTTCTATGAAGAGACAGCAAATTTACAAGTATGTTCTTTTGTCCCAGCACTCCCATTTCTGATCCAATTGCCTGTGAAGAAACTCCCAGACAGAGAAATTCAAGAACAGTGATAAAAGGAAGCAGAAATCATATTTAGTCTTTCAATGCGTAAGTCAATGATTCAGTGGCCACTCAGGCACCCAAGATCAAGCCTAAAACAAGTAGACTTAAGGCATTTACGTACTTTTGTTTTTTAGATTATACAAGCATTGTTTCTGTGTATTTTTAATGAGTGATAATGCTGTTCATTACTTATCTTGTTTTTAACCAGACCAACTATACAGAAAGTGATTCTAGGAAAAATCAGTATTTTCACTTGTATATTAACTAACTTTGTATATTAACTGTACCCATCAGTGGGTTTTACTGTGGCATTTCCATATATGTAGATACAGTCTTTAATTGAATCCACCCTCCCAACTAACATCTCCCTCTAGAACTAGAAAAATGAGTGCTGTCATTCCTCATGCTCATTAAGATACAAATTAGGACTAAGGAGTCGAGTGATACATAAAGAAGCACAGGAACTTCTTCTGTATCTAAAGTAAGTAAAAAGGGTTTAGAAAATTTGCAAAAGACACCTGACAGGCTTTGTAAGATAAGCAAAAATGGCCAGCCTGTGGAGCTGACTGGTACTTGTACTGCCAGCATGTGGGAGCTAAGGAAGGGCTACAAGGCCAGCTGGGATCGCAGCGCCAGCCAGGTCCCAACTACAGAAAAGAGAAGCAAAGGGAGGGGAACCCAAGACCAAACACACTGAGGGTAGCAATAGGAACCTATTCTAATATACAGCCTCAAATCACAACTAAGACGGAAGTGTGGTAAATAGTAAGCAAAATTTTGCAAATACTTTAATTCATACTTTAAGAAGAAACTTGCTGCCCTAAATTTAGGATTACTGTGTCCAAACTTGGCACTGTTTGCTACTGCAATATTGGCCACAAATATTTCAAAATAGTCTTAGCAAAGGGCACCAGTCGTTTCTAAAAATAACATTGGTTTCTTAGAGTTTTCAACTTCCTACTAAGAGAAACAGCCAGAACTCCTAACTAAATTGAACTTTGTAAAAATTTCATAGTTGATTCTCTTGTCTGAAAGACCACTCGTTTTTGCTTTTGCATTAGTTGTGCACCTGGCTGCCCACTTTTATTTACCTATAACTGAAATGGAAATAACAACTGGGTTACCATTTTGACAATTTATTAGTTTTCAAAAGAACACAGAATCTATTAGTCTTTCCATTTGAAAGGGACAGTGCATCTGACAGAACTGAAAGATTTAACAGTTATCTGAAAGCAAAAGAATCGTCTTCCCAAGGCTCCTTTTCTCTCCGGGGGCAAATCTTCCTAATTTATTAACCCACTTTGCTTTCTTATAGAGCAGAAGAAAAAAAAGAAAGAAAGAAATCAGATTCTGAAAATCAGTTAACGTGGGGTTCCCACATCATTCCTTGACTCTCACATTCACCTGTTGAAACTAATTTTACATAGGACAAACCCATGAAAACCTGCCAAGAGGCCAGCTCAATAAACATGGCCCTGATCGCTGGCCAATAAAGGAATTCATGGAGCAGGGGGAGCGTGGCTCGTTGCAGGGAGCACACTTGACTTTACTAAACAAGCAAATGTGAGGAAACCCATCAGTCACATGAAACATTTTGAATTAGCACTATCTTCACTTTGTTTTCATTTCTCTTCCACAAGACATGAAAATTGATCAAAATCAAAAATTAAACAAAAAATGTAGATTAAAATCCTGGGTCATCTCTGACTACTTTGACTCTGCCAAGCCATCAGGACGCCACCTCCTTTCTGTGACATGCTTATAAAGAGCAACTGCAATACTGAAAGGAACTTACGTTAAGCCATGTAAAACATCTGGCAAAGTGGAGTTGTTTCATGCTTTCCCTTTATCTACTCCTGTGTCAAAAGAGAAATTCCAAAGTTTCCTCTCTATTTGATTCTAATCCAGAAAGAACAGAGACTGTCATTTATAATTCAAAGTATGCCATTCTGAGTGGTTTCAATGTACCTTCAACAAAATTCATTTTGGTCTGTTGGGACTCCAACAGTAAATACACACACCAGTCACTTGAAGAAAGGCCAGGGAGAAACCATTCATTAAGCACTTGCTCTCAGCATCTGGACAACGACCTTGGGAGCTATAGCGGACCAGTCTTCAGAGAATGCCAGAACTCAAACCTGACTCTTTCTTTCCTCCTTCCTTCCTTTACTTTTCTTTCTCTTTTTCTTCTTTTCTTTTCTTTTTTTTTGAATTTTTTTCAAGTCATGGTTTCTCTGGGTAGCCATGGCTGTCCGGAACTCACTCTGTAGACCAGGCTGGCCTCAAACTCACAGAGATCTATCTGCCTCTACCTCCCCAGTGCTGGGATTAAAGGCAGATTAAAGGTTTATGCCACCACTTCCCCACTGCCTGGCCAACCAGACATTCTTACTGTCAGTAAGATATCTGCAGTCAGAATGAAAGAGACAGATATAGAGAGACAGAAGGAACAGGAATTCTATTAGGCTCAAAGATCTGAAAAAGAAATGTTGTTTATCTTAAAAAAAAATACGAAGTCTAGGGCTGGAGAGATGGCTCAGTGGTTAAGAGCACTGAATGCTCTTCCAGAGGTTCTGAGTTCAATTCTCAGCAACCACATGGTGGCTCACGAAGTTTAATCAACATCTGCTCAAATTCTGCATGTAATTCAAATATGAGAGAAAATTCTTCCATTCCTCAAACTAACTTAATGCTGAGGGTATTTATATATAAAACAGAAAATATTTCCTAAATATGAAAAATTAGGGGAAAGTCAAGCTCACCAACTGGTATCATAGAAGAATTAGTCATATTCTAAATATTTATAACAAAAGAATCTTTTATTAGAAGAATAGCTCAGTAATGCTCTATAATCCCATTGAAAATTAAAAGTTGGAAAAACTGGTTGATATTCATGGTTATAAGAGAAATCTTACCAGCTCTATACCATATTCACATAGTATAGGAGACACTGAAGTTTGATCTGACCTACTGACATTATTTCAGCTAACATTTTATGTTTATTTATTTTGTATATACATGTATGAGTGAGCATGTGTTCACTCAAAAGTCAGAGGACAACTTGTAAATTGAATTCTCATTGTCTATTGTCTGAGTCCTGGGATTGAACTCAGGTTATCAGGCCTAGAAGCAGGCAACTTATTTATCACCATCATCATCTTCTACAGCAGTGTTCACGCCAACCACTACTACACTCAGGTGCCCATCTATATAACCAAGGCAACTCTAATGGCAGCCCTTAACAGTGGCTACCTTTTAACTCCCTCCAGCATGGGTGAGCATTAAACACTGATGGTGTAAGTAAACGGTCTGTACACAGGTGAAATGGAATCCTAATCTTGACACCATCTTCCATTGATATCCATACTAATATACAATATGCAGATGAAAGGAATCTCTGGATTTCGTCCAGATATCAATAAAGTTTTCCTGCTTCCAACTGGTTGTCCATTAACTACTTCTATAACTTTCTAGTAGTTGTTCATTAACTATTTTTCCAGCTTTATGATCTACAAAACTATACAGCTATAGTCATCCTTGGTATTTTAAGCCATATTGCTAAAAGCCCTACAGAGCATTTGGACAACAATTCCTCCAAAAGCCTCTTTTCTTTGAAAATTACCAAGTCAATTAAGAAAAGAAATTGTTACATTCTGGGATTTTAGCCAGCTTTCCATTTTTGTGAATGGAAATGAATGCATGATCAATGTAACTAGAAACACAAATGTGATTTGGGAGCTTGGCTTTGCCCTGGGGTGGAACTACGTCTCTCGGAGCTCTTGTTGCACAAGCCCATCCGGTCTGTTTCAGCACTCATCTGTTTATTCCCATGATTACAACAAATTAACAACAACAATCTGAACAAGATGCACATAGTCTCTTAGTGAGCAGATTATGTGCACCTGCCATAGGTCAAGAACTCACCTAGGACCTGAGAATAAAGGCATGAGTGGAACATTAATTCTGTAAGGAAGAGGTAAATGAAGAAAAGGCATGTGGTAATTGTTAATAATGTGACATCACAGAACCGGAGAGGCAAAGACATTTAGGTAGGGGCCCGGATGTCAGAATCCATCCTGCATGAAAAGTCCTAAGAGCTGAGAAAGCACAAAATGTACTGAGTATCTTCTGGGCTCTGAGCCAGTGTTGGATGTATGCAGACTTCACCATCTGTGACATCGCTTCCTATACCAAGTAGGAATTAAGTCCTGCCTTCAATCCACACTTTTGGCTGGTCAATGATTAATGTTAATAAGATCTAACATTAATAGCCTAACCACTAAGCCAATTTCTACTCTAAAAGTGAGTCTGACCTGCTTATAAAATTTCTACACAGAAATTATAGCAGTCCTATTGAATGCATAGGTGCTCTGTCAGAAAGAGTTGGATGAAAGCAGAATCACTAATCTTCAAACTTCTCTCTTCCTGACAACACAGTCCTCCAGGGATGCTGTCAGTAACAGTTTCAGGGTTGTATTCAGAATGAGTAACTTTTAAACAGCAGGAACTTTGAGTTTAGCAGCTAGTACCTAAACCCTGCTTTGAGTTTAGCAAGCTAGTAGCCTAAAGCCCTGGCTGATTCACAGCTTTTTGTCATAGGACAGAGGAGTCGACAGTAACTCCTTCTCCTCCCACAACTGCAATTGAGGGATGCCATGTCCATGACTGACATATGATGTCCACACTGTGATGGCTCTCAGTGAAGGACACGAACAAAGTCTCTACTGGTTCAAAAAATATATAAAATTTGTGAACTCTCCCATTCCACAGTCCTAGGCAGCCAATTACCTACTCTAAAGATGCATTTAAACTGTTAACAATACACTAGCTTAAGCAATTTGTGAAGGAATCTGAGGAGGAGCACTGATTCCATACGGAGCAATAAAAAATTAATAAAATAAACAGATTTCTTTACCTTCTTAACATCCAAGCATTCTTTACAAATCTAGTGTAAACTTAAGCAGCACCCCAAAGAAGTCTGTAGAACATCAGTAAGGATCGGACTCGAATTGAGCCAGCACTGAGTCAGAAAAGAGAAAGAAAAAATCAGCTTTCGCCTTTAATCAGCACTTGAGCAAGGCTTGGTGAAATTCTGAGTTCAAGCCAGCCTGTCACAGAGTTGTTCAGGACACCGGTACAAGAGAAACTGTCTCGAAATAACAAAAAAAACAAAAACAAAAAAAGACAGATCAGATTTCAACTGGAGCCTGCAATCCATACTGCTTTTGAAATGTGTTTTGTTTGTGAGACAGTTACACTGTAGCCCTGGCTATCCAGGAACTCAGTTTGTACACCAGGCTGTCCCCAAACTTGGAGACTCACTGCCTCACTCTCCTGAGAGCTGGGATTAAAGGCGTGCACTACCATTCCCAGTCATACTGGATTTTCATTGTTGTTTGTTGATTGTTTTTATAAGTAAACTGTAAAAAGCCATACAAAAGGATCAACATAAACTAAACAGCACGGAAATCCAGGCAAAATAAGTATTACTTCAATAACAATTAAATATCAAAATTATTTGAGAAAAGAAATCTAGTACATGGACTGCTCTCCACTGACTTCATGACTGAAGGAACAACTCCTTATGCTAAAATGAATGTTCCAGAAAACACTGTTTTTACCATTGTGGCACGGATGTGTAACATCTCATACTATAAATGATTTTTATATAGAAAATAGAAGCTCTAAAACTGCACTTTTAAGTCACAAGGGTGGCATTTATAGTTTTGCTTGAAAATAAACTAACCTATAACCAGAAAAATATTAACACTGTTTTCAAGGGAAAAATCAAAGTTGCAGCTGCAGCTGCTTCCTCTTGAAAGCGTGTGTCCTTTACAAAAGGGTCACGGGTCCTTAGAGGACAGAGGTCCTAATGCCAGCAATGGCTGTCTAGGGAAACCAGACCCACCCAGGGCAACCGATGACTTCTGAGTTTATCTACCAGTGTCCACTGGTAAAAAGAAGCTCTCCAACCTGAGTCCCAACAAGAACTGAAGAAAGGACGCTCAGGACAAAGCAAACCACAGTGTTGCCAGCACAGGCTGGCAAGTAGGCCAGCAAGCCTGGAAGCAAACTTAGGGATTCCTGGAAAAGTTACAGAGGTACCATGAAGACACACAACTAACACAGAAACCACGATCCCTAGGACTCCCATGGTACAACAGTGTACAACACACCTCAACACCCAACTTTGCTAGTAAATGTTGATTCAGAAAAAGGGTAAGCAGGCAAAATCAGCAGAACCTTGTGACTGTCATTCATCTATCACAGGTCAGAACTACAAAGTGAAAAATGGATCGCCTAAATTCTGTTGTTCCAAGAATAACCACAGGGGGTTAAGGAAAAACCACAACGCAAGACAGGTATAGCAGGGCATGCCTTTAACCCAGCACTCTCGAGGCAGAGGAAGTGAACCTCTGTGAGTTGAGGCCAACCTGGTCTACAGAGTGAGTTCCAGGACAGCCAAGGCTACACAGTGAGAAGCTGACTCAGAAAAAAATAAATGAACAAACAAACAAAACAAAAGCCAGAAAACCTGACAGAAACAACAACCCAGCTTTCTCAGAGGCTGGCAACCCCAGAGGCCCCAGAGGCAGAAAGGTGAGGAGGAGTTGAAGGCCATCCTCTGCTATGGAGAGAATTTAAAGTCAGCCAGGGCTATGACAAAAACTCTTGGGAAAATCAAACTATGGGAAAGAGGGGAGTAAGAGAAGAAAGAAGGGAGAGGATTTGTAATCAAGAAAAGATTCTGTATATTCTACAAGGTGCTCTTGATTATCTATCCACTAAATAAACATATAAAATAAACAACCTGAGAGACATTCCAAATGGCATACTAACTAGAATTTGATGAGAAAAAACTGCATATTAAATTTGTCATAGAAAGTCTGCTTTTGAACAATGCAATAAGATGATAGCCTACTGGCTATTTAAAGTTCCTTCAAAGTAAGCATATAATTTCATTAAAACAACAACAACAACAAAAAACCCATCTGATTGTACTTCATCAAAGAACACACTTAAGAAAACGGGAACTAAAGCTGGGCAGTGGTGGCACATGCCTTTAATCTCAGCACTTGGGAGGCAGAGGCAGGCGAATTTCTGAGTTCGAGGCCAGCCTGATCTACAGAGTGAGTTCCAGGACAGCCCGGGCTATACAGAGAAACCCTGTCTCGAAAAACCAAAAAAAAAAAGAAAAAAGAAAGAAAATGGGAACTAAACTCAGTGATTTAGGATAGACGAACAAACAATGAGAAAAGGAAGACAGAAATGAATGTACATGCAAATACAAAACTATATTATATTAATAATTGTATGCTTGTACACATTTAAAACAGATTTCAATATAGATAATATAGGAACAAAATGAATAGCTATTCTTTGCATGATGTAATGAGGAAGTAAAGATATTATATGGCTTAGATATCTCTATGTGGAAGGTGTTAATGGTCCACACTTATAATTTCAGCACTTTGGAGATAGAGCCAAAAAGCCAGGAGTTCAAAGCTAGCCTGGGCTACATGAAACCCCTTTAAAAAAAAAAATGAGTAGTGAAGGTTTATTGCTAAAAAGTAATAAACTATATGTTCAGCAGAAATAAAAAGAGAATAGTAAATGCCAGTAGTTTTTAAAATGTATTCAACAAAACACCAATTCTTTAAAAAATAGAATTTAACTCACCAAAACTAGTTCAAACACTTCCAATCTCACAGAACAAAAGAATATGATCTTTCAAAAGCTGAATGGAAACCTCAAAGTTCCTTGAGTCAGTTCTGCACCAACCTATGCTCACCTGATAAAACACAAGGTAGGGAGAGCCTGCACTGATGCAAAACCTTACACATCTGCAGCAACTAACAAACGGAGTGTGACACAGAAACAAAAGAAACAGAACTGAAGACTTTCCGGAACTGACCTACTTGACTCGTGCAGCTAAGCAAACCAGCTCCTGTCTTTTTATCAAACTAGATAAAATGTAACGTCAAATTCCTCACCACACTTCAAAAACAAAAAACTGATACAAGGAAACTAACTTTGTTGTTTTCTGGGCTTTTGAAACTGCAGATCAGGCTATGCTTTAGTTCACTGTAACCTCGAACCCTTGACCTCTTGCCTCTATCTCTCAAGTACTGGGATTGCCCACATGCCACCCCACCGGAACCTAACCTAAGTTTTTGAGAAAAAGTATAAATGACAGAGTAAAGGAGACAAAGCTGTAGAGATAGAGACTTTAAAATAAAAACAAACATCCTTCACTGTACAATGCACATGTGGAGCCCTCATAGGGTACCTGTCAAAAGGACATGCCTTACATCACAGGGAAGCAGAACCCACTCAGAAATGCCTTTTCCTCAGTGAGAAGACACACAAGCCCCAGACATGTCGGAGTGGGAATGTCAGTGCCTCGACGTCAGCCTGTGTGAATCCTCTCTTCCTTCTTCCATCACCAAGCCAGCGGACCACATGTGAAACCCCTGCTCTCTTGTGATGCTCTCGAATGGCATACCTGTCACTGTGCTCTAAGACTCCCACAAATATCCCTGAATCCCCACTATCTGAGCCACTACCTAGCCCTAAAGAGATTTCCAAGACCTTACCATACATCAGAATAGCCTTTCTTCTTTCACAACTCCCAATCTTGTTTTGTATGGAGTCACATTTGATCCAATGCTGGGGACTGTTTATTCCGTCCTTGAACTGACCTATTTTTTTTTTTTTGAAATATCCATGGGCATCTTGTCTGCATGTGTATCTACACCATGTGCATGTCTGATACCCACAAAAGTCAAAAGAGTGTGTCAGATCCCGGGTAGTAGAGTTACAGATAGTTCTACGTCCCATATGGGTGCTAGGAATTGAACCCACGTCCTCTGGGAAAGAAGTCCATGTATGCTCTTCCCCACTCAGCCATCACTCCAGCCACAGTATTGACTTTCTTGATACAAACAAGAGGGCTGGAGACACAGCTAGATCATAGAACACTTGACTAGGATGCTGAAGGATGTGGGTCCACACACAGCAATACAAATATAACAAGAACAACACCTCCAAGGACAGTGGCCCTCCAGAGGTTCACTCAACTGTTCCACCTCTTCCTTGTATGAGTGAGTGAATGTAGAACTTGGTGAGCTTAGAAAGCAAAGGCATAGTAAAGATGTGAAGAAAAATCAGAGTTTTAAACTCCCAGATAAGTGCTACACATTGAGTTAGTGCCGAGTTATCTCAGCAAAGCTCTCACACAAGCAAGAACCCTCTGCACGGATTCTGTTCGCTCTGTTGAGGACTAGACAGAAGACATGTGGGGCACAAGCTTGTCATCTCAGCACTCAGAAGGCTGACACAGGAGGAGCATTGGGAGTTAGAGGCCAGTCTGGGCTACACAGTGGGTACCAGTCCAGCCAGAAATATGTAGCGGGCCATATCTGAAGAGGAGGAAGGCTGAGGGGGAAGCTTTACAGAAAGGGGGAACATTTTCTGATTTATGCATTTCTATTTTAAAGTATGATTTTACTCTTGTGTTTCATTTCTTTATTATTCTCAGTGTAGTTTATTCCAGTTCTTAATAAAAACCTCTCTCTTTCTCTCTTTCTCTTCTCTCTCTCTCTCTCTCTCTCTCTCTCTCTCTCTCTCTCTCTCTTTCTCTTTCTCTCTCTCTCTCTTGGGCCTGAATGTTTTTCTCAGCTACACTCTACTTTGGATGAACCAAAATCCCATATATTTGTCCTGGGATGGTAACAGTTGAAGAGAGTAAACAGACATCTCTCTTTGCCCTGTATTGTGTATAAACCTAATACATTACAAGATAAAAGTCACGTACTGTCAATACAGTGAAGTGGTGTCTTCAGAGCATAGGAAGGCTAGTTGAGCTACAGCAATAATCACACTCATGACCCCAGGTAAGGTGTGCTGGGCATCCAATAACCACCATATACATACCAGATCCTAGGGAAGAGAGTATAGAAGGGACATTTGTTTTCACTGCAAACAAAAAAATAAAATAAGTCAATGAGTGTAATGTATTTCTTATAAAATAAACAGAAGAAATGAGACCACACAAAAATACGGACTGAAAGGAACAGAGTAATACAAAGTTTGGTGATCCTCAGACCTTTCATATTATTAGACAAGTGCTGAGGATGATTTCAAATATGGATTTTCACCTTGAGTGGCAGTTCCACACCTTGCCTCCATGACAAATTGACTAAGATTTCCTGTGGTACTGGTTTCTAATAGTCCTCCAAAAGGCACACCAAAGAAAATATTTTGGTTTTTAAGTATGTATTTTTATACAGTTTCCCTGTGTTGGAAAAGAATCCCAATTCCTTCAGCAATACGATCTCTGGAGACACCAACAATTCCAAGTTCAATGGCAATGCTTTCTCGATTTGTGCTCTTACACTGGGCGTTCCTTCTCCAGCCACTGTGCTCTGCTTCAGTGAATATATCTGTCATCACAGAAGATTTTTCAGTATTTTTTTAGTCTAAGTTTAAAATCTATGGTTTCACTGTCACATATAATTTTAAGCCTTTTAAGACCATCTCTGGTGGTCTCAGCATCATATTGAGGTTCCAGAACTATTGTAAGTTACCAACAGAAAAAGTTAATATATTCAAAGTAACGAAACAAAGAAATGAGCCTGTGCACAAGTAGATAAACAAACATCCTTGTTAGCAAGTTACTGGGTTTTTCCTTTTTCTTTGCAGGGCTTCATACATGCCAAATTATCACAAAAAAATTTAAATTATAAACTATTTGACCAAAATATATTTACATGTTTATTGCTTCTTATCATAAACCAGTGTGTTCTGGCTGTCATTTAACAGCAAGAAGGTATTTAAGAACTGGGCATGGAAATGAGAGACTGCAGTGGTGGTTTTGTGGCAATTTCATACAGAACAAAGACGGAGGCCTTCCAGTGAACTGGGCCAACTGCAATGAATCAAAGTTAATCAGTTAAATGCACTCCCTAAAATATGTCCCTCAGCCAGCACTAAACGGTATGGGCTTTTCTGTCTTTTCCAGACTTTCAGACTTAATTATCCAGATAACCCTGGCTATGTTCACTTGACCTCAAGGGTTCCTGCCTTTTGTACATGTCAAAGAGGCTCACAGTCTTTTTAAAGATGGTATAATCGCCCCTTTGTAAGAGGAAAGGAAAGCAGAGAAGTTTAAGTTAAGACTCACATGTGCATACTCAATCCTGCATGAAAGGAGGAGTGGGCATTTCTCTGTTTTTACTATTCTTTCCTGTGTGTGTATTCTCATCTTATGAAAGTAAGGCTACACATCATATACTCATTTGACTAACATGCATACACATATACTCATGTAGGATGCAAAGCTCCACAGATCTTCAAGAAGACGTTAGTCTCTTCAACACTGTGACCTTTGTCACTAAGTGGTTGGCCATACTACACAGCACCACACACCGTCACACTATCACACCAGAAGCAGCCGGAGAATGTGGACTGGGAATCCAAATTGCAACCAAGAATCCCCATGTGTTTGAACCCTCTTGATCTACTGCACACATCTATGAAGCATTGACCCTATTAGTGGAAATTATAAAATTCACCGAAATTCTAGAGTGACTCAGAACCTTCAGAGGCATCTGAAATATTGATAGCAATCACAAGTATAAATTATTTGGAAAAAAAGTGAGAGAATGAAACACAGAACACCAAAATGAAAGAAAAATGGGCAAATTTTGTTCTTTTTCCTGATTGTTTGTTTGTGTGTCTGTCTGTTTGTCTGTCCGGGAGGGAGCAAGCATAAGCATAAGAGTTGAGTAGATGTGAGAGTCCGAGAGGCAATCAGAGAAGAAAAGAAATATGACTTGAAAATAAACAGACTACGTAGTAATTTGTATGAACTTCTCAAAGCACTAAAAAAATTATATTTTTAAAACTGCTATGAAACCACTGTAGAGATTGGAGATTTGTACAAATTAACAAGAAAACGCCTTTGATGGCTGGGTGGCCACTCTAGTTTCAGGAAAGCTACATTGTAGCTGCAGATTTGGGAACTGAGAGAAACAGGCCGATTTGGAGAGTCAGGAATCAAGGGGCAGCAGCAAAGAATAAGCATCTTTTGTTCTTAGCATTACATTGTTGCTACTGCAGTCACAAAGCACTTGTCTCACAGTTCAGGGAACATGCTGAGGACACCAAGCTAGTTACTACCGGGTGTACAAGTAAGATATGAAAGAGTAGGTGACCAAAGGTTCTGATTGGAGGGAAGAGGGAGCAGAAAAGGCTAGCAATGGAGGATCATCAAGACACTGCTATGGATGGAGAGACGTGTGAGCTGCACATAGAGAGAGCCAGAGGGAGGATCGCTATGTTTTGGAAACAAGCACTCAGTTTACTATGCTGTCGGATGATACGGCCTTCAGTGATCTTTGTCCTCTTCACAGAACCAAGAAATCTCAGTTTTCTTACCTCTGTTCTAAGTGATCACTGCCTGCCAGACATCGGAGCATTTATTCGTGGATTTGTCTTTAAATGGCACATGGATGAAGACCTCTGTTTCTCAAGTGTGCTTGTCAGAGTTAACACACTGCCTTGGCCCCCGTACTTCAATACCAGCAGCCAGTTGGCAGAGGATGCACTACTACTCTGCTTGCTTGGGATGTCTCCTTGCAGACAGCTACAAAGTAACCCTGAGAGGACAAAAGAAAGGACGGGCCCAACCCAAGTTAACTTATTCCAGGAAATATTGCTTTCTATTTCCCCAAGAACTTACCTCATGAGCTAAGAACATTCCCACAATTTCTGCGGATCCCAAGTGGCAGAAACTAGGAGATTCTCATGTGAAAACACAAAGAAATTGTTTATAGAAACAAGGTTTAAAAAAAAAATCTTTGTTTGCATTCTAATCTATGAGCCAGCAATCTTGAAGGAGAGATTTAGAGAATCTAATAACACACAGCTATACCCCTCCAGAGAGACCTCATGACCCAGATGTCTAGATGTGAAAATACCTTAGTAAGCAAGCTACTCTAGTTGAGTAAACTTATATTTTGAGAAAACTCATAAAAACTTTGTAAGAAAAACTGAGCAGCCCAAGAATGATGAGCTATGATGTAGGATTCCACATCACTTTAGCTCACACAGAACAACACCACAGACAGCTGCAAGGCAGGCTCATGTGTATTTAACCACGAGCAGTGCGACCCAGGCCTGACTGCTGAATGTGAATCCTCACCTAAAGAAACTGCCCCACCCTTGCAGGCCAGTGGGCACGTCATGAAGCACGGGCTTAAATGCTTATTTCCGGGTTCTGTTGGTGCCACTGCACTCTCTTTATCAGGGAAACTCAGTTTCAGACAAAACTTACAGGAATGACTGTAGCTGTTTTCCACCATACTTTCCTTACAAAAATAAACATCCTGAAGCATTGATCCAGCTTGTCTGCCTCTGTCTTTGTAAAAAGCTTTTTGTATTTTTATTTATGTGCATGTGTCTGTGTGTGCATATTCACGCATCCTATAGGTGCCTGTGGAAGCCAGAGGCATCGGATCCCCTGGAACTAGAGTCACGGGCTATGTGGGATGTGGGACTCAAACTCTGATCCCTCTGTAGAGCAGCTGGGGTTTTAAGCAGGAGCCGACCCTCCTTACTTCTGCCTCTTAGTATCTGCAGTTGTCCTGCTCCTGGAGAGGTTCGTGTCCTGCATTCTCCAGCCCCTGTCAAGGGGACAGTTGTTCCCTGGTGCAGAATACTGACGACTTCGGGCTCGCAGAACTCAACAGCTCATCTCGGTACTGGAGCACTTCTCAGTGAGCAAAGGGACTAAGAGACAGAGAGGACACTGAGAAGAGAAAGATGGGGACAAACCAGGTAGTTAACAAATACTGGCTCTCAGGCCAAAACCCTAAGCCCTTTATATCCATGCATGTGTAACCTACGAGATGATCTTAAAATTATTCCTTTGAGGAAATAAAGATGAAAAACAAATGGCTCACAGGAAAAGGAGTCTGCCACTAAGCCTAAGCACATGAGTTCAATCCCTGAACCCACATGGTGGGAGGAGAAAATCAACTACTGAAGTGATCTTCTGACCTCCACATGTGAGCGATGGATCGTGCATGCACATGTGCACAACACACATGTGCACACATACTACACAAAATGACAAAATAGTCACAAAGGTGTGAAATTAGAACTAAATAACCAAGTGCACACGAGCTCTAACTGCTTTTATATTGCCTCTCCTGAGAATTCCACGGCATTTTTCTCATTTCCTAGTTTACGTAGGGGTGGGGGAAGCTCAGTATGGAGAATGTTTGCAGCACAAGCATGAAAGCATGAGTTCGGATCCCCAACACCCTTGAAAAAGCTGGGAATGCTGCTGGGAATTTCTAATCCCAGAGCTGGGATGGGAGGTGGCAAACACAGAAAGATCCCAAGACTCAGCTCAGCCAGACTGGCAAGCTGTGGGTTCAGTGAGACACTCTGTCTGAAAAACAGAGAAAAGATTGCCAAAAACACCAGTCATAGACCTCTGGCCTCTTCACATACCCAGGAAAGAAGGAAAATATTAACACAGACATACATTACATGTGTGCAAACATCGGACAAAGACAAAAGGAAATAAACTAGATCGGACATGCTAAGGCAACATGATACAAAGCAAGACCATGTCCCAAAGCAGCCGTGAATAGTGTGTTTGCATCAAGATGCACTGTAAAAGATTACTTGAAGACACATAAAAGGTATAAATTGGTAAAAGAGATGGATAATTATATTAAAATAAGGTTCCCCACAGTTGTTAAGCCACAGACAGAACTTCTAGGATTATTAATAAAAGTGATTCTTATTTTTAGGCAAATAGTTTACACTCTAGCCTGTGCAAAGAAAAACAACACAAACAAAAATAAAAAGACAATAGCTCACTGAAGCTTGACATTTATCTCAATACCAAATTATGCTCTAGGGATCTTTACATACACACCTTTCTAAAGTATGCAAACACACTTTGCTGTCCATTGAAAGAATGTAACTGAGGGGTTCAGAGGTACCAGTGAGTCCTCTTATGACACTCACACACACAGACCCAGTCACTAGGGATGAAGACATGTACAGATGGAGACAGGCTAGCACAAGATGCTTGCTGAGCAACCTTGAGGACCTGTGTTCTGATCCTCATCACCCACAGAGAAGACCCTGAACATCGGCCTGAGCCCATAATTCCAGTGCTAGGTAGACAGGGTTTTGGTCTTGGGACTTGCTGACAGGTTGGTCCACCCTAATCCCCAAGTGCCAGAGACAATGGGACCCTGTCTCAGAAAAATAATACAGTATATACATACATCATACATACATACATACATACAGAGGAGATGGGCGAGGTGGGTTTCGTCATATATAATATATATATATATATATATATATATATATATATATATGTATATGTAGCCATAGAAGAAAGAGCCTAACACTGACCTCTGTCTTGAGACATAAACATGAGTGAGCACATGTGCATATGTACATACATACCACATGTAGGAGCACGTGCACACATACAAATAATAAAAGATATATTACAGATATAACTGCAGTGTCCGCATTTACATCTACATCACGTAAGTATGAAAAGCCCAGCATGTCTTCAGGGCAAACCTGATCTCTGCTACATTCTCTCCTCACCACTGCTCATCAGGTTTGTGCTTTTTCTTTTCTCTCTCACTCATCTCTTATGTATAACTAACTGTCTTACTACTCAATTTGAAAGAGTTGGTAGTTCATAAGCATCATCAAAGCAAGAACAACATCCTTTTTAAAGGGCTGAGAAGAGGGCTGTACACGCCTGTGGTCCAAGCACTCCAGTGGGGTGGGTGTGGGGAGCACGACTACCAGCCGGAGGCCAGCCAGGTCACACGGTGACAGGATGGGGAACCTTAGCTTTCACACTTACAAGTTTTCTCTGGCTTATCCTTGTACTGCTCTGTCTGGAGTCTGTTTCTTCTACAGAGGGAGAGGAGATGGGCGAGGTGGGTTTCGTCAGAGTTCACACTCCAAGACTTCTAGTTTTCTAAACTAAAATTTTAAAATTTCCCACTCATAAAATATCTTTCCTAATGTTAAAAAAAAAAATCAAGAGTGTCTTCTATTTTGAAAGCCCTTGAATCTAAAATCTGTACTGCTTATGATAACTTGCCTTGAGTTCACATATGGTCTTTTAAGAAAACCAGGTTTAAGGAGCAAAGATAGAATAAACAGAGACATTTTGAGGACTTCAGGAGGATTGTGAGTTACTTTCTACTGACTGGAGGCCAACAGCACTAGTTCACTTTTACTTCAAAGCTTAAGGTCTCCATCGTCTCAGCATCCCAGCATCCTTTTCAGTTCACAGAACAAGAAGAAACAGAAGTCTCTACAGTATACAGGAATGAATTAGGAGGGACAGTACCTCATCCGGAAGCTCAGAGCTACTCAACTGCACTTAAAGGAAAAGCAGCACCTACACTTCACACTTCATGGTCCTAAATAGAGGAGCAGTAGGAGATGGCCACACGATTCCACAGAAACGGTCTAACTTTGTGGAGACTCCTGTTGTTCATATGGAAAATGTGAAATTTCAGCAGCTGACTCCTATAGGTGTCACAAGAGGATTAACTGAGGTACTACCTACAAGTTACTTAGCACAGGGCATGGCATATTGGAAGAGTTCAACTGAGAATACTCATCCATATTCCCAATTTTTTCTATACAAATGTTAAGTCATAGCTTTTGTCTGTTCTTTTCATGGGCTGTTATTCAGATGCTCCATGTCAAGTACTGGTGGTACAGGAGGGAAAAGAACCAAAATACTAAGATACAACTTCTCAGTGATCAGAGCAGGCTACAGTGAAGGAAGAAGAAACATCGGCTGTAGACTGTAAGGCTGGGTGACCTGGTCTTGCCCATGGTACATCCCCTGGTTGTGAACATATAGTATCTGCCTAATCAGTATCTCCATATTGATTAAACAGTATATCTCTTAAATAATTAATGTTGTGGTTGTCAATCTGACTGCATTGAGAGATTTAGGCCAAAACAGTATAAAATACATTTCTCTCTTTGTGTGTAAGGGTGCTTCCAAGGTAACAGGCACAACCTGCCTTGAAAGTGGGCCTCATGGCCATCCAGGCCAGGGCTGCTGGGACTGAAACAGACTCAAGCTCATATGCCTCGACTCATATGGTTTGGGTGGTGCTGGGGACTGAACCTTACGGAGCTTCTGATTAGGTAAGGCAATCTGATCAATTTCCTTTCATAATTACATATACAATTCATTGCTTTTGTCCCTCTGGAGAATCCTGACTAATACACTTAGCTTTTATGTCAACTGTACAACAATATAAATAATTCAGATGCCCAACCTGTTCTGTTGACTAAAGTGTTCTACAGTCCACTGGAATGTCAAGCAGCAGTTATTTGTAATAACTTGCCTCTGCCAAAAATCTATTTACTAGGTGGCTTGGAACACACAGAAGGAAGAAGAACACAAAGAGGTAACTTTAATCTTTATACTTAAAGGCATACGTTTAAGCCAGGCACTGTGATACACATCTATAATCCCAGCAATTAGGAGTGAAACAGGAAAACTACTACAAAGGCTGAGGGCAGTCTGGGCTTTGTAGTGAATTCGTAACCAGTGCAGGCTACAGAATGAAACTGTCCCAAACTCAGAAGCACGAGGAAGAAGTGAAGTTGCCATGTGAATGTTCTCCTGGCTCATTTACTCAGCAAGTACTTGCTGACACAGAGCTACCTGCATGCAGTCTTCTACATATTGCCCTGATATCTATCAATTAAGGTGCTATCAATATGGACTATGCTTTTTCCATTTCAAAAATGTCCATGCATGCGTATTTAATTCCCAAGTCAACACTGTAAAAAAAAAAAAAAAAAAAAAAACAAGCATCACAGTCCGTTTCCTAGATAAAGCAACCAAGATCGTGAATAGACATAGAATAAGTCATGCAATTAGGAAGCGCCAGAACCAAGTAGCAACCCTGAGCCTTTTCACTCCAAATCCAACATCTCTGCACAATGCCCTATGCTTCACAGTGAGCCATCCTCACTAGATATTAATGAGGCCTTGGGTTAGCAGCTGTTTACAGGTAAACACATAATGATATATTTGTTAATAAATATTAATTTTTTTCTACTTAGAAAGAAATAAACTTTTAAATATTACTTCTAAAATACAGTAGAAAGAGCCAGAAAGATGGCTCAGGAGTACAGGTCTTCGGCCAGCCTATGGTCTCTAGACCCACATGGTAGAAGAAGAACTGATCCTACCTTCTGACCTTTACACATACCATGGTGTGCACATACATATAGACACACATACCCAAAATAAACAAAAATAAGTAAAAAAAAAAAAAATTTTTAAAATAACAGGAATGTATGTCTTATCTGTGCCATGATCATATAAGGAAAGAATTGCCATAACAATACCAACCCGATAGTTACTTCAAACACGTCCTATTTCTGTCTGGAGTCCCACAAAGAAGACCTTACTCAGGGAATACCAACTGATTTAATATTGTCAGTTTATGCCCTTGGTGTTTGTTTACATGGTCTGATGAAATTCACAAAGTACACTACAAATGGGTTTGTCATACACTACAAATGAGTTTGATAAGAAAAAAGAGACTCTGGATCGTTTCTGCTCTTTTGGCTCATATAATCTATGTGAGGTTGCAACAAGACCCATCAAGGAAACCACTCAAGTAACCTACATGAAGTAAGCGGACCAGAGCAAAGGATGCACGTACTGATAGCTAACTGCTCTCACGGAAGCAGAGGCACTGCCACAGCCAGCACGATTCTAATAGAGGCTAAGAGAACGCCAAATTATGTGAAATACCCAACAGATAGAGAGTGCAAAGCTGAACTCTCTAAAATGCATGTCAACTGCTATGACTCTCCTACTCTACCAAAGTGCCCTAATAGCATAGAAAAATGACAGTGGGGACAAGAAATTCAGTTCAAGATTAGAAGATAACAGCCTGGTTAGGATTCTCAGTACAGGGGGAGGGGGGATATGAACTATGGCAACCCTGATCCCCTCAAGGACTAACAAAGTACGGAATACAGAACACTCTGACTGTATCTGGGGAAGGGTACTGACATCTTTCCTTGAGTACAGATCATGCACCATGCTCTACTTTAGGCACGTAACACTCGAGACTCCCTCAATCCAGCCAACACACTGCCGTAACACATACGGCCATGTTTGTTCTACAGGTGAAGGCTGGTCCCTCTGAAGTCAGCGTGCTCTTCATCAGTGAACAGCTGCATCATGTCTGAGAAAAGATGCTCTCAGACAGCTGTCTCTCAAGTCTGCTTTCTTTTTCCACTTGATCACAGCGCTGATTACATAAAAGTTCTCGTCTCTGATTTCTAATTAGGAGAACTATCTCAAGAGACTTCCAAAACGTTCTTTCTGTAAGAAACTCCACCTGTATAAATGGGTCACAAGAAGCTTCTGAAACTGAAGCTGCATAGAGAAGTGGAATCACCCTCCATGTGGATGTCAGGATGTATCAGGAGAGCTGTACTGCAATCCACATGAACTAGGAAATTCTTCTTTTTTTTCTTTTTTTTTTTTTTGGTTTTTTCGAGACAGGGTTTCTCTGTGTAGCCCTGGCTGTCCTGGAACTCACTCTGTAGACCAGGCTGGCCTCCAACTCAGAAATCCACCTGCCTCTGCCTCACAAGTGCTGGGACTAAAGGCGTGCGCCACCACTGCCCGGCAGGAAATTCTATTACTGCAATGTTAAGGAAGTCTACAGAAGATAAATCAGACATCTTCAATCTCAATACTGGGAGAATCAAGGGCTCAAAAGTTCAAGGTCAGCCTCAGTTGCATGAGAAGCCTGAAGGTACCCTGGGCTACATGAGACCCTATCTTTAACAAAAGAGAAGAGAGGAGAAAGGAGGGGAAGGGAAGGGAGTAGAAAGGGGGGAGGGCAGGGGCAGGAAGGGGAGGGGAGTTGAGGAGAGGGGAGGGGAGAGGAGGGGAGTAGAGGAGAGGGAAAAAAGGAAAAAGGACTAAGACTCTGGAAGGAGGATAGGATATTGGTGTTCAGGTTGCAAGCTGAGACAACTTATATTTGACTATAATATACTTAGTTCTAGGACACGGCAACAGTGTCTGTGTCCCTCCATATTGGCTCCTTCCATCATAGAGGGATGAATGCACAAGCAGCTTTGTTTGCTAGAGAAAGGAACACATGACCCAGTTCTGAGGGCAGGATGGGGTTCTGGGCAGTGCTTCTAGAGATCTAAGCTTACAGATGTGTACAAATGTATCAGGAAGCAGAAACCAAGACAAAAGGGGGAGAAAACATAATGCCCAATGGAAAGAAGGTAGACTATAAAGTTAATTATAGTGAGAAACTGTTACAAGTGCCCCACAGACATGGTATGACTTTACATGGCTACTAACTGTCATAATATTGAGAAAAGCAAAAAGCATAAAGACAAAAAATATGTGATGCTGTTTTTACTTCTGTATATGTAACTCTCTCCTGACCATTCTAAGAAAGAATGCAGAAATTACTTACTCAAAGTCAATGAAGCAATTAGTAACCAAGAATAGGCTATTTATTAAGTAAACCATATTTTTGTTTAAGAATGGAGTTTTACTGTTTGGAAATACTTTCCACAAGTAGTTTTAAAACTCTTGTTTGAATTATTATGTTACTTTTTAAATATAATGTAAATTTAATATAACACATACACACACAATATACACTCTATTAGTGAAAGATTTTATTAACATAGCAACCTAAAAGCCATTAACATTTTTGCATAACAAAATGTTTTAAACTTATCTTTACTCAGGTTTCTCTGTTTATAATCCTGCACCAGAAAACCAGTCCCACTCAGATCCACTTAAAAATAATGTGATGACAAAAGTAGAGGGGGAAGAACCAGTCCCCTGCGCCCTGGCCTTGCATGGGACAACCATAGCGCTTGTCCAGGAAATGGTCCACCGTGATCTAGGAATATCACTTAGAAATGGAGCCAAGGCAAACTGGCTTCAGAAGGATCCTCATGGGCATGTGCATCTATCTCACAGAGGAGGGAGCTGGCCCACACGACCTGCTTAGCTAATGATGACCAGCGGGAGCTCCCAGGCAGAAAGATGCAAGAACAACTATTCCAAACCCATTGCACTCTCGGGTAGCCATGCAGCAGCACTTAAACATAGTTATCGAGGGAAATTGCTTCAATTTCCACTTAATTACTCAAATGGGCTCTCTGCAGAGGATGAAATTACTGTTCAACACATCTCTCCCAAATGTAAACATTCCCCAAATTATTTATTTCACTTTTTATTAATATTTAAACAAAAGAAAATATTTTAACAGTATGGTTATCCTGAGATGGAAAATACAGTGTGAAAACTGATTCCAAGTTGATTCAGGATGCTCAAAATTAAAAAAATAAAATAAAATAAAAATGAAAAATTAATATCCAGACTCTAATTTCTAGAATGAACTTGCAAAACTAGTCTGTATGCCAATATCATCTAGCTTTATTCAAAGTTGAAGCAGCTTTACCTTAGCTGTGCATTTCACTTTTTCTTCACCAAAACCACTGTCCTAAACAAAGGAAAGGGGAGGAAAAGCCACTGTGTCACATTGCAACACACCTCACTACAAGTTTCCATCTTCTCAGAGGAACCTGTGAGGTGGGGAGGGAGGAAAAGAGCTTTTACATGTGTCCAAAGGAATAAGTATGTTTTACTTTGTCCTAAAACCTACACACACACACACACACACACACAAGAAAAAGGCAAAGGAGAAGGTTTTAAAATATAGCCTCGTGGTCTCTGGGGATAGTCTTGATTCTCCAAGAAAGAAGTACTGGTTAAATACTATAATAAGCAAATGCTAGATATAAAAACTATAGGAGGCCGTTATTTCAGTCTAATCTGAACGGATCCCAACAAACCAGACTAAGAATTAAAATGGTCATCAGTGCTAACACTCCAAATTGCAGAACCAAACTACGTCATCAGACCCAAGAAATCAGGAAACTGGCAGCAGCCAAACTTCGCAAACAGGCCAGCCTCTGCGACATTATGCGTTCTTTTTTTTTCTTTTTCTTTTTATTTTTTTTGACATTATGCATTCTTACCCTTTCCTCTTTACACTGTGTTAGCCAGATGTTAATTATATTACTGACTTACTGATCTAGCTCCCTGTTGACCTTACTGAGAAAGCTGTTTCCAAATGATCAACCTGTTTTCCTTTTCTGTTTCTGCTAAGTATTTGTCTATGAAAGCAAACACTGCTCAGCTGGCCGGGATGCTACCACGCTGTATGGGATGAAATGTTGGCAGATTCTGAAATTGCAAAATACAGTCAATCAAGAGCTCTATATTGATTATTTTCCTTTTGCAAAGTATAAAGTTTCCCAAACATATTCAACCAAAGAACTAACTCTTTTGTGCTAAGGATCAATATCACATACACAACATACATGATCGATGAGCCTGTAATCTCTACGTCCTAAAGTTGAATTCTGCTCAAACTTTAATATATAATGTTCCTATATATTGCTTATCCAAAAATATATATTGAGACTGGAGAAATGCCTCAGTGGTTAAGAGCACTTGCTTACTTTTCCAGGGACCAGGTCGTGTCTCCCAGCACACATACTGAGTGGCTGACAACCATCTAGAACTCCAGTTCTAAGGGAATTAATACCTCTGGTCTCCTTGGGCACAAAAATTCACACAAACATGTGAATTTTAAAAATGGATAAATGTTTAAACAGGTACATTCATTGTTCCAGAAACATGAATACTAAGATGGTGACCTCGGGCTGAAGGTCAGGTCTGAGCACTTGCTTACCATCCCGATGCCCTGAGTCAGAACCCACAGTGGACAGAGACTCAACTCCAGACAGCTGCTCTGCCACATGCTTCTACCTACACCATTCTCTCACACACAATGGTAATGGGTCTTTTAATAATTTGAAAAATAATATTTTGTTAAAGTAGCCTACAAAACTGGAGAAAGGACTTAAAAAATCAGAGCTAATAGACTCTGCACGACGCATTCACAGTTCTGTGAATCAATGATTAGAGTTGTTTTGACATATTTTCCTAACCCCACTAAATCTGTTCTAAATTCAAAGGCCAATCTTTTTGACAAAAGAAAAAAAGGAGGTTGGGAAAACATTCTTTTCTATAAACCTGAGAGAACAACTTAGATAATAAAATTCAGGTTAGATTTCAGCAGTAGATGAGAGGAGCTCAAATTCATACTACAGTCAGGGATCCTTGAAAGATCTCCTTAAAGAGGCGTCAACAAAGGCTGTCACGTTCTCAGTAAGGACCTGACATCAAATTATTAAGAGTATGCTGTTGTGACTCAATTATCCTTCTGAGCAGCCGGTGAGGCTGATACAAGGAAGCATACTACTGACCTGTGGTCCACTGCTCTTCTTTGGACATAGAATACAGACCCAGCTAAAGGCCAAATTGTTGTGCAATAGAATTCTCCATTCAAATTGTTCATGGGTCCTATCCTAATTTACTTGAATTTAATGGAGTTTACACGCTGCTTCTAGTCTTCCATATAAAACATCTGACATAAATTCTCAGAGGCTAGCCTATTAGTTAAACATTCTCAAGAAAAGAATCTAAATATTTCTTATTTATTTATATCCTTTATGTATTCCAAATTGATTATGTTATCTCATGGCAGTCAAACAAAACTTTGAGTTAAAAGCATTAAAAATATTTTCTAGCAGGGTAGGGTGCCACATCCTTGGAGACAGATAAGAAGTGAACAGCAAGTTTGAGGCTAGTCCAGGATACATACAAGGCAGTGGAGAGATAGGGGTGTTTCTTATCATGAAGGGCCTCCTCTGAAGCCAGATCTTCACATGAGTACAGAGGCAGGCACAAAACAGCCTGAGCAGACGGTGTACCGGGTCCACCAGACTGCTGGCTCAATGCTCAAGGTCAGGCTGTGAGGGCTTCCAGTGCTGAAGAATGGATCCCTTGAACAAGGATCAAGTGATCCTTTATGTATCACTCCTCCTCCTCCTCCTCCTCCTCCTCCGGATGCCTTTACATAGTCTGACAAGGTACATTTCAGCTCTTTGTATCTTTATCATTAAATATGATCATCCCCATACACACATTCGTCCAGCAACAAGGAAAAGGCCCCATTTCTTGAGGTGAAGACCAGGGGTTCCTGGCATCCAAAATGAATAGCAGTGTTCTTTGGCACAGTGGAGCTGTGTCTGCACATGGCTGAGGAGGGAGAGAACGCCTCCCACTCCCCGTCTATTCTCATCTCTGCCTGTCTACCTAAGCTCACTCATGACTTAAGCACTCCAATACATTCATGCTTCAGTAGCATTGCTGCAAATAGTTCAGAATATTTTAACTTCACTTTGGTCGTATTTCTGAATTTCCAGAGGAGAAGGCTTAGCTAAAAAACGAACTATAATAAATTCATCTGGGTTAAGCTCCTTTTAACATTTCAAGGAGAATCATGGCAAACTATATCTGTCTTGTAGTTTACTAATATATCTGTCTTTAAAACACTAACATTCTCCTGTTTGATGCAGAACATTGTAAGTCTATGATTGGCTCACTGTGTGCGTGTGTTGTGTGTGTGTGTGTGTGTGTGTGTGTTGTGTGTGTGTAAATATATATAGGTGCATACCAATGTAATCAACACTAAAATCTTAGCATCTGTACCTGTGTTTACTTTTAGACAGTTAATTTTGTCCTGGCTTTAAATCTCAGTCCTATTTAAAGTGTCACTGTGTTGGTTAGTTCTGCTCTATGGATATACACTGAAGTCCAGACCACTGGCTTCACAACAGGTATATGACACCAATCACAAGGGAAATTAGACGACAAGTAGATGGGTAAAGCCCTATGACCTCTCCTCATAAACAAGTCATAGTACCCGGAGTTAAACCTCTTTGTACATAAGAAGCAGCAAACAGGGACTGACAAGCTGGCTTCCTGGAGGAAGGGACCAGCCACCAAGCCAGACCACTTGAGCTCAGTCACTGGAATCCACACACTAGAAGGAGAGAAAGAACTCCCATAATTTGTTCTCTGTCCTCCAGAAGTACAGAAGCACGTGTGCACGTGCAAACACACACACACACACACACACACACACACACACACAAAACATATGCATGCACGATTTTACAAGGTAGCATAATATATAAAAAAATATGTAACTAGTTATCCCTGGTGGTTATGAAGTCATAAAAAGTCATGATGTGTGGTACCACCGCCATCTCCTCTCTCTTCCAGTCCTCTGCTCCTATTCGTGAGTTCAAGCACAAATGCAGGGTCTACATATTCTCCCAATCGTAACTTAGGCACAAATTTAACTTCAAGAGGTAGTCTCCTCAAAGTGTCTGCAGAATTGCTACAGTTACAGTGACTCTATACCTCAAAACATCATTCACAAGTACTGTGAGGCTGAGCACACTGATACATGCCAACTACCTCACTGCATCATTCAAGCAGCTGAGGCAGGACTGCCGTAAGTTAGAGGTCAGTCTGGGCTACACAGTGGTCACCAGGCTAGGTAAGGCAGCATTTTTTTTAAATCAAATAAAATAAATAGATTAAAATTTAAAATAAGAAATCTGGCAAGGCTGGCGTGGCTGTCCTGTAATCACAGCTCCTAGAGGAAAAGGAGAAGTTAAAACTTTTTATCAGCTTTATACAGAACAAATCCAAGGTTAGCCTGGGCGGCTGTAACTGCTACTCAGGGGAGGCAGAATGGAGTCCATAATCAGGGGTTCTATCAGGGGTTCTCAGTCCGTGTTTTCTCAGGTGGGAAACAGCGGGATCTGGGGGACAGTTGTTGTGGTCCCAGTCTCCTGTGTACCCAGATGCCACTGGGTACAGCTGGGAGTTGGGAACAGGTCTGTGCTTCCCCTCAGGGCGCCTATAGCCCAGGCAGGAAGGGAAAGCCTTAGTGTGAAACCTGGTTTGGTTCTAAGTGAAATCAGAGAGTATGGAGGGATTGGGAGAGAGAAGGCCTTCTCCGGGAACTTAGGCAAGACTCTTTATGATGAAGGCTACGCCTGCCTCCCAGGTGATGCTTGATGAGGAGAAGGTCCTTGCTTGTCCAAACTGAGCTTTTGATGGTGGGTGTAAATGCATAAACCTTATTTGAAATGACCAGGGATTAAATACCTTTTGCATGAAGGAATGCCCAGGAAGGGAGGCTCATTGGCTGACCACTCAGGGCCTGTCTAGATAGCTCATTAGTACAAAGAACTCCAGATGTTTATGCTACATGACTGACTGTCGTGTTACTCTCAGGAGGGTATCATGATTATGTGTTCCAGTGTGGGACTGCGTAAGGGTATCTTGGTTCTTGCCTGGGCACAGGCCTAGAACCCCGAGACTCCAAGGGAGAAACAGCAGGAGTTCGGCCACGTCCCCAGAACCCAGGGTCCAGACAAGCAGTCTAATCTCCATGGACCTACATTGTTCAGTCACATAGGCCATTACAGCCCCTCCCAAAGTGCACAGGTAGAGGGTGTGACTACAGGCCTCAGGCCCTAGAGATTTACATACTAATGAAGGTCAGAGGGTGGAGCCAATTAAGCATTCCTTCCCAGAACCTTCCTACTTCTCCCTCCCTATTTAACTACGGTCTGCCCTGAGTTTGGGGAGGGGGGTACATCCAGATCCATCCACCACCTGCCATGAAAATAAACCGTTTTGTAACCAAGGACTTCCTTGTATCATTGCCATCGCCAAAGCTTCCCACCTTTGGAACTCCAGACATTTCTCCTGTATGTGGGACCCACCGCCTGGAAGCCTCCAGGACTCCACCACTGTGGCACCATTTCCCACATTCCAGGACAGGTAGAGCTTGGCAGGATGGTGACTCTACTCCTGCTGATCTCAGTTCTGAGATTGTCCCAGGATCTGGGCCTGCTCAACCTTACTAGTTCTTCTGTTTGGTGGCACAGTCCACTTGCCCCACAGGCTAATAAGAATCTGTTTTAGAAAATAATAGTAAGTTTGACAGGTCATATAACACATTAAGAGTTCTACAATAAAAGCTCAAAATTTTAATCTAGAATAGGTGTCTCAATATGAAGACCACCTATGGCAGCTTTCATTTCAAAGAATCCAGATATGATTCTTTGATATCAGTTCAATCTGTTTGACTTATATATATCTTTATCAAGAACAATGTAACCAAATAAAACTTAAGGACCTGCTAGCTGGTAGGCTCTAATCTGTTTTAAACAACAATAATAATAACCATTATCTTAAAGGAAGATTACTAAAACCTATTTCAGGCCACTACTATGGTGGAAAAGCTCAATTAAAAAGTGTTTACCAGTTTCTTTAATAACAATACAAAAAATAAACTTATCTTTAATATTGGCTAACAACGAGCCTGGCATATACCTCAAGTAAAAGAAATGACAAAAGCCAGGACAGTGAAGACCCTACCACACACTCACCAACTTGGGTGAGTCACAAAATAGCCTGAAGAGGTTGGCCAGAGTCAACTCACACTGTAAAAGTCTCTAAAGAGAACACATACATGTCTCTTATGCAGAGAAATATAGCTCACATTTGGATAACATACTCTTGGTGCCATGTTTGCTCACTTTCATGACTAATTTCAGTGTGTGACATATGTTTCCAGGAACCAAAGTTCACTGGATGACATTGGACCAAGAGGAAAGAGACTACCTGTTAGAGAGTGACTGCTTGAAGGTAACTGGTTCACCAGTCAGGAGCTGTGGTGATCTAAATGAGAAGTGCCCTTAAAGGCTCATGTCTCTTATGTCTGAACACTTGTTCCAAGGTTGTACGAGGTGATTACAGAACTTTAGGACATGGAACCTTGCAAAGGAAGGACATTCCGGGAGAGAGGGTGCTTTGAGAGCTAATAGCTTCACTCCACTTCAGTTTGCTCTCACTCCTCACGTGTGTGTGTCTGTGTGTGTGTGTCTGTGTGTGTGTGTGTGTGTGTGTGTGTGTGTGATATCATTTCTCAGTGTCCTCTCCCTGAGCCACACCTTCCCCACCATTGTGGATGGCTGGCACAAATGAACTCTTCTTTACGTGGCTTCTGGTCAAGATATTTTATCATAGCAACAGAAAAGCAACTAATACAGAGTCTGAAACTCACTAAAGATGCAGAAAAGAAACCATCTTAAACATTTACTAGTGAGAACCCTTCTCAGTGTCAATATGAGTCATAGAGATGGACGTGACATACGTGTCACCCGCACACATCAGCAGCTAGGTCAGGAGGCTGAGGTATGTAAGCCTGAGAAGAAAATGACAAAGGCTGAGTAAAGAAACAATTCTGGCTCACTGATTCTGAAAACTAATACTGACATACACTGCTCTGGGGGGTTGTGTAGGCTCATGACCGCTCTTGCCTCTGTGGAGAGAAGGGGAAATGCTGCTACAGAGGGGGATAAGCAAATGAAAGAAAGAAAGGCATACAGGTAACAACGCAAAGAAAGTCTGCGGAAGGAAGGCACTGTCATTCCAACACCAGCTCTGTGCGGATACACTACCAATGTGTGTGGCAGAGGCGAGCACAGCACAGCTCTCAGAATCTCTGATTCCCAGACTGTCAATAACCTTGGGCACTGCCCCGAGTTTCTATTTTAAATCCATATGTAATATAGCCTGGTATATCGGATTCTCTGGATGTCTGCCCCTCCTTGCTTGTTGCGGATGACGGGTATTCTTTCCCTGTCATCCATCCATTTTCTCCAATCCCTCACTTCACTGAACTACCAATCTACTGGCACAGTTGCTAAGCCCTTGTATTTCTCAAAAATATTTCCAATCTCTTCTTCCAAACTGTCTTTGAAGGACCATTTCTTAAATCACTGATAAGAGCTTAGTTAGCAAACTCAAGGCCCTGGTTCAACTTCCAGAACCAGACAGTACCCTCCTCCCTCCATTAAAAGTTGATACAAACAGGACTTCTCTCCAACCTTCGAATCTAGGTTGCCCTAGCTTACTCTTCAGTGGTCTAAACCCCAATTCTTAGTAACATTGCACAGTGCAGCCGGCTAACTTGGACTGGTGCTTGCCTGCCTCACACATGTCCCATACAGCCCATCTTCCAGTCTCTTCAGTGTGCTTTTCATGGTTCCAGTTATACCTGCCCACATTCAAAACCTGCCAAGTCAATGAAACATTTTCATAAAAGTAAGAAACAACTGCTTAATGCAGTACACAGGACCCTTCCAGCTCTGCCCTGGCCTATGTGCGATGCTACACTCGTCTTCAGATGTCAAGACACATCACTTCCCCTCCTCTTTGTGTTCTCCTGCCATGTGGCATACCTGTCTCTTTAGCTGCTAAAACTTACTGAATCTTTAAAATAAAGCCTCACCTCCTCCTGGGCTTTCTCTAGCCCATCTTTGGAAGCCCGATGCCCTTGCTCTGCCTCCCAGGAAGCTGTGCACACCTCCATCAATGTGCCTCTCCCACCGCCTCCTAACATGGCTCAGGTGCCCACGTCTCCCACAGAGATTTAGCTTCTTGCAAGGGCACATGCTGTGAGGGATTGTGCAGTGCAGACCCTAGACAAGACAGTGGCCTGTCAACTGAAGCAGTGTGGATTAGGAACACGTCAAGTAATTGAAAAGGAGGGTTAGATTAGAGGAACATAGAAAAAATGATTTTTAAAGTTTTATTATCATATATTCAAGTAGTCCAAGCTACATAGCGAATATGACCTCACACTCTTGATCTTCCAGCCTCCATCACCCAAGCATCAGGACTGCAAGCATCCACCAACATGCCAATCTCAAAAGATAAATCTCCAAAAATGTATGCAATCGCCAATAAAGTTAATATATATTCAAAAACAAATATACAGAACCCCACAGGGTGCTATTAAAACCTATTTCTGCCTGGAGAAAATATGTTTATAAACAAATTTGCATGAATAAACAAAGCTATTTCATATTTCACCTTAAAAACAACTGTCAGGTATCCTCCAGATAATGTAATTTATAGAAACACACACACACACACACACTAACATACACACAAGCAAACAAGAAAGGAAGGAAAGAAGGATCTCCAGACCTTGGCCTGTTTTTCTCACATTACTTCTTACTAACTGCTTGCAAATCACCAAGAAAAGCTGGACACAGAGGTGCACGCCTGCAATCCCAGCTCAGGAAGTGCAAGCAGGGGGCTCAAGAGTTCAAGGCTAACCTTGGCTACTTGAGATACAGTCTCAAGAAAGGAAAGAGGAGGGAAAGAAAATTGTAGGCAGAGAAAAGACTTGATAGAATACACAACGATTTTCTAGATAAACAAACTCATGACCAGCAAGAGTTTGCTCGAAGAATGAGTTGCCCAACCACCAGTGTTTACAAAATTACAGACACGCTCTAGAGTGAATCCAAACACTTCCAAGATCTTTACAAAGGAGTGAAGGCAAAGACAGAACCCAAAGGGAAGTGCCTCTCTAAGTGCTAAAAACAAAAGAAAGCTCATTGTAGGAAACAAACAAACATAGATTGACAGCCTTTGGAGGAAAGTGTGTTTTGTTTTGTTTTGTTCTGTTTTCTTGAGACAGTGTTTCACTAGCCCAGGTTGCCCTCTAATCTCTCGTGTTCCTACATCCACTGCCCAATTTCAATTACAGCCTTTAATTAAATTTTCAATTATTTTCATTGTAAGAATACAAATATATTCACACATTTAAGTTATCTATGTTGTGGCAAGTTACTGCAGGGTCTAAATACCTTTTTACAGCTCTCTGAGGCAGCCTCAATTTTCAGATTCTCTCATGACTAATTACAAGCTTGAGTGATCACTCAAAGCAGAAATACAGTTAAGGCAAAATGAATACCTCTCCTTCTTCCTCCACAACCATACGTTAATGAGTACTCCTTCTACGTGTGAACGGCCATTACCTCACGGGGCCATAGACTGAGATTTCCCAAATGAAAAAGAGCACACACCTCTAGTCAACCAGTAACATGGCTAGAAAAGATTGCAAACCATAAGGAAATTATTCAGCCTTCATTCTCTGAAGCTAACTTGAAGGATGTTGCCTATAAATAAATCATACAACCAGTATACATGACAGATATTATTAGAATCTGCTATGGTCTGAATATGCTTAGCCCAGGGAGTGGCACTATTTGGAGGTATGGCATTGTTAGAGTGGGTGTGGCCTTGCTGGAGTGGGTGTGGCCTTGTTGGGATGGGTGTGTCACTGTGGGCTTGGGCTTTAAGACCCTCTTCCTAGCTGCCTGGCAGCAAGTCTCCTCCTAGTAGCCTTCAGATGAAGATGTAAAACTCTCAGCTTCTCCTGCACCATGCTGCCACGTTCCTGCTTTGATGATACTGGACAGAACTTCTGAACTTGTAAGCTAGGCCCAATTAAATGTTGTCCCTATAAAATTTGCTTTGGTCATAGTTCTGTTCACAGCACTAAAACCCTAACTAAGACTTTTTTTTTTTTTTTTTTTTTTTGGCACACTACAGAACAAGCCAAGTTCCAACACTAAGAGTGGAAAGAAACTTACGAAAACAACAGAACAAGGCCCTGCCAGCACCAGGGAGGAGAGGTCAAAACACCACATGGGCACAGGAATCAGAGACTAGAAGTCTAGTGAGTCTGGCAGGGTGCACAGGGGCTCACTGGTCAGTATGATTTGGTTTCAAACATATCAGATTGCACTAGGACATATGGGGAAGATCCCTACTTAGTCAGTTTTTGCAAGAATAAATGAACAATAAAACCGATTCCCTCATTAAGACACATAAGAGATATATATGGTTCTTCCTGGAATGGATCTTCAGGGAAAAGATCATACACCGGCATTGCAGATTGACTTGCCAGTCTCCACAACCGTGTCAGCCAAGTAATTCTCAACAATAAGTTTCTCTGTGCATTCATGAGAGGTGTTTGTGTGTGTCTGGTGTGTGTGTCTGGTGTGTCTGTGTCTGTGTGTGTGTGTATGTGTGTCTGTGTGTGTGTCTGTGTGTGTGTGTCTGTGTGTGTGTGTCTGTGTCTGTGTGTGTGTGTCTGTGTGTGTGTGTCTGTGTGTGTGTCTGTGTGTGTGTGTCTGTGTGTGTGTGTCTGTGTGTGTGTCTGTGTGTGTGTGTCTGTGTGTGTGTGTCTGTGTGTGTGTGTCTGTGTGTGTGTCTGTGTGTGTGTGTCTGTGTGTGTGTCTGTGTGTGTGTGTGTCTGTGTGTGTGTGTCTGTGTGTGTGTCTGTGTTGTGTGTGTGTCTGTGTGTGTGTCTGTGTCTGTGTGTGTGTCTGTGTGTCTGTGTCTGTGTGTGTGTCTGTGGTCTGTGTCTGTGTGTGTGTCTGTGTGTGTGTGTCTGTGTGTGTGTGTGTCTGTGTGTGTGTGTGTGTCTCTGTGTGTGTGTGTCTGTGTGTGTCTGTGTGTGTGTGTCTGTGTGTGTGTCTCTGTGTGTGTGTGTCTGTGTATGTGTGTCTGTGTGTGTATAAGTGTGATTGGGGGTATGAAAGTGTCTTATTGGTTCTGGTGCTCTGGTGAATTCAAACCAATCTAAACTAAATATTAAATATAGAATGTGATGCCTTCAAAAATACTCATCTTGAAAGGGATTTTTTTGTGTTTTGTTTTGCATTGTCTTTGTTTTGTTTTCTTTAATGCAAGGTTTATTTCCATCTTCCTCCAACATAATGAATAGATTCTGTTGGTTCCACTAGATCAACCAAAGTCAATGTGTTCCTTTCTAGACTTCAGGTAAGAATTTCTTATGACAAGAGCCAAAATCTGGTTGCTCCAGACTCCCGAAGGTACTTCATCTGTAGATGGTCCATCTCCTGAGGATGCTGCCATTCCCGACAGGCACTTACTCACTACTCAGAGAGGGAGCCAGCAGTATAAAGTTCTGCAGGCATCCCAGCCTCCAAGAAAAACTGAAGGATCTGCTCAACTTAGCATGTGCATAATTAGCTAAGAGAGAGATTGCCACTTCTGATCACTATAGATGAGAAATGTATAGACATTTATTCAAAATCATAATCAGGAAAAATATTTTCTTCATTGAATTTATAGCCTTTTCCCAATGTAATCATTTTTATAGAAAGAAACCCTTTGATGCTGTATATTTGGTGCTGCCTCTTTCTAAAGTTAGAGGTTCTTACAATTATATAGAATTATAAAGAATCACTACCCCCAACTCAGAATTCCATGGTACTAACAGAAGTTACCAGTCATGTTTAAGAAAGCTTAAGTACACCTAATCAAAATTGCAATAAATTTTCTGATTATTTAATTAATTAGGACCTCATTAGAACTCATGAGATGCCAGATTACTTAAAACTCTATGATCAGAATGACCAGTTAATCGAATTATACCAAAAGCAATACTTCAAGTTTATCATTTCACAGCTCTGCTACACAACAGATATGTGTTTCTCATCATCTATATGCTGAAACATTATTGGCTAAACATTTTTCAAAGGTGGAAGCTGTCCAATACATGAAAGGAAATGACTTTCTGACTCCGACTAAAAATATTATATACTACGATACAGTCCACTCATACATCAAACGGGCCTCCTCTCAGCCAATACTTTGTTAGGAAACAGGAAACTACATATTGGCTGGTGTTGTGGGACAGGAAACATGGTCAAAAGGACTTTGTGGAAGCCTAGATTTTAAAATCCTCTTTTCAACTGTGTGTGATTCTTTTCCACAAGGCTGTGTGTAAGCAAGATACTGAGGTAGACATCTCCAGTCACCTTTCTAGACAGGAAGCTCACAGAGCTCAGTGACCCTGCAGATCAACACACATGACCTCACACGGGAGCACTCTCAGGGAGCACCCGTGAACTCACACAGGAGCACTGTCAGGCTCTCATCAAACATGTTTGTTCACTAAGATTTGCTACATTTCAAATCTAGTATATCTAATTTCTAAAACAATGTTTTAAATGACACATCAGAATATCTTAGCACAATAGCTGAACTCAAGAAAAACATCTAATGCCTATAGAAATGGTATAGTCATCATTTAAAACATACTAGAAACTTTCCCCCTTATACCTGAAAAGCCTAGTCAGAGAAGTGGAACCCATTCGATCAAATATTAAATATTATAAACTTGCATAAAGGATACAGCACAATAGTAGGGGACTTGTCTACCATAGGTCCGAATACTTAGTACTACAATCAAACAAACATAATGAATTTAGCTGGATGTGGTAACCCACACATGTAACCTCAGCACACAGTAATTGTTTTTCAGAGAGGAGTTAAAACCTTAAATCTTGTATCTGTTAGTGTTGCTTTGGATACATACAACTGAGTCAGTAGAGCTTGAGGCAGGAGGATTGTGAGTTTGAGGTCAATCTGTGGTACACCATACGTGTACCAATTTTCTTAACACCTTCAACCACAGGTGTTTTTGTCCTCCAAAATTACACTAAAAATTAACTATTAGAATTTTAGAAAGAGAGAGAGAGAGAGAGAGAGAGAGAGAGAGAGAGAGAGAGAGAAAGAGAAAGAAAGAATGAATCTAGTTGACAAGATGGCTCAGTATTAAAGGCACCTGTTACCCAAGCCGGGCGGTGGTGGCGCATGCCTTTAATCCCAGCACTTGGGAGGCAGAGGCAGGCGGATTTCTGAGTTCGAGGCCAGCCTGGTCTACAGAGTGAGTTCCAGGACAGCCCGGGCTACACAGAGAAACCCTGTCTCTAAATAAATAAATAAATAAATAAATAAATAAATAAATAAAGGCACCTGTTGCCAAGCAATCTGAGGTCCATTTCTGATACCTACATAGGAGGAAAGAATGACTTCCACAGGTCATCCTCTGACCTTCACATGCATCATGGTATGCATACACACTTATGCACATGTGTGTGTGTGTGTGTTGTGTGTGTGTGTGTGTATGTATATATAAATAAAATTAAATTCAAATAATTTTAAATGTTAAATTATTTTTGTCAACTTCTGTAAATTGTTATTGCTGGTCCAGCTGCATCCATCCACCTATCACTTTTTGCATGAGTTTTCTGTCTGGAAGGAGAATTTGATGTGTATGAAGTTGGTTCTTTCCTTCTGCCTCTATGTGGGTTCTCTTTTCCCTGCTGCTCAATCTCATTAGACCCTGTTTGCTATTTAGAGGATCCCAAGTAGTCTAGGTTGGCCTAAAACTCTAGGTTGACCTTGAGCTTCTTATCTTCCTGCGGCCCCACCACTGGAGAGCTGGGGATCAGTGGCCTGTATCCCATGGATTTGACTGAAGCCAGAGGTCATAAGTGCTAGGCAAGCACTCTGTCAACAGACCCAGTCCTTATAAGAGGAGCATATACTCACTGAAAGTTTAGAACATCTAGAAAAGCATAAGTCATTTCTAAGTATCACCGATACCCTGTCCACACACCTGTATTCTCTCCACCGTGATATCAGAGTTAATGTTTTGATCTGCATGCCTACAGTCTTGGATCTAGATGCATTTTTTTTTTTCAAAAATAAAAAGGTTTTTAAAAGTCCATGGTTTGTATGTATGTATCCTTCTTGTGGTTCCTCATTCTGAAGTCATCTAAGAAACCATGGAGAGATTAAGGGCTCAGCTATTAGGAGCCCTTACGTATCTTGCAGAGGAACTGGGTGTGATTCTCAGCACCCACATAACTCTTTGTAGCTCCAACTGCAGGGGATCTGATGCCTTCCTCTGGCCTCTGTGGGCCCCAGGCATGGCTGTGGTACACAGACATATGCTCAGGTACAAACATATGTGTATGCGTAAAATAAATAAATACATGATCTGAAACTCTATACAGAAACCATGAGCTGCACAGCATCGTCCTGTAACGCATTGTACCACCATCATGACAAATTCAACAATTCCCCTTTTACTGGAAATGCGAATTATTTTACTTTCTACTAACACAAATAACAATGCTATCCTTACAAACATTACTTGAACTTCTGCCAAACCCAAAAGGCAGTCAACAGGAAAGGTCTGTAAGAAAGGCTGATAGGTGAGAATTCAGGCTTATATAGGGGACGTAAATCCAGTAGGAGAGTGCTCACATAGTCTAACTAAGACTTGGGGTTCAATGCTCAGCACCTGAAAAAGTAAATAAAACAGACCTGCAAACACACGAAAGCCTGCACCTTCACCAGTTAATAAGCACAATATACAGAAATTATGAGTAGCATGTTGGCTACCTAGAGAAAATTTCTAAAGCAATGCTTGGGAGTGGCATGCGAAAGTATTCCAATGCAATGGAATGAGAACTCAACCTTTCTGAAGCAGAGTGCACCAGAATATATGAAGGACTTTAAAATAATTTGTAGGTATTTTTATTTTTTAATAATCTATCCTAAATAAGAAAAATTTCTAGATGCTGCACACATATACCGACATGTATGTGATGTCAGTTCATTTTAAACATTAATCGTATACACAGATACTTAACGTTAGTGCAGACTATGGCTCATACTACTGCAATGGTTTGTGTGTGCCTTCTAAAAGGTCATATGTTGGGATTATAACTACAACCATAAGTTCCTGCACCAGTGCGTTTTGCCATATAGCATCAGTTCAAGTGCCCCTCACCTCGGCCGCCCCTGCCAGACGCCACCACCGTGATCTCAGAGTTTCCAGTCTCTGGAATCATGATCTAAATGAACTCAGATACCCTGTTAGGGCAACACAAGAGGACATTCTTCCACTCTGTTTGTCCAACTTGGTATCATTTGAATCTAAAAGGCCCCCCTTCCTCTTGTCCAGGCCCATCCTGTGAAGACCTGATCCTGAGACTTTGCTACTCTGAATGTGAAGGCTGTGGAATCTGGCTGGCAGCAGTCACTACCTTCTTCCGGTTCCAGCTAAGCACTCTGCCTACCAGTCTGCCACTTGAGGAGCTCCTCATCACCACATAACCACTGTCAAGCACTGTGCCCTCCTGCCCCCATACCTTCCAACCATGATGGACTACACCCTCTGTAGACCATAGGCCAGAATCCTCTCTTAAGTTGCTTCTGTTAGGTACTGATCTTAGCAATGAGAAAATGGCTAATACACAACTATATCATCACACATCCTCATTTCTAGTCCAGACTCTACTCTTTTCTTTTTTGAGACAAAGTGTCACTATATAGATAGCCCAGGCTAACCTAGTCTCAATCCTTCTGCCTTTCTGCCAGCATGCCACCTACCTGCCAGCTTCAACCTTTCTTTGTTGTTGTTATTGATGATATTGTTGATGATGATGATGTTAGTGATGTTTTTGTTTGACACAAAGTCTCACACAGCACACTACCCTAATTATGTTGCTGAAGGTGACTTTAAATACCTAACCCTCCAGCCTCTACTTCCCAAGTGCTGAGATTATCAGGCGTGTGTTAAAGTGTCAAGCAGCTAGTCTTATTTCCTAAGACTAATTTGCATTTGTTTTAAGGTTCTCAGCTCAGTGTTAAAGTTTCTAAAAGAAAACAGGTACTTTCTCTGTGGGAAATGTATGAGGTCCTATGTGTATATGACTGACACTAGAACAGCCATGTCAAGATCCCCAGTGCCTCAGACGTGAGAATGGCAAGGCCTTTCCCTGGTCCAAGTACAGAATTGACACTGAATGCAGGCACTGCCATGACTCCAATCTGAGACTGCTCCCCTACAGAGGCCTCGTACCGAGATTAACTACCCCTCCACCTCCTTCCCCTTCTGTTCCTGCTAGACAAATAATGGGTTTGAGGACTATTGCTGGCACCCCTCCCCCAGGGAGCAGGGCCCATCTGATGCCAGCTTTCTGTATCTGTGCTGTCACTCAGTCAACCCAGTCAGTTCAGTCTCAAAGCTGGGAAGGTCACAGCAGCACAATATATAAAGCTTAATGCATAACTTATCCCCCATCCATCCGTAAATATACAGGGATTAGATTTAACACTACATATATACTTTTAAAAATCCACAAAAATATATTAAGTAAGCAAACAAAATTTTCTTTTGGAAAATAAAATTTCTGAGTATCTTTATTCTCAAGCTATTTAATTTCTTTGTACAAACTGGTAAGTGACAAAGTAACAGCTAGTTAGGCTGAAAATTTAGGAACTGTGCAAAAAAAAAAAAATAAAGATCAATACTTCAATCACTCTGAACTATGCTATAAAGCTATTTCCAGAACAAAAGTGAGTGGAAGCAATTAATATGTCAGCCACTAGATTACCCAAAAGTCTCTCTTTCTTCTTAGTTCTTTAGCAGGGTTTTTAATATATACTCAACCCATACTTTCAAAAAACACACTGCTCTCAAATCTACTCTATAAAAATGACTTCCTTTCATTTAATATTTTAACCACTTTTAAGATTTCAGTAGAAGCCATGGTACAAATAAGATTCAGGAGCAATCTAATGTTATTCATATTAACAGTTTAACAAAAGGTATACTCAGATTTTTCTCTTTCAAATAGTGGCACAAGTAGGTATGATTACTGTCCAGTACCGTTATGTTTAAGATACAGCCAGAGAATTACAAACGTCTAGCATAAGCAGGCATCTTAGTAAAACCCACAAATTAGCCTCAGTCACAGTGAGAGAGGCAAAGGCTCAAGAGGAGAGCTGTCCAAGTCTACAGACTACCAAGTTAATTCTCAGTATCTAAGTAAACACTGAAGTTTGCCCATGAACAATCCAAATCAACAACAACAAAAGACACTCAAAGCAAAATCAAAACCCAGTAGGAAAGAAACAACCTTGAAATCATTAGGGAAAGGCTTTTTCTAAAAAAAAAAATAAAAATAAAAAAATAAACGTACCCAGCATAATAACGGTATTAGTATAAACCAGCCTCTCTGAAACCTGGTGTGACTCGCATAGCCCTGCCTCACCACAGCAATTTAGAACACAGGAGTGCAAACCAGTTGGGGAGATCTGGGGCAAAGTTTAGTCCCAGCAACTGGGAGGCAGAAGGAGAAGACATACTTCAAAATGGAGGCCAGCCTGCTCTACATTAGAAGTTCCAAACTCTATGAAGGTAACAAGCAACAGCTTGCCTTGAAACATCTCCCTAAACGGGGAAGTACACTGTCCCAAGCAAGTCATATCATTATATATGTCATATAATCATAGGTTCTTCCATCCGCCTTGCATTCTGCTCTTTCCTAGGTCTTGAATCTTTGTCTGGTGAGACATCACTAAAAGATAGCATTTGTCTTCCTCTGTCTTTGCTGTCAGACTTCCCTGTAGCTTACCCTGTCACTTAATAAATCCAAAGCCACGTTCATTCCATCACCTACATACTCTTGAAAAGTGGGGTCTGGACTCCATAGACATGAGATGTCCAAAAGAGGCCAAGCCACAGAGACAGGAAGTAGATTACTGTTTGTCACAGGATGGAGGAAGAGAAATTGGGAATGATCAATAGCGAACAGGCTGGGAGTTTTCTGCTGGGTGATGAAAACATTCTAGAATTAGATGTTAGTGATGGTTACACAACCCAGTAAAAATGAACAGGATACTAGAAACGGTGAACTTTTAGTTTGATTAATTTTATTTCAATACAGAATTGCAGATCAACACTGAATATACAAAAACAAGGGCACAGATACCTAGCGTGCTCTTTCCCTTAACGTTCCGTTTATCCTCCAAACAATAAACTCCCCATAGGAATCATATTCAAGCCGAAGCTTAAAAGGTCATCTTTCAGCAAAACGCAGCTGACAGCTTCCTTTAGTAACTAGGAAATTACGTTAGACCACTTTCAGTATTGCCAGCTCTAAGTCTCCGTGTTCCCAACATGAAGAGATTAACACTGGGGAAAACGAAAGAACTGACCAGGAAGAAAACTATGAAGCAGAATAAAGGAAGTGAATTGTTTTCTGAGGCTAGGATAGCAATGTTGTTGGTTTGCATAGAATTTAATTGGCTTTCTGAACAAATCCCTAAGCTACTGGTTTGGGTCTAGTAGTGAAGATGTTAGAAAAAAGCAAATGCAAAGAAGATGTAAACCAAATTACCCCATATGAGCAGGTAGTTGGGTTAATAAGGTAAGTTATGTATGAACATTAACAGTTATCCCCCTGCCCCAAAACTTGCCATCTTCCTTTGAAAGCTCATGAGTCCAGCAACCTTTGTACTTGTAAGGAAGTTTAGAGCAAAGACAAGAGAGTTATGCTGAGTGAAATCTTCAAAATTTGCTGCGAGATGTAAGGAAACATCGAACATGATTTGCTGGAGGAAAAAAAATCTCTTTATAAGCAAATGATAATTGTTCAGTGATCAAGAACCAAGCATACAGTATATAGCCTTGAATTTTAGGCAAGGGACTGATTTTACATATATTATTTGATTCTGCAGAATACATTCAATTAGTTGACATTTTTCATTTGCTTCATTATGAACCATAGGTTATAAAACATCAAAATGTAAGAGGAAATCCAATTTCATGTTATGCCTTCAAAGTAATCCAAACAAAAACAAGACAATTAAGATGACAATACTTATATTTCCTCTAGAAGCTCATTGATTTAGATGCCCCCAAAGAATGAAAGGAATTGAATTTCTCAGTCAACCAAAACTTTCCTTCTCCTTCTGTCTCTTTATAATGAAAGCCACAGGAGGGTCTAGGCTGTGGTGTTTTAATGACCCAAACTTCTTCTGAACGCAAAGACCATAATCCACTTTGGCATCCAGAAACAGTGCCTTGTGTAACCACAACTTGTTCTTATAGGAATCCTACTGCACAAACCTACTTAAGCAGCCCTACCCAGGAAGCAGACTGTTGAACGTCTTATAGCCAACTTCCCTGGGGAGCCAAACACAGTGCTTCACTCTGCAATCCAAAGCAGGGTCTGGGGAGCACCACTGACACAACTTAGGACCTACTGAGAAATGCAGAACCTCTCTGGTGGGATGGCACACACCTGTAACCTCAGCACTCAAACAGCTGAGGCAGGAGGACTGTCAAGAGTTCAAGACCACACTGGGCCACAAAACATGTTTCATGCCAATCAGGGAGGGCTACCCAAGCATAAAATAGGAAAAGAAAAGAAAATATAGCCTCTTAGATTCCAGTCCTGATCTACTGTTGAATAAGTTTAATACAGTGTTGTAAACTATTAAATTCTATTATAGAAGTAGAGAAAAACGTATGAGACTGAAGATTTGGTTCAGTTTCATTAACTAGAATGCCTAAGGCCCAGATTCAATACCCAGCCCTGCCTACCCCAACCCACCCCAGCTGGAGAAAAGAAAACAACTGTGGTGGATAAATGTCCTCAGGGGCGACACCAAAAGTGAGAAGTAGCTTATGAGAAAGAACCACCACAGGCTTGGGTAAGGACACATAATGAAAATGCAAACTGGTGCCAGGCGGTGGTGGTGCACGTCTTTAGTCCCAGCACTTGGGAGGCAGAGGCAGGCGAATTTCTGAGTTGAGGCCAGTCTGGTCTACAGAGTGAGTTCCAGGACAGTCAGGGCTACACAGAGAAACCCTGTCTCGAAAAACCAAAAAAAAAAAAAAGGAAAATGCAAACTGGTAAAGGAAGGGCAAAATTCAGTTTCGAAAATATACTTAAAGTAGGTAAGTTAGTAATCACCTGATACTATCAAACATAAAACACAGAAAATGTGACAGAAATAAGGAGGATGAAGAGACTAACACTTGAAGTCATCACTATGTCACCTCTGGGCTGACAGCTGTGTCACCTCCCTATAAAGCTACCCACTTCAAACACTGCAAATGGCCTTTTTCTGGAACTGCAGGGGATCTCCCTGAGAAAAGCAAATAAGACCTGTGGCTTATCAGCAGACAAACTCACAGAGACATGGCGATGTCCAGTGTGCTTGCTACTGACCAGCCCTGCCTTAATACAATGATACCCCAATATCAGCTCTGGTCCTCAGAGCCCTGCAATCAATGGAAGAAGGCTGGAGTGAAAGAGACAGACAGGGTCAGCTCAGGCTATATGGCAAGACTCAGAGAGAACTTCAAGTACTCTACTGCTGAGATAAGTGCCCAGCCGTTTGCGTTGTCTCTTAAATGTATCAACCTACTTTATGACTTGCTTCTTGAACCTAGACCTGCATTTTAAACTGAGTCGAGAAAACTGCAGATTCGATCATTGTAACCCAGGTGGTGGCTGCTTTTGTTGCATCCCCTCCTCAATAGCACGCCTGGCACTGTGCTCAGGATCATATGACTGTATCGAGGTAGTTTCTCAGGGAACACCTACAGAAAAAGAATCTGCATTTTAACAAGATCTCCAAGTGATTCATATGCATATTACAGTTTAAGAAGCACTGTTGAAACTTAAAGCCTCCACAGACATAAAAAAGTTGGATCTCAGAACTCTTCTGAATGTCCACACTGAAAGAAAAAAAAGAAAAAGAAAAAAAAAAAAAAAAAGCCTTAAACGCCAAGGGCGGTGATTCTGAGCCCCTAGGAGGCAGAGAATAAAAAGAACCATCTCCGGCTTCCAAGGGCCCTCTGAACAGTGAAAGAAGCACCTCTGCCCTTGCCTATCCTTTTCTGAAAACCGGGTCGACAAAGTGCAGCACAGTTTGAGAAACACGTGAAGCAGGGAACACAACGCACCACAACATTAATTCTGCTATCTCATATTTGCTGGGAGTTAGGAAAATCTTTTTCAGATGACGCCATTTCGAGAATACAAACCTAAAGAACACAGGGCTACTAGTACCAGAAAGGGTTATTTATGAGTTCCTTAATGAGACTGTAGTGACCCAAGGAAGGTCACCAAACAGCAGATGAGACTGAAAAGTCTTGTTAATGGGATGCCCACCTCCCACCCGTCCCCCTCACTGTGACAGAGCCTCCCTTACTGGGAGGACATGGGTTTTATTCATAATCTTTCTGACACATACTAGAGCCTCAGTAAATGTTTGAAAACGATAGAAAAAGAAGTGACAAAGGTTACTTTCGTTTGGCCTTGATTGATGTTTACTTTAATTAAATACCTTGCTTTTAAAAAAAACCTCTGAAAATTAAAACATTCTATACCTTAAATTAATATTGGTCATAACATTCTCTCAAAGTAAGTTTTGTAGTTTCTGTTAATAATCTGATTCTGATAGTCCATGACCTTATTAAATACCTGTGCAATTAGAAATAACTGTGCCTGTAAAAAAGACAGAGAAGCCCCACTCACTGCTGGCCGGCCAGCAATACAATGCTATCTTTTGGAGGAGGGGAAGATACTGCATCAGTTTCTTACAATGTATCCCACGGTGGCCCTGAAGTTTCAATCGTCCTGCTCCAGCCTTTCAAACCCTTAGTTTACAGGCATGTGCCACCACATCTCAATGAATCTGACCAATGTCCAGTAACTAACAAATGTAAGGAATATGTTTCAGGAAAAGTCAACTAGTTTGTTTGCTTGTTTGTTTGTTTGTTTTTCTGGGTCCAAATTTAAGACATCCTAAGGTCTTGAACATTTACTGAGAATCACTGTAAGAGAACGGACCGAGACTTTAGAACCAGTGTCACACCACAGAGCTCAGGCAGGAGACTAATGAAGAACTAAATATGTCGGGAATATTTTACCTAGTTTAGAAAGAACGGGATTGCCAAACATATAAAAGTTGCAAACATTATTTCTGTAAAGATAACTCTTTCTATTGCTTCTCAAAGAGGGAATATTTAAACAGCAAAGAAAAGGAGTTTGATCTTAACTTTCCATTGCCTACATAAAGCTTTACAAATATAAGCATAGTGAATGGGTGAACACATTCAGTTCCAAATAACCCATGGAATCCCTGTCGCTGCACATCAAGTACAGCCAAGAACTCAAAGGCACAAGGCATTTGGGCACAGTTCTGTTACACTGTTGAACCTGAGTTTATTTTAAATAAAATGTACTCCTGAACTGACTACTAGGTCACAGAAGGGCTAATCTTACAGAAAGGAATGTCTCCTGCAGCTAGCAGCATGCCTAACACACATGATGAGCCTACAAAAGCACTGGTTGGATTTTGTTTTTAAATTACCACCCTTTGAGGAAAAAAATGTAACTGGGGAATGAACCAATCTGCACCATCAGTAGAAAGCTGCCTGCAAATGTCCAAGTGGATCCACTTTCCTGTTAAACAAGGGAAGCAACAAGAAAGAGTAATTGTCCCATTCATTACAAAGGAGATAAGAATGACACTTGTGTTTGCAAACTTAATTCACTCCAACTAGTTAACAGGCCAGTGAAAGGCCAATGCTCTCCATTGCTCAGACATTCCCCAGGCTCTTTATGAAATGGGTTAAATGCAGACATTCTCTTTTTCTATATGAAACCCAGTTTGAATGAATGAAGCAACGCACTTATTATAAGCAATAGAAACAAGAAAGTCTGAATTTCAAATTTTCATACCAAAGAGCTGGCTTGCTCACGTATGAAAGCATACTTCAATGACAAGTCCTTTAAAATCCATCACACAGACCACTGCGCAGTTATGTTCTGTGCGTCACAGGACCTGAGTACAGGCTGGTGTCCCGCGAGACTTGAGGGCTAACCGTCTAGATGATAAATGTTCATAATCTGCTATTCCCTTACTTTCAGTAGTCAGTGGCAGGGATTAACAAACTCCTTGAAGGGCTTTTTCACTTACGTATCTCACGTTCAGTTTAAAACAGTTTAATCTTACCGGTTTCTTCCTGAGGGGAAGAAAGATGATGTCCAAAGGACAGTTAAGTAGAAAGGTCTGGGAGCTCGCTGGACAGGATTAGGGAAAGGATACCTTTGAAGTTGGTGCCTAAAAGTGAGAATAACCCCCACGACTGGGCAAGCAGAGAGAACTAATACAAGAAGGCATTAAAACATACAAGGACACAGCTTATTCTCAAACTAAATTCATATCTCTGGTTCATTTAACATCCAAGGACACAGATTACTCTCAAACTAAATTCATATCTCTGGCTCATTTTAAGCACTTATGAACTGCATGTGGTAATTCTGACCCAAAGTGCCCACCATATACTAATAACTCTGCCTTACTAACATCTACGCAGAATTTCACAGGATATTACTTTATTTCAAAATACTATTGCTTAGTCTCAGCAGTGCCAGGCATTTCTGTGGGGATTTCTACGTAAGTTCTCTATCTTAGAGCTTCATATACGAGTCCATGGGTCAGAAATGACAACTGTCAGTGACGTTAGGTTTTTGAGGAGCAAACTGACAAAGATATACGATCAAATTCCAAATCTATCATCTGTACATCACGTTTGCTAGAAAGTAGTATCAAACTACACATTTGCACCCTAACTCCCTGCATGCCACACAGATCTGATGCCTGAATCTAAAGACTGAGCTAGTACAAGTACATGGGCAAGTACACTCTGAAAAAGCACTCCAAGGGATTCTGCTACTCAACCAACTGCCTCCAACCCTCATTGCCATTTTGCACTAAAGGCATTCCGCCACTGGCTGCTAAGAGGCTCTCTGCTCCTCTCCTAGATCAAATGTTTGTTGCGTGAAGTCGTCGCAGTAAAGCATCTGAACGCCATTGGCATTTACTCGATATATAAGAGGAAAAGATAATGTCATGAAGAGCAAGTCAATCAATTACACTTCCCGTCATAAAATTTCCCCATAAAGCTACGTAACACATTCTGAAACTGAAGTTGTACGGCTTTGCAGAGCAAGGACTTAGGTCAGCAGATACATGTCCATAAGGCAAATGTTCACAACCAAGTAGCAATCCAAAAAGGAAAACAGAAAGTTCAGCACCATGATCCACTTACACTGAAAGAATGTCTCCGATACATTTAGCAAGTAAATAAAACCTCAAGGCTAGCACAGATCATCACCCAGTGTACCTTATTTCCTGTGGCATGTAACGTAGTCAGAAAGTGATTATTGACAGGGAATCTTAAAGAACCCCTTGTAAACTTGTAAAAACAGTTGTATTTCAAAAACTCCTGTTTCTTTGTTGGTGTGTGTGTGTGTGTGTGTGTGTGTGTCCTGCTGCTCAGATTCCACCCCACTGGAACGTACCTCACAAACTTCTTCACCTTTCCAATACCTCACTGGTGGTTTATGCTCACCGGACATCACATTAACAAACTGGACTGACACATCTCCAACTCCACACTCCTAAAGTCATCCAGAACAGGTGCACACCAACCACCTCCAATTTCTTACAAAACCCAGTAGCTGTCAAAACTATCCTGCATAGGCCCCAGTGCTGAAAGGAAACTTAAGGAACAATCTGAAAAAGCACACTTACCTTAATCGGTGCACAGCTAAACTTAATTTTCCTATTTGCTGGGATTTCTTCTTCTTCCGGCAAGCCAACTATCTCCGAGTACTCCATATCGGGCTGATAGTAATTGTTCTCGTCACTGTCTTCCTCCTCATCTTGCTCTGTGCCCGTCTCTCCCCAGTCCGAGTTATACCTGGATCTCACCCGATACACGTTATAGTCACTATGCATGTATACATGGGAACTCTCAAAACTGTTTGAGTCTTCAGGTACTTCTTTTCCACAGCTGGATGCAGAAGCATCGGGGGAGGTGAGGTCACCACCTGTCAGATCTTTCTTCTGTTGCTGAGCTGTCTGACTCCCAAGCACATTAGCTTCAGCATCTTCTAACGGCTGGTTCTGTGGTGAAAGGATATTAGACTTTGGCATTGCCTGGCTTTCAGCAGAGGGTTCTTCGGTACTGTCTTTATCAGTGCTGTCCAGAGTCTCTGGTTGAGCTGTGACGTCTTCAGCTTCTGTGCTCAGCTGTCTCTCTCCACTAGGCAAGGAAGCTAAAGAGGTACCTTTGTGAGCCACTTCCGGTGCTGGCACGGCATCACTCTTCTGAGGATCCTCTGTATCAGTATCTTGTTTGTTTGAAGAAGGTCTCGAATTAGAATCCTTGAGACGGCCAAAGGTATCCAGATTGGTTACGGTAACAGATGGTAAATTGAGGGGGTAATGTCCAGTCACCGAATAGTCACTGTTTTCAGCCCTCCCAGAAGTGATGGCACCTGGAGACTCACTGCTCTCAAACACTGCACTCAGTTGACTCACCGTGGGAGAGACAGCTTCCGTCCGGGGGCTCAGGCTATCCAAGGAATCACTGCTGCCTCTGTTGGACTTGGAGCCACCCCACTCATCCTGCGGTTCTGCCCCTCCACCTTTCTCTTTCTTTGGGGAATAGCGATTATTTTGCCCTGACTCATGCACACTTCTCTCAAACATCTTTCGAGTCTCTGTGAACTTAGCATATGAAGGGCCATCATGCATTGTGTCAAATCTACTAATTCGTTCAGAGACAGAGGACTCCAACTTAACCACTGAGCCATCCGTTTTCTCCACAAACTCTTTGGGCTTCATTCTTCTCTGAGGGGACGAGGGCCTACCTTTCCCCCTCGTTTTGGCAATGATAGCAGCATTCTCATTAGGTTCCATGCCCATCTGCATAAATAGGTTTTTAATTCTGTTGACATTGGAGCCATACTTCCTACCTCTGCTCTGCTGGGAGCCCTCACCTTCCTTCGTTTTCTGTTCCCCATCTGGCTTAGGTTTGTCAAAAGTACTTTTCAGTGCCTGGAACTCTGTTCTGTACGCGTTCCTGTGAGGAGAGGCACTTCTGAGATTGGTTCGCTCACCTGAAGATTCAGCTTTCAACATTTTTACTTCAAGGGTGAAAAGACAATGCTCATAATGATCACGGGAAAAAAAAAAGAAAACAACAAAAAACCAAAAAGACCTCTCTTCCTACTCCCCAGTGTTTGACCAGGTAAAGGGCCTCTCAAATGGCACACTTGTCCAGTGATGATTCCAACAGGTGGATCAGAAATGTATTCACAGTCAAGAGTTAGACAAAATAGCTTTTTTTTTCAAAGCAAGACTAGAAGTTCATCTGTAATAGAAAAGAACGAGTTTCTGAATTCATGTGTTTATCTGAATTTCTAGTCAGTCAACCAATCCACACTTAACACTTTGTTTTCCAAGTGGTTTAGCCACACGTCAAATGAATTACCTCGAAATGCGACGACAAAGTTAAGAAGCTAAAGAGTTATTCCAGTTTGTCCTTGGTAAGGAAAGTGTTTCAAACATAACATAACTTGGAGATGCTTACAAAACACCCCCCTACACACATACACACACACACACACACACACACACACGCACGCACGCACGCACGCACGCACCACACACACACACATGCACTCGCACACACACCACACTTGACAGTAATGCTTTAGACCAAGTTTGAGGTATTTCTGTGGCTGTATTATGAAAGAACTCAACAAGTCATTTACCCCTTAAAAAAAATCAAAATGGTCACTTGATTTCGGAATTTTTCCATAACCATGCAGAACAGGGAAAAGTTTGGAGTCTGTGTTTCCAAACTCTAAAGTATGGTTACGAGAGGCTTCTTTAACGGTTCTGAGCCGAAATTCTCAGGTACAACATGCCCAAAGTATCAATTTCCATGCAATTTCAGGACAAAACAGACAGAAGTAAGTTCTGGAAGGTCAATTAAGTTTTACCGTAAGTTTTTCTATGCATTGTTTGGAAGTTTCCTAGCCAAAAGGCTATTATTAATTAGGGAGTGGAGTCTCGTGGGAATAGACACATGAAAATATTAACAATCAGAAATCAGGTAAATCATGACACTTCCTTCCTTACACAGCCCTGATTTGTGTACTCCTTCTGGCCCCTAACTTACTACAAGATGGGGGTGGGGGTGGGGGTGGAGGTGGGGGGACGCAAATGCCATACATGCTTGGGGTCCTCCAGCCCACAGCTGGATTTCCTATCAATGTACCAGCAGTCCAACACTTCAGGCACTCAGTGCAGTTCTAAACATTTTCATTCTGGTTTGTTTTGTTTTGTTTTAATATTAGAGGGAACCACATCACCCTCAAGCACCATCAGCTGAGGAAGCCCACACTTTCACTTAAATCAGCTCCAAAACTGGCTTCCTGGCCCAGCATGCACTCATGCATGGCCCATGCATGCAAACAAGAGAGGAGTGTGGTGCCTGTGGTTTGGGTGGGTTTTTTTTTTTTTTTCCTTTATTTCTTTCTTTTTTTGGAAAGGGTTGACAATGTCCTTTTTTACCCATAAAACACCCTCCCCTCTCCCCTAGCTGCACACCCGGCTCCCTCCCCGGGGCCAATTCAAACCCGAGGGGGCGGAGGCGGGGCGAAGGGGCCGCCGGGGATTCAAAACCTGCCCTGACAAAAGACAAACATAAATAACACCAACTTGAGAGGCAGCCGATTTTTCCCCAGCCTGGTTCGGGACGCAATAGCTCGGCCCCGGGGCAGGGCCGGGAGAGCAGGTGACGCCAAGCGCTAAGGCAGGAGGTCGCAGTCTAGCTTTGTGCCAAGAAGCACCTGAAGTCCTAACACATTGGCTGCGGTTGCCGGCGGCTGCCAGGCGGATCCCAGTGTGTGGCACCGGGAAGAGGCGAGCTCGCCGGCCACCTTAAGCAGAGAGAGAGAGCGCAAAGGCTAGGGTGATGATCACAAATGCCTCCGTTTTTTTTCCTCCCAGTGTGCCGGGAAACAATAGATCCCGCGGATAATGCCTCCGCTCCTCACCCCAGCGCTCCCGACCGCAGTCCACCCCCACCCGCCCGCGGGTCCGCCTTTGTGCACGCCGCCGCGTCCCCGCGCTCCCGCCCGCCCCCCGCCACCCGCACGCCGCCCCCTTACCGAGAGGCCCGGGCGGGAGGTCGGACTCCTCCGGCGCTCTCCCTCCCCCCGCCCCCCGTGACCGTACGGGCTCGGCGCAGACCGTGTGCCCTCCGCCCGCTCGTCACGGCGCGGCGCGCGCGGCGGCCGCCTGCACTCGCGCCTCGGCCCCCCACGCGCGTCTTACCCGCGCGGGGCGGCCCCGGGACGCGCGCTGCGCTCCCCCATCCACCCCCCCCCAACCCCAGCCATGGCGGCCCGGCCTGGGGACCCGACGCGCTAGCACCCTCGCCTGCGGCCTGGGATTTGGGATGCCGCTGGGCCCACGTGCCGGGCCCCACGCTGGGCCCTGAGGCCCACGAGGCCCGGTGGACTAGGGGACAGGCCGCGGGGATGAGGAAGGCCCCGGGTAACAGGTGCCTCACCTCGGCTGATGGGATTAACTCTAGGGCCGCAGAGAGAGGGAGCCCAGCAGCGAAATCCCAGGAGAGGGAGAGGGAGCCTCTGGCGGCCAACGAAGGGCGAAAAGCACCGGCCCGAGGCGAGGCCGCCCCACCCCCAAGACCGTGGGCGAGGGGGTTCTGGCACTTAGGGCAAGGCCTGTGCCTCTGGGCCTGGCAAGTGTGGGTTCCAGGCCAGGGTTTGGACTACCAATGCTGTGGACCCCACAAAGTCTGTAGTTAACTCGGTGACCCCAGGCATTCAAGGCCTAGCAATGGCCTGGGCTGGCCTAGAAGGCCAAGACCTAGGGCCTATTCTAGTGTGGAGTCCACTGGAATGACCCAGCTGGCCCTCAAGACCACACCGCTAGAAAGAAAGGGATGAAGAGGACTTTGGACTTTTCTTCTTGTCTATCTTTTCAGTTCACACTCCCTGGTTTTGCCCTGTCCCAAATATGTGAAGGGTTACATACTTTTCTCCTACGTACAAAATGGACTGTGATGGTCAACATAGATCATTAATGCATCCAAAAGCCCCGTGGGCAGAGATACGATTTTTAAAGAGACAAAGTTGTGGTTTTGTCACACATGTGTGAGGTGCAATGTGTAATCCCAACACTGCCCAAGACAAGAGAATTGAGTTTGTGGACACCTTATAATCCAGCCGTTGTCTGGAGATATAAAAACAATAGCCGGCCATGGTGGCACATGCCTTCCCAAACCCAGCAGAGAGGCAGAGGCAGATGGTTCTCAGAGTTTGAGAACACCCTGGACAACAGAATGAGTTCCAGGACAGCCAAGGCTATTCAGAGAAACCGAATCAGGAAAAGATAAATAAATAAATAGTAACAACAATAGTTTGAAATTAGGTGTGTGCTTAGAAAAAGTAGTAAGATAGTGTAAGCCTCTCAAAACAGGCAATCTAGAAAGAGGCAAAAGTGCTTAATATTCATAGAGCACTGAAATGTTAGTTTAGAATTTCAGTAGTACTGACAGCCATGGCAGGGTCAGGGCACGACTCAATGCTGCCGCCCTTCTGCCTGACCTGATCCCTAGTCATTTAGATTTTAAAAATCTCAACCTTTGCTTAGATGCAGAATTTTTAGAATTTGCTGGTAGCCTGCAGGATTGAGGCTTGTTAAAGGGTATTTTACAGTAGACAATAGGTTGAAGACACACTCCAGAGCACAGCTGGAGGTTCTCCAAGGCTTTTTCTTTGTTTTCCTTCTAGAATATACCATTTCTGATATATATCATTCAGGTCATTTTGAAACTATTGCCTTCAAAGAGTGAGCAAGGAACCTAAATGAGATACCAGGGAAGTTCCATGAGTGTGCCCTCTAGTTTCAATTGATAAGGTAAAATTTTAGATCACTTGAATTTAGGAAGATAGGCTATCTTTAAACAAAGTTCTTGTTTGAGATTCCTAGAAAATGTCTGGAAAAAAGAAATGAGCACTTCCAAAGTCATTTGTGGTCTGTCCTTAAGCTTGGCCCATAGCTATGCGTGCATGTGTGTGTGTGTGTATGTGTGTGTGTGTGTGTGTGTGTCTGTGTCTGTGTGCAACTTTTACAGCAAATGTCACTAATTGAGCTGGAAGTCTTGCCTCTCATCTACTAAGTGGCCTCAGCTCTGGTATAAGGAGTCTGTTTTCTTTTTTTTCTCTCTTTTCCACTTCTCCAGTAATTTTCTCCCATCTTTCTAGTCTGCCCTAGAAATTGTCTTTGGAGGATGTAATTCTCAATAGCCCACCCCAACGCCCAATTTAATAACTAAAATAAAAATAGTAATGACAACAATGTGTGTTGGTTGTGTGTGTGTGTGTGTCCTTATTCTGCACACATACCTAACCACCAAGCAAGCTTGAATTAAGGTTTAACCACAATAAGTTAGAAATAAAAAAAAGAAATGAAACAAATAACACTGTAGTAATCAATTAAAACAAAGTTTTTCCTAACAAATATATAATTATATTTTTAAGATTCATTTTATTCTATGATTGTTTTAGTGTCAATGGATAGTACATGCATAGGAATACAGGTATTCATGGAGACCAGAACGTATAATGGGGTCACTCTTGGAACTTGGAGTCCATAGATAGTGTGAAGCTACCCGATGTGGGGATGAGAACTGAACTCAGGTCCTAAGGAACAACAGTACAGCACCTAACCACTGAGCCACCTCTCTAGCCTGAGAATATCAGGACATGTTACAGACGGGAAAAATGAGGGTTGGGGCTTATGATCTATTTACAACTCTTCCTAGAAAATAAAGACAGCCTAGCCAGGGAAGTATACACAAAGAATCTGTGTGCTACGGAAGGAACATATTTTCATTTCTAAATAACTCTACTTAATTCTGTAGATCTGATTTTTCAGGTAGACATCCCCCCCCCCCCCCCCCTTTTTAAAGCATCTTCATATTCTCCTGTCCTTACCAAGAAACTGGCATTTCCTGTCTGTGAAGTGGGTGCTGCTTCTATAAGTATCAACAGATGTAACAGGCAGTGTGAGGGAGATGTGGCTCCAGTCCCCTACTTTGGGGAAAAAACATTTGTGGCTGTCTGGGGGTAATCTCGTGGAAACCATTTCTGTCCCTTTCTCTTGCCCGCATAGAAACCAGGTTTTTTGAAGAATAGCCTAAATAAATAACAGCATCTAATCGCTGAGGGTTCCTGTCTGAGCGAAAAGAGGGGCAGAGTTGGCAATAAAATCGTCTTACACCTCTCTACAAAAAAAGATGAATACATACAGAAAAGAGGGCCAAAAGACATTGTTGGTGAGTATTTGGGGTTTTATTCTAAAGACGAGAAAACTTTGAAGGTCCATATGAAGGAAGGCAAGGGTTATAAACCACAAGTGAGGGCTCGGTTCTCCCCAGTGGCCCCCCACACTTCTCACGCCTGCCAGATGATAGAAGGCTCTACCAGACCTACTAATCTCAGCATATTGATGTTGAGATCTCACTTTGTTCCATTTCACAGTAAAACCCTAATGCAAAGACGCAATAGCTACCTGTTTGGGATAGCAGCCACCCTATTGGAAAAGATATAAATAGATCCAGAGCAAATCCTTCCATCCAGAAACCCCCGGAGGTAGCAACTGCCTCACACATGAGAGCATACTGGGGGCGATAAAGGCTCATAAGTTCAGAAGCTTACAGTTGTAGTAGAGATTAGGAGACAGCTGTTTCACTTCTTGCAACTGGAAGGGTTGCTGACGGATATGCTGGGGTAGTCAAAGAACTGATGTGTGTGTAAACGAAACATTAGTTCTCCCAAACCCCGATCAGGTTAGATGAAGCCTGAGCAAAGACTAGAGAAAGGTAATTGGAACCCAAATTTATTCATATCTACAATCCTTTCAAGCCAGGAGGCTGAGACAGGTACATCACCCTAGATTTCAAAAAACTATGGACTTCCCAATGAGATGGAACCAAGGTAGCTTTTGTAATGAATCTTATCTCCAAAAAACACAATAAAAGACTAGGGGGGGGTGACTAAGTTACTACACGAAAAACTAACCCATCCTGGTCTTCCCTTTGTAAGAAGAATTCCAGGTCTAAGATGTTTACTCAGAAGTTGAGGCTGGAGAACACCTGGCAGTTAGAGGGCCATTAGGTTCCCTAGTTCCGCCAGGCCAAACTTAAGCTACAGGATGAGACCCTGAGTCAGCAAGAGGATACCTGGCTGGTTACAGGAGAAATTCCTGAAAGATAAAGGAAAGACTAAATAGAACAAATGTTTTAAAAGGGCCCGTAAAACCACTAAAGAGAGAGAGAGAGGAGAGAGAGAGAGAGAGAAGGAGAGATAGAGAGAGAGCAAACTATCAGAAGAACAATTCCTGCAGGTATTCCACATATTTTTACTAAGAGGATATTTTATTCACATCAGCTTCCCAAGGGTAGCTTACCCAAAGCATTTTTTACAAGTGCTAGTCCATGACAAATACTACAGTGCCTCATGCCTTAAATGTTAATGTTTTCTTAAAGGCCACTGCTAATAACACTGCTCCACTTATGTTTTTAGTCCTTTTTAGAATACTTTGTAGAATATTTCTCTAAAGTAATGTTGTCAGTAAACACAGTAGGCCTGTAATTCCAGCACAGTGGAGGGTAGTCTTGAGGTCCTGAGTTTTGGAACAACCTAGACTACATAACTATAACGTGTCCAAAAATATATACTAGTATAATGGTAAATCCCCAATTCAATCAAAGTATGATTTAGAATATCTAAGACAGATTCGAAATTATTTCTAAAATTGTTATTATAATAAATAAGCAATGGGTTTCATGGTCATTTTATACATATCTTATTGTTTATGTTGATCAATTGATTTTAGATCTCAGCTCCCAAAATTATTTAAAACATCACTTCTTCCCAAATACATTTCAAATGTCAGCTTGGATTTCTGTCTGTACTCATGTTGACCAACCCCTTGAAAAACTTCTACATTTACTTTATGCATTTCCAGATCTATAACATAGCAAAGAGTATTGTCTTTCCTGCCTAAAATATGGCCAGAGGGAAGCTTTGCATATTCATCTTTATTTGTTACAGGAAATAAACTATAAAACTTCTTGGGATCCCGTAAAGGATCATTTTGAAGTGGTTATTATATCTTAGCTCTACAAATAAACTCCAGTGAGTTCATGAAGTATTAAGCTCAGATCATGGTGTCCTTTCTCTTCTCCCTTATTACTGTATTGGCTGCCCCCCACAGAACTGACAAATGGAGTTTTGTTGGACTGGATTGACTCAATATTCCCAATACTTTCAATGTTCCTATGGCTGAGACTGGAAGCTGCTATAAACTATCCCTTTTAGCTTTCGTAGATTCTTTGTTACTGTTCTGGGGTTTTTCTGGAGACAGAGTTTCATTTGGCACAGTCTGGTATCCAACTGGTATAAGTAGCTAAGGATGACCCTGAGATGAGACTCTGTTGTTTCAGCTTCCCAAATGGTAAAATTACAGGTGTATGTCACCACACCTGTCTTCTCAGGTGTGTAGTTTCCCATTTTATGGCAGGTAAGGTGCATGTTAAAAAAACAAATTGGGTTATTTTCAATAACCTGCAGACGCCAGCTTTACTGCCTGTAGTTGCTCCTCTTCAATAGAATTGTAACTGGGTCCTCTGCTTGCCAATCCTCTATCTCCAAGTTAACTTGAACTCTGCCTTCCTTAAGATCCGCATGTTTGTCAATACCATCCTCAGAATAATTTGGTTATTTTAAGACTTGGCAGAATGGAGACACACATCGATCATTCCTCAAGAGAACAGTTAGCTAGTGTCAAGTGGAGATTCAAATGGAAGACATTTTAGGTGCACCTCATGTGCAACATCCTTTTTACTCGATGCCTCTGCCTCCCAAGTGCTGGGATTAAAGGCGTGGGCAACCACTGCCTGATGTGAACTAACTCTTAAAGTAACAGTTTTATTTGTCTGGAAATAATCAATGGTTTGAGACTTTTTTCTATCCCAATCTTGCTCAAGTGATTAAATCTTCCTTGAAGAGGTCTATGACAGTCCTGCTTTGTCCAATGTTTACGTTTCAGTAGACTGCATTTTAAACATTCTATCACTAGGTTTGTATGTATACTTATAAGATTTCAGAGTTGATTCAAAAATAAATCTGCTCTGAATTTCTTAGTATGCTTTCCCCAGTTTTCTTCTTGTTGCTTTGTTTGTTTGTTTGTTTGGCTGCTTGGTTGGTGTTTCATTTTGCTGAGACTGCACCTTTCTCTGAGTCTCAGGCTGGCCTGCCTCAGCCTCCCCAGTGTTAGGATGCCAGGATCGATACTGTGCACGCCACACTGGGCTTCCATGGTACTGTACCCAACTACACTGGGAATCCATGGTACGGTGCGTTGTTTTGCTTGATAGGGTTTGCTATGTAGCCTACCTGGCCTGATACCTTGTAGTCCAGGCTGGCTTAGCGTTCACAGTAATCTTCCTGCCTCAGTATCCTGAGTGCTGGGATTACAGCTATATACCAACATGCCTGTGTCCACAGGTCCTTAAAAAGCTGCAATTCTGATGTCTATTAAAGACCTTTATCAGTCACCACCACCTTCACCACCACCCTGTCCCATATACCTTTCCTTCAGTATTAAGTAATGAACTCGGAGCTTTGAACATGCAAGGTAAGTTCTCTACCACTGACATCCTTCCTCACTCTTCCTGTCATTTTATTTTGAGGCAGGGTCTCACCGAGTTGTATGGGCTTTATTTACAATTATTTTAAAACATTGTTTCTGAAGGCTGAAAATATCATAATGCCACGCATGATTATACAACATTGAATGTTTGAATCATACAAATGATAAATGCCTAGTTATCATTATTTAGTGGTAAATCTTGAGCTGTTTTGGCTCTCTCATTCTGTTCTGGGACAGCACTTGGCACTGTTATCATATCTGATAATGTTATTGCTCTTTGAGATGGGAATCTTGAATAAACTAGAATATGCATTAAATTCTGAACATCTAGGAGGATTGTATGCTGTCTATCTAGCCTTAATTGTGTCATAAGAAGGAAATATCTTTGCAACAAAATTATAAGATTTTAGATTTCTAAAAATACTTATACATAGGTAAGGTTAAAAATATATCAACTAGAGGATTTTGCTGTCTTGTTTGAAAAAATAACTGTTAAATTCCAGGTTTGAATTGTTCTATAAAGTAAACTTTCTGAGCATAACAATTTCAAACAAAATGAAGGACAGGATGACCATCTGTCCCAGAACATGGGTAGTTAGATATGTCAAGTAGATCCACAGTGTGTAGAATAAATAGAATCTAGCCCTGTTGGCTTCAGACTTTGCTTTTGGTCATTTCCTGGGCCCTAATACAGATATCTGTTCCTTATATAATGAAGCTCTTAAATAAAAGTCATATGCATTAAGGTGCTTACATATGTGCATACAAGAGAGATAAGACAAGTTCTGGCTTTGCCATAGTGAATTTTTGCCATTGTTGTTTCTGAGACCTGGGTCATACTGTGTAGCCTGTGCTGGCCTGGAATTTGTGATCCTTCTACCTAAGGCTCCAAGGAAGGCGGCTACATGTCTGGGCCACCACACCCAGCCTCATAGTGAATTTTAACATAGCTTAAAAAAATAAGTGTCTTATTTTCTTTGTTAGTAGAGAAATGTCATGATAAACAGGTGTAAACTATTAGTGGCATCCTCAACAGAAACAAATTTGCATTTTACGATACCAAGAATAAAACACTGTAGAAGAGGTAAAACTGAGTTGATATGAAATTGAGTTAAGCTTCTATTAGATGATTGTGTTTCATGGTTGTGAATTTTAAAAACAAAAAACAAGATACTCTTTTTTTCAAGTGTGAGCTAATATTGCTTTAAGGGAAGGAAGATGAATCCTGGAAACTGTGAAAAAGTTTTGCTTTGTTCTAGGACCTAAATATTGCAATTTCATTGTTGCAGAGCCTGAATTATTTGCTTGTGGTAGATCGTGTGTGTGTGTGTGTGTGTGTGTGTGTGTGTGGTGTGTGTGTGTGTGTATACAGTGTGCTCTAATGTAATTTATGCCAAGTATTCATATTCCCCAAATTTGGAAGTCTTATCTCAAGAACCTGAAAAACTAAGCAAGGCCAGCAACATACCAAATAATAGGTCAGCACATGCTCTCCCAAAGGAGAGTAGGACCAAGGCCAAATGATGTATTTAGATACATAAATAAATAGCCATTTATCATATAATGTAGTTGATCCTGTGAAAAGCAAATGTTCCTGGGGGGAAAAAAAAAACTCACACAGAGCTTCAGCTTGACACTGGCCACTGTAGGATGAGTGCTGACCCAGAAACTTACACATTTACCTAGAGCTTAGGTTTCAAAATATGTATGCACTATCATCACCCTACTAAAGTTGTTCTTACCACCTCTGTGGGATTTTCAAATCACAAGGTTATCATCGCTTCAGTTTGCTTTAAATGAAAATGTCCCCAATTATGGAAGATATGACTTCTCTGCAATATATTCAGTACATACAATCTAAAAGATAGAAACCAGTGGACACAGCTGATGGAAAAGCAGAAGTGGTATGGCCAATTGGGGAAGGAGAGAAGGACAAGCAAGAGAGTCAGACGAAAAACACACAATATGAGCATAGGGGATGTCGTTAGTAAAACTCATTTCTCTGTGTGCTAACTTAAGAATTAATCTGAGGAAAGGAACGGGAGGAAGAAGAAGAAAGGACGGGTGAAACACCGCAGTGGGTAAGGATTGTTAAGCTATTCATGAGTGGAATAATTCACATTCTTTCCATTCTGTGGGAGTGTACATAGAATACATACACAAAAATTAGAACTAAAAAAATGTGCTTGTATATATGTGTCAAATTACTAGGTCAGTAATTTCACTTTCTATTAGGTTTACAAATTTTTGTAACCTGAAGATATCTGTACCTTGCTTAAAATTCTTCCTAGGGAGATAGTGAATATGCTGATATATAAATAAATCATCTTAGTTCAATTTCACATATTAATAATCTAGAAGGACGTATGTGAGGTCTCCACAAACAGATACTATCTGTAAATACCTGGTTTTCTTTGTTATTTTGCATTGATTTTTTTCAAAAGCCTTGGATGCAAACTTTTTTTCTCTACATAATAAAACCATCAGTCAATATGTCTAAATTTTAAACATGCCTGTCCAAATTTGCAGGGAATGAGTCAAACATCAAAACAATTTCCTAAGTCTTCTCGGAAAATTTCATACATTTGGGGAATAAAAGAGGTCACTTAGATACTACACTTGATCTTAGCCAAAAGGCCGAGAAGCGATAAGAGGTCACTTAGAAACAATGTAGCATAATTAGTAGTCATGGGTGACAAGAGAAATGAAGCCACTAGATGAACTTTCACTAAGTAGCTCCGGAACTGTCGTTGAGGCTGGTTCAGAACAAAAGAATAATACAAGGGAACACCTAGCGTTCTTTGAGAAGGCAAATCCTTGGGAAGGGGCAAGACTTGGTTTGTTATCTGAGTTCTGTGTGTTGTGTTCGTGTGTTGCTTTTTGGTTACACCTCAATCTTGTCACAGCTACATCTTAGCAAGGGTCAAATATTTTATGCAAATGAAGCTTAGAGGTGAAACATTCTGGATGCTCTTCCAAAGGACCCAGATTTGATTCCTAGCACCCCAACCATCTATAATTCTAGTTCTAAGGGATATGATGCATTTCTCTGGCCTCTGAGGTCACGAGGCAAACATGTGAGTCACAGATATACACGCAGGCAAAACACCCACAGACATGAAGTTCATTGTTTTAATTTAAATAAATATTTTATAAATAAAGATCATAGTCCGCAGTGCAGTAGTTGGAACAGCCCGACTTCATTGTGCAAAGGAACTCATTCCTCACAGTAACCAGTGCATGGTAGGTAACAACACAGCATTGCTAAGGAGCCAATTTTCACTGTTTCTTGTTTACTGTTTAAACTGTGTCCTAGGTGCTGGAGGGATGGCTCAGCAGCCAAGAGCGCATACTTCTCTTGCAGAGGACCATTCCAAGAACCCGTCCTTTTCCGGCCCCCACAGGCATTGTGTATGTGTGTACATGGATGTACGCCTCATCAAAAAAACTTATAAGATACTTTTTTGAAGTGTGACCTCACCTTGAAAAGAAATTGAATCTACTCATAGCTACAAATTTTTAAACTCGTAATGCCACAGTAATCAAAATATTACAATAACAACAAAAGACAGAGACCAGTAGAACGGACCAGAAAACCCTAAAAAGAGTTTTTTTCATTATGTTCAAGTTACATATTTACTTTTTATTCTTTTTTAGACAGGATCTCACTATACAGTTCTGGCTAACCCCAAACTCACCATGTAAACCACTCTGTCCTCGAACTAACAGAGATCTTTGTGCCTCTGCCTCTTAAAGGTTGCACATTGAGACTTAACTATTTAAACAAAGTCACTAAGGTTATGAAATGGGAAAAGAATGGTCTCTTGACCAATTGATGTCAGGAAAACTATTCACCTGTAAATGGTTGAAGTTTGATTCTTCTACTGTATACAAAAATAGTAATATCAATATATTAAAGATGTAAACATGACCTTTAACTTTTATAAAAAACTCCAGGAAGAAAAATGGGAATATGCCTCCTGCCATTGAACTCAGCCATGATTCATGGACATGGCACTAATACAGCCCAAGCAAAAACAAAAAAAAGAAAGAAAAGTGAATCAAATAAGACTCTACCAACGCTTAAAACTTATTAAGAAGTTGCAATGAGAAGAATGAGAAAGCAGACTACGAAATCAGAGAAAATCCTTGAAACCATGGATTCGATGAAATGTTAATATCCAAAATACATAAAGAACTATAACTCAAATAGAAAAACTCAATTCAAGTTTAAAACTCCTTAAAAGACTTAAATCGACAGGTCTCCAGAGATGGTTTTTTTTTTTTTTTTTAAAGAAAAAAAAAAAACCTCACCAATAAGCTTATAGAAAATGTCCAATAGAGCTAATCACTAAGGAAATACACATCCAAGCACAAAGCTGTCTTCTCATACCTGTCAGAGTAGTCATATTTATATAAAAAGTAAAAAAAAATAATAAAAGTAAAACTAGAAAATAAGTGTTGCTAAAGGTATACGAAACGAATTCTTGTGCATTGGTAGTATGAATATAAAATAGTGTGGTTATTACGGATAGGGCCCCATTAAGAGCCCTTCTGGGTATAGATCCAAAACTCAGTTAGCAAAAGATTCTTATATACCATACCCATGTACATATGAACATTATTCTCAACAGCCGAAACGATTAATAAATGCCAGTCAGTAGATGAATTGGCAAAGGAAGTGTGATAAACACATATACTTGAGAATTACTCTGCCTTAAGACAAAAAGAAGGAAATCCTGCAATATGCCACCTCAAAAGGAACCACAGGAACATTATACCAAGCAAATAGGACAGGAGTGGAAAGAGAAACATTGAAACATCCCGTCTTCCTGCCTACCTACTTTCCTGCCTCAACTTTCTCCTTCCCTCCCTCCCTACCCCCTCCTTCTTCTCTTGAGGTATCTTCTCCACAACTCCTCATCCTCCTGATTTCACAAGCGTAATGCTGAGGCTGGAGGTGTGCACCACCATGACATGCATAAAATGCCTCACGTCTGTAAACAACGGAGCTGTTGGAACAGGGATTAGACTAGTGGTAGGCTGGAAGTTAGGGAAGCAGAGAGCCAAGAAGTTGTTCAGTGATGTAGAGTCTTGAAGCTCTGGTGTATAGTAATGTGCAAGTAGAGTTAACACTGCTGCGTTCTAAGCTCTAAGAAGAAATAAGATAGTAAATGTAGTACATGTTAAATGTTCTTTTCCTTTCTTCCCTCCCTCTCTTCCTACCCCTACCCATCTCTCCCTCCCTTCCTCCTCCCTTTCCTTCCCCTCCTCCCTCCCCTCCTCTTTCTTTTCCTCCTTCCCTCTCCCCCTCCCTCTCTCCTCTCTTTTACCCTCCCCGACCCTCCCCCTCCACTCCCCCATCTCTCTTTTTACAGAATCCAAAGTATCTCAAGCTGGCCTCAAAACTGGCTGTGTAGCTAAGGTAATCTCAAACTACTGATCCTCCTGCTTCTGAAGCCCCAGTTCTTGGATAATGGTGCTTGCCGTTACCACCAGTCTGTGGCATTTTGAGCATAAGAGTTCTGAGATGGAACCCCAGCTTTCACGCATGCTAGACAGATGCGCTACTAATTTAGCAACATTCCTGGGCTAAAGGAAATAAATTTTACATGTTTGATAATCCCTGGGTGATTCTTCAAAATCAAGGTTAATTGGGGAAAATAAGCGGCATGTAAATAAGTTGCTGGGTTTTACAGCTTCAGTTCCGTGAATGCTCCCAAGGGCGTGGGAATCGCTTCCTTGTTTTGTTTTTTTTTTTACTCTTTATTACTTAGATATGCTGTAAAGTACAAACGCTACACACTTTGAAAGAATACTACAAATGCATAAGCTCCTTTAACCTTGACCCTTTTGTTGATAGATGGAAGTCTGACTTCCTACTTTACTAATGCAGGACCAAAAGTCACGTAATTATCTCTTCACAGATGCAGGTGAGCTTTTGATTCTGACTCCACTTTAGAATATGGTTTTAAACTGGCTCTGCATAGCTCAGACCCATCTCACCTCTGATAAAGTGGATTTAGTCTGTTCTTAATTCTTCCAGGAAGGACAACTCCACTGAATTTGATCCAGAGGACATGAAGTTCTCATTTGTACTCTAGAGATAAGCTTGTGGGTGATACAAGAAAGGATGGGAAAGGAGAGGAGGGGGGGAGGGATGAGAAGTAAGAGGAGGGAAGGAAGGGAGGGAGGGGAGTAAAGGGGAGGGGAGGAGAGGAGAGGGAAAAAAAGGGGAGAGGAAGAAAGAGGTAGAAATTCTGGAATGAATATATTTGTTTGCCAAAACAAAACAACAACAACAACAACAACAAAAACCAGATTGATGTGTTCTGAAAGTAACTGTCAAAGTAGGAAGACAAATTTTTCTTGTATAAATTTAGACCTCTAAGGAGGTACACGACCAAATTCACTTCCAACAGAGATGGACCAAGGACTCCTTATAGGCAAAGCCAAGATTTTCTTCTAGAAGTTATTGCTCTTAGTTCTTTGGGAGGGGTGTTCTGTGACCTATGCCACAAATAAAGAACGTTGTCATAAAACACATGGTTTGAAAATGATAATGTTTCCCTCCAGGTGAACTGCTGGCAAAAAAAAAGCTCCCTAAGGTTTTTGATCTTGTTGCCTATTTAGACACTAAGTCTGGCAAAATATTAGTTGTTAGCAATTATCTGTCAAATCCATCTCAAATCTACCTCTTGGGGCTTAGCTTCTTCTTAGGCCAATAATTCTTGGAATAACCAAATAATAAGATCACATTTTGGGGTATTTTCTAGTTCATTGGTAATAAAAATGTGCTGTCAGGATATAACTTCTCTGTGTCTCCTGGAGACTATGTTTAGTGTTCAAAACAAAGTATATTATGAATGTGTTTTTCCTACACCTATTTAAGAGGTTAAACGGGCAGTATGAATAACTTTTTTTTTTTTTTTTTTTTTTTTTTTTTGGTTTTTTTCGAGACAGGGTTTCTCTGTATAGCCCTGGCTGTCCTGGAACTCACTCTGTAGACCAGGCTGGCCTCGAACTCAGAAATCCACCTGCCTCTGCCTCCCAAATGAATAACATATATGTATGTGAATATTTTAGAAACAGTTTTGTTAGTGCCTTAACATCTTTAGTTCAAGGTCACAGAGTAGAGATGAACGGCAAACAGATAGGAAACTGTTGATTCACACAATTGCCCCATCAGCTTCAGTGTCCCTCAGTTCCAAGATGGCAGACACAAGTTTTCTCCTTCCCCAACACCCTTCTTGCTTAACAGAATGTCAGTACAGTGTCTCAGGTTCTTGCGTTTCTTCCCTTCCACTGTCAAGAATTTACTGCTCCAGACAGATCAAGCCTGGGGGCGTGGAGCTGTAATCCTAGCACTCTGGAGTGAAAGGAGAGAAGAGCAAGAGTTCAAGGCCACCCTCCCCTAAGTAGCAAACTCAAGGCCAGCTTGAGCTACATGTGAGTCTGCCTCAAGATTCAAACAGTAACGGCAGCAGGGATAACAAAACCCTTTCCAATCTAGTATACTGTCCGAGAACCAAAGAAACTTTCCAGCTCTTGTTACCAACAACAACCTGCCCGTGCAATAATGTTAGATTTCTTTTTTTTTGGTTTTTCGAAACAGGGTTTCTCTGTATAGCCCGGGCTATCCTGGAACTCACTCTGTAGACCAGGCTGGCCTCGAACTCAGAAATCCACCTGCCTCTGCCTCCCAAGTGCTGGGATTAAAGGCGTGCGCCCCCACCGCCTGACAATTGTTAGATTTCTAAAAGGTGGTGTGATCTATAGCTCCCATCAATTAAGTCAAGATACTGGACTTTAGGGCCAAGTGTCATGTTACAATGCAAGAAACTTTTAGATAAAAAGTGTGATCTGTTATTGATTAGGAGTTCTAAATTTTCTTTTTTCATTGCTTTTAGACTGGAGACTTTGCAAATATCATGACTGTGTTCATCAGGGCTCTGGAATGTAGCAGAATGGAAAGGATCAATCCATGCTTAAAGGGAATCTGTCAGATGCACATACATGAAATGCTTTGAGTGGTACAGCAATGCTTGTGTCTCATGGGCGAGGCCCAGCATTCAGTAGTAGCTGAGGGTGAGGCTGGAGTCTCAGCAGTCTTAGTTGGCAGCTGGAAGTCTGGAGGATTCCTAGGGAGCTTCAGGTGTTCTGCCTAGGCTGGACATCTGAAGAATCAGGGTCTAAGACCAGAAAAGGAATGCAGCTATGGCTGCAACAGAATTGATGAATTCATAAGCAAGCAAAAAGCAATACTACCCTCTTCTCTTTGGTCAGGGTTGCCACAGGAAGGTGCCACTCATTTTAGGGTGGGTCTTCTCACTTCAAAGAACACAATTAACAAAATTTCTCACCAGTGTGTGCCAGTGGCTTGCCTTTGAGTTGATTCCCAGTCAAATCAGCAACCCAAATTATCCATCACAAAGTATCAATATGGCATGTCTTAAATTCAGCCACATTGACCTTTAATTTTTGATTAATGCATTGATTTTTGTTTCAGTTCTGGTTTCCAGACAGGTTATTTCTACATATCTCAGGCTAGAGTTGAATTCTAAATACTGCTGTTTATATGGAAGCCTATTATCTTAAAACCCAAGTAAATATATTAAGGAGTAGGGACCAGTATCACACATATGGCATGAAAAGAACCAGAGGAAACACTGGAAGTTAATGGTTTAAACCAGGATCAGGCAGGGTTTAGGAAATAGCAGGACATACAGGATGGATTAGTCAACACTAGAATGTATAATGAAGCTCTATAGAAATCCACTAGCTTGTTACTTATTTTTAAAATATAATTTAAGGGGTAAGAGAGAAGGCTTAGCAGTGAAATGGCATATTGTTCTTGCAGAGGGACTGACTGTGGTATTCTGTACCCAGGTCGGGTCTGTGACAGGCATCTGTAACTCTAACTCCAGGGGATCACATACCTCTAATTGAAATACATATGCATATAATGTATGTGTATGTGTGTATATGTGTATGTGTGTATATGTGTACAGATATATGTACATGTGTATATATGTATATACATGTATATATGTAATATTGATATATAAATATATCACATATTATATATTTATATACTTATATGTAAATATATTTTTATATAAATATATATTTTTTAATTAGAGAGCACCTTATACATATCTGTGTATGTTCATATATATAGGTATATATAGATATATAATATATAATATTATTGTTTTTAAAGAAGGGGTTGCCTACTACTGCTCGTAGAAGATATCACCTGCTAAATGAAAACCTTAGTTCCCTACAAGTTACTGGTCAGGGGACCTCAGAGGTACCCAAAACACTACAAGCTTTGGCATTTCTCTTGGTTGTCCACCATAACTACATAGTAAGATGCTGTGAATGGAGGCACCACATACTTTGGTTGTAGGACACAGAACAATCAATCTTGAGCTGACCGGGAAATCCTCCACCTGCTGCCTAGCTTTGTAGTGCTGTAAGATGCTATTTTCCCCCAGATCTTTCTATTACAAATTTTAGAAAAAAAAATTGAAGTTTTTATCTGACATTTTACCTATTTCAGAAGAGGCATTATGGTCATTTGAAAAGACAAGCTGCTTTGTTTGTTTGTTTTTCAAATGTTCCTTTCATTTTAGTGTTGACTGAGGTAGTTTGAATAAGAATGACTCCATAGGCTCTTATTTGAATGCTTGGTCATCATCAGGGAGTGACAGTACTTGAAAGGAATTAGAAGATCTGGCCTAAAGTAGACTCGGCCTTGTTGGAGTAAGTGTATCACTATAGGTATTGGGGTTTCAAAAACCCAAGCCAGCCTCAGTTCTCTCTCTTCCTGCTGCCCGTGGATCTGGATGTATGTAGAACTCACAGCTCCTTCTCCAGCTCTATGCCTGCCTGCACACCTCATGCTCCGCATCATAATAATGGACTAAACCTCTGAAACTGTCAGCAGCTCCAATTAAATGCTGTCTTCTATAAGAATTGCTGGGTTCATGGTGTCTCTTCCCAGCATACAGCACTGACTGAGGCACTGATATTTCTGTATCTTTTGGGTTGAATACTACTTCTGGATTTGGAGGGATGGATCTTATTGGGCATCCTACTCCTGAAGGCTCCGCAAGGAGGAAGCACACTTCTGTAGCAGCATCCACAACTGGAAATACATAAAATCAATTTCAACTCACTGACGCATTTGATGCTCACCAAAGTTAGTAAGACAAAACAAAATTGCTTTAGAACGTATTATAAAGTTAAAGTTATTTTAAATAAGTATGGAAACAGTAAATGAATCAGAAGGAAGGAAGAACATTAGGAGAAGCAGTGTGGAGAAATGAAAGAAGAAAAAATGGAAATAGTAAAGGTTGTTGGGAACGAGAGGCCAGAGATTAGAAAAAAACCAAAATGAAAAAAAGTTTTTTTTTTTCTCCACTAGTAAAGAACTTCAAAAACAAAACAAAAGTAAATAAATGTATGGAAGGAAATAAAACATAAAAATGTAAGAGTACCTTAAAGTCTGTAAGTCAAACTAGAAGAACTATTGGATGCATTGGAGGCGGGGAACACAGGGGGGGCAAAAAGAGAAAAAACTAAAGAGAAATAATTCCCCTAGATGGAAAAATTCTGTAAAGAAAATTGGATGAATGTATGAAAGGGAATAACATATAAAAGTGTAAAAAACTTGAAAAACGTACAATGCAAAAATCCTTCTGAAATTGTAGCAAAAACCCCCAAAACTATGGAGAGAGGCTCACAAGGCCCCACCCACTCCGGAACATCTATGGGCAATTAATGGTTGCCCAGAGATGGAGAGACATGGTATAGCCAGTGATGAGGTACCCATGCTCTTGCAAATAACCCCTAATCCATGTTTCTATGAAGAAGATAATGGAACACACAGGTGCTCACAAGTGTGCACATACACAACAAAACACAACACACAACACACACATATAATAGGTATGAAGACTGAGAATAGAAGGAAAACTAGTAAGAAAGAAGAAAGGGTCAACAGGAGTGAGATGGGGAGGTGGTGAGAGAGATCACTGGGGAGAGTGAATATAGTCAAATACAGTTTTAACATGTATGATGATATAATAATAATGGAGCCTATTACTGTGCACATGTAATATAAGCTGATGAAGATATTTAAAAAAAAAAAAAGAACAAAACAAAACAACTCACAAAACCCAAAAGATAACCCTCAAAGAAAATAAAAGAAAAAGAAAACAAAATAAAACAAAAAACCACCAAACCATCCAACCAAATAAACAATAAATTGTGTTGGGGCAGCTTCCTTCTGCAACTCAAAAGTTGGAGACTGCCAGCTAATCCCTGACCTGGAAGAAAGCTGACCTAGGGGTACAAATTTCCTTTGGTTTACAGGGTTGTGTTGTTGAGTCTGTATGAAACTGCTGTCAATCAGACCTAGGTTCACAGTGGCAGTTTCTCTTTTTGGCATACCAGGGATCTCTCTGTCCACACCTAACTACATTATTGGGCTGAACAGATACTCTCGTTCCTGAGATTCTTAGGTGATTCCCTCTAGGGTGGCTGCTTTAGGTGGGAGGTATTCCTCCAGGGCTTTGGGAGTGTGGAAATTCACTGACACACTGAGATAAGTAAATGAGGAGGGTCTGCTTTTGTACTACAAGGTCTCCTGAGTGTCAAATCTCCCTACTACGATGGAGGCAGTTGATACTGTATACTCCTGGAAATTCAAGTTCTTGAGCTCATAAGCAGTAAACAGCAGGTAGTGGGGCACAAAATTTTTATCTACCCTCTGACTTGAAGTTCAAAGCTATCAAGTTCAGGGTAATTCCCAGTTGGTAAGATCTGTTCTTGGCCACAAGGACAGGGCTATATCTTGCCCTATGTGCTCTCCAGCCTGAATCCAGGAGAACCAGCCTCCTGCTCCCTGGGTTCTGGGCAAGATGATCCATCAGTAACTGGTCCTCCTGTCCTCTCTACAGTTGCCTCTTGAGTCATCCCGACTTTAGGTCTGTCACAGACCAATTTGAGGCTCTGTGACCTGTGGATGTTCTCTGATGTCAGACTCCCAGAGCGGCACAGTTTTTCATACTAGGGTGGCTCTGCAGGTAGTAAGTACCCAGCTGCTACCCTTTCAGTCCCTCAGCATGCTACAGTGTTACTCCTACTTTCTCTTGACCCATTCCCTGGAGGAATCTTTGTTGGATAAAACTTGTTGGCCTGATTTGAGACTCTGAGGGCTGTGGACCTTTTCTGAGGATAGGGATTTAATCTAGCTTAGCTCTTGGAAGCAACTTCTTCCTCCTTCCTGGGAAATGCAAGGCTAAGGCTACACTTGGCTTGTTGTTCTCTGAACTGCACATCTGCTTCTTGATTTTTCCAGAACCCTTGCACTTCAATCACAGACTTCTGAAGCTTCCCCATTATTTTTCTCTTTGGACTCAAGTAGAATGATTGGTTGATTGTGATAGGAGCCCAGGTTGGCCTCAGACTTGCTAACTTGCTGTTTAGCTGAGGATGACCTTCAGCTACTCGAATGATGGGTGAGCACTGGTATGCTCAATTCTAGTTCTCTGTCTCTGTCTGCCTCTCTCTCTCTGTCTCTCTGTCTCTCTGTCTCTCTGCTCTCTGCTCTCCTCTCGCTCTCTCTCTCTCTCTCTCCATCACACTTACAGACAGAGGGCCTGTCCTCCATCTTGCTCTGAACTCCCACAATTCTCTGCTCCTTTATCTGTTCTAACAAACTCTTCACATAATAACTCATGTGGGGTTTTCTTCCAAAGGTCAGAGAGAAAAGATTTTTGAATTGAGTAACTGAATATGTGTCAGGTCCAAATATTCGTTATACAGTACCATTTAGTGTGTTCCAAATTATAATGTAGATATAAATCTTGTTCGAGTGGCAATCTTATTAAATGTTGATCTGTTTCCATAGGTCTGAGATAGGTTTAATTTTCTGTACCTATAATTAAATTCTTCCTGTGCTAGGCCATACATGGAATATCAACCATGTAGACCACTTGTCTAGGTAAATTCTTAAATTCTGTGTACTCAGTAACAGGGGGAACTATATGGTCTTCTCAGTCGAGCATACAGCTTGAAACACCAATGAAATTTTTCTAGTGTATGTTACGATACTTTAAAGCACACACGGTGCTGACAGGCCCAATCATTGGTGCTTCTCTAGACCATAGAAATATTTAGGGCTTTTCAGGTAAGAAACAACCCTGAGTACAGATTCAGGACCAGGATGCTTTTAATGTTTCTGCTTCTCTATTACAGTCCCTAAGCTGGGTCATCTGACATCAACTAGCCCCTCTTCTGCTCTGAAGCTCTAAGTCTGGTTTCTTCCCTTTTTCTGTTTCAAGTCTGAAAGTGATGCCCTCAAGCTCATAGGAAATGCTATTCCATCATTTCCTTTCAACCTTACTGTACAATGTATATTATCTGTAACATTTGAAAAAGTTTCTTTCCCTACACCAGGACAAGAGAATAAGAACCTCTGGAGACATCTTCAGGTAGTGGCATTGTGTAAAATTTTTCTCTGTGGATCGACTTCAAGGCTGAAGAACATTGACTCTCATGGGTCACTTCGCTGGAATCAGCTGAGGAACTTTTAAAATGACAAGGACTTGAATCCACCCTCGCGAAATCCCTACCTCATTGTGCACTGTGTCAACATATTCCAGATAAAAAGTACTCTTATCCCCCGGACAACAAGATAAATTTAAAATTACAATGCTTTTTTCTTCTGCTTTCTGAAGAGTCTACCAAATTTGGAATGGAGATTAAACAATTGGAGGCCATCTGTAATTTAGCTCACAGGGAGGAGATCTCGTGAGTGCATCCCCCATGATTACTTGAGAAATAGTTACAAGAAAACTTGTTTTCTCAGTGCTCCTCCTGGAACTTCCCCATGAGTGCCCCAGAAATGTCATAATTCAATGCCGATAATCAAGGTCCAGTTCAGGTGACCTGAATCTTATCCCCCAGTGTGAACTGGTCTCTTAAACTCTTCACTTAAAAAGAACACAAAGAAAGAACTCAAAGGTCTAAAACCTCATGGAACACTTTCTTTTTTTTCTTTTTTTTTTCAAGACAGGGTTTCTCTGTGTAGTCCGGGCTGTCCTGGAACTCACTCAGTAGACCAGGCTGGCCTCGAACTCAGAAATCCGCCTGCCTCTGCCTCCCAAGTGCTGGGATTAAAGGCGTGCACCACCACCGCCCGGCCGTGGAACACTTTCTAAAGGCACCCTACATTACATTACTACTGCCCCCAGAGTCCAGATTGTTTAATTTTGGCTTAGTTTGCATTCTTCTTCCCAAATTCAAAATAATGCGGTGGCATGATACATAATCTCTTAATGTCATGAGGACCATCATGGCAGAAGGATTAAAAACAATAGTCTTGCCTTACCATTGAGGCTTTAAAAGACAAAAAAAGGTCACCCTGGCAAGAACCTCAGAAGTAAGCTATCTGTCCTTCTTATCAGTCCCAAGGCCTGTTCATCCCGAGGTGCTTGGGAAAACTTTAAAAGTGCCCAATATTAGAAAGAGACTGCCCTCCAGTTAAGGAGGAGGGGGAGAGGAGGAGGAGGAGGAGGAGGAGGAGGAGGAGGAGGAGGAGGAGGAGGAGGAGGGAGGAGGAGGAGGAGGGAGAGGAGGAGGAAATAGTAAACACTCATTACTAAATTCTAATTGTCAAACATGCTCCTGAACACGCCTCCAGGCTTTAGAAAGCTAACATCTTTACTTCATCTCTGTGAGACGTAAATCTTTGTGCAATTGCAACTTCTTTCTCAAGGACTAGAGCACTTAATCTTTAAAATGAAAACATCTAAGCACCGTGGCTCTCAGCCTAAAAGGCCCATTGGCTTAACTCCTCAGTGGGCTAAACGACTACTGAAAACTGAAAATGGAAAAGAAATAATTGAAAACAGGGTCGGTATTTTATCCATTCAGTCAGATTTTGGAAAACTCGGGGTTTTCAAATGGTCCTTGCACCAAGGTAGTTTACTGCCTCCATAGTCTGTCTTATCGGCCTATCTATCTATCTATCTATCTATCTATCTATCTATCTATCTATCTATCTATTCTATCTATCTATCATCCAACAAGGACTATATCTATATATTATATACATGTACTATATACTATATGCTAGATAGATACAGTCTTTCTCTGTGTATAGATAGATTGAGAGAGATATCATTGTACATAAAAATCTTCAAAGACTTCTCAATAAATATTTGTAAAAAGTTCTAACACAGTTTTTAAGCTATAGTCACAACTTCATGGGCTTTGCATAGCTGAATGTGGGAAGTTACAAAAATGTGGTAGGGATAACCAGTTTCTGAACACACACCAACCAAAAGTACACACACAACTAACCAGTAATGAACCTTAGGTGTCTGTGGCAGCCGTGACCCACTCTGGGTCTCACGACTCCACCTTTGCCTTGTTCTGAACACAGGACTTTGCACTGTGCCTGCCATTCCAACAATAAGCACTGCCTGAAAGCCTTCAGTTCAGAATCATGAATTTCAGCATTTTCATGGTACATAAAAAGTTTTCTGCTCTTAGAGAAACATAATGGTTTGATTATGGAAAACAAAGATGTGTAATACTTTCCTACTGTTTGGTGTTAAATAGTTATTTGAGTCACTTACTTGAGTTTCACTAACAACAAAAAAAAACTATGAAATGAATTTTGACTTGCAAGTAGGACAGCATTTGCAACAATTTCTGAAATGGCCCTAAGCACACTTCTGCCAAGTTCTCAGCATTGACGGTTATAAAATCAAAATATGCATAAATTCTGAAGGACACTGAAGATGCTCTTCTATTGTTCAGTGTTGAGTAGTCACAAGGTTTAATTCTCCATGTAAAGGTAAACAAGCACATTTACCTCGCTTGCATACAAATTTATCTTTATCTTTAATAAAAGATAAATTTATAGAAATTTCAGAATTTTTCTTTTTTTTTTTTCTGGTTTTGTATACCAGGTTACTTTTCATTGGTGAAAAACATTTTTTCATGCAATATATTCTAAATATTTTCTTTTCCCTCAGTCCTCTGGGACACTGCCTGCCTTGTCAGCCATCTACTCCATATCTTCTAATCTCCATTCTTTAGACAACAGATAGGCAAGAGAAAAACAAAATAAAACAAACAAAAAACCAGAAAAACAATAAAAAAGAAAGAAAGAAAGAAGGAAAGAAAGAAAAGAAAACACAAGAAACACATGCATACAAATATAAAAATACAAAACATATAATCGCTCTCTCTCTCTCTCACACACACACAGACACAACATACACACACACACACACCATGCAAATGCAAAATCAGAAACCGTAATATAAAAACAAAAGATCAGTAAGGTCAAAAATTCCCAAACATTCAATATAAGACAAACAAAACAAAAAATGAACAAATAAACAAAGAAATTAACCCTAAAAGTACCATTGATTTGATTCATATTGGCCATCTACATATATTATAGGGCTACCCTATCCTTAAGTGTGGTCCATATACCTAGTCAGACTCCACTGGAGAAAACTAATTTTTTCTTTGTAAGCAGTTGTCAGTCTGGTAGAGCTCTTTGGTTAGGGATGGAAACTCTTGTCTACTTCCCTCTCTCAGTGCTGGGACACCATCTGGTTTGGACCTGAGCAGGCCCTGTGTGTGCTGCCTGGGTCTCTGAGTGATCATATGTGCATCAGTTCTGTTGTGTCTAGAAGACACTGTTTTCTTGGTATTCTCCATCCCATCTGGCTCTTACAGTCTTTTCTGTCTCCCACTGCACACAGATCCCTGAGCCCCGATGGGAGGGGTTGGAAGAAAGCTTGCCATTTAGGACTGAGTATTTATTCCAAGGTCTCTCACTCTCTGCATATTGCCCAGTTGTGGGTCTTTGTATTGTTTTTATCTGCTGCAGGAAAACGTTTCTCTTACTATGGCTGACTGAGACACTTAACAATGGGTATAGCAAAATGCTGTAAGAAATAATTTTATTCCTGTGTTTCTTTAGCAGAACAATAGCATTTGGTTTTCCCCTTAGCCCATGGCCTACCTAATCTTGTTTTTTTTTTGTTTTTCCCATCCAAGCAGTATCAGAAATGTGTCCCATCTCATGAAGTGGGCCTTAACTCCACTCAGATAGTTGTTGATCACTCCCTCCATGTTTGTGCCTCTGTTGTGCCAGCATATCATTCATGCATGATGTAAACTACTTGTGGTCAGTAACCATGTTTAATTCACAAAAGCTCTCAAGATTTCTGTTTTAATTGATTTAGGAGAAAATGCTTATTGTTATTACTAAAACTCTCAAAAAATTAGCTTCTTGTAATGCCCAAATGCATTTTAGCTTCATATGATTTGGGGGAATGCTTTTATAAACAAATAAGAACAGGCAGGACAGGACTTGTTACCACAAGCCTCTAATCCTAGCACTTAGAAGGCTGATACAGGAAGATTCCAACTTCAAGGCTAACCTGTGCTACAAACTGAATCAGCAAGTACTTGTCCAGCATGGTGATAACTTGTCTTAAAAAATAAAATCCACAAAAACTAACAACAACAAAATAAGAGAGAGGAAAAAAAAAAAAAGCTTAAATCAAAAAGAACCTTTTGTGCCTTAAAGATTACCACTAAACACAATGCAAGCATATATTTTTATTACACCTGAATTTAATACCTCAAATATTTTCATTCTTTTCATAAGATACATAAGATTAGAAAGTTATGAATTCAGCCTAAGAACAAAATGTGCAGCAAACGTGATCGTTTATCCAGGCATGATGGTGCATTCACTCCTACAGTTCAGCCTTTGGAAAGCGGAGCCAAGAGGATCGAGAGTTTAAAGTCATCCCCAGCTGCCTACCAAGCTTGAGGCCAATCTGGGCTACGTGGGATCCCGACTTAAATAATAAATAAATACAAGTGTTAAAAACTAATTGCTTGTTGTATATCAAACATAGCAACAAAAAAGTCTTATCTGCATCAGAGTCATTGATTCTGAGTTTTAATGTTTGTATAACACACTTGTGTCACAGAATTCATTAACATGAAACCAATTTAAACTACCATTAGCTTTGTTTGAAGGTTCGTGAAATAACAAGCAATCTAAGTTTTATTATTGAAAATATATGAATTAGGTGGATTGAAGTGGGAGAAAGGCTTACAAATAGCCTTTCAAATGAAATGCTTTATGTCTGCTGAGAGTCTTCAAAAATAGTTTTGGTATATTGAAACTTTAAAATGTTATACCGACTCCAATGGTAGATATTTTGCTGGCTAGTTTTAAGTCAACCTGACTCGTGCTTGAGTCCTTTGGGAAGAGGGAATCTCAACAGAAAACAATGACATCACTAAATTGGCCTTTGAGCAAGTCTGCGATGTGTTTCTTGATTGGTGATTGATATGGGAGGGTGAAGCCCAGTGGGGACAATGTCACTCCTTAGCAGATGTTCCTGGGGTATAACAGAAAGCAGCCTTATGAAGCCTTGGGGAGCAAGCCAGTAAACATCATTTTTCTGTGGCTTTTATGTCAAGTCCTTCTTCCATGTCCCTGCCCTGCCCAGACTTCCTCTGTGATGGACTGTGATCCATAAGAAAAGAATAAACCTTTCTTCCCCAAGTCATTTTTGGTCATGGTGTTTTATCACAATAGAAACTCTAACTAAAACAGATATTCCTTGACCATCTTGATCATTTCTAAACAAAATAAAAGAACAAAGCATTACTGTATAACTAAACAGCAGATACAAAATATACATGTATGTGATATGACATGATATGATATATGATATGATGTGGTATATAGGTCCATTAGCGGGTCCATTTTTGAAGGCCAGAGGCCCATGTTGGTTGTCATTGTCTACAGCAGCTGCTCTCTACTTTACTTTTTGGTTGTGAGCCTAGCCTTTAATGGCTGAGCCATCTCTCCAGTCCCCCACTTTACTTTTTGAAGCACACTCTCTCACTGAAGCTGGAGCCAGCCATTTCCACTAGACTCGCTAACCAATGAGGTCCCCAGGATATGCCTATCGTTGACCAACTGTGGCTGCAGTTGTATGCTGTCATATCCAGTTTTCATGGAGGTGCTAGAAGTCCAAATTCAAAACCTCACCCTTGCACACAAGTATTTACACACTGAGAGTCTACCTCCCCACCCATGAAATACTGACTTCAAGAGTTCTGTGAGAAGAGCTGTGTATGGAGGTGGTAGGTGGGAAACAGAAAATATGGAAGTTCTGATGTAATTTGAAAAGAAATAATGAATAAGATAAGCAAAGAGTGAAGTAGAAGCCATGTACATTCACCAACATCACTGTGTGGCCTGCCACTAATTAATAGCCAACCTTTATTAGGAGCAATGCATATACTGGAAACTGTATTTAAAATGTGTATTTGCTCTCATATAAACTTTCTGTCAATTCTTATAATACTTCTATGAGATAGGCTTCTCTTTTTCTTACTTTGTGGAAATAAAGCAAAATTGAATCACTGAGAGGTTATATAATCATGCTAACACTATTAATAAGAAGTGAGCCTGGGCACGAACTAGCCCAGTGTAATTCCAAAACCCTCTTTCTTCATTAATGACTTTAAAAAAAAAAGCAAATTAAATTTTATGGATGAAGAAGAAAAACTAGCAGAATCTAAGTAACGTTTGTTTTAACCATGGTGATTGAATTAACTCATCAGCATTTGCTGAGAATTCATGAATTGTTAATGGGCTTGTGGCAAGACTACCACCTTTGCTGATGCCGACAGGAATAGAGCTCTTTAATTTAACTCCAGGGTATTTAAATTATTTGGCTTCTCAGAAGCTTCCTTTAATAGGCTTTGACCTGGACATTGGCCAGGAGCCTTCAACAACAAACATGTCCACCATCCTAAGAAATCATTTCTTCTAATATCAAGAAGCAGATCGGAAAAAGATTATTACTAAGTATATATTGCTGTATTGATCCAGATAATGGGTCTTGCAAATTATTACTGGTGGGTACATACCAATAGAAAAGTAGACAGGAATAAAAACAAGAAAGCCCTTCTCATCTGACTCTACAGAACTATAGATGTAATATAGTCTGACTTCTTTCTCTATGTTGGCCCATTTTTAGAAAACACTAATGGAACCAAATAGCCCAAGGGCACTATTAGAAAGCAAATATGGCTGACACTCTAATTAGAAGCAATTTGAACTGCACAACTTACACTGTGACCTAAACCACCTCATAAAATTGAATTGAAAACACAAGAAAGAAATAATAACTGGTATGTATAGGTACCCATCAATACTTACATCATTGGATGCTGATCATGTAAGAAGTAGGCAAAATTGCATTTTTAGTGTTTCAGGGAAAATATAAATAAATAAGAAAAGGAAAGAAGATGAAATGTGAAAACAAGGACCTATTAACTTTAATATCCATTCTTTCTCACACAAAACATCTATTTTATCAAGCAGAGGAGTAAGAAGTTCTCAAATTATCTTCCCTCCCTTCTCCGTTCCTCTCTCCCTCCCTTCTTTCCTCCCTCCTTTCTTTCTTTTCTTTGTTCTTTGTCTGTCTTTACAGCTTAGTGTCTTTCTGTAATTCTATATGTTTTGTATAATTCTTTCTCATATTTGTGTCATTAACAGTAATTTTTGTTCATAATAAATACAAATACAATGGACTTCTAATAAATTCTTCGGCTTCATAATCAGCATTTCAAGTGACTTTACAGCTTTTCTAAACATGTGTTTTTCAAAGTAAAACCTAGAACTTACTACTTGAGGCAGGATAAATTGCAACAATTAAGAAACAAATACATATTTCCAGAGTCGTACAACTCAAAACAAACCAAGTGGAAATCTTGTTGAAATAAGAGGCTTGCTAACCTTGCTTGCTGACAGTATTTTTGTTTTATTGTTAGTCATCTTGGAAAACTTATAAAGAAATATCCATGGTCATTCTATTCTAATTCTTTGTTACAGTACAGAGTGTTATGTTTACATTTTCTGCCTAGACGTGTGTGGTTCACTGAACATCTGTATGCAGAACCCTGGCTCCTGATAGGACAACATTCAGAGTTCAATTAGCTTCTGTTGTTGAAGGAAATGGCAGCCTTGGATTTATCCTATTAATTTCAGGTCAGCAGCAAGACAATGTTGATAGTTCATTTAAAAATCCATCTTCATTCACATTTCTTTACTCTGGGTTTTTATTTAGCTGTTGTTGTTTGTTATGGTTTTTGTTTTGTTTTGTTTCTGAGACCAAGGGTCTCTGAATATATAGGCTGGCATTCAAGTCCTGATCCTCCTGCCTCAGCTACCACAGGTATTATTATCTATGGTATTCTGTTATTTGTAGTAGGGTACATTAATATAAATTATCTAGCCAGACTTCATGATTCAGCCATACAATCCCAGCTCCTGGGGGATAGGCGCTAATTTAGGAGTATTACAAATTCAAGGCTAGCCTGGGCAACTTGGTGAGACCCTATCATGAAGTAAAAAGCAAAAGGAAATTTGAGAATGCTCCTCAGTAGTTGAGAACTTGTTTATCATACAGAAAGTCCTAGGACCAAGTTCCAAAAGTATATTTTTAAAAGTTGCTAAGACTTGGAGATGGGAAACAAAAATAATTTTTTCAGTGTAATGTGGGCGGTGTGTCAAAGGCCCATTGAGAATTTACTCCATTTTACTGTTGGCTAGAAGCCAGATAAGTGTGGATAACATGTTTCTTCTCTCTCTCCCCTTCCCCTCTCTCCTTCATTAATTTTACTCTCTCCCTTCTTCCTCTTCATCATTTTTCTCTTGAGAGAGTGTTTTGCTGTGTTGCTGAGGCTGGCCTCGGCCTTATGAGCTCCAAGAATCGTTTTTAGCAGTGGATTTACTGACATGACAGGTCGGAGCCACCAGTTAACGTTTCCCAAGATCTCTCTCTAATAGAAATGAGAACTACAGAGAACACGATTTCAATGTCCTGTGGGACCTTACATAATTTATGTCTAACATCCTACTTTATGTTTCCTGGCTCCCAAAACTATGAAGTTTCTTTTGACTGTTGGTTTACCTCTCCCTCCCTTCCCCCTCACTCTCTCTTCCTGACCTCTTTTACAAGGCCTTCTTATGTAGCCCTTAAACTTGCATTTCTCTTCATGCCCCCCCCCGAAGTTCTGAGATTACAACCTGTTTGTTGGTAACATTTCTTAAATAATTGTTAAACATGTTTTATCATCTTACTATGCCTATAATTAATGATTTAATGTACATGTGACAACCTTTGTTTTCCAATTTTCCTTTAAAAATAAGGTCTCATTACATATCTCAGGCTACAGTGAAGCTTATAGTGGCTCAGGCTGGCCTTGAACTCATGATCTTCCTTTCTCAGCCTTCCATAGACTGGGCTTATATGTGAATACCACCATGCTGACATGCAAGTATTTATTCATTATTTGTGTGAAAATCATCTTTAAATTTTTTGAAATCATATTTTGGCAGTAGACCCATGATTCAGAAACTAAACTCAATAATTATCACAATCAGAGTGATGCGACTGTAACGAGTAATAAGAAAAGAGTATTCTGTGATTAATTTAGCATCCCTTGATTTAGTACACTTTTTATTTTCTTAGAATTGCCTGTGATGTTGTATATTTAAACAGTTTAGCTATTTATTTCTGTTTATAACAAGCTTTTATAGCCAGACACTACAATACTGGACTATGTGCATCTTTCGGGATATTAAATGAGTATGTATTATGTACTGGATATTCTCAATGCTTATTTTGTAATGACACAGACCATATAGTAAGCTGACATGTTCAAATTGGTATTGCTGAATAAATGTCACACAGTTTCAACAGAATAAAATGGAAGAGAGGATTGGTGAGACTGGTCAGTGGCGGCAGGGGACACGGTCCTGTGTCGCCTTCTGTGGCAGCCTAAGTTTGCTCAGGGACTCAGGTAAACCCAGGTTCTTGACTTCAACACAGAAAAGAATTTCAGAATGAGTTGGAATGAAGCAGAGTTAGAGTTTATTAAGAAAAGATTTGCGAAAAGGTTTAAACACAAACGCAAGCAGGAATTTAAGGGAAGAGACGAGGTGCTTAGGAAAGGACATGGAGGCCCCAACCCAACGTGGTTTCCCAAGAGACAGCTGTGCTTGAGTGGATTAATGTCTGTGTATGATTTATTATCCATGATTTTCTGCATGAATTCCATGCATTTTTAAAAATCCATGTAGCTGCATGGATTCTACAGTTACATTGTTCAAAAAGTTTCTAAGGAATGCTTTTTTTTTTTTTAATAGTAAATTATATCATAGGTTAGTTCTGAGTTGCACCGGACAGGATTATAGGCTGACAAGGGGCTGACAGGATCTTTACTAGGCTAAAAGGGAACTAAAGTTTGTTTGGTCTTATAAAGTTCATAATTCTGTTTGGGAAAGTCTTCAGAAGTTTCAGATTTCGAGCTGGGAAAGGAGTGAGCGTAAGTAGGAAGGTCACAGAGAGCCAGGCCTTAAGCAGGGTTCACTCCTATTTTAACATTCCTATTTGACACATCTGTATGCAAAAAGAATATTTTCTCCTGACAAATTTTGCTAAACATGATGATATTCCTAACTTTCAGTTTGTGAGAGGTTTCAGTACAATTCCAGGTGAGAGAGTCCCTATTTATTTATTTATTTATTTATTTATAATTTATTTAACTTCCCTCGTGTTTCTATCCAGCTTCCAGTTGTAATGCTTCTCACACATGTGTGCCTCCGTGCTCTGACTTGTTTGAAGAATCATTTAAGGTGGTAAGAACAATGACAACCTTGCAAATACCGAGACTCAAGTAGCAAATAGTAATTTCAAGCCAAGTGAAAGAATAAAGCAAATACTGTCATTAACAAGTGACACGTACTGACACATATGATCAACGCTCCAAATTTACCAACTGAACACAGTGAAAATCAAACACTAACGAATTTTCCTATGGTTCCACACACTCATGAAAATAAAAACACTGCATGAAACCTTTCCTTTCTTTCTAAGCCCATAGCAATACACACTATACTATACCATGTTATACACATATAACATGGATTACTGAGATACCCTTCTGTTGAGATCTGCCATCCAAAGCTTTTTTTAAGATCCCCCCTTTTTCCTTTAAAATATCTTGCAAGGATAGAAGTGACAGTAGAGAATTACATATGATAAATGGCCTAACATTATTGCCAATAAAATCAATTATTTGAAAGCAGTCTAATTAATCTTCCAAGCATTATTTCCAGATAACCCAATACGTTATTTAATCCATGGATCTCAAATATGAGCCATTTACAACACGAAGAACTAGGGACACATGAGATGACTCAATGGCTCAGTGAGGAAAGGTGCCACTTTTTTAGACCCAACAACCTGAGTTCAATCTCAGGAACCCATAGGTAAGAATTGAATTCTGCAGGCCAGGCAGTGGTGGCATACGCCTTTAATCCTAGCACTTGGGAGGCAGAGGCAGACGGATTTCTGAGTTCGAGGCCAGCCTGGTCTCCAGAGTGAGTTCTAGAACAGCCCAGACTACACAGAAAAACCCTGTCTCGAAAAACCAAAAAACAAAAAAAAGAAAAAAGAATTGAATTCTGCAAAGTTGTCCTCTGGGTGTCTGACTGCCCCATGTGTTCTGTGGCATACTAATACACACACACACACACACACACACACACACACACAAAATAAAGCAAAATTCTGTTAAAATAAATAAAGACATGACCTAACGCATAAAATGTATTTCATTAAATAGTCCCCTATAACGCTTACTTCAAATAAACAATTGTTTTAGGCCTAAGGAACAAACTTGTACAGTTTTACACATTTGGTGTTTTTTTTTTTTGTTTGTTTGTTTTCACAAAGATGATTTTTCTAGTGACTTGTTTTTATGCTAAAAGCATGCCAGGAGTACTCATAACCCTTTTTCAATTGAACTAAATATTTTTACATTTTTATTACAAGGTTGATTTTCATGACTCCACTGATTAGAAAGCTCTCAAGTGGCATTTCCTTACTTCTCTCCTTTTATCTCACAAATGTAGTTGACTAATGAGCCACACAAAGGCTAATGAGAAAATTCTGGTAACTTAAAATCAACGAGGAGCCAGGAAGAATAAAGGTATCAGATAGAGTCAATGTGCTATTCTTCACCCATCTCACAGTGTTAATGGTTTCCTCCTCAGCAACTTGTGTGACACATACCTGAGAAAATGGTGAAATAAGGAAACGTCCTGAAAGCGGCTCAAAGATGGAGAAAAAAGAAGTCGTATTTGTGCGTATGGTCATAGCCTTTTACATGATGCTGCTCTAGAATAGGAAGAATCAGGGTAGCCGGACAGTGGTGGCGCACGCCTTTAATCCCAGCACTTGGGAGGCAGAAGCAGGTGGATTTCTGAGTTCGAGGCCAGCCTAGTCTACAGAGAGAGTTCTAGGACAGCCAGGGCTACACAGAGAAACCTTGTCTCAAAAACCCAAAAACAAAACAAACAAACAAACAAAAACACCAAAAAAAAAGTAAGAACCAGGGTTACTCTGTAGGAAACCTAGATGACTGTAATGGTCTAGACCCTGGTTGGAGAGATAAGATATGAGTACAAAGAAAATCAATATCTTGATTGATTCTATTTAGTCACTTGATAGGAAGCCCAGAAAGGTCTTTCTGCTAATATCAGTACTTTTAATACCAGTTGCCTGTAATCAATGATTTTTTTTTTTTTTTGCAAACACACTTCTGACAAAGTATGAATAAACATTATTAAAAGTTGGAAAATTCACTTGATAGTAACTCTAATGACCTATTGTCTCACTCTTCCTGTTAGAATATAAGGAATAGTCTGCATGGTCTGATTATGTACATCAATGTAAATGAAAAGATGCTGTTGATTAGGCTTGAGTAGCATGATACGGCAACTATTAAATCAAATTCTTTTCAAAGGAGAGTCTATTGAACACCGATAGTTTTAGAAGTGTCAGTCTAGATCCTTTTCTCTGAAGCACAATCATGCCACTAAGATGTCACTTGACACAAATGACCTTTTCATAGAATTGTTAGTTTTAATAATTTACTAAAACAGAGCTTCTGGCATACCTTAGAAGCTCTTTGGAAGGCCAATTGGCCTTGTCTATGACAAGGGGAAGCAAGAATCTGCATATACCCTAAGATCAAGTACATTGCTAACAAAGATCCAGAGAACAGGGCATTCAGTTCAGACTGCATAAATGTGGAGTGGAGCAGAGATAAACTAAGACCTACTACATTTGATTGCTATGGTGTTTGGGCTGACTTGCATAAGATCTGTTGTCTTTCTTTTACTAGCTCTACGCTGTATGGTCAAAGGCCATGTACTTTTTCTATGGGTTTTGTTTTCACTGTAGGTTGTGGAATAGAGTTTGTGCCGGTGCTAAAAAGGGAAGCAATTTGGGAACAGATGAGTAGGGGTATCTTCAACCACAACTGGGATGACAGGGAATGAAGACATGACAGACAGACATACAGAAAAGCTGAGATTGGGTAGGCAACAGTAATCTAACAGAGGAGAACATTAGCAGCCTGTAAACTGAGCCAGTTTTTACATACCAGTGAGAGAGAAGGCGTGTTTATTGTATGTGGTTGAATTAGCAGAAGGCACGTTAGCTAGTCTCAGTAGGTCTTTGGATGGGAGCTGTTTTAGGTTGAGGTCATCGTGGTGGAGGAAGTTACGATTGACATTTTTTTAAATACACTAGTTTTGCCTAAGGAACATGGACTTAGACCAGGGAAGGCTCTGCTGTCTCTCTGAGCCAGAGCTGAGGAAAGCTTTACCATTCCAATGGGTCTGAGGCTCTGGGGTCCTTGACATGGCCACATTCATGTCATTAATACACATCCACCTAGGACTTCATCTGTTCCAAAGAGTGGGGCACACACAATCAATGGGTTGATCATAGAGCTGTAAGCATACCACATTTTATTACTGCTGAAAGCTATTCATGAAGCACTTGGATGGGTATTTTGGGTATACCGCGGTGCATTCTACTTTGGCCTTCTACCACTGTCAGTCTGTTATTGCTTGTTAATGTGTTCTCATTTTTAGGCACAGATGAAGTACTCTTATTTTCAGTTCTTATAAGATCTCTTTTGTAGTTTTTTTTTTTTAACTTAATAATTAAATTAGTGCTCCCAACAAAACCACATTTAGAGGAGCTGGGAGATCCCTCAACCTGAAAAGTCCTAGTCATATAAGCAAGAGAACCTGACTTTGGATCCCTGGCATCCACATAAAGAGCCAGGCACTACGGTGTACCATCTATGATCCCAGGAGTAGAGAGATGGAGACAGGAAGATCCCTAGGTATCCCTGGCCATTCTACATAGTCAAGCCAATGAGTTCCAGGTTTAATGAGAGGCCCTGTGATCTCACACACAAATAACTTGAGAGTGGTGGTATACACCATTAATCCCAGCACTCAGGAGGCAGAGGCAGTCCAATCTCTAAAGTGGAGAATGATCAAAAAGGATACTCAACATCAACCTCAAGCCATCACACACATGTACACAGATAAACATGTCTGTATGTGTGGACATAACACATATATGAACAAAGAGGTTTACAGGTTATATAACGGCAATAATAAATCTTTGGGAGTAAAATTAGTTTTTATGCAAATCTTTAAAGAAAGAAGGGATGTTTAATGTTCTTTAACTTAATGTGAAAGAAAATTTTTAGCCACGTGTGCCAATGTTTAACAAAAGCAGAGGGATTTCAAATAACTTAGGGATGTAGCCCAACATCTTAGAAAAGTAATAACAGATTAAACTCAATAATAGAAGAAAAAATTAATAAATATTATAGCAGAAATAGTAGAAATTAAAAGAACACAGAGGAGCAACTAAATGGAATTTGGTTCTTGAGAAGGTGAACAAAGTACTAACACTTTAGCTAAACTAATGAACATACAGAGGAGGATGCCAGTAAATAAAACTAGGGACAAGAAAGAAGTGGCAGGGATGGTGGTACACACCTGCAACACCAGAAGACTGGACCCAACTTGAAAAAAATCTAGGACTAGATATATTCACTGCTGAATTTTCATCAGACCTTAAAGATGAAATAGTATCAATAGTGCCAAATTATTCCACGCATATAAAAGGGAGAAACCACTCCAAACATGAATACTTGAGAAGAACCTAGCAAAAAACAGTAGAAAAACAAAGCCTATTCTCTCCAAAGAACAGATATACAGAGCATGCAGAAGCCCTCCATAAAATACTTACAAATTCAATTAAACAGTGAATTTCAAAGATTGTTTACCATAACCAATCCAAATTCCTTCCATATGGAAGAATTAGTCAATATTTGCAAATTAGTAAACATTTTCATGTTTACTTGATACACCAGTAAACACACTGGTAAAACCAAGAATAAATTTACAAGATAATCTCAATGGATTCAGAAAATGCCTGTTGGGTATTAGGTACAGAGTCTCAGAATACAGTTTCAGCTAGCATTGAACTTGGTATCCTCCTGTCTTAGCCCCCTGAGTGCTATGAATATGAGCATATAGCACTAAATCTAGCTAGGAAAGCCCTTAGATAACATTCAACATTCCTTCATAATTAAACAGCACACAAATAGTTTGGGAATAGTGTTGCATGCCATTAATCCCAGCACTCAGGAGGCAGAGATAATTGGATCTCTGTGAGTTCTGCAGCTACCTCAACTAGGGACAAAAAGAAAGATAAGGTATACAAACATAAAAGGAGGACATATATGTCTCTCCTGCTTGCATATTGTATGATTCTACACATCAAAATATGATATCTACCAGAAGACTCTCTGAACTCATCAATATAATCAACAGAATATCACAATACAAAACAAACTCACAAACAAACACCAACCAAGCAACCAAGCAACCAAACAAACAAACAAACAAGCAACCAACCAACCAACCAACCAACCAAACAAGCAAGCAACCAACCAACCAAACACACAAACAAATAACCAACCAACAAAACAAACAAACAAATGTTCTCCCTTCCTTCCTTCCTTCCTTCCTTCCTTCCTTCCTTCCTTCCTTCCTTCCTTCCTTCCTTCCTTCTGTATTTTTTGAGACAAGTCTTACTCTGTAAGTCAGGATGGCCTTGAACTTGTGACAATCCTGCCTTGACTGTTAAGGTTACATGAGTGAGACCCACACATGGTTGATATTTTTTGCTCCGTTGTTTTCTTTCTCCATTGATTAGGGTAGCCATGAAATCAGGTTCTACCTTATTCTATCCTGTACTACTATCACAGGCTTGTGTGACCATGCTCAGATAGCAGCTTTTTAAAATAAACTCACTGGAAAAGAAATCAAGAAACCAATCCCACTTACAATAGTCTCTAAAAGAAAACAGAAAACTTGGGAGAGATCCTAATAAGGAAATAAAAAACCTTGACAACAAAAACTGTGTACGTATTATTAGGAGAAAAGTCTCATTGATATAACAAGTTAAAGTGAATGGGGAAGTGAGTAAGGGAATTCTATTAGCCCTCAACTCTACATAAAGGAATATAGGCAACTAAAGAATGTGAAAATGGGAGAAATAGTCATTCAAAGGAAAGACTATACTAATTAATTATCCAATACCACAGTCATTGCTAAAAACATGCATGCAAGTAAAATTATACAGACTGAGAAGCGCGTATTTATATGTTTTAGGAATATATAGCACACATACACACATATATGTATTAACAGAATTAAAAAAGAAGCCATGAAGTTGAAAGAACACAAGAGACGGGTGGTGGTGGCACATGCCTTTAATCCCAGCACTCGGGAGGCAGAGGCAGGTGGATTTCTGAGTTCGAGGCCAGCCTGGTCTACAGAGTGAGTTCCAGGACAGCCTGGGCTATCCAGAGAAACCCTGTCTCGAAAAAAAACAAAAACAAAACAACAACAACAAAAAAAGAAAGAACACAAGGAGTATATGGGGGTGGTTGGAAGAAGGAAAGGAAAGGGGCAAATGACTTAATTACATTATAATCTTAAAATAGAAAAGAAATAATTTTTTTAAAACCTACATATTGAGCCAAGCATGGTGGCACAGACCTTTAATTCTAACATTCAAGAGTCAGAGCCAGGTGGATCTCTATGAGTTTAAGGCCAGCCTAGTCTACCTACTGAGTTTCAGGACATTCAGGGCTACATAGTGAGACTCTGTCTCAAAAACAACCAAATCGAACAAAAACAACAACAAACAAACAAATCTATATACTGAATACATCAAAGAAAATACAAGAAGCTGGGAAAAATGAGAATATCTTCCATGTTCACAGACTCAGAGAACCAATATGGACATATTCCAAGTGTATATACTTCCAAAAGTAAATTACAGATTAAATGTAATATCTATCATCATACAATGGCATTACTGATAAAACTAGAAAAAATATTCTAAAATTCATATAGAGCCAAAAGATCATAACTATTCAAAACAATCATGAGCAAAAGGAGCAAAAAATGCTGGCAGCATCTCTACTTGTGACTTCCAATTAAACTACAGAGCCATAATAAGGTCAGCATGGCACTGGCACAAAGACAGACAATGCTGACCATGGGACAGAAGACCCAGAAATGAATCTCTGCATTTATCAACTGATTTGATGAATTACAAAATCCTATTGAATAATTCAGGGACATGAAAACAGAAGAGATGCTATCTTTGAGGAAGGAGAGCAATAAGAGGTGACAGGGGGACCAGAGAGGGCACGGCAAATGTGAATGTGAGCAAAGCACACTGGTCCACATGCTTGATGATATCGCCAAGAAACCCATCATTTGGGATACCTAATGAAATATCAGCATGCACACACACACACACACACACACACACACACACACACACACCACACACACACACACACACACACACACACACACACTCACACACACACCAGGTAGATGTACTTTAATGAGGTAAGTTCCATAACACATTACATTCAGGTGCCACAATTCTCTCCAAAACATTCTAAAAGCAGTCCTCTGTCTGGAATAACAGAAATGTTTTAGTACTCACCTCTATTCTCAAACAGCAAAGGTAAAGTTAGTTTGTAGAAGGAAGCACTCATGTTTGAAAGTGCTGTCTAATTGAGTGGCAGACAAAGTGATGAAGCAGAGAAAGATTTGATAAAATAGGATATACCCACCTCTCATGAGGAGAGGAAAGAAAGGTGACTTAAGAGAGAGCAGCACAGAGGGCAGGAAGAAAGAGGCAGTTTTACCAGGAGAATTTTACAGACAGGTCAAAGAGAGAACAACCTAGATGCAGGTAGAGACAGAATGAACCAGAGAATGAGAAGGAGTCAGAAGATTAGAATAGATTGTCACAGTTATTTTGAAGCCAAGTAGAACAAAAAGTCAGAGATCGAGAGAGAAGCCAGATTGAATCAGTCAGCTTAGAGAGTTGAACCACCCAGCCAGAACTTTGAAAGAGCTAGAAATGGTGAGTTTATACAACAGTAAGTCTCAGATGCTAAAAATCTAGGCCTAGATTACATTGTACAGAGGCTGGAAGCTTCCAGGACTAGACCTAGGTTAGCAGACTGAGCCAGTAATCCTCAGAGACAACAGTCATATCAGGTGAATAAGAGTTACATTTACAATATATTTGTATATATATTAATATACATTTGTTTCATATATATATTAAATTGTGTTACATAGTAGAGAAAGAACATGATATTTGTCCTTTGCCCTTCCATTTCCTCTCCTATAGCCTCTACTCTTCTTTTCAGATCATTTTTTCTTCCTATGTATTTTTTCTACTTTCATAAAATATGGACTATATATTATAAAATATGTTTTTATGTAATATACATATATATCTCACATATATTACATACATATGATGAAGGTAGAAAATGAACTATTGGGTATGTGTCTCACACCTCCAATATCAATAATAAGATGTCTGAGGCAGAGAGATTGCAGTGAATTCAAGGCCAGACTTGAACTACCTACATAATGAGTTCCAGGCCAGGATAATGATACAATCTCAAACAAACAAACAAACAAAAAATTTGAATACAAAAAAAAATAAAAAATACTTAGATATATATGTGTGTGTGTGTGTGTGTGTGTGTGTGTGTGTGTGTGTGTGTAAGATGGGGGAAGACATTTGTCTTTCTGCTTCTGGCTTGTTTCTTTTACTGAGATGATTGGCAGTTACTTTCAGTTTTCTACAAAGGACATAATTTCATTCTTACAGCCAGAAAAACAAAAAACAAACCTTTCTTCTAAGTTCCCATTTTCTTTATCCATTTGTGTGTTTAATTAGCATCTAGGCTGATTCCGTATATATTGGTTATTGGGAATATTGCAACAATATAAATGGCTATACAAGTGTCTCTATAGTGTGCTCACTTATAATCCTGTGTATATAAAAGGAGTGTGTTGTGGTGGTGCAGGGGCCTAAAGGGATGAGAGAGAATGGGAAACAGCTTTGTAGGCAGGTAAATCTCTCTCTCATTGTCTCTTCTCTCTGTCTCTGTCTCTCTCCTGTCTCTGTCTCTCTCTTCTTCTCTCTCTCTCTCTCTCTCTCTTCTCTCTCTGTTGTGTGTGTGTGTGTGTGCATGCGAGCTGATCAATACTCTCTGCTTGTGTGAATGTGCCAACCAACCACATCTCTCCAGTTATCCTTACTTACCTTTCTCTTCTCATTCTGGCCACTAATGCCTAATAATTGAAGGCATTTAATCAGAACATATGTAGCCACGTATGAGAGACAAACGAGCCAAAGATGCATAAAAACTTCAACCCTCCAACATTTGGGGCTCTAATTTTTTGGAAAATAATTTGTTAGAAGCCTGCAGGCATAGCAAATTGCTCCTTGGTAAAAGTAGCCTTGGGGCCCTGTGTTGTGGACTAGAAATCCTGCTATACTGAGGTGGAGCATTGGTCATTATGGCCCTTTCTCTTCCTTCCTTTCTTTCTTTCTTTCTTTCTTTCTTTCTTTCTTTCTTTCTTTCTTTCTTTCTTTCTTTCTTTCTTTCTTTCTTTCTTTTATTTATTTGAATTACCTCTAGATGAATGTCCACAGAGGCTGAGCTAGTTTCCCTTCCCCCCAGCAGTGTCTGATACTTCCTTTTTTGTTCACATTTTTGCTAGCATTTGTTGCTATTTGTTTTCTTCCATTTTTATTAAAAAAAGTTTTACACAGTATCTTCTGATAATGTTTTTCCCTCTCCCAACTCCTCCCCAACTCTCACTTGCCCAACTCCATGCCTTTTCTTTCTTTTTCAATCTTCAGAAAATAAACAGGCAAACAATAAAAAACAAGCAAACCAGAGTAAAAACAAAACAATGAAACAACACAAGAAACACACACATGCATGCACATACTCATGTAAGCACACACATATGCATGCGCACACACATGCATGCACAGATACACAAACAAAAATAAAACTCATAAAAATACAAAATCAGAAACCACAATATACAAGCAAAGATCAGGAAGATAAGAAATGGGCAACAGAATATGAGACAAAAAGTCTACAAAAACGGCACTGAATAAGGCCGTTCACCTTTGGATATGCGGCCTATACTGCAGTGCAGTTAATATATTCAGTGAGACTTCATTGGAGAAAACTAACTTTTCGTTTGCAAGAGAATGTTGATTGCAGGTATCTATGGACCTCACGTCCACTTCCTCATCTTAGTGCTGGGACACCATCTGACCTGGACCTGTGCATTCTACCACAGTCTCTGAATTCTCATATGGATATCAATCCTGTTGAGTCTGTAATACATTGTTTCCCAGGCTATCTATTTCTTACAATCTGTCTGCCTTCTCTTCCACATAGTTCCCTGAGCTCTGACAAGAAGAGTTTAATGAAGACATCCCATTTGTGACTGAGTGTTCCAAAGTCTCTCAGTCTCTGTACATTGTCTAGAATGGGTCTCTGTATTAGTTCTCACCTACTATAAGAGGAATCTTCTCTGATGATGGCTGCTTAAGACACTGATCTACGGTATACCACACTGTCCTTAGAAGTCATTTTATTCTGTGTTCCTTTAACAGAACAATAGTATTTGGTATTCTTCTTGGCCCATGGCCTAACTAATCTCAGGTTCTTGGCCACTAGAGCAGTTCCAGGAGTAGAGTTCATCTCATGGGTCGATCCTTAAATCCAGTCAGTGAGTAGTTGGTTACACCAACAACATGTTTGCCAGTATTGTACAAGCATGTCATGCATGCAAGTTAACATTGTATATTACAGAGTTTATGACTTGGCGAGTGTTTACCTTGCTCCCCCGAAATGCAAAGAATTTCCGAGTACCACTAATTCTAGTCAATAGTGGTAAAAGCTGTAGTTAGGCACAAACTCAACTTCTTCATGTTCAGCGAGATATGTAAGTATTATCTTCAGCAATAGGGTTGTACCAGCCGTTTGTGGAGATCAACAAATAGCCTTCTTTACAATAACCTGGGTATTTGGGCGTGTCCACAGGGCCCCTTTGGTCAATGACTCATCCAGACGTAGCTCATTCCTGGACTTCTGACTTGGTTGTGATTGGACTTCCCTACAGTTTTAATTTATATTTAGCAATAGGTAAGCATGGTGAATATTTTTTTGTTGTTGTTGTTTGACATATTTATTGTCATTTGCATCTCTTCTTTTGAAATAAAAGCTCCAAAACTTGACATTTCTGTTAAATTAATTTGCCCATATTTATTGATTGGTTGATTTGTCCTATGGGTTTTGTTTTTTGTTTTTGTTTTTTTTTTGTTTTTCGAGACGGGTTTCTCTGTGTAGTCCTGCTGTCCTGAACTCACTCTGTAGACAGCTGCTCGAACTAGAAATCCACTGCCTCTGCTCCAAGTGTGGATTAAAGGCGTGCGCCACACGCCCGGCTTTTTAACATTTTTTTTTTTTTTTTTTTTTTGGTGTTTGTACACCTATTGTGTCAAGAACTTGGAAGTAAAGCTAAAACTGAGGCAGCTGAAGTCTCATGCAATAGCCAACTTTATTCATAGCATCAGACAATTGATATCATGAGGACATTCTGAGGGTTAGTAAGGTCATGAACAAAGTTTAGGCTTATACAGTCACAAGGACAAACCAAAACATCATTCTGAATGTGAATGTGGAAGATAATGAATAATATATGCTAAAAACCCACATCTATTATTACATCTGGAGGGACAAGAAATACATTCCAAGAAAAACCTGTGCGTTGGAGGAATAGAGATTTTTTTTGTTGTTGTTGTTTGTTTTATTATTTTGGTTTTTGAGACAAGGGTTTCTCTGTGTAGCACTGGCTGTCCTGGAACTCACTCTGTAGACCAGGCTGGCCTCGAACTCAGAAATCCGCTTGCCTCTGCCTCCCAAGTGCTGGGATTAAAGGCGTGTGCCACCACCGCCCAGAATGGAATAGAAATTATAAGAATCTTGTTTACAGAGTTTTCTCAAAAAGCCCTCAGAAATCTCCATTTTGAGTTGATTTTTGTACAAGGTAAGAAATAAGGGTCTCGTTTCCTTCTGTTACTTGTGTTATACAGGTTTCCCAGCATCGTCTTCAGTTCAAGAGTCTGTCTTTTCATCCATCTGTGGTTTTTTATATGTTTGACAAAATTTGGGTGCTCATAGCTACATGAGATTTTTTGTTGTTGTTGTTGTTTTTAATTCCATTAGTTCATATGCTTACTTTTATTCCTTTACCATACTATTTACATTACTGTGTTTCCAGTATAATTTAAAGTCAGATACTGTCACGTTCTGTGCTGCTACCGGAGACCAGGATGATGTCTGTGGTCTATGGTGCTACTGGAGGCCACATTAATGTCCATGGTCTGTGCTGCTACTGTAGGCCATGTTGATGTCCATGGTTGTGATGGTTTGTATATGACTGGCACAGAGAGTAGCACTATTTGTAGGTGTGGCCTTGTTGGAGTAGGTGTGTCACTGTGGGCATGGGCCTTAAAATCTTTGTCCTAGCTTCCTGGAAGTCAGTCTTTCACTAGTAGCTTTCAGATGAAGATGAACTCTCAGCTTATGTCTGCACCATGCCTGCCTGAACACTGCAGTTCTCCCAACTTGATGATAATGGACTGAATCTCTGAACCTGTAAGCCAGCTCCAATTAAATGTTGTCCTTTATAAGACTTGCCTTGGTCATGGTTTCTGTTCACAACAGTAAAACCCTAAGACAGTGGTCCTTATTAACCTTATTGATGTCCATGATCCATGATGCTGCTGGAAACTGTATTGATATCTGTGATCTGAGCTACCACCAGAGGCAATGTTGAGATCCATGATCCATGTTGCTCCTGAAGATTATGTGGAAGTCCATGGTCTACTGATGCCAACTGCTGTGGGCAAGAAAGCTTCTTTTCAATGCTATTGATAATTGCAGATCTAAGAATGAGAGATGTTGAAGTCTTCTGTGAACCCCACCCCCCAAAAAAAGCCATTCCAGACAGGAAGCTATTGAAATTCTTAAAAATTGTGAGAAAGATTCTGAAGTGTAGCTCTTCACAGTTGTTGGTTACTGATAGAGGGGAGAGGAGAGGGCTCAGCTTTCTTTAAGTGGGTAACCACTGAGAGTTTGACCATGTTCCAGTGAGTATATAGACAACACAAATTGGACTTGGATTGTGATTTTTGTTGTTGTTGGTGGTGGTGATGGTTTTGGATTTTTTTGCAGGGAGTGTCAAAGGATGGAAAGGTGAATCTGGGAGGAATAAGAAATGAGTGTGATTGAGATGTATTACATGAGATTCCCAAATAACTAAAAATATTATATTGAAGAGGGATAGTCAGAATGGATCTTTCTGCTTAGGATTGCTTTGACTACTTGGTGTCTTTTGTATTTCTATGTATGTTAATATGGTTTTCTTTTGATTTTCTGTCTTAAATAAACATTGTTAATGTTGATTGTTAACTTGATAGGATTTGCCATCTTATGGAAACAGATCTCTAGGTATGTCTGTGAGAGTGAGAAGACTCACAGTGATAGTAGGCAATACCTCCTGTCACTGGAATAGGAGCACTTTTGTAAGCAAGGGTGCAATGAATCCATTGAACTAGACTATGGATTAAAAGAAAGGTTTATTGGAACTGCCAAAGTCACCTGTTAGGGCATATAGAGAAGCAAAATGTCAGAAAAGCAAACAGATTTTATAGTAGAGTAAGATGGGGTCTTTGATCTGATATAGGCTGTTCAGATTGACTGGTAAATAGATGCTCTTGTATCTTTAATTAATTAGGTAATCTTTAATTAGTTAATATTTGGGGGAAGATTAAGGAGGTATAGGTTTTACTGGTAAACAGAAAAACTACCCTTTATGAGATTTCTGAGGAATGTTGAATTTAAGACTTCTACAACCCAGTAAAAATCTTTCTGTTTACTTGGTGGGAGTCCTTCTGTTTAGTTCATTGTCACTAGCACAGCCATGGGCCACTTTGGACTTAACATTCCAGACTTTTTTTTATAATAAGGGGCAACAGGAGGCCTCTGGCTACTTCTTGCTGATTGGGTGTTTGAAGAAGGGTGTGGGTCTCGGACGTTTATCCAGAGTAGGAGGTCTGAGGAAATTCCACCAGAGACATCTGCTTTATTGGACATTGGGTTATCTCAGTAATTTTTTCTTGAACAAAGCTAAAGAGATAAGGAACAATCATTATTATGAGAAGGACAGAGATCAGTGTGTTAAAGGGGTTTAGAAGCCAAGACCATAGTGAGAAACCTACACTGGAGTCTGCCCCTGAAGGCTGTTGTTTGTAAGCTAGTTTACATTTCTAATCTTCTCTTCCATTTGGACATTCTGGTTCAGACAGTAGCAAAATTCTTCATTGAGGAAGAGGTAAGTGCCCCCTTTTGCTGTTAGCAAGTCCATGACTTGCCAGTTTTGTTGTGACCACTGGGGCAGAGGAGATGAGCTGTCTTTGGAGTAGCTACAGGGCCAAGGTTAATTCCTGGATGGTATCTGGCTTTGGAGTAGCTACAGGGCCAAGGTTAATTTCTGGATCGTATCTAATACTTTCATGGAAATCTACTGAGATAGAATTGATCATAAACAGAAGATAACAGTTCAGAAGCTTAGTGAGGTATTTATTTTGCACATGTATTTGAAACTTTCAGACCTGCTGTATGGTTCTGGTAATTGAGAAGGTGGAAAGGAGGTCTAAGGTCAGAGGAAAGACAGAGCTCATCCTTAGATATAGATGGTAGATGGGAAAGCTTAAGTTTTAGCATCACTTTGACTAACAGGAGTACTTATTATCCGACAAGGGATCTAGAACCCATTTGAGCTATGGCAGATGGATACATATCATGACTCCTTGAAGCTTAGCTGCCATTGGTGTGGTAAGGCTGAACAACTGTACAGCTGTCAAGTACAGACCAAGGGATTGTAGGCGAGTGGATTTCTAGTAATAAACTCAATGGTTTATTTTACCCAGTGGTCAAATGGTTTGAGTGATAGGCTAAGGGAAAATTTGATCAGTATGTTCCCATGGATGGTGTCTTAAAAGAGTGAAAGAATGCCGGGCAGTGGTTGCCCACGCCTTTAATCCCAGCACTTGGGAGGCAGAGGCAGGCAGATTTCTGAGTTCAAGGCCAGCCTGGTCTACAGAGTGAGTTCCAGGACAGCCAGTGCTACACAGAGAAACCCTGTCTCGAAAAACCAAAAAAAAAAAAAAGAGAGAGAGAGAGTGAAAGACTGTAAGTGGTCATGGATGGGGCTGGTTCCAAAGAAAGTAAACTTTCCAAAAGAAAAGGATGGCTGTACAGTAACTCTCAAACGGGCTGAGGAAGGAGACTTAGGGAATATCCCCAAAGGGCTAGAGGTAGGAGTTGAGACTAAGGAAGGTGAATTTTGGAAGACACTTTTTTTTTTTTTTTTTAATCAAAGCATTTGCTTTTTTTTTTTTTTTTAAGATTAATTTATTTTATGAATGTGAGTACATAGTTGCTGTGATCAGACACACCAGAAGAGGGCGTCAGATCCCATTACAGATGGTTGTGAGCCACCATGTGGTGGCTGGGAATTGAACTCAGGACCTCTGGAAGAGCAATCAGTGCTCTTAACCACTGAGCCATCGCTTCAGCCCCTGGAAGACACTTTTTGTAGGGTTGTAGGCCAGCATCTGCTCTGACACAAAGTTTGGCTGTTCTTATCCCACACAGCCTCAGGGGCAGGTGTCAGTCTGTAGGGAAGCCCTGAGGCACTGCTTTGGGGGTGAGAAAAGTGCAGTCTTAGGGGTGGGAAAGCCAGAGCTGGCTCAGGGGTCTTCTGGGCTTGCAATGAGGGCAAGTTGTGGGGTTCTCAGACTCTTGGACATCCAGGTGCTGCTGGGAGTCGGAAAGGCCCCCAGATGGGGGAGACCCCCACTCAAGAGATTATGGCCACCCAATGACTCACGAGACATCGATCTTAATGTAACCATCATGAGGTTTAATGATTCCAGTATACTGGGGTTCCCTCACATGCTAACAAGAAGAGAGAACCCCGAGTTCAAGCTAATAGTTTTTATAGGGTCTAGGGTTAGAACAGAGAAACAGTGACTAGGCACAATATGATTGGTAGAACAGTGTGACTTTTAAACTGATTGGTCTTTGGGGAATGAGGTGATAAGGACCTCCCTTGTCTGTCTACGTGCTCTGGCCCTTTCTCACCTGCAGGTGTGTTCCCTCCCCCATGGTCTAAGGAATGTTAATCAGCCTCTCCCTTCCTCCTCTGAATGTTAATCCAGCAAGTGTCCTCTAAGGAATGTGCCCCTCCCAGGATGTGTCCTGGGACAGTGAGATTCTTTTAATCTTAAATTCAAACTGAGACCTGAAAATCCTACATTTAGACCCAAATGTCTTACAAGTCAAGGAAGAATAAAGAACTGAGTTGGGGTCCTGTGGGCTGGGAACAATGTCTAGCCCAGGGCCTGGTGTGGGGGGTTGGAGGGGGGATGAAGGAAGCTCTGGCTTTCCCCTTATAGGATGATGGTCCTTGGCTTGATGGAGGCAGGCTTGGTGGCAATTGAGAGAGGTTTCCCACAGCGAATCTTGGTGAAAAGAGATAGTCCACAGTTCTAAACAGTTTATTGTCAAGGTGGAAAGTGGATGTGTAAAACCATACCCCACTTTTCAGGGTGGGTCTGAGATTAAATATTTTTAGAAGGGAGGAATGTCTGGAAAGGGAAGCTTATTGGCTAAACCCTCTGGGCCTCTAAGTACCTCATTAGCATGGAGAAGTCTCTCTTGAGCCTAGTGATGACAGGACATGTTTCTTCTATGTGAGAAGCATGGCATGTGTTCCAAATCAGGAGTCTGGCAGGAAGAAGGAAGTCACCTAAGCCTCAGGTGTTTGTCCACCTGCTCTACCTTAGCAAATCTCCTGGCATGGTTTTATGTCCCACAACTTTTGATAGTTTTAATGAGCCCATTAGTCCTTTCTACATTTCCTGAGGACTGGAGATGGTAGGAATGTGGAGATAGTATTTTGTCCCTACAGCCCTTAAAACTAATTGAATGGCTTTAAAATGAATTCAGGACCATCATCTGATTGGATGTATCTAGGAAGTCTAAATCTGTGCAAAATATCATCCATAAGATGGGACAGACTACTACTGCTACAGGCTCAGTCATAGTAGAGAAAGCTTCTACCCATCCCAAGAAAGTGTCTACCATAGTAGGAAGAGTTTTATGGTTTTTGCTTGGAGGCATGTGTGTAAAATCTATCTCCCAGGCCCTGCCCAGAAGATTACTCCGAAATTAGTGTGGAACAAGGTTGAAGGGTTAGGAATGGAGGGGTCATGAAGTCCCCTCTTGGGGTGTTTTAGTACAGGTGGAGTGGTAGACTTAAGTAGGACAGAAATGCTAGTGTAGAGAGAAAGATTGGAGAGGAAGCATGAAGAGAGGTGAGACCCTAAAATTGAAACAACTTATGGACTATGTTGTCAGGAAGAGTGTCACTTGAGTGTCTGGAAACAGTGTCTGTCCTATAAGATCCAACATGTAAGACCCATAATGGCTGGCTTCCATAGCCTAAAGTGTCTGTTATTGAGACTCAGAGTAGGTATAATTTAAGTTTAGAGGAGCTAAGAGGAAGGCAAGTAGGAGTGTTGGCTGGCCTTCTTAGTAGGCTTGTCAGTGAAAGCGTTTTCCAAAACTATATTGTTACTATGGGCCTGGTGATCTCAAAAGTGTAATAACTGTTGCCTTCTTGGGAGATAAGAGGTTTCTAGTACCTTTAGGATTGAGCCCAGAGGCCCTCTGGGATAATAGGAGGCTGATGCTAGTACCCACAGACAAGTATTAATTATGAGATTTGTGAAAGAAAAACCAGTTTTACAATTTTGAGCCAAATTTGAAGCAAGCTTTAAGTACTGACCAGAAAAATGGACTCTGGTCAAGTCCTCAACTGTTTTCCCAGTGAATGGCAATAATACACATGTTAGAGTGGCATTTTAAGAACAAAACTATTTGGCCACTGTATTTTCAATGTGGCTTTGTTATTTTCCAAGAACTCTAACTCCCAGAATTCCAGGAAGTTGTCTGGTCCTTGGACAGGTGGAGCTCACAGTTTGACTTTGGCTCTTATACAAGATTGCCATTCTTTAATGGTGATTATGAAAGCTGTTTGGAAAAATAGGTGACAAAGGGAAAAGTAGGTCTTCTCATTTGTCCCCAAACTCCTGGAATCATTCCCCATTTTTCTAAGTATACAGGATAAGGTTTGGTCAAGGTCTGCAAGAGCCAGAGCAGGGACCTGTAAGAGTATGTCTCAGAAGTGAGAAAAAAAAACCAGGCAAGACAGCATTAGTAGAATCTAGAGGCTCAGCTAGGGGGCCCTTGGTTGCTTCATAGAAGGAGAGAGCAAGAAAAGCAAAGTTGGGAATACAGGTCCTAAGGCTCCCAGCCAGGCCAAGGATGGAGAGAATTTCTTCTTTGGTGACTGGAGGTCTGAGGGATTTCAGGTACTATTGCACCAAGTTTGAATGAGGGGCTAAGAGAAAGCTTAGATACTTGACTGAAAGTTGAACTTTGGAAGAAGAGTCTCTGTACCCTTCCTTTCCTAGAAATTTTAGACATGAGTAGTGTATTGTTGTGATATTGAGAGAAGACTCTGCATAGTAGAGATCATTTACGTATTGAACTAACATTTGGGAGAAAAGTCAAGAGAAAGGAGGTCAGTGGCCAGAGCCTGACTGAAGTAATGGGAGCTATCCTAGAACCTCTGGGAAGGACAGTCTGAGTAAACTGAGATACTGTCCTGGTGTCAGGGTCCTTCCAGGTAAATGGAAAGAGGCCATGTGAATCTAGTTGTGAAGATTTTGGAATGTGTAATTAAGGTCTAGAGCTGTAAACTGAGATGGAAAAGAAGGAATATGAAAAAGTAGAGTATAACTGTTAGCCACCACAGTGTAGGTAGAAAGGACTGCCTTGTTAATAATACCAAGGTCCTGGACCAGAAGGCAAAACCATCAGTCTCTAAGAAGACACGATAAGGATGTTCATTGAGTAAGTGAATGACCTTCAGAATACCTTATTAAGAAGGTGTTGTGGGATAGGTTTAAGGCTGTCTTAGTTAGGGTTTTACTGCCGTGAACAGACACCATGACCAGGGCAACTCTTATAAGGACAACATTTAATTGGGGCTGCTTACAGGTTTAGAGGTTCAGTCCATTATCATCAAGACAGGAGCATGGCAGTGTCCAGACAGGTATGGTGTACAGCTACGAGTTCTACATCTTCATCTGATGGCTGCTAGGAGAATACTGGCTCTCAGGTAGCTAGGACAAGGGTATTAAAGCCCATACCCTCAAGACCACTGTATTCCAACATGGCCACACCTCCCAACCATGCCACTCTCCGTGCCAAGCATATACAAACCATGACAAAGGTGTTGTCTATGATTTAAAGAGTTAGGCCATTGAAAGCAGCAGAGATAGGAGGTAAGGTCTTGGAGTAGGATCTTAATGGGGAATAACAGGAAGCCACCAAAGCAGAAGATGCATTCCATAATTTAGAGTCAATGAGAAATTCTGGAAGGGGTTAGGGTAAAACAGTATTGTCAACTTACAGATAAGAAGTCTCTTCAGAGGCTGGAAGGAGAGAGAAAAATCTGGAAGGAGTTGAATGTAAAGAAACAGAATAGTAATTTAACCATGATATCCCTACTGTGGTGGTTTGAACAGAAATGGTCCCCATATATTCATGTGTTTGAATGCTTGACCCACAGAAAGTAGCGCCATTGGGAGGTGTGGGCTTGTTGGAAGAAGTGTGTCACTGTAGGGATGGGCATGTTGAGATCTTCAGTGCTCAACCTATACCCAATGTGTCTCACAGTCTCCTTCTGCTGCCTGTGGATCAAGATGTAGGACTCTCAGCTCCTTCTTCTGCACCATGTCTGCCTGCACACTGCCATGCTTCATGCCATGATGATAATGCACTAAACCTGTGAACCGATAAGCCAGCCCCAAATAAATGTTTTTTTTTTTTTTTATAAGAGATGCCATGATCATTGTATCTCTTCGCAGCAATAAAACCCTAAGACAATGCCCAAGACTGAAGTTGAGCAACTAGGCATCATGAGGAAAGTGTGTGATCCCGTGTTAGACTGATCAGGTGGCCCCGGAGGGAACAGAGAAGAGGACCTGCAATCCTGGGCTGGTGGGTGCTGTCATTAGTGTCCATCACAGAGATCTGTGCAGGGTAAGTTTACTGGAGTAGGCAGGAAGTATGGACTAAGTAGCTCCCAAATCTATTAAAAATATCAAGAACTTTCCCACCACCTGAGTAGTCATCTCTTTTCTAAGTTGCTTCATGGTTGTTTGAAGCCAAGGTTCCAGAGAAGTATTAGTTGCCTATATTAGCTTATGCTGTCCGGTCAGGGTGTCAGTCTCAGCTACCAGGCCACGGTCTGAAAGGTCCTTGGCAAGGCAGGGAGAAGATGTAGACCCACCACAGTATCCCATGTCTGCCTGTTCACATTATGGGCAGGGTTCTGGCAGTAGGAATGGTGAAGTGCACTTCTTTGCCTAGTGATCTAGTGCTTCGGCAATTAAATGTTTTCCTTTATAAGAGTTTCCATGGTCATGGCATCTCTTCACAGAAATAAGACCCTAAGACATATGGGAAGGCCTTTCCATTTTTTCCTGTTCCTCTCCTACATTAAGCTTCTTAAATACCGTATTCAGTAGATCTCTCTGAAAGCTTTGAGAACCATTCATTCTCTAGTGATTTTGAGCCTTAAAATTTATAATTTCTAACTGAAGGTAATTTAGTATCAAACCAAACTTTAAATCATTAATCCAGTCCAGAGGGAGACTGGAAACCTCACTTTCCTTATTCTTTTATGGTTTAATTTTACAAAATATTATGTTTTGTAATGAGTCACTTTCCCCCAAAGAGTTCAAGCTTAATAAAGTCAGCAAAACATAAGGGAATAAACATATATTTAACACTTTCTGTCACCCTGAAAAGACCTTTATAACCTTATGAATTTATAAACCTTAATCATCAAACATATGTTATTTGTAAGTGTTGTTTTCCACCAATCTTGTTCATGGTTTGTCCTCATCTGTTGTTTTTTTAGTCTTAGGAAAAAAATTATCACATAAAAATCCTTATTTATCCAAAATATCTGAAGTATCAAAATATCTGGCATTGCTTCTTTAGTTCAGGGAAAATAAAAGAGAACAAACTGTCTTCTTAAAAATATCTGTTTTCCTAAACAAGAATTGAATCCACCTTACATATATGGTAATCTATATCAAATCAAGATTATCTGTACATGGATTCTTTTTAAACCATTAAACCTTTCTATTACAAATTTAGGCTAACATTTCCTGCTAAGAATTTAACAGATTTTTAAAACTACACTCTAATCATATTACAAATCGTGAAATGAAGAAAGGTTCAAAAATATCCAAGGCCTTGAACAGGGAAACCTTAGAGTAGACAAAACCAAGAAATGCCTGGGAGGTGGGGAGGGGGTGGTATTCTGAGAGCTAAACATACATTTTCCTTGGATATAAGCAGTAATAAACTCTGTTGAAGATAGTTTCCCTCTTAGCTGTTCTTGAGTCCATAGTGTTCTTTCCTGGATTGTTTGTTTTATTTTCCTTCTCCCTGTTGCATCGTCAGGTGTCGATAGCTTGTCCCAAGACCGAGCGAAGAAAAGCTTTAAACAAACATGCTTGGGTCTAGAGTGAGCAGGCCAAATTCCATCTCCAGAGTCAGCTTTTCTGAAGAATAAACCATTTGACAATTTTCCCAACATTCTCCATACTCAAAAGACATTTAGATCTCTGGAAGGTTAAACCCAGGAATCAGAGGGACGGAGGGAATCGGAGAGCAAAGTCAGTTTTGAGATAAGCTGAGAGCAGAGATAGAGGCTTAGAGATAAGAGACTTTTTTTTTTTTTTTTTTTTTTTTGTATCATTTGCTTGTGCAATTGCAGAGGTTGTCACAATTCCCTAAGAATTTGGAAATCCAATGTGCCTTTTCTGGTCATGAAATTCATTGTCAAGTTGTATCAAGGCCAAGCATATTGCAGAAAAAAAACCAAACAGACAAAAACAACAACAGTAACAATAACAATAACAAAACCAAGGAGGTGAGGTTTAGTGGTATCTGAGTCTCAGGAGGCAAGGGGGTCAGAGGAGTCTGGAGAACAAGTGAGAAAGAGCAGGCAGAGAGAACAGGCTCCACTGAGCAAGCAGTGTCTTTAAGGCTTCAAGAGAAAAGTCCAGAGCAAAGAGGAGGTAGAAGACACTTATGAGTCCTGCCAAGAGGATTCCAATAGTGTAGGAACAGAGACATATGGAGGGAAAGGGTATGTGCTTTGGGACAGAATTTCAATCTGATGCTGTTCCCAAGGGACTCAGTAGAGAGATGACAGTGTAGAGGTGTCGCAGGCCATTCAATGGGGCACTGAGGAGGCATAGGGGAGCTGCCTGGTGTGCCACTGTGACTTTTGTTAAGGAGATTCCAGTGAGACAGAGGGGGGAGGGAGGGAGGGAGGAGGGAGGAGGGAGGGGAGGGAGAGAGGAGACAGAGACAGAGAGGCAGAGAGAGACAGAACAGGCACCTCTGATAGGAGACATAACTAACCAAGTAGGTGAGCAGAGATGAGTAGGTAGGGCAGGTTAAGGATAGAAATAGCCAGAGAGGTGGACTCTAAAATGGGAAGTGAGTATGGTGGGAGGCACAGGTCAGCATAGGTAACTGATTGTACCCAGGAGGGCAAAATTGTCAGCTTGGTTTTGTTAAGAGGGGCAAGGCACTTGGGGGATCCTAGTGTTCCCTCTTGGTTTTCAGCACCAAATTGCTGAACTGGGGGTACAGGAAATTACTAATCCTGGCCACTCAGAGTAGAAAGGTTTTTTGGGATCAAGTTGTCAAGGCTGTCTCTCAGGGGACAGGGAAAAGAAAAGTACAGAAAAGCAAGTGTATATTTGTGATGGGGGCGGTCTTTGATCTGATACAGGTGTTCAGATCCAATGAGAACTAGATGTTCATCCCCAAGGTATTTGACCTCTGAGTGCAGATTAAGGGGTTCTTGGTTAACAGAAACCCACCTTGTGAGATTCCTGAGGAGTGCTGACTTTACCCTTGTGATTATTCAATAAGTCCTTCTGTTCAGGTGGCCCAGGTCCTTCTGTTTAGGACGTTATCACCAGCCTAGCCATTTTGGGGGGACGCTTTGAACTTAACATCCATGCTTGTGAGAAAGCACTTTTTTTCACTGAACCATCTCCTTTGACCTTGTCTTGTGTATTCAGAATATTCACTTTTAAAAAGGTTTTCATTGCAGAGAACTTTCACTTCTATCATTAGGCTTATTCTGATTTTCCCCTTTCTTCTCTTCTCAATAGAAATTATGAAAGAGATATTTCCTCCTTAATCTCAATCTCAACAAATTTATTATCCATATGCAGAAAAAAATCCTAATGCTTATATGTTGATGCTACTATATAACCTGCTACTTGCTGAAAAGTCGTTACTGGTGTAGTCCTTGGGCCCATTTAAGTATAGGGTCATATTGTATGTAAATAGGAAGTAATTTGCCTTATTCTTTCTTTGCTATTTGTAACCTATTATTCATCTTCTACAGATAATATTTCAAGCATAATAAAAGTGGAGAGAATAGATAGATGCTCTTCCCTCATTCCTAATATAGAGGAAATGCTATTCTTTTTACCCAACATAACGTTTGTATTGATTCTCCGGAATTTCATATCATGAACCCTGTTCACACTCAGTTCCCAGTCCCTTCATGTCCGACTACCCCCCCCCATGTAAAAATAAAAATAAGAATTAAAAATCAAAACAAAATAAACAAAACCAAGTCCATTTTGTGTTATCTATAGACTCAGTGGAGCACAATCAAACTCTCAGTGGCCTGCCCCAATATAGAAACGTGTTTTTCCCCTCCTGTACTCCCACCAGAAGCCACTTCAACATCCCTGTAACAGATTTTAAGGATTCTCTGTGGTGGCTTCCTGTCTAGGCTGTTACTTTTTGAGGGGTGGAGGTAGGGGGTTGGTGGAGGTAGAGGTTGTCACAGAAGCCTTCCATGTCCCTCGCTCTCAGCTGAGTATCTGAAATTGATACCACAGCAAAAGTAGCCTTCTTGCTCTTCACACTGCGGGAGCACTAAACAGGCTCCTGCAGATGGTTTCTTGTGACAGCACAGATCACGAAAATGGCTCTGAGCTGCAATAGAACCACGGACCCAGACAAGGCCCTTGGAGGCAGCCCTGACAACCAGATAACTCCATGTTTTCATGTGGCAGTGCAGGCCATTCAATCAGCAATGGCTTCTGGCAGCAGCATGGACTGCAGACATCAGCATGGGTTTGGACTGCATGGATTATGGACATTAGCTTTGCCCTGAGTGGCAATAAGGGCCATGGACATCAACACAGACACTGGATGCAGTAGGACCTTGGACACGAACATGGACTTTAACAGTAACATAGGCCCCAGACATCACCGTGGTCTCAGGAGGCAGTACAGGACCTGGACTGGTTATGGACCATGGTAGCAGCACAGCCTATAGACATCAACGTGGCTTTAGGCTGCAGCAGAGTATAAGACCATGAGAGCAGAGACTATGCAATTGCATGGTCCTTTGTGGTAACATGGCTACAGACATCAATACAACACCTGGCGAGGTGCAAGCAAGGCCTAGTGGCTGGGTGGCGCTTCTTTGTGTGTGGGGGGAGTAGGGGGTGCGGGGGTGGGGGCAGACCAACCTATTACTGTTATTTTTGAACTGCATATATTGAACTAAACTAGCATCCATGGGATGAAGATAACTTGATCATGGTATATAAAATTTGTAATGAATTGTTACATTTGGTTTGAAATTATCTCATTGAAAATTTTTTTCCTAAATTCATCAGAGAATGTGTGTCTTAGTATTCTATTGCTATGATAAAACACTGTGACCAAAGCAACTTATAGAGGAAAGAGTTTACGTGGGCCTTATAGAGTCAGAGGGTTATGGTCTGTGACCATTATGATGGGGAGCATGGCACTTGGGCTTAGCAATGGACCGGCTTACTTTTGAGATCCACAGGCACTAACCCATTATCAGAGAGCTTCCATCTTCCACAAGCACTAAGCAGGGAGAGTAACTGGGAATGCTGTGGGCTTTTGAAACCTCAAAGCTCACCTCCAGTGACATATCTCCTCTGACAAAGCCATGAAACAGTTCCATCAGCTGGGGACCAAACATCCAAATATGTGGGACATTCTCACTGAGCCGTCCCAATGAGGAAAGTAGTCTGCAGATCTCATTCTCCTTTCTTTCTTTTTCCTATTCAACTGCACCATTTGGGCAATGCTGTGTTAATAGAAAGAGCTAATGGTGTTCTTTCTCATTATATTTTATCAAAAATTTGGGGAACTATGATGGATTGAATTAGTACTCTGGCAATAGGCTAAAATGTCTTAATATGTGGCCCTCAGTTGATGGAACTGCTTGAGATGGATTTGGAGGCATGGTCTTGTTGGAGGCAATTTGTTACTGAAAGCCTCATTTTAAATGTTTTTTTTATTATAAGTTGTCTTGGATATGTGGTGTTTTTTGTTTGTTGTTTGTTTTTGTTTTATAATAATTGAAATAATTAAAGCAGGTTATTTCTTTAAATGTTTGGCAGAATTTGGCAGTATACCCATCTGGTCCAGGGTGTTTCTTTGTAACATGGCTCTTTATTATGGATTTAATCTTGCTGACCACCGTAGATCCATTTAAGTTTCTATTCCCTGCATCTTATTTTGGTAAATCATATGTATCTAGGAATTTATTCATGACCTCTTAATTTTCCAACTCTTTCACTACAAATTTTCCACATTTCTATGGGAAACTGATGTATTTCACTGGTGTTTGTTGTGAAGTCCCCTACTTTGTTTCCAATTTCTTTAATTTAGTTCATTTCTCCCTTTCTTTTGGTTAGTCGAGCTGATGCTTTGTTGATTGTGTTTGTTTTTCAAAGAGTGTTTCTGTATGGCTCTTGTGTTCTCCAGTGCACAATACAGTCCCACAATCTGTATTTTTTCTATCATAGAATAATAAATGACAAAGGACAATTTGAGTTCTTTCTCCTTTTATCTCTGAGTCTTTTTTATTTCTCCTCTTGATCTAAGACATCAAGCGTAAGTAAAAGTGGAAAGAATGGATACCTTTCTCTGTTTCCTGGTACAGAGAGTGCTCTGACTGTTCCTCCACTTCTTATGATGTTGACTGCAGTTCCTTTTATTCCCAGTTTCTTCAGTGCTTTCATCGTGAACCAATTAACTTCATAAGTCTACCCTGAAATGTCTTATTTCACTCTATCTAATGCATCAACATATTTACTTGAGATATTCACATTTTGTCATGCGGTCGCTCATAGAACTGTCTTTGCTTTATCTCAAATGTTCAGAGAGGTTGTATTTTCCTTTTAATGTGATTCTAGGATTTTTTTTCTTCTTTCACAATTTCGATTTTATATATTAATGCTTCTTTCCAACAGGTCCTCCTCTTACTTTCACTTGTATGTGTGTTGTTGTTGTTGTTATTGGTGGTGGCAGTGGTGTGTGTGTATGTGTGTATGCACACATGGAATGAATGTGTGTTTGTGTGTGTGTATTCTTATTTACTTATATTAAACCCTGATTGATCACTTAACCACTCTCTCTCCTGCAAAATTCTTTTCTTTTTCCAGCAAACTCTCCTTTTACTTTCACTTGTGTGTGTGTGTGTTGTTATTGTAGCTGTTAGTGCGGTTTTGTGTATATAGAGATATGAGCCACTATGTTTAATTAGGATTCCTTTCGTGAGTCCTAGGTGGGAGGTCTTTACATGAGGAAGGGACATTTTCTGCAAGCATTAACTCTAAAACTCTTCAGGGAGGGGTAGGGTCACATGAGCTTCCCAGCATCCGTGATAGGACGTTGATAGGTCCAGCCTTGTACACATTGAACACAGGAAGTCACATCCACTGTTTGTCCATGGGTGTAATAGACATGCCATGTCCAGAAGACAGTGTTTTACTGTGTTCATTCACACCTTCCGCCTTTCTTCTATAGTGTTCCCTGAGACTTGGAAAGAAAGACATTCATGTCTCATTCAAGGCTATCCCAGTCATTTATCCTCTAACAAAATTGTTCTCTGACATCTATATGTGCACTGTGGCATGTGCATGCATGCATAAAGCTGTGTGTGGATGTGTGTGAAGCATACTTCTCTCTTTTTCTTTTCTTTTTTTTTTTTCTGAGCTGAGGACTGAACCCAGGGTCTTGCGCTTCCTAGGCAAGCCTCTACCACTGAGCTAAATCCCCAACCCCTAAAAGCATACTTCTCAATAACAGATCACAAGAGAGCAACCAAGGAAACTGAAAAGTTATTTAAACTGGATGATAATGAAAGAAAATATAAAAATATTAGCAATACCGAGGTACACTTAGCTTAGCCACTGACATGTTGGTCAGCTGATTTTTGCATGTGCATTGTGTGTATGAAGGTGGAGCACTGAACTGTACATTACATGATGTTAACAATATGACTGACACGTAAATACAGATCCTCAGGGCACCTCCCGCTCATCGCTTCTGCCCTTACCCATAATGTACCATGAGGGGTAATATTTGTTCCTAGTTGAGAACTTAGCTATATAGCTTTAGTAACTGAGACAGTGTAATATTGACACAGTGATACACAAGGAGAATGATGCAATTCTTCAGTCCAGAAATAAACTCAAAAGTAGATGGTCAATGTATTTATCTGACAATTAATGAAGAACAGCCATATTTAAAAAAAAATAAGTAAATAAAATAAATGGTGGTAGGAAAAATTAGAAATCCATGTGGCGGAAAAGTCAAACTGGATCCTTATCTCCTACCACATATAAAATTAACAAAAGAATGATGTCCTCTGGGGCTGGGACTACAGCTCAGTGCATAGCAGTTACAAGGTCCTGAATTCAGTTCTCAGCACTGCAGAAACAAAAGCAAGAACAACAACAAAAATAGGAGGAAGAAGAGGAGGAGGAAGAGAAAGGAAGGAAGCAAGCAAGCAAAAGAGAAAGAAAGAAGGAAGGAAGGAAGGGAAAAAGAAGGAAGGAAGGAAGGAAGGAAGGAAGGAAGGAAGGAAGGAAGGAAGGAAGGAAGGAAGGAAAACAAAAAAGGAAAGAGTAGAAAGATCTGGTAAGAGTATACAGGAATTTAACTTTTGCTTGGTTGGTAAGAATAAAAAATAGAACAGTGTAAGCTAAAAACCAGCACGGCAGTTACTTAAAATATTAGAAAAAGAGATAGGTATGTATCTTGGTCATAGAATATGACCTCACGGGCCCTTGGTCCTGTGAAGATGGGATGCCCCATTGTGGGGGAATTCAAGGTCAGGGAGGTGGGAGTGGGTGGGTGGGTGGGGGTGCATCCTCATAGAAGCAGGAGAGGGGATGGGATAGGAGGTTTCTGGGGGGTGAATGGGGAAAGGGGATAACATCTGAAATGTAAATAAAATATCCAATAAAAAATTAATTTAAAAAAAGAATATGAGATCACATTTGAGGTCTAGAAGTCAATTCCTAGTATCTAAGAATTTTTTTAAAAATGGAGTTTCCATATGATCTGCAATTTTTTTTCTCCTACTCCCCAAACAGGCAAAGAATGTTCTCCTTTCTTTTTTTTTTTTTTTTTTTTTGTGTTGTTTGTTTTTTTTTTTTTTTTAGACAGGGTTTCTCTGTGTAGCCTGGCTGGCCTGGAATCACTCGTAGACCAGCTGGCTCGAACTCAGAAATCTGCCTGCCTCTGCCTCCCAAGTGCTGGGATTAAAGGCGTACGCCACCACCCCGCCCAGCTCAAAATGTTCTCAAGGAAGTAGTGTATGCTGTGTTCATGGAAGCATTATTCATAATGGTTAAAATATGTACAATAACAATACATTGAAAGAGGAAGAAATACACAGGCCACAAATGGCCACAAACTCTCAGGGTACTCTGCTAGAAGAAATAAAATAATCTCAGAAAGACAATGTATCTTCAACTTAAATGAAGGACTTAGAATATTCAAAATTCCTGACAGAGAAAACACAATGGAAGTTTGTAGATACAGGTGGAATATGGAGCAATTGTTTAAAGTGTATAGAAGATTAATTTTATAAGATAAAAAGACAGGTAATATCACTATAAATCTACTTGGTTAATTTTTTAGCAGTTTACCATGTTTAATTTTTAAAACCTACAAATCTAGGTAAAACATTTATTTTTTAAAAGAATTTTGGTCTCTATTCCTATTATATCTGTTCTGTTCTGAGGTAGGCATTGCCCTAAGCTTCCAAGATGCTGCCGAGACTGAACTTGCGGAATCTGGGCTTTCTCCATGTTGCTTCCATGACCTTGACTCTTTCTTTTTTTTCCGACCAACGGGTAATAGTTTTATATACTGATTTGCTTGGTGTGGTCTTTCATCTGAACTCCTCTCTCTCTTCTTCACAATACCTATAACAGGAACTACATCTCTGCCAGGTACTCACTCTCCAGCTCCCTTCAAGCCTCTAGGAGTCACTCTTCTACATTCAGAGCAACTCGTTTTGGTTTCCATGGAGAGAAAGTATGCACTATTTGTCTCTGAGGCGTTGATTTATCTTACTAGCATCCTACAACTCTATCTGTTTTGTAGCAAAAGACAACTTTATCATTTGGTATAGTGGAATGATATCTAATCATGTATACATACCACAGCTTCTCAACATTTGCTGATGGATACCTCGCTGATTCCCAATCATGGTGATTGTGACTACACTGGGAACATTGAGGGACAGGTGTCCCTTCAACATATGCTTATATCACTTCCTCAGGTTATATAACCACTAACAGAACTTCAGATCATATGAGTGTTTCTAGATCTTTGAGAAACTTTCATGCTTTTCCCATAATGGCCAAACGAACTTATATTCCCATCAACGTGATGAGAGTGTCCATTTTGTTACATCCTTGCCAGCACAGTGTGTTTGTCTCTTAAAAAAATATTATTTTATTAATCTTTAACTATGAGTGTGTGTGTTTGTGTAGGTGTGAGTCTATCTTTGTGTTTGTGTATATGTGAGTGTGTGTGTTTGTGTGTGTTGTGTGTTCTGGTGCCTATGACAGCCAGATATGTCCCCTGGGTCTGGAATTGCAGTGATCATGGACTGCCTGGCATGGGTGCTTGGAATAACGTGGGTTTCAAGAGTAGTAAACATTCTTAACTTCTTAGTCATCTCTCCAAGTCCCTATTTTTTGTCTTCTCCATTATAGCCTTAGTGATATCTCATTGTGGTTTTGATTCATGTGAGGACCAATGACATTAGCTATTTTTAATGAACTTGTAGCAAGTTTTATTTCTTCTTTCAAGAAATGTTTGCTGTGCTTTTGAAATTCTATTATTTATGTGTATGAGATGCTCTTGATTTGAGTTCCTTATACATTCTGAACATCAATGTCTTATTAAACGAGTAGTTTGGAAATATTTTGTCCAAATCTATATGTTTTCTCTTTATTCTATCCCTTGTTCCCTTCACTGTGTAGAAGCTTTAAATCTGATATAATCTCGTTTGTTTATTTTTGCTTCTGTTGATTGTGTTTCGGGGGTCTTATTCCAAAGTTATTGCGGTGGTTAGAGTAGGAATGGCCCATAGATTTGAATACTTGGTCACCAGGGAGGGCACTCTTTGAAGGGATTAGAAGTTATGGCCTTGATGAGGAGGAAGCGTACCACAAGGCATGGACTTTGAGGTTTCAGAAGCCCAAGGCAGACCCAGTCTCTCTGCCTCCTGCCTTCAAATCCAGATGTAAAACTGTTACTCTCCAGCACATGTCTACCATCATGCTGTCTTCCACCCTGATGATGATGGACTAAACCTCTGAAACTGTAAGCAATCCCAATTAAATCCTTGTTAAAATATGAGTTGTTATGGTCATAGTGTCTCTCCACACTGACTATGACAGTCATATAGATCCGGGAAGTGAAGTGTTTCTTCTCTGTTTCCCTGTGGTAATTTCATAGATTTAGGAATTGCTTACATCATTGAGGCATCTGGAGTTTTTTAAGCTGTGTGAGAGAAAGGGTTTATGTTATCCATCATCCCAGGGTCTTTTATCAAATACATTCTGCTTTCTCTGGTATAGGCTTTTGCTGACATTGTCAAAAATCAATTTGCTGCAAAAGAATGGATTTATCTCTAAGTTGAATATTCTATCCATTTTTATGGTAGCACTTTACTATCTTGTTGGCTGAGTGTCTAAAGTGTGTTTTGGATTTAGATTTTGTGTGTTCTCTGCCTTTCCTATCATTGATATTTGCATTTGAGAGATCACTTGTTTCCTTTGTCTCAGTTAATCCTAGTCACACATACTACTAATATTTTTCTAGATATCATGGATGAGGTTCTCTTGTTTGCCTTCTCAACATTTTTTACAGGTATATAAAAAGATATTACTGATTAAATATTGCTTTTGTGTCTGATAACTTTACTGAATTAATCAGTTTCAACATTTTGTAAAATAGAATCTTTAGGCTTTTCCGTAGTTAAAATTACATTATAGATAGTTTGAGCTCTTCTTTTCTTGTCTTTGCACTCCTGCTTTCTCTTATTTTATTGCTGTGACATTCCTGATTCTATCCTGTTACAGACACGATACTGTAAGACTCCAATCACATATGGCTTCACTCTGTTTAAGTACAAGCATTTCTTCGATATCTAATATCTTTAGAATTTTGATCATGAAGGGAAATTGACTCCATTTTTGTCTGAGTCACTTAACCTAATATAATACCTTCCAGATTGATCCATTTTTCTATGAATTTTGTTTTCTTTTGGAAATCACATTTTGTACTCATAGAGTTTAATTGTAGCTCAGGAAAAAGAGTGAATGGCTTTCTTTAAAAAAAAAAATATGACTAAGTGAATTACAGTTATTTGGAGGCAGAAAACCACCACTAACTTAAACATTTTCTACATTTTTTCTACCTTTCTTTTTTTTTCAAAGATTTATTTATTTTTTATTTATATGAGTGTGGGTAAATGGGGCCGCAGGAGGGAAGGCTGCCTGGAGACTTCCATGTGGCGGGTCCCACATCCAGGAGAATGTCTAAGGTTCCTGAGGCTGGAAGCTCATGACAGCAGGCCCCGCAGGCCCCAATGACACGATGAAGTGGGTCCAAAAGGATTTATTGTCATGGTGGATGGTGGATGGATCTGGATGTACCAACCCCAAACTAGGGCAGACCTGAGTTAAGTAGGGAGGGAGAAAGGAGGAGGTTCTGGGAAGGAATGCTTAATTGGCTCCACCCTCTGACCTTCATTAGCATGTAAATCTCTCTAGAGCCTGAGGCCTGTAGTCACACCCTCTACCTGTGTACTTTGGGAGGGGCTGTAATGACCTATGTGACTGAACAATGTAGGTCTATGAATTGGACTGCTTGTGAGGACCCTGAGTTCTGGGGACGTGACCGAACTCCTGCTGTTTCTCCTTGGAGTCTCGGGGTTCTAGGCCCATGCCCAGCCAAGAACCAGGATACCTTTACGCAGTTCCACATATGAGTACACTGTAGCTGTCTTCAGACACACTAGAAGAGTTTATCAGATCCCATTACAGATGAGCCACCATGTGGTTGCTGGGAATTGAACTCAGGACCTCTAGCAGAGCAGTCAGTGCTCTTAACCACTGAGCCATCTCCCCAGCCCCTTTTTCAATCTTTCTTAAAGAAGTTTCCAACCCATTTCTAGTCTATTGGAAAGATATGTACATATGCTCCCAAATTGGCTGAAAATAAATGCAAAACATTAACAAATAAGCTATCCAGCTAAGGGGCACAGTAGAACTCATGAGAACGTCTCAGAGATACCCCAAGTGGCAACAAAAAATGTGTGTGTGTGTAATTTGAAGTTCTCCTGTCATCTCAGTCTCAGTCTAAGGAATGTAAGTTAGGTGAGCATTAGCCTTCCTAATGCTGTGACTCTTTAATGTAGCCCCTCATGTTGTGGTGACCCCATGCCACCATGTTATTTCATAATTGTAACTTTGCTACTGTTATGAATAGTAGTGTAAATATCTGTGTTTTCCTATGGTCTTAGGCAACCCTGTGAAAAGGTCATTGATTGGCAACAGGAAAATGACCTGAAGAGAACAGCTGGTACCACTGAAATTCCCTTTTGTCAGTAGGGGCTTTTCATCAGTAAAGTGATCGCCGTGGCTCTCTGCTGTTCTTTGGTCATACTCCCAAATGGTGCGAAGCAAGTTGAAGCACTTCTAATGACACCTCTGGGAAATGTGCCATTGAAGCTCTCACCAAACACTTAGAACTGTGGTGCAGTGCATGGGGCCTCATCCACCACGGCATCTTCAGAGCCATTTGTTGGATGTTTCCACGGTGAAGAAGGACATCCTGCCAGTCTTCTTGCCAGAGCCACTGTCTCTGTTTTGATCAATGAAGGTGAAGGCCCATTTGAACTTCAGAATAGTGGTGTCAAACATGACTCACACCTTGACTTTAGAACCGTAGATGCATTTTTGTTTCACTTTTGTTCCACATTAGATATCTAAATTGCCAAACAGTTAGGAGAATTCTAGGACTGGAGCTGAAACTTGCTATAACCATCATACTTGAGACAGGCAGCAGCTAAAACACATTTCTTCCTGACGTTGCTTAGCTAATGAAAGGAAGCCTCAGCAGCAGCCAAAAGAGTGGACCTGAATTCTCTGAAGGGTCATGAGAAGCAAGATATCAGAGAGATCAATGGGCAAGCTCCTGACTGGTCTGTGGGAGACTACAAAGAATGCAGTGGGATATATAATGGCTGTTGTTTCTGACTTTTTCTCTTGCAGTGGCAATCTTGTCCTCCATTTTTCTTTCTGAAGATGGGTATATCTGTGAATCACGGGACTTTTGCTTTCCATTCCATTATTGTAATATATTATGTTTACTAACATGCATGTCAGCTGTCTTTGCATTCCTTGCATTATTTACTTGGTTACAGTGTACAATCATTTTATATGCTGTGAGGTTTGATTTTCTGGTCTTGAATTCATTCATCAGATTCCCAAGTAGAGCACAGTGGAACAATCAGTGTGTGCTTCCACATCTAGTAACATGTAACAGTTGTACGAGAATTTTTCCATATATATTCACGGAGATACTGGCCTGTAATTTGACCTTTCTGCCTATCTGCCTGTGCCTGCCTCTTTCCCTTTCTGTCTTTTTCTCTCCCTGCACTATTACTTTATGTGTTCTTTTAGTAGTCAAGTTTTGTTTGGTTTTGTTTGCATGAAGCACATCACTGAGCTTAAATGCATCCATGCATTCTATATCTTTTAGTTTAGGAATTAATTCATCTGTATCAAGGCTACCACTGGGGAGTAAAGGCTTTCTCTTGCACTAATTTTCTTCTGGTTCTTTTGTGTTCCTTCGTTGGTGGTCGCCTTGCCTCTACCTCCCAAGTGGTCAGCTTTGCAGTCACACATCACCACACTAAGCCTTTCTTCTTCCCCTCAGAAGGTCAGCTTCTTTTAGCTTTGTTGGATGGAGTATTCATGTGGACAGTGCCCTCCTCCTCCCCTCCCAGTTTATCCTATTTTCTGCCGGTCTGTAAGGTTTCTGTTGAAAAGTTTGTATGGAGGTCTTTGCTAAACATGACTTGATGCTTTTATCTCGCTGTTTTCAGAACCTTCCTTGCTTGTATTTTTGATGGTTTAACTATAATAGACCTTCAATGGGAGCTTTTCTGATTACGTGTGTGTGTGTGTGTGGTGTGTTTTTGAGCCTCAATCACCTGATTATTACTTGCATTTTCTCACGACATGAAATATTTTCATGACTGTTTCTTTAAACAGTTTTGTTCTATACTTTTCATCCTTTTTCTTCCTGGAAAGCCCGCCTTGGAATGTTTGTTCATGTAGTGTCCCAGACTGAAAACACTCTGCCTTTTGGTCACTGACTTCAGTAGGTGAGCAGTTTCAGCAGAGGGACCACTTATATCCCTGGTCACTTCATCAGCCTTGGCCACACTGCCTGCCCCTCCATTAATATTTGCATTCTATTTACTGATAATTTCATTCAGATCATCAAATTCATTTTCTTGTGATTTTTGTAGTTAATAGAATGTATCCAGGCCATTGAAAAATCTTTCTTACTCTCTGTTTATTTTTGTGTGTTTTGTGCTGTGAGACAGCCTCTTGCTATGGAACCCTGCTGGCCTGGAACTCAGTATTTAACACACATGGGCAGGAAGTCACCACCCTTCAGCCTCAGTCCCTTGAGCACTGTTGGTTTTGTTCTATGTTCACTGCGATTGCTGACATAGTTGCAAAAAATCTACTATATTTTAGTTTATGATATCATAATAAAATACCTTAAAGTTGGGAACTTATAAGCAATATTTTTTTCCTCGTATGTCTGGAAGCTGGAAGAGGCCAGATCTAGAGACCTATGGATGTAGTGTTTGGTGCAGGCTTGTTCTTTGTCATGCATGGAGCCTTTGGCTGCTTGTTCCTGTAGCTCAGGACAGAAAGTCATTTCATGACCTAGTCAGATTTTTTATTCCTATTTTTAACTTTTTAAGATATAGGGATAGAACCGAGGGCCTCACACATTCCTGGAAAGCACACTACATCCCGGGCCTACAAAGTGATCCTCTAAAGATTATGCTTTCTGAAATTATTGCATTTGGGATTAAACGTAGACAAGAATTTTAGAAGTACATGATGTTCTCACCTTTATATGCCGTCTTCTTATTGAACATAAATTTTAAACTTTGTTCCATTCATTTTATACAGTTTCTCAATTATCTGTCCTTGATATAGATAGATAGATAGACAGATAGATATGAATATAGATATAGATTATGTAGACATATAGATGATATATTTATATAGATAGATAAGAATATGGATATAAACATATAGATGAGATATATACATATATATATATATACATATGTATATATAAATATATAGAAGTATATATAGGTATGTAGATTAAAAAATTATAGTTTATAGATTATAAATTATAGATATATAGTTATCATCTGGTGAAATGGCTCAAAGAATAAAGATGTCATTAAGTCAGCTGACTGGTTTGCTCCCTAGGGCCGACATAGTGGAAAGAATCAACTCTGAAAAGTTTTCCTGACCTGCCCACACATACTGTGGCATGGGAACATACACATGCACACACCATACACACACACACACACACACACACACGATATTAAAATCATCTCATTTTATGTCTTTTAACTTTTTACATTATGTTTTATATGAATAATTTTTCCATGCTTTAAAACTACATGTATGACTCACTCTTTCCCTCCATGGTATGACCGCCAGAGCATTATTTCTATATTTGTTATAACTCTAGAAGAATTGTTGTTGACTTAATCTATTATGTCTTTGGCATCTTATTTCTATTTTCTCTCTGGTACTTCATACTTTTCTGTATCTCTTGTCTTATATCTTGTTGCAGCCTATTTCAGCCTGAATTACTTCTTTTGGCATGTCTTATAGTCTGGATGTCCTGAAAAAATCTCAACCTTTGTCTACAAATATCTATTTCATTTTGGTTGTGATTATTCTTCTCAAGAATAAAATTTTAAATCATTTCTCCTTTCAGTTTATCTTAAGAAGATTTTTATTTATGAGTACATATGTGTGCATGTGTGTGTGTGCACCACATACATACAGAAGCCATAAGAGGATATCAGATCGCTTGCATTTAGAGTTAGATAATTGTGAGCTGCCTTCTATGTGTGTGGGAACTGAATTCAGGTCTTTTGATTTTTTTCTTTGAAAAACGAGTTGTCAGTTTTGGAGTTACACCTTGAATGTAATGAATGATTCCTTTCTCCTACATTCTTTTGTGAAAGTCTCTTGGATTTTGTTTTAGACAGCTTTACTATCCTGGGCTTATTGTGTTTTTTAATTTCTGTTTCTTGGAGTTGCTTGAGATCTTAGAATCTGCAGCTGCATGCACTTCATCAGTTCAGGAAATTTCTGCACATTAAACTTCAGAGAGAGTTTCTGTTAGATTTCTTTCTCTTTCTTTCCCACCTAGGTCCCAACCTATCCCTGCAATAACTGTCAGTTCTTCATGGTTACTGACCCTCTCCTTGTCTGTATTCCTGTCTTTTGCCATATTTTACCCAGTGACTGCAATGTTAATTTTACATATTGTACTTTTCAGTTTTTTGATTAATTCATTTATTGTATAGTGAATAATTTCCCCTGTTTTTATTTAACTTTCTAGTCTTTAGCTCTTTATTAAAATTCTTTCTTTCTCCTATACATTTTATCTTATTTTATACTAATTAAATTTAATTTATTTTGAAAACTGTTATGTGTTAATTGCCTATCATCTTGATCGTCTCTCTGCTTCTATTTTTTTTTTCCTTTAGTTTGTAATGGTAATTTTCTGTCTCTTTGTCTTTCGAGTTTTTATTATGTGCTAGAAATTGTACATGAAGCAGCACAGGCTGCCATTGCGGTTAATTGTTTCCAGGAACAGCCAGCTCTCTGTCCCTGTTATGCAGGAACCGAATGGCACTGATTGCTGCAATTCACCCAGACTGGGTTATAGCTTAGGTAGAATCAATCAACCTCTGCTTTCAAATATCCTGAGGATAGTTCCTGTGTTTTGATTTGGTGTAGGCTCCTTTCTCTTTAAGAATTATTCTCCCAACATTGTGGTACTATGGGGGATTTCAGTTGAAACCTCCTTTCACTCTTCTGTATGGTCCAGAACTCAATAACTTTCCAGAAGGGAAGCAAGCCCTATGTTTGGGGGCTGATCTAGTTTCTCATCTGTCCTATAGCTTTTTAAAATTGTATTTCCCTGAAGGTTTTTTTTTTTTTTAATCTTATACAATGCTTGTTCTGTTCTGCATTATATGACAGATAATGTCTATGTCTCTTCCTCTCATATACCAAATATTAAGTTTATTGGTGACAGCACCATTGCATTCTTTCTGTCTCTGTCTTTCTGTCTGTGTCTCTGTCTCTGTTCTGTCTCTGTCTCTCTGACTCTCTGACTCTCTGTCTCTCTGTCTCTGTGTGTGTGTGTGTGGTGTGTTATATTCATGTGCACTTATGGGTACATACATTAAGAGACCAGAATACAAATGTGACTGTCACTTCTCAGATGACATTTCCTCTACTTCATTTTTTTTTTTTTTTGAAACAAGGTCTTTCATTAGCCTGTGCTTGGTAGAGTAGTCAAGAAAGCCTGGCCAGGGAGCCTTGGGGATCCACCTGTCTTTACCAGAATTATGTGACCTCTGCAGATTGAACTCAGGTCTTATTGCTTGCAAGATAAACACTTTACTGACTGGCCTCTCACCCCAACCCCTTATCTAACTTCTTTTTATCCTTTCTATGATCTAATAAAGAAGTAGATGTTTAATGACTTCTTATAAATGTAATTATCTATTAGATTAAATGTCTATGGGCATAATAGATACTATAGTAGTTCTTCACTACATAGTCCAGGCATTCACAGATGCTTATTTAAATTTTGTTTCTGGGCATCACCAAGAATCTCATGTATTAGATCTAGAGTTAAGGTTAGGTTTCTCCATTTCTAAAGTGACTTTGAAGGTTTTTTCAGAATCTAATAGTCATTTGTCTCACTTTGGAAAAGCATGATTATTATTTTTGACAATGTGCTATCACCATGCCAGAGGGTTTTTCCACTGACCTTTCCTGAGGGCATAAAGTATTGAGTTATATATTAGGCACGATAGATACTAATTCAAAACTGTAGTTAGCTGAGATTGAAAATACAGATCCTCATCTTTAGGAATTCAGTTTCATCAAAATTATCAAACACAAGGCTAGGAGTGTTGCTCAGAGGCAAGGCGCCTGTCTAGAGCACATAAAATCTCTGGTTTGATCACCATCAACACACAGTTACCCAACTTACATTAATAACCATCAGACATATTTATAGAGCAACATCAAAGGTTGCCCAATTGGTAGAAAACACTGAATCATGAAAGACTGGATAAATGGTCCAAAGCTCAGTTAAAGGGATCTCGAGCAGATGTTGAATACAGGAAAACCCTTGTAGTGGTACCTGAAGTGCAGACGTTATTTCAAGTTGGAGAAAGAGCTTGCTCAAAGAGTACATGGGAACTGTCTGTAACTTCATCCTTTGTTTTAGAGGAGTAAACAGATGGAAAAATGCCCAAGAAGCTGTAGCTTCTGCATTCACCATGCGAGTGTATTCCCAAGCTCCACCTAATGACAGCATGTGCTGGATCTACTACCTAACACAATGCCTTCACGACCGTTCTTGTAAATTCAACCGATATTGCTAACTTTTACCCACTCACCTCACATTCCGTTGCTAAGCTTCTGCTTACTTCAAGCCTAGATTGTGTGATTTCTGTATCAGTTTGTTTTGGAATGCTATTTTGCAGCTCCCTTGATTCTGTACAGCATACACATATTTGTGAGTTAGGATCATGATTATTCTCATTCATGTCTCTGACATCTGACTTCTGGTGTGTAGAATTTTGCTGACTGGTGTGGGTGGGGTGGCTGCATTTCAAGATCTGAATGGTCTTCAGTCTTCAGGTTGTTGAGACGAAAGTCTTTGAGGGAGAATTCCAGGTCCCTGTCCTGCACACATACACACACACACACATACACATACATACACACACACACACACACACACATGCATATACACACACCATACATACACACACATACACAAACATACACCCACATACATACACACACACAACACAAACATACACACACACAACATACACACACACACACACACACACCTGCACTTCCCTGGGATTTAGTGAACTGGGCTTCTCTCTTTATCTCCAGCTAGCCCTAGCTTTGTTTAACACTGATAGTACAACCATTATAACTTCTCTATAAAAAAAAAAAAAGTAGAAACTGTTCTTACACAATTGATTTATTTCTAATTATCCATATGATTAGAAAGTTGAGCTCTGTGATGAAAATTAAAAATCAGTCTATTTCTTACTTGTTTACAGATTTTACATATAACCATTTTTTTTTTTTTTTTTTTTTTTTTTTTTGGTTTTTTTTTTCGAGACAGGGTTTCTCTGTGTAGTCCGGGCTGTCCTGGAACTTGCTCGGTAGACCAGGCTGGCCTCGAACTCAGAAATCCGCCTGCCTCTGCCTCCCAAGTGCTGGGATTAAAGGCGTGCGCCACCACCCGGCTCATATAACCATTTTTAAAATAGAAGGATTAAACATAAATGCAAGTGGGATTAGGTGTGTTTTTGCCACTCTAACCAAAACATGTGTACTAACACATTATGCAAATTAACTAATTAATTTAGTACCATGATAGTCACACTAAAGAGTTACTGAAGCAGGTTTTTTTTTCTTTATGTGTAGTTTTAAATGTACGAGTGCTCTATCTGCATGCACATCTACATACCAGCAGAGTACTATCAGATTCCTTTATAGATGGTTGTGAGCTACCAGGTGGTCTCTGGAAATTGAACTCAGGACCTTTGGAAGAGAAGCCAGTGTTCTTAACCGTTGAGCCATTTCACCAGTCTGCTCTTTCGTTATTAGTGGTGGTAGGGTTTTTTTTGTTTTGTTTTGTTTTGTTTTGTTTTTAAGCCTGACGCACAGCTTGCAAAGCCTACAAAGTCATGCAACTTCTCTTCTGCTTGCTGATATTGTCTTTCCAGATTCAGTTCAGGACATCCTGGACTCCTCTTCCCCTGGGAAGTCTCAAAGTGTTTGTGTAAGTTACGTCAGTCAAGGTGATCGGTGACTTCTGTCCAAAATTGAGGCTAGCCTTTTACTGAGTTGAATCATTGGCCAGTTTCTCTCATCTGTCTCTGTAGTGAGATTCCATCTCAGTCCACCTGTGGCCACTGTGAAAAAATGACAGACGTATTTTCTCCCAGTTCTAGATGTTAGGAAGTTCAAGATGCCAGCAAATTCAGCTCCTGACGAAGCTTTGCTTCTTACCTTTTCTTAAAGGTTAAAACATTAATTTTTCTTTCCCATACCGTCAAGTTTGTGTCTTCTTAAAAAGCACTATTGAGTGACTATGATGTCTCATGAGTGACTTCAATCTTTGGTCATAGGGTTAAGAGTACTTGGGTTTGGTTTCTCCTCTCTAAGTCTACTTTGAATGCCCTATTTCATGGTTCCTTCCCTTCCCTCCCCTCCCCCACCCTGCCCCTACCCCCTTCCTTCCTTCCTTCCTTCCTTCCTTCCTTCCTTCCTTCCTTCCTTCCTTCCTTCCTCTTTCCATATTGGGGAACTGAACCCAGGACATTATGTACGCTAGGCAAACATCTTATCATTTAACTACAATCCCTAGCATTTGCTTTTCTTATATGGACACAGATCTCATCACAGAACTTCCTCCTCACATACTCTCGTAAACTTAGTTATTTCTCAAAGGACTCACGTCTTACCATAATCAGTTTGAGGGATGAAGACCGACCTTAGCGTATATTGGGGAAGACAAACATCCCACACATTAACAATGTGTTCACATGACTTTGCAGACTCTTCTAATCCTCTATAGGAGGAGAGCATCTTTTCTTTCTCACGTACATTATAGTATGGGATTTCTTGGTCTGGTATTAGTATGAGTAAAAGCACATTTGATGCTAATTTTTGTATGGCTAAATCTTGCACATGTTAGGCAAGCACTCCTTGGCTGATCTATTGCACCAGCCTCACAACTGAATTTGAAATACTATTGAATCACCAGGCTGCCCTTAAATGAGCATGTAGCTAAGCCATCAGAAGTACGTTTTGCAGCTGGACTTCAGGTCCCAGAGAAGCAGATTCTACGTGGCTGCCGTAACTCAAAGAAGCAGCTGAGCCCGCCCTGAAAATTATACAGCGAAACAATTCTTCCCAGCTGTGCTTTTCTCAGGCCAGCTAAACTCCAGGAAACCCACAGCCAAATATCCAAAACTTCACAATTCAGAGGCTCTTTGTAGGGTAGGCAACAAGCAGAACTGTCTTATTTCTTTCATGTCTATCACATGTTTCACAGTGGAGTCCTGAAATATTTCTACAAGGTTCTTTTTATTTCTTTCCATGTGGATTTCAAAGTGACTCTTATCGGCTTTGGGGCTGTTACATTATAATTTTTATTTGTAGATAGCAAAGCAATGAAATTTTGAATATTAATTCTTGCATTTGACTATCTTGCTGAAGTGTTTTACTATCCATATCCTTTCAATATTGATACAAAATGAATATCTTACAAAGACACTAAATTGCTAGAGTACATTTAAATGGATGCTTCTCTGTATTTAAAGTCTAGCCACATTTTCCCACTGGCGGTTACTTTACCTACGAGTTTATTTCTAGTCATCTTTTATGTAACTGGACCATGTCCTCAAATAGACTGTCTTAATCAAGTCTACACAGACATAATTTATGTGCAACAAAATCTACACACTTTCACTGTACAGTTTAATGAGTCTTGACAAATGTATACAACTGGGTACAAGTGTAATCAAGACTCAGAAAGTTTCAATTACACTAGAGGGATCCCCTGAGCCCTTTTGAAGTCAGATTTAGTCTTGGACACCAAAGGCTTCATTGATTTCTTTTCTGTTTCTATAGGTTAATTCTGTCTCTTCCAGAATTTGGTCAACGTAGAATGATATGATATGCTCTCTTTTGTGTAAGACTTCTTAGGTTTACTATATTATTTTTGTAATTTAAATTTATTGCTTGGTAGGCCATTTTTCTGTTTTTTTTAAATTATGAAACTATATTCTGTGTGGGAATATATCAGTTTAACCATTATCCAAATAAATATATATTTGATACATTGGTATATTTTCACATATAGATGAGTATAGAGAGAGAGAGAGAGAGAGAGAGAGAGAGAGAGAGAGAGAGAGCATGCGTGTACTTATATGCACTACCTGTGTGCAGGTGGCCATGGATCTGGATTATGTGCATTTGTGAGCAGCTGGATGTGAGTGCTCAGAATTAACCAGGGTCCACTTAACCACTGAGCCATCTCTATAAGAACCTAATGAAAGTCTTCTACTGGACATGGCTACTATGGAGGTTTGAATGACAGTGGGCCCCATAGTCTTATACCTTTGAATACTTGGTCACCAGAGGATGGCACTATCTGAAATGATTAGGAGGCATGGCCTTGTTGGAAGAAGTGTGTCACTAGGGGTGGGCTTTGAGCTTTCAAAAAACCCATGACTGGCCCGAAGTCTCTCTCTTCTTATGACTGTGAGTCCAGATGTAGAATTCTCAGCTACTTCTCCAGGACTATGTCTGCCTGCAGAGTGTCAGGCATCCTGCCATGATAATGAACTAAACTTCTGAAGCCATAAGCAAGCAACAGTTAAATGTTTTCTTTTATAAGAGTTGCCTTGGTTGTGGTGTAGCTTCACAGCAACACAACACGGACTAAGACACTATGTCTTTTAAATGTGTATGAGACAAGAAAATTGCTGACTCGTGAGGTAGATGTAGTGCAAAAATGAGTTTCTGTTCCAATGATAAAGTGCCAGAATCAACCTAAAGGAAGGAAGAGTCTTGTTTTTTACTGTTTTGATTTTTTGTTTTGTTTTTAGAGATTTTAACTCATGGTTGGCCACAAGCTTGGGGTCTACGGTGAGGCATTATACCATGGTGGTGGAAGTCTGCAAAGAAGGATGCTTTTAACTACAGTGTGGGCAAGTAAACAAAGAGACAAAACAAGAGGCTGGAGTCCCAGTAACACTTTCAAGTTTAAGTCCCCATAACCTACTTTGCTTTGATCAAACTCCATCTGCTAAGTATTTCGAAACCATACTACAAGCCTTCACATGGTGTTTTGGGTAAGTGTCAAGCTCTAACGCAGAGCAGTATACTTTATTATTACATTTATTTTATTTTGTATGTGTCTGTATATGGAGAGTAGGGAAGACAGAGCACATATCATGGCACGCACACGGAAGTCTTAAACTCATGGAGATCTATCTGCTTTGCCCTCCAATGCTAGGATTAAAGGCATAAACCTTCACACTTGACAATTTTCTTTCAACAAAAAATATCTCAAGGTAAAGACTTTGTTTTAAAGTAAGGACTATGATTTATTTCAAATTTAGTATCTTTGTGTATACACACATATGTGTGTGCATATATATATATATATATATATATATATATATATATTTAAGGAAATAACATTTATTATCAAGCTTTACTTTTTTGGCAGCATTGAGGCAATTAAATATTATACTAATCACATAGGTAAAATGTTTAGTTAGATTCTCGATTACCTTCATTGGTTTGCCTCACTAGGTGGCTATGCACCACAGCCTTCTGATATTTGAAAATCAAGCAGTTTTATGTCTCATTCATTTTATTTTTTATTTTATCTATTCATTTTACCTTTCCCATTTCTTTGGTTTCTGGATATGCATTGTTTGTATGTGTGGGTGCACACCTGCTAGTGGAATATGTGGGAGACAGAGAAGAGCCTGTGAGGAGTCTATTGTCCGCCTCATGGTTCTCCAGGGTCAACCTCAGGTCATCAGGCTTGGAGGCACGTGCTCTTACCAGCTTAGCCGTCTTAGTTGGCTTTCTCTTACTTCTAAAATAAAATAAATAATAAAATAAAATAACTTTCTAGGTTTCTTGCTTTTTCTTAGAAAATTTAAAACAGTTGTAGCAAATTTTTTTTTTTTTTTTTTTTGGTTGTTTTTCGAGACAGGGTTTCTCTGTGTAGCCCTGGCTGTCCTGGAACTCACTCTGTAGACCAGGCTGGCCTCGAACTCAGAAATCCGCCTGCCTCTGCCTCCCAAGTGCTGGGATTAAAGGCGTGCGCCACTACCGCCCGGCTGCAAATTTTTTAAAAAGTAAAGCTGTGGTTTTGATTTGTACTACATTGAATCTATTACTCAACTTATACAGAGTTGAACCTAAACATTTAATCTCTCAGTCCAAGGACAAAAATACCTACTACGTTAGGAGTTTAATTTTTTTTTTTTTTTTTTTTTTTTTTTTTTTGCCAGTGGCCAATTCCTTTTAATACATGTTCCAGTTACTTTTCTAAGTTTATTCCTAATATATTTTGGTTTGGGATGTTACTGCAAATGGTATTTTTTAAATCAATGTCAATTTTCTTTGTTTATTGCTAGAGCAGATTAATATCATCATAGTATCTTCATTTGGACCATACTATGTTGCTAATTTTGCTTATGAACTCTAGTGGCTTTTTATAGATCAGTAAGTATTTTCTGAAGAGATGGTTATGTTGTGTGTGAATGAAAAAGACTGGCTAATTTGCCAATCTGTGTTTACAATCTGTATGCCTCCTTCTTGTCCTTACTCTCTTTCATACATACACCCACCCTCACTCTATAGCTTTCTCTGTGGGAAGTTATTTAATTGTAATTTTAATTTCCTTAACCAATGTAGAGAATTTTGGCTAATTGGCTTTATGAGTAAGTATTGTAAATCTGTGGGCTTAGAAAAAGAGAGATCCCTTGCTGCTGTTCTGGAATCTCACAGCCTCATGCAGTGGACTGGTGCCCGAGTGGACCACGTTGCCGGCTCTAAATTTCTAAATTTCTGCCTGTCTAGTAAAAACATCCTCAACTAATTTCATTTTTCTATTTCTTTCTCAGTCTGTTTGGCAATGTATGTCTTTGTAGACATTTGTTAGATTATTGGAATTATCATCACATATTTTAAAGGAAATATCTATTCGTTCAGTAGCTACATTTCAGCCAGTATTTTTTTTTTAATTCATGTTTTTTGGTCTTGGTAATAAGAGTCGTAATTTTGTTACAGTTCAGTTTGGTTGGGATTTAACTATATTAGTCTTTTTGGTAAACAGGCTTTTTTCAGTTTTAATTTTTATTGATTTTTAAAATGTACTTATTGTATGTTGGGAATGTTCCCTACTGCCCACTCACTCTCCCTTCCTCATTCCTCCAGACTCAGACGCACATGTGCCATCTTTGATTCCCTAGGCAATCTCGTTGAACACAAGCAAGCATGACTTTCTATGACCCTGCAAAGCCAAGGAGCCCACGTGAGAAATAACGTATGCTATTTGTCTTTCTGAGACTGGATTCTTTTGCTTTAATCTGATTATCTCCAGTGGCATTTAGTTCAACAAACATTTTTCATTCTCCTTTGTGGCTGAAAAACTTCGTTTTCCCGTGCTTCTGTTGTTAGACACCTAGTTCATTTTTATTTACTTTTATATACCATTTTTACCCATATGAGATTTAACTTTCCTTTGATAGTCTATTTATGGGATTTTTTGTTTTGTTTTGTTTGTTTTTTTTTGTTTTTTCGAGACAGGGTTTCTCTGTGTAGCTCTGGCTATCCTGGAACTCATTCTGTAGACCAGGGTGGCCTCAAACTCAGAAATCTCCCTGCCTCTGCCTCCCAAGTGCTGGGATTAAAGGCGTGAGCCACCACCGCCCGGCTTATTTATGGGAAATTTTAAGTGATAGATTTTTTTATCTTTCTTTCTTTCCTTCTTCCTTTCTTTATCTTACTCCCCTCCTTTCTCTCTCTCTCTCTCTCTCTCTCTCTCTCTCTCTCTCTCTCTCTCGCGCGCGCGCGCGCGTGTGTGTGTGTGTGTGTGTGTGTGTGTGTGTGTGTGTGTGTGCATCATAGATAGATACATGAATAATATATATTTGGGAGTGAGAACAGATTTCACTGTTACTGAAAATTTTGAAAAGCCCTTGTTCCTACCACACGTTACCAGGAAAATTGAAAATTGAAGTTACCTTTCAGGGTTCTTAGTTTAATTAATTAAAAACATTAAAAATGAACTCTAAATGGTGCTCAAGGACAACTATGGTAGAGTAGTTGGGAAAAACAGAGCAAGCAAGCTGGAGGTCTCTGAGGCTTTCCAGAGAATGGAGATGAAAGAGAGGAGGAGAAAAGTCCATGCCCCATGGTGGACAAGCAACCACGTTGGTGGGTGAGTAGGTGACGTCAGAGAAAGAATGGGAACGCCCAATGTGTTACGGAAGCAGGCCTGGGCTCTGGCCGGTTTCTGAAAACTGACAAGTGAAAGAAGGTAAAAGGAAAAGTTGGGGCTCAGAAAGGCAGGCAGACCTGATAGAGCCTTATGGAGACCTTGTAGAAAATATACAGTGTGGACTTTCTGGAAAGGAAAAAATACAGTGTCTCTCTAAGGAGTAATCATTCCTCCCATTTCTTTAGCATGAATTAAGGTGAATTAGCCTACCTAAGGGTAGTCTCTTGGCTAAGTGACTGACCAGTCCAACTGGTTTATCTCTTAGGACTGGAGATAATGACTCCACTCAGGGAAGTTTCTGTTCTTTGCTCTTAGGTGAACTAGATTTCCTTAAAAGGCGTTAACAGACCTCTGGCTTTTAGTGCTACTGTAATGTTATGTTTTAGGCTATTCTCGAACATCATTCTCCTGCTTCTAGCAGTAGCTGGGATTAGAAGCATTTGCCACCAAGGCTGGCCCCCTTTCTTTTTCTAATGGAAGAATTTAAAGAAGTGATTTTTTTTTCCATAGTTACATCTTATACATTTTTTATTTTATTTTTTAATTTTTAGATTTTAGTTCATATTTTTTACTTTTGTGTTTTTGATTCACATTTATTTGCAGCCATGATGTTTAATACTGATGAAGTCAGAAGATATGTTCTACAATCTATAGAAACTCATTTGGCATAGGAAATACTGTTTTGGTGAATGACCCATTTATTTTTAATGATATGCATATTTTATTTTGTGTGGTGTGTTGGTTACTCTCCTATTGCTATGAAGAAAAAGCATGACCATAGTAACTCTTATTTATAAAAGCACTTAATTAGAGCTTGCTTACAGTTTCAGAGTTAGTCCATTATCATGGAGGTGGGGGACACTCAGGCAGAGGTGGTGCTGGAGAAGGAGCTGAGGGTTCTACATCCGGATCTGCAAGCAGCAGGAGCAGAGAATATACTGGGCCTGGCTTGGGCTTTTGAAACCTCAAAGCCCGCCCCCAGTCACAGTCTTCCTCCAACAAAGTCATGACTCTTAATCCTTCTCAAGAGTGATGCTCCATGATGACCAAGCATTCAAATATATGATCCAATGGGGGTTTTTTCTTATTAAAATACCACACAAGGAGTGTTCTGTATCAATGAAGACTGACTGGTCTAGAGCACTGTGTCCATTAGCCACTCAACCCCAAGGGAAAACTTTGCCATCCCTTTCGAGCCTTACCTCAAAGGGGAAATAGCTTTGCCAGTTTCTCATGTATTTGAAGCCTTGGAGTTCTTAGCATGGCCATATCAGCAACACACCTTCATTCAGCTCTGCTCCCTACACCACCCCCTTCCTGATTTCTTAGATGTTCAAGATAGATCTTCATGCACACTCCAACGATGGATCACTGCAATGCTGGACACCTGACTGTACAGTAGATAAGAAGAAAGAACACAATAATCACTATGCCCAATTAAACAAAAAGGAATACTTTATCAAGTTAAAGACATTAAGTCCTTGAAGTGCATTGAGTATTGTTTTTTGGCAGTATTAGTAAGTAGAACAGTCTGATCATAAGTCTTTATCATTTCTAGGATATTACAACATAATTAGTCCAAAATACCGAGGAGTTGTGCCACAACTGATTCCCAATTACACTTTCTTGTTATAGGAGACTACCTGTGTTGGTAGTCCATGTGTGATGGTTTGAATGAAAATGGCCCCCATAGGCTCAAAGAGAGTCACACAAGCAGGAGATGTGGCCTTAGTGGAGAAAGTGTGTTACTGGGGTTTCCAAAAGACAAGCCAGACTCAGTGTGTTCTCTCTTCCTGCTGCCTGTTGATCTAGATGTAGAACTCTCAGCAGCTTCTCCAGTAGCATGTCTGACTGTGTGCTGCCATGTTTCTTGTCATAATGACATTGGACCAAATGTTAGTTTACAGGCAGTTCCTCTAGGCTCCTCCCAGGGACATAGCAATGCATTACGTTATCATCTCCTGCCACCAAATCGGCCACATGGAGTTGTATATAAAAGGACTTCCTGCTATCACAGATCTCTCTCTCTCTCTCTCTCTCTCTCTCTCTCTCTCTCTCTCTTTCTCTCTTTCTGTCCCTCTCTGCCCCTTTCTGTCCTTTATTACATGCCCCTTCTCTGCCCTCATGGCTCTGCCTGTCTGCCTGTCTACATGCCTACTTGTCTGTCTCTCCCCTTCCCAGGTCCTTACTCCTCTCTCTTTGCCCAATAACCTCCCTTTATACGAGATCAATTGCATGGCGTAATTACTCAAGAGCACACCTTAGCATGGGCCCACTCGCCCCATTATAATTTATAACACCAAACCTCTGAACTGTAAGCCAGCCTCAATAAAATAGTTTCCTTTTATAAGACTTGCTATTGTCATGGTGTCTCTTTACAGTGGCAGAAATCCTAAGATACCATATTATATAGTAAATCTTGTCTAAATTGCTAAATAGTTGAAAGGAATTCATTGGGACTCCAGGTACTCCAGGTGGTTTGAATAGACACCCCCAAAATGTGTGTGTGTGTGTGTGTGTGTGTGTGTGTGTGAGTGTGTCTGTGTATGTGAGAAACCATTAGTATAAACTGGTATGGAAGGAAGGACAAAAGGGCAGTGGCCTGGAGAAAAATGTCCAGGAGTCTTGTCTCTTGACTGAGCTTACCTGTACAGATAAGATTACCAGACGCCTCAGAAAAAAATGAGCCTTCAATCCTTTTCCAAGCCCAGGCGCCTTCACACCTGGATCATCATTGGACCAACAGTGACTATTTGACCTCTTCTGGGAAGATACAATCATACCCTTGTCCCCATACGTCAGTATAGGGGACAAGCCAAGTCATTTCCCCATGATGACATTGTTTCATGAGCATTCAGTTTGTCCTCTGGCAATCACAGCCTTCCCGGAACAATGAGGTGGTCTTTTGTACTAGTTAAAACGTCAATGTAAACCAGGCAGTTGTTCAGAGAAATGCTGGGGTATGGAAATTCCCCCCCTTTTGTTTCCCTAATTGTTGTTTGGGACATCTGTGAGACCTTTTCACAGTAGAGAGTGTCCCAGTGGATTATAATGAATTATTTCGAGTAGAGCAGGAAATGTTTTAATTACCGAAGAGAAGAGCATTGCTGTGTCTAGACGGGCCATGCAGCCTTTCACCACACAAACAACAGGCACACCCCTCCCCGATAGTGTGGACAGTCTCCTCAGGAGCAGCAGTGTATCCACACCTTGACAATGGCTTCTTTGGTAGACTTAAGCACTTGAGTCTCTTTTCAATCTTCTTAGCCATTTTAAAAAGCCCTGCGTTTGGAAGTACCCTTCCTGTCTTGGAGTCAGCAGAAAGAAGCCCGGTAGGACCTGATTGCTCCAAGATACGGTTGTGGGAAGAGTTTTATGGTGGATATGAGGAAGAGTTACAGCCAGAGGCACCTGGAAGTGGCCAGAGCAGGAAGAGAAAGTTGCACAATGATCATGGCCTGCAAAGGGAAATGGGCCAGGAACAAAACGGTGAAGTGGGTGACCAGGGAGGAGAACTGAGAGAGAGGGACCAAAATGAGGAGTGTGTATGGCCAATATGTCAGGGTCATGAGAATCTGAGGAAGTGGCAGCCCTAGAATCTCGGGGAATGGTCTCCCGTAAGCTGGAGAAGTTGAGAGTAGGGTCCTGAGTCACAAAAGCCTTCAGGCCAGCATGGCTTCAATATCAGGGTATTTACTCTGCTGAGAGGACCTGGAGTCTCCCCATGAACTTTGGCGTGTTAATAGGCATCACTGTTGGCCATTTGTCAAGAGTTTCTTTTGGATGTGACAGCAAGAGCTGGGCCACAGGCTGGGTACAATTTTTTCCTGACTTTTGCGAATCTCAGTGAAAGACAGGGCTTGTTTCCCTGTGTTTTGTTTGCTTTTACCGGAAAGCTTCTTGGTTGAGTCGGGTTGCTCAAAAAACCAGGTAGCCGCTGGATTTGTCAACGTACTTCCTTCTGGCTGTGTCTCCCTCTGGGATGCTGTTAAGAGCCAGAGTACAGTAAGGAGCTACCTGCCCCGCCCATCAGCCCAGGGAGTTGTGGCAACTGCACCCAGACAAGGAGCAGTTGCAACTGTCTTCCCACACATTGGCCTTCTCCACAAACCATGCCCAGGCATCCCAATCCATGTGATGGGACGCCCAGAAGGGCTTAGGAAGACTGCCTGTGGAAACAGTTCTGACTTTGATCAAGTTAGAGAGAGAAACTCAGGAAGAAGCTCCAAGAGAAAGACACTGACGGAAGTCAGTGAGGAAAGGTGAGAGGGCAGGGCAGGGAGAAAGAAGTCGTGGCTGAAGAAATGGTCTCTAAATTTGCAGTCAAACATGGTAAGTGGTAGAGAGCAGGAGATACAAATGATCCGTACCCTCAGGAGGGCCAAGTCAGCCGTTTGCTTCAATAAAGGCATGACCAGGTCTTCAGGGTACCCAGACATCCTCCCTGGGTTCTGCACCAAATGTAAGCAAGGATAGCAAAACTATCAAACTAGACCAGTCTATAGGTAGAAACTTTATTGAGAGACAGACTTCTGGGCTGCCACTTAAGTAGAGGGCAGGGGTTCTGTGGAAAACCAAGTGGATGTGGTACATGAGAGTCAGCAGGTTGGGGACCATTGAGCAGGCTGTTCGGGTTAATCAGGAACTAGGTACACTTTGCCCATGGTATTGGACTATGAGAAGAAAGTGGTGGCTCTGTCCTGACAAACAGAAACCCCTGATCAGGAGATTTCTGAGGAATGCTGGATTTCGGTGGTTGTTGTTGTTGTTTTATCTATAAGATTCCTTCTGCTTATACCCAGTAAGAATCTGGCTTGGGTTGAACTTGGACTGTCATCTTAGAACATTGTCAACAGCAGGAGTCATTCTGAGTCTTACTTTGTGACCTAACACTAACCTCAAGAGATCTGGATTTAAGGAATTTTCTTATCTCTAATGATCCAATTAACTAAAAAAAAAAAAAAAAAAAAAATCTCTCACAGGTATGTCCAGTGGCTTGGACTTTTAGTTAATTCCAGATGTAGTCAAGTTGTCAACCAAGAATAGCTATCTTGATTAGTATATTGATGAGTAGAATTACTGTTTCTTTTTGTCTTAATTTTCTTTTTTGTCTTTACTTTTACATTAGTTCTTTTTAAAATTTATTTATTTATTTATTTATTTTTAAAATTTATGTGCGATGGTGTTTTACCTGTATTATGTATGTCGTCATAGCTTGGAGTTACAGAGAACTGTGAACTGCATTGTAGGTGCTGGGAATTGAAACCGTGTCTTCTGGAAGTGCAGACAGTGCTCTTAGCTGCTGAGCCATCTCTCCAGCCCCCACATTAGTTCTTTGTGCCCTTCTCTCATCGTATGACAGAACGCAAGGGTTCTGTGCAGGCAGATTTCCACGTCCAGTTCTCTGTTTCAGGATTCACTTAACTTGACATGTGTAGCTTGGTTCCCGGAACCCTGGCGAGGACTAGTGAGAAAATAAAGGAAGATAGTCACACAAGCTCATATACATGAAATCTGGGGTCCCCATCATAGTCACACAAGCACACATGCAGGAAATCTGGGGTCCCCATCATAAAAATAATATGCCATTCCAGTGAGAAATCACCCCACACACTTAGAGATTGTATTAGCTACTTTTCTATACCGTGATAAAACACCATGACCAAGGAAACATTTAACTGAGCTTGCAGTTCCAGAAGGTGAGTGTCCATGATGGTGGAGGGAAGGCCTGATGGCAGGAACAGCTAAGAACTCATGTCTCAAACCACAAGCAGGATACAAAGAGAACAAGTTCAAAATTAAAGAGATTCCTCTGAAACTTTACAGCCCAGTCAGATGACACACCTCCTCCAACAAGACCACACCTCCTAATCCTAATCCTTCCCAAATAGTTCGGACAATAGAGCATCAGGTATTCAAACATTAGCCTATGGGGGCCATTTTCATTCCAACCACCACTGTGATCCATAGCTATCATGTCAGCGCTCTGCAGGTAGAGACAGGAAAATCAGCAGTTCAAGGTCATATTTGGTGACATAATGATTTTGTTCAGCCTAGGCTCAAAAATATTTTTTACTAGTGTGCACTTGTCTTTCTTTCTGGTTGTGTTATATTTTTTCTTGCGTGTGTCTTGAGTGACTGTTTCTGACAGTTTTCACTTCCTTGTGTGCATCATGGGTCCATGTGGTATTATGTTTCTTGTTTGAAAATTGTCCTTTAACATTTATGTGCTTTAAGGTCTTTTGGTAATTATTTCCCCCAACCTTTCTTTGCTTAAAGTGGCATTTCCTTTTAGAAACATTTCTTATTAATTATTTTAGAATCTCACACTATTTATTTTAAAAATATTTACCACCCTCAACTCCTTCCTCATTGCCCTCTCATCCTTCCCATTCCTTCAAACCCAACTTTGAGACTCTTCCTCCTCCTCCTTTTCTTCCTCCTCTTCCTCCTTTCCTCATGTGTCTAGTTGATGTCACTCAACTAGTCTAGGAAGCAGTGCCTATCCTGATATGTGATCAACCTACCAGTGCCTACCTTCTATACTCTATGCTAGGATTTGGTCTACTGAAGCTTAGGCAGGTCTTGTATATTTTATTATAATTGTAGTGAGTTTATGTGCACATCTGTGGTAGTTTGAATAAGAATGGCTTCATAGGCTCATAGATTTAAATGTTTGGCCACTTGGGAGTGCCACTCTTAGGTGCCAACAAGAGTCTTGTTGGAGGAACTGTGTCATTGTGGGGTGGGATTTGGGGTTCCAAATGCTCAGGACACACAGGCCCAGTCTCTGTATCTCTGTCTCTGTCTCTCTCTGTCTCTTCCTGGTGCCTGCCAATCAAGATGTAGAACTCTCAGCTCAGCACCATACCTGTCTGCATACTGCCATGCTTCCAGCCATGATGACAATGGACTAAACCCCTGAAGTTATAAGCAACTCCCAATAAAATGTTTTCCTTTGTAAGAGTTGCCATGGTCATGGTGTCTCTTCTCAGCAATCGTACATGGACTAAGACAACACCTGTTGTTCTGGAAGACATCATATCCTTGAAGTTTTCCACCACTACTAAGATCTATCATTTGTCTTCATTTTTCCTTTATTTGCTAGGTTGATTATTTCAGGTTAACAATATGTTTTGTTTACTTGCTTACTATTTATTTGAGACAGTATCTTGTTGTGCTGTGCAGTTACAGCTTGTAACACTTATATTGCCCAGGGTGGCTAGAGGCACGGTGAATACAAATCACATCGGGTCACAGCGCAGTGTCCTCATCGCGATTCGGGGCCCTGAGTCCTTCAGCTACTCTGTTGGAGATCAGAGCAGCTTTTCCACGGAAATCTCAGCATGGCATAGCTCTCAGTAGCTGGTGTTGGAGGAGAGCAGCCATTTCTTCAGGCAGTACTTGTGCACAGCTCCCAGTGTGCCTGTGAAGCCACATGGGGACCGTAAGTTCTCCCCATTTGCTCCTCATGGCAGATTCGGCAGAAGGTCCAGTCACTTGGAGTGTCCAAAACCTAGATGATGGTTAAGAGCCGCCAGACATCCCTTAAGGTCACCTCATAGTAGGGTGGCCGAAGTCCTGTGGCCTCCACAACCTTAGAGAAGGCTGGGCTTCCAAAGCAGTTGCATAATGAGCCAGGGAGGTATCAGTCACCTGTCCGCATGTCAGTGATCGCACAGAGCCTCCTGTTCTCAGGCTCTGAGGCCCATAGTCCCAGGAGCTTGATCTTTCGCCAGGCAGGACCTCTGTGCAAGCCCCTCGGATCTTCCAGGCCTGGGTCACAGCCTGGCTCATCAACAGCTGCTTTTGTAGTTTAAAAAACTAAGTAAAAGATAAAAGTCTTTTCTGATAAATAAAAGATGAGAAGATTAATCCCTGATCAGCCAACTCCATAAGAAATAGAGTCTCTCAGCTAGGAAAAGAAAAGACATTACATAGAACTTTGTGGTCTACAAAGCTATGCATACCTGGGTCTTGTGTGTGTGTGGCTACATGTATGGGATCTGGATTTTGTACCAGATTTCTTGACACATTGCTTATGTATACTAGAAAATGTCTTTTTGATGCTTGGCTGACATTTTATGCTAATTAAGTATTTCTTTCACTCAAAAATTATAGTCTTTTGGGGATATTTTCTTTCTTTCTGCCTAATGCACATTTTTTTCTGTCTTTCCAGTGGTTTGGTGGATAGAATCCAGATATTATACACGCTAGGCTCATGCTCTACAAATGAACCATGCTTCTAGTCCTTCCTGTCTTCCACTCTTTAAATAAAATTTAAATTTAACTCATAGGAACATCATGTGTGTGTGTGTGTGTGTGTGTGTGTGTGTGTGCCTGTGTGCCTGTGTGCCTGTGTGCTTGTGTGCGTGTGTGCATGCATGTGTGTTTATATGTGTAATCTCTCTTGTCTGATTTTCATGTTCTGCTTCAACTTTCTATATATCTATCCTTTGTGCTGTTGAAAAATTCCATGCATGCATATAACATGTCTTGATCAAATGTCCCCTGCTCTCCCTTCGACCCTCTGTCATCCTCTACCACCACTTCCAGCCCTCACAGTCTCATTTTTATTTTGTTAAGCCTTTTGCATCCCCTCAGTGCTACCTGTACATGTATGGGAAAGGAATCATCCAGTGGAACACCAGAAGCTTCTTCATGGCTACAGTACTGAATGAAGCTCTCTCCCCGGAAGCCATCAGTTGGCAACTGGTTGTCACCTGGGGCTGAAACCTCCCAATTCTCTTCCCTGTCCATGCTGAGGCTTTAACAGTCACAGTCCTGCACAGGTCTTGGGCATCCAGTCACCGTGTCCGTGAGCTTATGTGTGCTATGGCTCTGTTTTGTCTTAGCAAATACTTTTTGGTTTCAGATGTCTGCTCTCTCTTAGATTCTTTCCATGCCCTCTTCTGTGATGACTCTTTGGGAGGAGAGATGCCATGTAGCTGTTTATTTAGATCTGGTACCTAACAGTGTCTAATTCCCTGCACAGATCTCTACATTAATCACCATCTTCTGTAAAACAAAACTATTCTGGTGAGTACTGGTCGTCGCACTGATGGCTTCACTGTGGAAGACAGTATATATCTAGTCTTCCCCTTTGTATTTTATGAAACCTTTTGCAGTGTCATATATGTATGTGTATGTATATATACATATATATATATATATGTATATATATGTGTGTGTGTGTATATTATGTGTGTGTGTGTGTGTGTGTGGTGTGTATGTCTTCCTGTGGATGTATTACATATGTACATAAACATGCAAGTGTGCAAATATGCATACAAATGTATGGCATCTATGTGGAGATCAAAGGTGATATCAGGCATCTTCTTTGATCAGTCAGCACCTTATATTTTCAGACAACGACTTTCATGCAACCCAGAGCTCATTGATTATGCTAGCTGACTGACCAATAAGCTTCTGGGATCGCCTTTTCTATTTATTTATTTATTTATTTAATTTTTTATTGGATATTTTATTTACATTTCAGATGTTATCCCCTTACCCCATTTCCCCCCTCCCTCCCAAGAACCCCCTATCTCATCCCCTCTCCTTCTGCTTCTATGAGGGTGTACCCCCACCTACCCCCATCCTCACACCTCACCTCCCCACCCTCGAATTCCCCCACCACGACATCCAGCCTTCATGGGATCAAGGATCTCTTCTCCCACCTATACCTCCCTTGCATATATAGCTGGAGCCATGGGTCCCTCCCTAAGTGCTCCCAGGCTGGTGGTTTAGACCCTGGAGGCTCTGGTTGGTTGGTATTGTTGCTCTCCTCATGTAGTTGTGAACACTTTCAACTCCTTCAGCCTTCACTCTATCTTCTCTATTGGGAACCTCATGATCAGTTTAATGGTTAGCTGTGAGCATCTGCCTCTGAATATGTCAGACTCTTGCAGACCTCTAAGGAGACAGCTATGTCAGGCTCCTGTCAGCATGTACATCCTGACATCAACATCAACGTCTACCTTTGGTGACTGCACATAGGATCGCCTTTTCTTTTACAGTGCCACCTCAGCCAGCTTTTACTTGGGTGCCGGGAATCCAGGCAGCTCCTCCTTCTTGCATGGAAGCCATTTTACCAGCTGAGTGGTCTCTCCTTGGCTTCACCCCCATACTTTGAAGCAGAAACTCCTGTAGCTCAGACTGGATTCTAACTCACCATGTAGCCCATCAGAGTCTTGAACTCTCAATCCTTCTGCCTCAGCCCTTAGTGATAGGATAATAGGCGTCACCTACCATGTTTGGCTGAGATCTTATCTTTGTATTCAGTTTCATCTTTAAGATGTTTTGTTTCCTCAGACAATCCTGCCATACTGATTGTGTGCACATGGGAGAGCTTGTCTGAGATTTAGCCTGAGTATCTTCCAACTCTCATCTTACTTCTCTAGCATTTTGTTCCACGAATTTTTTTCAACTCCTTATGAAATGGATTCTGCATGTAATAAATCTGTGTTATTTAACAGAAATGCGTGTAGTTATAGATCCTCCTTGACTGTTCTTCCTGTGCATTCGTCTGTGAAATGTGAAACCACTTATCCTCCCTGGATCTGCAGTCTTATAAAGTTATCATGAATAGATGGAGTAGAAAATTGAGGAAGCAGTCATTAGTATAGCTGCCTTTTAGCTCACACATCTAGCCTTTCCCGATTTAAATGCTACTGCACTTGGTGCAGAGAAGGTCTGATGACACTATTGTCTAGTCTTGATGATGTAGATATGAGGAGAACACCAGACATGATCCCTTCCCTCTTGACCATGGGACTTCACTGATGTGTTTATGGTGTAACTGTTGTTTGGAGTAGCATGTACCCATGCTAACACAGATGTGATTTTCTGTATTTTTTTCTTGTTCAAATCTAATTAAGGTCCCACTCCTTCGGAATGCCCTTTCTGCTCTACTCACTGAAACCCTTTATCAGATGAGATACTATTATTTTATATATAGCAACATGAAGCTCTTATTTGGGACAATACAAATTTAATTATTCAATGTCTTGTCCCAGCATTTTATTCTGTATTTATGGTCATTTTTGAACACATACATACATACAATACACCTATAGGTATACCTATACCTACACACACACACACACACATATTCAAGAGTAGACTATTTTATTCAGACCTGTCAACTAAAACTGAACATTTATCACAGGGCAAAAATCATTTTATTGAGGGTTAGCTGGAACAATGGCTCAGCTGTTAAAAGCACTGGCTGTTCTTCCAGAAGACACGGGTTTGAGTCCCAGCACCTACTGGTTCACAATCATCTGTAACTCCATTTCTGGGGGATCTTGATGCCCTCTTCTGACTTCTATGGGCACCAAGCATGGGCATGGTTCACACATATACAGGCAGAAAAAAATACACATAAAAAGAATGAATTTGAAAAAAAATCTAAAAAGACATTTTATTAGTAATTACTGACAGTAGGTAAAAGAGCTGAACTTTCTCCTAATTTGTGCAAAGGGCATTTTACTGAAGGAACAAGAGTATGGGTCAGCAGGGCCTTAAGCTTTGTCTGGGAAGCACCAACTTACTCAGAATGGCTGAGGGAGTCAGTGTCTGTAATGGCAATTAGGTGTCTCGTGACTAGCAATCACTGAAGCTCTGATTCTATCCTCCTCCGGTAAAGCATGGCTAACAAAAGCCTTAAACTCCCATGATTACATCTCAAAGAAATGGCTTTGAGTTTCTCAAGAAAGATGCTATATGCATGCCCTTAGGAGAGCCATATATCTTAAAGAGATAGAGAAGGCATTTACAATTATAAGCCTCACCCCTTTTAATCCTCTAGGAAAGGGAAGGTCAGAAGTCTTTTTGTCAAGTATTGGATAGGAAAAATGTTAAATTCTTTTACAGTCTGAAGCTTTTACAGGGGAAAAGTCCAAGATGGGAAATGAGAGCCGAGTCTTCCTCAAGGAAGCAATGTTGAGGTTAGTCAAGACTTTTGATGCAGAACTTTGGATGAAATTGTTATGTGCTGAGAATTCCCTTGTAGTTTTCAGATCCTGTTTGTGTTTCTCACATCATGTCCTTGGCTTATAGCAGATCTTCGTGACAATTGACTTAATTCATTTAAATATGAATAGCTCTTTAGTAACCAAATCACACTCGTTGTTTTCTTTTGCTGTTGATTGCTCTGTTCTATTTGTTACTGCGTAGATGCCATGCCAGGGCCATCTTCATAGTTCTTCAGGTTATGCACTTCATAAATGCATCTTCAATGAAGGAGTAATGGAGTGCTTAAACCCAGGCTGAACTTCATTTGTCATTAGATCCAACAGTAGGGATTCATACACACACACACACACACACACACACACACACACACACAATCATATGGTCTACCATTTTTCTCTGGATATTTGAAATATAAACATCTTTCATCCAACATCTTTAATTATTAATTTGAGTTTTTCATTGGCTTTCCAATAATGAAAGTTTGGTTTGCTGGATTCAAACTGTGTGAACGTTAGAGCACATGACTAAGTCCTTTATTAAGGTCTGTTTGGTTTGGATTCAACTGAATATTTTCAGGATCTTGGGTCTGCACCAGGGGCCTCTCAAATGTAACTACTGTCTTGGTGTGCATTGTCACAGCCAAGAGAAATAGATTTCTCTCTAGAGAGTTGTCTGTCTTTTTGTTGATTTTATTTGTTTTATGCAGCGATATTTCCAGGTCAGGCAATAATTCCTTTTTGAATAATACGAATTTTCTTTTTATGATTTCATAGATTTAATTTCTTTGCTTTATTTTGACTTCCAAATGCTGTATCTCTTCAATCTAGCAGTTTGCAAGTGTTTTGTCCTTCTATGCTGTGACCTGCATGCTCTTGTAAGTTCACTCCCATGCCAAGAAAAACAATAGCAATGATAACTGTAAAAGCAAATGTGCATTTGACATTTTTGTGGCCTTACAACTTTGGGTCTTACATACCATAAGAAATTATGGTAGAAGAAGTGTTGGCTACAGAAAATCACTGCTCAGTCTGCAATAGACTGAGAAAATTAGTTTCAGAGCTTCTCATGCCAGTTCTAGTTCTTTGATATAATATACCTCCTTGGGAAAAATCCCTCAGAAGGATAGAACAGCTGAAATACATATCAGTGCCCTGTTGTAACGTCCATCTTTCAGCGTTTGTGCAAACAGCATAACTGGCTTTCTTCCAGTTTCTGTCTTCAACCAAAACAGATTCACATGTCCTCTGTTAAGCCTTAGAGAGGGAATATAATGCCCACTTTTAAGAGGCGAGGACTCTTATTTTTTTCTGTTTTAAGGCTCATGAGAGATTATTCTTCTGTTACTATAGAAACCATCTCCCACTAAATTCGAGAGGGTCTCTGAACGGGACTGAAATGACTACGCTAATAGAAAGAGTTATATTTTAATTTTCTGGAAGTATTTCCACTTCTTTCTTGGTTTTGCCTAACATGTTAAATTATTCAGTCAGATGACATTTATTTTGCTACAAATGGTCTCGCAGGCAATACTTAAGTGGAGGAAATTATTTGGGGGCAGAGGAGACTTAAACTGTTGACAAAACAAAGACGAATAGAATTCATACTTTTAGGGCTGCATATTTGAACTGTTCAGATTTTACTCTTACTTCATCACCCATACTTACAAAATGAATGGCATAATGACCCATCTGTAGGGCTGGGAATTGGGTTTAGTGATAGAGAATTTGTTTATCAAGGGTGAAAGCTTTGCCTCCACCTCCAGAGTCTCCTGTCTGCCTCACTTCCCAGTCCTGCTACAGAAAGTCTCATACTGTGATATGTTTACATTTACATATTAGATAAATAAGAGACTAGGTCTATGGCCAATGAAATGTGCACTTTGTTACGGCAACAAAAATGTTACTAATACAGTAGCATGAATATTTTGGGCCGAAAACATGTAGAAAGCAATTACAATTAAATATATAGTATCTGTGATAAACCAAGTAACTATGAATGGACATGAAAATATACACTCACTTGTTTACAATTGGACCTTCATCCCTTTCTGTTACATGCTCTTCTTTGTGTGTGTGTGAGTATGTGCATGCATGTGTGTGTTTGTGTGCACAAGCGTGTGTGTGTGTTAAGGTTTTTTGTGGTATGAACAATTGAGCATATGCTCTGTGGTCACATACCTACCTGTATGTACTGTAAGTACATTGGCCCTGTACCAATGGAAGTGACAATATGTCTAGCCATTCTAAAACAATAGAGAAGGCTTTGATAAACCCCAGTCAGAAATAGTGTGAGGACAGGATGAACTGAACATGTATACGCACATCTTTTGGGGAAAAGGAAAACAAACCAACAACAACCAATACTGGCTGTGTGGAGTTTAGAGTCTTTCATTCGAATTTTGACTTTACTTCCTGGCTCTTGAATGTTATTTTGTAAATTACAGAAATTGGGTAGAAATCCTGACAAATGAACATAAGTCAGAGCAGCAAGGGTTTTTTTTTTTTTTTTCTCTAGGCTGGATTTACACTTGCATGTCTGTGTTCATGAGAAGCTGACTGGGTGATTGTCCCTTCGTCAACCAGTGACACCAACATCCGTACTTTTATTGGTTTTCTTGTCTCAGAATACTGGTGAGAGACTCAAAGGTGACTTTCATTGTATGACACCCTAATAGGCTGACTGAGCTGCCAAATAAATTGCTCGATACAATGTTCCCTTCTGGATTATTTACTGAAGTTTCATATTGTTTTAATATAGCATCTCCTTTCATTTACTTCAAATTATGCAATTCTCTATCTGATAGGTATTTATCACAAAGGAGACAGAGTTAAAATTTCAAAGTGTTAATAATAATTATCTTCCCAATATGATTCAGAGATTAAGTTTTCTTTTGTTCCTTTAAGAGTAGTACTTGAAGAACGGAGTAAATGCTGATAACGAAGTGATTTTCCTATGAAATGTGATAACGAACCTAGGCACAGTGCTCGCATAAGTATTGTTCTAGCATTTTGAAAGGGGACTTAGGAGGGCAGTGAGTTTGCGTTATGTCACAGCTTGTGTGACCTTCTGAGATCCTTTCACCCCAAATAAAAAGGCATGGTACACACATCCTTAATCCCAGCACTTGGGAGGCAGAGGCAGGTGGAGCTCTATGGCTCTGAGGCCAGCCTGGTCTCCAGAGTAAGTTTCCAGGAGAGCAAAAGCTGCATAGAAAGACTTTCTCTCAAAAAAAAAAAAAAAATTAAAATAAATAAATAAATAAATAAATGAAAGTTTAAAAAACATAAGAAGCATTTTATTCACTGTAATTATTTTTAAGTGCTGTGAAACATTCATTCAACTGTTTATGAGGATGCAGGGTAAAGTTTGCAAAAGTTAAATCTGATACAATCTTGAACAGCCCAATAATCATAAATAGATGAGGACTCGTGTAGAGTTAGAGAAGTAGTCTGTGGGGTCAGTAATGTAGTCCTAGGGCAGTGGATGGATGGAAACACATTATGTTCAGTGACTCAAGGGTCAAAGAGGGTACGTGGAGAGTCTTATCTGTGAAAGTGCAAGTAGGAAATTTGAAGCATCATATTAAAGCATGACTCTTGTACATATGTAGACCAGAATATGTCAGAATATATTAAAGATGAATATGAATGCTAGTTAGAATGATTATACTCCATGTATATAATGGATTTATTATTTATATATGTATGTGTTCAGATATGCACATATGTTTACATATTAAAAACACCTCTGTGTGTGTGTGGAGAAAGAAGATAGAGACAGAGAGAAAGATTGAGTCAGGAAAGAAAGATCGTGATGATATAAGCTTTACTCAGTAAGAGACAAAACTGATTAATATCCTACAGGGCAACGAAACTATAACTTTTGGGGGGTGATCTTTCCTGACAGAAATCATTTGCACCTTTACTGGAAAAAAAAATCAATAGCATTGACAGGACCATCAGAGGAACTGGGCCCCAATCTAACTTACCGATTAGATGGGACAACAGCATTTCCTTCTGTAAATTAGATAATCCTTGGGTGGTCCTGTCAGAAAGTGTTCCCAAGGAAACTGAAACTCTGTGATCTGCTGGCTTTGTCCTGTTCTAAACCAGCACAGTTTTCTGTGGCGGTAGCAGCCTCACTCCAGTTAAAGGCCGCTGTCTGTGGTTCTCACATTATCACGCTCTGGTGAAAGTTCCCTATGCTGAATTCAATCTCCTCACAGCACCAGAGTGTGCGTTCCTGCATAAAGGAAGCAACTTTCTTTGCAGAATGTTTCCAGTATTGTACAGAACTCCAATGTCAGGGGAGAGTCTTTGATCTCAGTGTGGACCCCTAACAGTCCAGAACCAGGAATTGTTTCTATATTAACAAAATTATGGTAAATATATTTAATATATTTAAATATAAATTGTGAGAACTACAAATTAAAATCTTTATCATTAGTATTATTTCTAATATTAATTTTTCCACTTAGGCTGGTCTTCCTGTGCTTTAGTTTTTATCTTTATGCTGTCCATGGTGTTCTTCACTGCATAGGCAGTTTCGGCCCTCAAGATCTGCAATGGTGTTCATGTATTTGTATTCTGTTTACAATCTGTTTTCACTTTCAGAGAAAACATAAAATATATGAGACTTGCAGTTCAAGTGTAAGGTTGTATACTTGAGTATACAAAAGAAGACACGAGGTCTTGCACTCAATAAATTGAAAGCACAACCTGAAATGTATTGCTTCCAAAAAGAATTTTATATTAAAAATATTGCAACAAAAGGTTTCAGGAGAACATTCTGAAAGGCACAGGAGAACATTCTCCCCTGGAAGACCGAAAATAAGAAACTTAGAATCATCTTATCAAATGAATACTGTCACCTTTATACATCAAAAAGAGAATACTAAATAAGTATAAATGGGGTACTGGTAAGTCATCGTTGGATTTGTAATAGTACATAGAAAATCCCAAGTCACCTGTGTTTTTTACATTTTTATATTACTCAACCAAAAACTCCAACTTTTACAAACAATGGTAGATCTGAAAACTTGAGATGCAGTAGAGTTCTCTTACCTCTTACATTCAGTTTCTCAAGTGGATTCTCACTTTTGTTTGACACATTCTTGACAACGACCTACTAGCGGCCATAAGCATTAGTTGAATGCCACACACAATTCAAATTATCTTGCTTTGCCCAATGTCCTTTTACTGCTATAAGACATCAACCAGGACATCATATTATTTAGTTGTTTTGTGTCCAAAATTCACTTCTTGGCTGTTGAGATTTGTCAGAATTACCTTGGTTTTCTGTGGCCTTGAAGTCCAAGAACACTGGTCACGTGCTTTGTGGAATGACCCTTCATGGCATTTGTCTGGGGGTTTCCTCATGGTTAGAGTTGGATTATGAGATTTTGGAAGATCATGGGGTAAGAAATTTTTATCATCGTTTGTCCAGTGGCCTTGAGGTTAATATGATTCATGTCTGTGGATGTTGGCCTCAATCCCTTACTGACGCAGCAGTGTTTGTCTAGCTCCGTTTATCCATTGCACGGCCTTTCTGCTCTCTCCCTTCTTGTGCTGTATTTCTCAGAAGCAAGTTAGGTCCAGATTAGAGGAGAGAAGGCAGAAGCTTTCTTCTTTTGGCTACATACAGTTGTAAAACACTCTCCCAAACACTACAAATTACTTGAATTCTTCCCAAGAGAATTCTTCCTTTCCTTGTCTGTCCTCCCCCCACCCCCACACTTTTTTAAATCGAGTATACTGTTGTTTCATACTCTTTGTGGGGATTTATGAATGATTAATTTAAATAGTACCATATAATCTAAGGCAGGTTTTGTTGGTTTGGTGGTTGTTTGTTTTTGTTTTTTGTTTGATTGCTTTTTTTTGTTGTTTGTTTGTTCTTGTTCTTATTTCTTTGTTTTGTTTTGTTTTTGGCTCAGATTGTTACTTCTCCCTTTTCTCATGCCCCTTTAACTTGCTCTGGCCATGCTGTGCTGTGGTTTGACCACAAAATGTCTTATTCTGACTTATAAACTGAATGCTTGATCTGCAGGGGCTATTTGGGGAGGTTCCGAAGGCTTGAGGAGGTGTGATCAAGCTGGTGGAAGCAGGTATTTCATTTTGCGGTGGGTTCTCCACAAGACAAGCAGCTTTCCATGCATTCCTCGGTCATAATGTGCTGAACCATGGGTCGAGAATCACCAAAGAGAAGGATCGAAGACAGAAACCTCTGGAAACATGAGCTAAAGTAAACAGCTTACAAGCTGTTTCTGCCAGCTGTTCGGTCAAATAAAATAAAAGTAACTAAGACACGCATGAGGAATGGCTTTGTGTTGGTTTTTGAGCACTTCTGTCGTTTTTGACCTTACAAAATATCCCAGACTTGCCTTGTTCATTTTCAGTTCCCATCAGCCATTTCTCTAAGGAACACCAATTTCTTTTCTTTGAGAACGGTATTCAAAACCACGATCTGGGTATAGGTACCTTCATAACTACGTGTGACTACTTTAAACCTGCTCAGCTGGTATAGTAAATACATTTCTGTATATTTACTAAGTGGATCTATACATACGATATATTTATATTAAAGCATGAGTTATTAAGAAGTGGAATCCTTTTGATATAATGGAATCATATAAAAAATAATCATTTCAAAGCCACTGTTCAGTTATGAATCTAAATTTGACTTTAACTTCATCTATGGCTTTAAGAAATTATTACAGTAGCCCTAGTTGAACATTTGTTTGGCTAATACTGTTGGGTTGGCTTATTCAACTAGATATAATTTTATTGATTGGCAGTGGACACATAATTAATAATTCTCTGTGGGTTTTATTATTACAACAAGAGAAGAATTCTGAAGACAGTCTGCACTGCTAAGGAACCTATTCTCCTTTTCAGATGTTTATTTTGAAAAATTGTTCCAACTAGTGATACATGTAGGGGAAAAGTATAGCAAATCAAAACACTCAACTAATAGGACAATGGAAAAATTCAGAACTCTACAAAGCTAGAAATGGTTGCATCGGTTTTATTTCCTTTGCTAGTTATCTGAAGATCATCCATAAGGAATGTAGTTAAAGAGACTCAAGACATTTACATATCAGACAATAACAAGGGTCTTAGGTAAGAATTTAACCTGAGGGCTGGAGACATGACTCAGTAGTTAAGAGCACTGTCTGTCCTCTCAGATGTTATGAGTTCAATTCCCAGCACCCATATGATGAAGGCTCACAAATACTGTCTATAATTATAGTTCCATGATAGCTGGTACTTCTTCTGGTATGAAGACATACATGCAGACAAAACACCCATGCATATAAAATAAATAAATAAATCTTTAAAAAAAAAAAAGAATTTGGAATCTGTGATTGGAAGACAGTAAGCTAATTGTATGACAATTCTAATCCAAATAACAATTCTACAAAGAAATATATGAATGCTTTTAACATGACAATACAATTTTGAAGTATTACGGTTTGTAACTGTTAATTACCTTTATTCCATATGCATTACATTTAAAATGTCTATGATGATATGAGTGCACGGAGTTCACGCCTCTAACTCACACTTAAATCCTGTCCTTTATGAACAAAGCAATGAAGGCAATTATTGCTCATCTTTACACTTCTGGATATGGGCCAATCGGCTTCCCGTGTGACCCTGAGCTTGGCAGGATAAAACGGAAAAGACTTAGGGGGAAAAAAAAAACAGTGAATTTGTTTTTCTTGGAGAACTGACTAGAATCAGCAAGAAAACATATCTGCTGCATTTTTAGTCAATATTCTATATTGATTCAAGTTAATGTGTCTGATTTTTTTTCAGCAGTTCATAACACCTGCACACAGACCTGGGTCACAGAAATCAGTATACACCCACAGTCACTTAATCTGAAAGCAAAAGGCCAAGCTTTCCTTTCAGCTGACAAGTCACTTTTTGTGATGAAAATCCTAGGACCTGCATTTATAAACTCTATCTTTGCCCTCAGTTGAGTAGAGTGTCTTCATAAAAACCATCTCCATCCTAGGGACTTTTTCATAAGACACTCTCCAGCTCTTTGGACTGATTCTATAGTGTTTCTATTTGCTGGTCGATGAGAAGGTCTTCTCCTTCAGACCCTCAATCCTTTGTATAGAAGCAGATATTTTGCTGCTGTGTGCAACAGTGAATTTAGCTATTCCTCATACTAATACCTTAGATTTCCTGACTTTCTTTTTATCTTGATAGATATAAAAAAAATTGAAGAATGATATCAAAATCCTGAAAACAGGAAGAATAATGTGCTCATATGTTCGTGCTACAGATATAAAACAGTGTCTATGAGATGACAAAGATGGGCAACACTGAATGTAGGCAACAGAGCTTATCTTAGGGTTTTATTGCTGTGAGGACACCATGACCATAGCAACTCTTATAAAGGACATCGTTCAAATGAGGCTGGCTTATAGTTCAGAGGTTTAGTTCATTATCATCACGATGGTGACATGCAGGCTACCATGGTGTTGGAGAGGTAGCTGAGAGTTCTCTATCTGGGTTGACAAGGATCAGGAAGAGCAAGTAAGCCACTAGGTCTACCTTGAGCTTCTGAGATCTCAAAGCCCAACTCCTATCTACACATCTACTCCAATAAAACCATACCTCCTAATAGTGTCATTCCTTTTTTTTTTTTTTTTTTTGGTTTTTTTTTTTCGAGACAGGGTTTCTCTGTGTAGCCCTGGCCATCCTGGAACTCACTCTGTAGACCAGGCTGGCCTCGAACTCAGAAACCGCCTGCCTCTGCCTCCCAAGTGCTGGGATTAAAGGCGTGCGCCACCACCGTCCGGCTAATAGTGTCATTCCTAATGGATTATGGGGTGAATTTTATTCAAACCATCACAGAGCTGAATTATAATTGCCCTTCTGAAGAAGGAATATGATGCTTTCAAAATAGTCTCCAATCCTGTGCAAGAATCTACTGAACTTCTGTTATGCATTTTGAGATTGTTTTGTTTTGTTTTTTGAGATAGGGTTTTTCTGTGTAGCCCTGGCTGTCCTGGAACTAGCTCCATACACCAGGCTGGACTCAAACTCAGAGATCCACCTGCCTCTGCCTCCCAAGTACTGTGATTAAAGCCATGCACCAACTTGTGAAATGTTCTCTACAGACTTTGGTGTTCAAGTCTTGGACTACATGATTTTGAAAATGCTACAAACTCAATTGGTGGTAGAAGCAGGTCACTTTAGACTATGTTCTTGGGGGCTCCATCATATCCATGATACCCTCTTTTGTCTCTCTGTTCTATGGCATCTTGAGATAAACAACTTGTGGGTAAACAGGGCCGCAGCTGGAGGGGTTGCCTGGAGGCTTCCACGAGGTGGGTGACCTGCATACAGAAGAATGTCTGGAGTTCCAGGAGGCTGGAAGCTTCCGTGACAGCAGGCCCCGGCAGGCCCCAATGACACGAGGAAGTCCTTGGTTCCAGAAGGGTTTATTGTCATGGCAGATGGTGGATGGATCTGGATGTACCACCCCAAACTCAGGGCAGACCTGAGTTAAGTAGGGAGGGAGAAAGGGGAAGGTTCTGGGAAGGAATGCTTAATTGGCTCTGCCCTCTGACCTTCATTAGTATGTAAATCTCTAGGGCCTGAGGCCTGTAGTCACACCCTCTACCTGTGCACTTTGGGAGGGCTGTAATGGCCTACCTGACTGAACAATGTAGGTCCATGGAGATTGGACTGCTTGTAAGGACCCTGGGTTCTGGGGACTCGGCCAAACTCCTGCTGTTTCTCCCTTGGAGTCTCGGGGTTCTAGGCCCATGCGCAGCCAAGAACCAGGATACCCTTACACAGTCCCACACAACTCTCTGCTTCTGCCTATGTTCTGTCCATCTTAAATCCTAACAATGGAGCCTGATGCCCATGGCCTAAATCCACTGATGTTGTGATCCCAAATAAATCCTCCCTCATTTAAAACATGTCTCTCAAGTGCTTGTCAAGAGGTGAAGTCTGACTGACTCAAGCTCTACGTTGGAGTTTCAAAGACTGTAAAATTGTTAGCTTGTGAGCTAAGGGTTCTCAGTATGCCATGACTGTTACTTAGGACATTTAAGAACACGGACAAGACTCAGGAGGAAGCAACTGTTTGTATAAAACATTCACAGTTAAAATGAATTAAAACACCTAAGAGAAGGCATTCTTTTTTCAACTATAAGTTGCATCGGTGGGGGAAATCCAGGGAATATTCTTAAGAGTAGTCATAGTTATGGCTTTGACAGAGCAAAGATGCATTGGGTGTAAATGTTCATTTGATACTTACACATGGCTGTATAAGTGGATCTCTCAAACACTATGATAAGGGAAAGATGATTGCACCAGTGTAGCTACTGTATGTCTACACCTCTATCATGTTTTGTTTCAGGAAAAAAAAAATCAATGTTGAAAGAAATCAGATAATTACTTGGTACAATATTTATACTAGGAGTCTAAGGATTGTAGCCAACAAGTGAGCAACCCTAGCTGTTTTCAATGAAAGGAATCTAGAATGAAGCAGATGCTAAGGGTCTTCCCTCTGATATCTCTGCTTCTGCTTAAGGTCCATGGCTGATAAGGCAGAAAACAATCACCCCTGCTCCCTGAATCCTCATTAACTAAACTTACATTGCAGAAAGAATGACCGAAGCCCACCAACACATCTGAGCAGATTTGCATTATACACCATTGTCTTTTTCTTTGGTTCCATTCAATATTCCAAAAGAAATCATTACAATCCATTGTCTGTTACACAGGACCAATGTCATTGTATGTCTTGTCAAATCCATCGGGTTCTCATAAAACTAATGAATTGTTCTTTAAGTACATGTCTATGTCTTATTCTTCTCTATGGAAAGGGGTGTTTTAAGTTCTGAATCATGCTTGGGCATGATTACAGTTTGTAACCATGTGTACACATACTATGTATATATACTGGCTGGTTTTGTGTGTCAACATGACAATGGTTAGATTCATCAGAGAGGGAGGAGTCTTAGTTGAAGAAATGCCTTAATGAGATCCAGCTGTAAGGACTAATTTTCTCAACTAGTGATCAACAGCCCATAGTGGGTGGTGGCATTTTTGGGCTAGTGGTTCTGGGTTCTGTAAGAAAGTAGGCAGTGCAAGTCAGAGAAACCAAGCTAACAAGAAGCACTCCTCCATGGCGTCTGCATCAGTTCCTGCCTTCAGGTTCCTGCCCTGCTTGAGTTCCTATCCTGACTTCTTTCAGTGATGAATTACAATGTGGAATATAAACTGAATAAACCCCTTCCTCCCCAAATTGCTCTGTGGTCATGGTGTTTCATTGCAGCAATAGAAACACTAAGACAGTACATATCTTTACTTCCTTTTAATCTGTTTGTTAAAGACTATCTTGAGAAGGTGAGAAAGGCAGCCTTTCCCTGTGTCTTACACTGGGGAGGGGTCTGTGAAGATTTTCTACACTGGTGGAAATCCTATCTTGTCGATATGACAGTTATTGATATATTTGTACTTGTTAAAACTCATCAAGTAGAGAGACTTGGGGGGGGGTTGTTTTGTTTTTTGTTTCTTTGGGTTTTTGTTTTTTGTTTTTTGTTTTGAGATAGGGTTTCTCTGTGTAGCCCTGGCTGTCCTGGAACTCACTCTGTAGACCAGGCTGGCCTCGAACTCAGAAATCTGCCTGCCTCTGACTCACAAGTGCTGGGACTAAAGGCGTGTGTCACCACTGCCCTGCCTAGACTAGGGTTTTATGAGGCCTATTATACATAAAAAAAAATATTTTTTGACTCAGAGTCTTACTATGTAGGCCTCTCTGGCCTGGAACCTGCTACATCTACTAGGTTTGTTTCAAACTTGTAGCAATCCTCCTGCCTTTGTCTCCTGCATTACAGAAGTCACCTGTGCATTACAGATGTCACCACATCTAGCCCAGTACATAAATTTTTATCTAGAAACAGACATATGAGTAGGGCTGTTGTTAATAGGTTTACATATTTAATGGTATGGATAAAAAAAAATAGAAACTAGCTTTTGAGTATTCGAGACTTCGGGAAATTAGAAAAACTACTAAGGACAACTGGATCCCATTTCCCTCACTACTCAGAATAAGCATAAATATATTTAAAAATATTAACTATTCCATCACAAAGTGGTCATCCATCCCAGCAATCCATGAAGAGTAAAAAAAGATCCTTGGTGGAGCTGTGGATCACAACCCTTGCCCTCTGCTGCTGAGATGCAGTCGGCATTGCTGTGCAAGTTTCCACAGTTACCAACAAATTCTGGTCCTACAGTAGCTTTCACTAGCTCATCCAGAGTGATATTTAAGTAACAAATAAAAACCCCACTATAGGGAGTTCTGGGGAGACAGCTTCATGGTTAAAAGCAGGGGCTGTTCTTCTCTCCCACCTTGATAACTCATGACTGTAATGCCACTCCCAGAGTAGCTGATTTGTTAGCCTCTCCTTGCTTCCTCTGGCACTGCATGTACACAGTACACAAACATACATGCTGGTACACTGAAAATAAGTAAATTTTATATAGAAGTTTACTTAGAAAATCATGCATATATGTATATAAAACAAACAAATACATTTTTAAAAAACCCTACCAAGAGAAGTCAAGTTAGTGACGGCACAGAGGAAACATCTTGCTTGCTTCTTCACATGTGGGAAGGCTTAGAAACCCTTGGGAAAAGAAAAATAATGAGCAGCCAAGAATTGTCTTCCCAAATCTGTCAGATCAGAACTTTGCTTCCATTTCTTCTAATATTCTTAGGTCAGATATCTTACAAGAAATTGATGTTGTCTTTGGACTTTTATAAACACATTAATGAATTCAAAGGGCAATCCCATGAACATTTTTGAAACAAAGGCCGGTGGAGAGCATGACAGGAAATCCACCAACCCTTAGAAATTTGCTCACTCTCACTGTGACGTTTGCTGTGACAGTAGGTAACATGATGTCATGGCTGGAAGGTTTGTATGCCATCCTGGATCTGGTGACGTCTTCCTTCTACTTCATAAATGGAAACCGAGAACCAGAATGAGGAAAAAGGGAAAAAAATTAATAATACTAACAAAAACACACACCATACCCAAGCAGACACACAGGCCCCAGATACTTAACAAGTTACCACTATGCTAAAAACTAAGGTGATAAGAACCGAGAGATTGAATTAGCGATGAGCATTTTCTTCTCTCGGATTTGTAATGGAGAGAACTCTTCAGCCAGCTCAGAACTTCCTGAGTGGATGCTTTTGAAGAAAAGGTTTGTATTTTAGAAGGAATTGTTTTGATATCACAATTCACATAAGAAACAAACTTAACACGTTAGTAGATAGAGCTAATATAATAGTCAGTTCTAAAGTTTGAAAAGATGAAAGAAGACATTTTCTATGGGGTCCCATTGGTTAACATAATAAAGTAATGATCATAACCAATTTAATAAAATAGGATTCATGATTCTACTAAAACAAAATGTAAGTAAATAGAAGCAGTCTGCCTCTGAATAAATGCTAATAAAGACAATGGCTGACCTGAAAATAACTTAGAAATGTTGAGATGAGTGCTTGAGAAGTATCAGGCTATTTCTATAGCCTTCAATTATCAACTACTTATCAATGACATAAGGACAAAAGATCTCCCTATAGTGGAGAAACTTGCAGGTATCATCTCATCCACATGATCAGAACTAGCACGTATCACTGTTTTGAGAGAAAACCAACCTTATGCAGAAAACTAACTTCTCCATCTACTGCACTGAGAATGGGTATCACTCCCTTGATATGCTACCAACGCACAAACATCTTATTTTGAGAAAGATCAAAGTTGCTTTCAGGTATATTTTACAAAAGGTCTCTGTCCTCTTCAAGACCAAAAGTTTAAGGAAAGCTGATATGTTCTTTTAGATTCAAGAAAAAAAAAAATAAATTGATCTGAAAAATTAAACTCACAATATAAAGAACATTATTGATGAAGAAATAAATTTTATTATGGATCATGAAATTTGAGGTGCAGTAATGCCTAACTTCAGGATTGTAAAAATTATACAATGGTTAAGAAATTATTTTCCTTAGGAAATAAACACCAATTTAGAGAAAACTACACACGCATCTTCAATTTACTCTCTAATGACTTATAAAATAGAATCCCTGTGAATAATAAAATCCATTCACAAGGCCAGTTAGATGGCTCACAGGGTGGAAATGCTTTCTACACAAGCCGAATTAATTAAGTTGGGTTCTTGGAACCAATGTAAAGACCAGAGAAGAGAACCAACTCCACACATGTGCTGTAGCACATGTATGCACGCACAATAATAATTATAGTAATAAAATTTAAAATCTAGCTATAGACAATAATAGGTTTCATTGTGAGGTTTGGTTTTTGTCCATACATATACATGTACTTTGACCATGCTTTCTCTCTGTCACCTTCTCTTCTGCACTTCCTGCTGGTACTTCCTTTCTTTCCCCCAATTTCCTGTTTACCTTAATGTCTTTTTTTTTTTTTTTTTTTTTAACTCCTTAGATTTCTCGTCTGAGAGAAAACGGATATTTGTATTCCGAGTTGGGCTTATTTCTCAATAAGTTTGTAAGGATGTGCTTTTTAAAAAAGAGACAAAATATATTAACCTTTGTATAATTTATTATGAAAGGAATTGAACATAAGTTTAAGGATGAGAAAGTGCACATTTGCATAGTCCAAGTATTCAAGAGAAAAATATCAATATAACTCTACTGGTATATTAAAAAACAATTGTCTATAAATTATAGATGAGACACTAAGTAGCAACAAAAATCACTAAAGGATATGAAATGTTAATGACAAAAAATAATTTACAAAAAGACCACCTTAGGTTTACAAAAATAAATATAGAATCACAATTGGACAAATATACCCGAAATAGTCTAGTTGCTGTGATTATTTCCAAGCCTATAGATTATTTGTGATTGAATTTTGGGGTCTTTTCTATGTTTTCCAAATATTAAGAATACTGCGTATAATTTTTCAGTTGCCTCTATATAAATTAATACAAAATACAAAGAACTAAATAGAAATTTAAGAATGAGAAAGTGTATGTAGGCATGTTTTCAATTTAAAAAAACCCTCCATAAATCTTATGAAATATCTATGAAAACATAAATTAGAAAAACATGTGCAAGGCCTCTGGAAAGTGAGGATTAGAATCCATCATATATCTGGTTCTTGGAAGGATATATACTAATTACAAGCAGATGTTACGGTTTAAACAACTCTAATCATTGCCAACGAATGCTTGGCCTTTTGCCCTGGAATAGGGCACCAGGGAATGGACACAGCCCTCTGACAGGAAGAGGGTCAACAGTGTGGAAACCGGCCGGACATAAGCATCTTATTGCAGATACTTTTTGAAGGGAGAAATTCTACTCCCCAACCCGGCATTAACCCATTCTTTGTATTTTTGCCTTGAATGTGAATCATTTTCTTGGAGTAGGATATCTTATTTGTGTAGCTTTGCTTTTTAGCTCAGAGACCAGCAGTCTCCAGGATCAGAAAAGCTGAGGCTGGCAGAAAAATTGGGAAAAAGAAGAAAGTAATCATTGCTTCATTTAGCCTTTCCCCTAGAGGTTGAAACCTGATTAAGTTTATATAAAGAATAAGTGACAAAAGAGGAAAACTATTTTTAAAATTGTGTGAAAAAATGAAAAGGAGATATACACAGGAAAGTAGGTGGAAGGATAAATACAAAATAGGTTTGATGAAACAATACAAAAATGATTCATTTATTTTGCTTAATTTTCCTGTGAAAACGTAGGCTCCTGAACAGAAGAAATAAAGTCAACCCTGTTGTTGACTAGAAGAATCAAAGGGGGAAAGAAAGATAGAGGAAGATGCCTCTTCAAGTCCCAAACTAAAGCCAGGAGATCAAAGCATCGGTGGCGTAGAAGCCAAAGCACCAGACAAGGGAGACCATTTCTGATGATGACTATTAAGTTAGATTTAAGCAACAATGGCCAATATTTATTTATCAAATAACAGGGATGTGGGCAAAAATAATGATCAATATAGCTAAACCTACATATATCTCACATCTATTAGTTTACATCTTTCTGATTTTCTCCTACTCATAGATGATTTATAAGAATTCAGAAAGCCTTCAAGTAAACGTAGCATGTTCCTTGACTGGAAAGAGGAAAATCTATAACTAGTAACAAAGAAAACAGTGCAAACTTATTCCATGCACCCTTCCTTCAACATGACCCTTAGGAGGAAAAAGATTTCTCAAGGAGAGTAACAACACCAATATGTCAGATTAAAAAAAAAAAATACCCTGCACAAATAGAGCAACTCCTTTGTAACAAAGAGCTGCTTGTGGGCCTTGATTCTCTCATAATGAAACACTGTATTGCTTGAAATAAGTCTTCAGCTTGATAAGCCTGGGACAGGGCTACAGAAGAAACAAAGTAAAACACCGAAGAAGAAAATTCAGATAGAAAAACTTGGATATGAATTAAAGGTTACAACAGCTTTTCTGTCTTTTTTATTTAATCCTTCAAACTTTAAAAAAAAAATCATTTTATTTGTTTGCTATAATAGAGTAGCCATATTTTCAAAGCCTCTTTTGTAAAAGTTTTTATTTTTAAAAATTTAAAATAGATGTTTATTTTTAATTTTAATTAATCCTTTTGAGAATTTCATATAGGCATACTATATTCATATTATTTCCACCCTCTGTCTCTTCCTATATACCCCCTTCTCTCAAATTCATGGTGTCTTCCTAATTATTATTGTTATATAAAACACACACATACAGAAACACACACACACACACACACACTGTTGAGTCCATTTAGAATTACTTATGTGCACATGCACTTATTGCCGACCACTTGGGAGTGGATAACCTATTGGGAAAATTGTCTATTGTTCCTGGAGAGGACTCATTTCTCTATTGTAGCAGAGAGGGAAGCTGCAGCCAGTGTTTCCGGATGAGACCTGCTGCCCTCGGACGGGCTCTTTTGGAACACAGCAGAACCGTCTGCTTACATTTGTTTATGTCTGCAGTGGCAGAGCTGAATGATGTGACACCATTATGGACCACAAACCACAAGCATGCTGTCCACGGTCCTTCCCAGAAAACGTTTGCTGGCCCTGAAATAGACCATGGAGAAATACTAAGTTGCAGTGTTTCTAAACTCAAGTTGGAGAAAAAATACAGACACTGAGATGAAGAAGAACACCTGGAAAAAGTCATCTTTAAAGACACCGGTCAGGGGAAGCTTGGCTGAGGAGAAACAGAGATGTGTGCAGAGCACATGGCAGGCTGCTGTCATGGAAGAGAAATAAACAAGGGGGAAGGTTGTCTGAAATAATGCCGGGAGTTATAGCCAGATCCTGTCTGCCAGAGGGAGAAGTCTAAACTTCACCCCCAAGGTACTCAGACCCCCTCCAGAAAGGTAGCCATGGTTAGGTGGTATAGTGACATACGATTTTAAAACACAGTGTTGGGCTGATGCTGGAATAACTGAGCTAGATACTAATGTTGGCTTTAAGTTCATACACATGTTGGCAGTATGCTTGATTTTTTTTTTTTTACTGGTACAGTCTCATAGTTATGTCCTGTATATTTGACATAATCTCTCAGGTAGCTAAGACTGGCCTTAAACTCAAACTCGCTATGTAGCAGAGGATAACCTTGAACCCCTGATCCTCCTGTCTTTGCCTCCCAAGTACTGGGATTTCAGAAATGTATCAGTATCCCAGGCCAGATCTTTTGTTTGTTTGTTTGTTTGTTTGTTTGGGTATATTGCTGTTGTTTGTTTTATCTGTCTCTCTATGTAGCTCTGGGTGGCCTGGAACTCACTATGGAGACTAGGTTGGTTTTAAACTTACAGATACCTGCCTGTGCCTCCTGAGTGCTGGGATCAAAAATGTGCACCTCCAGGTCTTTAAGGCCAGATCTTTTGATAGAAACACTTCAATTCTAGACGAGGGTTCCCCCTTTGCTTCGGGTCTCAAAAGATCTGGGAGCAGGCTTTGAGAGTAACAGTATATATTGTAGGCTCCACTGGAGTTACCTGGTTCTTAGATCATTTTTTTTCTAATGCCAATGAAATATTTAGCCACCCAAGTGCCAAATACACTGTAATGATCCATATCTCAGATACATCTGAAAAACAGTGGAGAAGGCACAGCTTTGTCTAGCACAGAAATGCCATTGCTGTGAATAAGTACTTCTCTAGAACCTCAAGAAAGAACCTTCCTACTGTGCATTTCATATTGTGTTCTTATTACTAAGTCTTTTTCTTTTCAACTAGCAGGGATCTCATCAAGGCAAAGAAATGTTCCTTAGTCAAGAAGAGATGAAATGTAGGAAACATTAGAATATGGGAAATGCCTATAACTTATGAGGTACGTTGGCCATGAGGTGACACCTGGAAGGAGGGAGAGTAGTAGTCACTCTGTGGAACTAATGAGACCAACCATCTGTGTTTGCCATTCATCATGGGCAAGGCTGGGTGGTGGATGCTTTAGAACTTTGGTTCTCTGCCATGGATCCAAATGGTGGGAGTTTTCTTCCTCCTGGCTTCTCTCTTGAAAGACAGAGCAATCATTTTTCTGATGTTCTACTGGCTTACAACACTAAAAGTGTCTTTGTTCATAGGGATTGATTGACATGGTCTGTGTTAATTAAATGACTTGTCGGACCACTCATTTATCTTCCGTTGTGTTTCTTCTTTGTTCTAGAACATTTCAAATTCTTCTGCTAGGTGTTGTAGTTTAACGAAGGGGCTGCTCCATACTCTCATGTCTGCTTTTGAATTAGCTGTCCAAGTTTGGGTTTAGCTATTCTACGAGCCCTGAGGAAAAACTGCTATGATGGGGGCTCACCTTTAGCTTTCAAATACGACTGAAGGTGTTATCTATGCTGAGCTGAAGTTTCCCGATGTCCTATTATTTTTCACTTTACATAAGTCAACTATGGATCTGTAAGCTTTTCTGGAGCTGCTTCAAACATGGCTACAAGGGGACTCTGACAATTTTTGAGCCTGTTTCTCAGGCAGCCAAGCTTGTTGTCTGAGGAGGGAGCTCACAGTATCTTGCCAGGTGGCTTTTGTGAAATTCTGCCATCCACAGAGTCCAAGTCAAGTGACCTAGGTGGTATTATGCAAGATAACCTTTATTTTCGCTATAAATTTTGGGTGGTTTTAAGTGGATTTGAAGAAAGTTTTAATCATAGCACTGAGTCTAAAGATTCTTTGTCTTTCTGTCTGTCTGTCTCTATCTGTGTCTGTCTTTCTTTGTCTGTCTCTGTCTCTCTGTGTCATTCTCTCTGTGTCTCTGTCTCTCTCTCTCTATCTTTGTCTCTTCTCTGTCTCTCTGTCTGCCTCTCTCTCTCTCTCTCTCTCTCTCTCTCTCTCTCTCTCTCTCTCTCCCATTTTGTACTTGTGTCTTCAGATAAATGTAATATGTCAGGGCTCTTTGTCAACTTTGCAAGAGGAACAGCAAGAGGAAAAGGATCTGTGGTGGAACAGAAGGAAAGAGATCAGAAGACAGGAGAAACTGGAGGACCAGAAGGGGAGGATTTGCCAGACAAATGTCTAGTTCATTCCTGCATGACTCCCCATTATCTCTGGTCAAAGAAGTCTCCTGGTGAAGCAATTTATGACTCAGAATTTTGCTTAGAGGTGTCTGCATACCAATGAAGAAATGTTGCCTCGTGGGCTAGAGAAATATCCTTTTTTTTTTTTTTCTTTCCAGAAGCACTTCCCAAGTGAGTAATTTCAGTCAAATCAATTGTTCCCCCATAGTGGCCAGAGAAAGCCCAAATCATCCTTGTCAAAAAGTAATGTCATTTAAGAGACGGGTACAATAATTATAACATGAGACATGGGGAAATCTTCCTTTGGGAGACTATTTAGAGCTAAAGATAGCTGGTAATAGTCTGTGGATATGAGATCCTTATGAAAATCTCACCTCAAACATGATCTCCTATACCCTTAACCCCAACTCTGAAGGCAAAAAGAACACAGCACTTTTTGGATCATGCCAAACTCTCCTGAGAAATGCCAAGGCAGAAGAAGAAACTGATTCAGGTAGGGAAACGAAACAGAACTTGTCCAAGCAGATGCCTGTCCAGTAAGATCTGTAAATTCATACATTTGAAATGTCTGGGCTTACAGAGTCTGTGACTGCATGTGACCTGTGATGTCCCTTCTCATGACAAATACTGTCAGACAGCCCAAAGCAAAACAGAAATGCAGAAGACAGCAAGAATGGCCTGATTCAACCAAGGAAGTCACAAGATTGATAATGAATGACAAAGTGTGTTCATCCAAAGAAAAATAGCTGAGGCACCAAACGCAGAGTTCAGACCTCATTTCGACTTATGGACCTCACAGAAGTGCCAAGGCACCAGGGCCTCTGTGGTAGTATACTTAACTGAAGGCTGGCATATAGAACCAGGCAATACAGATGTACTCAGGGCTCTCCTGTGATCAAACGTTGAGTAGAACACCACTGAAATGAGAACATTAAAAGGCCATGGCAGGCTGATGAGATTTCTCAGGGTTAAGAGCATCTGATGTTCTTGCAGAAGATCCTGGGTTAGATCCCACCACCCACTTGATCCCACTCATAACTATCTGTAACTCCACTTCCAGGAGATTTGACATCTGACCTCTGTAGTCACCATGCACAGACATATATGTAGGAAAAATAACTAAACATATAAATAAACCTAAAAAATGTAAAAGCCAGTGACTTGGGACCTTGCTGAAGTAAGAGTTGCCACCACCCCCTACCCAAGACTGAGACTCCAAGGGTTTCTAGGAACAGGTAGCATTGATTTTTATCTGTAAATTGTATCATTTGTGTCTGCTTTCATTGTGGGGTGTCAGCAAAGAGAAGCTAAAGGTGAACATGCCTGGTCCTGCAGGATGTATTTGTGGGCATATTTTGGGCTTTCTCTGGTTGGTCCAAGTTAGAAACTGGGGTTAAAAACTAAGAGAAACTGTCATTCAGTGGCCAAGTCTTGATTGTTTTGGGGGCAGATTATTGCAGAATGGGGGTCAGAGTTGGATCATCAACACAGTCTGGGTCTCGTCTTTCTGTATTTTTCAAAGAGGGCAGAGATGTGTCTCTATTAATCTGAAAATTCTTCATTGAGCTGACAGCTGGAGCAAAGCCTGTGTTTAGTGAGAAGATATAATTTCGTCTATGTTTCTCAAGTCGCTACTTGAAATGCTCTGTTTGACCGTTGGTCACAGGATTTCTTTGGAGGCAATTTCATTTTTATAGCCCGCTTCTCATTTCCTTCCGTCTCCCCCTACAGAGTGACCTGGTGCCCCAAAGCTGATGCGGGAGTGGCTGCAGCACATTACTGAGACGGGCCTTGTATACACAGAGGCATTCCATATTCCAACCAGGCAGTTAGAAACTCTTTGAAGTCTGTCCTAGCCGTCTGTTCTTCTTTTAAATTGTCAATAATATTAACACAGCAATCAACACACAGAGGTTGATCGATACGTGATTTCTGACTCACTTTAAAAAAAAAAAAATACCTCATGTGCATGAAAGCTCAGAGCTTACTCAAAAACACCGCCTCGTTAAAACGGCATCATACCAGGTCATCCTTGTTATCTTCTCCCCAAATTATTAAATGCACATGTCGCTAAGCGGGGTGCTTTGCAAATGACTCAAAAGGAAAGAAAATCTATTTTTGATTGTGGGAAAAAATTCTTTAAGAGCCAGAGTCAGGGTCTGTTTCAAACTGCTTTTGCACCTGAGCAAAATTATAAGTTACTTTACTTCAGAGAAGTGAGAGAAATGAAGCTGCTTTGAAACAGGCTCCTTGTAGTCTTGGCTCCACAGCCTCAAACACACTCCAGCACCTAACGACTGCCTGTTGGGGTATCGACTAAAGAATAAAGAACTGAGTAAAGACTCTAGGGGTAAAACTTACTGAACCAGGCCCAACATAAATTAAATAGTAAGAAGGACATCATGTTTTAGACATAGCTCTATGATGGCCACTGAATTGAGTCCTATTTCTGTTGTGTGAGGAGGGTATCTGATTTGCTCTGACCCATGGCAGTGGTGGCTATACTATCAACTTGCCACAGCACAACTCTCCTCTCATTCTCTGTGGAAGATGGACATAGCTAGAAACTGAAATGACAAGAGCCATTTTAATCATTGCCATGGGGAAAATAGAGGCCCACATGAATAGAATCCATACAGGGGTCACTGGTCTTTTAGAAGTGCAGGTGAGCAGAGGCAAATGAACAGAATTGAGAATGTCCAAGTCACAGGAGTAAGATGGGAGAGGAGGCCCTCTGAGAGTAATAACTGGTGAATTCTGGCTCCCATCCTTGTCCAGGTGCCGGGACAAGGGTGTACTGGGACAGTTCCTTATAGTTTCTGGAAATGTCTTTGGCAGCCTTGAGTTTTCTTAGGCAAGTTTACTTAATTTTTTTTAAAGTAAGGCTGGAGTCTTGCATAGGACTCAGCCTTGAGCCTTCGGAGACTGTCATGGTATTTGTCTGAGTGGGTCAAGGCTCAGGCCTAGTTGGGAGAAAGACTCAGAGAAGCCTGTGTAGAGTTTGGCGACAGAGAGAATGTCTGTCACAGTACATATTACCTAAGCAGTGTAAAATGCTTCTGGAGTGGTGATTAAACCCAGGATGTGCTTACGTGCTAGATGAGAACTCCAAGCAGTCCTTCTGTTCTTGAGACAGGCTGGTGCCTCAGGCTTGTGATCTTCCTGCCGTAACCTCTCGAGCCATGACACTGAGTGTGTATGTAGGCCACAGTTGCAGCAAAACATTGAGTTTCCTTATGTTCCTTAAGGACAGTCTTCCTACATAGAATAATCACGGAGAGAGGCAGCTAAGTTTCCTTTCCCAGTCTTACCTTATTTGGTAAGCTTTCTTCAATTTTAAGTCATAAGACAATCCGAATTATTTTTAAAGTATAAAAAAGTTTTTCCACTTTGAAGGAAGATTTTAGAACCTTACGATTTTTTTTTTAAATGACTGAATTCACTTAATTTTCTTGTATGTTTAGAATATTGAGTTAAAATATTCAGTTTTTTTTTTTTCCTGGCAATAAAATTGTCATACTTAAACACAGTCTTTCAGGCTACTTAATTCCTATTACTAATGTCATAAATTAAACTTGTAAATACCTCATTATATTATATTTTTTTTAAAAAAAAGTATATCTGTAAATTTAGTAAGAATTCAGTTTGACATCATAAACTTAAATCAATTCTCAGAGTACACTCTTGAAAATGCAATTACAAGGCTCATACACCAGTGACCACTTCAAGAAAATACATTTGTAGGATTGCTGAGTGCAAACTATCAATGTTGAATTTTACTTTCTTAAATTTTTGTCCGTACCCCTAATTCTTCCTAGATATAATAAAGATCCATAGCACTAAAGACACAAAGGTTCTAGAATGGCATCCCATTTTACTGTGGTAAAAATAAATAAATAAATAAAACATGATATAAAATGTACCATCTGTGCCATTTCTTTTTTATTGTTTATTTTAATTATTTACATTTAAAATGTTATCCCTCTTCCCAGTTTCCCCTCCACTAACTCCCTACCCGGTCATCCCCTCCCCCTCCTTCTATGAGGGTGCTCCCCCACCCACCTACCTACTCCTGCCTCACTGCCTTAGCATCCCCCTATGCTGGGTCATGGAGCCTTCACAGGACCAAGAGCCTCCCCTCTCATTGATGCCAGATAAGGCCATCCTCTGCTACATATGCAGTTGGAGCCATGAGTCTCTCCATGTGTACTCTTTGGTTGGTGGTTTTGTCCTTGGGAGTTCTGGGGCGTCTGGTTGGTTGATATTGTTGTTCTTCCTATGAAGTCTTAAACCCTTCAGCTCCTTCAGTCCTTCCCCTACCTCCTCCACTGGGGTCCGCGCGCTCAGTCTGATGTCTGACTGTGTGCATCAGCATCTGTATAGATTTCCAAAGATACAGTTTGGTAGTTATAAGATATTCAATTTTTTTATCCATACAATTACCAGAGATTATTTAATGTTATAAACTGAAACTCTCTACCAGTAAACAACAACTTCCTCTATTCATGACCCCTGGACACTGGCAACCACTATCTATTCTCTGTTTCCATCAATTTAGCTACCACTGGTGAGTGTGTGTGTGTGTGTGTGTGTGTGTGTGTGTGTGTGCATGCATGGGGGGTGGCATGCTAGTGTAGATAGATGTCCTGGGAGGTGGGAAGTGTTGGCTTCTAGATCTGGACTTTTACCCCCTTAGGCAACTATGGGCTTTATGACATGGATACTGGACATAAATCCTCTGCTAAGGCATTCTTAATCTCCGAGCCTTCTCTCCAGCTTTAAGCTGTTGTCTGTTTTGTACCTGGGCACTAATAGTCACTGCATGATAACTCTTCTTACCTCTGTAACCAAAGTGTAGCCCTCAAGTTCCATGTTTTAGCATGTATCAGACTTTCCTTCTTTTGTTAGGCTGAGTTTTAGAATAACTTTTAATAACAAGTGTCAGAAGCTAGAAATGAATCCTATTTAACATTTTGCAGTATCTTTAAAAGGAAGATGGGCGAGTTTCCTATAGTTCAAGACCCTATATTTAAATCAGACATTTCCTTATAAACCTTGGCGAGACATAGAACGTGCAAGCTGACGGCTCTCTTTCTCTCATCTGCTAAGGTTTCCCCCCTGCCGGATCCCTCTTGGCTTTTTTAATATATCTAACATTACAAAACACATTTGTTTCTCAATACATTGTTTTCAGTGGTGTGTAGATGGGAGAAAAATGCATATTAATGTCCCTAAAGCTCAATGCAATATTTCTTATGAAAATGACTAGTGGGGAAAACTTTGAATTGTAATCCAAATAAAATTGACAGAGTGACAAAGTCCATATTGAAGCCTTGACAAGAATATCACGGCATTAATAAAAGGATGTGGAGCTTAGGAGGCCCGTGGCATAGAGGGGCATGCTGCTCACTGCCTCCAGAGGAGTGTGTGCTTATAATAAGTTGACATTCTGATGTTAGGCTCTGCTATTCATATGCAAGTGCTTCTTCCATTTTACAAAGTCGCTCTGGGCTTTCAGGAGATGTTCAGCACCGTATGCATTTTTCTATTAGAAGTAGACAGCTGAGGTAGTGGATTGGAGGTGGACTACTTGCCCGGAATGTACACTTAGTTCTGGGTTCCATCTCAGCACCAGGAAAACTACAGTGAAGTCACTGGAGATGGCTAAGCACATGCTCACAATGGTGTGCCTAAGTGTTTGTTGTCTGAGGAGTCCCCTTGTCCCCCAAGAAGTGGCCGCTACATTCTTGGTCTTCCATTTTAGATTTTTTTTTTTTTTTTTTTTTCGAGACAGGGTTTCTCTGGCTGTCCTGGAACTCACTCTGTAGACCAGGCTGGCCTCGAACTCAGAAATCCGCCTGCCTCTGCCTCCCAAGTGCTGGGATTAAAGGCATGCGCCACCACCGCCTGGCTCCATTTTTGATTTTTACTTCTTTGTTCTCCAAAACTATTAAGTATCTTCCTGTTTATTATCAAAACCCTTAGGACTTAATTAAATCATACATTATTTTTATATCTCTTCTATATTCTGTGATCAAAGATAGAATTTTGTAACATATAATTTTTAATACTGCCAGGAGATATCTAGCTAAATCCTAGGCATTTTCCCAGACCTGTTAGGGATTTTGCATGTCAACTGACACTTCTGTGTGTGTGCTGTGTGGTTATGTTCTTTATATAGCTATATTGCTTATCATGTGTCTGGCTCTTAATCTGCCTTATCAAGTTAAAAAGTTCTTTGAGAGGAGTAAGGGAAATAAAAAAAAATGTTTTTAATATTTAATGAGTCAAATTTAGTATTTAATTTCTTTGTTTCAATTCATGCCTGAATTATTTATATATATTTCAGAATTTCAGGCTTCCATTCAAAGTCTGTCACTGAATTCTCAGTGTCAAAAATACTTTGGTATTATGTGAAAGAATGATCTAGCAAATGTTACTACACAAAGTAATTCTGTCAGCGGGAGTGTTATCTTTTTATTACTAATATTTTCCCAGTTGTATTTGAAGGAGAGTTGTCAAGTTGTTTGCTTTTATAAGAGACTTTAAGATGTAGAATTTCTCTCAGCCTTCTCGTCTCAATGTAATCTTCTGGCTTTACATTGTTTTCTTGAGGAAATAAGTAAAAAATGTCAAAGTCAGAAGAAATTGTTTTGGACCCCAGAGTTTGAGGAATTTTTACTAGATGTGAATGCAAACAGATTGAGGACGTGCTGGCCAGAAAGCTATTTCTTCTGGAAGTCGTATGGATCCAGAGATCTAAACCAGGACAAAATTTCTTTTAACTCTAATCTAAAAACCAGTACTCATTTTAAAGGAAATGGTAAAAGAAACATTAACAGATCAGTAAGAAGATAACATCATTCTTAAGAAAGAGTGATTCTGATGCAGTAGAAGAAAATGATATATCTGAAAACCATTACCTGATTTCTGTGTGGTAAATAATCTTAAGGCAATAATACATTCGAGGTATTACCTTAGGTACATTATAGCTAAGCCCCCACACACAAGGTTCTGAGTACATAGATAGTTTCATGGTTCAAATGTTTGCTCCAAAGAACTCTAACTTAGACCAGCAGGACCACGGAGCTGTAAGCTGTACTGTTCATTTGAGGAATTTCTGCAAATCGGTTCTGTACAGAAAAAGAAACCCACTTTGCTCATTTGAATAAATATTCCTATTAAGGATGATAGACGGTTTCCTCAGACAGATGGCATCTTTGTCTGACAACAGTTTGCTCATTAAAGTAATTTGCTGTGTCCACCAGTCCTAAATTATTCCAAGACTGATTAGAGTCAGTTACTTGTCACAGGGAAAGAAATGTCTAAGTCATCAGAATCAAAATGGAGTTGCCTCTGTCAGTTTTATCCAAAACAAAGTAGAAAAAGCCAGAAGATTACGATGAAGTTCTCATGCAAGAATGCCTGATAACAGCCCTGAAAAGAAACAATGAGTCCCACAAGCTTATACAGAGGCCTCTTCACCATACATAGAAAAGACGTCAGACAGCAATGGTCAGGCTGGCGCTACTCTTGTAGCTAACTCTTGTGATCAGTGATTATTGTTGCAAAAACATCTAATCCTTCTCATTTTGACTATAAGACTTCTTGCTTCATCTTCCTTGAATGTGCCTATTGTGTGTTTTCACACAAAAATTCCCTCTTTTCTCTCTGCCTCTCTCCTTCTCTCTGTCTCTCTCTTTCTGTCTCTGTCTATCTCTGTCTCTGGAGTGTTTCTTTTATTTAGGTAGATAGCATGAAATGTTGGTCCTACATCTTAAAAAGTCCAGTCTTGTAACTATTATTCCTTCAAGTCTCCCCTCTGGGAAGATGCTGTTCTCACAGGCTGTGTTTTGCTGTGCTACCGTGCACTGTTAGGGAAGTCAGTTCGCAATCTTGGAGTCTCCAAGACCCAGCTACCCACTTTGGCTACCCCAAAAGCCCAATGTTCAAAAACAATACATTACCATAAAACTTTACAATGTCATGTTTAGGAACCACTCACTTTATTGGGTCTGAAGTTATCTTTTGAACCTTTTAAATATTGGGTTTATTTTGTGTCCTTGGGATAATGATGATTCTTCTTTAAAAAAAAAAAAAAAGTCTGATCATTACAGTTTGAATCAGAAATGTGCCCTAGAGTCTAGTATTTGGGACACTTGTTCCTAAGATGGTTTTATTGTTTTAAAAGACTGTGGAGCCTATGGTATGGGGAAGTATGTTTCTGGGACAAGCCTTTGAACATTATAGCCTGGCCTCTCGTTATGACTCCTCTTTGCTTCCAGGTTCATCAAGAAGTAAGCAGCGTCCAGCATACTCTCTGGCCACTGTACCCATCTCCATGATGGACGGAGACCTCTTAACTCATGAGCCAAGATGAGACTTCTGTGAGCTGTTTGCAGCTGATCTTTTGCTCACAAATATTCAACTTTGACCTTTAAAAAAAAATCAACTTTGATAATGTTCACATTTGGTGGGAAGAGTGTGTTTTAAACAGCCTGCTTTTTTAGGACTCTTTTTCTGTTCTTGTCAAACTTTGTTGGATGTTGTAAAGAAAAGATTCCCAGGACATATTAGCAGCATTCAGGGGCTCTTAGCAAGCCCTCCTGAGCTTGTAATTGTCACACCTCTTCAGACTTGTACTCAGAGGATAAATTTTGTCCTAGGCCACCTTTCAAATCTGATCTGAACATTCTTCAGTCTAGCTCCTGTTTCTTTCATCATGACTGCAAGACTTAATGATAATCAGACTCTCACCAAGAGATCCTCTGTCTTCCTGTCCTCTCTGGCACTCTTAGACAAGCATGACACCACTCATTTGTATTTTTTTAACCTACCTAACTTCACCAAGGATGGTTTGAGTAGTTATCAACATTATGAGGGATTTCTGCTATGAACAAGATGGACCATTTCAGGAAAAATTACAGTTAACAAGAAAAGAAACATGGGAAGAAAATTTCTGCTTTGTCTCTCCAATTTGGGAATCACTTCTTCAAAGTAAGAAGTTTCTATCATCTTCCACCTTGCCACTTCCTGCTTTGAAGACTATTAAAACACCACTGTGTGTGTGTGTGTGTGTGGTGTGTGATTTGTATTTTTGTGCATTTGTGTGCATGGGTGCCTATGTGTGTGTGCATGTGGTAGTCAGGGGTCAATGGTCTTGTCTTCTTTGACCACTACACATAATTCTTCTTTAGAAGAATTTAGCTTCGGTGGAGTGGTTATCATTTGAATCTGTGATCGTGCCTTTCCTCTTTGTGTGTGTACGTGCAACATTAGGTCTTTGTTTCCCATAGACCTCTGCTTGTGTAGTTTATCTGGCTCACTTTTTACAATGTCAGCTTCATGTATATCTTCTGCTGGCTTCCTCTTACATCTTCCTCCTTTTCCCTTTGCGAACCTGGAGATGGCTTTGTTCCTGGGCACTGCAGTACCGTTAAGTGTAAACTCTATAAAAATCTGGTAAAGATAGGGAGCTGAGAATTTCCCCCTTGGAAAGGAAAGGAAATACAGAGTTATCTATGTTTACTTAGTATACTTTCCATTGTCTGTAGTATGACTCAGAAGAAAACTTCACTGTGACTTTACATCACAGACACAGTTCCTAAATGCAAAGAAAAGCTCCATACTTGGAACTTGTGGCAAAAGTCCAGTCTTTAGCTTTTAAAAAATATTTTACTAAAGGCATTTGAAAAAGCCATAAAATGTATTCTTCTTAGTCAGGCTATTCATTGGAGATTAAAATAATTTTAGTTAAAAATCAGTACTATGTCTCTACATTCATTTCATCATCATATAATATTTTCTGAAATATATTTGAGGACATGATGAGTTTAGTTTTCCAAGGTTTTCTGCATTAGTTCCATTAACTCAGGGTTAAAGAATGTATTTATGTGGAAATGTACTGAGAGTATTTTCTTCTGAGTTCATATTCTTTGGTCCAAGATTCCACAGAGACAGAGTGAGGACCCCTTCTTTAATCTCACATTATAATATAGTTGGACTTCTCTCAGGTTTCCCCATGATTGTGTGACTTTGGATTCTTATAAGAAATTGCTTCTGTATTAAGTTTCTCAAGAACGGGTGCTGAAGAATGATATCTATATATCTTTATCTGTATCATATATTATATACAGATATATAATATATGCATACAAAATCTTTATAAGTATATAATATATATATATATAATAGATTATATATGTAAATATATATAAAATTTGGTTTCTTCTAGAAATTCTAGGAATATTAGATTTACATAAGACTTCTTTAGTATGTATGAACCAATCCAAGCCACTCTTTCTTTTTCTAAGACTTATAATCTAATTTATGAATTCCCTCTGGAGGTAGAAAACTATTTGAAATCATCAAACATGGAGTAAAAGCTTTCCTCAATCAGAAGGCCTGTGAGCAAGTTCTCTGCCTTCATTCTCTAGGCTCAGACACAAGAGAAAGCAGACGGAGTAAAGAGTTCCACACCCAGCACAAAGAGCTGGTTCCTCTTCTACTGTCTGTCAGTAAAGCATTTTCTTAGCTGATGTAAGTACACAGAGTGTAAGCAGAAGAGCACACCATGGTTTTTCATTTGTTTTGTCTTTGTTGTTTGTTGTTTTGTTTTGCTGTCTCTTAGGTGACAGAAACCTTTTTCACCCCTACCACTTTTACAGAGATTACAAAGGGACAAAACTGTGAAAGAGGTCACCAATTAATGCTATCAAGAAGGAAATATGGCCTGACCACACACCAGAGATCCTGTAGACTGTATTCTCAGACTGAGAGGCCATGCAATACTAGCAGACCCCAGTCCTTGCTCCTGCTGTGGAAAGTGACTTAGTCCAAATACTTGCTTGGATGTGACACTGGCGACATCTGTACACTCAGAAATTTGCATTTTAGAGCAGGAAGCCAGATCCTAGGTATGATGTGCCTTTTGTGACACACACTCAACATTCCTGATCCCTGAGCTGCAGGGAAGCCTAAGGGGATATTCCATTGGCTCCGAACAAGTCTCTGCTTTGCTCAGAAAGGAAATGCTGAACCTTCCAAGGCTGTTTGTTACATGAGCATTCTGAAAAGATAATTCAGAAGACAGGAAGACAGGACTTCTGGCTTCTGTTCAGAGAAGGATGTAAAAATATAGAAGGCTTATGAAGAATTGTCTCCTGATATCAGCAATTTGAAACTAATTCAAAAGGCATGAGGGGGCTAGGGTGTAGCTCACTTATCTAACATGTGCAAAGCCCTGGATTCATTTGAGGCACTATCTGTTTATGGGCACTTGAGGAAAGTATTGAGAAAAGTGAAATTTGGATTAGTTTGCTAGGTTAGGTGTAAAGGTGGTTACTTCACGTAGAAACAAAGAAAATACAAGGCAATTCAGGGAGTTACCTGTCTTTAAAAAAAAATCTATAAAATAATATGATGCTCCAAGTGCCTGGGCTCTCATCACTAAAGAGCAAGATAAAACACAAGTCAAAATATGAGTTTAATTTTCTTAAGGCAGTAAATAATCTTAGAAATCTTTTATTAAATGGAGATCCAAAATGACATGAAGAGGATAACCATAATCTCCTTGGCTTTAATTGTGATTTCCTTGAGCTATTTTTTCATTAATTGTGCTTATAATATATTTATCTGGTTCAATTGAATGGATTTGTAAAGTGATTTTATCCCATCTTCACTGATACACACACACACACACACACACACACACACACACACAGACAGAGACAGAGAGACACACACAGGGCATACACACAAACATATACAGACAGACTTCACTGATACACACATGCACGCATGCACACACACACACAGAGAGAGAGAGAGAGAGAGGAGAGAGACAAAGACAAAGACAGAGACAAAGACAGACAGAGACAGACACACACAGGCATACACACAAACATACACAGACACACAGAGTGACACACAGACAGACACAGACACACAGACATACACAGACACACAGAGAGACACACAGACATACACAGACACATACACAGACACACAGACAGACACACAGACAGACACAGACACACAGACAGACACACAGACAGACACAGACACACAGACACACAGAGAGACACACAGACATACACAGACACATACACAGACACACAGACAGACACACAGACATACACAGACAGTCACATACACAGACACACAGACAGACACACAGACATACACAGACACACAGAGAGACACACAGACATACACAGACATACACAGACACACAGAGAGACACACAGACAGACACAGATACACAGAGAGACACACAGACAGACACAGATACACAGAGAGACACACAGACAGATACACAGACAGACACACAGACAGATACACAGACAGACACAGACACACAGACACACAGAGAGACACACAGACATACACAGACACATACACAGACACACAGACAGACACACAGACATACACAGACAGTCACATACACAGACACACAGACAGACACACAGACACACAGAGAGACACACAGACACAGACAGACACATACACAGACACACAGACATACACAGACAGTCACATACACAGACACACAGACATACATAGACAGTCACATACACAGGCACACAGACAGATACATACACAGACACACAGAGAGACACATAGACATACACAGACAGACACATACACAGACACATAGATAGACACACAGACAGATACATACACAGACACACAGAGAGACACACAGACATACACAGACAGACATATGTACACAGACACATAGACAGACACACAGACATACACAGGCAGTCACATACACAGACAGACACATGTACACAGACACATAGACAGACACACAGACATACACAGGCAGTCACATACACAGACACACAGATATACACAGACAGTCACATACACAGACACACACATATTCACATAGTTGTCTTGGCTATGCTTGAGGCATAAAGTAGAATTATCCAGAGCACTGAACCAAATCATCTTCTTTAGTGTGTTGTTCTTGTTCTAAAATAAATGAACACCAGGTCTCTATTCAATTGTTTATCAATTACATTAATGTTTTCAAATGTTCCTTTATTTTTATTTTGCTATTTTTTTCCTACTGGTCGCCATTTTCAATTTTGTCATTGTCTACTTTGATGGTGCTTCCTTTTCTTGTCTTTTTTTCACTTCTTCTGAGTTTAACTTTTCCTTTTAGTTTCCAGATGTAAAATCCTAGTGTATTAAAATGTTTTCTCATTTCCCTGACTATTTTATAAGATCTAAGCCAACGAATGATCCTACGATAAGAGGAAGAATAAAAGAGAAGCTGACGGTGCCAAAACATGACCTAGCATTTCCCAACTGCAGCCAAGGAGATCTCATCTCATCCCTACTTCACGTCTTTCCGGCACTACCTCACTCATAATGCAAGCTGTAACACTGTAGTACCAAAGATAGACCTTAGTTTCTTTTCCTAGGAAGCTATTATGGATTGGCTAAGTAAATTTCCAAATTGTAAAAACACTAAGTGACAAATGAGGCAAACAAATATCTTAGGGAAAAAGTGAGAACATCTCATCAGGTTCCGGGTGGTGGATGGCTCAGATAAGTTCTGGGGCTGAGGAATGCTGGTGGAGAAAGCCACTGAATGAAGTAAAGAAGGGTGAATTCCTTTCCTGGTTCTCACTAAACCCTTCAGCAATCTTAGCCAAGTTTAAACGCTTAGAAACAAACACCCACAGCAGGGATCCATCAAATTAGCTACAAGTATTAGTATACTGTGCTGCACCTTGTCTTTTCTTCCTTATATTTTATTGACTTGCACGGAAGGAATTCAATGTTTACTTAAAAACAAAAGAGACCAAACCCAACCAAAAAAAAATAATAATAATAAACAGAAGTCATTGTAAGGCTTTAAGACATAAAAATGGGAAAGATGTAGTCCCAGAAGACAACATAAACCATGCCTCATCTGAACTTCCTCCACTGTTAGGCTACTACATCAGCAAAAGAAGCACTTTCTTGTGTCATTGATACAGAAAATATTTCTCTCGTACGTAAAGGGATATGGAGCACACGGTAACAAAAAATAACCAGTTTTACAAGAAAAAGGCTTATATCCCCTGGCAACTATCAGATTGTTACTGCAGCTTTAAGCAACAGCAAGAGAGCACTTTTGCTTAAACGACTAGATTACTTACTCTTTGGTTTCCATGGTAACCACATTGTTGGAGGGGAGTGGTCTATGCATAGCAAAATCATAAAATTAAGAATGGAGGTTTTCACCAAAGGCTTTCTTAAAATGTAGAGCTCTCCACAATTGATGGCTTTTGGTGGGGATACAGAAGGGGACAGACTCAGCTCTGTTTAAAGGGCAGGCCACTGAGAGCTTCACCATGGTTCAGTAGAGTACATAAATAATACACCCTGGACTTGCTTTTTGTTTTTTTATTTGTTTGCTTTTTTACTTTAGGTCGAACAGGTAGGATCCTGGGGTAAGATAACTGGGAAGTGAGTGTGATCCGGATTCAAGATGTGAAGTTCCCAGAGAATCAATAAAAATGTCATGTTAAAAAGAAAAGAGTGCTCCCCTCCCTGCTGCCTTTAGGTAAGTTCCACGTGGCAGGGATAAGAAGGGATCGGTGTTTGAATTAGCCTTGAAATGGAGTAACAGTTAGGTCTCTTTCTGACAATCATTAAGTTTCTCCGCTCAACTAGAAGAAGATGAAGAAATGAGAAGAAATAGTCAATAAGGAATTTAAAAGGTAAAAGTATGGCTTTAAAATGAGCAGGCTGCTGGACTGGAGGGAAAGGGCTTTGCAAATAAGTCACAAGGTTTCTTTTGTCTGCTTCTGGAGAGGAATTTGAAGGTTACTCAGGGACTGGATTCCTTCTCTAAGGTAATAGCAACTTCCCTCTGGGCAACAGGAAATGCGGCTTAAAACAGACCTCAGTTCAAGGAGGTTTAGGGCAAGCAAGCAGGTTTTCCCTGATTCCTGTTCTCTTTTTCACTAGTGTTGGTCACCTTCTGCTCCTCTCTTTCCAGGCTCTAATAAGATTTCTCTTTATTTGGTTACATAGATACTTTAAAATATATACATATGTCATTATCGGTTGCTAGTTAGTATTTATCCACAGTATGGAATATGCTCATAGCCACAGGAATGAGGTGACATTTAAGACTTAAAAGCAGGCCTGGCGGTGGTGGTGCATGCCTTTAATTCCAGTACTTGGGAGGCAGAGGCAGGCAGATTTCTGAGTTTGAGGCCAGCCTGGTCTACAGAGTGAGTTCCAGGACAGCCAGGGCTACACAGAGAAACCCTGTCTTGAAAAACCAAAAAAAAAAAAAAAAAAAAAAAAAAAAAAAAAAAGACTTAAAAGCAGGCTGGGTCTAGTGGTGCACACATGGACCCCACTTGATGTGCCTCTCCAGGAAGTCTGAAGCCAGCCTTAGCTGCACAGGAAGATTCAAGCTTTCCCAAAGCTCTAGTGAGTTGAGATTTCTTCCTATTAGCTGTGTTCCAAAGTCCTTTGGACTGTGTTATAGACAAAATAAACTACAAGCAAACATGGAACACAAAATTAGCCATCCTAACCATTTCCAAGAGCATCAAGGACATCAAGTATTTTACTGCTATGTAATAAAATCCAGAGTGGCCGGGCGGTGGTGGTGCATGCCTTTAATCCCAGCACTTGGGAGGCAGAGGCAGGCGGATTTCTGAGTTCAAGGCCAGCCTGGTCTACAGAGTGAGTTCCAGGACAGCCAGGGCTACACAGAGAAACCCTGTCTCGAAAACAAAAAAAAAAAAAAAAAAAAAAAAAAAAAAAAAAACAAAATCCAGAGTGATTCAGCCTCTATAGTAAAGACCTCTTTTTCCTTTCTCTAAAGTCACTGGCACCTATGACCCTACTTAGTTTCTGTGAATTTGACTAATGTATACAGTTCATAGAAGTGGAATAAAAACCACTCACCAAAATTAACCACACTCGAAGCCCAGGCAACTCAATGCATTTCTGTGGAGTTAAAACTGACATTCAGAACAGACACTGTGAAACTTCATATTCTACACTTTCTGTGTAAAATTTAAATACTCCACAGATAAGCATAATTCTCACCCACCCCAATCAAGGAAACTTCTCTTTGCCGAAGATGAGACTATACAGAAAACCACAACCAATAAAAATGAAGAGTTATGGAGTCTAGTCCCAGTGGATACAAATACAACTCCTGCACCTAAACCTCAAGGATCATTGCAGAAAAGAGGACAGGGAGTTTGCCATGAGATTGTGTCTCCTAGCAACATCAGAAACTATAGCCATAAAATCTCATCAACATGACTTTATAATCATAAGCTGAAGAAGGACAACACTACTGGACATGCAAATGTGGATGAGTGAGCATTAGTGAGGCCTTAACCTGACCTAAAGAACTACAAGCAACTATGCATCCCAAGAGCAGAGACATAGACTTCCCCAGGGATTATCACACTAATTGGTTATCAAACACCAAATGTTCAACTGTGAAACATGCAAATAACCTTATACAGACTAAGTAGGGTGTGTACACACACAAACACACACACACACACACACAAGAGGCCATGTATTCGAAAGAGAGAAAGAGGGGTTACATGAGACGATTTGGGGAGAGGAAAGGTAAAGAGAAGCTGATAGAATTATATTGCAATCTCAAAAGAAAGAAATAATAAAACAAAATAATCCTAGCAACAAATGAAAATGAAAATACATCCTATTAGAACCGCTGGGATATATAGCCAAGTCAGTCGTAAGAAGAAATTTTATAGTTATAAATGCTGGTATTAAAAAATCTGAGAGATATAAAATAACCTAATGATACATCTCAACCTTCTTTAATAACAACAAGCAGCTAATCCCCAACACAGTAGATCAGAGATCACTATGTGGCCCTGGCTGGCTTGAACATTACTATATAGAGCAGGTTGGCCTTAAACTCATAAGCTACACCTACCTCTGCCTGAATCCGAAATGCTGGGATTAAGACAGTGAGCCATCTTTGCCTAGCTCATTTTTACTTTTTTGGAAAAGAACTTTTGATGGAAGGGAACTTTATCTCTGAGTGTGTCTAGGACAATGTTTCCAGAAAGATTTAATCAAGGAGGGAAGATCTATCCAGAACTTGGGTGGTATCATCCCAGGGTGCAAAAATGAATTTGAAAAAGAAAACATGCTGAGCACCAGCATTTATTCCCATGTTTCTTGACTGCAAATGCAACAGAAGCAGCTATCCTGTGGTCCTTCTGCCACGACTGCCCCGCCATGATGGACTGTATTCTCAAATCTAAGATAAAAATAAATCCTTCTTTCTTTAACTTGAACTTGTTTTTAATCATGTAGTTTTATAACAATGAATCAAGTAACTAATATACAATGGCATTATTTTCTATATCAGTTGTGCCCTTTTACATTCTTAATAGCTATGTACAAGGACTTCACTATCTTTTTCCTAGGTAATATCCTGGGTATGTATATATGTATGTATGTATATATGTATATATCTATCTCTATCTATAATCTGTATCTATCTATATATGTATGTGTGTGTGATCTTAATGTGTGCAAAATAACACCACACTATGATTCTTAAGATATACATATATACATATATGTACATATGTTTGAGACAGGCTACAAGGTCTTATAAATAGTCCTGGCTACCTTAGTGCTCACTGGGTAGCCCTAATTCTCCAAGTTTTTATGAACATAAAAATTATAGCTATGTTATATATCTCCACATATTACCCTAAGAACTACTTTCTAAATGTCTTCAGTGAAAATAGAAAAAAAAGGGGGATCATTATAGACTAACAGTAATTGTCATATAAAATACATTTTTGATAGTTTTCTGAAAATCAAAAAGCAACCTAAGTTGATACCAGAAAACGATGTCTGTTGAAATACTCTAGGAAATTCTAAGTTTAATTTAGTGAGATTCATAGACTCTGTTCCTTTCTGTTTAAAATGTGTTATGTGTATGTTGTTTGGCCAGGATTATAAAATAACATCAAGGGTGCTGATGACTGAACTCAGAGGTAGAACCTGGCATATACAAGGCCCAGGTTCTAGTCCCGACAAAACAATAACATAATAACAACTAAGAAATTACTGATGTAGCTGGGCAGTGGTGGTGCACGCACGCCTTTAATGCCAGCACTTGGGAGGCAGAGGCAGTTGAATTTCTGAGTTCGAGGCCAGCCTGATCTACAGAGTGAGTTCCAGGACAGCCAGGGCTACACAGAGAAACCCTGTCTCGGAAAAAAAAAAAAAAAAAGTACTGATGTATAGAAAACAACTCAATACAGTACATCAGCATACTTTTCACAGTGTGACACAAACATGACTGTCACTCAAATGTAACATAAGGAACAGTGTATTAAACTCATTCATTTGTGAGGAATCCAGGAGGACCTTTAAAGCCAGTTTGAGGAATATTTAGAATCTATCACACACACACACACTCACACACACACATACAAATACACACACACACACACACACACACACACACGAACACACACAGAGAGGGGGAGAGAGAGAGAGACAAAGACAGAGAGAGAGATTTTGGTAAGGTGTTTGTTTGGGTAAGATGTAAGTCTTTATAGGATACAGTAATATTTTTCTCTGGCAAAAACAATTTCTGCATTCAATGGAGAAAAACCTACAGATAGCCTATAAATTAATGCGAAAGAACTTTAATTAATATTGTTATTAAGTCTAGGTAGACATCTTCCCTCAACACTTCTAAAATCTCAGTTCCTACCTTGATCTGCATTTCCTGGAAACTTCTTTGAAATATAATCATTAGTTCAGATTCTCAGCATCAGAAACTTCATGAGACTGACAATCTGTGATGAAGCGTGGTATTCATGTGACTGCAAATGTGTGCTGCACTCCGGGGACCATTTTCCCAGATAACCCTGAGGTGGATGTTACCCAAGTACAAGGTTGAAGGGACACAGTAGCTATCTGTTACCAATTATTTCCCGTTTTATTTTCATAGGAAATGAAACTGTGAATATTTTACATTTGTTACTTTTTCCAGCTTTGGAAACTTGCCTTACTGTCATCATCATAGTCAGGAGTACTTTTTATTTCTAATTCTATGAGGATATTTGAAGGAAAATCCCTTTGGTAGTTTGAATATGCTTGGCCCAGAGAGTGGAGGTATGGCCTTGTTGGAAGTGTGTACCTGTAGGTGTGGGCTTTAAGATCCTAGTCCTAGCTGCCTAGAAGCCAGTCTTCTCCTGTCTGCCTTTTGATGATGATGTAGGACTCTCAGCTCCTCCTGTACCATGTCTGCCTGGATGCTGCCATGTTCCCACCTTGATGATCATAGACTGAACCTCTGAACCTGTAAGCCAGCCCCAATTAAATGTTATCCTTATGGGTTGCCTGGGTCATGGTGTCTGTTCACAGCAGTAAAACTGTAACTAAGACAGAAGTTGGTAACTGGAACTGGGGCACTGCTGTGATAGGCCTGACCATACTTTCGTTTGATAGAATGTGGATTTTGGGACTTTGACTTTGGAAAGCAGTGGAATCTTTTAAGTGGGGCTTCATGGGTTATTCTAGCAGGAATATAGAAGACATTGGTTCTGAGGGTGATTTGAATTGTGGAGTGCTGCCTCAAGAGATTTCAAAGGAGAAGAATGCGATGTAGACACTGTTCATTTGTATTTTGGTGAAGAATGTGGCTGCTTTTTTGCCCTTGTCTGAAGAGTCTTCCTGAGGCTAAGTTGAAGAAACTCAGATTAATTGCAGTGACAAAGGAAGTCTCAGCAACACCCAGCATAGACTTTGTTCTCTGGTTAAGTCTCATGAAAATCATTTTGAACAAGCATAGCAAGCTTAGAGAGGAAAAGCACAAAACGTATAGTTCAAGTAATAATAAAAGGGCACCAGAAAGTGAAATGGAGCTGGATCGTGTATTCAAGGAGATAAAGAGATTAAGGGAGTAGTGATTTCAGGGCAAGGTCCCATCCAGCTAAATTTGGGTTCAGGCTTGGTAGTACAAGTCTTTAATCCCAGGAGAAAAAGCCAAATAGACCTCTGAGCTCAAGGTAAGCCTGGGACCGAGCAAGTTCCAGGTGAAGCAAAGCTAAAGTCCGGGTGTGGTGGTACACACCTTTAATCTCAGGAGATAGAACCATGCAGATCTCTGAGTTCAAGGTCAGTCTACCAAACAAGTACGATGACAGACAGCCAAGCTTAGGCAGTGAGGGAGTTGGTAAACAGAAAGCTGGTAATAGAAGTAGGGGTATGTTTCAGCCCCAGCAAGCAGCAGAACACGCCAGCTTTGGCCATGTGACTCTGGCTTTAGAGTCCAGAATATAAGGGACTACTGGGACAATTGATGCTGGTTAGCTACAGCTAAGAGATTAGCAGTGATTAAGAAGAAACCAGCATCACTGAGGCAAAATTTTCTGGGAAATGTTTTCTAAGTATAAAGAAGTTGTGTTCCAGAGATAGCCAAGGTTATACCTTGTGTTGCAGCTGGACTTGATAATGTGTAAGAATCACCTAGGTGGTACTGGTTTTGAAGACATGAAGGTGTCATGGAGAACAGCTGAGACTAGGCACTGTGAGAGGCCAGGTAGGCTACTGTTGAAGGTGCAGCCTCAGTTGCAGTTGATGGCCCAGGACTGAAAGAGTCATGCAAAGAAGTTGAGGCTTGGCACAACTTCTTGAAGAAGGCCTATGAGAAGCTATCGGTGAAGCCTAGTTGCAACAGAAGACCCCAGTGTATTGGAGATGCTGGTACCATGGGATGATCACCAAGAACAGCAGCAACAGCAGAGTGGAGTCAACCAGAGCCTAGAGTACTACCGAGGGCAGAGGTGAAGATTTGACCTGAGCCCTTTGGAGGAGGCTAGAAGGTCATGTATGAATCCCAGACACTGGAATAAGAAGTTATGAAGTTGAAGTTCACTTGAGACTCCAAGATGTTAAAGATGCCAGAGCTATAGGATACCTACCAAGAAAAGCTGCTACCAGGAAGTGGAACCAGCCCAGGAGAAAGAAGGTTGTTGCAGTCAAAAAAGATGAAAAAGGAGTGGAGATCTGAAGACTACTTTGACAGGTCCATGACATTAGACATGGAGATGCAGAGTTTGGAGTTTGTCCAGTTGGTTTTGGTTTCGTTTCTTGCTTTGGGGATTACTGTTAAGTGATTGGATGAATCTCAGAAGAGACTTTGAACTTTGGGCTTTTAACATTGTTGAGACTGTGATAAACTATGGGGACTTCGGATGTTGGACTAAATATATTTTTTATTATGGTATGGATAGGTATGACCCCCATAGACTCGTGTTTGAACAAGCCAATGGGGGCCAGGAAGTAGAATGTGGTAGTTTGAATATACTTGGCCCAGGGAATGTCACTCTTTGGAGCTGTGGCCTTGTTGGAGAAAGTATAGCCTTGTTGGTGGAAGTGTGTTGCTGTGTGTGTGGAATCTAGTCTTAGCAGTCTTCAGATGCCTGTCCGGATGCTGCCAAGTTCCTGCCTTGATGATAATGGACTGAAACTCTGAACCTGTAAGCCAGTCCCAATTAAATGTTATCCTTGTAAGAGTTACCTTGGTCATGGTATCTGTTCACAGCAGTAAAACTGTAACTAAGACAATCCCCAAATATCAAAAGAGAGAAAAGTGTTAGTTCTAATAACATGACTTCCATATACTTTAAGGGAGCTTTGGGGGACATTCTGTTGGAGTCCATTCAGCTCTGTATTTGCCACAGTGAGACATCTCATTCATAATGTTACCAATGTATTCTCTTTTTTGACAAGAAGTATTACTGAAAAATGAGTAGTTAATATTGATTCTTTTGTTGCACATTATAGAAAAAGTATGGTTCTCTCAAGTGTGCTGACAGGCAGGACGAATTTCTAACAGTTTTTATACGTTTGTTCTATCTTTATATAGTAGTTCCAAGTAGGACAAAGGCTGGTACTACTGCTGAGTACAATGTCTAGCAGTAACATGTTCTATCTCACACTGATTCTCATGAATCACTTCAGTGATATGTTGTTAGAAAGGTCAGCAGCTGATAGGGGAAAATAAAAAGAGAAGTAATGCGTGTAGCTTCAAATTTGTGATTTTACTGTAGAACGTATACATGCACATACAATTTGTATATTTCTCTGATGTTATTCAACCTGTATATTGAAGTTTGTCTATGTATTCAGATTTCCTGTTTTAAATTTGATATTTTAACTTCTAATTGCTTCTCTGTTCATATATCAGCCTGGTACGACATTTATGAATGCTCATGAGTTGAAAGAAAACAAAATTACAAACATAGTCACTTGCCTTAGTTAGGGTTTCTATGGCTGTGAAGAGATACCATGACCATAGCGGTTCCTACATAGGAAAATATTTAATTTGGGGCTGGCTTACAGCTCAGAGGTTTAGTCTGTTATTGTCGTGGTGGGAGATGTGGTGTTCAGGCAGACATGGTGAGCATATTCATTTATGAGAGATCTACATCTTGATCTGAAGGCCTTACAGGTGACTCTGTGCCACCCTGGGCAGAGCATGAGCATAAGAGATCTTCAAGCTCCCCCACAGCTACACACTCCATCCAACAAGGCCACACCCACTCCGACAAGGCCACACCCACTCAACAAGGCCACACCTCCTAATGGTACCATTCCCTATGTGGCAAGAATTCACACACACATGAGTTTATGAGGTAATTTCTATTCAAGCCACCAGATAATTATTTTTTAAAGTCTTCTTTCATTTAGATATGTATTTTTAGGGAAAAATTAAAAACTATAAAATAAATATAAAACCATTAATGTCATTCAGTCATACATTTGAAACTAACAATAGTTCATTGTAGAAATTTTTAATCCCAATCCACGGTTTCTACCCCTCCTTTGATCATTACGTTCCTAGATAAAGACACATACAACAAAAGACCAAACCTCAAGAGTTCATGTTTTACCTTCATTTGAAAATACATGTTATACTTGGGACCAGGGAAATAGGTAGATCTAATTGCAGATCTTCACCCATTCCTACACTTCTCCAAGTCCAATCCCCCAGTCTTATTGCCAGTTCTGTAGCAACCTGCCAAAGCCCCACCCCCATTCCCAGTGGATCTCACAGATCTTTACCTCTAAACTTCTCTCCTTTGACTTATTGTCTTGTATAAGACCCAGCTCCAGAAGACATTCCTTGAGAAACAATAGGCCACTATGGCCAGGGAGGTAGGGATGCTAACCAGATCTTCGCCTCTCCCTCCTCTCCTCCAAATCCAGATGTCCAGTCTCATCCCCATCTCTGTAGCAAACCATCACTATGGGTTTCTCCTCATCTCTGTCCCCATCTCTGGCAGATCAGGAAGATCTCCTCAACTATCTTCCCCACTTATCCTGTTAGCTCAGCCCCCAACTCCAACAGGCACTCTCTGGAAACCCTCCTGCCAAGCTTGACAGAGAAACAAACAGGCCAGCAGAGCAGGTAGGTGAACTTCAGATCTTCACTCTTCTACTCCATATAAAATCCTCCAGTTTCATTTCCAGCTCTGTAGCAGACTACATGTTGTGGTTTCTCCTCACTCTCTGCTCCACTCCCAGGGAATTAACAGATCCTGGTGGACACCGTGCTTCCTTTCCTCCTGTGGATCTCCGCAGTACTCCACCTACTTCTAGTCCACCCCTATACCTAAGTATCAGTTCCTAATACTTAGAAGCCTATTTTACTCAGAATACCCAGTGGCTACACCTATAAAGATCCCAGAAAAATGCCCTAACAGGAAGCATACAGCCATCAACTTAGATCCAGAGAGGGTAGCATAATCCAAGGAAAACACCCACCCAACAAAGACAAGACTATATATCAGAATCTAAAACTACAATCTTCCCAAACATAGAAGCCTAGACATCGGTGTAAAAACACAATCAGTAACAGCTAGGACCATGTGTTTCCATTAGAGACTAAGAATCCTACCGCATCAGGCTCTAAGTATTACATCATACCTGAAGCACAAGGGGAACAAATTTAAAATAGCCTTTATGAATATGATAGATGTCTATAGAGGTTAATATTTTAAAACCCTCTGCGCGGGCCGTCTATCCCAGCTGCTGTGTGACTCTGCTTAGTTCAGGCTGCCATGTTCTGTGGCCAGAAGCCAAGTGTGCCACAGCTGGAAGGGCCAGAGGTGCAAGACACCAGCATGGTGTTTGGCTCTGCCAATCCACCATGGTGTCCACAATGCTTGACTGAGCCCAGATCATCCTGCCATCCATGTGGTACTCAGTAGAAACGAGACTCTTAATGCTTAAATATTATCTAATATTTATATATTTGGAAATGCTCAATTAACAAGATGTCTACACAATTAGAGTTGTTACCTAATATCTAACCTTAGATAAACTTTGTTACCCAGGATTTTTCTTGATGAATCCATAGTTCTCCATCCCTTCTCCTCCTAGCTCCTCCTCTTCCTTCTCTTCTTCCTTCTCCTTGCTCCTCCCACATTAGCTCCTAACAATCACCATGCTTATTGCAAATAATGTAACAGCAGCAGGAAACCATCCTGCTACAGATGTTCTTAAAGAGGAATCAAATAAGTCCCTTAAAGAAATCATTGAAAATACAAACACTGGAAGGAAATAAATGAAACCATTCAAGACCTGAAAGTAGAAATCAATTTAAAAAAAAAAGTCCAAACTGAAAGAAATACTGTAATTAAAAATTCAGGAATTTAAACCTGAATCTTAGAGGCAAGCTGAACCAATAGAACAGAAGAGATGGAGAGGACAGGAGGCATTGAAGACGCGACAGGAGAAATGGATACTTCAGTCGAAGAAAGTGTTAAATCTATAAAAATCCTGGAACAAAACATCCAGGAAATCTGGGATAAAATAAAAAGAACAAATATAAGAATAATAGGAATCAAAAAAGGAGAGGAAACGCAGGTCAACAGCATAGAAAATATTTTCAGCAAAATCATAAAAGAAAATTTGTCTAAATAGAAAAGAAGTTGTCTATTGAGGTACAAGAAGCATATAGAACACCAAACAGACTGGATCAGTAAGGGAAATACACTCCCACTCCCATTTACTCACCCCAGCACATAATAATCAAAACACTAAACATACAGGACAAAGAAATAATAGTAAAAGCTGAAAGAAAAAAGACCAAGTAACATATAAGACAGAGCTACTAGAATAACACTCAGCTTTCTCAGTGGTGATTGTAAAGGTTAGAAGGGCCCAGATGGATTTTTCTACAGACTCTGAGAGACCAAAGATGCATAGATTATACCCAGCAAAACTTTCAATCACCACAGATGTAAGAAACAAGATGTTCCATGATAAAACTCAGCTTAAGCAATATCTATCTCTAATTCTATCCTTACAGAACATACTTGAAGGAAAACTCCAACCTAAAGAGTTTAACCATATCTAAGAGGAGTAAATAACCCTACAGCAGCAAATCAAAAGAAGAACATACACACACATACCCATATACATACACACATCACAACAAATAAACAACAATCAAAATTCATTTATAGTTCTCAACACCAATGGTCCCCAGTAGAAAGACACAGACTACCAGAATGAAAGTGAAAACAATATCCATCCTTTTGCCTTACGTAAGGAACACACCTTAATATCCAGGATATCAACTAAGCATAAATGGATAGAAAAAATATATCCCTAGGGAATGTGCCAAAGAAGTAAGCTGCGATAGCCATTTTAGTATCTAACAAATAGACTTCAAAACAAAACTAATCAGAAGAACTAGGAAAGGATACTATTTATTAATCCAAGTAAAAATCTGTCACAAGGACATTGAAATTCTTAACATCTATGCCCCAAACACAAGGGCACCCAAGTTCATAAATGAAACACTACTATAGCCTAAATTATATATTGACCTCCATACAGTGATCGTGGAGATTTCACTAACTGACTCTCACCAACAGCCAGGTCATCTAGATGAAAACTAAACAGAGACACTGGAGATAACAGACAATATAAACCAAATGAACTAGCAGATACTTACAGAACATTTTACCTAAACACGAAAGAATATATTTTCTTCACAGCATCTCATGGAACTTTTTCTAAAATTGACCACATACTCAACAAAAAGCACGTCTCGTCTCAACAGACGCATTAGATAACACCCTTCAACCTATCTGATCACTATGAATTAAAATGGTATCAACACCAACAGAAAGTTTGTAACCTCATAAAAATCGAACTCAATTTTTCTTACTCAATGAAAAATGGTTCGAGACAGAAATTAAGAAAGGAGGTGATGATTTTCTAGAATTGAATAAAAATGAATACTCAACATATCCAAACAAATGAGAAACAGAAAGATGGGTTTAAACAGTGAGTTCATAGCAATAAGTGTTCAGCTTTACAAAGAAATAAAAAAATTTAAAAACATCTCATACTTGTAATTTAACAGCACACCTGAATCTCTGGAAAAAGAAGATATCATATCCAAAAGGAATAAATAGCAAAAAGTAATCAAACTCAAGGTTGAAATCAATAAAATAGAAACAAACAAATCAACCAACCAATACAATGAATTGATGAAACAAATGAAAAAAAATTAAACTGACTAATCCTTATCCAAATTAACTAAAAGACAGAAAGAGAATAATTAAATTAACAAAATTAGAGATAAAGGTGGGAACATAAAACAAAAAAAAAACAACAAAACAACAAAACCAACAAGTAAAATCAAAGAGTCCTAAGGCTTAAGATATATGCCACTTACCAAGTGGTGTGCATCTTCATCTGATCTTGTATGTAATCAAGATCAGATAAGCAATTTAAACAAACCTATAGCCTCAAATGAAGCAGAAATAATAATTAAAAATCTCCCAACCTTAAAAAACCAAGGCCAGAATTTTTTTTTTTTTTTTTTTTTTTTTTTTTTGGTTTTTCGAGACAGAGTTTCTCTGTGTAGCCCGGGCTGTCCTGGAACTCACTCTGTAGACCAGGCTGGCCTCGAACTCAGAAATCCACCTGCCTCTGCCTCCCAAGTGCTGGGATTAAAGGCGTGCGCCACCACCGCCCGGCCGGCCAGAAATTTTTTAGCTCAGAAATCTATCAGACTTTCAAGGAAGAGTTAATCCCAATACTCTTCAAATTACTTCACAAAACAGAAATAGAAGGAGCACTGACCAATTTGTTTCAAGAAAGAGAATTACTGATGACTAAAATCATAAAGAAGACAGGGTTCTCCACTCTCTCCATACCTACTCAATATAGTTTTTGAAATCTTAGCTAGAGCAATAAAGCAATTGGATAAGGTCAAGGGGATACAAATTGGAAAAGAAAAAGTCACAGTATATTTGCATATATTAGTATATATGATCTGAAAAATTCCAGCAGAGAAACTCCTACAGCTAGCTGTTAAACACTTTCTGTAATAGCTGGATATAAAATTAACTCACAATTTAGTAACCATCCTATATATGAATCCTAAATGTACAAATAAGAAATAGAAGAAATAACATCTTCCACAATAGCTCCAAATAGTATAAAATATCTTGGGTAACTCTATCCAAGAGAATGAAAGACTTGTATGATAAAACCTTGAAGACATTGAGGAAGATGGAAAGATCTTGTATTCTCGTGGATCAGTAGGAGTATTACAGTAAAATTAGCCATCCCATTTGGGGTGGTTTCTGTGATGATGACTGCCGTCATAGATTTGAATACATGGTCACTTGGTATTATCTGAAAAGATTAGAAGGTCTGACTCTGCTGGTGGAAGTGTGTCACTGGAGGTGAGTTTCGAGATTTCACAAAACCCATGCCAAGGCTAGTTTTTTCTCCTTCTGCTGTTGCAGATTTGTACTCTCAGCTACTTCTTCAGCACCATGTCTGCCTGCATGCCCCCAAGTTCCACACCATGATGAGAACTAACCAAACCTCTGAAACTGTAAGCCAGTCTCAATGAAGTGTTCTCTTTTGTAAGAGTTGCTATGGTCATAGTGTCTCTCCACAGTGGCAGAACATTGACCAAGACCCTACCAAAAGCAATCTATAGATTCAATGCAATCCCCATCAAGATTCCTACATAATTCTTTACATATCTTAAAAGTAAAAGTTTACAGTTTCATATTGAAACACACATGCACACAAAACAAAAACAACAACACAGCAACAAAACCAGAACAAACAAAAGAAAAAAACCCCAAAACTATAGGATAGTTAAAACAGTCCCAAAAGAACTTCAGGAGGTATCATCATCCATGATTTCAAATTATACTATGGAGCTATAGTAATAACAAAGAGCATGACCTTGGCACAAAAAACAAACACATTGATCAGTGGAATTGAGTTGAAGTCCCAGACACAAATCCACACACCTACGGACACCTAATTTTAAACAATGAAGCCAGAAATATACTCTGGGAAAAACAAAACAAAACAAAACAGTATCTTCAACAAACGATGGTGATCATGTAGAAAAATGCAAATAGAGCCATACTTTTCAGTCTGCACAAAACTCAATTCCAAATGAATCAAAGACCTCAATGTAAAATCAGACACGGTCAATCTGATAGAAGAGAAAGTGGGAAATAGCCTAGAACTTATTGGCAGATGAAAAAGCTTTCTGAATAGAGTACTGTTACGGGCACTAAAATAAACAATAAATGGAAAATCATGAAACTGAAACACTTCTACATAGCAACAGACACCATCATTCAGACAAGGCTGCAACCTACAGAATGAGAAGGGTGTGTGTGTGTTTGTGTGTGTGTGTGTATAATTTCTGCCAAATACACGTACAAAATATGCAAAGAACTCAAAGAACTAAATAACAAGAAAACAAGTAACCCAATTAAAAATAGGGTACAGATCCAAACACAGTTCTTAAAAAATGGAAACTCAAATAGCTGAGAAACAAAGAAATGTTCAACAACTTTAACCACTAGGGAAATACAAATAAAAACGACTCTGAGATTCCAACTTACACCTGTCAGAATGGCGAAGATCAAGAGCACAAGTGACAGCTCATGCTGGTGAGGATGTGGAGTAAAGGGAACACTTCTTTATTGCTGGGGAGAGTGTGAACTCGTACACCCACTATGAGACTCAATATGGTGGTTCCTCAGACAGATGAGACTCTATCTATCTCAAGACCCAGCTATACCACTCTTTGACATATACTCAGGACTAAAATCATGAATTTTGTAGGTAAATGGATGGAACGAGAAAAAAAATCATCCTGAATGTGGTAACCCAGACCCAGTTAGACAATATGGTATATATTCTCTTATACGGGGGTACTAGCTGTTAAATTAATGCTAAGCAAGCTGCCATCCATAGAACCACAGATGTTAGGTATAGAATTATGGACTTGGGGTGGGCATATAGATCTTGATTCGAAATGCTAATAGGATAGATACATAGTTAAGAATGCAAAGAAGAACAGACCTGGAACAGGAGGATCAAGTGAAGAGGAGGAAAGAGGGAAACAAAGGCAGGAATACAGGGAGATACAGTTAAAATTCAAGACCATTTGAGTGTAGCATGGAAGCCTAAGATAGTAGAAGCTTCTTAAAATATATACACATATGAAATGTAATCTAAATGAAATTGCCAAATAATAGTGGAGATAAAACTCAAACTGGACAACTCTTGTCAACAAATGAAGCTTCCAGAAACAAGATTGGGTTACATCTAATTGATTTGTTGGCCAAAATGGTCTCCTGAAAACTCCCAAACAACCCAGACTGTTATCAATTCCATAGGTTGCTCTCCACAGAGAACACGGATCCATTGTTGAAGACAACACCTACACACACCTCATTGAACATGTAGAAGTCTAGCTGGTGTTTACAGAGAGCCTTAACTCCTTCTACCAAAGTAGAAGTATAAACATCAACCGAGCCACAAACACTTTGGTCTACAATTATATTCTGCCTGCAAGATAAAATAAGGCAAGGTGACACAAAGCTTGTTGTAGTAACCAATGAGTATCTAATTTGATATAAGGCCAACTACTCAAGACAACCCATAACCAACAATGATAAAGTTACCAAGAACTTGAGATGAGATAGCCCAGGGACCTAGGATAAAACCAAATACTACTGCACTAAAAGATAGATAGATAGATAGATAGATAGATAGATAGATAGATAGATAGATAGATAGATAAGGAGATAGATGATAAATAGGTAGATAGATAGATAATAGATAGTTAGATAGAAAATATTATATAATAGAGAGGTCATCAATGCTACCTTGGCAAAAAAAACGTTTAGTGGTTTTTTTTATTATGAATGAGATTAGAATTAAAAAGAAAAATACAACAGCAAAATTTCTGTTTTAGTGTGTTTGTGTGTGTGGTGTGTAAATCTGATAATTATAATTATATCTATTAGTTATTCATCTGTGTAGTGGCATAAAATAACCCTTATATACTAAGGATAACAAAATTACTTAGTTTCATCCATAGTACACTTCAAACAATGGAAGTAAATAAGGAAGGATCCATCTCAAGCCTTGGACATAAACTTCAATGAGTGCACCAGCTGCCTGCAATATTCAGTGGGTTACCTATAAACAAATCCTGAGAACCTCAGAGAATTGGACACCAGTAAACCCTGGCTAATCCAGCAGTGAACAGTAACCCACCGGAACTGTTCGGATAATGGGGACAGTCCAGTTTGAACATTCTTACCACCTTGGCTAATACATAAACGCAGGTAAAACAGACTAGTAAATGTAATCGTAAGGAGTTTTCAAGAATGATGGAAATCAAGTGGAGATCACATTGAGTAATTAGCTCAGTTTGATCTTTGGAAACTGATCAGAACAAGGACACTAGTTACATGTTGTATCAAGGACAGTTCTGTCACTGTTCAGAAGTTATGCCATAAGCCTTCAGAAGAGTTGTCCCTTATCCCAGTAGAAAACATCTCCATGAGACTCCACTGGTCAATGTTGTGAATTTCTCTTCCTTACAGGCAGTTTCATTTCCTAAAATATTCAAAAACAGCCAGTACATCTACCCTTACAGTAAAAAAATCTATGACAAACTAAAAGGATACCAAATAAGGATGAAAAAAAAAATAAAAATTTTAAATTTTTAAAATAGATTTCAAATGTTATTGTATACAAAATGGAATTGCAAAAGGTGGATTTTTTGTAGTCAAAGTCTAGCACAATTATATTTTTTAAAAAAGATATGAATTGTGCTATGATATTTTTGTAGGCAGACACACTAACTAGAAGTTACATAGAATGAAGTTTCTTGGTTTGGGGGTCAAGGAAAGAGTTTGAAAAACTCATCAAACAGAATCTAAGGTTGAAGACAACTATCATGGTCTCTGAAGCCTGGAGAAAAACCTCAGATGCAGATTCCAGCCAAAATAACGGGGATTTTAAATGGTTACAGGACTCATTACCCCCATAGCTGACTCAAGAAAAAGGAGGCACAGTAGATTTGTACAGATATTATGATTCTAGCAAAGACTTTAAAGAGTACAAGAGGGCTAGAATCTTTTCAGAATATAAAATGATTTGGGATTTCTTTAAACTAAGATTCATAGAAGATTTGCCTTCACCCTGTGTTGTTAAATTTTAAAACATAGATATGTGGTGAAAGGATATTTTCCTTAATTAATAAGTAATTGACACATTTAAAGTGGGAAAGAAAAATATGGAGTTATTTTTATGTGTGTAAGTTTGTGTGAGTTTATGTGTGAGAGAGAGAGAGAGAGAAAGAGAGAGACAGAGACAGAGACAGAGACAGAGAGACAGGGGTGGTTTGAATAGGAATGGCCTCCATAGATTCATAGGTGTGAATGCTTGCCCCATAGGGAGTGCCACCATTAGGAGGTGTGGACTTGTTGGAGTAGGTGTGGCCTTTTTGGAGGAAATATTTTACTGTGGAAGCAGGCTTTAAGGTTTTATATGCTCAAGCTACACCCAGTGTGACACTCAATCTTCTACTGCCTATGGATCAAGATGTAGAACTCTGGGCTCCTTCTCAAGCATCGACCTACACACCACCATGCTTTATGCCGTGGTGATGATAGACTAAACCTCTGAAACTGTAAGCCAGCCCCAATTAAATGTTTTCCTTTATAGGAGTTGTTGTGGTAATGGTGTCTCTTCACAGCAATCAATTTTGAACTTGTGAAAAGGAATTAAGGAACAGATTAGACCTAGGTGTGGTAGACTTTAATCTCAGCACTCAGGAGACAAAGGCAAGAGGAGATCACTGAGTTCAAGGCCAGCTTGGTCTACAGTTAGAGTTCTGGAACAGCCAAGCTTAAGCAGCTTGGTGAAGATGTAATTGAATGAGGGGGCCGTGCTCCAGCCCCAGAAAGCAGCAGAACTTGGACGTTTCACCCATGCGATTCTGGACTTAAAATCAAGGGTAGAAGTAAAGGGTTATTGAATTTCCCTCCTCACATAGGGAAAGTGGCTGAAGCCAGGTGTGTGGTAGAGGCATCCCTGCATGAAGGCCATTGTTGCCTTGGAAACCCCAAGATGTTGGAAGTACCAGAGATGTGAGATGCCTGCCAAGAAGAGCTGCTAATGGGAAGTAGAACCAACCTAAGAGAAAGAAGTGTGTTGTAATCAACAAAGCTGAAAAAAGTTGGAAATCTGAAGAGTGCTTTGATGTCAGACATGGAGATGCAGAGATAGGAGCTCCCAGGCTGGTTTTCAGTCTCTCTGTGGTCCAGTATTTCCTCACCATGTTTCCATTCTTCCATTTTCAATGGTAATGTCTATCCTGTGCCATTATATGTTAGAAGTATGTGATATTTTTTATTTTTATTTTATAGGGGACTTTAATTACAATTAAGAGATTACATAAATCTCAGAAGAGACTTTAAACTTCAAATTTTTAAACACTGTTGAAACTGTGATAGACTATAGGAACTTTTAAAGTTGGACTAAATTCATTTTTCATTACGATACGGCTACTAGCCTGTGGGAATGAGAGAGTGGAATGTGGTGATTTAAATAGGAATAGCCCCCATACACTCATGTGTATGAAATCTTGGCCCATCGAGAGTAGCAATATTTGGAGATGTAGCCTTACACGAAGTAGAAGTGGCCTTGTTGGAGGAAGTGTACTCTGGATGCAGGCTTTGAGGTCTCCTATGCTCAAGTTATGCCCATGTGTCACACAGTCTCCTTCTGCTACCTGTGGAGCAAAATGTAGAACTTTCAACTCCTTCTCCAGCACCATGTCTGCCTGCACATCACTGTGCTTTCTGCCGTGATGATAATGGACCAAACCTCTGAAACTGTAAGCCAGCCCCAATTAAATGTTTTCTTTTATAAGAGTTGCTGTGGTTGTGGTCATGGTGTTCTTCACTGTAATAAAACTGTAACTAAAACACACAAAGACACACAAAGACACACACACACACACACACACACACACACACACACACTTGCCTATGAGTGAATGCCCTGGTGATCCTCCCATCTCAGACCAGAGATGCTCTTTACATTGGTATCATGGTTTTTACACTCAGCTTATTACACTTGTCCAGCAAGTGCTCCTATGTGCTGAGCCATTTCCTTACCCTGTAGAGGATATTTGCCATTCTTATTGTTACTCAGCAATGTTTAGATATTTTCCTCAAGTCTTAGAAGCCAGAATTTGCCTATTTCGTTCTTATCTAGTTAGTAGGCAGATTTATTAGTTAAAAATTAATCTTGCAGAGATTTGGAGTTTGGTTCAGTTTTAGAGTATTTGTCTAGCATGCATGAGGTGCTGGATTTAATCCCAATACAGACAGAAGGAAGAGGGGGAAGAGATGAGGTAGAGAGACAAGGAGGAGAAATCGTCAACAGTGCAAACTCTAAACCTCCTACTAATTTTCTGAAGTCTATCTAATATATACAGAGTGAAACACCACTGAAATGAACTTCAGAATTCAAAAGTTTCTGGAATCAATTCAAAACGAAGACACAGCATAAGATAATCTCAATGTAGAGAAAGCAGCATTAGAAGGCAGTGTGATGGATTGTATATGCTTAGCCAGAGAGTGGAACTGTTGGGAAGTGTAGCCTTGTGGGTGTGGGCTTTAATACCTTTGTCCTATCTGCCTGGGAGAGAGTATTTTGCTAGCAGCCTTCAGATGAAGATGTAGAACTCTCAGCTCCTCCTGCATCATGCCTGCCTGGATGCTGCCATGTTACCGCCTTGATGATTATGGACTGAACCTCTGAACCTGTAAGCCAACCCCAATTAAATGTTGTCCTTATAAGAGTTGTCTTGGTCATGGTGTCTGTTCACAGCAGTATAACCCTAACAAAGACAATCAGTAAGTGCCCACATAAAAAATAGAAGTCTTAAAATTGCATAGCCTAATGGCATGTCTCAAGCTTTAGAAAAACAAGAACAAACACATCCAAAAGTCAATAGAAATAAATAAATAGTATAGCAGAAATAAATCTGATAAATAAATACTACAACTTGCAGGATTAGGGTTAGACAGGATTAGGGTTAGGGATAGGGTTAGGGTTAGGGTTAGGGTTAGGATTAGGGTTAAGGTAAAGAGAAGGTCTCTATGGGCAACACATAGACTTGCCTTGGCAGGGGAACTAGAAGAAAAATTAAAGATGGACTGTAGACTAGTGGGGACATAGACAGGAAGGATCAGGTAGAGGGAAGAGATGGAGGAAGAATATGCTGGAGAACAGTTGAAATTGGGGAACACTGGGGGAGAAACTTCCTGGAATGTAAGAGGGTGACCCTAGTGAGGACTCCTAGTAATGGGAAAGATAGAATCTGAATTGATACCTTTTGTAGCTAAGCCTGGCTTCCAGTGGTGAGTTTGGGTTGCATTCCTTTGAGATTTTGGTTGAACGGGTCCTGTGGAGAACCCTAACCAACCCAGGAATCGGTGTGGTTCTGATGCTATGGTCCTGCTCCTCAATTGATTCTTGATCTATCAGTGAAGATGCCATAGGCCAATTATTAGAAGGGAGGATAGGTAGGACTTTGGGGCAGCAGGCAAACTAGCAGATGCAGAAGAGAGAAGATTGAGATTTTACCATGCTTCAGATAATGAAAAGCCAACCAGCCATGTGAGATCTCAGGTAGAGTAGCCATAAGCTGCTTCTCTAAGTGGAAAGTTGGGATGTTGAGCTGGGACTAAAGGTAATTGAGCAACTGAAGCTAGGGCATATTGAGAGGTGATGAACTAAGAATATTGGGAAGGGCACACTAGCCATGATAGATTGATAGGGCCCAGCAATTGAGCCAATAAGACAAGTTGAAATTTATAATATGTGTGTCTGTGGTTATTTTAACAGTGGATTCAGTAATCTCTGGCCAGGAGCTGGTAGTTCTGCCCCATATGTGGAGCTTAGGCAAGGTAGTGTAAGGGGAGGTTCTGATTCAAAGGTCTTACTGCCCAATTGGTTCTTGATTTTCAGTAAAATTGCTGGACAGAAGGTACAGGTGGGACTTCCAGGTCCCTTAAAGAAAACAAGGAGACACAAGGAAGGAGAAAGCTTTTTTTTCCCCCATGCTTTGGAGGAAGAAAAACTCAGCAATCATGTGAGGTCTCGGGAGAGCTTGGGCCTGTGGCCTCTATTACAGGTGGTGGCCAAGGATGTTTGGCAGGGGCTAGGTGGGACTAGCCTCTACATTTAAGGCAGGTGGAGAGATGGAGGTAATACATTAGTAAGGGCACACTTTTACAGGCGGGAGATATCTGTACCCAGTAATTGTGTCTAGAAGGCAAGTTGTTAAAGTAACAAGCTGTGTGTATATTTTTTATCGGCGAATTCAAGGAAGCTGGGAGAGAGCTGGTAGTGCGGTCACCTCCCGGAGCAAAGGAGCAAAGGCAGATAGAAATGGAAGCCAGGCAGGTCAGTGGTGGCCAGTCCCGGAACTAAAGGAGGTAGAACAAAAGGAAAGCAGAGAGGGGCTAGTAGCGCTGCCGATCCCAGGCAAAGGCAGTAGCGATTTTAAAATACAGGCAACACGGTAGCAAAAGCTACATGCAACACCAAGGTGGATTCTAGGATAGAAGGTAGCTCTCTGAAAACTGAGAGCAGGAGCCTTGCAGAGAGACTGAGTTCTCACCCCTATGTTCTAGTCTCTTAGGCCTGAGAAAGTACTCTACAGGCTATGAAATGATAAATCTCGACACCAACCCAGCCACAGAATTCTCTACCTGCCATCTGTCCTGCCTGCAAGATATGCTGGGGCAATGGTGCAGAATGTTCTATACTGCCCGGATGGGTGGGAACTGGAGAGTAGATAGCCCAGAGTCCTAGGGTAGAATGAAACACAACGGACTTGTGGAGAAAAAAAAATCAATGAAATTTGTCTTGATATCTTCCTATGCTCATAGATAGGTGCCTTGTCCAGCTGTCATCAGAGTTTTCTTTGGCAGCAGATGGGAGCAGGTGCAGAGACCCACCCACCACCAGACATTATATGGAGAGAATCTAAATTGGAAGTCTCCAACTAGTCTCTCCCATCCAAGATCCAGGAACCGTGTGGAAGAGGGTAAGAAAAAAACTGTAGGCATCAGAAGGGGTGGAGAAGACCAGAAGAATATGGCCTAATAAATCAGGTAAGCTAGGCTCACACAGGCTCAGAGAGCCTGAAGCAGCAAGCATGGGGCCCGCAAGGGTCTGCACTAGGTCCCCTGTGTTTATATTATAGGTCTTAGCTTGGCGTTTTTAATGGGACTCCTAACAGTGGGAGTGGGTGTGTCTCTGACTCTTTTGCCTGTTCTTGAGACTTTTTCTCCTATTGTGTTGCCTTGTCCAGCCTTGATATGAGGGCTTTCGCCTTGTCTTATTGTATTTTGTTTTGTCCAGTTTGGCTGTCATCTCTTGGAGGCCTGCTCTTTTCTGAAGAGAAAGAAGGAGGGGGAGTGGATTTTGGGGAGAGGGAGGTAAGGGACACTTAGGAAAAGTAGAGAAAGGAAAATGTGGTCAGAATATATTGAAAGAGAGAAGAAACCAAACCAGTACAAACTATTCTATAGGCTAGGAAAGAGACTGTTTCAGTTATTTTTCTATTGCTGTGATAAGACACTATGACCAAGGCAGTTTATAGAAGAAAGGGTTTATTTGGGGTTTACAGTTTGAAAGTCCATGATCATTTTGGTGGGGACCATGGGAGTATGGGCGCAGGCAGGCATGGCATGTTGCTGGAGCAGTATCTTGAGACACAACTATCAGGCAGACAGACCTAACTAGAAGTGATGTAGCCCTTTGAAACTTCAGTACTGATCCCCAGTGACACGTTACCTCCAACAAGGCTTCTAATTCTTCCCAAGTAGTTTCACCAAATGGGAGCAGGTATTCCAATATAAGAGCCTACGGGGGTATTCTAATGCAAACCATCACAGTATACTTCCTGACTTCCAGAGGCATGTGACCATATCATTTAGTCCAGTTTCAAATGTCCCTATAGTATTTCCCAGTCTTAAGACAGTTTAAAATTTTAAGGTCCAATGTTTCTTCTGAGACTCAAGGCCATCTCTTAATTGTAAGCCCCTATAAAATAAAAAAGCAAATTATATCCTTTCCAATATTCATGGTACAGAATATATATTACCATTCCATTAGGAGGAAAGGAGGCATAATGAGAAAATACTGGACCAAAGCAAGACCTAAGCTCAAAGCAGGGACGACTGAATTCTTTAACTACCTGTCTGATGTCAAAGAGCTTACATGGTTCAGCCCTTGCACCTTTGATAACTATAATGCACTTCTATCTTTTGGGCATAATAACTAATATTACTAATAATTGTGTGACAGACTCTATTTGGGGATTATATTGAAATCTTCTTTACCAACAAAATGAGTCTAAAACTTTTCAATTTGGCCTCAGGCAAATTCATAGCATGAGGGTAAAAAGCAGCCATACTCTAGCCAAAGTATCACCAGAATGCTCTCCAGTCCATTCCTTAATATTGTTCTTAATGAAACTTCCAAAGCTGGGTTTGGTGGTTTGAAGGAGAATGGCCCCTATAGGCTCAATACAGAAATGCTTGGCCTGTAGCCTGCGGAACCGTTTAGGAAGGATTAGGAGGTGTGGCCTTGTTGAAGGAGGTGTGTCACTGAGGATGAGCTTTGAGGTTTTAAAAGGCCATGCCAGGACCAGTCTTGTTCTCTGGCTGCTGCTTGTGGACTAGATGTAAAGTCTTCTCAACGACTAGTCCAGTGTCATGCCCACCTGCCAGCTGCCATGCTTCCCATCATGAGCAAGTATCATTATGCGAATGATAGTGAAAAGTTGTTTTAAAAGGAGACTTTTAAAAGTTATTGATTGGCATAAAAATTAGTTTCCTTGTTACTTTGCCATACCTCCACTGTGTTAGTGTTCTGGACCTCATTAATTTTTTATAACTTTTGTTAACAAATCACAAATTTCTAGGTAAAATTGATATTAAAGATAAAAGTTCTAGCAGAGAAGTGACTATTAGTTGGTGGCTATTTTCTGTGTTCAAGTGTTGTTATGTTCACAGCAGTTTTATTCATAATAGCTAGAAATTAGAAACAACCCATATGCCCCTCAACGAAAGAATGAATAAAGACAATGTAGCTCATTCACACAAGGGAACACTATTCAGCTATTAAGAACAAGGACATAATGAATTTTTCAGGCAAATGCACTGAGCTAGAAAATATCATCCTGAGTGCGGTAACCAAGACCCAAAAGGACAGGCATGATATGTACTCCCTTATAAGTGGGTATTAGCCATGAAGTACAAAATATGCACATTAAACTCTATAGACCCAAAGAAGCTAAATAACAAGCAGGGCCCAAGGGAAGATGCTTGCATCTTTTCAGGAGGGAATATAAAGTAAATATAGAAGGTGGATGGAAAGAGGAAACTGGGTGAAAGAGGGAATGGGGAGGGGAGCAGGGCAGGGGTATCAGGTGTGGGAAGACCAAGGGAGAGAGAACAGAAATCAGGGTAGGCAGGGGAGGCATCTCTAGGAAGTGCCAGACACCTGGGACAAGAGGATGACCCCAGGGTGTCTATAGGGGTGACTCTAGCTGAGACTCCTATCTGGGGGGGAGGGTTATGGTGCCTGAAGTGGCCATTTCCTGTACCCAAGACTCCCAGTGGAGGGATAAGGACATAGGCCCCCTACACATACACAACAGATGTGCAGCTTGGTCTTCATGTGGGTCTCTCCAAACAACTGGAGTAGGGATGACCCTGTAGATGTTGACTGCTTGTGGATTCTGTAGCCCTAACTGGGCCACCTTGTCTGGCCTTAGTGGGAGAGAATGTGCCTAGTTTTGCTGTGCTTTGATGTGGGGGAGAAGATGGGAGATGGGGGATGGGGGAAACACCTGTATGTGGGGGGAACTGGGAGGAGAAGAAGGGCTGATATTGGGCAGTAAAGTGAATAAGTAGATAAATAAATAATAATAAATAAATAAATAAATAAATAAACTGCTGCAGCTGATTGGGGGGGGGGTGTTTTGGGAGCATGACTCTGGTTTAGTGATGGGTATTGTGGTGGTTTGAACGAAAACGGCCCCATAGGCTCATAAGGAGTGGAACTATTAGGGGGTGTGGCCTTGTTGAACTAGGTGTTGGACCATAGGAAGCGTGTCACTGGGGGCAGACTTTGAGATTTCAGTCCTAATGGCTGGCTGCTTCTTCCTGTTGCCTACAGATCCAGATGTAGAACCCTCAGCGACCTCTCCATCACCATATCTGCTTGTATGCCACCATGCTTCCCATCATGACAATGAACCACACCTCTGAACTGTAAGCCAGTGCCAATTCAATGTTTTCCTTTCTAAGAGTTGCCATGGTCATGGTGTCTCTTCTCAGCAATAGACACCCTAAGACAGGAGTCCTCATTAAAATACTCCCTCCCTTCTTATCCACTGATTCACCCCACATGAGGTTCTACTGTCTCTCCATCTCCTGCTTTCTCTTCATTGCCTCACTGGGTTGATTGTGGTTCACAAATCTGAAGTATTCTAAGTAAAATTCATATTAAAAAAATAAAGCTTGGTATATGGCTGCAGTCACTATTAATGTGTCACTTTTCATGTGAAGATTTTGACGCTTGGTTAAATCAGTCTGGAGACGGAATCTATGCAGGGCTGTGACTGACCCAATCACATCATCAGAATTCCAAGTTCCCCTCAATCCCTGACCCTTCTCGCTCTGCCCATTTCTGTATACTCCTTAGTCGCCTGTGCTTCCTATGGCCCATAAACCTTGTACTTATTGTACCATCTACTAATCTTAAAATTTTCATCCCAAATTGTAATTGTGAAATGAATTTTGTTTAATTATGTCATTAGAGTAACATGGAACCTTAATTTTATGTTAAAATTCTGACAGCTAGAATAGGCTGTATGATTGGTGTATTTATAAATCAGGACCATCCGCAATTCTCCCACCCACCTAACTGTCTTTAACCATTCCTTCTTCCCCAAGTTCTTGCCCCTCACAAGTCCCACTGCCCTTCCTTCTCAACTTGTTAATAAACCTCCAAGAAACATTTATATTAAATATTTATATTAAAACTTTTATGGCACTTCCTGGAGTCAGTGTTAATAAAATTTATGTTAAATTTATTTTTAAAAATTTAGAGTGTATTTGTGGGAGAAGTGTTTGTGTGTGAGTTTGGGCACATACATTCTGGGGATCCAAACTCAGGGTCTCATGCTTGCAGAGCAAGATCTTTACCCTCTACACCATCTCCCCAGCCCCTGTGTTTATTGTCTTTGAAATATATTAGCTCTCCTATGGTACCCTGAGTATTTTGCTGTGTATGGCTGATGCACTCTTTGTATGTGACGCTATCTCAAATTCACCCCACTTTCATTCTTCGGTTGCCTCCCCCTCTCCTGTCTTGTGTTGCTCCCCACTTCTTGTCTCTCCAGTGAAAAGAAGGTGAATAATTCTATGTAATACTTACATTAATTACTCCCTTTCCTTACATCACTGAAGTTTGTTGCCAGGTTTATTATTGTGTTTGTGTTTTGCAGTTGGATTATGTTAATTGATTTCTGGTTCATTCTTTGTACTTAATTGGTACTGCCTTGCGTGTGTAATATCTTCTGTATATACAGTCCTTCATCTCGGACTCATCTCCTGCTACACTTCCCATCCCCCTCTGTGTGTCTTGACCCTGCCCACCATATTCTCCACTCTCCTACTTTCCTTTACTCCTATTGATAAATCTGAAGGATTCAAAGAAAATGAATATTAAAACTAATTTAATATTTCATTAGTTCCTATTATTGATAGAAAGATTAATTTTTATTGGATATTTTATTTATTTACATTTCAAATGTTATTCCCTTTCCCAGTTCCCCTCCAAAAACCCCCTATCCCATCTTTCCTCCCCCTGCTTCTATGAGGGTGCTCAACTACCCATTCCCACCTCAACGCCCTGGCATTCCCCTACACTGGGGTATCTAGCCTTCACAGGACCAAGGGCCTCTACTCCCATTGATGCCCAACAAGGCCATCCTCTGCTACATATGCAGCTGGAGCCATGGCTCCCTCCATGTGTACTCTTTTGTTGGTGGTTTAGTCCTCAGGAGCTCTGGAGGTTCTGGTTGGTTGATATTGTTGTTCTTCCTATGGGATTGCAAACCCCTTCAGCTCCTTCAGTCCTTCCCCTAACTCCTCCATAACTGGTCCCTGTGTTCGGTCCAGTGGTTGGCTGCACGTATCCACAGATAGATTTATTATTGTGTGTTGTTTTTCAGATGTAGTATATTGATCCTAGGGGTTGTCTTGGTATGTCACTGGTCCTTGGTTGAACGATTGACATGTTCTTTTACACATCTTCCTCTCCTTGTCAGAATCCACTTCTCTAATTCTCTTTCTTCCTAAACCTACCCTCCCTCCTCTCTTTCACTCCTCTACTTACTAATAACTTAAAAGTGTCTTAAGTAATATTAAATATAATAATGAAGTCATTATTGATGGCTTTATTAAATATGTTAATATTTTACAAGTGTGAAATACTTATTTTCTAGGAGGTTGTGAGTCTATAACTGATCCTGGACTATGATTGGTATGTTCTCTTATATACACTCATATTTCAACACTATATCCACCCCCCCATCACTTCCATCCAGTCCTGTCCTTTACTTTCTCTATTCTCTTCTTTCTTCCCCTCCCCCCCTTTCCTCCCTTCTCCCAATTATATTGCCCTCTTCACTTTCATCAATAAGCCTCAATGATTCCAAGACATAGTTCTAGTAAAAATAAACCTTTATTATCTCACAAAGATGTCGGTTCTTTGCTATTCATGGTATCGATTAATATTTGGCATGTATAATTCTAATCAATTAATACCTTAGGTTATTGTGGTATACCCATATACTGGGTTGTATGACTCAAGATTGGTTTTTTTGTTTTTTTTTCGTTTAACATTACAACCTTCTCCTCAAACTCACTTTATCCTTTAGCTTCTCTTTTCTTTATTTCACTACTCTTCCCTATTCTCCATCTGCAATTAGTCTCAAGTATTCCATATAATAGTGTATTATGATCATGGAAGTCACTATTAATTGTTGCCTTTATTTTATCTGCTAATATCTTGCATCTGGAATACAGTTGATCCCCTTGGGTGTTCTGGGCATCTAGTTGATGGTGAGTTATGTGACTGGTTCTTTATGCACCATCCCATTCCAAAGCCGCACCTAACCCCAACCTCTCTTCTTAACCTTCAATATCCCTACTCACTAGGCTTCCTGCCACTCAAAATGTTCTCTTACTCTCCCTCCCTCCACACTTATTTTGAGTCAGGACAGAGGAGCACAGCACTGTCCCACTGTGGGTTTATGGAGGTCAAAGGTCAACTAGTAGGCCCTGGTCCTCTCCTTCCACCAGGTGTGTTCCAGAGAGCAACTCACATTGTCGGCACGCACCTTTACGGCTGAGCCATGCTTCTGGTCCCAGATTCTACTTAAATTAGGAATCTTAACCATTTCGAGTCGTGTTGGCTTTGAGGTTTCTGATTTCTATGGGGTTTGCGATTATTTGGTAACTTTATTACTGTAGAGAGTAATGTTTTCCATCTCGAACGTATTAAATGATTTCCTGGGATATTATGAGCATACTATTGCTACAAGACTATATGATTGATTTGTTCCATATACACCATCCCTCCCTCATACAGCACCCCTCCCCTAAAATACCACCCATCCCTTTCTATACGACCCTTCCCTTTATATACCACCCTCACTCTCTATACTACCCCACCCCTCATACACCACCCTCACTTTCTATACCACCCCTCTCCTATACACCACCCCTCACTTTCTATACCACCCCTCTCCTTATACACCACCCCTCACTCTCTATACTACCCCTCCCCTCATAGACCACCCCTCACTTTCTATATGACCCTCCCCTCATATACCACCCTCACTTTCTATACTACCCTCCCCTTATAAACTATACCTCACTCTCTATACTACCCTCCCCTCATACACTACCCCTCACTCTCTATACCACCCCTCCCTCATAGACCACCCCTCACTTTCTATACTACCCCTCTCCTTATACACCACCCCTCACTTTCTATACTACCCCTCCCCTCATACACTACCCCTCACTCTCTATACTACCCCTCCCTCATACACTACCCCTCACTCTCTATACTACCCCTCCCTCATACACTACCCCTCACTCTCTATACTACCCCTCCCCTCATGTACCACCCCTCGCTTTCTATATCACCCCTCTCCTTATACACCACCCCTCACTTTCTATACTACCCCTCTCTTTATATACCACCCCTCACTCTCTATACTACCCCACCCCTCATACACCACCCCTCACTTTCTATACCACCCCTCTCCTTATAAACTATACCTCACTCTCTATACTACCCCTCCCCTCATACACTACCCCTCACTCTCTATACTACCCCCTCCCCTATGACCACCCCTCACTTTCTATATGACCCCTCCCCTCATATACCACCCCTCACTTTCTATACTACCCCTCCCCTTATAAACTATACCTCACTCTCTATACTACCCCTCCCCTCATACACTACCCCTCACTCTCTATACTACCCCTCCCCTCATACACTACCCCTCACTTTCTATACCACCCCTCCCCTTATACACTACCCCTTTCCTTATATATCACCAACCCCTCATATACCACCCCTCAGTTTCTATACTGTCCCTCCCCTAATAGACTACCTCTCCTCTTAGACATCACCCCTCACTCTCTATACGACCCCTCCCCTCATGTACCACCCCTCGCTTTCTATATCACCCCTCTCCTTATACACCACCCCTCACTTTCTATACTACCCTCTCTTTATATACCACCCTCACTCTCTATACTACCCCACCCTCATACACCACCCTCACTTTCTATACCACCCCTCTCCTTATAAACTATACCTCACTCTCTATACTACCCCTCCCCTCATACACTACCCCTCACTCTCTATACTACCCCTCCCCTCATAGACCACCCCTCACTTTCTATATGACCCCTCCCCTCATATACCACCCCTCACTTTCTATACTACCCCTCCCCTTATAAACTATACCTCACTCTCTATACTACCCCTCCCCTCATACACTACCCCTCACTCTCTATACTACCCCTCCCCTCATACACTACCCCTCACTCTCTATACTACCCCTCCCCTCATACACTACCCCTCACTCTCTTATACTACCCCTCCCCTCATACACTACCCCTCACTCTCTATACTACCCCTCCCCTCATGTACCACCCCTCGCTTTCTATATCACCCCTCTCCTTATACACCACCCCTCACTTTCTATACTACCCCTCTCTTTATATACCACCCCTCACTCTCTATACTACCCACCCCTCATACACCACCCCTCACTTTCTATACCACCCCTCCCCTCATAGACCACCCCTCACTTTCTATATGACCCCTCCCCTCATATACCCCCTCACTTTCTATACTACCCCTCCCCTTATAAACTATACCTCACTCTCTATACTACCCCACCCCTCATACACCACCCCTCACTTTCTATACCACCCCTCCCCTTATACACTACCCCTTTCCTTATATATCACCAACCCCTCATATACCACCCCCTCAGTTTTCTATACTGTCCCTCCCCTAATAGACTACCTCTCCTCTTAGACATCACCCCTCACTCTCTATACGACCCCTCCCCTCATGTACCACCCCTCGCTTTCTATACTACCCCTCCCCTTATATACCACCTCTCCCTTCTACAACACCCTCCCTTTCTATAACTGCTCCCCCCTTTTTCTCCACCCCCCTTATATACCACCCCTCTCCTTCTACACCACTCTTCCCCTTATATACCACCCCTCCATTTATTTACTACTCCTCCTCCCTTATACACCACCTGTCCCTTTATACACCACCCATTTCTTTCTATTACCAGCCCTCCTTTATATACCACCCTCCCCTTATATACCACATCTCCCTTTATATACCACCCATCCATTTATATACCACCCTTTCACACTGGACTCCTAACCCCACATCTTTACTGTCTCTGTCTTCTTCTTTTATCTTAACTCGTAAGTTCAAGAGTTCCAATTGTATTGAATTATACCCAGTTGTAATGTCACTGTGTTTGCCATTAGTTGGTGGGTTTTGATGTTAGCCTTTTGTGGCTAGAATATAATTATTTCCTGGGGTATTGTTTATTATTTTTAGTTTCTGTGATTAATGTATTCTTCATATCAAACCCCATTCCAAATTTACTCAACTTATATCCCTCTTGCCATCACTTCTCATCTCCCACTCTTCCTTGGGATCCTAGTTCCCTATTGCCAAACTTTCCCAGTCACCCATTCATAAATCTCAACTTTTCCAAGAAATACTGATATAAAGATTGTTGTGTCAGTAATCATTATAAATTGGTCACTTTCTTACACATGAGTTTTATAAATTGGCTTCCTGGGGTCTCCTAGTCTGGGTATGTCATTGGTAAGAGTCTATGTGTGTGATATATTTCATAGCACCATGTTGACCTCACTCCTGCTGGCAGCCTCCAGCCCCATCTCCCAGTCTTCCACTCTTGCTCTTCTGTTTCATTCTCCTATGTCCCCCCTCCAATATATTAATGAATTTCAAGTATTCCAAGTCATAATGGGATTAATAATCATTATGTCATTGGATTTGTTGTGAGGTGATGACTTTGTTAGCCTCACAGCTTGAATGAGTTAGTCCATTTTCTGGGCTATTCTGGGTATTATCATTGATGATGTATTCTGTGACTGATGTGTTGTTTATATACCACCCCCAGGCCAAACTTGTTCCATACCCACTCTTCCCCACCATCTCTTTTTCCATTTGGCCCCTCCCCAACCCCTTATCTTCCTAGCTTCCACCCTTTGTCACTCCAGACCCACCCCACCACTCCTCCCTCCATTCTTGATCCCAGCGGGCGCTGAAATGATCAGGACACAATTTGCCTTTATCACTAAGTCTTTATTTATTGAATTTTTATTGTAACATCAATACAGATTTAGTAATACACAGAAATATAGTAAAGAGAATACAATAAGTTTGAAGGGTGGGGTTGGGAGGGGGGGAGGTAAGAAGGGGTAGGTTGGGGAGGGGGGACGGAAGAAGGGGTGGGTTTTGGAGGGCTGGAGGAAGAGGGGGTCGGTTAGGGAAAGGGAGGGGAGAAGTGATGGATTAGGAAGGGGAGGGGTGGGATATGGAGGTAGAGGGAAGAGGGGGGTAGGTTAGGGAGGGAAGAGGAAAGAGGGGGTGGGTTATAGAGATGAGGAGGGGGGGGGAGGGAAAGAGCTTTTATTCATTTTCGTACAATTTCCATTAACATTTACCATTCAACATTACAAGCTTTATTCCAGCAACAGTTTTATCAAATGATGACTGTCATCTGGCAATTCTTAAAATCCCTTGAGTTAATTCCCAGAGCCTGTATTAGATTACTCTAATCGTCCTTCACCAGAATCTTATCCATGTCCAATTCACTCCTAAAACATTGATTTCCTGTAGTTCCCTCTGAGCTCAGCCTTAAAGGTACAGTTGGTAGGGGTAAAGGGACAAATAAGTACACTCGTCCACTTGTTGAGGTATTTGATCTAACTTAATTCTATATAATGTAACTTATCCTATACTTATCCTATGTGAGCTAACTTATCCTATCTTATGTAACTTATCCTATCTTATGTAACTTATCCTAACTTATCTTATCCTATCTTATCCTATCTTATCCTTACTTATCCTAACTTAATTTCCTAAATTACCCACCCACCTAAGATTACTTAACAGTCCCTCCCAGCCCAAGATACTTATGATTATCCCCTATTCTTAATTGACTATAGGAAAAAAAAAAAAAAGAAAAACAATGCAATGTTTAACAACAACTCAACAGCAAAAATCTGAAAAAAGCAAAACAATCCATTCCATCAGATGCGTGTTCCCTCTCCAGCTGAGTATGTAGCATGGTCCCTGCAGACTCTTCTGCAGGTGGTCCGTCGTGACTGGTCAGGTCTCTCCAACAGGATGCTCTCTGTCGCCAATCTTGGAACGGTGTGGGATGTGGGATGTCGATGATGTGTGACAGCGAGATCAATTCAGGAGTCCAAGAGGTACCTGTAAACTTAAACACAAGTCTAGACTGCATCGTACAGATGCCCATCTCAATCACTCTCAGCCAAATGCCTCCTGGTACAAACTAAACTGACTCTTGGTGGTGAACTTCATGACCAGCAATAGGAGCTCTCACACCTCCTTCATCTTTAATTAATAAGGAATGCAAATTTGGGCCCATAGCCAATTAGTTAATTTTGCTAGTTTGTAATCTCCTCCATTCCAATTTCTTCCTAATAAATGAATAAAGGCATTTTTTTGTTGGAAATGCCAAAATAAAAGAAAAAAAACAAACAATGTAAAATTGATCAACAGAAGCAAAATAAACCGAGAGAAAGGAAACTTAACAAAATTTCAGTACTACAGAGTAAATTTTAAGATCACTTATCCTTAGCCTAACATTTATAGAGAGTATATATAGGAGGAGAGCATAGTACACACTGCCAAAAAGTCAATGGCAAGCTTCAAAACAATCCAGTGTCAGGGACGTCATCTGTGAGCTATGAACTCACACCAGCAAGGGCTCCCTGACTCAGGTGGTCAACTTCTACAATGATTTGCTTGCACTGGTGGCAATGTCCGTGTGTACCTGCCAGGGCTGCAGATGACGACCCATTTCTAGGCCCTCTACAGCTTGAAGATCAAATGAATTAAAATGCATGAAGGATGGAATTGAGATCTGAGGTAAACTGAAGTGATGCTTCACAAAAAAAAAAAAAAAAAAAAAAAATCAGAAGCACAAATGCACCATTTAAAAGTAATTACTGTAAAACATCCAGTGGTTGGCAAGCTTTCTGATTGCACTGAACAAGAATCAATAGCCAATTAATTTGAATAATTTCTTTTGGTGATTTTTAAAGGCCCAATTGTAAGTTAATAGAAATTCTGAAAGCATAGCCAACACTTTAAAAAAAACAAAAACCCAAAAAAACTCAAAACCAAAATAACAAGAACAACAAAAAACAAAAAAACAAAAAAAACAAACAAAAAAAACACATTCAAGGGTAAGAAAGAGATGATGCTGATGAAAAGGAAACTTCACCATGATGATTAAAAAAAAAATGTGATGCCCTACTGCTCAAACTGTGTTTGGCAATTGGAGACTGTTGAAACACATGCTCCTTTAGGCCTGCCCCTTTCATCTCCTTGCATAGCAGCAAAATGGAGTCTCAGCAATCAGGCAGAACGGTGACAAATCCTGCAGCAGGGTTAATGGTAGTAGAGAATCAAACAGAGGTTAGACAAATGTTTTAAGGTAGTAGCAAGAGACTCCATTCTTAGAACTCCATATCTTCAAGATGATGCCCAGTGCTCAAAAGTACAGTCACAGTCTGAGAGAGCACTTCCTTTTCAAGCTGAGGTGTTTCAGTCAGTTGCTGCTCCTTGAAAATTAACGGAATCATGAAATGGAGTTTGAAGATGGTGAAGTTTCATAGGGTGCAGCAAGAGGATCACGGAAGCCTTTCCATGCTGCACCTAAAAGTCTGGCTTCCTTCAGAAGGTGCCCAGGATACGGGCAGGTCATGTCCTCCTCTCCTTCTTCTCTCCCTCTGTAAGAAATCTGCATGGCCTGTGTTTGTATCAGCTTCTTTGTAAAGACATTTGGCAGCCTGTCATTGAGATGGTAAGAGGTTTTAACAAGTAAAACCCAGGCCTGTCAACTTACATATTGGCAGTCAAGATGGACACTGCCCTGCATGCCTCTGTGCCTCAGGCAGACTGAAGGTCCAGGAGCACACAGTCCTTGATTGAGAAGCTGCACAGGATCAAGTTGAGGGCAGAGATTATGAAGGACATGACAGGTATCTACGCAGCACTGCAGGATGATGCCGGTGGAGGTGGCGGCGGCGGCGGTGGTGGCGGCGGTGGTGGCGGTGGCTGCGGAGGAGGATACTGGGGCACCGGAGGCTGGCGATGATTCCAGGTGATTATAACAGGCATAAGGATTATTCTTCCATGTACATCTCGTCCAACTGGGTACCACGCAGTCATCGTATGATGACCTGTATAGACGACATAGGCAGGAAGTGGGTGGTGGCCAGGAACTTGGACAGATCAGATAGGTTGCCAGGTGTGCAGGGTCTCCCATATTTGGAAGAGACAGTCTGTAGTACTGATTTTGGACGGTGCCGCTCTGTGGAGCTCGGCAATTGTAAGTGACTTGGAGTTTCCACCCTCTTTTCACTTGCATGACTTGGGCTCCATTGGGTGCGACGGTGGGAGTCATGAGTCCATCTTTCACATTCCTGTCCACGAAATTTCGCAGGGCAGCCATCTCAGATTCAGACAGTGAGTACAAATGCCCACTGGGAATGCTGTGTGCTCCAGGGATCATCTCAATGTTAGGGTCAACCAGCCGGTGACACGGATAGACATGCTCATCCACAGGTGTATACACATTCTGGACATAGTAATACCGTACAGGGTGGAAAACTCTGAACCCAGCCATGTGGTAGAAGTATGGTGGATGTGGATACAGCTGGGGATGCAGCTGTGGATACAGCTGTGGATACAGCTGCGGGTACAGCTGTTGGTACAGCTGCTGGTACAGCTGTGGGTACAGCTGCTGGTACAGCTGTGGGTACAGCTGCGGGTACAGCTGTTGGTACAGCTGTGGGTACAGCTGTGGGTACAGCTGTTGGTACAGCTGTGGGTACAGCTGCGGGTACAGCTGTGGATGCAACTGTGCATGCAGGTATGGATCCATATGGGATCCGGATGCTGATGTGGATCCGGATGCTGGTGCTGATGTGGATCCGGATGCTGGGTGCTGATGCTGATCCGGATGCTGATGCTGATGCTGGTGCTGGTGCTGATGCTGATCCGGATGCTGATGCTGATGCTGATGCTGATGCTGACGTGGATCTGGAGGCTGATGTGGACCCGGAGGCTGACGTGGATCCGGAGGCTGATGTGGACCTGGAGGCTGACGTGGATCTGGAGGCGGATGTGGACCCGGAGGCTGACGTGGATCCGGAGGCTGATGTGGACCCGGAGGCTGACGTGGATCCTGAGGCTGATGTGGATCCTGAGGCTGATGCGGATCTGGATGCATATATTGATGCAGATACTGATACAGATATTGATGCAGCTCTGGATGCAGATGGTGATGCAGAAACTGATGCAGATACTGATGCAGATACTGATGCAGATACTCATGCAGGTGGTGATGCTGATCCGGATGCAGATAGTGGTGCATAACCGGATATAGATGGTGATACAGATACTGATACAGATACTGCTGCAGCTGCTGCTGCATATCTGGATGCTGCTGCTGCTGCTGCGGATCCAGATGCTGATGTTGCTGCGGATCTGGATGCTGCTGCATATCCGGATGCTGATGCTGCTGCATATCCGGATGCTGCTGCTGCTGCATATCCGGATGCTGATGCTGATGCTGATGCATATCGGATGCTGATGCTGATGCATATCCGGATGCTGATGCTGATGCATATCCGGATGCTGATGCTGATGAGGATCCAGATGCTGATGCTGATGAGGATCCGGATGCTGATGCTGATGAGGATCCAGATGCTGATGAGGATCCAGATGCTGATGCTGATGAGCATCTGGATGCTGAAGCTGATGCAGTTGCATATCTGCATGCAGATACAGACGAGGATCCTGATGTAGAAAACTGATGCAGATGTTGCTGTAAATTCTGATGCATCTGCTGACGCAAATGCGGACGCATATGCTGCTGCATCTGCTGAAGTATATGCTGACGCAATTGCGGATGTGGTGCTGGAAACAGTAAAGCAGAAGGTATCTGCGAAAACATCCGGCAGCGAAATCGGCAGTAGTCAGAGTTGAAGACAATGGAGCGAGTGCTCCAGGTAATGTGAGGGTCATGTGTGCTCAGCCAACGAATTCCCAGGACAATGGGAAAGAACGGAGACTGAGTCACATCAAACGACAGTATCTCACGGTGGTCTCCCAAGTCAACTATCAGGTGGTGGGTTTCCAAAATGATTGGACCCGAGGCAATGGGATGTCCATCAATTGCTTCCACCATGATTGGCCATTCTTTAATTCTTAGAGGAATTGCATTTTGGATGACGAAGTCTTGATCGATGAAGTTGCCAGATGCACCAGAATCAATCATAGCCCTGACGAACAGGGTGTGTCTGCCCGGGACATGGATCTGAAGCATCACTTGTAGGTGCGGAGTCAAAGCCTGGGAGGGTGGGGACCTTATTCTTTCTGGCCCTGTCGCTGAAGGTCCCCCTACAGCGGGGCCGGGGAGTTTCCCGGCGGCGAATTTTGGGAGGCTTTCGCTGGACAGGTGTCGGCGAAATGGCCTCCGTTGCCGCAGTACAGACATAAGTTCATTTTGCGGCGTCTTTCTTTTTCTTCCTTGGTCAGGCGCATGCGGGCACCACCCACGGGCACAGTAGGATCAGACTGGTTGGTTGGAGGCATCACCAAGGCCCTTGGTGAATCAGGCTTGTTAGTAGCAGCGGCATCACGGGACAGCCTTCTCTCAATGTGAATACATGCAGTGATCAGAGTAGCCAGGGTATCGGGGGCCTCCTGGCGAGACAGCTCTGCCCGAATGTCTGGGTTGAGACCTTCCTGGAACTGATCCATCAGAGCAGGTTCGGTCCAGTCCAGGTCCTGGGCAATCATCTGGAATGCATTGGAATAGTCCACTACAGGTCCCGGGCCCTGGCGCAGACGTCTGATCTTGCGTTTGGCAGCTTCACGTCTCTGTGGGTCTTCAAAGACATGCTTCAGCTCCATCATAAAGGCAGTGTAGTTGTGCATCAGGTAATTGCATCTTTGCAGCTTGGCAGTAGCCCAGCGGGCAGCTCGCCGATCAGCATGCTTGTCACGAAGCATACACGGACACGGTCAATTGAGAAATCTCTGTTGCTTCTTTCCATGAAGAGCTGGCACTGGTACATGAAAGGACCCAGCATGTCAGAATTGCCATCAAACTTCTCAGGAAGGTCATCAAGGCAGTCATCATCGGTGAAAAAGATTGGGACGGGGGCCGCTGCAGCACCTTGAAGCTCAAGGTCGTCGTCACTGTCCCCATTGAGACCCATGTGTTCAGGTTCAAAGTCATCAAAATCCTCCTCCTCATCATCGTCAAAATCGTCTAAATGATCCAGGAAACTGTAGCTCTCTGCCAGTAGCTCCACCTGTTCCAGCAGGTTCAAATCCTCAAACTGCCTGCGCATCCGTTCTTCAAACAGGTCAGGGACCTCATCATCATGTCTGAGTTCATCGTTGTCGGGCATGGAGGCTTGAAACAGTTCAGGGATCTCCTCAAAATAATATCTGCGTTCATTGATGTTGGGCATGGGGTCTTCAAACAGGTCAGGGACCCCAAAATCATGTCTGCGTTCATTGATGTTGGGCATGGAGACTTCAAACAGGTCAGGGACCCTCAAATCATGTCTGCGGTCATTGGTGTCGGGCATGGAGGCTTCAAACAGTTCAGGGGCCTCCTCATCATCATGTGTGGGCTCACTGATGTCAGGCAAGGCTTCAGACAGGTCAGGAGCCTCTTCATCATCATGTGTGGGCTCACTGGTGTCAGGCAAGGCTTCAGACAGGTCAGGAGCCTCTTCATCATCATGTGTGGGCTCACTGGTGTCAGTCAAGGCTTCAGACAGGTCAGGAGCCTCTTCATCATCATGTGTGGGCTCACTGGTGTCAGTCAAGGCTTCAGACAGGTCAGGAGCCTCTTCATCATCATGTGTGGGCTCACTGGTGTCAGTCGAATCTTCAGACAGGTCAGGAGCCTCTTCATCATCATGTGTGGGCTCACTGGTGTCAGTCAAGGCTTCAGACAGGTCAGGAGCCTCTTCATCATCATGTGTGGGTTCACTGGTGTCAGTCAAGGCTTCAGACAGGTCAGGAGCCTCTTCATCATCATGTGTGGGCTCACTGGTGTCAGTCGAATCTTCAGACAGGTCAGTAGCCTCTTCATCATCATGTGTGGGCTCACTGGTGTCAGTCGAGTCTTCAGACAGGTCAGGAGCCTCTTCATCATCATGTGTGGGTTCACTGGTGTCAGTCAAGGCTTCAGACAGGTCAGGAGCCTCTTCATCATCATGTGTGGGCTCACTGGTGTCAGTCGAGTCTTCAGACAGGTCAGGAGCCTCTTCATCATCATGTGTGGGCTCACTGGTGTCAGTCAAGGCTTCAGACAGGTCAGGAGCCTCTTCATCATCATGTGTGGGTTCACTGGTGTCAGGCAAGGCTTCAATCAGGTCAGACCTTCATCATCATGGTGGGCTCACTGGTTCAGGCAAGGCTTCAAACAGGTCAGGAACCTCCTCCTAGGTCTGCGTTCATTTGTCAGAGAGGCTCTTGGCTTGTTTTTTTTTTGGGAGGAGGAGGAGGAGGAGGAGGAGGAGGAGAGAGGGGGCGGGCAGTTGGTGGAACCACCCGCAGCAGCCATGGCGGCGGTGGGAGGGGCCCTCCCAGGTGTGGCTCACTCCCCTGGGGAGGGAGCCCTGGATCCTGGGACCCTCGTGGTTAAGCCGCCTGTTCCTGTAAACGACAACAAAAGCATACATTCAACATATACATTCAAAGCAGTCGCTATAAGCAGAGATTTAGGTATTTAAATATCCCCTGATAATTATCAGTTGATAATAATTCAACAGAATACACACCCTCAAGAGGATGAGGTAATCATTCACAAAATAATGAAAAATATACTACTTCTTGATGTCCAGATATCCTAAATGTCTCTTCTCCTAAGAAGTCACCTGCTTTTTATAATTAACAATATATTCTTTTCATCAGCAGCACACATATACAAACTATAAAGGAAAGGTGACAATGGCAAACAAGTAAGAAACTCCCAAGGCAGATAAAGAGGAAACAAACTATGCAAAATAACTTCTAAATCATGCAAAATGATTCCAACATCATATCTTTTACAATAAGAATGTTAGGAGAAAATAACATTCCTAATCAATAAGAAACCACACATACACCCCAGAGGTAGGTATTAAAAACCACAATGCCTGTACTCATAAGCTCTGAAAAATCAAAGTAGTTGGCCAAATGTCACAACAGAGAAGCACCCTAAACAACCAAGACCAAATTATTAAGTCAAATAACAACCACTATCACAAAAACCACAAGATTATCTAATTGCTTTTATGACCACAAATTAACTTCCTCAGGGAGTTCTGTATGACAGAAAAGAATTGAACAGCTCATGGGGATGTCAGTTTACTTTATTAGGCAATTATTAAACAAATATTAATTGATGCTGCCTAGGAAGAAATGGGCTATACACTAGGACATCTTTTTAGAAAGATGCCTGATAATAGCACAATTCAAATTCATCATGTTTTAATTAAATAACATAGGTAAGGGGGTGGGAGGGTAAGGGGTGGAAGAGTGGAAGGGTAGGGGGTGGAAGGGTGGAAGGTAAGGGTAGAAGGGTGGAAGGGTAGGGGTGGAAGGGTGGAAGGGTAGGGGGTAGAAGGATGGAAGGGTAGGGGGTGGAAAGGTAGGGGTGGAAGGGTGGAAGGGTAGGGGGTGGAAGGGTGGAAGGGTAGGGGGGGAAGGGTGGAAGGGTAGGGGGTGGAAGAGTGGAAGGGTGGAAGGGTAGGGAGTAGAAGGGTGGAAGGGTAGGGGTGGAAGGGTGGAAGAGTGGAAGGGTGGAAGGGTAGGGAGTGGAAGGGTGGAAGGGTAGGGGTGGAAGGGTGGAAGGGTGGAAGGGTAGGGGGTGGAAGAGTGGAAGGGTAGGGGGTGGAAGGGTGGAAGGGTGGAAGGGTAGGGGGGTGGAAGAGTGGAAGGGTGGAAGGGTAGGGGGTGGAAGGGTGGAAGGGTAGGGGGTGGAAGGGTGGAAGGGTAGGGGTGGAAGGGTGGAAGGGTAGGGGGTGGAAGGGTGGAAGTGTAGGGGGTGGAAGGGTGGAAGTGTAGGGGGTGGAAGAGTGGAAGGGTAGGGGGTGGAAGGGTGGAAGGGTAGGGGGTGGAAGGGTGGAAGGGTAGGGGGTGGAAGGGTGGAAGGGTAGGGGTGGAAGGGTAGAAGGGTGGAAGAGTAGGGGTGGAGGATAGGAGGGTGGGGGAAGCACCTTCTCAGAGGCAAAAGGGAGGGGGAAGGGAGTGAAGAACTCTGGGGGGGGGGGAACTGGGAAGGGGGAAACATTTGGAATGTAAACAAATAAAATTTAATTATAAAAGAACTCTAAAAAAGATAACATAGGTATTAATCACTGAATTACACCTGTTAACTGACTAATAAGGTTATTAATTATATAACAAAAGGCTACTTTCTGTATAAGTGGGGAGGGGCTATAACTATTGCAACTTGGGCATCCTGAATCTAAAGATACTTTATCAGTCAAAGAAATACAGAACTTCATTTGCACTAAAGTTCGCCAGAATGTAGCCTTTAATTGAACATTTTCAATAGGGCCCCACCCAAAGGTTTGTAAAATTAAGGTGGAATGAACATGAATTCTAAGGAGAGTAACTCTGTGTGTAAAAGAAGAGTAGTTTAAATGTTTTCATTATGATTATAGTGAAATCATAGCAGTGTCTGCCTATGTACTTCCTGAGAAATAGGGTTAAATGCAATTAGAGTGATTAATACTTATGTATTTGTGAGTTTCTCAAATTGGGAAAATTTAAATAATTGTAGTAAAGAACAAAAAGTTTAAAAAAGTTTATTGAACTTAAAAAAAATAAAGGTTTGACCTTATAAGCAACTTTTAAGTTTAAAGTTTCAAACTTTATAAACTTTTAAAAACTTTGCAATTGGACAGTCTAGCAAACTTTTAAAAAGTTTAACAAAGTTTATTAAAGTTTTTAAAAACTTTTAAAAAGTTTGAACTTATAAACAACTTTTAAGCTTAAAGCTTCAAACTTTAGAAAGTATAAAAACTTTGTAATTGGACAGTCTAGCAAACTTTTTAAAGAATTTAACAAAGTTTATTGAAGTTTAAAAACTTTAAATAAGTTTGAACTTACAACTTTTTAAGTTTAACGCTTAAAACTTTAGAAACGTTTAAAAGTTGTTTTTTGCAAGTTCTACAACTTTCAAGAAGTTTAAAACCTTCTAATAATTACAAACTTTTAATTAAAAAAGCTCAATAAAAGTTGAAGGACATAAAGTTTAAAACTTTTGAACAAACATAAGTTTTTAAAAATAAGTTTTTTTCTTTGACCAATCAAGGCAAAAATGGGCACTAATTAAATTATATAAAATTGAAAAGGAAAAAAATTTGTTAATTAGAAAAGTTAGCTAATATTTTAACTTGTCAAATATTTTAAAAATAGAGGAAAACTGACATCCCACGTGACACCTGTTCATCATCTTTGTGCCCCCCCTTTTTTAACAAGCACCACCCCCACACACCTTTTAGGCCCCTCCCCTTCCATAAGCACCTACAGACATTTTCCTTTTGTCCTATGTTGTTCCCATAGCCTTTCCAAAAAGCAGAGCACACAAGTGACTAAACTGTGACTTCTATCATCTAGGAAAAAACTCAACAACTTGAAAATAGCAATTAAAACCTTCCTTAAGATGGTCTCAGCATGGCCTAGTACAGCCTGACTCAGGTCAGGAAGGTCTACGCCCTATTGAGGTGGGCTTAATTGAAGCCAGGTCTGGTGGACATTAACACCTATAAAAGACAACTAACTATAGGTTAGAAACTGAATTAGGAAACCAGCAATCAATCAATATGCTCAGGAAGAGCATTTAGAGTGTGATTAGCGTTAAGGTCATGGGGAGGAGCTATAGTCACATAACTTGGGGTGTGCCCCTCCCACCAAGATACTCAAGGGGGGGTTGCTTTAGATTTTTAATAATATAATGATGGTTAAACAAATTAAGTGCCTCATTTGGCTTGTGAGGTCACCAGTTGAAGATCTGTGACCTTCACCACTCATATGCCTCAGACTTACCCCTGGGGGGTGGGGGGTGGGACTCTACTCCAAAAGCTGAATAATTTAACCAGTAAATGGGCAAACTGGTTAACAGTTACCATAAACAAGTAATGACAATGTTTACTGTGAGGCATGACAGGCAAGGAACATTTTGACTTCATTTTAATTTGACTTAAAAATTGTGACTTCAATTCCCTCTTAAAGGGCTGGACTGGGGGGTTGTTGGGGGGAGAGAGGTGCTTAGTGCTCCCATTCCTGAACACGTTTAAGTTCACACTGTATAAGCCAGTTGCTTGAGGACCATCTCAGGACCATCTTCATATGATAATTAAGTTTTAGTCAATCTATAAATAAATAAATACATCTGATTAATTATTAACTCTTTACAATGACTTCTTTAAAGTTTTTTTTTTTTAATTCCCCCAAACACAAAGAACAATAATAGTAAACAAAATCATATGTAAATGTCTCATTAGGAAATAAAACCCCATTATGCAACTTTTAGTTCCTTTAAAATTTTAAATCTCCTTTTCTTAGTATTACGTGGATTATCTGTGAAATATAATTTGCATATATTTTTCAATGTTTTGAAAATGTCTTTAATATGCAGATAAATTCCCAAAGCAAAGCATGCATTTCAAGCTGTAATTATAACCCTATATTTCCCAGAAATAGTTGTACACTAGGGAGGGCCATTAGGAAGGCAAGAGCTTGGGGTGCAAAAGCCCCTATTTCTCCCTTTAACAAAATTCTGGCTCATAGTACATAATATATGGAACCAGATTTTTTAATTTCTTCATTAATTTAGAAACATTTCAATTTGGCTTCTCTGTAAATTACACAGATGTTTAATTAAGCCAGTTGAAACAATCTATGTCTTGCAATGTAACCACCCTGTTATATCACGTAAGTTTTAAATGTCAATATATAGCATTAATAACCCACTTGCCCCAAATTTAAATTAGCTTTTTATGAAAAAAGCTAATTACTTGGGCACCAAATAATTAGCTTTTTATGAAAAAAGCTAATTACTTGGAATAACAAATAATTAGCTTTTTATGAAAAAAGCTAATTACTTGGAATAACAAATAATTAGCTTTTTATGAAAAAAGCTAATTATTTGGAATATAATTTAGTTGATTCACATTTATAATTACAGCTTACATTATTGAAGTTCAAAACATACTTTTTAAAGAGAAACTTTTAAATGTGTTTTCAAAAGGGCCAGCAACTCAACTCAGGACAGCAAAGCACCTTAAGAAAAGGAACAAAATTTTAAAAAAGCCTGAAGGCCAGCAGCAAGATAATAAATAATTAATTTATTCTGGCCATTTAACACACATTTAATGAATGCTTACTGTGTGCCAAGCACACTTTAATATATGTAGGCAGGTCAGCCAGGGCTAATCACCTAGAATTTTTAAAAACAACAACAACAACAACAAACCATTCCTATGCTAACAAACACCTCTCTCAGAAGCCAAGCCATTAACACCAATGCCCTTGAAAACTCCTAAGCAACACAGTACTAGTCATCTCTGGCTTTGTATTACCAAAGCATTTAATTTCAGGAAGTCCAATGGTGTCTTGATCAAATAATTAAATATAAAAATTTTTTAAATTTAATTTTTAATTTAAAATAAATCATTAAGTCCAATGGTGTCTTGATCAAATAATTAAATATAAAAACATTTTTAAATTTAATTTTTAATTTAAAATAAATCATTAAGTCCAATGGTGTCTTGATCAAATAATTAAATATAAAAATATTTTTTAATTTAATTTTTAATTTAAAATAAATCATTAAGTCCAATGGTGTCTTGATCAAATAATTAAATATAGAAACATTTTTAAATTTAATTTTTAATTTAAAATAAATCATTAAGTCCAATGGTGTCTTGATCAAATAATTAAATATAAAAATATTTTTAAATTTAATTTTAATTTAAAATAAATCATTAAGTCCAATGGTGTCTTGATCAAATAATTAAATATAGAAATATTTTTAAATTTAATTTTTAATTTAAAATAAATCATTAAGTCCAATGGTGTCTTGATCAAATAATTAAATATAAAAATATTTTTAAATTTAATTTTTAATTTAAAATAAATCATTAAGTCCAATGGTGTCTTGATCAAATAATTAAATATAAAAATATTTTTTAATTTAATTTTTTATTTAAAATAAATAATTTGCCTTGATTGCTTAAGGCAATCACCTAGGCCTTCTTATAAGTTCCCATATCCCACTATCAGGGGTTTTAATTGTGGGAATCTTTTTATTTAATAATGCAATGCACTTATTAAAAGTGCTTATGCATGTCAGGTATACTTATTATTATTGTTGTTAATTATTCTTATTATTCTTATATTTACTAGACACCTGTGGACAAAAAGTAAAACCGCGCAACAGAGAAACCGCAGGGAGGCGGGGCTGTGCAGCCAGGCTCAGACAAGACAGAGGCGCACTTGCGCACTAGAGGCAAACCTGAAGGGAGGGGCTGAAGCTCACACTGCGCAGGCGCAGGCAGGCTGTGGGAAGGCGGGGCTCTGGGCCTTCTCCTAGGAGGAGCTCTGGGAGGAGCTGAACAGTAAGAGAGGCGGGCCTTGGGGGCGGGGCTAGGCGGCCACCTCAGAGGAGGCGTGCCTTGGGGCGGGGACAAAGTAGGCTGGCTCTAAGGCGTCAGCACTTGGGAGGTTGGGCCTGTGGGAGCATGTTCTGGAAAGGCGCGCGACAGGCGAGGCGCGCAAGCGAGGCGCGCGCGGCCTCTCTGCAGATGAGGCAAGGCTGGGATGGGCGGGGCAGGTCTGAGACTGGCTGCTACAGGGCTGCAGAATGACTGCATGCCTCCCCCCGCCCCCCTAGCTCCCCAGACCCCTCCCACCAGCTCCCAACCACCAGATTCCTTCTGCGCAGCAGAGCAAACCCCCACCTCCCACCTCCCATCTTCCCCCTCCCACCTCCCATCTCCTCCCTCCCACCTCCCATCTCCCACCTCGGCTTCGTACCCACCCAGCAAACCGAACAGCTTCCACAAACTGTTGCTGGACACCAATTTGTGCCCCCAACGCTACTGCACCGCACCGTCACGTCAATCAATCACCACTAGACAAGGCAGCCGATCTGCCATCTCCAAAATCCAGCACCCCTCCACTCGACTGCCGTAAGCAGGAGTTACGTGGACAGAATGTTAAACACCAATTTGGGCCTCCCAGGGCTCCATTTTGTCTAACACCACCACCATCACCATCATGCAGATAGCCGTCCGACAGGAAAACCGCAAGCCACTTTGGATCCGAAAGGCGAACCTGTGTCCCCTCTCTAAGGAGAGAGTTATGCGTTCTCTCTCCTCTTTCCAACGCTACTTTCTGTGGAGCTCGAGAGTCTGCAGGTCTTAAGCCTGTGCCGCAGTTTGTAGCGCATTTTTAAATTCACTCTTGTTGCGCTTTTGCATTTGGTGACTCTCCTGGAGCTCTGAATTAAGTGCGTGAAGCACGAATCAGTTTGTGTATCTCTATAGTTCGGGCTGGTTTGTGGCGTATGAAGCCCCGTTTTGCTTCGCCGGTTTACAGGTTCACAGGTTCGCCCGTTCGTTTGTTCGTTCATACACTGAAGCGCAATGAAGCGCCCATTAGTACAGCGAAGCGCTTGGAGCGCCCATTAGTACAGCGAGGCGCATTAAGCCCTCATTAGTACAGCGAAGCGCATGAAGCGCCCATTAGTACATCGCAGCGCATTAAGCGCCTATTAGATGATCGAAGCGCATGAAGCGCCCATCAGTTCGTAGCGCGTGAAGCGCCTATTAGTATTTGGTAGCGCGTGAAGCGCCTATTAGTATTTCGTAGCGCATGAAGCGCCTATTAGTATTTCGTAGCGCATGAAGCGCCCGTTAGTTCATCACGGCGCAAGAAGCGGCCGTCTGCAGCGCAACTGTAGCGCGGCACTTAAGAGTAGCAAAGCTTTTGAGGAGCTCATCGTAATTCGGTCGGTAGCTCATGTGCGTCTGCAGCTCATCGCTGTCCGCAGCTCATGCGTCTACTGACCAATTCTGGACGCGAGTCGTGGAAACCGAAGTCGCGGATCCGAAGCCGTGAAGACTTCGCTTTCCACGCTCTCGTCTCAGGATCCGGCCAATGAAGGCGTGACAAAATTTGCGAGGAGATATTCTGGGGGCGCTACTTTATCTCCCGCAGCTCCTGAAAAAAAACGGGAATTGCGTGTGATCGTTTTTTGGGGGGTAAAAAAAAAAAAATCCTAACCGCATACTCACCACACGAAGATTCCTCTGCGATGACACGAAGGATGAGGGGTCCGGCGATGGCCGGGGTCCACTGGGTGACCGCGGTCCGGAGAGAGCTCCGGACCGCAGCCCGCGCAGCAGACCTAGGCGAGGCTCGGAGGATCGGCTCGGTTGGCTGCTCTCCCCAGGTCGTAGTTGGTCAGGATTCTTCGACACACACCAACTCAAGTTGGAAACGCGTGTACCGGAGAGTCCGGACGGCTTGCCTTATATAGAGAGATTCTAGGAGGGGGCGCCAAATCCCAGCGTGCCTCCGCGAGCAGCGGGGGCGGAGGGGGGGTGCGTGGGCGGGCGCCTGGGGGGATGTGGGGTGGGGCGCGCGGCATGCACCGCTTTGGCCCGCCGCTAGGGGCAGCATGGGCTCAGGAAGGGGGGGTGCACGATGCTGAACTGGCCAAGCTGGGAGGAAAAAAAGAAAGGGAGGGGAGGGGAGGATCGAGGACGGTCGGCTTAGGCAGGCCAAGAATGCTATTATTCTGGTGGTGGGCGCTGGGAGACCCTTGTGCTTGGACGGGAAAGGGTCGGGGGACACTCAAGATGAGCCCCGCGACCACTGGCACATTCTTACTGACAGGTTAGTGGCCTGCGCGCGACAAGGAGGTTCAGGGGCCCACAGGCCGCCGCCTCACCCTCCCCCACTCGGGTTCCGGGGTACCAGGGCGTGCCCAAAGGGTGCTAGTCCCGCTTTATGCCCAATACCCCCCCACAGCACCCCTCTTTCAGGACACCCTGCAGCCCATCTCCTAGGGCAAATGGGTCCCTCCCCAGGCTTGACCCCTGGCCTTCTTTCTCTCTGCACCCCCACGGCCCCTCCCTGTCCATCAGGGCAAGAATTCAGCTCCAGTTTCCATTAAGGAGGGCATCCCTCCTCGCCCCCCCAGCCTGTTGGTGGATATCTTCTGCTCCCTGAAACAGACTTGGGGGTCATTGCCCCTCGGGGTGGGGGGTAGGGGTGTGGGGCTTTACCCCACAATTGAGACTCCCTGGCCTAGAGATGAACCAAAGGACATGGCTGGCCAGCTGCTTTCTCTCTTACACAAAGATGTACATCTTTTCTCATTTTCTGGAATCTGGTTGAAAGAAAGACCACCAAAATGTGACATTTAAAAGGCCGAATTTCTCCCCCACCCTCGCTTTTTTTTTAAAGCATATTTCCTGGTGGCGCGAACCTGATTTTTTTTTAGGTTTTACCGAACACGGAAGCAGGATCCTGAAATTCTGGGAGCCAAACGGCGGTGTGCAGGTCAGGGTCAACCATGGCTGGGGGCAGAGATGCTGCAAACAGCACCCATTGCCCTACTAAATACGTTACGAAGGGAAAGCAGGAACAATTGAAAACAGCTGTGGATGCTTCCAATGTTCTTGGCGGGCTTTGGAAGCTTTCAGCTACGGACTTTGTGAGGTGATTACAAGGTTTACACAGAGACCTCAGCTTTCCCCCCCAACCCCCCGCGCCGTTTTTGTGTTTCTAAATCTTGTGGGTGAATGAATGTTTTGGGGCGCAGTAACTATAAGTTCAAACCTTTGAAACAGGTCACCGAGACTCAGCTCCAAGCATTTGTTTGGCTTGATACATATAAACCTGTAAAAAAAATTTTTTAACCTTAGGGAAATTTGCAAAGAAACAAGACATTCAAGTCCTGACGGGAAAGGGTGTGAAATAAAACCTTAATGCGGATTCCCACCTAGCTGCTCAAAGTCTTAGGTGCTGAGAAAATTAACAATCTGTTGCTAATTTTTGTCAAAAAAGTTAAGGTTAAAAGGAAAATCAAATTGTCTACAACTGAGTTGGATTTATGAACAACACATGAAACATATTTGTTTTTCAAGACTAAAACTGAGCTTAGTTCAGCAATATCCTACAGCTTTGTTTTCCTAAAGGAAAAACAAGACTTTGACCCATTGTGCACGACAAGGTAGAGGGGACCTTGCGCTGTACAAAGCATTAAGCTTTTTAGCATTAAGCAGACACTCATTCATTTACTGGGAATCTACTTATTAGAAATTAAATGCTGACCTCCAGAAATAAATAAGCGTAGATTTCCAAGAGCAAAGGACATTTATCTAGGAAATTGGGCGAACATAATCTTTTTTTTTTTTTTTTTAATTTAAAAAATGTTTATCTTTTTCTGCAAGACAGACTGATTCCAGGATTTTAAAACAATGTTTACTTAACGTCCCTGTTCCGGTGACTGCGGGACTGTCATACGCTTAGGAGCAGTTTCTTCTCCCCACAAAGTTAATTCACCTAGCTGTTCACTGATAGCTTTGGTTTTTTAAAACGTGAGACTTAGAGCAAACATGGATAAAATGTAAGAAAAATTCAAGTTTTAAAAATCACCCATCTTTCAGGGTTTGAAATAATTTGACTTTCCCATTTCAAAATTTTAACCATATTTATTTATTTATTTATTTTAATTTATGGCTTAAAAAGTAGAAATGGGTTTGTTGGTGTTTTTGTAATAATAGTAATTCTCTCCTGGTCCAAATTCCAGAGGGTACCTTACTAAGGCAACCAAGATCACCTGTGACATCCTCGGCTTGATGTGGTGCCAGCAAACTATGGTTTGCCTTCTCAGACTTCCCTCTATGCTTACAGAGGTATCTAAAGAATATTTTTTCCATAGGGTTGTGTATATTTTTTTCTCAAAATTAAATATGGATCAAATTAATTTCTTCCCATTTTCTTTCCAAGTAGAAGATTTTGAGCATCAAATAATACTAATTTTACAATTTTCTTTAAAAAATAAGCAACATTAAATTAATATTTTCTGATTGATGTATATGAACAGCAATATCACCTAACTACAATTTTAGACCAACAAGCTGAACCGTCGCTCCCAGCCTCAGGATTATGACATGCAGCTATAATTTTAATCAGTATCCTTGAGGGTTTTTTTTTTTATGCTTGACACATAATTTTTTTTTAATTTGTTTCAAATTATAATTTTCCTAGGGAAAAGGCAATACCAGCTGTTTAGGTAAAACTTTCCTGCTAGCTGAAAAAAACAAACAATGTTTAAGTGAATAGACAAAATTAATAAATACTCTAGGGTTTAATTAATATTAAATACCAATATGTCCTAAGTACTGATAGATCTTAAATACTCATGGTATTTACTATCCAGGTACATTTTAGATTCCCCCCCCCCGCAACGTGTGGATTATTTTGTGCAGGCTGGCTTTCACAAGGGTCAGTGGGAAGCATACTCAGCGTTACTATGCGTTATTTACTTTACTAGGTAACTAGCTGTTCTTTGTATTTGAACGTTTTATCCATTTTTGTAAGAGTTTGCTCAGGAGCTGTCATCTCTCGCTTTACCACCGTTTTTAGTTTTCAGTGGGGATGACGGAACTCTGCTTTAACTCGCAGGAGGATTTTGACATCGCACATTGTGTTTCCTCTGTTTGTACATTTTACCTACCTTTATGGCAATTTGCCCTGCATCTATGAAGGAAGCTGTTGATTTATCTCTTATATTTAGGATAAATTCTAGAGGAGTGAGAAGATTTATATTTCAAAGTAAAGGTCGAGTTTTCACAAGTCAAATATTTGGACATTTTATCTTTTTTAATGAGGATTTGATATGGATGTGGATGTACTTATTTTCTGCCTGGAGTTGGCTCAGCCTCTAGGATAGTAGGAGTAAATGATTTCTAAACAAGATAAAAATTTGACTTTTCAAAGAGTAACTAAGATTGAATTGTTCCTTTTTATCTATTATTACAACAGCTTGCCGTAAATCTAGCAGCTATTGGTTTACCCTGTGTACATATAGCATAACTTCATTTCTGGGAGTAAATTATATCTCTAAGCCAGGTGGAATTTTCACTTGTCTCACAGACTTTACAGACAGCAATGAACACACCATAAAAAACGGGCTAGAGATAACCTGAGTGAGACAGAGAGCATGTGTCCAGCGTCAAACATTAGTCTCCCCATGGATGAAAATCACCCTTAAAGAAAAGGCTAAAGCATTGAAGACATGCTGGCTTGTTGAAAAACGTTCCGAGTGAGGTACTCAGATTGTTTGTGGATCTGATAAGCGCAGTGCTTACACTTGTTGTTTCTCTCCCTCCACAATTAGTCCACACTCCCGTTTCTTTTCTATTTTTCCTATTTGTACATGCAGTCTATCCTACCTAATCTTTTTTTTTTCAAGTTTACCTTTCAATAGTCTCTATTCTAAACATCTAAATATATATCCTGTTTATTATTTATTTTATTTCCTGATCTCAGTGTGAAAAAGGACCCCAGTTAATCAGATGACACAGGTTGGGTTTGTCTGTTCCGTACCTGGACTGGAAAGGAACCTCTACACTTTGCTGTTTTAGTCTCTATCCTGTGTTTTCCACATGTTCCTAACCCATCTAACAGAAGAAGGCAGACAGATAGAGATATGGACGGCACACACACACACACACAACACACACACACACATGTGCGCACATCATCCAGACTTTTTTTTTTTTTTTCCTAAACTTCTGTATCCCGTTTTCTGGTCTACTCTTTTTCTATATTATCAGCTTATTAAGTCTAAATAGCAATGTAATGTTAAAAACTAAAAGGAATGTGGAGAGGGGAAAGAGAAAGAAGGCAACATTGAGGGAAAGAAAGCAAGGCTGATGCTTCCAGTGATCAACAAGTCCTATTAGAGACTATTTTTCTGCTTAGAGTTTTCTTGTTGGAAAGACATTCTCCGTGGTCTAAAGCCATCTCATATGGACTACTTCGGAGCCAAATTCTCTCTACATGATTTTCATTGTTAAGGTTTTTTTTTTTTTTTTTTTTTTTTTTTTTTTTTTTTAAAGACATGTAACTGTAGTAGAGATAGTAATGAATTAAACAATAATCACAGCAAACCCCAAACAGTCTCACAGCCTGCCACAGACATTTCTGCTGCTGTTCTTGCCTTCCTGGGCTTTGCTCTGTGTGTATGTCTATTTCCGTAGATTTTTACTTCTAAGCTGTGTGGGTCCTTTACACCTTATTTTGAAAGATAAGTGATTCTTGCTTTCAGGGAAGCAGTTTGCAGGCTGTAGGCCGATGTGCGAGAGGGTCTGCAGATTAATTAGCAGGATTGTTGTATGAGCCGGAGACTGGCTGGGACCAGCACTGGCTAGGTGTGTATAGGTTATACTGGATTTGAAGATGGGAGAACCCTGGGTAGGGTCACAGATCTTTACCCTGGATCGCTTCTTAGTTAACTTTGGCATGCATGATTTTTGACAAAGGTCCAGAAGGCTTGCTTTACAATTCATGGGTGACTGGAAAAGAGATACAATTTGAGGTTAGTGCTTAGCTACAAGCACAAAACATAGCAATCCGTGCACTATAATTCACTGATATGAAGAAAAGTGGAGTGACTTTTGTGTGGTTCTCATTCTTTAGGAAAATCAGGAAGAAGCTATTGCATGATGTAGCTTATAAAAATAAAGATGCAAGTTAGACTATGATGTTAATTGTAATGTCCGTCCATCATAAAAATTGATGGACCTTGCTCTAAGCAACCCCTTCTGTAGTACTGTGTTCATTTCTGGCCGTCAGTTTAGAGAGAGTAGTTAACAAATAAGACAACTTGCAGAACAGTCTGTGGGGTTGGTGAGGATCTGGCGACGCTTATCACAGTGGGTATTCTCAAAGGGTCTGGAGTTGTTTAGTTTGAAGTAAACCCCCTTTTGCTTGCTTCAGAGTGCAGAACCAGCGTGAGTGGGCAAAAGTAGAGATAGACTCAGCCCGAGACCTTGTTAACACTGCAGGCCATCAGGAAAACCAACTTCAGCTACTCTTCTACACGACCAGGAACATTCACCTCTTTTGCAGTAGGGTATTTGAAGACCATTGGAACATATTAGTGTAACCAATATACAGAACATGTCATTTTTTTTTTCTTCCTTTGGTAAAACTTTCTAAAAAGAATGGTCCTATGAATTACAAGTTTATATTTCTCTCCTCTGCATTGGAAACTTGAAAATCTGAGAAAAATGCAAGAACATTTTCTCCCTGAAAAGCACCTTAGTCTTAATTATCTTCCCACAGCCACCGTCTTGTCTTTCTCCTCCTAACAGGGTGTCTTGCTTGGTCCAGAGCAGATTTCTCCTGCCGAGTAGGAGTGAATGCTGGAGACTCTAGGGTTACCTGGCAGGCAAGATGCTAGCCACTGGTCCCCATGATAGCTTAGTGTTTGCCTTCCTCTTCCTCAGAGGAATGTGGGACATATCTCCGTGCAGTAACCCCTCTCCCCCCTGTGGTATCTATCACTTTTGAGGGTTTTTTTTTTTTTTTTTTTTTCAGTAACCGCTAAAACCTTGACCAACAAATGTAGCTTCCAGCGTGTGCACTTTTAGTTGCTTGTTGGGATGAGCCTGGTTTCTGCCTGGCTCGGATGCACATTCTTACTATGGCAAACAAGTCCAGGGGGAGAGTTTTTTTTTTTTTTTCTCCTTATCTGTGCACCTGCCCATTGTTTATCTTGATAACCATATCTAACTTGGGAGATGTGTTTGTTCAAAATGAACCCAGGACCTCTTTTTCTGAGCAGCCTTTCTGACTTCATAGAATTTGCATCAAATAATTGGGAACCTTGCAAACTATAGAGGAGCTCTGTCAGACATGTAAAGAAAAGGAAGGCAATTCTGTTGTCTTTGCTAACTCACTCTCGCCTACTGCATTCATTCCTGCCTCAGACCTGGAACTTTCTTCTCCAGTCCAGTGGTTACAAGTCATCGGGAGAGCCACTGTCATTCTGACTGCACGAAGTGGATTTTTACTGTTAAATAACTTTCTTCTCTCTCTTACTCACTGTTTTTATTCGTTCTGTAACAATGCCATGCACTTCTGTGAGGTTGTAATAATACACACAGCCGCTTGCCGTGGCTTTCTTCCCAGTTGCTGGGGATGCCACAGACATTCTTTGGCTCAGCTCCTATTTCCGGGAGAGAAACTCTGAAAAGTGAGGTTCTGGCTTGTCAAAGCTCACCTGATCCGCAGGCGGCTACTTGCAATTCCTTGAGTGCAGGGCTTGCCCATGTCCCTAAACCACAAAGTAATAATCCCAATGTTTAAGCTTTAAAACCTAGTTATCTTGGGAAATGACTGTGTTTCTTCTGAATGAACATGTGTTGCTGGCGTGACTACTGTTATGCTCTCAGAAACATCAGTGTACCATTTTTTCTTAGGTCATTCTGGTTAGATTTTTGTTGTTGTTTTGCTTTTGTCTTTTAAATCTTCACTTAGGAATTTTAATGTAACATTTATGTCAGTGGCTTAAATGTACTTCATTATTTAAAAATCATCTTTAACATGGTTCACTTTCTATCTAATTACGTTAGGCTAATCAGACATTTAGAATAGATCTTTGGCAGCCTGTACCACGGGAATCACCCAGCGTCTGTTGTGACAAGGAAGGACAGACTTTCTTTTCAGATAAATGAAACGGCTGGTTTCAAAACTGTTTGGGAGATAGGCAGCTTTGGCGTAAATTCCTGTCCATTCTTCGCCTTTTTACTCATTCATCTGGTCACCACTTTGATTATTATGGAGATTGGGGTTCACTCTGAATTTGAAAGAGATCACAGTTAATTTTTCTAGAGCAGTTATATTGGGAGGGGGGTTGTTTCACTTCCCTGTTTTTTCCAGCAGTATGCAAAGAAATAAAGCTTCTGTTTTACCTCCGAATGCAAAAGCAAAGGAAACATGAGCTCTAAGGATTTTTGTTTTCTCTCTTTAAGAAATCGGTGTTTCTCACTAGGCGGTAAAATGATACCGGCTTTTCTCTCCCATGCAACAGTTAATCAATGTAGCACCTCTGACATCTTTTATTTTCAGTAGTTACAGACTTGATTCTAATCAAAGACCAGCGCCACAGTAGGCTGCTAGATATCTTATCAGAATTTGAATTATACTTTTTTTTTTTTTTTGGTCTAGCAGTTTTCCTTCTGAATGTTTAGCCTCCGTGTAAACTGGTGGAAGTGTTCAAAGATTCAGACATGGATGTTTATTGTGATGTTGATAATAATAATACTGAAAAACCAGAGAGGAAAAAAACACTTGGTAACTTTAAGAATGAAGAATTATTTTATACTTTTAGAGGTGTGTTGAGTGTTTTTGAGACACTGTAACAGATGCTGGGTACTATGTGGTCTGAGCTATGCCACTTTTTAACCCTATTGAGTTGACACAGATGAATCAAGCTTTTTTTTCTTTTCAGAATTATTCGGTGTGAAGATTAATCAAATAATTGCACATAAGATTGTACTCTCTGGAATCAAGCTAAATGCAGCAAACACTAGTAGAGGATTTGTCTAGACTTGAAGAAAGGGAGAAGTTTTTCCCAAGGAAGCACCCAAGAGGGAAGGGGAATAAATGTTAGGGAGGTGAATCCGGAAAGGGTGCTTGTGACCCTGAGGGTCGGCGGCGGAGGTCCTGGGGCAGGCAGAGTAAGCTAAATAAAAAGTGCTGAGAGAAGAAAGAGACCAGGAAGGACGCTGCCAGTGGGGTCAAGGAGCCAATCTTCCCCGACCTAGCAGACCACCTTAAAGAGGTTCATCTTTGTACTAACACCAATGGGAACTCTCAGAGGGGGTTAAGCAGAACAAGACCAGATTTGCATTTCAAAAAGAGTACTCTAACTGCTGTGTGAAGAAAAGGTCTGAATGGTTTGCTACTGGAGGCGGTTAAATCCAGGTTGGAGATAGTGACCTTGTAGGCTAATGTAGAAGAGATAGGGAAAAGAAAAGAGAAGGAATATTTTTGAGGGGTGAAATTTGACAGAGGGTATGGGATTGAATTTGAGGCTGTTAGCCAGGAGGTTATGTTTGCTACATTTCTGTCCTCTGCCTGATGGTCTCTGTAATGCCGGAAGGGAGTCAGATAGGAAAGGCAAGCACTCCAGTCTGAGTGTGGTCCAGTTGAATTCACAGTGATGGTAAATAAATTATGACTGAGCCACAGGACGGAAAGTGGCGCAGTTTTAACCTGTAAGCAGGTACAAGTGTGTTTTAAATGAAAAATGGAGAGAATCACGTCTATGGTAGAGCATGGTATATGTATGTCTGTGTACAATTATATGTTCCATATAAGTAAAATATGGAAAGATGCCAGGACAATTAAAAGTCCAAGCTGTAGCCAGTAAGTGGCCTTGATAAGGTGACAGTGCGGGTGTGAGAAGGTACATTTATAAAATACAGCTTCCTGATTAGAGTGTTAGGATGGATTCCTGTTAGAAAGCATGGCTCCTATAACATAGACAATTAATGACAGCTTAATGCAAACATGTGGTATGAGACTCCTTTAGACACTTCCTAATTGGAAAGGGTGTAGCATTATTAAATTTTTGAATTCGAAAAGGAATCTTTCCTGCTGCTTCACGCCCCTACCACAGTGGCTCACACAGACCCTCTGCTTTTTAATCCCTTTCCACTAGATCGCACTAGCACTCTGGATTTCGCTTAGTGTGCGATGTTTTGTGGTCTGCTTTTCACCCACCGTCTTCATTGGAAAAACAATCTTCCCTCTTTCAGAGGAGGACATTAGACAGTAATGATGTTTAAGCCACCGTTGATGCCTTTTGTTAGAGATCCCCGTGGTCCCCTTTTCACCCACAATTTCACCCCGCAGAAGACAGAACTGTGTAGCAAAAGAACAACCCTTCTTCTAAGTTATTTGAGCAAACAAGAAACCTTAGTCGGAGAAAAGAGTAACCTCTGGTCTCTCTTACTCCTTCAAAAAAATCACAATTTAATTTTCACCTAGTCTTGTGCTTACTGCAAACTGGAGCCGTGTGCACACCGGCAGATTGTCCCCTTTGATTGCATTCTTTCCTTAGGATAAATACCTAAGAGATCATGAGATCTCAGGGAAGACGAATCTCAACGGAATTCACATTGCATCTGGTCTCTTCAAAGAAGTAAAAGGCGACTCTCAGTCGCCAGCAAGTCGCCAGAATTCCATGACTAAGGGTCAGGCGGGAGGACCTGCCCGGATACCTTCTTAGCCCCGGGAGGCAACAGGGTGGGGTTTGACGAGGCTGGAGGCACTAGGTTTTAAGTGTGTTTTTCAGCTGTCTCCAGAATTCCAGAATGTTCTGTAGCCCGCCATAGAAATGTGATTTTATTTTGTCCATCATGGTTGTAGGAAAAAAAAAAAAAAAAAGAACACCGTATCATGGAAGCCGAAGTGATTTTTTTTTTTAACTGAAGGTAAAAGAAAAAACAAAAACCCTTTAAAGAAGCCCAAATGTTTCCCCACATTAGTTGAAGATGAACACTAGATCTATCATTTGTGGATTATTATTGTGTGCTAACTTTCACTGTAAAGGTTTTGAGTGCATTCTCTCAATCAATACTCACTGTACCTCTGTGACATGAGTTCTGCTCTGTTTCTACCCCTAGCAGAGGAAGAAGCTGAGGCACAGAAACACTTAATAACCAGTGGAATAAACTAGAGTTTGAGTGCAGTTAGCCTTCCATCAGAGATTCTCACACTAAGCCCTGCCTTTCTTTAGACCCATTTTATTTCCTTTCATTAATTTTATTTCTCTTATAATCTGCTTTACTTAAAAATGATAAAATTCAAATAAACTTAAATTACATTAAATAGCTGCTCATATTCTGCTGGGATTTTTTTTTTTTTTTTTTTTTTGTCTTTAAAGTTTAAAAGTCCTGCCAGAGCAAGCGCGTCCCCGGGATCAGACGCTCCAGCACCTGTTAGAGCCTCGGGAGACATTCTCAGAAGAGCTTTCCACCCTTAGAGTCTGACGGACATGGTGACTTTCTTCCGTCAATGAATTGATTCGTGTTGCGTGTTTATTTTGATGCAAAAGTACAGCAGCTTCGTGTCTCCCATAGAACTGAAGCTTTACTTGTTGCTGTTTCTGATGCAGGGATCCAGCAATGTATTTTTTTCCCCAGAAGCAAAAAAATATTGTAGTCAATATGCTAGAAGTAATCAGGGTTTCTGAGAGGAGGCCACACCGTGTATATATCGAATTCTTTTAAAAACTGTTTGGAGTTAGGGTGGATGAGTTGCGAGTGGTGACTTTCCAGTTAGCCACGGAGTGGGTTCAAACTCCACTCCTGCTACTTAGGAAGCATGTGACTGGTGGCAAGTGACACTGTTTCCTAAGACGTCTCGTCCTTCTTGTGAAATCGAGCTACCTGTGTCACATCGTTTGTGGAAGGATCAAGTCAGTTAATATGTGTAAACATATTAACAGTTCAGGCTCTTCCTAGCGTTGTACTGAAAACATAGGTGCTAATGTCTTTTGTACCAAGGGAGACACATGCGTGCGCGTGCACACACACACACACACACACACACACACACAAACAGCTTAAGAAGCAGTTTTATAAGAAAGTGGCATAAGGAAAGGGAAGAGGGCCTAGTGGATGGGATGGCTCAGTGGGTAAAGTTGTTGCCACATTATGAAAGCCGGCTGGCAGTCTATGTTCAGTCCCTGGAGCCTACATCCAGGTGAGAAGAGAGAACTGATTCCACAAGATTTTCTGTTGATCTCCAAACATACACCGTGGCATGTGGATGCACCCACAGATGTCAGGTACACACATGCCTGTACACACACACAGAGAGACAGACACACAGACACACAGAGACACACACACTCACACAGAGACACAGACACACCCACACAGACACATACACACACACACACACACACAGACACACACACACACACTCATACAGACACATACACACAGATGTACACACCCAGAGATACACACAGAGACACACATACTCACACAGACACACTCACACCCACATAGACACACACATACTCACACAGACACACCCACACAGACACACACATAGAGACATACACAGATGCACACACACACACACACACACACACACAATGCTAATAAATTAAATTTTTAAAAAGGGAAAAGAGAAAGGTCTTAAAGAGCCGTGGAAGATGTGAGCTATACAGACAACTTCAGTGAAGCTGTAGAGTAGAATAATATGTAAAGAGATAACTGAAGCAGGGACCAGAGAGAACCATGATCAGGCTTGATAGTTCACTTGTAAGGTGAGTGTGCTAATCAGATTAAATTTCATTTGGCACATCCTGCTGTTTACTTGGACAGTGATGTCTGAGCAAGTTATTATTTATTATTTCTGTTCCTTGTCATTCTGATTAGCTCATCAGCAATCAGTCACTATTCATAGCTCTTCAATTGCTTTTATTAAACAGCAACCCCCTCTTCCCCTAGTCTGCAAATTACCCAGGTTGGGGAAAGAGCAATATTCTCTCTTCAGAGACTGCTTGTCCCAGACCAAATGAAAACTCTTATGCTGCTACAAGCCTCCAAATGATTCAGACAATCTTAAGACAAACTTTTAAGTTTTGTATGGTTTCTAGAGAGCTTGAGGACATGCCAGGCACCTTCAGCCGCATTCAGCTTTGACTCCCTTGGAGGGGAAGCATTGAACTGCCGGCTGTGTTATGGACACAGAGGGTCCAGCAAATTACTCGAACAGTTTCTGACTGCACACGGCATAACTGCAGAATTCATGGCATTCTCTGCCTTTGTGTTCTCCCATTAGAGGAAAGCAGCCTTGTAGGTGTAATTGTGACAAATGATCGGAACCGCTTCCTTTAACGATTTCTGAAGACAATGTGTTACCTCTGGAGTTCGTCCAATAACCTGTCTATAGAGGTTGACATTATTTTACACATTAGATTTAATCTTGAAAAGTGGTGTACAGGAAAAGTATTTGTTAAACTGAATGATAGTTCTTTAAAAGAAAAATTTTTTTCCTCACAGGAAAAAATAATTCATCAGTCTTCTTCTAATGAAATAAAGCTGTCAAACATTAGGTCCCCCAACCCCCAGCAGTGAGTAACATTTATTATTATTTTTTTTTTGTCAATGTGAGGTTTACAGTGAATTTTAACACTAGAAATTAGTTAAGAGCTACCATGATGTCAAGCATAAAACAAATAATTATTTCCACATTTGTGAGATCTCTCTTTAAGGTGTGTGTAGGAGTTGAATGTCCAAGCGACCACGTTTGCTGAGGTGCTCTGTCTCACCTTTGATGACATGGCCCGGTGAGCAGAGCCACGGTGCTATTTAGATTCATCAGTTTTCTGAAGTCAGCCAGATATCCTATGAATTAATATGAACTTGATTAAAATGAATGTGCATGGATCAGTGAAGTAGCTCCATGGGAAAGGTGCTGTCCCACGAAGTCCGAAGACCTGAGTCATGTCCCTGGATCCTATATAAAGGTGGAAGGCAAGGACTGACTGTGTTAACTTGTCCTTTGACCTCTCTGTATGGGTAAGATGGCATGCCTAGTCCCATGCACATATCACAACACACACACACACACACACACACACACACACACACTGAAAGAAAGGCTTTGTTTCCTCTTACGTTAAAAAAAAAAGAAAAGAAAAAGAAAAAAGTATGCTCAAAGCACCGAGGCCTGTAAGATGCCGAAGCTCCTCTGAGGTGTCCCGCAGCTGTTCTATCACGCCGTAACCCTTGACAATTGGGACACTAATTAGACTTTTTTAACTGCTATGAAAGACATCCAGGCTTTCTCTATAGAGGACCCGGGAAGTATAGAGATGACGTATTAGTTTACCAGCCAAGAGCACAAAATGACTGCAACGCTTATGCCAGATTGGTCACCTCCTGAAAAAGAGTTTGTGGACACAGTCTCACAGATTTAAAGGTATGCACATACATCTGTTGAACCACTCGTAAAGTGCATCCATGTGGTTTTGTACAAACTCTCAACAGGGATTCTTACGTTCAGTACAGTCTGAAGTCTGCTTCACTAGAATGGAGGAAGGGGTCAACCCAGAGCTATCTGGTCTCTCAAGCCAGGCTTCCTCTGCGATGACTCACCACCCAGTCAGCAGAGAAGCTCCAGGGCGGGCGGCTGCCTGCTGGATTTACTACCTTGGGCCTTAAGATTAAGCCTTTGTAATCTTCAAACACGTTGATAGGTTCACCTGGGTTTGTAAGGATTGAGTGAAACAATACTTGAAAACTCTTTACTGGAGTCTGCCAGTAAAATCTAGAGGCTTCTGTGCTGGAAAGTAAAGCAGCTTTTGTTATCTGCTTCCCGAGTGAGTCTGTAGGGTGGGCTTCTCCACCTCCCAGGGGTGACTCAGCCGTCCTGATTGTTCCGAGAGATTAGCTGGAAGTAAGAAGGCAGGGGTTTTCAGTGCTGGGTCCCTCCTGTTTTGGTCCATACAAAGAAATCGTTTTACTCTCTCATATTCTTTGGTGTTTGACAGTCTTTGAGACTTCATAATTATTTATGAGAATCACATGTTGAAGTAGTGTAGCCCGCCAACCTGGACTTTCTTTTATAGAGTCATGGATATGTTTTCTGTGCCTATTTGTTATAAACCTTTTGGTGCACATGGGGCATTTATTCTGAAGGGACTGTCTAGGGGCATAAGCAGCCATGTTGTCCTTTGAATTAATAATGAAGAGGCCTCTGGAGGGGAGACTGCTGGGCCATAAGGCATTATTAGCATTTTGGATTTTGTTTAAAAGTGAAGTTATTGGGAACGCCCACTATGTGTTTCATCTAGTTTTAGAAATTCTTAATTTCAACTCAACCACTCATTAGGAAAGTCACTCATAGGACTGGCCATTTAGTAGATAAAGCTAGTTGTCTAGAGTCCCTTACTTATACTTCCCGTAAGACTTTGTTTGTTTTTAATGACCTAGGTTTCTGTGGGTTTTGTTTGTTTGTTTGTTTTGAAACAGGGAAGCTGTCCTTGATCTTCTTATTCAGCCGTCTTCACCAGCACGCAGAGGGATCAAAGGCGTGAGCCACCACACCCAGCTAGAACCTAGATTTTGAATCGCTTTTTTTTTTTTTTTTTTGGTTTTCCGAGACAAGGTTTCTCTGTATAGCTCTGGCTGTCCTAGAACTCACTCTGTAGACCAGGCTGGCCTTGAACTCAGAAATCCGCCTGCTTCTGCCTCCCAAGTGCTGGGATTAAAGACATGTGCCACCACTGCCTGGCTTGAATCGCTTTTTTTTAAATACGGGGAACTTGGTATTTCTCATAATTTAGTTTGTTAAATATTTTGTTGAGGAGTTAATGTGAAAAGAAAATCCACAATCTCCAACTTCATGGAGACTAGGCTTTAACACCAGTGTTATAAGACTCTACAAGATACTTCTGTTTTCCTTCCTTTCTCTTCCAGGACTTATTTTCTTTATTCATAGTGTCTATTTCCACCCCGTATGTTCTACCTTTCTTGGAGATCTCTCTCTCTCTCTCTCTCTCTCTCTCTCTCTTAACTCTGTTCTCTTGCTCTCTCCTCACATCTTTCCTAGAGCCTATGGTTAGAACCCTGGTTTCCCTCTCCAACAGGACCCACCCTTTCCTCACCCTGCCATCCTTTGATCCCTTTGCTTCCTTGACCTGGTGGCTTTTCTCATGTTGCTGGAAGCTTCTGCATCTTGACCTTTGTAGTTTGGTTTCTTCTCTTCCCCAGTCTCCTAGAACTCCGTTTTCAAGGAGTCTTATGTAAATTTCTTTCTTTCTTTTCTTTTCTTTTCTTTTCTTTTCTTTTCTTTTATTTTTGGTTTTTCGAGACAGGGTTTCTATGTGTAGCCCGGGCTGTCCTGGAACTCACTCTGTAGACCAGGCTGGCCTTGAACTCAGAAATCCGCCTGCCTCTGCCTCCCAAGTGCTGGGACTAAAGGCTTGTGCCACCACTGCCTGGTAATTTTCTACTTTTGAAAGCTAGTAGTCTTTGACCATGCATTCATTCTCTAGTCATTTTGTAGTAGGGTCATGCCCTTTTCCTTGACCTCTCCCTTCATTGGAGTATGTGGCATTTCTGACTCGGTTATCCAACCTGTGACTGCCCCTGTCTTTCCTTTGTTGAGGCTTTCTCTGATTTTATTATGTAAGTATGTATATTAACACCTTCTACATTTACTATCCCCGCTGATTGATATTCCTTTCTTATTCCTCTTTTTAAAGGGTATTTGTGAACTCTTGGGTTTACGTATGTACACAATCTCTATGCAGGTACCTGAGGAGACCAGAAGACATCAGATTCCCTGACCTTATAGATCATGATCTATATGAGTTGGGCACTGAGAACCAAACCAGTGTCTTCTTAAAGAGCAACACGTACTCTTGAGCATTGTGTCATGTCTCCAGCCCCTTGTGTGTTCTTTCTTACTGTATGTTGGGCTTAGAGGAAAGGGTGGGTGTATGGGGTAAGCACTAAGGAATTTGCAGCTCCGCTGAACCCAGAGTGGGACCTCTCTGAGACTGGGAGAAGGGAGAGGAGAGAGAGAACCAGTATTAGAACAATGGAGGCTAATCCATGAGATCTGGAGGGTGAGGGTGGAGAGATGAGCAGTTTGGATGAAGAGAAACAGAATGAGCACCTAGTGCACATGCTCCAGCCCACTGCATATTTTAGGGTCTCAAATGAGTTCCCTGGGGGGCACACTGTCCTCAAAGAGCTGCACTGAAACTTTGGCTTCTGTAGTTAGTTCTATAAGAGAAAGGACTTCACATCTGTACCTGAAGCCCCTTTATATTTGTTTATGAAACAGACCTGTAACCCTGCCTTCTTAGGTGGGTTCACCTGGATGTCCCTTCAGGACCCCAAATTTCAGATATCCCAAACTTGAGTCTCCTCTCTCTCCTGAAGTTAAACTTTCTCCTGGCCTTACTAATCTATCTCTGGCCAGTATCGTTCTAGATCAAACCTTCAAAGCCATCTTTGGCTCTCCTTTATCTGTGCATTCTGAGGTTTGAGACGTATACAGTACTATCTCCTTTGCGTCTTGCACCTGGCGCCTCTGTGTCTCCCATTTACCTTTGAGCTGGCTGTTTCCATAGACCACGTGCGTCTCTGGACCTTACGTAATCCTCCTGTTTGTCCACCACCACTTTCAAGTTTCCAGACCCAACCTCTGAGTTGAGGTAATGCAAGATTCCTGGCGAGAGGTAATTGTCTCCCCTCCAGTCTTACCGTATATCTCTGGACCCTATCTACACCTGCTCACCACTGCCACTTTAATATTTCCAAACTCAACCCTGAGTTGATGTAATGGAAAATTCCCCCGCGAGAGATAATTGTCTCCCCTCCAGCTGTGCTGTGGCCCTCGTGATTCTGACCATTCTTTGGACATCATTATCGTCATTTCATAACCAACATTTCTGTATAGAAGCTACTATTCAATCTTCACAGATTGTAAGCTTGCTTGTTTGTTACTCCTGTAGGTTCCCCATATTGGCATGTAATAAGCATTTGCAAGTTGTAATTCAGCTGCTAGTCTGGGAAGATGTACTCTGAGTCAAGTTAATAGTATCTGTGATAGTAATTTTTAATTTGACATTAATTTCATGTCTCTGTGCATTTGTTTTATTCTGAAAAGCTTTTTTATTAAGCTGTGCCGATGGCATAAATGGAACAGTTAACTGGAAGACCAAACAAGCCAACAGTTTTATTCTCAGCAGAAAAATGGCTGCTGGGAAGAAAGATGGTGAGTTTAGGCCATATGTGTAAATCTCCATTTGGCTGTCAGTGTTTGCTTCCGGTGTTCTTCTGTCAGTGTTTTAGTCCCATGTCAGTGAGTGTTTAATAAATCAGTCTGAAAAAATAAAATTTGTTTTCCTAATCTTCTAAAACAAAAATTCTGATCCTCTTGTGTTGTTAGTCCATCATTTTCATTTTTTATAAACTAAAATTCACTCTCGTTTTTAACCTATGCCCCTTATCCAGTCTCTATCATGACACTTACAGAACTGTTCAAGTGTGCTTATTATACCAATTTATTTAAAACATTAAAAAAACACTAAGAAGTACTATTAATGATATCATTTTAAAACAGTCTTTGTAAACTTAGAAAAAAAATGGCCATAAATATTTTGTCTAGTTTTGAGTGATTTGATCATAAATTGATGTTTTGTTATTAAATAATTACTTGGTTCTTGTTTTCTATTAGAAAGATGGCTTCACCCTTGAATGATGGGTTCATCTGCCTACATTTTTTTCCATCTATAAATGTATCCATTAGCAACATTACATGACCTCTGAAACAGTGTGTTTATTTAGGGGGAAAAGCCTGCCTTAGGGTTAGCTTCTCTTGGAATATCAGTTACCATTGTAAATGTTTGCTTATGTTTTTGTTTGTTTATTCAGCTTTAAGATCTTTCTCCTTCTTCAAGTATTAGCTGTAAGTGGTTATGAAGATTAATCAAACAGTAGCCTGGTTTCTGTAACTCCGAGATCACCAACATGTTTGCATACTAATGCCAGTGTTAAGATAGTTTTGAAAAGAGCAATTTTATATCATAAAATGTTCTTACTGTGAGATTAAAAACTTCAGAGTAAGGAATGTCTTTCCTTCATGTTAGGTCACTAACATTTTTATAACTGGTACCAAATTATTCAGCAGCTGGGATCTTCATCCTCCACATCTGTTTTACAGTAAGGCAAGGTTACCTAGCGTCACTTTCTGTCTTTGAAACAAACATCTGTGCACTTAGGCATTTCATTGCTCATATCTGTGTAAAGATACCAATTTTATAATAGTAACTTCCCATGAAGAGATGCCAGGCATTTGTTTTACAGAGCACCAGAGTACTCATTCTAGAACTGCTTGTGGTTCCTCCTCCCACAGTCTCTCGTAGCTCTCTCTAGCTCTCCCACAGGTCCTTAAAAAGAACCATTCTTGTGACCCTTGTGGTTTTGTTGGTTTGTTTGACATAGCCACCCTTCCTGTTTCTTTCTAGTTTATGGGCCTGATGTGTGTATCCTTCGTGTTCTGGTCAGCACTGGTCCCTTCCAAAGGAACGGAGCCATCTCTGGCTCCTCATGCTTCCATGGGGTACCCAAAGACTCTTCCTCTAGGCTTCCCAGCATTTTGTATTAAATTATGCCCGTCCTTTTCTTCTTCATGCTCCCTCTTGTTTTAAACTGTGATCCTTAGTGCTTCTGCCTTTCCTAGCATACCCCTCTGGTCCCTGTTTGATTTACCAAAAGAATGTTGCCTAACTAGCTCATAGATCCAGCTGAGTTACTAAGCTGGAGTTGTTTGTAATCAAGTGTATCCACAGACAGACAGACAGACAGACAGACTCCACCAGGATCTCCAAGAGGTAACCATTTCTTGCTTTTTTGAATGCCATGCTTCTGACTGGACCTCAAACTAATGTTCAGCGTGTAACTTGACACATACCATCTCTTGAAATAGAAGTAAAAACCCCTCTCAAATTTATCTATTAAGTCAGTGTGGATTGTCATGCTTTTATTCTGCATCCTTCCAAGTTCTCCTTTTTTCCTTGTTTCCTCATCCCAGTTAAGTCCTAGTGATTGGAATAACTTGTAGAGAAAGATGTAAGTTTCATTAACCATATGAAGACAATTGGTCATCACTTTAAAACTTACAAGTTCTAGTAGCTTCTGTAATGATATTTAAAGTGTTAAATGTCACATCCACCTCTCAGCAGTTTCAAGGGAGCAAAACTATTAGAAGAGCATTTACATAGTAAAATTTATTTAATGGTTATTTTTGATGTAACTTTTAAGCTATTTTGATTATTAACTAAAAAGAGCAGACTAGTATTTCTCTAAATAAAATTCAGAGGAGTTGCCTTATGCCAACGTATTTCACATTATTCTTTGATATGTATCAAGTGATTATAAAAGTAATAAAAAGCACTCCAAATATGGATTCTCTTCTTTTATCTTGAGATGAGAGTAGAGAAATTATAGCTACAATGTGTGTCCATAGGCTAATTTATTTGAAAATAAGTATATTTTCCTATTTGTAGACTTAAAATGAACTTTTTTGTTATTTTAATCATGTGTTAATTCTAGAAAGTATATTTTCTTCACTTGACACTTTTGAATATTCATGAAATGAAGTTTGATTGTATTCCTGTATTCACTCCCTCTTGTTATCCCTTTTTTACATGCCAACCACTTAGAACAACCACATTCTAAAATTTGTCAGCCTTAGGTTTACTGATTGACAATGTAAGTTTTTTTTTTTTTTCCCTAAAGAAATTAAGACAAAAAGTCAAATTGATTGTACTGAGATTCCCTAATTTCCAACTTAAATGTTAAAGTTTAACAGAATATTCATGGTAATACGATAATATGTACATTAGATAGTGTGAGCTTCAATCTTAAAGGCAGCTCCATTATTGATCATCAAATGAGTGCCAGGAATGGAAGGATGGTGCAGTGGTTAGGAACACTTGCTGCTTTTTCAGAGGACTGGCCTCTATCCCAGCAGCCACGGTAAGTGGCTCACAAGCAACTCTTAATTCCAGTTCCAGAGCACATATGCACACTAAGGTACTCACATATACATCCAAAATAAAAATAAATCAGAGAGGGGTGTGTATAGGGGAGAATTGAAGATAAAAGTATGGTTCTTGTGGTCTCTTTGCTACCATGATTGTAGAGGATCAGGAAGTGCCCTTAGGCTGAAAATATTCCTTTGCCTCTGATAGGTGATAAAGTCAGGAGAAAATCTAGAAATTTCTCAAGGACCATGTGCAAAAGAGGTGAGGCTCTCCTCCTAAGTTTTATCTATGAGGCTGAGATGCCTCCACTTCTAACCACTAAGGAGGCTTCTTCCTCCTTGAGTTTGTGAGTATGTGCTTATAACCTTGTCTTTTCTAGTTCTGTGGTTTAATTAAGATAGCCCTCTGAAATTAGAAGCTTAGATTATCTGATCAAGTTCTGATTCTTTATGAATCACAGAGAAATGATTAAGAAAGGTAAGGAGTCACGCGACTGCTTACAGCCTCTTACTGTCGCGGAATGATCAACGACCAAATGTGTTAACTTGTGTTATGTATTGTCAAATTGATAAGCTCTGTGGCTACTCTGTCAGTCCCGGAGATATGCTCGTCAAACAATCATTCAGTCCCTCTGGGATTAATTTTGTCATCTATACAGTAAAATGGAAGCCTAACTTCTCCAGGAAAGCAAATGCATGCCAGTCCTGGCTTGAGTAGGAAGCTAAGGGCATGTCTCAGTCAGAACGAATGCTTTGATTTGTCTTTTAATAAAAATATTTGCATGCGTAGCATAACATCTAAAACCCTTTTCAACTTTTTGATGTTCTGAGTCTTGTATTCTATTGATCACCCATTAACAATAGTTTGCACCCCTTTCCTATCAGCATTTAAGACACATAGACACACAAACATAAAAAAAGGGAGAAACATATTTGTTTAGATAATAACCAAAATAATTACAATTTAGAAAAATTAGTAAGTGACTTAAGTTAGGAAGGAAATTTTTCATGAAAAATTCTTCTGCCTTTTTGTAGAAAAAGATCCAAGCTTTGATTTCTGCCTCGCATGAGCAGAAGTGCCTGTATTCTTAGCAAGGAGGTAATCTTAATGGTGTTCTTAGGATGAATCCCACAGTTTAGGCATGGACTTTACTTAACATGTAAAACAATAGCTGCCTACCCCTAGATGAATGGCCGGCTGGCCTTTGATATCCTGAGGTGAAGGTCTGACAGTGGAGAAACACTTTCAATTGAAAGACAACATTACATTCTAAAATTTGTCAGCCTTAGGTTTACTGATTGACAACGTAGGTTTTTTTTTTTTTTTTCTAAAGAAATTAAGACAAAAAGTCAAATTGATTGTACTTAGATTTGGATCAATCAAATTTCCCATAGATCTGAATGAGAGGAGAAAAAAAAAAAAATGAAAACAAGTTGTGTACCTGGTTGTGTCTTAAGATTTCTTAAAATATTTTTTCTACAGGAATTATCTGGTTTAATAATTAAATTTCAATTTGAATGTTGTAATAACTTGTTAAAAATGAATTAGGAAGGAGTTCATAAATGTATTAAGCTTTAGAAAGCCCGAGATGAGTTATCTTGATTCAGAGAGCCAAAGGGATTCATCTCTCAGTCTGTTCCAATACATTGGTTATCGGCTCCTTGCCGTGCTGTTCACGCAGGGAACTCCGAGTCTCAGAGAGATTGTTAAGCCCGCTAAAGCTGTAATATGAAGGGGGGGAAAAAAGAGGAAGTTTCACTCCCCTCCATTAGCACTTAAAATGTTTGATTTTCAGGATCTTCATTCCTAGTTTCTTAGGTCAAATTTTGCTTTTTAAAGTTGTATTAAGACAGGTGGCTGCCCAGCACTCTCTTTATAACTTGAGCATATTTGGCAAATCATCCCCATAATTTTTATTTAATTTCTTCCAGGTAGTACTTTCCATTAAGATAATGCTGTGTACAGTTTTAAATACCTATCTAGCTCTCTAGTTACATCAGAGTCTTGTTTAATAGTTTGTTTACAAAGTACCTTTGTGATACCCCCCCATGAATGAGGAGCTTCACATCTTAAAATTGGACATTGATAAAATTGAGATGCTTTTAAAAACAAGCTTTTAGTTTGTCATACGAAAGCTATTCATTATAGTTTCTTGGTATTTTTTAAGTTAGTTAGGTTTCTCCTGCTAAGAGTAATACTTAATTCATAAATCTGTGTTTAAATTGTGCAGTCTGTTTCCCACACAGCAAACATGACGTTATTTCACATAACACCGTATGTTCATTTTGATTCAAAAACTCATGTATACATAGCATCTGGATTGAATTCAGATTTTCAATTGTACACTTATTTATTTCTGACTCTATTACATTGCATAGAGTTTATACTGCTTTTGCCTCAAGTAATGACCCTATCCCGAGGATATTAAGAGTCTATTCACGGGTGTACGGCTTCAACTGGAAGCCAGGAAATGCATCACAAAGGGGTCCTTGGGCAGCTAATGCTTCAAATGCTGTCTTCTGCTTTTTTCACATCTGGCAGAGCACGGTACACACGGAAACAGCACGTATCTCCTCTTAATTTATCATGCAGTTCTACCTTATTTGCTAGTCTGGCTTTTAAACCTGCAGCGGGTTAATAATTGCAAACGTAAAAGGAGAGAAGCCGCTATAGAAAACATACTGATAGCAATGAGAAATGACAGCTGACAACTTGTCTACCGGGGGGGAGAAAACAAAAATCTATAAAATACACAACCTTAAAATGCATTAGCCTACTGGGACCCACTCGTGTGATTTGTAAATGACAGGCAGCCAAACAGTCCATACAGCCCCCTGTATAATAGAGCCGCGTGTGGTAACTGATGTGCGAAATGATGATCTTGCAGCATTATGAAAGAGGACCAACTGCTGCTGCCTTAGGAACACCAGGTTTCTACATGCTCCATTCAGTGGGTTTATGGTAAACTGAGGTTTTACCCAATCCTCCTAAACCTTAAAAGGGAGCAAATGACCATATAAGTGGATCTTTTAAAGTCATCAATTTGTTAATGAAGAACCTATAAAAGAGACATGCACATAATTGGTACCTTGCGAAGGCTAGTTGGACACGCTTATTGACAATAATTCATGACATTCTTTTCAAAGATTGCAAAAGGAGACAGGTTTAAGATTAAACATAGCTGGAACTTCCCAGCCTGACACTCAGTGTCTGTTTTATCTTTATGGCTGTGTCCTTGTTCTTAATGACGCAGAAAAAGGGCCGGTAAGTGTTCTCTGGCCCCTTTGTAAAGATGGGGTGGCATGTGTCTCTGTTTACATTTCAGTGGCAATCTACACAGCAGACGTGAAGCTCTGTTAGAGGTTCTTCAGCAACGCAGTGCTTTTCAAACTTCAGTGTTTGTGAAGTTTATCAGTGCTTGCTTCTGTTTTCAAGGTAAACCTGAGTACAGTGCACACCGATGCAGAAGCTTATCTCTTCCCTCACGCCGAGAAAACATTGCTAACAGATTCTTAGCAAAGGAAGACAGGCACAATTTAGCGAGCGTGAGGTCCCACTTTATTGCTATTGCTGTCAAGATCTATTATTTGATTCTTGGCTCGCTACTGTCACATAATATAGAGCTGTTGAAATACCCTGACCTTTCTATATACCCTGTGACTAAAACATACAATGAATACTTCTGTGAATAAGATCATGACCGTATGGCAAAGAGAGACATAGGAGCTTAGGGAGGGGAAAAAATATTGAAATCATTATTTTCCAATACTATTTTCCTTTTGGCTCTTCTTGATTCAGACACAAGATTTTTGTGTTTGTTTATTTCGAATAAATTCTATTGCTTATGGGAGGGTAATTTTAGAAGTTTTAATCTGTACCACCATAACCGCCTCTCCTACTTGAAGGTTTTGATGCACCATGGTTCGAACTCTTGCTCTGATTGTTTTGCCCACTAATGTTGCTAGATTCAAAGGGATTTAGCTACACACTGGCTCTAAGTTTCATCCAGTGGCATGTTTGCCGAGGTAATGGATTTGAAGCTGTCTAAGATTATGGAACCATTCCAGACAGGGAGAGGCCAGCCTCTGTGACCTCGGCTTGATTAGTACCGTGCTGTACACATGTACATTGTGAAGATGACCAGGCCTTAGTGCTGTGGCTTTTTAGGGTGTTTGCATGTTATTTTCTGGGCTTGTTATTAAGAAAAATCATGTGCATCAAGTTCACAGTTTGTGGGTTGCACCTAGGCACCTGTGAATGCAGCGTGCGTTAGCTTCAGGTAGTAGTCTCCGTGGGTAGTTTGTGCAGGCCTTATGGGCGTTATTGGCATAGCTCATGTTTAGAAGAACAACAGGCCAGGACTTCAAATTCTCTATGCCATTTTGCTTTGAAAAGAAGCATAGGTGTAAATACTGCCCAAATAGCCCCTCTTGAAGAGCTATTTGTTTTGCAAATAACAAAGGGACAGGAAAAGGGCTCTTCTTTAAAAATGGTGTGTGGGTGCCCATAATTTAAACCTACGATATCGACAGGAAGTATTATTTTCACAAACAATACATAGAGGCTTAGTCATTTTCCATTTCTGGATGATGAGCGTGTCATACATCTGTATCATGTTTTTCTCGAGTGAATAGCATATACACTTAAAGTGAAGCAGGCTTTACTGTGGAGTTGCCAAGGTAACTGACCAGCAAGGATGCAGTTCGGCAGATTGCAGAACGGCAATTGAGTACACGTGAATAAAAACAACGTGCATGTCATCTTAAAGCCCGAGAGGGCGACGATGGATTGTGGATTAACTCTGTACATTGAAGAAATGTTTTTGTTTGTTTGTTTGTTTTGTCCTGTGAGAATCTGAGGTGTTCTGTATCAGTCACGGTGGGGTGATATGAAATAATAGGTACCCTTTAATGGGTTCATGTTAGCCTTTATGAGGGCTATATAGAAAATAGAATTATTTCACAATGTTATTTGGCGTGAGAAACATTTCTTTTTGCTTTGTAAGCTGACATCTATCACTTTGCCGTAGCAAACACTAAAAGAGGCTATTATTTTATGATAGAAATGGAAGATAGTAATCTATAGAATACTATACCTTAAATTAAGTGTCATATATATTTAGTTCCCTCACATGAGACCCATGTCTGTCTCTGCACCGTCTTTGTGCTAGAACGTATTCATTCATTCCACAGGCGTAAATAAACCTATTTAAATATGCTCAACACTCCTCAAGGTATTAAAAAAATGACAAGGAAAATAAAGCTCAGTATTGCACCGCACAATGATTTTTTTTTCCGTCTCTAGGAAGATTAATAAATCAGAGAAGCTCAGAAGAGTTTCACTTACATTATTCTAAGTATTCCTGTACTTTGGATATGAAGCTGAAAGCTGAAATTTTAACACCTTTAATATAGAGAAAAATAACTTCTCAGCAGGAGTTTGAAACTCTCCGAAATTTGATTCTTTTCTTCTCAGCTGTTTTCCTCTGACATGAGCCCGAGGACTGTGCATCATTGGCTTGCTTCATTCCTGTAAAGGGTCTCCACATTACCCCAGGATAGCATCGTGCACGTTTTCATTGCTGAATGCCGGCATGCCTGAATGCCCGAGTGCCTGTCTCAGGATTGTAAACACCTATTAGGAAAAACATTAATTCTATTAATTTTTTCCAGATCTTTCCAAAGTCAGCCCGTCCTTCAGATTATTGTCAGAACAACTAAAACTCTGTGGTAATACCTAGTTCAGAAGATGTTGGTCTCTCAAACTGGATGGTAACCTTGTAGGAGCTAGAGATCTGACCTCATTAAAGGGTCGTCATATTTCTGAAACTATCTGATATTTTGGACACATTGTGATATTGAACGAGGGCAAAAAAATCAGATTATCATCCTTTTCATCCTGACAATTTTTCTCCAATTCAATGATTATTATTTGGCATGGGATCATCATTCCCCAACATGAGCAAATCGTCCTGGAATAGATGCTGGCAATAAGAAACGCCAAGGGAAGACTTGACATATTTTCAGTGCCGAATGCATCAGTCTCTCTCTGCAAACCTTGCTAAACTATCTTGCAGCATCTATCTATCTATCTATATCTATCTATCTATCTATCTATCTATCTATCTATCTATCTATCTATCTGATTGTATGGCATTTTTGTTGTGGTTATTTTGTTTGTTTTGAGACTGGATCTTGCTGTTTAATCTAGGCTTGTCTATATCTCAAAGCTATCTTCCTACCAGTCTCCTGAGTGATAGAATTAGGCTAGCTATTCCACAGACTTTGAAATTGTTATTTTTTTTAGTAATCACACTATGAATACATAAAACTGCAAGACAAATGTATTAGTCCATTTTCTTTGGTGGTGGGGGGGGCAGCTATCCACAGAACATAGGACAAGTTTTCTCACAGGGACAAACATTTTGTGGGAGTTTTTTTGGTTTGCTTTGCTTTTTTATTTTTAATACTAAAAACTTTACTATAAGTGAGTTGGCTACCTGGGGCTTTTAGCAAGTTTGGGAGCTTGGTGTGAGTAATCTTCGGGTTCCCAAGGTTAATTACCACATTCACAAATCCATCCGTGACTAAAGGAAAGAAGTGGGTTGATATGGTTTATCAGTCTAAAATTACATCTACTGGCCAATCGTGAAGCTAGAATCCCAGAAGATATTGCAGAGGTGGCAAAGGGTTATGACAGTAATGTGTTGGGGGAAATGATGATATCAGAGGAAAAAACAAGAGGTAGAAACTAATCAAACCAATTTGGCCATTTCCGTGCACTTACGTCTTATGCCCGAAGTCACAGGGAATCATGAAATTGGTCCCATTTTGCCTAAAGAAAAGACTGGCACGGAACTATGTTGCATAGAGAACTGTATTGCGTGGTTGTTGCTGCTCATTTAGGAGGTAGCAGAGTGGGGTAGATTACACTAATTTAATTGCTGGATGCCAAAATTGAGAGACATGAAATAAAGTTATAGTTTCTAGGAAAGATTTTGCTAATGTATAGAGAAAGTAGCATATCTTCCTAAGTATAAATGCGTTACTGCATATTTCCAGATGCAGGTTATATAGTCTGATTCACCTCTATTTGGAAAGCTGGAGTACTTATTATTTTAAAAGTGCTCTATGTATTTGCTTTTAAAAAAGGGAAAGGGGAAAAGCTGCAATAATTTTTAAATCTGTCAGTTCTTATTCCAGGTATATTGTTGGTGATATTTTTGAACAAAAACAAATCATCAAAGTGATATTTACGTCTTTATGCTTAATGGCAATTAAAAATACTAAATGTAATATATGTCATTTATTTGTGTACTATCTTGTACTATCTTGTCTAAATACAAGTCGGAAGAGTTTTCTCATGCTTTGTCCTAAAACTGTGTCCCTTTCCAACAAATACGCACGCACTAACGGTTCTCTGGTGTGTTAATGCAGTTTTCCCCGTAATTTCTGCATGGTGAGCTTCATCTCTGTAGTCTGCGTTCAGTTGTTGAGGGCAGTTCGCATTCTCATCTGTCTTTTCTCCTCCCCCTTTGCTTCTAGTGTACACTCTTTTCTCCAAGGTGCACTCTGACCGGAACGTATACCCATCAGCAGGTGTCCTCTTTGTCCATGTGTTGGAGAGAGAGTATTTTAAGGGTGAATTTCCACCTTATCCAAAGCCTGGTACGTTCTCTGCTGGAGGGGAGAAGGACTCAGTATCTCTTTTTGTGTGTGTGATGTGCAGACCTGGATGATAGGAAATCAAATATGATTAACACTGTTTAAAATGATCTGGATACATGAAAAAAAAATTTTGTTGTGGGAGCTTTCTCATTTTAAGAGTAGAAATTTATTTATAAAAGAAAGTTGGGTTTTTTTTTTTTTTTTTTACATTTTCGAGTGCATGTTTTTCGAGTTTTAGTGTTTGACTGTTAACATTAAAGCCTGGCAAATGACCTAGCCTAGTCATAGAAAAATAATTATAGCTTTACCCAATTATGATTTTCTATACTATTTCTTACATAGCATATTGATTTTTTTTTTTTTTTTAGAAATAGATTCATATGAATTCTACTTAGTAAAATAAGTAAAAATGTAGAACATTTATTTGTTCTACAAATTAAAAAATGATTTCAGTTATTGATGTCTGTGTATGTACATGGATGTGGGTGCACATGCGCCATAGGGCATTTGTGTAGGTCAGAGGACAACTTCAGGAGTCTCTCCTTTCACTTTATATGTCCTGAGGATCATGTCTTCAGACTTGGCAGGAAGTGCATTTAACTCACTTAGCCAAACTGCCAAATCAACTCTACATTTTTTTTAATTCAAATTTCATGCTTATTGAAATAAAGTCATTCCCTAGAAATCTTAATTACCAAACACTGTAGAAGGAGACCAGGGTTGGAAAGCTGAACAGTGAGTACATTCAGCCATGTTTCATGGCCTTGGCGCTGAAGATTTGAGGAAGACATGCTTTCCCAATGCTAGCAACTGTTGTAATCAGAAGCTGCTGAGGAGACAAGTTCACACAATCAGGGAAGCCTACCTGGAGGAGGAAGCAGCACTTCCAGATTTTTGAAATAAGGTTTGGTGCTCTAGTTTAGTGGTAGAGAAGATGCAAGCACATGCAAGTTTATACCTAGCACTGAAAAACAAAACAAACTAATCAAACACACAAAAAACTGACACACACAGAATACACACAAACACAACACACACAGGCATACATACAAACACATACAACACATACAGGCATAGACAGACACACAAACACAGGCATATACAGAGACACACACAACACACACAGGCATACATACAGACACACACAACATACACAGGCATACAAACAGACACACACAACACACACAGGCATACATACAGACACACACAACACACAGGCATACATACAGACACACACAACACACACAGGCATACCACATACACACACACACCATACAGACACACACATATACCCCCCCCACAGATATACATACATCATGAACACACATATACCACACACACCAAATACATACACCACATACATACACACACCATGCACACACACATTCCACTCACCCACATACCCCAAATACACACCACATACACACATATATACATACACACATAGACACATACACACACACATACACCACCACACCACACATGCACACACCATCTACCCACACACATACACACACAGCACATACCACACACACAGATATACATACATACACAGACACATACATACACACATACCACACACACACACACACACACCACATAGACACACACAGAGATATACATACACACCAAGATATACAGAGACACACAGATACGCATACACATACAGACACATACATAGACACACACATACACCAAATACACACACACAAATATATGCATAGATACATACACAGAGACAGACAGATATACATATACACATTGACACATACACAGACACACACATACCAAATACACCACACACACACACACACACACACACACACACACACACACCACACATCCAAACAAATCAGGGAGCTGGAAAAAGATATGATCTCAGAGAGTTACACATGTGGTTAAAAGTCAGGGTGCATTCCAGTTGGTGAATGATAAGGGTTATCTGAGCTGGGAGGTAAATCCCGAGAGCTGGGTTAGCAGTGATGATAGAGTTAGCTTGTATTCTAAAGCCACTGTGATGCTCTAAGAAGCCAGTGTTTTCTAGTATCTACCAGCAAATCCAGAAGGCATTAGAAGTTCAAAACCATGACAGTAGCAATAGGTGGTAATTTAAATTAAAGCAATACTTCTTTTTTAAAAAAGTTACACTTAAAAGATAAAAGTGTGTCACTGTTAATCTGGGTTCTGGAAACCAAAGGCAATTCCTCTGCACGAGCAGGAAGTTCTCTTAACTGCTGAGTCATGCCTCCAGTCCCTCTGTGAGCTCTTTTAAAACAAGGAATTGAAATGATCTTCCTTAACCCGATAGGCTTTCCCCAAAAGAATAGCAAACATCATTTTCAGTGGGGAACATTAGAGAAATGTCACTTAAATTCAGGAATAAAACAAGAATGCCATTCTCTATGGTTTATTATAGGATATATTGAAAGTCATAACTGATGAAGGGAACTACGTGGAACCAAATCCCTGATGAGCTGAAAGAAAGAAATTGAAAACTCAGTAGTAGAAAGCCTATGGACTATTAAAATATTATAAAGGCTAGCAATCAGCTGTAGGATAAATATAAATGTGGCTACATTTCTGTACGTGAATAAAAAGTACTGAGAAAATAGATGTTTCACAGGAGCATGTATTTTCAATAGAGACAAAAATTACTAGGTACCAGGAATAAATATAACAAAAAGTATGTAAATTTGCATTAATAGATGGTAATTTCAATAATAAGAAGAAGATAGTATCATAACGCTATAATTTCCCCTAATCTACGGATTCTGTGCAGTGCCAACATAGTTTCCAATAGATTTTTTAAATAGAATGTGACTGTTTCTAACATGTATGGGGAGGGTTGTATAGTAGAAATAGCTAAGCCTTAATGAAGAAGAACAAAGGAGAATTCTTTTCTCACATGAGCATCCAGATCTCCGTAAACCCATGGTCACTATCAGAGCTTCAGCGATGCAGGAATGGACCAATGGGCTGAAGGAATGAGTAGCAAGGCCAGAAGCAAAGACCACACAAGGAGCAGTGATAGATAATTGAGGAGTTGGTGCCACAGGTCATTGGGAAAGGAATGTCTGTTTCTTGACTGGTGCTCAGAAAAATTGTTAGCTATTTAAACGTGATCCTTTCTATGTCCTTCATACCAAACTCCAAGCACACATCTAGGTAGGTTAGGGATGAAATGTGAAAAACAAAATTATTGTATTAAAATATGGAAGACTCTCTTGTTGACTTGGGGGCTAGAATAGATTTCTTAAGTATCACCGGAATATTTTTATTTGAGAGGAAAATATCTAATTTTCACCATAATATTTGCGAACTGTTCATCAAAAGAGATCCTCTAAAAACAGGCTGTAAGATTGGAGAAAATACTTTTGTTGCATATGCCTGATGATAGGGTATCTGAAATAGAAAAGAAACCGCAGTTCAATAAGAAAAAGATATTTTAGTGAAAAAGATACACAAAGACCATAATTCTAAGTAAAATGTCTGTTCTTCCAGTGATGAGGAACAGTCAGAATCAGACCATAATGAGACTGTTACCATCAGTGAAATCCATTGCAGGTCAATATGGGGTTAACATAATCACTGTGGGAATCAGTAACAAATTATGAGTCTCAAGTGTACCCAGTCACTAAGCAGACCCCCTTCTAGAGAGATATCCAAACTAGCAGCTTGCAAAACCTCACCTGAAGGCATGGAAGGTCACACTCTGTATACACTGTTTACAAAGCAGAACACTGGAAGTCCACAAAGCAACAGACTCAAAAGGCTGTCAGCAGGAACCAGGTCAATATATTGTATATCGTGTTTATGTGGTATATATATATATATATATATATATATATAATATATATATATATATATATATTTCGAGACAGGGTTTCTCTGTGTAGCCCTGGCTGTCCTGGAACTCACTCTGTAGACCAGGCTGGCCTTGAACTCAGAAATCTGCCTGCCTCTGCCTCCCAAGTGCTGGATTTAAAGGTGTGTGCCACCACCGCCCGGCTTATGTGGTTAATATTGAGAACAAAAATAAGCTGAGGTTTTCCCGGCACCATGGGTAAATGTTTTCTTTTTTTTTTTTTTTTTTTTTTTTTTTGGTGTTTTGAGACAGGGTTTCTCTGTGTAGCCCTGGCTGTCCTGGAACTCACTCTGTAGACCAGGCTGGCCTCGAACTCAGAAATCTGCCTGCCTCTGCCTCCCAAGTGCTGGGATTAAAGGCGTGCGCCACCACCGCCCGGCTGGGTAAATGTTTTCAACAAAACATTTGAGATTGGGAGACAGGAAGAAGAGCCAGGGCACTATGTGGATGGCAGGTAGATTACCCGTTTTATAATGTTTAGAGCAACCAAACTGAGCCATGTACTTTAAGTCTACATGTATATGTAATAAAAGCCCTCAAAGTCAATGAGATTTTAAACACCAAGTTCACAACTCTAACGACTGGAAGCAGCTGGAAGTTAAGACTGGCAGGCAGGCAAGTATGTGCAGTTGGGTTCAGTTATGATCAAGATGTTCTTGTAGGTCACCGCAGACGGGAAGTCTTAGCATCTGTATCAAATGCAATGCTAAAAACAAGTACTGACATACATTTAACACAACCTTTTATAGACTACAAATATATCTACATAGTGTAATAAGCATAGGGTTTTATATGTCTCAAGCTATGTTTAATTATATAAATTTATGAATTAATCCACTCTGTAACTATATTGATGAAATGTTTAGGTTTTAAACATCTGAAACTGATTAGGCATTATTTTAGAAACAGAAGGATCAAAAGAAAGCATCCTCTCTCCTGCTCTGAAGCCTTCACAGCTTTGCAGTAGGTAAAATTTGATTGAGGTGATTACAGTACTTTAAGGCATGCTACATTCCGATATACCTGTAAAAAATTAAGCATTAGATATTCATCCAGATAATAAAATTCTTCCTCTTAATATGAAATATCCTTCATTTCCCCCAGTGTGCTGTGATAAAAAAACAAAACAAAAATAAAATAAAACAGAGACAGACAGACACATTCAAAAGGCAACTTGCTAGAGTTTACAAAACTTACAGTAATGAAATTAGTGACGACTAGAGAAGATTAGCCAAAAATATTGTTATTAATTTAAAATACCTATTATCTTTTCTGAGTCAGAACCCCACCGTAACAACACATTGGAGTAGAGCAGTCAACATTTCTTCCACTGAAAATATGGTTATAATTATTTGGGGGAGTAAGGCAAATTAATTAATTAGCATAAACTAATTATGTATGTTAATAGGAGCAGGCTAAACTTTAATCATAAAAATTCCCAAGTACAACTTTTTAAAAATTTTTCCATTTACTTTCTTAGAAAATAACTTCTATTTATGTCTGGTAGCTAAATCTTAAGGTTATTCTTTAATATGAGCCTCACTGATGATGTGTCTAGAAGGAAGGAGTTTGCAAATCTCAAGAAATTTTGACAAGTTTGAGAGAGAGAAACTCCCTTAATGGGTTGGTGTGCTGTTCAGAATAAATATTGCCAAAGGTTTGAAATTATTCATCCCCCTCATTCTGAATCTTACTGTTGTAACTCTTAGTATTTCGGATGATTGTAAACCATTTCTCTAGATGGTCCTATTGCTATGTCAACGTCTTTGGTGCTTGTTCAGTGCACAGGAGTCTCATAGTAGATGAAGCCAGGTTTCTTCTACTCTTCTGTTTGATGTCACCTACAGCTGTGGTCACACCAGAAACCTAATGCTGAGACTCTTAAGCCTCTGACACAGTCATTTGGTTTTGTTGAGGTACTACAGATGGGTGGTCTGCACCATTTAATGCCTGTTCCAAAGTTAATCATGCCTTCCTTGAGTTCTGAGGCCATGGCCTTTGCTTGGTCTATGTCTGGTAGCTCGTTTTCAGTTGACTTGGATAAGCCCCTGACCCTGCAAATGTGTACTAACATTTGATTGTATGAAAATACCGATTGGTGGTTCCGAGCATGTGTCCTGAGTTTAATAGGTTATGATCCTTGCTGCTTTACTCATCCTGAGGTGTATTTATTTACATAATGAAGGGCCTGCTTACATCTTTTGACTGGTTGTTGTGCAGTTTAGCACTAAATGCAATATAGGTTTGCTTGGTTTAAAGTATACTTTTTTGTGATGATTCTTAAATTTACCAGTACAACCATAACATGTTTCAGGGTTTGTTGCTGTTGTTGTTGTCGCTGTTATTGTTTTTAATCTTAGTCCATCACCAATAAGTCACTTTGTCTATCTTCTGGTGACATGTCTACATTGCCCCCTGTGCCTAATAGCTTTCTACAAAAGAATTTTTCTTTATTTAACCTTTTGTTTTGGCATGTTGAATAGACCTGGTTCATTAATTATTTTCCTATTATATTACTAAAAGTCTTGGGTTCCTATTGCTCAAGAAAGGAAATTTTCTAGGTATATCAACAAGTAAGAAAAACAGAAAGGACAATAACTTATTTTGATTTTGTCTTTAATGAGTTGCATTTTACTAAACATTTCACACTCTAAACATGCCTTTCCTTTTCTAATAGATAACTGCCTACAATAGACGTACCTTTGAGACTGCAAGGCATAATCTGATAATTAATATAATGTCAGCAGAAGGTAAGTATGGAAAATACATCAGTGATCATTTCTTACTTATAAGAAGGGTTTCCTTGTGTTTATACACATACAGTAGCATCGTGAATGGTAAAGTATCATAAACTTAATGCAGTTGATGACGTAGTGAAATGTAGGAAAGATGTCAGTGCCATTGGAGCTTTCTATAAAAGTGGTATGCCGTGGTGAAAACCAGAATATTCTTCACCAGATACCCTGCTGACTTCTTTAAGCCTTGCTGCATCAGTGGGTGAAGTCATACTAAGAGTTCTCCCTAAGTCTGGTCTAAAGCCTGAGAGTTAAGTCTAAGAACACAGGGTGGTTATTAGATAGTTTTATATTTAACTTTACAGTAGTTGTAAGTAGTGGTTTAGCTTCATGTGACGATCAACTGTGATTGGAGACTTGAGGTACACAATTTGATAATTAGCTAAATTTGCTTATTTGCTCAGTAAATGTCAGAGTTCATCAACAATTTAGAGGAACATGCTCACTCTAAAGGATTTCTGGAGGATTTTAAAGGTCAGGGACACAGGAAATATTTTTAAAAATTATATTCTCAAATATTTTTACCCCATTTTGGCATATAATAGGAAATGTTAGCGAGGCTACCAACTTGAGGGTTGGGGAGGGACTAGAGGGGGGGAAGGGGGAAAATATTACCACCCCATATCCAAAACTTAGCACTTAAATTGGTTTTTGTTTTGTTTTATTGATTTGATTTCTTTTTTTAAGACAGAATTTCTCTGGCTGTTCTGGAACTCTTGTAGACCAGGCTGGCCTTGAATTCATAGAGATCTACTTGTTGAGGCTTAAATGTTAAAAAAAAGAACAAATTTTATCTACCATTAGAAAATCATGGGATAATAATTTTCTCTGTCCTTCTGCCAGTGAAGGCCTTGGCAGGAAGGAGATGGTTACGGATCTTTTCCCCTGAAAAAGAGGAAATAAGAGTATATTCTCATTGGAACTTGCTGCTTCTGTTTATTGGTAGAAAACAAGCAGGAAAACCAAAGCATTTTGCTAGAACCTAATATTTTGAAACTCATAACTTAGTAAATCTGGGTTAAATGTTGCCCTTCAACTGTATAAAAGAAAGCATTTGACAATGTGTACTAATTTGACATATATGTGTCTGTAAGAGACTGCTTCAAGTCTTGAACCTCCTTCCGTGGCTCTTTCCCTAGGTGTTTTAACAGTACCAACTGTAGACAACTATGCCACGTCAAAATGTAAAGTGCTCTTTATATCTGAGGCTGGTTCTATGGGCCTACCTCCACATGCTTTTTTAGGAACCCATCGCTTAGGGAGACTGGTTCTTGACTTAATTAGGATTGAATAGTTCTATCTTGTTTAAGATGTTCCTGTAGAGTTGAGAACTCTAAGTGAGCAGAGTCATTGGTCCTTTCCTCCCCATTTGTGAGTTCCTGGTTGGAGTCACGTATTTAAAATGTGGTGGCTTTGGGCTCTTGAACCTTATGGTTATAGGTTCAAGAGACCAAGTCTTTGTCAGCTATGACAGACTGGAGGAGATCCTGGTCTACAGTTGGACCTTCCTCTGTCTCTAGCAGAGACTGTAGAAAGTGAGTGTTCAGAACCTTTTCTAGGTGTTACTGACACACAGAGATCCATCTTCATGTAGTTCCTGATATAAGGGTACCACACAAAGGGAGGGCCACAAGCGTTAGGGATTGGTTACCTGCACAAAGGAGTTCAAAGCTGTGTTAGTGAGGGAGCAGGAGAAGAGTTATCTGGACTTTAAGCAGATCTGCTCTATACTTCTTTTCTACCTAGGATTAAATGACCCCAAACAGTATGAAAAACACAAAACTAAAAAGGTCATGTATCTGTCCTTGTCAGTCTAGACAAGATTCATATGCGTTTGAGAATGAACATCTTTGAACGTGGCCTTCACTCATGCTTTTTGTCCTGGAGAAGGTTTAGAAAAAGGAACAACAACGTTGTAAATCAGAGGACTCATGCTCGGCCCAGCTCTTTGGCCAGGCCAGCTCTCTCCTACTCTGAGTGACCTAATGGGAAATTAGTCATCTAGCCTCACATAGCATAGTGCTCAAGGAGAGTACATACAGTGATCCCTAAATTGGGTTTAGCACCTCAGAGGCCTGCCACCAATCCGTTGGCCTACTGTTCTCTTGGCCTCTTTGAGTTCCAAATATAGTAAGCATGGGATTTCCCCAGAGTTAGAAAGCTCCTGTGACTCATTCTGGAGAGACCTGGCAATAGTTCTTGGCCCAGTAGATAGCAGGCAAGCCGCATAGCCTAGAGCCCCAGAGGGATACGGTTGCAACCACAGGCCTTGTAGTAGATTGCAGAAAGGGAATCACTAAGTGTGGCTGACTGGAGAACCACAGAGTGGTTATATTCAGTGACAGCAGTGAATATAAGATGGGTTGGGTGGGGTGGAGGCTTTCTGTGTTCTTATGGAAACGATTATAAAAGCATTTAGGGAAAAAAAATAATTACATACATGTCACATATCCAAAACTATATTTTCTATGATTTATAAATATTATTTCATTTGCCACTGAGAAAACTCTTGTTCTTCATGATTCATTTGTGTGACTGTTTCTAGGCGTGGGAAAGGTGTCACATCATTAAGGTACTATAGTATGTAAAATGGAAATGCATTTGTATAAACTGTAAATTTTTCTGCAAGAATGAGAATGAAGAGACCGTATTTTAGAAGCCTACAGATGGGTTGTGCATCACATAAGTTTACAAAATCCTGAGCCAAATCAGTGCCTGCTAGAGATGAGGAAAGGGGTTCCATGAGTAGAGTCTTTCAGAGCTATGTCTTCAGCAGTGGTCACCACCTGCTACTGGGCTCTGGAGAAAACCCTGCAGCCAGAGCTGGCTCCCTCACTGAATCTCTGGTATCCAGTGCCCATTAATATCAGAGAAGAGAGGTCATCAAGATGTCAGGTGCTTATGTATTTTTATCTTGCACTTATTAAGAGTAGATTAATTTACAAATTCATGAGTTTTGTTGAAATAAGTTAGAGGATGGACATAGTATAATTAGTATTAGAGACATGAAGTCTGTTTAGAACTCAGAAGTATCCATATAACCAACCTTTTCATGTTAAAATAACATTTTAATATTTTACAGGTTTTGATAAGCATGTTATAGACATGATTTCCTAGAGAAAAATTAGATGAAATAAATTCAAATTACTGTGTGTTTCTGACTGTCTCTAAAGATAATTTTCCACTGAAAGTATAAGGAGAAATACAAGACCCTGGTGACTTTCCTGCTGTTATAATCTACATGAATCTCTTCATTTGTTCTGTTTCATAGATAGACACTAAATTAACTCATTATTGCAGAAGTAGTATTGTATAAGAAGAAAACATTTTAATTTTAGAAGAACAATCATAAAAAATTGTTAGTAGCTCAAGATTAACACCCAAGAAACTGAATTTTATATTAGGTTTATTTAAAATATACATTTAAAAAATTTTTAAGGAAAATTTTAGTGAATTTTTTTTTTTGGAAGAAAATCCACCAGGAGTTGACTCCTAGATCCCTTTGGCTACTCAAATCTGAAAACTCACAAATCCCCTAGATGAAACGGCATTGTTTTTACATATGGCCTGCATACATCCTCCCCTGTGGACTATCTCAAGCTTATGTATTATACCTGTGCTAGGTGACATGTTCTTTAGGGGATGATGATGTATCTATTGAGTATATGAATGTATGTGTGTTATATATATATATATATATATATATATATATATATATATATATATATATGGAGAGAGAGAGAGAGAGAGAGAGAGAGAGAGAGAGAGAGAGAGAGAGAGAGAGATATCACACTGTGTACTTCCATCTATCCTGGAATTCATTATGTAGTCCAGGCTGGTGTCCAATTCACAGAGATCTTCTTGCCTCTGTTTCCTAAGTACTAGGCTTAGAGGTGTTCACCACTGCATCCCACTCACACATAATTTTTTAAGGATGATTTAGGGTCACAGTTTGTTTAATCCAAGCACCTGGACCCATGTGGCTGGAGATCTGGTTGTTCTGTACTGCTGTGTCCTGCTGGGATTGTGAAAGCACTCAACAGATCTCAAAGAGACTGCTTCATTAAAGATATGCTTATCTCTTTCCAACAACACTAGAATTCCCATTGCCATATCAAGCAGAATTCTTCATCAAGAATATGAATGTGGAAGAAATGTTGGCCAGTGAGGTTCTTGGAGACTTTCTTGGAGCTGTAAAAAATGTGTGGCAGCCGGAACGCCTCAACGCCATAAACATCACGTCTGCCCTAGACAGGGGCGGCAGGGTGCCGCTTCCTATTAACGACATGAAGGAGGGGTAAGACAACCTTTATCTCGTTGCCTTAAATGTGGATTTTTTTAAGTATGGTGACTTTATCAAACTTATTATAGATGGAAGATAGCCTATTGCATTTTTCTTTTTAATAAGAAATAGATATTATGGAGATATGAACTTATAAGCAATTTTCCATATTGACAAAGAGATAGCATCAACGGTTCCTTCAATCACAGTACCAGGGTCCTGTGAATCTAATTGTAGATCAGAACCGACACCATAAATTACAGCACTAAGCCTTTTGTACCCTTGGAGACAAGCTGATTATTTAGGGCCATGCATTTCAAAGGAAATTGATGCCCAGTTATCAGCTGGAGGACTCACTGCCTGCCAGCGCTTTATTCTAGGAAACTATTTCTTCGCCTTTCACATTCTTTCCACCATGTGTCCGTGGCTGATGGCCGAAGTGCATTTGAAACCCATGCCTGTGACACGGGAGCCAAAAGCTTGGCCTTGTCACTCACAAGCTGGGTGACATTGCACAAAGGTGGAACCCTCTCTGCCTCAACTTCCTTTTCTAAACCACTGGAGCTGACATTCTCTCTCAGGCTCCCGAAAGTGTTTAAAGGAGACAGTGCATTTGAAATAGATACGTCCACTCTCAAGCCCCATCAGAGTGTGACCTGTGTAAGCACAAACACTCCTGTTGGGTGAATTGAAAGCACTGGTGTCAGTATCGCACCAAACTTCCATCTCTAATTTCTTATCTGTAGGTTGATGGAGAATTGCTTCTCACTCAATCCTGTGAGAGTGCAGTCTGTGGAATAAATCACCGTTTGCTCACCATACCACCCCCTCCTATTTCTCACTTCTCCCATAATCCTGTTAACACTTCTTTACAGGTAATATCTAGAATTAGTCAGGATAACTGGATTCATAAGAATCAGATTTTAAGGCAGCTTAATGGAGAGCTTGTCTGGAAATAACAGAAAAGATCCCGAATACATAGAAATGAAAGTCTGAGAGAGTAGGCAGGGGAGGGGTGGGGGAAGGCAGTGGCCTGTGACGTTCAACTTAACATTTCAGAATTAAGTTTTATCTTGAATGGTATAGCAATGGATTTTGAAGTCAGCCAAGCACACGTAGGAAGAGCTTTGAGGAAAGCGGTGGGCTTATCTCTTGTCTAAGTGCTGGTCGGCCCTCTATATGAAACCTAAATCTAGAGCTGAAATTTTCACTGTGGAGTTACAATGTGGAGCTCTTTCTCCCTGAGTAAATTAAAAGGCATGACTGTGGAACAGGGTAAGCGGGAGGGTCCCCTGAAAACACTCTCCCAGTATACACCCCCTTTTCAACAGTTCCCTTAATACGTTCCAAGATGACTGTTAAAACAGCAGTCAGAGAGCATTTGGGAGCAGCAGTGTCTTTTTCTGGGCTCCCCCCTTCTCCAGTCAGTAGAGCATGCCCTCACGTTAAGATGTGAGCTCAACTAAATTCTATTAAGCAACTCCCTAACCCCAAAACCAACCCTAAGCAGAACTTTCCAACTATGCCCAGCCTGAGAATTACTGGTAAAGTATCATTTAAAAAGTACATGATAGCTAGTTTTCTGGCCTTGGATACCCTCTAGAGATTTTGAGTCTTTGAGCTGGGCCTGAGCGTGTGACTCTAAATTAAGAACAGAATATTGGCCCTCCAAGTCCTTGTTGAGAGTTCAGTCATTAGCTAGCTGTCTGCAGCACCTGCTTGAGGGCAGTCTACCCTGTCAGCTATTTGAGAGAGCCCTCCCCCTAAGCATTTATTTAGACCCTTGTCTCAGATCCCTGCCCAACTCGAGATGCTTTCCATGAGCTTTAATTTAATGTTAAGCCTTAACCTTTGCAAAGTATGCATAGGAGAAGTTTTTTTTTAAATAGTGTTTCTATAAATTGTATCTAATGCCAGCTCTGTTCCACCAGTATCTCCATGCAAGCCCCAGGGAAATAAGGTCCTACTTGAGTTATAATTACAGGAGGAAAGTGTGTCCCTAGGAATGGTTTTGTATCTTTTCTTTACTAGTTCTATGAAGTTGTGATAACCAAATCTCTTTACCCACGTTGCCTTATTACAAGTAAATCCCACATTTTTCTCAGTGCTATGGCTTTCTTTCTTTTTAATGATATATGGTGTATATATGTAATTCACTTAATACTCTTTTAAATGATGTATATTGTGCATGTGTAATACACTTAATACATTTTTCAATGATATATAGTGTGTATATTTAATTCACTTAGTATACTTTTTGTTTTCTCATTTAAACAAATCATGAGCTCTAAATATACCCAAAAATGAAATATAGAAAATATAAACAGAGAAAGACTGATTTAGCCAAAGAATTTCAGATATTGTTTTTCTGTAATCTTATTTAAAAAAATAATGTGTATGCTTCGGTAATAGTAATTAAGAAACTAATGAATGTGTTTTCCTAACACTTAACATAAATTGTGCTCCAAGATTTAAAGGAAAAATAAAGATCTTTATGAAAATATTATTATTTTTTTCTCATGGCAGCCATAATCTACTCATGACATACTATGTTTTCTGTGCTTGATATGTGTAGTGACAGAGCCAACAGGTGACTTAGAGTAGAAGACTCTTTTATGCCCATCTACAGCCCAAAGTGCCATTAATGCCACTCTGCAGCGTCCCAGCTCCTCCTTCGTGATGAGCATTTTCGCATCTCTACAGAACTTGCTGACAGCTTTCAAACTTCTTCTAAATCAAATAGAAAACAATTATAAAGATTTACTTCAAAGTGAGTAAGCTTCTGCAAAGGAAGGCTGAGCCCTCTGAAAAGATTAATTTTCACTTGCCAGACTTGTAACCCCAAGGCAACTGCGCATGGACTCGGTGCTGCTTTTGCTCCTGACAGAGAGCCAAGGGCTAAGGACCCATAGATGCATTTAGCCCAGGATAAAGCTGGTGGAAAGAAGAGCAGGGTCATATTTCATGCTAGTTTCATATTGTAACTGCCAACCACGGCTGAGCGATGTGGTGTAAATGGCAACTATGAAGGGAATGATGGGGTGTTGAGGATTAAAGACGATGCTCGCTTTTCATAGGAGATTGTCAAACCTATTTCCTCTGGTGACCAAAGCATGCCGATCTAGCCTCAATCAGTGGCAGAAAAGCTGTCCTCGTTTATTCTCTGGACATTTCATAAAATATCTAATGGTCTGCTTATATCAGAAGCCTCGGTGAGCAGCTGAGGAAGAGAATGTTTAAGTCGGTGCGGCCACATACTGTGATGATGGAAAGTCACGAGGCTGGACCAAGGTGCTCAGCTCTGAGATTGTCCTCATCTTTTCCCTTCTCCATGCATGTGTGCATGCATGCGGACGTGGAGACCCAGGATTTCATGTGTCTTGCTTCCCTAACATCGTGATAGTAGTTATGCTAGAAGCTGCCAACAGCTGAACCATGGTCTCTGGAAGTTTTTGTGGGTGTTGTCCTGAAACAAAGGGATCGCTGTAGAAAATGGTTGACGGGAAAGTTTCTGTGTTAGGCTTATCCCATGTAGTGTGGAGTGAAGTGAGGCAGACTTAGTAGAGAGAGCTGTGCAGACTTCAGGTGGCTCAGGAGAACCAGATGTGAATCCTGGGCCTTCTGAAATCCATACAGCATGGCTGCTCCCTCCCTCGGTCCTCCTTTACCCTGGACAGTTCTCACAGGATTCACAGCTAGCCTGTTGTCAGGGTCTAAGACCTAACCACACTTCTCCTTCTGGTAGTAAGAAAGTTATAGATTTTTACTGTTGATGTGTTTGTCTTTTTTTATGTTTAATTGATATGAGGAAATTCACTGCAAACTCAAAGCTCTGAGTTAAATGGAATTATTAATCCCATTGTTTTTTTTTTTTTTTTAATTTCTGGGCTTTTCTTAGTTATTTGGTTGTATATCATATAAATGGTCTATAAATCTTTAATTTTACATCTTATTTTTAAATTAATTACAGTTGTTTACAGAGGGAAGAAGTGGGGTATGGGATAAGACAGGAGATGCTACTGCATCTCCCAGGATTTCATATTCCTCGGTGACATGTAGCATACAAGGATATATGCTCAAGTTGCTTTGCATGTCTTCTGGGCATAAGATCAAGAGTCAAATGCATCCCATGAGTAGGATCACTGGAAAGAACATATATTCATTGTAATCACTGTCTTGCTGTGAAGAACAGTGTTGAATACAGTTGTTTTCCTGTTTGCCGATTCCTTACATTAAATGTTTGGATGCCTCAACAAACATATCCTACCTCAAAGAAAAAAATTGTACACTAAGAGTTGTCTCCAGTGTCCAGGAGCTCCTGGCTTGTTGCAGCACTATTCGTTATGGGCCTATAGAGCAGTGGTTTTCAACCTATAGGTCATGACCCCTTCGGAGGTCACACATCAGCTCTCCTACATCTCAAATATTTACATTACAGTTCATAATGGTAGCAAAATTACAGTTATGGAGGAGCAATGGAATAATCTTATGGTTGGGGGTGACCACCATGAGGAACTGTATTAAATGGTCACAGCATTCGGAAGAGTGAGAACCACTGATCCAGAGCTTTGCCGTTGATAATATGTGCCTATCTCAACTTTTTAGGCACATTTACAAACATGTAGTTTGGTTCGAGATAACAACTATCTTCATTTTCCTTGATAAGAGTTCTGTTTTAATTGCAGATTCACAAGATATCTAAAAACAAAACATCATGAGAGATGTAGACTTTTCATATATAGCATTGAATTGATATTATTAGCTATGCTCTCATACAAAATTATATATTAGGAAGAGCCAATGTATCCAGAGTTGCTTACGCTACAAAAGAAGCAACGAATACACATGTTGACCTTTGAGGCAGGGCCACTGTCGTCTTCTGCTCTTCAGCATGGTATTTGTGGTCTGTGCTTGTAACTAGTAAATGCTGTTCATGGGTCCATCTGCTTACTTACTCATTCAGCAAGTAAGCTTCCAGGGGACAATGGCAGAGACTAGGTTTAAGAACAATTACAAGACTCTATTGCCTTGTACCGTACATGGGATTGGGTGCTGGTGACTCAAACTCAAGCGGTGGCCGTGAGATGGGACCGAGTGACACTTGTGTTTGCAAGTTATTTCAGGGCAACTGTCAGCAACTGTTGATGGACTGAGCTGTGAAGGAGGAGGAGAGGGAAATATATTGGCGCCAGAGTTCAAGGCTTGAGCATCTGGGGTTGCCAATCACTAGGAGAAGGAGGTGGAAGGCACAACAGGTGGGGGTGGGGTGGGGTGAAGATGAGCTCAGCTCAGAACATATCAAGCTTGAGGAGTTTATGGCTTGTCCTCGTAGGGATGAAAGTAACTTGGCACGGTGGTAACGGCCATAAAAGTGTTTCCACTTCTAGGCAGCTCTTTTTAGACAGCAACAGTAAGGAATATGCACAGAGATAGGCTTTACGATCTTATTTATAACATCAAAAAAATTAGAAGCAACTGCATGTCCAACTCTGAAATAATTGCTGAATAAATCATGTGCACTTAAAAAATTATATTGCCATAAAACCATAATTACAAAGAGTACAATGTGGAAAATGCTTATGACGCATTAAGTGGAGAAGCAGGATACAAAATTAAATTTTAGAGATGATTGCAATTACGTTAAAACATATGCATTTGAAAAATATTCTGCAAGGTACATTGGAAAATGAAAATGGTTATCTTGGTAATATAAATGAATTCTGTTTTTATATTCCAAGTTTCCTATATTGCTTTTATAATTTAAGAGAAAAACACATTTCAAAGTACCGAAACTTCTTATGCTTATTTATATTAACTTTAGCTGAATTAATTTAAAAACTTACTAATTATAAATGCAAATCACTGTCATGTTTGAGCAAGAGGGCTCTTAGCAGTTGTAAGAAACACATTAATTTGCCTCTGTTTATGAAAATATTTTTCAGTTTTCAAGAAAAAATTGTATGGCGTTGGGCAGGCAGTTAGCAAGGAGATGGAAATTTTGTGACACTGAAAAGCGGTGACTTTTAAAAACAGAATATATATGGAGCACTTACCTTACCCAGAGACTTCCTACATCTTCTTCTGTTCTGAACTTTTTACTTTGATCTTTACCTTCCTGCATTATTTACTCTTTATTTTCCCTAAGGTATATAGTTGTTGCTGTTTGAATTGCCCCTGACATGAAACTTCAGACCTAATGTAAAAAATCAAAGAGTGAGTGAGGGCAGAGAGTTGTGGAACAGTTGTCATCTCAAATGTGGCCAGGATGTCATGCTTATATTGACACAGTTTTGAATTTTTACATTACAGTTTTTGTTTATTTTACTTTAAAATGCAGCAGCAGCACTGAGCAGTGGTGGCTTCCATCTTTGATCTCGACATTTGGGTGGTTGAGGCTTGAGGATTGCTGTGAGTTTGGGCCACACAGTGAGTGTATAGCCAGTCCAGATGATAAGAATGTGTTCCTGCCTCAAAAAACTAAAAGTAGCATCTTTATTAAGGTAGAATTCAATAAGAACCATTTCACCCCTTCAGAACGAATGATCATTTTATCATCTTAGCTCTGCATCCCACCCTGTACCCATCAGTAGCCACTTACTACCAAGGACCTAACTTCTTGGCAAACTCTAGCTTACTTGGCTGCTTCTTCACCTTTATCTCTCTTCCGGAGTCCCACATAAACGGAATGGTACAGTATAATTCGTTCTCGAGACTTCTGTGAACATCAGCTCTACACTTTGCATAGAGGTCTATTTTCACGTCTCCTAGGCATAGCCATGGGAATAGAGATTCCCAGTCATCTGCTGACCCTGGATGTAACCTCCTGAGGAACTGTTAAGCTGCCTTCCCAAAGCCTTGAGCCGGTTCACATTCCAGCAGTAGATGAGGAGGGAACTGCTTCTTCTGCATTCTCCTCAGCGCCAGCTTTCTGCTTCCTTTCTGATTCCAGTCATCGTAGCAGGAATTAAGTGGCACCTCCTTGTGGATTTGACCTCTCTCTCACCAGGGACCAAGGGTGCTGAGGGTCTTTCCGTACACTTCTTGCTTGCAATGCAACAGAAACATTCTTTTGCAGCCTTTCTTTGGAGATAGATCGGTGCAGATCCTTGACCATTCTTTAAACCGGGCTGTTTGTCTTTTTACAATGTGAGAGTCCTTTACGTATTCTAGATGCAAGTCACTTAACAGATACGTGATTTGTAAATAACCCCTTTGTAACTTATCTTTGCTTTCTTGCTGTTGCTCTTTGAAGCATGAAATGTTTTAATTTTGATAAAGCTCAGCTTATCTAGTTGGGTTTTTTTTTTTTTTTTTCCTGTTTCTGCTGGAGCTTTTGATGTCAAAGCTAAAAAAACCATTGGCTAACCCAAGGCCACAAGGATTTATGCCTATTTTCCTTCTTAGAGTTAACAGTTTGAACTCTTTCTTGCCTTTAAGTCCCAGTATTCATTTTTAAGTAAACTGATTCTAGAGGAATTTTAATTCCCTGACAGCATTAAAGAGAAAGATGCTGTGTATGCCACTGTTCCCACACATTTACAGCTCCCCCGGTTACCATTATCTGTTGCCAGAATGGACAGGACCGGACACCATCAGTCACAGTCCATAGTTTACATGAGGGTTATAGGTTTGGACAAATACACATGGCATATGTGGATTATAGTGTATCAGACAGAGTAGTTTCGCTGCCCTGAAAAGCATCTGCATTCCGTCCTTTCATCTTCCCTTTGCCTCTGCTCCTAGCAGCCAGCAGCCATTTCTTTACCCTCTCCAGAGTGTGCTTTCTCTGGCATGTCCCACGACTCATGCAGTTGGTATAATATTGCATGTACCCTTTCCGTATTCTTTCATTTAGTAACGTGCATATCAGTTTCTTTTGCTGGATAGCCTCTTTCTTTTGATGCGTGTGATGAATAATATTTCATTTTCTGGATGTATCACGGTTATCACCCACTGAAAGACATACAGATTGTGCTTAGCCATTGTAGAGAGTCTGTATTCTTTCTTCACATATGTGCAAGTTTTATGTGGAGCTGGGCCATAGGGTAAAATATACTTAATGCTGTAAGAAAATCTCAAACTGTCTTTAAATTGACTGTACCATAGTTTGTTACTCCAGCTGGTCATGTAAGTTCTGGCTGCTGCTTGTATTTCAGTGTTTTTTCATTATGACCTCCAAGTGCTGCTTTAGTCAATTTTTCCCTAATAATATGTGATGTAGGACACCTTTTCATCTTTATTTGCTCTCTGTATCTTGGTCAGTTCTCTATTAAGGTTTTTCTCCTTTAAAAAAAAAAAAGAGTATGTCTTTAAAATACTTATTCTTTGTTTCTTTCTTTGTTCCATTCCTTCCATCCATCCTTCCTTCCTTTCTTCCTTATTTTGAGACAGTCTCAAAGTGGTCTTGAGCTCACTAGCTGGGAATGGCTTTGGAGTCCTGATCCTATTGTTCCCACTTCCCGGATACTGGGCTTACAGATGTTGGTTCCCAAGCCAGTTTTATGAGGTGCTAGAGATGGAACCCAGTACTTGGGCATGCCAGGCAAACACTCTACCATGGGCTATCTCCCCCAGCCCTGGGACACTTTTAAATCAGTTTTGCCTTATTATTGGTTTATGTTTGATAACAGTTTTTTATGATGTAGGGGGTTTGCAAATATTTTCACCCAGGCTCTGGAAACTTTTCTTGACAATTTGTTTAGTTTGGGAGAAAAATTAAATTCCTCCTCTTTAAAAAAAAGCAAAAACAAAAAACAAAAAAAAAACCCAATTCCTTTTATTTAATGCTTTGTTTCAGAGAATCATTTTGTATTTCCCTGTGTTACTTTCATGTGATTTGTACTTCGTATTGTCACTCCTTCTGAAATCACCCTTGTGAGGAATACAAGTACATACGACTCAGTTGTAGATTTAAAAAAAAAAAAAAAACAAAAAACAACTCATTTGTTCTGGCACCATCTGTTGAAAAGATTAATTTACGTTAGTCTATTTGTCCCCGTGTTGCATCAATTAATGGTGCTTATGTAGGGCTGTTCCTACCCACTGTTACACTGAAAGCAGTGTAACATTACTACAGCTTTGTTGCAAGTGGGATAGTTTGAGTCTTCTGACTTGGCTTCTGTTTCAGATGGCCTTTGATATTCGGAGTCTCTTGTCTCTCTCCCGAGCTTAAGAGCCATTTGTCAAGACCACGGAACAGATCGCCAGGCATTTCACTGAGATTGTGGATGAATTTGGAAAAAAGTTATCACTTTTACAATACTGAGTCTTCTTCTTGATAAAGAGAACATTTCTCCCCTTTAGTTTTGATTTCTTATTTCTTCCATCATGTTTTGTTTTTCTCATATATGGTTTGAATGTACTTTTAAAACTTGATATTTAGTTTATTTTTGTTATGTCTGATGTCAGTTTTTAGTGTATTAACCTTTGTATTCTGTAAACTTACTGTAAGGAATCCTTGGTTCTGAGAGGCGTTTTGTCTAGTGTTTTGGATTCTATCATTCCTGAACAAAGATATTTTTATTTCTTTCACCTCAGCATTGAAATTCTTCTTACTCTCTGACTTCCTTAACCACGGCTTTCCATGACAGTGCTGAAATGGGAAACTTCTGAGGTTATTTTGGTTTTTGTTTTGTTTTTACCATTTTACAGTAGCTATTTTGATTCTAAAAGAAGGTTCATATTGAGATTAGGATGCTTCCTCCACTTTTAATTTATAAGTGATTTTATTGCTTGTGAATGTTTGATCTCGTCAAATGATAGTTCTTAATTAATAGCATCATTCCTTGTGTAATTCACTAATGTGATAATCTATTTTAAAATTTCTTTTCATAACTGGGATTGATTGTACATAGTCACCTTTTATAATTTTCTTTAAACGTGTTTGTATTCTATTTGCTGATTCTTAGTTAGTTTGTTGTTTGTTTTTCATTTTGTTTGGATTTCCAATACACTCTAAAACTCACAACCTAATGAGTGCAGTTCTGGTTCCCCTGCCTCAGCCCAGGAAGTGTTAGATTATAGGCAGCATCTAGAAAATGCTCTCTTGGCTTCTTTCTGTATTCTGAATGGCATTGAAGCAAACTAGCTTTATTTTATTAAATGTGTGGGGAAGCTCTGTGAATGGTTCTGCTGTTTTCTGCTGAGGGCTGACTACTGGTCAGTTTTCTTCCTGGATTGTAGGTCTACACAGGTTGTCTCTCTCTCTCTCCCTCCTCTCTCTCTCTCTCTCTCTTTTTTTTTTTTTTTTTTTTACTAGTATGGGAGATGAGTCTCCTTTGTAATTGTTTAGTTTCATCTGTACAATCAAATTTTGAGTACGGAGATGACTGTGGTATTCCCTGATTATCTCTTTGTCTCCATGAAATCTCTTATATTTCATACTATTTATTTCTTGTACTATGGACTTGTAAACCCTACGACCACCATTTACCTGTCTTATCAGAATTTCAAAGACTCATCTTTTCATTTCTTTGATTTTCCCCTTTTGTCTTCTTTCCAGCTCTTTTTTGCCCCCCTGATTTTTTTATTGTTGCTTTTTATTTATATACTTTGGAGTTAATTTGCTGACTTGTTCTGTTTGCTTCCTAAAGTGGAAGTTTGTGTGATTGATTCTAAATCTTTCTCTTTTCTAATATATGGATTCAGCACTATAAATTTTCCTCAAAGAACTGACTTGGCTGTTGACCTAAACTTTTGAAAACTTACACCATTCTTTTTATTTATCTAAAAAATATTTTAAAATTGTCCTTTAAGACTTGTTTTTGGGTGGCCTTATCTGGCATCACTTGGTCCTGTGGCAGCTCCATGACCCAGGATAGGGGACCGATAGACTGCTGAGGCAGGATTGGGTAGGTGCGTGGGGGAGTACCCTCATAGAGGCAGGGAGAGGGAGGAGGAGGTGATGGGGGCTTGTGAAAGGGAAACTGGGAAGGGGGATAACATTTGAAATGTAAATAAATAAAATAACCAATATAAAAAGATTTGTTTTTGGAACTCAGGTTATGTGGACAAGTGTTGCTGGGTCTCGTTCAGAGATTGTTCTGTGTTTTTCATGCTTTGATGTTTGCCTTTGTTTATTTATTTATTTTTTGTATTTTCTATTGGACTGACACTGAGCGAAAGGAACTGCTGAGTGGTTCAAATGTGGGACTGAGGGAGTTTCTCCAGCTCTGGGTATAGATCTCAGTTTTAAGTGAGCCTGTGCCTTGGGGCTGAGGGTCTCAGTCTTCTCTGTAATTGACAGGTGGCAATTGACAGTTGTAATTAGCAGTTGACAATTAAGTTAGGGGTCTTAGTTGTCTCTCTCCCAGGTCTGCTGAATTCTTATATTAATCCCAGCATTGAGCCCCTGCTTAGTTTTTCCTGTAGGTAGGCCTTTTAAAGACCAGAATTGTTTATTTCCCTCCTTTCCTGCCAACGACAAGAACACCAAAGAAGCTTTTTCCCAAAGAAGCTGAGCCAGGCCTGCCAGTGAGCACTAAGTTCAGGGACCTGAGTGTCCAGACTGCTCCCCTCTCGGGCTTGTCCACGTTGACCCTCCAACAATACCATAACTGTAGCTAAGGCTTCCTGTTCCAGAATCTTAAGGGTCCCCCAGAGATTGTGGCTTGTAAACTTCTCTTCCAGGAGGTTGTGATTCTCCGTTTTCCACCGTTGGTCTGCCCAACTCCGGGGACATTCGTTTGTTCTAAGACTTGTCTTGAGGGCCTAAATTGTTCTTTTTACAGTTTACTCAGTTTGTTGTTTGTTTGATTTGTTTCATTAGGCCATGGTGGTGATTGCCAATATTCTACTGTGTTAGCTAGGTACAAAATTAGATTCTATCTTTGATCAGTTTTGATGTCGATTTTATATTTATGGCCTGAGATGATAGTGGTGGGACTTAATTTTTTTTTTTTTTTCATTTTCATGTGGATACCTAGTTGTTCTAAGATCATTGATTGCAAATACTATTTATCTTCCTTTAGAGTCCTTTGTGACAATAATCCACTTAATAAATATTAGAGTCAACTTCTAGATTTTTGGCTCTATTTCATTGACTTCTATGTCTATCTTCATGCAGAACATACTAGCTTTATGTTGTAGCTTTGAGTCCATTTGCAAACTTTTATTGTGCTTCTTCCAAAGTTGTTTCGTTTACTTGAAATTTTTCTTTTTCGGCCTTTTGTTTTTCTTAAACGTTTGTGAGTCTCCGGATTGGCATCTGAAGTATTTCTCAAAGACAGCTGGCTCCTTGGTAGGCTGGCCACACTTGATAAATAGCTAATTCTTATCTCTTAAGGACAGAAATTATGGTAATTTAGTAACTTTTTTTGTTTTCTCCTTCTCTCTGGAAAGGTGATGAGATGCCTGTCTTATCGAGATTCCCTGAGACTGCTCCAGTGGCAGCTGCCACTGTGGTCTGTTCAATTGTGAAATCCTGTTTGCAACTCAGGAGAATTCTTTCCCCACAATGCTCAGGGTACTCTTCAAGAAAACATGTTTTGCTTCATTCTTGGTGAACAAACAATAATTTTCTCTTACATTAACTTCTTAGCTGAAGAAAAGGGATCTGAAATGAAACCCAAACACAAAGGGGTCTCTGTGCTCGGAACCCTGACAGAGATGCCCAGTGGAATAATGAAGTCAACAGAGAGCTTGGCTCCTCGAGGGTGTAATGTCATAATTGCATTATGAGAAAAATCAAATGAAGAGCCATAACTTACAACTATTATTTTAGGGTTAGGGTTATTTTCTTAACAAATTTATCTGAAAGAGAATCTTAATGTAAGTAGTCTACCAAATATAATGATCAGGCATATAGCATGTAGCTGGTTTAAATTCAATGGAAGCACGAACTATAACTTCCAGACCTTCCCATAGAATAGAAAGAGTTCCTGGTACACCTAAGCATTCAGTAAATATTGGTGGAATACAAGAGTAGACAGCAGAAGGCCCCTACATGAATCACTGCTTTGAAAGCCTGGGCTCCAATCTCAGAGATGATTCTAGTTAATCCCTCAATTCAAAAGGATAAATCCTGCTTTCAGGGGTAAATTGTTATTTTTTTTTTTTTTCTTTTCCCAGTGTTTTCAATTTTCCTAAAGGATAACTTGAGAGTTTTGTATTTTTGCAGTGTTTATGTCATGGTTGGGGCCGATGTTGCATTTTCTTCTTGTTTACGAGAAGTTGAAAATCCACAGAATCAGTTAAGATGCAGTCAAGAAATGGAGCCTGTGATAACATGCGATAAAAAGTTCCGAACTCAGTTTTACATCGACTGGTGCAAGATTTCACTGGTGAGTTTTTGTTTTTTTTCTTAAACTTTGCTTTTGCAAATTTAATTAGTAATGATGTGTCTGGACATACCATTTGACTAGAACCTGAATTGCTGTTGCAAATAAATCCTAGGTTTTCTTTGTCAACTGTGTGGACTTCCTTGATTTGAAGGATTTGCCAAATTAGATGTAGGTACATCCATTTAAGGAAGAGTCTCGCCACCTTTGTACTCCACCCTTGATTAGTTCTGAGGCTGGATTAGCTTGGCGGGTGGTCCAAACGAAGCTTCTGGACATCCAGGATGCTGTTAATTCAGCAGACATTAGGGAGCCAGTGTGGTGTGCAGAAGGTCTCCTTAAGTGTGCTGCCCCCAGCTCACTTTTGGAGGGATAGAACGGAGCACAATGACAGTATAGATAAAGCTGTGTTCTTCTGTGACCCAGTGCCCTGCAAACTCAAATGACAGAGCTCAGCAGACATGGGACTACTCTAAGGGAGGATATTTTTTTTGCCTACAGCCTTAAAAATAAATCTATCAACTCTCTAAGTTTCTTTTAAACCATCTTAAAATTGTTTTATTCATTAAATTTATTCTTTTGCAAACAGGCAAACATGCCTTGAATTTGAATGCTAAAAAATGCAAGTGGTTTCACACACACACACACACACACACACACACACATACCTATAAGAGACGTATAATATTTCTGGTTTTCTATAGCGTATGCCTTCTTTGTCTTTCTGTACAGTATTTTGATCTTACTGGGATTCTTTAATGCTTTTATGACCTTTAATGGTTATGTGACCTCTAGATTTAACTTGTCAACTTTTTATGATTGATAGCGAAGGATTTAGATCTAAGTTTAAAACTGACGTTTGAGCAAAGTTACTGACACTCAAACGCAACTGTCACTTCATGTCTTAGAGAGGCGACTGCAGGCAGCTTTCCAGGCCTAGTGCTGGCCGGGAGAACACATAACCAGCATTGCCGTGCTTAGCACTCCTGTGGCTTTTCTCCCTCTATGCTTTTTCTCCTGCACCTAAGGAAAATTATACCCTTTCTCTGCCTTCTTAAATCACACACACACACACACACACACACACACACACACACATATATATACACACACACACACAGAGACACACACACACATATGGTTTACGTACAATCTCAAGTGAATAGTAATGATATAGAACTCAATATTTCAGTCACGGGTGTTAGTTGCGAAGGCTGGGAGAGAGCAATTAGGATCATGACTTACACACATTCCTCTCAGCAACCAGGAGACATCAGCGCTTGCCAGCCACATTCTGCTCATGGCTGTGCCATTACGTGGATTTATGTTTAGCAACAGTCTAACTTCTAAAAGTTAAAAATTGTTTGGGGTTTGAAAGTGTCGATGGCAACTTTTAGAACTGAAAACCTTGAGAATTTTCATTTTAATTTTATATGTATACGTATTTATTTAGATGCCGCATCATATCACAAGGCTATTTCTTAAATAGTTTTTTATATTTAAGGAGGCTTAAATAAGAGTCATGGGTCTGGGGCTGGTGTGGTGGTGCACGCCTGTAAGCCCCGCCCTCTATAAGCTTGAGGCCTGCCTGTTCAACCTACAGACTTCTAGGCCCTCCAAGGCTACCTTCTACCTAAAAGTAAAATAAAGATAAATAGCAGTCATATAACAAGCATAATACATATTTTTAAGTGAAAATAATCAGGACTTAAATTTTAAAAAGCATAAGGTTACATTGGACAACCAGTTTCTTAATTCTACGAATAAAAAAAAGGAAAGAAAAAAAACTGTTGGAAGGTGTTTAGCTCTTCTTCCAAAAGAGGCAGAGGACTGATTTTTCTCTGAACACTAAAGGCTGGCTAGCATGGCTGAATGGACAAGGGGAGTTTTCCAGCAGAGAATATTGAATAAGACCAAAAATAATCCTCAATATTTTTTTAAATCATCAAATGAAACAAATTTCACGTGTCTACCTTTTTGATGCCATTAAATAAAAACCTCAGTAGAATTAAATGTAGCACAATGAAGGCAGATGGGTAAATACAGGGTGAGTGAGGAAAACACAATGTGCATAAAATACAATAAAATGTACTACACTTACACCGTTGGGTGGGGTCTGTGTTCTGCTCTTTTTCCTGAAATTAATATCAACCACTTTGAAGAAAGATGGAGTCAGACACTGGAAATCGTCTTTTCTTTTTGTATTTCCCCTTTTTCTATTCCACTAACCTTACAAACCATCCCTGTACACTAGCTTACCAGCCAGTTTGCTAAACATTTTGCACTAGATGCTGCTCACAAGAAATTTATATACCAATATCAACAACTTCTGCTTTTCATCCAGCAAGTAAACACACACACACACACACACACACACACACACACACACACCACACACACACGCACACTCACACACACATCTTGAATACATTCGGGTATGTATGTGCTTACGCAAGCGAGAAGGATAGGGAATATAGGCCAAGGGAAATTATTTACTACTTTTATTCATACTTGCCCCTAGCTCCAATAAAGAATAACAAATCAGAATGATAAAGTAATTGGAAAACTAATCGGCTTTTGAAGGTAATTTGTCAAAGACTCTTTGGTATATCTAGATCTTAAAATCTCCTAATGGTGGTAGCAATTAATTTGATGTGCAATTGTCTTCTTTTATATCAGGTTGATAAAACAAAGCAAGTGTCCACCTATCAGGAAGTGGTTCGTGGCGAGGGCATTTTGCCAGATGGCGGGGAGTACAAGCCCCCTTCGGATTCTTTGAAAAGCCGAGACTATTACACGGATTTCCTCGTTACCCTGGCCGTGCCCTCAGCGGTGGCACTAGTACTTTTCCTAATACTCGCTTATATCATGTGCTGCCGTCGGGAAGGAGTGTGAGTACTTTCAAACGCTAATAAAGAATTGGCAAGCCCACTAAGACAATGATATAGACGCGTCCATTAAAAACCAAGTTGCATCCAGTTCATAAAACACACTGTAAATGAGTTGAAACTTTGTTCAGATTAAACAGCAGGACTTTATTCCTTTAAAAATGAATTAAAGTAGTTGTGAGTCTAGCAAACCAAATTAGGGGCCAAAATTACTTTATTCAGAAGTGATTAAAGCTAGATATAAATTCATGATGGAAAAAACAATCCCAAGAATAATTGAGGCTAGACACCGTGGTTATGCAAGCCATCATGTGCGCGCAGAGACAGGAGTCTATTGACATGGTAATTGCATTTAAATAAATAAATTGTCTTAGTCAGTGTGATGAAAACTGAGGGTCAGAATTCGTCTTGAAGTCATTCTGCTGTCAAACAGGGTGACACAATCTAAATGTTTAAAATATATTAAAAAAAATAACCCAGGAGTAAATTAATGAAAATAAGATATCATTTGAGTAATGAGTCTTCCCTTCATGAATAGTTAGTACTTTCAGGACATCTATGTCAATTAAGATAATCTCCCGAGATTACTTGGAAGTCAGAGTAACAAAGCAAAGGCTCAAAAAACTCATAAAGCAGCAAGTAACAATTCTTCATTCTTCATGTAGCCTGATTTCATTATGTCATAGAGTTTGTTTCAATCAAGCGCTTGATTCTTAATCTCCATTTTTTTCCATTTTTTCTGTGTGTTTCTCATCAGTATTCCATTACTATATGTGTACTCATCCAAGTAATATATAACCCTGGTGGCAAATGCTGCCTGGTTGCTTTTGAGTCTCAACATCAGCCTTGCCACATCCCACAGGGTCCCATGAGCATAGAGTCTTAATGTTCCGAATATCAATGCTATTATTTAATTCATAAATTTTGTTTTGTTTCTAGGGAAAAGAGAAACATGCAAACCCCAGAGTAAGTGTCTTCTTTCCTGTTATTTTCTTTCTCATTGTGTGTCGCTTCTCGGTTACCCATCATGCTCCGCGCACATGTGTCTCATGCTCTTGTTTCTTTCACCATCGCTCACAGTTGACTTCACAAACTCCAAAGCTGCTTTCTAAATAGAGATGTTTAGGCTGGGTAGACGCTAAAAAATAAAAAGGGCTCAAAACCTAAGGTAATCTAGGTAAACATTAAATCTAAACCATTTCAGATTCAGAATATTAACATGCTATTTATAGTATGTGATCTCCCAATCTGCATTCCTATAAACCAGAGGACAGATGACAAGGCCTTTCATACGTGTTTTCCTGAATCTGCAGTAATAACCTACCATAAAGTGAAACTCCCATGAGTATTTATAAATGTCCCCACCAGAAGCAATAATATAAAAAGCTATCTTAGTTTTCTCTTAATCATAGAAAATAAATAGGTAACTAGTTTATGACTCAGGTTTTAAAATTAACCTAGTGCTTCCTAGCTGAGTTTTTAACTTGAGATTTACATAAAGGTATATGAGATGTATGTTTTCCTGAGCTAGTTTATAGAACACCTCCCCCACCCCAAAGCAATAATGTCTTATCATTAAAGAAAAACAGTGACCTTTTCAAATAGGTGACTTATTAGGGCTAGTATATCATTTTAAATACATGTTTTATTTCTTCTTTTATGTAGTATCCAACTTGTCCACCACAGCTCTATTCAGAAATCTACCAAGGAGCTTCGAGACATGTCCAAAAACAGAGAGATTGCATGGCCCCTGTCTACACTGCCCGTCTTCCACCCTGTGACTGGGAGCTCATACCTCCATGCACACGGACAACTACGACAGCACCAACATGCCGTTGATGCAGACACAGCAGTGAGTATCCATGTTGAAGCCATGCATGGGGACTTTACCAATTATCTGTCCTAACCATAGCATTGAGCTGTTACTGGTTTTGTTCATTCATTATTGGAGAACACCATATCAAAATATCATCACTTGGCTTGACAGAAATATAATGGAATCAGTTCAAGGTTTTTTTTTTTTTCTCCTTTAGTCATAAAAATACATCAACATCAATATGTGAGAGGTTGACACTGATAACAACCCAACTGTTGGTCCTACGATGAGTCACTCTAAGACAGGCAGAGGCTAAAATATGACAATTTCATTGCTTTTAAGAGATAATGGGCTTGGTTTAGTTAACTTTTTTTTTCTTTAACTACCACAGACCTATATAAGGTAAACGATTTTTGTTTCTTCTGTATAAGTGATTTTTAAGTTCCCATTTCCTTTCTCTCTCTATGATCAGTTTGTATGTAAAATAAGCAGTTCTGTTTGGGCTCTGAACATACTACAGTTATTTTTGTTTGGTTTTGTTCTTTTAAGGCTTCATGTAGCCCAGGCTGGCCTTAAGCTTCTGGTTCTACTCCAGCCTCCAAGTGCTGGAAACACAGGCATGTGCCACCATGTCCAGATGAACATACATTTAATTATAGTCAATCTTTTGTACTTTAGAGACAATGGTCAGGAAGCCAGGAAGGGGACTTTCTTGAATAGGTAAGGGAAAATGACGAGGGATTGTATATGCTTAGAAACTAGATTTTTGATATATGAAGTGGTAGGCAAAACTGTCATTCCTTTAGAGTATAGCTCTTTTTTTTCCTCTCTTTTTTTTAGCCTTGTATTATTAAAATGGGCTAGATTGAGTTACCCAAAGAACAAGAAGTCACAATTGTATTTTTCTGCTCCTTCCTAATTTAAAGTAAATGGAATGGATATGCAGAAAAATCTCTCTGTTCTTCTGTGCTTCACTCCTTCAGGTACACACACACACACACACACACACACACACACACAACTTTATCTGACAACCATGTTGGACATACTTTTTCTGTTGAGAGTGCTTACTTATCAGTATGTAAAATGTTTATGTTAAATAAGATTAAACAATAATTACATAGAACAGTGTAAACAGTCAGCCTCCATGCATTTACCCAAAACACTTTTGAAAATATAACATAATTGTGAATGATTTCTTAAGTTTCTAACATCATCTACTTAGGGTTTTATAGGCCAAGGCTGTGTACTTGTTTTCTACATTGTGTAGTTTGACAAAGAAGTGCTCATACTCTTCAAAACTCCAAGTTAGTAAGTGTACTTGGAAATCGGATTTTGTTTGTTTCAATTTTGTGCATTTATTATCCTGGGAGGGCTGCATGCTACAGTGTTTATGCAGTGATCAGGGACAAACTGTAGAAGTTGTTTCTCTCGTTCTGCCGTGTGGGTCCTAGGATCTAATTTAGGTCATTAGCCTCTGTGGCAAGTGTCTTTATCCTCTGAGCTATGTCACAGGATTCGTCTGGAATCCGTGCATAAGGGTGAGAATGGCTAATTTTTTAGAGACCACAGATCTGGATATGTTTCTGTTGCTGACATCGTGATGCTTTAGAACTTTAGAATACAGCAGTAGATACTATGGTAAGTTGAGGATCTTGGATGTGTGTAATGCAATGAGGCTAAGTTAGTAAAGTCTAAACAAGACGTGAAAGGCTGTGGCCACTTTTAAAGACATCCTCTCTAGTCATGTATGTTGAGAATGAAATTATCTCCTTAAAAAAATTGATTTTCTTGGGTCCAGGATTTTACACTGATATATAAACAAAACAAAATTTTCTGTTTAGTTTATGTATCTACCTTGCTCAGACCTTTCCAGAGCCCATCAAGACTACCATTATGCAGATAAGCTCTTTGCAAATACAATAGGTTATTACATTGAACTTGCAACAATTTCAACATATATGTGTTTTGAAGTCTGGAAAAACCTTTCTATTATTCCTATTTCTGCTAATGGAAAAGCTCTATTAACTAACAGTTCTGAATAAATAGGGTCCGTAGATAATTGATGATGTTCACAGTGATTGTTCTGAGGCACCGCGGGATCATCAAGTGTGCCTGACTCATCAGAGGAAAATTAAATTACACTCGGTGTCGTTTCGGTGTTGAGTGTATATTATCTTTCTTTTATTCTTGGAAATGGATAATATTGTGCACGGTCTCTATGGTAACTCCCTATAAGCCAGAATATGTGATTAACCTCATTTTCTAACTATGCCAGATAATAGGGAATTTATTGTGTCAGATTCATCAACACATTATTTATTACAGAATTTCAACTTTTACACTTTAACTGAAAACAATTGTTTTTTTTTGTTTTTTTGTTTTTTTTTTAAGTTTGATTTTAGCATCAGGCAGACACATAAATATTTTGGTCATTTGGCTGGGACAGGATTTTCAAGGTGAAAATGAAATTTACTTGAGTAAGCTTATGGTCCTATGGTCAGGTGTGTGCTTGGATAATACTGCTTTGTGTTTCCTCATCAGGCCTTTGTGATAGGGCTAGTGACACAGACGTGTGCTAAACCATCTTTAATAAAGAGTTTAATCAGCTACAGCGTTTCATGTTTCTTCCCCAGATTTGATAGCAGAAATATTCAGTCAAAGCAATATGCCCGAACACTTACATGAACTTCTAAGTAAGACAGAACCACTCAAAGCTTTCCTTCAAGGCTGAATTAAAAAAAAAAAAAAAGTTTGGTCTTTTAACCAAGTCAATCCACTTGAGAGGTATAGAAAGCTTACAATATAAATATGTAACTAAGGGCTGCTACAGTTACCTTGTACATAGAAAAAAAAATTTTTTTTTTTTTTGGCACAATACTTCACTGGGCTCCAGACAAACACCATAAACTAGTTTAAAAAAAATAAAGAATAAGCATGATCATTTGTATGTGATAAATATAAGACAGCAACAATAGACAAAGATGCATGAGTCCAGCGTGAGATTAGAGTAGTCACCTATTTCTGATAGATACTTTGGATAGACTGTGTGTGGCTGTTGAACTCAATGGTACCTCTGAGCCAGGTTTCAGGCACAGGGACATTAAAAGAGGAAGGGAAGCAGGGATAAGACTGGGAGGCATGTCACATGCTCAGAAAAGGGGAACACGTAGAACACAGCTCCTTTTACCTTTCAAATGGCAGAGACAATACAAACACGTGGTGATATTGTCACCTGGTGAAAAGATAGATCAATTGCATTTGATCTTTGCTTAGAATGACCTTGGAGGTACAGCGACAGACGTACAAAGGTAATGGAGGGTCTGAAGTTCCTTTCAGTCAGTTTCTCTTCTTTTTTTTTTTTTTTTTTTTGTTTTTTTTGTTTTTTTTGGTTTTTCGAGACAAAGTTTCCCTGTATAGCTCTGGCTGTCCTGGAACTCACTCTGTAGACCAGGCTGGCCCCAAACTCAGAAATCCACCTGCCTCTGCCTCTCAAGTGCTGGGATTAAAGGTGTGCGCCACCACTGCCCGGCCAGTTTCTCTTCTTAAGACCTCAAGGTACCATCTTCACTTGTGACCATGGTGAGGTTCTTAATGATGGTGCTTTGCTATTACCTTGACTGTGGACATTTTGTAGATACTAGTTTCCCTGTCAGGTCCTTTTTCTCTTCCAACATTTTATTAAGGGCACTGAACTAAGGTCACCTTGTTTCCTTGGCCTCCTCTGCTCTGGGCTGTTCCTTAAACTTACCAGAATCTGATTGATTGCCTTGATAGTGCGGAGAATAGCCGAGTATCCTGGGGAGTGGTCCCTAGTCTTTTATTGCCTGGGCAGGTCACAACTTCCTTCCTTCATTGTTTGTGTCTCTCAATGCTTACATACTTTTCAACTGTTACTCCTCTCACCCCCATCAGCAGCCCCTTTAACACATTTTAGTTTTGGTTTAAATCACATTTTGAAGTAATCCTTAAATATGACCTAAAGACTCATGGACTTTGGGGTGATGCTTTTAACTAGAGGCTTAGCCAAAACTCTAGAAGGTATACTCTTTATACAAAGTTAAGTTCTGAGTCACAGAATTGTATGTCCTTGAATTGAAAGACAATCTAAGGCCATCTCTAAACCACGGGGAGCCCAGGCTCTCAGTGGGGGTTTTGCAATGCAGAGATCAGCCCTCAATCAGGGCTTTGGAGGTAGGTGAAAGTGCAGGTCCCAGGACCGGGAATTGCAAAGCCCCCCAGGCCTTTCTGACTGGGTGCAACCGGTTCTGATGGCACCTGCCTTCTCCCACCTGGTGTTTTAAAAGGCAGTTGTTTTTTTCTAGTCCCCCCAAGGGGCTAGGGTGGGATCCTGAAGTGGGAGGGCTGGTGGATTTTATCTGTAAAGCTTGGGCTGTTTGTGCAGCTAGCCTTTTGGACATTTCATTAAGTTCTTCAGCTGCTCGAAAGAAAAGCCGTAGGGGAAATGAGTCATTGGTACTGACTGGAAACCAGTGGCCAAATAAGAGAGAAAAAAAGTTGAACCTTGAAAAACTAAAATAAATAAAAAGATACAAATTCCTTAGGAAATGTAGTCAATATATAGTCTTATGCCTGGAGAAGCAAGTATTGACTGGTGGATCCCGAATATTGAATTTTCTAGAAACACACCGATGTCTTTTAAAGTGTTTAGGTGCTATATTACTTTTCAGGGGGATGATGTACTTCCTTAGTCTTTTTTGTAACAAGCTCTGAAGCCACTGAGTTTGCCTAGGTGAAAGCAACTTCCTGGAGGACTTTTATGTAATGTACAACATGGGAAGATGCCCCAGACATTTTCCTGTAAACATTTTTAACTGGCCATGCAAAACTTGTCCATATGCATCGTACTAAACCTAACGTCTAATCCAGGATAATTAATTGAGTGCCCCTCAAACAGGAGGTAGGCCATGCCTAAATCTTTTTGTAAATCAACAACTAAAAGTGCAGTTAAGTTTATAATTAAAGCTAGTAAACTAATTTTAGCTTTTATTTGACTACTTTTCATGTGTCTTCTCTTCGGTAGTTATGAAAACCAAGTTCGAGGTAAAATTCTACATATAAAAAAAAAAGTTTTGCCGGGCAGTGGTGGCACACACCTTTAATCCCAGCATTTGGGAGGCAGAGGCAGGCGGATTTCTGAGTTCAAGGCCAGCCTCGTCTACAGAGTGAGTTCCAGGACAGCTAGGACTACACAGAGAAACCCTGTCTCGAAAAACCAAAAACCAAAAAAAAAAAAAAAAAAAAAAAAAAAGTTTTAATGAAAGTAACTGTCGGTTGAAAATGATTTTCAGGGACTGGAGAGATGGCTCAGTGGTTAAGAGCACTGTGTGCTCTTCCAAAGGTCCTGAGTTCAATTCCCAGCAACCACATGATGGCTCACAGCCATCTGTAATGGGACCTAATACCCTATTCTGGTGTGTCTGAAGACAGCTATGGTGTACTCACATACATAAAAAAATAAATAAATCTTTAAAAAAAAAATGATTTTCAGTAGACAAGATGGTGGTGTTCCTGTTGACAAGGACTGTCAGCTGCCAAGGATACTGCAGAGCCATTGACTTTATTTCATTTTAGTTTTGTAAGTAGAGACTAAGAGTTATGGACTCGCTGTTCCTTGGTGAATTTGAGTTCTGTAAGTCTCTACTGCATCAGGTTAAAGCCCTGATGGATTTGGTCCTGACCTTACATAAGCAAATGAGGGAAAATTAAAGAAAAGAAAAGAACTAGATGGAGAATTCTTCTTCCTCCTTTACATATCATATAGAATATAGTGTTGATTTTATTTAAAATTATCCCTTTCCCCTTTAAATCCTGACCAGTGTTGCTAGGCTCTGTAGGGCCACCCCCTTACTCTCCTCTTTCAATTTCCTGATTCTCTGAGCCCCTCTGCCAGCTCTGCAAATCATTTTGTTTTCTAAGTCTTCAAGCAAGTAGCAAAATAATCGGTTGATAATCCTCCACCTTCCTCATAGACTTACTCTACAGGGGAGCCAACAAAGTAAATCACCTTGAAACAGTTGTACAAATAACAAGTAATTGTGTACTCCTCCAAATCACTTATTTACTAATGTGCGAATTATTACCTTGGCTTTCTTAAAGAATGAAGCTTGTGCAATGACTAATTTGCACAAGTTTCTATTTAGATGTAGGTAATTAATGGCAATAAAATTGGGAAATAATTCATGCCAGTAATTCAGAGAATTACAGTTTCTCTTGGCTTTCTATATAATGCAGCAGTTTATGTATTATAACCTTTCCATAAGTCCATTAATAACTTAATTACTCTAAAGAGTCTTATGACTTCACAAAGGGCCTTTCTTGGAAGGCTTATAGGTGCTCTGTTTGAAATCAGTCCCACTCTTCTGCCCAGGTGCTTTTAGTGGCCTGTTTTCTTCAAACATTGGCCGGGTTCCCATGTCCCCCCACTGCTCTCTCCTCATCACATCCCCAGTATTGTGAGTTGGAGGCACAGGATTCAGTATGCCAGCAACAGGACTCTTAGGAGCACCTCTCCTGTAGGTGGCACACACGACCTCATATAGACCAGGTAGACTGGAAATTGCTGAATATCCCAGACTGGCCTCTAACCCACAATTCCCCCACTTCAGCTTTTCCACTTGTTTACACAGATATGTACCCCCACAAGTAGCTCAACTTTTTGTTGTTATTTAACCTACGTGAACATGTGAGCCCTTTTAATATAACTCATCTAACGTTTTATTTGCAGGCTTAGGGGAGCATCAACATCGTTCAGACTTAGCCAGATGCAGTATGGGTCATTTTAAATCTCCAGACTAACTCAAGTGTACAAATGGCTTTCTCATGTACCTTTTCCAGATGTCTTGTAAGTGTATATGTTCTTCAACCACAACAACTGCTCATCACCCATCCAAGACCATTGTGACTTTGACAATGTAGCCAAAGAAAAGTTCCAGGGAAATGACAGGCATGGATTGACTTTGACCACTGATTTTTATAGAATATTTTATTGAAGAATGTGCTGTGGGGCACCACAAGGGTGTGGGGTTCCAAAGGCCTTATTTAAACATTGATTTTTGAGTTGTACCCTTTGTCTACACCTTTTGAAAACTCGGTGTTTTTTGACTAAGCATTTCCTGTTCCGGAACAATTCTGGCTTTTCTCCTCTTTCCCTTGCAAATTTTGTTGACCTGTGTTGGGTGAAGTATCTGTTATTTAGGTTTCTGTGTGCCTGGAGCTAATGGAGAAGGAGGAAGTGTGTGTGTGTCAGGATGTAGGGAAAGTGTTAGCACAGGTTTCGATGCGGACTGGAACCCTGTCAGTTATGCCTGAGGAGCTGAGAGGAGGCTCCTTCCCACCCTCCTCCCTGGGCCACATATAATTGCATTTCGACTTGTGTAATAAAGGTCTTGGGCTTTTCCATTGTTAAATGCACAGCTGGTCTCTTTATGACTTCTAAATCAATTCTTTTACCTTCATGAAGAAAACCAACAGTCTGTAAACTTCGAAACAAACAAACCAACCAAAAGAAACATCCCCTAAGCCACATAAGCTTAAACCCAATAGTAAAACAGGATGTAAACCGTTGTGGTCAATTATTAAATAGTTTCCTTAACCTGGGTGGGAATGGATTTTGTTATTTCCTTAACAATATTTTAAGTGGAACATATGTTTGTTTAATCACTTGAAGACCTTTAGAAGAGTTTATGAGTTTAGGCTAGGCATCATTCTTTAATCCCAGCACTCAGCTGAGGCAGGTAGATCTTTTTTTTTTCGAGACAGGGTTTCTCTGTGTAGCCCGGGCTGTCCTGGAACTCACTCTGTAGACCAGGCTGGCCTCGAACTCAGAAATCCGCCTGAGGCAGGTAGATCTCTATGAGTTGGGGGCTAGCCTGATCTACATAATAAGCAAGAGCCTGTTCAAAACAAACAAACAAACAAACAAACAAACAAACAAGCAAAACCCCTGGAGACTTTAAACAGTATTTAAATAGCAGGTGCTATTTTCTACTTCTATCATTATGTAATTTTTCTTTTCTTTATTGTGTATGGTATGTGCATACCTGTGTGTGTTTGTGTGGGGAGAGTGGATATGAATATGTGTGTTCAGACCCATGACTGACATGGAACATCTTTTTTAATTGCTCTCTATCTTAGGTCGAGGCAGGGTGTTCCTTGGAACCTGGTGCTTAGTGTGGGGTAGGCCAATTTACTTACACATTCTTAGTCTCCATCCCCCGTCTCCAGGCCTTGAGTAATAACTGACGTACCCAGCCAGCATTTTACGTAGGTTCGGAGGTTCTGAACTCTGGTCTGCATACCTCCGTGACAAACACTTGACTCACTGAGCCATCGCCCCAGCCCCTGTACTTGGAACGTAAGGATTTTGCCTTCAGGGAGTGATTCAGCTGAGGGGTTTTCAGACTCGGTGTCTTGGAGGGGTCCTAGACACGTTTTAGGACTTCATGTGAGGCAAAGAAATCAGAGGAGGCGAGATTCCCAGCTCCTTTGTTCATTTTTGGTACATCAGAGTTCTCTGTATGATTTCAGCTAAGGAACTGCAGTACTCAAGAGAGACAAAGCACGGGGACACCCCTCACTGCATTAAAAAGGTTGACTCCGGGCTTTATTCCGCCTACAATCTAAACTGTATGTTTCCATAAACTAATAACAATATAAAACTTTGATATAGAATTTATACATATTAATAGATGTGTGCCTGTTACCTGAGTCTTTGTCAGTATCTCATTTCTGCATATATTCATTCAAAAATGATTTCCTGTTTCTTAGAGTCATTAACAAACTAGGATGGTTCTTACTAATAAAGCAATTTGGAACAACAAAATATCATATGCAGAAAAATATAATGGCAGTCGGCACGTCTGAATGCATACTAAATGGCCTAATTATCACCTAATTTGGAAGTGCCAAAACATGTAGAAGCAGTCCTGTTTATTTTTATTTTCTGTACCGTATCTGTGTGTGGTCCATGCACATGCATGTTCCCATATGTGAGTGCATGACCCTTATGTAGGTACAGGAAGTATGCATGTGTGTATGTGGAAGACTCAAGGGTAATACAAGGAATCTTCCTTGGAAAGTCTCTGCCTTGTTCAGGGAGGCAGAGTCTCAGTCAAAACCAGAAGGAACTGATCCCTAAACTAATTACCTCTGCCTCTCCAGGGGGAGCCCTTGTCTTTGCCTCCCTAAAGCTGGAGTTATGGGCAGACCACACTCACCTGGCATTTATGTGGGTGCTGGGAATCTGAATTCTGATATCATGTTTGTCCTGCAAGTGACTAATCCATTGAGCCATCTCCCCAGACCCCAAAGACATGGTTCCTAAGGTGTTTATTTAACCTGGCATCTGCAGGTTGATTTCTGACCACACCCATGCGATGGCACACATGTAGGGCCACAAACACACAGAGACACAATTTTTGTAAGTAACGTGTATCACCTGCAGAAAAGACAACTGCAGGCTCATCATGTTCTGCCCCCACCCCACCAGGTTTTGTTTCAAATAGGGGGCAGATTTCTCTCTCTCTCTCTCTCTCTCTCTCTCTCTCTCTCTCTCTCTCTCTCTCTCTCTGTGTGTGTGTGTGTGTGTGTGTGTGTGTTTGTGTGTGTGTGTCAGAGTACAGATAGTTTTCTGACTGCTTAAGACATACTAAAGAATCCAGAAATTGAATTTGCTGATAGATATAAAGAAATATTGAGGCGTGTGTTACAGATCTGTGCCTTGGGAGGTCATCTGTCAGCAGTGAACATAGTGGGTTGTAAGGGAAGAAGGATGTGGATGAAGAAATACATCAGACCTGTCAGAGGCTCCAAGGGAGACATGAAGGTGTAGAAGAAGGGGAACAGATTTAATGAAAGCTGAGAAATGTACCAGGATCCCAGTGATTGACTTTGGGAACAAAAAGAAAAAGGTCAAGGGGGACTTGAAATTATTACTAGTCCAGGAAGGAAAATCACCTTTCTTGGCATGAAGATAGCATGTTTACTGAATAAAGGTGGTGATATGTGTTCAAAGCTGTTACGGCGTGCCAGTGATGATGATATGATGATGTATGTACACACGTAGACACATATGTGTATGCATAGATACAAACCTGTTATGATCTAGACCTAGTTTGAAATTGTACTCATCAATAATTTATTTGCTGGCATCACTGTGTTTATATCTTTATTCACTGTTTATATCTTTATTAGCTGTGTGATTCTCGAACTCTAAGACTATTTCCACATACAAGAAAATAAAGAAAACTAATAAGACTTATGTCTTAGAGTCATGAGGGAGTTTGGTTCTGGCATGTGGTGAGAGTTTCATGGACATTATCAGAGATTACTATTGTCTTCCTTGGTCTTCAGTTTCCTCTTGTATGAACTCCAGGGAGGAGAGCAGAAGCTGAGCCTGTTATCTGAGTGGTACCTCTCCAAGCCCTTTCCATCTTCATGTGTCTTGGTCTCTGTTTACCAGTGCGCAAACACATGTTTACTCAATAATGTTAATCATTTCTAGGAACTTGCCACACCAGACGCAGATTCCTCAACAGCAGACTACAGGTGAGTACTAAGATGCTAATTCAATGTTTATGGATGAAGCTAATATAGTAAAAGATTATCATAGCACTCTCTAATTGATGGCACTTTTGTCTTCATCGTGGAAGGCAAAACAGTTGTATCGTTCCTTAATTAGACTGAGAAGTTAGGAATAATGGCTTAGACTATTGCATAAATTGGCATCAGAACGACAAACAAAGGGCAAATAATCTTCAAGCAGCAGCATCGGTGGAGGTCTTGTCTAATTAAGAAAGACTGAATTCAAGTCCCTTTCTACAAAGGAACTCCCTATTCTTCCCCTTGGTATAAAAGATTTTTAGCTTGGATGGGTCCAGGATTTGTCTCAGTAAGTGAGCAGGTTGAAACTGACTCTCACAAAGGGCAACCATTGTGACTAATCGCTGAGCCTTCAGGGCCATCAATGAGAAATGGTTGGCTTGGTTTTAAAGCTGCTTTAAAAGGCCATTAGAATATGACCAGTGAGGACAAGATGGTGGACAAATCTCCCCAGGGCTGTTCTGTTACCCCAAGACTTGCTTTCTTTAAGTTCATTTCTTTCAAGTGTCCCTAAAACTTTTCCACAGCCAATTATTTCATTCATTCTTAACTTATTCATGATTGTCTACTAATTAGTGGTTGGTTCCTAGTTCTAATTGCCAGGCAACCAGTAATGCCTTTGTTCCTCTTTTGGAAAGCAAGAGAAGTTCTAAAAATGTAAGTTGAGTGTGGAATTCTAAGTATGAATAGTGGCTTTGTGGTGGGAAAAGCCATTAAGTGAGTCTCCAAAAAATGCCAGCCACACGTAGAAATGTATTGGATGTTTTCATTCAGAATTGTCTCCTCTGTTACTGCTTTCGGGAATTTAAGGAGATTTTCGTTTGACAACTTTTCAAAGATTTGAGGCAAGTATAATAAAGTTTTTCATCAGATTTTAATTATAAGATGATGTTTATCAGAATTGTTCCTAGGGTTTTGATTGCTTCATTTAATTAAATGCTAATGTGATTCAAGTAGACCATTCAATATATTGATGCACTTCTGTAAACATCCAGGAGATTGATGAAGAAACAAACTTAGTTATAAATATTCGTCACGGAAAGAGGAAAACTTTCGAATTCTTATCTCTAATTCCATGCCTGTCTTTTTAAAGAGAAAAAAGTTAAAGGGACATAACTGTAACAAAAATGATATAACACCTTTCTCCCTAACCACGGAGGTCAGTCTCTCCTGAGATGTCAGCTTTCTGATTCTTGCTCACTTGAGACATGCAATGAGGAGAAGTCACAGTCACAGAATTTCTAGGAAAATTATAAATATTTTTTGAGGCTTGTGAAAAATCTAGATTTTTAACTGTTTGCCTCTTAGGAGAGTAGACATCTTGAATAGGTGCTCTTTGGTATGGTATCAGTAAATGATGGTACTTGTTTGATATGTTGGGGTGCTGTGCTCAATCTGGGCAGCTTTCCCTGATGGAAGGAACACGCGGAGCTGAGTACACTTGATTTAAAGGGCTTCCCCTTAGAGGTCTTTTGGCTGCTCGACCTCATTTTTTCCAGTATTTTTCTAAAAAGATTTTTAGGGAGCAAGCATTTCAGTTGAAAGATTTCATCTTTCTGGTTAGGCCTGACCTACTACTCTCTTGATTTCTTATGTTTTCTGCACGTTGACTCATGTCATGTGCCAGAGGGTGCTATCTCCTCTTGGTTGTTTTGCTGTTACTGTTTCTCAGTGAGCCTCTCAGGGGCCTAAGTGCTGAAGGGAGAGAGACCGCCCATAGATAGCCTTCTGTGTTAACTAGGAGAGATTGTTCTTTCTGCCTCCCAAACATTCAAAACTAAGTGGTGGAAGGCCTCCTGGGGAGGAAACTATTGGACGGTTATAGCCTTTATTCTCCCTCTGTTCGTTTACATTAAGATGTTTTTCCAGGCTTCCAGCTTATTCTGTTGAATGGATCTGGGGCCCATTGTGTATTTTCAAGAGTACCTCTGAGCTGCCCTGCTTGTCACCCTGTTCATCTTAGCTCAGTATGGAGGGGCTGAACTGTGGATGATTATTGTGAAACAGCAGTGATGGGCTTTTTCTTTATAAGGGTGATGGGGACCTGCAGTTCATCTCTCGGCGGGGGGGAAAATCATTTAATTCATAGCTGCTTATATGGACTTTACCAGGTGAAAGTTGATTTGCTGTCTGTTTCATGCAGTTAGCGATTTTCTTTTAAATTCCCATCAAAAGTTTAGCAAATGAACTTGCTGGTGATGCTGTATTGCCGGGCTGGAGCACTGGGTGGGATAATAGTGCAGTTAAGGGCAGACAGTGGCACTCCCTTCTGGACTAGGTCCAAGGCTTGGTGCTCTTTCAGGTTCTTCGTACTCTCTCTGTCCTTCCAACGCATGTGGTTGTTTTGAAGCCTCTGTTGAAAGGTACGGTTATATATCCCGCAGTCAATCTTATTCTGCTTGTTTTCAGGCTTTTTAAGAAAATAAAACATTATAGCCTGGTTCAGGAAAAGTACTAATTTAGAATTAATCCTTTCTTTCCTTTCCTCTTTTAAAACCAAACACAGAAAAATAATGCAGAATCATTATTTTAATTTAAGATGATAAGAAAATTCTCCTTGCAATCTAGATTTCATGTGTGTATAACATATGTGCGTGTGTCCTTTATGTCCTATATACAACATAAAGCAAAAGTGAGTCTGCTTGGGTCAAGGCAGGGGATGGGTGGCATGAAGAGGCTCAAATGGAGGGAAAGGGGAATTAAAATAAAGGTGGTAAAGTACAAATATGAGCAAAGTCCAGGATACGCATGTGTGGAGACATACTGCCATCCACCATTTTGTATGTTAACTAGAAAATTTAGTAATAATATAATATAAACAATGTGCACATTTAAAAAAGAGGGGCTGTGTTGTAATAAGTCTGATCATGCCATATCCTGCCTAACTCACACTCCTGTTATCATCCCGGTTATAGGTAAATGGTATCCCTGAAGAAAGAAAGCTGACCGAAGCCATGAGTTTATAATCTGCAGCAGCAAAGCAATCATGTCTCACTCCCTTTCACTTCCAACAATGCATGAGCTTCCCTGACACCGGTTGTGCATGTCCACGGTGTTAAGTACATACCAAATGCTACACTGTATCTCTCATTTACTAATGTATTTTTTTTGTACTTCAAGCATTTTTGAAAATTTATAAGACATCAATGACTTTATATTTGTAACAATAAAAAGTGAACTTTAAAATAAATATTAATGAAGCCTAATCTGTGGTAAAATTTTCTTCAGAAATGTATTCAGTTGCCTCCTGTGTGGTAGAAATCTATTAAATAGTCACTAGGAGCGGGGTCATTCAACAGGATTTTTTTATTAAGTGCTTCTTATGAGTTGTGTTCCAAGTAAGCAACCCATTTAAATAATGCTTTAACTCCTGCAGACTGTAGAGCCTCTTGTTTCATTGTATTTTATAGAGTACTTTAGAGTGAGCATAGTGGTTTTTGACAGAGACTAGAACACACTCAGTTTATGTAGGGCAGCCCAGGGTATATACTTGGCTTTATAATTGGGTGTTTGCAAGCCAGGGTCTGTTCCACAGAGAGAGAACAGTTACAAACAGGGCTGTAAATCAGCCCTGCAGTGTCCGCCATGGGAAATTTCATGTGTCAGACTTGGTGTCGTCCTCATCCAATGCTCCTTCTGCTTCATGACTCTAACACTGTTGAGTCATCATGGATACCTGCTAGTGGCCCTTTCAAAGAAGGTATTCTTACAGAAGACCTTTAGAAAATTAACATTAGTAAGTGAGCTAAGTCAGATAAAGATAAGGTAAGCTTATGTAATATTTTCCAAATAATTCCTTGTTACTTTGGACCATTCATTTCCAGATCCTGCATTTTTAGGTATTAAGGCAGTTGCTATAGTTTTTAAGGTTAGCTGTTTAGTTGACATGCAGTGTTCAGTCTGATGACCAGATTTAACTGCCTTTAAAAGAAGTACGCCTGCTCACTGGAGCAAACACTTCTAAATGACACACATCTCACATTGACTCTTCCTTGTTTCCAGGGATTAACCAGGAATGAAAGTTTGATCTGACCAAGTCATAGTATTTTGTTCCCTTGAAGCCATGTATCATGTGACATAAGTCAATCAGAGCCCTCTGAGATTTTGAGGTTTATCTTTTTAGGGTGCTAAGCCGAGAAGCTAGGGGTCAAGGGCCAATATGGCTCTAGTCACAGAAGCTTACAGCTTTACCTAGGATTGACAAGTTGGAAAACACTTTGTTTCTCTATTCTGGGCAAGTTTCTGCTCTAACCTGGTAGTCAGATGTCACACACAAAAATATATAAATGGTATTTCAAAACCCAAATAGTCTTCTCTTTATTGTACATAACACATTATCTTCCATGTAGAGGAAATGCCCCCATCATGCATTGAAACACCTCCCTGTTCTCATCAGGATTTCCTAGGACTCACTGCATAGGTGTATGCTGGTTCCTGGTTCTTCTTTTTTTGTTGTTTAATTGGATGCAACATCTTCCTGTGTAGCTGGCCTGGATGGATCTCACAATCCTCCTGCCTCAGCCTGTCAAGGACTAGGATTTCAGGCATGAAGTAGTATACTAAGGTACTTTATTTCTTAAAGATAGATCTCTTTTTCTTCTAAGACAACCAGAGCATTGACACTCGATGTTCCTTGGGAGTGACCAGCTGACAATTTTAAGTATATTATGTTGGGCTCATGTCCTAAGGAGAGAACGACTGTTCAGACTCTGGAGGTTGGGGCTGTGGTACAGAGACAGGCTTAAACTGACAGTCCTGTTAGGTGAAGTCCAAGTGTTTTGCTCACTAAGTGAGCAAGAGTAGGATAAGGTATAATTAACTAAGAACTGTGGAACAGGAGTCAGTAAAATTCCTCATTTGTAAAGAATTATGGAGGGGTTTGGAAAATGGAGCTGGAGGTAACATTGATCCTTGCACTGACCATTGTCCAGAGCCTTACACATTGTTGACAACCTTAATCTCTAAAAATCCACTTACAAAAGCAATCTTCCCTCTGATGTAAAACTCTAAGAGGTAAAGTCCAGAAGTTTCCCTTTGGTTGCTAATACCCTAATGACCCTTGTTTTGAGTGGGTTTTAAAAACAATGGGTATTCTTCCATAAACTGAGGATCCCTAGGCATCCTCGTAGCGAGAAAATGACTGAATGATGGATTTGGAGTCCTAAGAAATGAACTTAAAATATTTTTTCAGTTGGTTACGATAAAGCCTTGTCTTAAAACTAGTGTTCTACATTGATGGAGATTTAATTAAACTTGGATTTTTAGAGTCCAGATATCCCAAAACAGTATGTATCCTCTTTCCTCCCAAGTATAGTCATCATATAAGAGATTAATTCTTTTTGAGGAAGGCTTTTGGCTCAGTGATGTCCCTGTGGTTGTGAGATTTCCCATCATTCCACAGATCCCATGTCTATGGTTCCCTAACATTGACCAAAGGAGCATGACCCTTGAACACACTGACTCTCCTAACACTGGCTCCCACCAAAACTCTGATTTTGTTTCTGAACCTATCACCTCTTTATGGACACTGGCCATGGGATTTGACAGTGAACAACAAGGAATTATTAACAGTGGTTAGAGGGACCACATGTACTAAGACAATTAGAAGCTTCAGAACAGCTATGTTAGGATGCTCATTAAAAGTTTCACATCTTGCCAAGATGGGGGATAGCCAAGGGGCCCCCACCACTCATAGGAGAAGGGGGTGGGGAGGGATTAAGGAGGAGTGACTGGGAGGGGGACAGTGATCCAGATGTAAAGGGATTAAATAAAAAAATTTTAAAAAGAATATAAAAACACACACACACACACACACACACACACACACGTGCGCTCACGTTTCACATCCACAAGTCTGCCCTGATGATAATGAAGAAGTTTGGGCACATGTGTTAAGGCTCATTTTGGAGTTAAGCGAATACTTAGAAAATTAGAAACTAATTTAAGCCAGTATTTTCAAGTACAGCTAAAGCTAGGAGAAGCCCTGTGACCCTGGGGACGCCCACCCCATTATTTGAACTAACAGTTTGCATGTTTGACCATCCCAGTGGAGAGGATGGATGACATTTAAAAAAAAAAAAAAAAGTCCCAAGATGAGTATGCATGTGCATACTTCTCTAGAACATGCTTACCATTTGCCTATTATTTTTTAATGGCCAATAAATTAATCGGAGTCAGTCAATGATCTAGAAATACAGTGGTGACCCTGACTAGACCCCAACACTACTTATGTTGCTGTACATTCTGGTCGGAAAGGCAGGTGCTAATTGAGTAGCAACACACATAAAGGCCAGAGTGCAGTCATGATGACCCGTCTGTGGGAAAGTCATTGGTTCTATGGAACACGCTTGTCTCGGGAGTTCCTCGTCGGCTCTGCAAGGAAGGAGCGACTTCCATGAAGTTCATGGTGACATGAAAAGGCTTTCAGGGCCTCATGATGAAGAGAGGCAAAAGGGGCCCGGAGTACACAGATGACTCTATCTAATCTGTGCACGTTTAGCAGAAGACATTCCAGTGAGCATTGGGCTCTGTCAGAGACTCCAGTGTTGCTCGTGTGAAGAACAGGCAAGGGATGGCGGTGGGTGTGGGAGAGACCCATGAGGGCTCTAGGATTGAGTTTTGTATGAACTTAAAGGCAGAAAAATAAAGCCTGAAGGGTTTTAAAAGGTGTTGAGGTCATATTTTGCATCCCTATCCAAGTAATCTAACAGTAGCGTGGGGAGCAGTGGGCAGAGTGGGCGTGAATAGAACATTTAGGTCTGTTAGACATGCAATTGGAGAAATAATAGCATCAGCTATGTCCGAGAATGGTGGGGGACTCAAGAGCTACTTAGGAAATAAAGGGCAGCTGTGCTGGTACACTTGTAGTTTGCAAAATGTGGTATGGAACCAGAATGGACTGGTTCTGACAAACGACACAGTGCAGTAAGCCGGGCTATGTGGTTCTGTCGTGTGCATTGTGGGCCTAAGGTTCTTTTCAGAAAACCAAGAACAGCAGGCAAGTGGGTATTTGAATGTAGAGTTCAGAGCAGAGATGAGGAGGTGTGCTGAGAATGGGGCCTGATGGCCAAGGAGGTCACTGACGCAGTGGGAGCCTATGGACACTCTGTTCTCTGTGTGAGCATTCCCAGGTGTTGTTCAAACAGGGGTACTCTACTTTTCCAAGAGAATAGGATGCACGTGCCTGGTGAATGTTTTCCAAAAGGGAACAACGCAGCTGCCAGGAAAGGCCAGTTAAAGGAAAACTGTTTCTCGTCAAGAGGATGAACTCTCTGTTCAGGGTTGGGGAGAGACTTAACATTCCAAGCTATCCAAACACTAGAAAGCTGACACAGTAGGTAGGGCCCGTCTGTCACAGTCACCTGAGCGTCATCCCATAGAAAAGCTGACTGTCCTTAGTCATGTTGAGGTGATAAGGTGGGATAAAGGTCCTTTTACTCATTACAGGGATCATTTTAAATTATTTTAAATTGGAATAATTTTAAAAATAAAAAATGCTTTCAATTTAAATACTTAAAGTTTGATGAGATAATGTACATTTTCTAGGCCAAATTTCCACCCCTAGCACAGTCCTGAGTCTCTTTCATGTGATTTGGCTGGGTCTGTCCATCTCTCAGAACCCTGACTTGGCCTCTTTCTTCTCCTTTGTGGTCTATTTTTTTCCGATGATGGCCAGAACCTAAGTATTTGGTGGTGGGGAGATGGGTGTGTAACCTTCCTCTAAAGCCACTATGTGGCTTTTTGTCCCCATGTGGCTGACCTCCATGCTGCCTTAACTCAAACAGCAAGACCTTTTTCCAAGTCTTCTCCAGTCTCCTTCTCCAGGCGCTGCAGAGATTTACAGCTTCCCTGCTCTAGGGCCTGTCTTTTAAACTTGATTTTTGTTTCCTCTCTGAATAAATTTATACTTTGCTTGACTTTAAAACTTTTTCTGCCTTTTAATTCTTTAATCACTGGAGAGAGTTAACCCATTTCTGAACCCCCAGATAATACAAATAATACCATTTTATACTCTAAGTAATGCAGAGATGGGTTGGTAAAAATTATATCCATTGTTGGTACTTGTTCTGAGTCAATCTTTCTTCCTTTTTTCTTTCTTTTCTTTTTTAAATGTAAATATGAGGCGTGCTTTCTTCTTTTATGAATGTGTACCACCATTTTCAACATGCCCCATCAAGAAGCAAATGTATGTCTACTATTATTCATGCTAACCTTGAACAGTTGGTTAAAAATAGGTGTTTTGCAGACTTCTGTAGAGTGAAGGTACTGTGGTTTGTATGGCAAAATGCCTGCCTGAGACTAAACTAGAGGAAATATGATAATATTAAACTTAAAGGCATGCTATATGATAACCAGTCTTGCCCTTCCCAACTTCTGAGCTCATAGATGCCAAGACAGGAATTCCAGATCACTGAAGACAATGGAGACATGATCGTCATGATTGTGATCTCCAACTGAATTCTGAATCACAAGAAATACCTTAGTGGGACAATTTATAAAATAAAAATAAGGCCTACCTGTCAGATAATAGAATTTAATCAATACTAAATCCCTGGTTTTGATGACTAAACAGATACTGTGTTAACTTCTTAAAAACAACACTGCTGGGGCCAGCAACATGGCTGAGCAAGTGAAGGCTCCAGCTCTTGAACCTGAAGAGCTGAGTGTGGTTTCGGCACCGCACAGAGTAGAAGGAGAGAACATTTACTGAAAAGTTGTCCTCTGATGTCCGCATGCACGCTGTGGCACACATGCATATGTCAAGTTATTTTTAAAAGGTAGTAAAAATAACATCGTGACCCAAAATTAAAGGCTGGGTGAAAGGACAAGAAGTTAGTGCAGAGGCAGAGGATCGACTGTTACTGTGCTGAGGATGCTGAAGGAACAGACATGCTTGTCATTGAAAAATAGTTTGAACATAGAACTGCTAGAATTTTCTGATGAATTATATCACATGAATTAGGGAAGGGAGGACTCAACAGAACTTCCAAAACCATGGCCTTAGCTTGTGAGTGTGTTTTGGTTCTTTTACTGTGTTGGTGAAGTCATAAACGATAAATGCAAGATTTTTTTTTGAGCATTTTTATTTCTTGTCAGAAAGAACAGGGTAAATCTTGGCAATTTTTAAGGCCACCTGTCAAATTTTTTTTTTTTTTGTCTGTCTTCTGAAACAAACCTCATGAGCTATAGCAGATGGTCAAATATTAGCTAGCCATCACATTGCCTAGGTCAAACAGTGTCCAAAGGTTCTACCATGGATATAGATAGGGAAGTCCAGGGGTCTTCTTCAGGTGAATGTATAACACAGCCTGTCTTAAACAGACCTCCGGAGCATTAAAACATTGGGAAAATAAACATGAGTTATAACCCAGCTGACCTCTGGTAATCTTCCGTTATGTTCCCTGACAATTATGCCTTCATTTTGTGTTCAGATATTTGAATGTTGAGACCAAGAACTTACAGACCGGTAAGAGAGAAGTGTCTGCTTATTGTGCATGCAACACCTACCGAGACATAACAATGCACACTAGTGCTTCATCTTGATAGATGAGAGCCATGGATTAGACTCTTAAGAGCTTCCCTAGCGAGGAATAAAATCAATCATGTCCACTCATTACGGGAGAACGACTCACAAGCGTGTCAAGTCGACTTTGTGAGAAATTCTGAATACTTAAATTTTAAAACAAAGCAGGGGATATAGCTTCTCGCTTCATGAGTACATAGTTATCTGCTGCTACCAAGGAGATGTGAAAAAAGCCATTCTGAATCTTAGTTGATTTAAATAAGTTTTGGAGGTCTCTGTGAGTCATCAATTTTATTGGAAGATGCTTCTGATATGAGCTGGGTTTCCTCTTCTGCCTTGTGTTGGATGACCACTAGATGCATTGGCACATGTAGAACAGCCTCATGGCAGATCCTGGCGATGCCTAATTTCTTTCTTGTCTGGATTAAGCTGGTAGGATGTGTTCTCATGGTATGGTAGAGATGGGAGTAACTAAAATGCTCAACGTACACATGTCTCAAGTCACTCCTTGTGACACATTTGCTAGTATCTGACCAAGCAAGTCAATTAGCTGAGGCCTAACTTAGAGTGGGCAAAGCATATAAAACTATAGGACAGACTATAAATATAGGGATGCTATTTAATGACACTATTGATACAGTCAGTCACTTTACTGGTCAGTGCATTGATCCCATATATTTAGTTCCTGCAAATACACGAAGGCTCTGTTAAAGGCCCCCAAATTCTTTCACAAACATGGCAAACCATCTCTTCAACTACCGAATCTCATACTCTACACTGAGCTCAGATGAGTCCCCTTGGTTGTCTCCTTTTCAAGAGATACCTAAATCTTTGACTATTCTGCCCTCTCTCACACCCCAACATCAAATGCACAGAAAGGGAAAAGGTTCATAGGGAAGACATTTCTGTTAGAAACTAAGCACCAAGAACATACAGGTAGACCAACATCAAAACAGCCAAATGATCTGTCCACTTTTGAGTTGTCACTAGTGACAACCTCAATAGGTGAGGTTGTCACTAAAACACAGATCCAAGAAATGGAAGTCTTCTCTCTCACTTTCTTCATAACTATCCTGACTTGAAAAAAAAAAAAAGCTGCCTATACAAAGGTCTGTGTCTAACAAAACTATCCATTAGACAATGCAGAGAAATTAAGAAACTCCCAGAAAAATAAAAGCTGAGGGAGTTTAAATGTCATTAGTCCTGACTGCCAAGAGATAGACAACTGGTACCTGAATCAGCGTGATGCATTGTCTTCAACGAGGGTGAGTACCTAGGTTAATAGAAAAGCCACTTCTTTTGTGACGGGTAAATACAAAAACCAGTGCTTTGTAGTTTTGATTTGTAGTCAAAGATTTAAAGATAAATGAGTTACAAGATAAATTACTAATCCATACTATTGAGAACTGTATCAGTGACCTTACTCATTGCTCTGAGAAAATATCTGACGAAGGCCCTTTAGAGAAGGCAGGTAATTCTGGCTCGTGGTTTGAGGATAAGGTTCATTATGGTAGGGAGGTGTTGGTGGCAGGGGTACAAGGTGGCTAGTCATGTGACAGCCACAGTCATGGAAAAGAGGTGACTGCTGGTTCCCCAATCAGTTCCTCCAGGACCTCCAATGGCATGAAATGAACCACATTCAAGATGGGTGTTCCCTCCTCTGTGAAACCTCTCTGGTCTGTTTCCTCACAGACACACCTCAGAGTGCGTCCTTTGTGTTCATAGTATATAAAAGTTTAAGCAATGACATCAATGAGACAAAAGAAGACAGAGACATTTGTCAGTTGGTATCAGAGTGAATTTAGAGGCCTGGGTGCTGCTAGGAGATTGCTCTGAGGCACCTGGGAAGCCTGGGTTGAACCCACAGCACAGAGAAAAGTACACAGAAAGGAGAGAGAAGCGTCTGCATGTGTGTGGTTTTTGTGAGTTTGTGTGTGTGTGTGTGTGTGTGTGTTGTATATGTGTGTCTATGTTGCATGTGTTGTGTGTGTGTGTGTTTGTGTCTGTGTGCAGTCTGTGTATGTGTGTGTTGTCTCTGTGTGTGAGGGATATGGGTACAGGTAAGTGTGGTTGTCTGTGTGTGTGTGCCTTGTGTGTGTGTAGAATGTACAGAAAAGGAAGTAACTTAAACTGTTCACTGAAAAAAAAACGCAAAAGGCAAGAATGAGGAAACAGGGGACCGAAAAACTTTGACATGTATACCACAGTTAGCAAAAGTGACATCTGCCTTACCAGAAATGACGCTCAGGGTAAATGGGTTAAAGACTGACAGTCAAGAACAGAACTTGGGCCGGGCAGTGATGGCGCACACCTTTAATCCCAGCACTTGGGAGGCAGAGGCAGGCGGATTTCTGAGTTTGAGGCCAGCCTGGTCTACAGAGTGAGTTCCAGGACAGCCAGGGTTATACAGAGAAACCCTGTCTCGAAAAACCAAAAAAAGACAAAAAAAAAAAAAAAAAAGAATAGAACTTGGCAGACTGATTTGCTTTTTTAAAGCAATCTTCTGTACCACAGGCTGGTCTTAAGCTTGCTATGTAGCCAAACAGGACGTGACCTTCATCTTCTGATCCCCTATCTTCTTTCCCCAGTGCTAGGATCACAGTTGTGTACCACCACACCCGGTTTATGTGGTGCTTGGAATTGAACCAGGGCTTTGTGTGTGCTAGGCATTCAATATAACAACTAAGCTGTAGTGCGTCCCTAGTTCTGGAAGGCTGATGTTTTAATTTTTTTTTTTTTTTTTTAGTTTTTTCGAGACAGGGTTTCTCTGTGTAACCCTGGCTGTCCTGGCACTCACTCTGTAGACCAGGCTGGCCTCGAACTCAGAAATCCGCCTGCCTCTGCCTCCCAAGTGCTGGGATTAAAGGCGTGCGCCACCACCGCCCGGCTAGGCTGATGTTTTAAAAATGATCCAGATATATGTAAAGTTCAAAATTCATATTTAAATGCACTGTAGGTAATCAAGTGATTTTCTTAGTACTGTATATTTGTTATATAAAATAATGGGCTTCATTATTGTACTTGCTAAGTTTGTATAGTGTACCTTGACCAGACCCCTCCACACACAAACATATTATCTCTCCTTACCCTCTGCACCAGGCCCTCACCCTCTTACCAATTGTTTTTTTTTTTTTTTTTTTTGAAAGAGTCCCGAAGCCATTTGGTGGTGAAAGAAAGCCCCAATCAACCGGTGTTGAGAAGATAAGCTAGCCACATGCAAACCATGTGGTTAGAGGCTACGGTGGTGCAATCACAGACGCGGGGCTAGGCACCTGGAAGTCTAAGGCAGGGAGAGAGCACCTGGCTAATTAAGCAAGACTTAATTTAAAAAAAAAAAAAAGTAAGAGAGGCAGGAACTCAGTCCCATGATAGAGTGTTTGTCTATCATCTGTGAGGGTATGGCATTAATCTGAATTAAAAAGAGGGATGAGAAGAAAGAATGGGATTATGCCTTGTACCACATTTGAAAATAAAAATCACAGATGGCCGGGCGGTGGTGGCGCACGCCTTTAATCCCAGCACTTGGGAGGCAGAGGCAGGCGGATTTCTGAGTTCAAGGCCAGCCTGGTCTACAGAGTGAGTTCCAGGATGGCCAGGGCTACACAGAGAAACCCTGTCTCGAAAAAACAAACAAACAAACAAAAACAAAAATCACAGATGAATGAATCAAGATCCGTGCACATGAAGGAGTTTTCTTCTTAGCCATAAAGAATAAAATTATGACATTGACAAAAGCATGGAGGTAGATGACAGACCATCATATTAAGCAGAATAAGAAGAGAAATACTTCATGTTCTTATTTGGAGATACTATATTTTATACATATACTTTAAATCATATACGCATCTAGGACATGTAGCTGGATATTGGGGTGGGGGAAATAATGGGAGAGGAGGGGCAAGCAAGGAAAGGGTTGGGGATGAATCCGGCCGAGGGACATGGTACAGCTGAGTGAAAAGGAATTTGTGACTCTGGTCTCATATACACCAATAAAATTATATTAAAATAAAAATTCAAATGGTCTCAAAGCATCAACTTAAAAACCATACGTTCAGGAATATGGAAGAAATTGACTCTGTTAAGATTCACGTATCAAAAACCACCATCAAGGAAGTAGAACAGAAATTCTGAAGAAGGGGGAAAACGTCTGCTGCTCCTTCATCTGATAAGGGATGTGCACTTTGGACAAAGAACTGCTCCAAGTCATCAGCAGCAGCAGGAGGGCCCAATCACGTCAGCAGCAAAATGAGTCAGCTGAACAGACCTCTCTCCAACGGACATACAGAAAACCAGAAATCTGGACAAAAGGTACACACGCAGTTCAGTGCTGTAAATCCTATGGCTCCATATATATTTTTTAATTTAATTTATAATCTTTTTCATTTTTTGTTGGTTATTTTATTTACACTTTAAATGTTTTTCCCCAGAGAAACCCTGTCTCGAAAAACCAATAAATAAATAAATAAATAAATAAATAAATAAATAAATAACATTTTCCCTTCCCAGTTTCCCCTCCACAAGCTCCCTATTCCCTCCTCCTTCACCCCTGCCTCTATGAGGGTGCTCCCCCACCCACCCACCCACCCACTCCTGCCTCAGCAGCCTAGCATTCCTCTATCCCAGGTCAAGCCTCCACAGTACCAAGGGGCTCCCCTCCCAGTGATGCCAGATAAGGCCATCCTCTGCTACATATCCAGCTCAAGCCACGGGTACCCCTGTATACTCTGGTTGGTGATTTAGTCTGTGGGAGCTTTGGGGAGTCTGGTTGGTTGATATTGTTGTTCTTCCTATGAGGTTGCAAACCCCTTTAGCTCCTACAGTCCTTGCCCTAATTTCCCCATTGGGGTCCCTGTGCTCAGTTCAATGGTTTGCTGTGTACATCTGCATCTGTATTGGTCCTGCCCTGGCAGAGCCTCTCAGGGGACAGTTGTACTGGGCTCCTGTCAGCCAGCACTTCTTGGCATCAGCAATAGTGTCTGGGTTTGATGTCTGCAGATGGAATGGATCCCTAGGTGGGGCGATCTCTGGATGGCCTTTCCTTTAGTTTCTGCTCCACTCTTTGTCCCCGCATTTCCTTTTGACAGGAGGAACTCTGGATTAATATTTTTGAGGTGAGTAGGTGGCCACATCCCTCAACTGGGGCCTAGCCACTGGATACGAACTCTACAGGTCCTATCTCCCCTTTGTTCCATATATTAATTAACCAATAGTTTTAAATGAAATGGTAATCTCTATTGTCTCTGGAAAGTAGCAACAATCTTAACTCTCCTTTCAACAAATGTAACCCAGTACTCTGAAGTGGAACCCAGATGGATGTTTGCTTGGCAGGACCCACACTGTGAGAGGGAAGAGCGGAGACGTTCCAACCCAAGGAGCTTTACACATGGGCCCCAAGACAAGACAACAAAAGGAACATGAAAGCTGATAATACAGAGTCACCAGAAGCACAAAATAAAGGCAGGAGTAGGCTGAACTATTAATATGATGAGGAAAAATACAAGAGAGTCAAATAAACAATTACTAAAGAGCTAAAAAAAAATCACTTTTTTTTTTTTTTTTTTTTTCGAGACAGGGTTTCTCTGTGTAGCCCTGGCTGTCCTGGAACTCGCTCGGTAGACCAGGCTGGCCTCGAACTCAGAAATCCGCCTGCCTCTAAAAAAAAAATCACTTTTTATTTATTTATTTATTTTTTATTTTTTTTATTTTTTTTGGTGGGGGGGGAGGGTTTCTCTGTGTAGCCCTGACTGTCCTGGAACTCACTCTGTAGACGAGGCTGGACTCGAACTCAGAAATCCGCCTGCCTCTGCCTCCCAAGTGCTGGGATTAAAGGCGTGCACCACCACTGCCCGGCAAAAAATCTAAAAAACTGTCTAGTACAATGGGATAGAGATCGGCTGGGCAGTGGTGGCGCACGCCTTTGATCCCAGCACTTGGGAGGCAGAGGCAGGCGGATTTCTGAGTTCGAGGCCAGCCTGGTCTACAGAGTGAGTTCTAGGACAGCCGGGCTACACAGAGAAACCCTGTCTCGAAAAAAACAAAAAACCAAAAAAAAAAAAAAAAAAAAAAAAAAAGGGGATAGAGATTTAATATAAAGAGAACACTATGTATACAAAATTACTAGTTACAATATACAAGGGAAATGTTCTCACTTAAAATGGCAGCCGATGCTGGTGCTTCTGTCCAGAGTTTACAAGAACTCTGAAAAATTGGTTTTAAAAATAAAAGAGGGGGAACTGTTTCCCCCCAGAAGGAGTCTCCTGAAACACTCTCCATCATGCCTTGTTTACCTTAACTCTCTAAAACTCAAAGCTCATGGCAAATCTGCTGCTGACTGCCTCTGGCATTGCTGAGACCAATAAAAACTATGCCATAGCTATGTGGCAGGACCCTCTTACCCTTAAATGGAATGGCCCCAACCCAGTTCTCATATGGGGCCGAGGATTGATATGCCTGTTTGATACCACAGAAGGCACAGCTAAATGGCTGCCAAATAGATTAATGAAATAAATAGATACTCCAAAAAGCCAGGCCCAACTATAAATAAGATGAATAACAATTGACCTCCAGGGAAGAGAAATCTCCCTGAGAATTCCCTTCTTTTTCCTTTCCAGATAAAAATGAAACACCCGTGATGTCTGCTAGTAGAAGTTCTAATCATGATTCTGGCCTCCAGACTTATACTACTCAGACCTTTGATGGGTCATTGACAAGGACACCAAACAGCTAGAGATTGACATCACTAACCTGAAGAAATCCCTCGTTTTGCTGTCTGAAATGATCTCCGAAAATTGCAAAGGACTTTACTGGACTTGGTTCACTCTTTTACAATAGAAAAGACTGTGTATAGAACTTGACTGTGTATAATCCTTAAAGAAGAATGTTGCTCTTATATAGACAAGACAGGGATGGTTAAAGAGAGTATGAAAAAGTTCAGAGAAGGCCTGAGGAAAGACAGAGAGAGAAAGAGAAAGATGAGAGTTGGTACAAGGATTGGTTTTCAACCTCTCCATGGTTGTCAACCCTACTTCCTCCCATCTTGGGACCATTAATTGGGTTATTTTTGCTGATTTCTTTTGGTCCCTGGGCCTTAAATAGGCTAGCTTTGTGATACAACAGATAGATAATTTGGTAGCAAAACCTATTCAGATATATTATCATAAGTTAGCTATGGAGGACCATGAGACTCAAGATGAGGTTGTTACTCTATCCAGGGTGCTCCCCAAACCCATCACTACCCAACCTAAAAGAGGGGACTTCCGCCCCTAGACTAAGCAGAGAGGGGCCACCCAGAAACGCCTCTGACTGGCGATCTGAATTCTTGCTTAGGCTGCGAGGCTAAGCACTGTAAGGGAATATAAGTAAAAGTTAAAAATATCTATCTGGGTTCCCTGAAGGACAAGCCTGACTGCATAGGAGTTGATGTCAAAAGTATCCCCTCTCCAGGAAAAAGACATAGGGATGGGTATGGCCCTCATGACTCACAGGACAATGACAGAAGGACCGGATCCATTACAAGGTCCCCTTCAATTATTGGATATCAGGGCTCTGTCCCTGCCTTCACAAGATTAGAATTGCCATGGCCCTTCTATACTTAGAGAAGGGAGGAGATGTCAGGGGCAGCCCTGCTTATACACTGAAGGCCTAAAATCAGCCATAGGCCTAAAATCAGCAATAGGCCTGACATACATGCATGCTAACACAAAGTCTTGGGTCTCTGTGGAAAAACACTGAAACAGAAGGCTATAAGCTATTGTAAACAGGCAGCTTCTGTGGAAATTTACCAGACTGAGTAGTCATAGATCTTGTAAATAGGTAGCCTCAGCGGACAGTACCAACTTAGATAAGGACAAGTGAATCATAGGCAGAGTCATAGTGACCTGTCCCCTGAACCTTCACCCAGCTGATACCCTGTTCTGAAAGGTATCTGTACTCCCCCTGAACACCTATGCTCTGGTGTCATTCCCTTCCCCACATCCTGCCTTTTTGTGTTTATAACCCGTGTGAAGAAGTAAATTGCGATTTGATTTAAATAATTAGATAAATTTTAAAAATAAAATAAAATAAAATGGCAGCCAAAACCAAGTCCAAACAGTAACCAAACAACAGCAACTAAAACATCTAGTACTGAATTGGCCTGGGGAAATTTTATGTAAGCGGAAATTTCATAATGTCACTATGATTATCACAAAAAGACTTGCATAAGTAAAAAAATGTCTATCGTCTCTGAACTTAAGAACCAAAAGATACCATGTATCCTACAGTCAGTAAAGCTGCTTTGATTTACATGTATTTGTATATACATATATATGACTAGGATATTTTTTTGGAAGTAAACAAGCTAATTTTGAATTTAATTGGAAACAATAAGCATGAAAATTGTTCGTACGTAGGCTGGAGAGCTGACTCAGGGGTTAACAGCACGGACTGCTCTTCCCGAGGTTCTGAGTTCAATTCCCAAAAAGCACATGGTGGCTCACAATCATCGATAATAGGGGTCCAATACTCTGTTCTGGTGTGTCTGAAGACAGCTATAATGTACTCATATAAAAAAATAAATCTTAAAAAAATGTTAATAGGCTTCTATTTAAAATAAAAGAAAAATAGAGAAAGATTCTTTCACCAGTAATAGATACATTTTATAGTATATTGTAAGATAAGCTGGAATCCTCTACAATTAACACTGTGGGGAATTGCTGCATAAATGTTAGTGAATATATGAAATATTGTTTCATATATACCTAGTGGTCTAGGTACGTGTTTTAATTAACAAGACGTCACTTATGGAAAGGATGGACTACTTAAAAATTGGTTCTGGCAACAGAGTGGTCATCTGAAACAAAACCAAATTGGATTCTATCATACAGCACTCAGCTCTAAACCACTGTCAGCTTTCCTTTATTACCTTCCTTTGTTTGAGAAGAATGAGAAATTCTATTTATTCAGAAAGTATTCAAATGCAAAAATCATAAGGTGGCAGATTGACACAACCTATTCTTTGAAAAAAAATCTTTTCTTGTAGAACAAAACAATAAACAGGAGGCAGACTGAGAAAAAGTATTTATATTTTACACCCTTGACAGTGAGCTAATCTCCCAATTATATAAAGAATTATTAACAGTTTGTAAAAAGGAGAAGAAAACAATGGATAAGCATGTACTTAGGTCCAGATGCCTGTACAACCCACACATATTTACATACTGAAATTTACACGGCCAAGCATGGTATAAGAAGGTGGGGACTTGGTGGAGCAATGAGGATATGCAGATGAATCCCTCATGCATGACTTCAGCAGTGTTACAAGAGAGACTTCGGAAATGTACGCGCCTTACCCCCTCCAGCAAGTGGGGATACGGAGAGAAGACTGCTGTCTCTGAAACTGGTATGAGGGCCTTGTAGACAGGGTGTGCCAATGTCTCGATCTAAGACTTCCCGGACTTCAAAAGTGAGAGGAATGAATGTCTTGCTTCTTGGTCACTCTGCTGTTAGCCTTTTTGTTAAAGCAGCCTCATGGACTAAGCTAGAGGGCAAGCAATCACACCAAATTGTTCACACGGAGAGAACCGTGAATGCCTTTTGTGACAGATATGCGGTGATAATGCAGTGTTGAGGGAGAGCTACAGTGCTGAGAGAGACCAATGAGACATCACTATCGGAAGTGGACATTCTCAAGGTCCCTGAGGATGGCAGTCTCCCTGAATAAAATTAAAAGTGCACATTCCCTATGACTCAGCAATTCTACATCTGATAATGTCTCTCACACAGCACTCTTACTAGAGGAGATGACATATAAGCAAAGATATTTGTGCTGTAGCATTTTAAATGTTATTTGTAGGGAGTTAACAGTATTAATAAGTAAAGATTATGGTGACATGCCACCCATGCCAATGACTTTCATCTACACTATGCAATGGTTAGCCAAAAAGATACGGAGGGCCACAGGGATGCCCCAAGTGATAATAAAGTATCTGTCTCTCAATTGTGAGGACTTGAGCTCAGTCCCGAGAACCAACACAGTTGGATAGTGACACATGAATGGAGACAGACACAGGCCGATCTCTAGATGACTGGCCAGTAGGTCTAACCTAAGAGACAAAGTTCCAGGCTTGGAGAGATCGCTTCTTGAAAAAACAAGGCAAATGCCATCTGAAAGTTATCCTTTCAAACACACACACGCACACGCACACACTCATACGTACACACACTCACACATATTCTCTCTCTTTCTTGCTCACTTTCTCTTTCTCTTATATGGAAAAGTAGCACCTTAACAGAGAAAGAAACTAAGGAATATTTTTAGGCGAGAAAAAGCTCAAAACTCTAGTATGTTTTATGTTAGAAAGGAAGAAAATAGTGATTTTCTTTGCCGTCTATGAAACAAATTTTCAAGAACACAAACAGTTAAGAGATGGGCTACCTGGAGTTGGATGGTAGAAATCACAAGAACTGGGCAGACCTCGAAAACTTGATACTTTGAGCTACTTCTCCTTAGTACTTTTTTACATTTTGAACTATCAAAGTCTATTCCCATATAAAAATAAACATGTAACAAAATATTTTGTCCTTGGAAGAAGAAGTTAGCGGCAGGTGCTGGTAATTGCACAACAAAGTATCTTGTTCTTGGAAGATGGGGTTAGTGGCAGGTGCTGGCTCCCGCATACATTCCCGTCTCTGCAGACTTTCTGTCTCCTCTGACATTTAAAGATAACCAGAACCCTGGAGACTCCAGGAGGAATGCCAATCCTCTGGAACCTTCTTTGTGATCTCACCGAGTGACAGACTGATCTCTCCACTGATTATTTTTAAGGCTAGATTCTTCCCATAAATGAAGCATACACTCACTTCATGGCTGGATCACTGCAATTTAAGTTTCTGTCTCCTAAAATGTCTGCTGTTATTCACAGCCCTGCTCGGATACCATTAGAACTGTGGAGAAAGGGAGAAAGACAGCCCTGGGCCTGGTCGTAGCGATGTATGGAAGACTCAAGGCAGTAGAAAAGAATTAAAAACTAGATGGCTACAACATAGAAGAGAAAAATAAATCATGACATTACTGAGTGACAGAAATAAGTAAATTAAGACACAAGTACTACGGCTCTAAAGGAAGTGAATACAGGTGAAAGTGTAAGCCTCTCCTCTGGCCAGTTTCAGCCATATGGCTCTTTTGTTTGGTTCACTGACTTTGCAAATTTAGTCATGAACTGCTAGGGGACACAGGGTGACAGAAAGCTTTTGTCTGCACCCTAAAACTCTCACTAGAACAACCATCTTACTAACACACAGTGATGAGCTTCAGGAAGCACTAAGGGTTGGTAGAGAGTTTCTACAGGAAAGCTTTAAAATTTACTCTCCGTCATGGACAGCCAGAGCCCAGTACATTCATATCTACATTGTAGGGTCCCACAGAACATGGAGGGTGTAATGGAAAGCCCATAGTAGCACAAAAAAAATCAGTGAAATAAACATGAAGTATCAGTAGACTATTCATAGAATGACTAGCTTTGATCAGAGTTGTTTCACTGTAGCCTCTGAGCTAGCTAGTTATGAAATGGAAACCAACGTGCTGAAATGAACTGTTGTATGGTACAGTACAAACTAGCAAGCAGCAGCCACAAGTTAGAGAATGCCTTGTTTAAAAAAAATTAAAAATCCTTATGTAAGGATATTAAAAGTAAGCACTTTTTTATTATTTTTTTAATTTGCTTTTTAATTTTGTTTGGAGCATTTTTTTTTTTTTTGACTAAGAGAAATAGTTTCCTTTTGTGAATATTATGATTGTGTGAATTTTATTTTATTTTGTTTGTTCGGCTAAGCCATTCTTTCTGCATCGGAGATTAAAATTAAATTATATTTGTCTCCCTCCAATCTTTGCTTATTAAAATACTGTGCTCCCTGTATTATTAAGTCTCACACACATATGACTATCCTGGCTTTTCTTTTGGTTTCTGGATAGGGCATGAGAATTTAATTGTAACCTCTGGTTTATCATTATTATTAACTTAATAGATGATCCCTTATTGTTTTTTTGATTTTTTTTTTGTTTGTTTTTAGGATTTAGTGACTTGTATGTTCGCTCCAGAGATCTTCAAGTACTCAGCCAAGGTAGATTATTGTGATTGTCATGGAAGTGTGCTGCTCAGAGATGCCGAGTGCAAATGCCTTATGAGGGTGGCAGTGGACAGATAACCCCCACTTTAAGCCTTAGGATCAGTCTTGGTGTTATTAGAGGTTCTGCCTGGCTGAAGCTACTCATCCCAGGCATGACTAGACACAACAAGGGCATTAACCCACCCTATAGTTGTTCAGTACTTGGCATTTCTGATGCACAGCCTTAGTTCTAGGGTCCCTACCACCCTTACCTTGATTTCTTAACACTGCTGTGACATGTCTTCTTAAGGATCCTGGCACACACACTGTTCTGTGTGTAAATGTCAGACCTGCATGGGGGCTTCCTCCATTGACCCCTGCTATGTCTTTTCTCCCTTCTCCTTTGCAAGTATTTCCCATAGCCAATCTCTTGGACATCTAATTCCTTCTGCTTTCTGGGTATAGAGTTGGTGGCCGGAGCAGTCTGAGAATATAGATGGTAAAATCAGAGTTACTTTAAGAGGCCAGAGTACTCGGCTCAATTGGCAGTGAAGAGCCATTATTAAGTAGAACATGGATCATGGTTACTTAGCATAAGATGATGATATAATTGCCAAAGCTTTCACTGAGGTTGATTTGATCAAATGTCCTAGAGGAGGAAAGAGCCCTTAGAAGTGTGGTAATTGGGACGTTTGAAAGTTTCAAGAAGAATAAGGACAGTGAAGAGAGTTCTGTAGATAATGTGGAGAAATTCAGGGCAGTTAACAGCCATAGACTGGGCTTTAAAGCTGCAGTATCAATTTGGGAACTTTCCGAGAGGACCTCATATCCCAAGATGCAAAAGGACCATAGTTGAGCAGTAATTTCAGGATTTAGTGACTTGAATGCTAGCTCCAGAGATCTTTAAGTACTCAGTCAAGGTAGGTTTGTGACATTAAGTCAGGATCCATAAAGAATATCTGGGACCCTGAAATGTAGGTTAGGGTCATAGAAAGAGCTAGTCTAGGATTAACAAGGTTACTTATTGGCCTCCAAAATCGATGCCAGATGGTGTCCCAGAAGTCCCAGAAGGTTCTGTAACCATCAAAGTCCTAAAGATAGTTATGGGTGTTGGTGAGAAAGAACAGGAAAAGATACAATGTTTCTAGATGAAAGAACAGACTGGAAACTACCATGCCAGTTAGTTAGCATCTAGGATAGGAAACCAGAATTGAAGGAATAGAGATTAAGCACACTCGTTTAGTGGAATGTCATAATGTCTTGTTAAATTTCCAGGCCTGGAATTGTTCAGATCAGGAACCCACCAACTGTAAAAATGTCTTCAGTCTTTTCCCCATACAGTTCTATGGATATTAAACACTCATGCAATTGCTTCAGTGAAAAAGGAAATAATGAGGTATTTGAAGAATAGTTGACATTGATACCTAGAGACCCAAAGTATGGCTATAGCTGTGGAGGTGGGCCACCCAGAAGCTAGGTAAATAAGGTTCTAGCTAGTGTGAGTTTACCAGCTTCACAGATCCACTTAGTGCTTGTCCTGTGAGTAGTAGGAGTAGAATTTACTTGGATTCTGGGTTACCCTCAATTGAATCTTTGCCCAGGTGACAAGAACTACCATAGAGGTAAGTGTGAGTAGAAGATCAACTAGTTCTTTCCACTGGCTGTGATGATAAGTTACAAACAATTCTTATACTTGGGGTAATGGTGGATATTAGTTTAGCCATCCTCCAGTGCCTCAAAGTGTGGTTTTGTGGCATCTTCATTTGTCATGTTTCCAGATTATTAAAAATAATGCCCAATCAACTTGGTTAAATGGAAGAATGATTTGCTTTGGCTCACAGCTTTAGTTTCCATCCAAGATCAGCTGGATCCTTCCTCAGGTGGTCTACTTCCTTCACCCAGGCTTCCCCATGGAAAGTTTCCGTGACTTCCTAATAATGTTGTTAAACTATGACTGTGGGACTGCGTAAGGGTATCCTGGTTCTTGGCTGGGCATGGGACTAGAACCCCGAGACTCCAAGGGAGAAATGGCAGGAGTTCGGCCACGTTCCCAGAACCCAGTGTCTGGACAAGCAGTCCAATCTCCATGGACCTACATTGTTCAGTCTGTAGGCCATTACAACCCCTCCAAAGTGCACAGGTAGAGGGTGTAACTACAGGCTCAGGCCCTAGGGATTTACATACTAATGAAGGTCAGAGGCGGAAAAATTAAACATTCTCCACAGACCCTTCTCACTTCTCCTCCCTATTTAACTCAGGTCTGCCCTGAGTTTGGAGAGGGGAGATACATCCAGATCCATCCACCACCCGCCATGAAAATAAACCCTTTTGGAACCAAGGACTTCCTCCTATCATTGGGGCCTGCCATCGCCAAAGCTTCCAGCCTTCTGGAACTTCAGACTTTCTCCATCGCCGCCTGATCCCAGCCTCCACTGCACTGGTCCAGGGCTGCTGCCTCGTGGGCTGGTAGCCTCCGCAGCAGCACCCCATTCTCCCACATATGACATTATCTTTAATTAGGTCAGAGACCTTGTGATCCAATAGGCTCTCAATGATTGGCTCTAGCAACCGGTCACACCTTCAAACATGAGGCTTTTGTGGACAGTTTATAGATAAACCATAATAGTGCATTATTATAACTCTAATTAGCATTATGGCACCGTAGATATCACATAGATCCTGAGGAGTACCAGTGCACTGAGCAAACTCAGCCATGTAACCAAGATCGTCTGTGTTGTACTAGACAGGGTTTCATTATTAGAACAGACTGTTGAGGATCCATACACATGACCACTGATTTAGTAAATGGTTTTTCTATTCTGCTGGAAATAGATTGTACACAGAAGCGCACACATACCGGTATTCATTTGACGGATGTGTAGTAAGCCATCGTGTGTCAGATGACAGCCTGAAGCATTCTGGGTGGTCTATACATTGCAAGCACACACTCTCCCACTAGTATATTATATTGAGGACAGAACCCTGCTCAGACTTTGGTAAGATCCATATGCTCTGGTCTATGGGTAATGACCTTTAAAAACAGGCCAGGTTATTCACTGAAACTTAGGAGCCCAGCAATGAGTACCGTGCCCAGACATGTTTACTGAAATAAAGACTACATCACCGCACCTAACATTGTCTACTGCAAAGAAGGAAGACAGTCTTGCTTAGACGTTTATTTTTCTTTTCTTTTTAAGTTCTAGAGACAACATATTCCTCTCCAAAGACTACTGCTCAGGCTGTATGCCAAGTGAGAAAAGAGGTGGCCAGATTTTAGAGGAGTCCTGCATGGCAAAAGGATTTGCAGAGTAGAATACTTAAAATATGGATTTTACTTTTTCATATCTTTTCATCTTTTCTTTTTTCATTTTTATTGAAAAATAGATAAATTTCTCACATAATATATTTTGATATGCTTTCTCCACCCTCTAATCTTTCCTGTGCCTCTTCCCCTCCTCTTCCATCCAGATGCATTCCCATTCCAGTCTTTCATTAGAGAAGAATAGGCTTCGAAGAGACAATAATGAAAAGTAACAAATTAAAATATCATAAGACAAAACAAAATTATCACATAGAAATTGAACAAGACAAACCTACACAATGAAAAGAGCCTAAGAGAAGACTCAAGAACTGGAGATGTAAAAAAAAAAAAAAAAAAAAAAAAAAAGCCGGGCGTGGTGGCGCACGCCTTTAATCCCAGCACTTGGGAGGCAGAGACAGGCGGATTTCTGAGTTCGAGGCCAGCTTGGTCTACAGAGTGAGTTCCAGGACAGCCAGGATTACACAGAGAAACCCTGTCTCGAAAAACCAAAAAAAAAAAAAAAAAATAAATAAAAAATAAAATTTATAGATGAAGTCAAAGTCAAAATAGAAGGGAAGTAAAAACTGGGGGTGGAATTTTCAAAATTAGAAAAGGGTTATCATTCCTATTATACAAAAATGCTTATAGATGTCCAAGAGAACTATAAGCCTTTACGTCACACAGGATAAAGGAAGGGAACTGGCATTTTACTATGAGAAATGCAAACTGATAAATGTAGTTTGACTTGCCCACTGACCCCTGCCACTAAAACGTCATTTTTCTCTAAGGATTCTTTAATGAGATGTGGATTTCCCAGAGCTTGTTTCATCTTCTAGAAAGCCCTTTCCTGATCCTCGTGAGGAAGCAGCTTAGCTTCTTTTCTGGCTATTTGGGTATTTGATTAGGAGACCATGAGTATAACATCACATCCTTAGTGGACATTCAGCATGTTGAACTCTGTGTTCACTAACGTCTTCCCTGTTCTTATTTTCTGCCTACTTTGTCATAGGTGACACATTCCACATCTACAGATTCAAGCCCGTCTAATGTCAATAATTTTGGGTCACCAAAGGGAGAAGGTATTCTTTCCAGAGGCAAGAAAACTAAACCACAAACAAGAGAAATGCCCTGATTTTTTCGGGGTACACTGGTGTACAGGAGTGGGGGAAGGAAAGACAGTCTTGTGAGGATATGTCAGAGACATAGAAAGTGAGCACACAGGAGGGCCTTGTTCTGCTGTGAGGGCAAGTGTGTGCCACTATCTGTGACCTGACTGTGACTTGGCATCTGGTCTTCAGGACTACAATCTCCATAAGGGAAACAGTATTAGCAGTCAGGGTCAGGGGTGGGGCGAACCGCTAGAAATACTATTAGAATTGATGGTAATTTAAAGTGGTAAAGAAGCCGGGTGGTGGTGGCGCACGCCTTTAATCCCAGCACTTGGGAGGCAGAGGCAGACGGATTTCTGAGTTCGAGGCCAGCTTGGTCTACAGAGTGAGTTCCAGGACAGCCCGGGCTACACAGAGAAACCCTGTCTCGAAAAACCAAAAAAAAAAACAAAAGTGGAAAAGAAAGAAAGAAAATTAAAATTGATTGAGAATGAGAGCACACGTGTAATGAGGAGGACGAGGAAAACCTCCAGCATTGTTTGTTTTAGGAGACCGAGAGAGACTAGCTACAGAGGCATGCTTGAGGGCTTGTGGTCCTTACATGGCCGCTAAGGTAAGGAGTGGCTGTGACCGTGATCCCTTGCTCGTTCTGACGCCTGTTGTCTACAGACCACAGGCTGCCTTGTTTCCAGAGAGGTTGAGGACAGGCGAAATGACCTCATCTGAGAAATGACCTCATCTGAAAACGGCGAGAAAGAGCAAGCGGTCAAGAATGAGGAAGAGGTGAATAGTAAGCAGCAAAGCCCCCTGTCCTATGAGACAGACAGCGTTCCTTCCTAATTCGTTTAAAGATTTATTTAATATATACAAGTACACTACCTGTTCTCTTCAGACACCAGAAGAGAGTATCGTATACGATTACAGATGGTTGTGGAGCCACCATGTGGCTGCTGGGAATTGAACTCAGGACCTCTGAAAGAGCAGTCAGTGCTCTTAACCCGAGCCAGCTCTCCAGCCCTCCTTGAAAGCCAAGTTACATTGTCCACCAGACGTTGTTAGCAAAGAAACCAGAGTAAGCATTCACACATAGCCAGAGTGGAGCACTTGAAAGTGCACGAAAAGAGCTCACTGAGACGTGACCAAGGTTCTCAGCGACACTGCGGTGAAGAGTTGTTTTGCAAATGTGAACTGAGATTCTGGATAAGGAGTTATCCAGGCGATCTTCGCACGGTGCTCGACTAATTTAATTCTGATATACTGTACCTTGGGTGTATCTGTAAGTGCTGGTTGGAGAAATTACCTGAGTGGGAAAGACCACTCATTGTTTATTTGTGTTTGATTGTTTGTCAGATATGTGGGAAGCCTGGAATTCACTTTGTAGATCAGTCTGGCCCCAGACTCAAAGAGATCTTCCTGTCTCTGCCCGCTTAGTGCTGAGATTAAAGTTATACACTGTCACATTCCGCAAAACCCTCATTTGAGTGTGAGAGGCACCTTCCCCTGGTCTACTGCCCTAGACTGAATGAAGAGCAGGAGTCTGGGGTCAGGGAGAAAGCCAGTTAAGTGTTAGCAGCAGCCTCTGTATCACCGCGAACTGTACCCAAACCGCGAGCCAAAACAAGTCCCTCCTCCTTTAAGGTGCTTCCTGTTAGACACATAAATTTTAAAGAATTAGAAGAAGTAACGAAATGAACGTTTTAAAACTACCATTACGAAGCATTTGCGAAAGGCCAAAGCCATGAATGATTTATATTCGCTGCTGATAGTCCTTACCTGGAGTTCAACAACCTCATGGTCCCAGAAGGAAGTATCTTAAGAGGTTAGGCAGGAGCGACCTCTTTCGGGGAAACTTGTAGTCTAACACTCAAGGGGTAGCCCAAGATTCTCCTTAGGAAGAAAAATAATATTGAGTCTGTGTTCTCACACAGACAGATGGGCCATTTAGTTTCCAAATTTCTGCTAAATATAATCTAGTCTTAATTAATTTTAGTTTGGAAAAGGTTGAAGAAAATATAGTGGTTATTAAGAAAAATGCCCTGCTTGCCAGTTCCCAGAAGGATCCATAGAAAGACTGTATTTAGTATGCTGTGTTCCTGATTTTCTTCCAAGTTAAATTATTTGTGCAATATACATTAAGGCATGTGAATGAACTGGCCTTCTGTACAGAATTAGCAACCAACTAGAATCTGGAGACAGCTTGGTATTTCTACATCATAAGAGCTCTCTATATGCTCAGGGCATTAAATTTCTGTCAAATAGTTATGATCTGTAAACTTCCAGGTTGTGGTTTTTTTTTTTCTATTTATGTCTTTTAGCATGTTTTGATTTTTTTTTTTTTATCTAATAGAATTTGGAATTAAATTTAAAATTTTCATGTACCGGAATTCTGTTTTTAACTTTTGGTTTTCCTTCATGGGCCATTTCTCCTTTAGAGAGAAGATAGTCATATCCATACTTTTGTCTTTTTGTTTGTGTGTGTGTATGTGTGTGTGTGTGTATGTGTGTGTATGTGTGTGTGTGTTCAAGTCCTTCAGTCAGTTTATATTTGGAGTGTATAAGAATGGCAATTTAGCATTTTCATCCTCAAAGTTAAACAGTTGTTCCAAGACTATGCATAGTCTTCATCTGTCTTTCCCCAATAATAGTAAATAAAATCTGAGGTTAATTTCATCACCAAGTGGACCAACTTTAGAATCACCATGGAATATACCTCTGCATGTATTTATGAGAGTGTTCCCAGAAAAGCTTAATGGAGGTGGGAAAATCCACTTTAATGTAGATGATGCAATCCATGGGCCAGGGTCTTCAACAGAATAAAAAGGAGGAAGTCAGCAGGGCCCCATCATGCATTGCTCTGCTTCCTGCCTGCAGATGCAATGTGACCAGCTGCCCATGAATCTGCCATTATGCCTTCTCACTAGGGTGCACTGTGCCCTCCAACCATGAATCAGAATAAACAGCTCCTTGATGACATAGCTGGTGTTGGGTTTTTTGTTATAGCAATGAGAAAAAAATACCTAATTTAAATCTGCCTAATTTAACATAAATACCTAATTTTAAAACTTTATTTAATGTCCCTTTTTAATAAAGTCAGTTTTGACATTGATCTATATATTCTTTCTTTTTTTTTCCACGCTGGCATGATTGTTATTTAATAATGTGCTTAAATATCCAATTATGGAAGTCTTATCCTTCCTCATTATTCTATTTAAAGATATTCATCGACAATTTTGGTCCATGTACAAGATCTTTGTGAGTTCAGCTTTAAACTGTGCCATCTGAGGAGGGCCTCTTGGCTTAGTTTCCAAGTATAACTGGACTATTTGCAACTGCTAGACCCAAGATTTCAAGTAAAGATTTCTCCATGGCTGATTCTATGCAACTGAATGAGACCTAAGATGGAGAGGAGAAGAAAAAAGACCGAAAGAAATGGTGGGTGCTTAGTTATAGTTCCCTACATCAAAAATGCCCACCACAGCTCATTCCTGAGTTACTCACCGCACACAAGAGCAGAAAGCGTCAACAGTAAACCTCCAGAACACAATGGATTTCAATTCCATGTCTTTGCATAACACCATTCATTTCAAACTAACCTGATACTAGCAGAATTTTGGACCACTTGATGACTCGAGAAAGCCCCCTGAATATATGAACAGATAAAATCAAGAAGCTCATGCTGTTGATGTCTGGACTTGGATGAAGTACCAAAGAAAATGGCACAAGTTGTTAACTTTAAAAAAACTTAAGGAATCATCCAATTATAGCATGTTAAGGGATAAAACAGTGGTTTTGGTTAACTTTATATTTTCAAAGGTTCATTTATTGGCATGTAAACTTTGTTATAATTAATGCATAAAATGTTTGGATGTCTTTCACTTGTTATATATGCACATATAAATTTCACAGTGTTACTATATATTTTAAAATATTTTTTATTAAAAAAAAAATCAAGATTTGTTTTTGGCTTTTTTTTTTTTTTTTTTTTTTTTTGTAAACCCAGTTCATGGATCGTTTTAGCCATCCCGGCCTTTGCACATGTATTTCTCTGCTTTCGCGCTGGTTTTTGTATCACTTCCTGAACAGTGGTCTGATTAGCAATGAATAATAATTTTGGCTTTCACAAAAATTCAATCTTTTAAAAAACAGATGGCTTTCTTGTATATTATTTATTTATTTTCCTACTTTTGATAGATATTTAGATTCAAAGAAATGATTTACTACTGCAAGAAGCAACGATAAACAGCGAGGACCAAATAGGGGCTGGTACTAACTGTAGTGGGAAGGCAAGCTGTACTCTGCAGGGAGCCCGTGTTCAGTTCTGGTTGGAGTTAACCTTTTGGGACACTATTTGCCTATTTAAAACCTTAGAGTACTGTAATTAACATTGCAAAAGCCAGCCGGTGGTGGCGGCACACGCCTTTAATCCCAGCACTTGGGAGGCAGAGGCAGGCGGATTTCTGAGTTCGAGGCCAGCCTGGTCTACAGCGTGAGTTCCAGGACAGCCAGGATTACACAGAGAAACCCTGTCTCGAAAAACCAAAAAAAAAAAAAAAGGAAAAAAAATTGCAAAAGCCAACTAGAGGATCACTTCAGCCCTTTGTCTCCGTCCCTAAGAGAAGCATCTTCTGAACTTCTCATGATTTGCAAGTCTGCTTCCTTCCCTCAAAAATAGGGTCAGTATTCGGTGTGATGTTGCAGCATTGGCTGAGCTGTGACATCAGCAAATGGTGAGCTGAAAGAAGTAATGTCACAGCAGTTGGACAAGTAACAGCAACTGAGAAGATAACTTCCTGTCTTCAGAAACATCTTCTAAGAGGAGTCAGATACACAGTGAAAACCCAGGACACAAGTTCAGTTCCCTGAACTTACATCAGAAAGCTTAGATGGTGGTGCATGCCTGGAACCCCAAAACAGGGGAGATGTAGACAGGCTAGTCTAGCCTAGTCAGTGAACCCCAGGCTACTGAGAAAACTTCCCTCAAAACAGGGGACAAAAGGTGCTTGAGGGATGAGATCAGAGGGCTCTATATGCTTGTATATATGTACATGCACATACATGCTTGTATATACATACATGCACATACCCCCCCCCCACACACACACATAAGAAACTAAAACAAACAAAACCCAAACAAGTTATAGATTCAAAATAATCCAGGACAGGATTGAAGCTATTTTGGTACAGTGGTCACCCTGGAGCTGATGACAGGTAGCTGAATTATGGATTTAGCTGAGAGAAGGCTGAAGAGATTTCCCTAGTGTAAGACATGTGTGTGAAGGAGGCATCAGAAGAGAGCTTGCATTTTTGTTGTCCTTGGAGGGATGCAGTTGCTATTTACCAAGGTAGGGGATGACTGGAAGATTTGATTGGTCTGTTTCTGTGTGGTCAATACTAGGGAAGTTTTGCCTGCTGTTTTAATGATCAGATGTCTTTAAAAAACAGTCCAACAGAGAGATCAGATGTATATGGGAGTTCTTGTTAAGGTAGAAGATAAACTTCATAGTAATCAGCATTCAGATGCTATGTCAAGTCCAAGTCATGCGATTCGGTACAGGGTATTAAGGGTGGGTTTAGAGGTCAGAGGACTGGGTTTTGGAAATATAGTTTAGATGTTGAAGGTGTGAACAGGACCCATAAAACAAGTCTGGATTTCCAGATAGGGAGGAAAACAAACAAACAAAGGAAGAAAAAACAGAAAGCAATTGCACACAGATAATAGGAAGGTGGCTGCTGAGGTCCAGGATAAGGACAGCAGTGGCTGTGGATTTAGCCGGACAGAGGTTCTTGAGTTTCCTGATATGAGCAGGTTAGGCTCTGAGAAGTAAAGTGAAGCCCCAAGGGATGGACAAGACCACCAGGGGAATCTTGTTTTAAGATGGGAGAAATAAAGCCCAAACTCCTGAGCTGGCAGCCATGGCTTTCTGTATCGACTTTGCTTGCTGCACCCATGTTCAGAAGAGATGACATCTTCACGGTGGAGTTGCAAGCGTCACTGAAGTATTGGGGTCTGAGAAAATAATGGAGCCAAGATGATTGATATCTGCATAGTTTGAAGAGGAAGTGTGTGATTTCACAGAGATGTTTAAATTTCTCTTTTTAAGAGAATTGAAGGTAGGGAAGTGAGAAGGTGAGGACAGAGCGACAGAAGGAGGAAGAAGGTGGCTCATGGGCTGGAATTCAGATTTTAGAGACAGGTGGTAATGTGGAGAGCTTTGACCATCAGCTAAAATGAAACATTCAGTTTGTCCATGGGAGGCAAAATCATCAATGCTTCTAATAGTTCTAGAAGAAAAAAAATAAACAGCTATGTGCTTTTAGTAGTATTTTTGAGATTAAACTTTAAAACAATTATCATTATTAGATAATTCTCTAAAATATAAGTACCAGTGGAAATTCCAATATAGATGAGTTTTTAACCTAATTATTCTTAAAAGATTTCGCCTGAAATGATGTACTTTTAAATAACTATACAATTCATATTTTTGATACATTTAGTTTTTGTGTGTTTGTGCATGGACTCTCGAGCAGGTATGTGCCTACACACACACACACACACGCACACGCATACGCACACGCACACACACACATACACAAACACTTTTTAGCACATACACAGAGGTCAGAGAACAACTTGTGAAAGTTCTATTATTGTATAGTCCTAGGGATCGAACTCAGGTCCGTAGGCACAGCAGCAAGCACATTACCCCCTGAACCATGTTGTCAGCCCCAAGCTTCCTTTTAAAATATTGATTTACCTTATTTTTATTTTTCAAGATTTAAGTAGGTAACTTCTAATTAATCTGCTAGGGATTTTATAATAAATAGCCTCAAACTTTTTGAAAAATAGCTTCTTGTCTGTACTGTTCCATGGATCTTCTAGGGAATTTAATAGTATTTTTAATTTGTGTAACACACAACCCTAGAATAAATTTTATTGAATAAAAATGTTTACCAGTGCTTTTAAAAAATGAATGTCTAAAGTTTTCATCGATCCTTATAGAATTACTCCAAATATGACCAAGTATTTATAACTTTTATAATAATTATCAGTATATTTTATTTACGTAATTAGCAACTCATCAGGATCTTTATTTATTTTTTTGTTTTTTGCTTTGAAACAAAGGAAGCCCTCTCATTGATCAAGGCCATCCTCTGTTACAAATGTGGTTGGAGCCCTGGCTTCCTCCATGTGTATTCCTTGGTTGGTGGTTTAGTCCCTGGGAGCTCTGGAGGGTCTGGTTGGTTGATATTGTTGTTCTTATGGGGTTGCAAACCCTTCAGCTCCTTCAGTTCTCCTGACTCCTCCACTGGGGTTCCCCTGCTCAGTCTGACGGTTGGGTGTGGGTACCCACATCTGTATTGGTCAGACTCTGGCAGAGCCTCTCAGAGGACAGCTATATCAATCTTCTGTCATCAAGCACTTGGCATCAGCACTAGTGTCTGGTTTGGTGGCTGCATATGGGATGGATCCCCAGGTGGGGCAGTCTCTGGATGGCCTTTCCTTCAGGCTCTGCCCCACTCTTTGTCCCTTTATTTCCTTTAGACAGGAGCAATTCTGGGTTAAAATTTTTGAGATGGGTGGGTGGCCTGATCTTTCAACCAGGGGGCGTGCCTAACTTCTGGATATGGTTTCTACAGTCTCTCTCTCCCTTTTATTGGTATTTCAGCTAATGTCATCCCTGTTGGGTCCTGGGAGCCTCTTTCCTGGCATCTGGGACTTTCCGGTGGCTACCCCTAGTTCCCCATCCCTCACTGCTACACAACTCTGTTCAATTTCCTGGCCCTCTGTACATCTCCCCTCTCTCCACCCACACCAGATTCTGCCCACCTTTACCCCCACCCCCTCTTCTCTCCCTACTAAGTCCTCCCTCTACTTCCCTTGATTATTTTGTTCCCCCTTCTAAGTAGGACTGAAACATCCACACTTTGGTCTTTATTCTTCTTGAGCTTCATATGGTCTGTGAATTGTATTGTGGGTATTCTGAACCTTTTGCCTAATATCCATTTATCAGTAAGTACCCACCATGTGTGTTCTTTTGTGACTGGCTTACCTCACTCAGGATGATATTTTATAGTTCCTTCCATTTACCTGAGAATTTCATGAAGTCATTGTTTTTAATAGCTGAAGGAGGCCCTTGGTCCTGTGAAGGCTCAATGCCCCAGAGTAGGGGAATGCTAGGATGGTGAGGTGGAGAGTAGGTGGGTAGATGGGGGAAAGCCCTCATAGAAGCAGGAGGAAGGGGATGGGATAGGGAGTTTGCAGAGGGGAAATCAGGAAGCAGTATAACATTTGAAATGTAAATAAATAACACCCCCCCCCCCAAATAAAGAGAGAAACAAAAGAAGCTGTTAGATTGGACAATGTGAAACTTATTTCTGTATGCCAAAAATACTAGCATGTTAGCAATTTAATATTTCTCAACATAAAAAAATGCCAATTTGGCTCTTCTTACATTTGCTAGATTGATAAAAATACTAAATTACAGAGATTGGATTCTCTCTGAGGAATTGCAAACAGTTGCTGATAGTATTACCCCTCATTTAGTGTCTACTGTAGACATTTAGTGTCACTTCATGTACGAAATGTTACCCTTGGTTCTGTGGAATGTATTTATCTTTTGTCTGTCTGTCTATCATCTATCTGCCTGTCTGTCTATCTATCTATCTATCTATCTATCTATCTATCTATCTATCTATCTATCTATCATCTATCTAATATCATCTATCATTATCCATCTACCTATAAAAGTATCTGTAAAAAATTAAAAAGAAATATTGATACGCTATTATTAAAGTTAAGTTTATCAAGTTTAAAAGCTTCCTAGCCTTGAGATAATAAAGGGCTTGTGAAAGGAACAAATGCGTCCATTAGAGAAGCCAGCATTATCTCATGATGGAGAAGTGGCAGAGCAACATCATTTACCACCATCACAAAAAGCAACAATGTGATCCAGCACAGGCAGATAGATAATGAGGTAGAAGGAGGCTGAAATTTCAATGATTCTTTCTCAAGAAACACTAGGGAAGATTTGACACAAGAAGCAAGAAGGATGTGGGAAAATTTAGTCAGCAAAGTAGCTTGGAGGCAGAGGATGGTTTCCTGAATATGATTCCCACTAGAGAAAATTTGAGTTTAATCTTTGTGTTCTATACTCACTAGCACAAAGAAGCAGCTTGTTATAGAAAATCTCGTGCCTGACAACAATTGGTATTTACACGGTGGCAGAAATAACAATTCATTTACCAAACACAAATGCCACCCTTACGGTAACTTGTATAAAACCCTCGTATCCAGACGCTAGGCGAAACCAATTTAAAAATAATGGATTTCAAGTGTACATTAAACACACACATACACACACACACACACACACACACACACACAGTTTTAATTATATTATTATGTATAGTTCTATCTAAAAATATATACAACTTAATAAGACATGCCATGAAGAAACAGGGCTTCTCGCTCAAGTTTTCGGCTTGAGTTCATACAGAATAGAAAAACTTAGCATTCTTACAGGCATCATTACTGAAAGCCAGTTGCCTCCAAACCGCGGAGAGAAGCGGTCATCTTTCTCTTTCAATTGTTCCATCAGGAAGAACCTTCTTCAGGTGATAAAACTTACAAGCTAAATTAAAATGCACTCTGTTCATTGGCAAAGCTACGAGAGCAAGAGTAATGTGAACACACTGCTTGGAAGTTTTTGATTTATAACTGTGCGATTCTCTGCTTTCAAGGCTGCCGTCTAGGAGGCAGGGCAATGAATCATTACCATTGTCTATCTGGGAAACGTCAAAAGATTAAGGAAGGGCAGAAGAGGAGAGAAAAAGAGAGAAGCACATTTCTGTCGAATAAATATTTCCCAGTTAATGAGCATGTATCAGCTGCATGTAAAGTCTGAGAAGTATGAAACTTTTAACTAAAGGTACAAATAAACCATAATGCTTAAATTCCCTGGTTAGAAGACAGACTAGCATCACAAGCCCTAAAAACTCAATTATTCCTTACCAAATAGAACTTGGTAACTTGCCTCTACATATTAAGGGTTTGATAAAGAGAGTGAATAAAAAATTTGATAAAAACCAAAACAAAAAACCACACATAGCTTGATACTTTGCCAATACAAAAATAAGCATCCACTGAATGTTTATTTACTGTTTAAATTACTTATTGTCACATACTATGCACAGAAAATATATCTTACCACGCACAGAAAAGCAAATAAGTGCAATATTTTATACATTAAAAGTCATAATCAGATCTGTACAACAGATAAATAAACACATACCTCTAACAGTTAGCTTATAAAAAAAAAACCCTAACAGATCATTATTGTTCAAAATCAGCAGTTTACTTAAAATTCTACTATGGTCATACATTTCAATCAAAGGATTTGGAACTTTACCATGTTGCACAGGTTCAGATCGATAAATATTTATTTTTTTAAAAAAATGAGAGCATAATAGGCAATACCAAATAGCTACAAAGAACCTTCAAAACACTGGAAATAATACACACTACTTAATCAGTGGCCAGCAAACACTAATGGATCCACAGGGTAGGTTGTTTTTATTTTTTTTAATCCTAGTATAGGTTAGGAAAAAAAGATAGACTGTTTGGACTGGAAGGAAAATTTGGCCTTTTAAAAAATAAGCAACAACAACATCCACAATAACAAAATCTTGTCACAGAGCTTTAGAACAACTCTGTGAAGGGCAAAGTGTACAAAGATTTAGGCTTACACACCTGTGAACCACAGCTAGGAAAAAAATCACATCAGGGAACACACAGCAGATATGAATACATATGGATTGAAGACACACGGTTTCTCATTCCACAGCATTGCACATGTGACAGAGAAGAACACTGCAAGTCACTTCGGCACTAAGCTGTCTGTAGTAGGAGGAGCTGTGCATACAGATGCAGATGCAATGATTACCACACAGTCAGAGGATATCAAGACACACAGTGGTGTCACTAAGCTAATTAACTTACTTACATAGGTTTACTGGAAAGTCCATCAGTCCCTGCCTTCATAAGCTAACTAAAATCACCTATAAATGGAGACACAGATCAGGTAGAAAAGTGTTTTCCACATGCACGCCTATATGATGCATCCTGGTTCAATGTCTGTATGCATTTCACATTGGATATACACAGTGCTTATATATACAATCACACAAGTTCAACGGACATCACAAAACTGTCCCATTGCAAACGTTTATATTTACATAGTCACTAATATCTTCAGACAGATGATTTTCTTGTCTAGACAGATGCAAAGTAAGCCCGAAGAGTTTGTTGTTAGGATTTTAGGAGCCTACAGTCTTGATTTATCTTGAATGGAAGATAAGATGAGTAGTCCACCAAAGAATGCAAGCGTACACGCCAGCCTTCTGAAGAGAGGGGTTATCTTTAGGAATAATGACCTGTGCGAGGTCAGTAGTGATCTGAGAAATCTCATGAGCCACGCAGACGAAGATGAAAGTGCTGACGATGATGTTGAGTGTCGGGTTCCCGGGGATGAGTACCAGGATGCCCCTTGTGTCTGCTGCCAGCCATATGTGGTACTGACAAATGAACAGCTAGGACAAAACACACTTAAAGTTAGCTGTGCCCAGAACATGAATTTCCCAGTTTAAACTTGTGATGATGCTTTACCTTGGGGACTTTTCAAGCCCACCTGATTCTCACACTGACCCCAAAGGCCTGCTGTGCATGTTGCTGCCCCTATACAACCCCTCTGCTAACTGAGACAATCAGAAGATGACAGAATCCTGACTACAAAACTCAAGAGAAACTTACTTGCCCTATTTAAAAAAGTAACTCAATAAATCTCATACTCTAAGAAGTATCTTTTGTAACTGCAATATGGATCCGTTGAAAGCATTTTATTTCCAATAATAAAGGTCAGAGTCTACAGAATGTACTTCAGACCCCATGGCTTAAATTGATTTTGTAGATAATTTTATCTTTTATAGCTCACACTGTGATGAATTTGACTATCTTCCCACAGTGTCCAGTCAAATTAAAGTTACATTTACTACAGTAATCATTAGAGATCTCAATTCCAGCAATATTTAATTATGGAGATGAATAAAAAGTCAAAATATCCCTGCTGTGAATTCACTTATATCTGGTTTAATACTTTTCTTCTTATTCAAGCATCTTAGTTGTATTCAAAAGCTTGGAAGAGTGTGAAGAATGCACTGACATCATAGCTATTATTTAAAAGTCCTTAAAAACATTCCCAAATGCTTTATGATTGCTCAATGTTGTTATTCTACCTAGAATGTAACTTTAATCTAAAAACATATGTCAGATTTGGACATTCACACATACACATGTATGCATGTATACACTTAGCTGTTTGTGATAAAGCAAAATATTAGAGTACCAACCTCTAGTGAAATTTTTCCGAACCAAGCAAAAAATGAACTGTAAATAGAACGGGCATATCCAGGGATATTCCTTATCAGGATGAAGGCTACGATCTATGAGGAAAACCCAAAGAAGTAAATATGAATAACATGTTTATTTAAAGGAACTTGAGTGAAGCCCAGGTGGTAGTTTTATCATTTTTATATTATTGACTATGATATAAATGGTTTTTTAATTGATAAATATTGGTAGGGTATTTTGGTTAGAGTGGATCTACGCTGGGTTTCTCAACATAAGATCTGTATACTGAAGAGTAGTGTGGATTTGAGGTTACTAAGAGAAACGCTTTACTTTATGCATAACGAAGAACATACTATTCACCCCCACCCCCAGATTCTCTGTGTAAAGTTGATAAACTTTTGCTTCATTCATGAAGCATCTGCCAGATTACTGGCCACTCTTTCTCTTTACATATTTCTGTTGCTTTGTTTAGGTCTAGATACAAAGGGTTCCTAAAGTGGATTTACCCTCTGATCAGTTTATGGCCGTCTGGATGGTTGATTGTTTGATGGGGACTAGGCAGAGATGCAGATCAAAGGGGAAAGGCCTTCAAAGTGCATGCCTTATCCCTGGCCCTTCCTCTCTAGGTCTGTTTCTGGGCCTCATGGGGCAAGCAGCTTTGACCTGCCACATTCATGTCAAGGCACTTTGCCTCATTCCAACCAAGATGGGCAGACCTACAACTCCACCGAAACCTAGTAAGTCCTGAATTAAAGCCAGCCTTTTCTCCTTGAAGTTGCTTTTCTTGAGTATTTTGTCACAGTGACAGAAATCCAATGAGCACAATCCTTCCTCCACAGACAGGATGTTTGTGTGGGAAACAGTGGGGCCATGAATATCATCAGGTTGCTGCTGCATGGTCTGATAGATGACACAGATCTTACACAGCATTCAGATGCAGCAGTTTTCTCTCTGGATTTTTACTCCAACATAATCTCCAGTTTGGGGGCACCTAACTTGTCACTCAGCTTCCGTATCTTTTTGCACAAGGTAAAACAACCTTCCTTGCAATTTTAAAACTTCTGCGGGCGTGGTGGCGACGCCTTAATCCCAGCACTTGGGAGCAGAGGCAGGAGGATTCTGATTGGAAGCCAGCCTGTCTACAGAGTGAGTTCCAGGACAGCCCGGGCTACACAGAGAAACCCTGACTCGAAAAACCAAAACAAACAACAAAAAACAAACAAACAAACAAACTTCTAATTCACAGTCTCATACCAATAACCAGTTTATTAAGCAAAGTGCTATCCTCAGAATTCATCTTCTTTTCAAAGGAACAAGACATTATACTTTTTTTAAAAAAGACTGCATTTTCATCATTATCTTTTCAAAGCTTTCTCCTATCAAAGGGTTGGGAAACCATTGTAAGAAAAGAACTTACATTAAGAGACGCTTACCCCATGCCTTCTTCATAAGATGTAGGCATTCTCTGGGAAGCAGAATAGGTCAAGAGGTGAAAGGAGGCATGTGGCTAATCTGACTGGAAGGAACTCTCAGGTGCAATTCACCTGAGGGATACTTGAAACAATGGCATTAGAGAGCTATCACCTGGTCTGTCTGTGCCAGTTTTGGAACATAAGGAAAGAGTTAAGTTGGTCTGATTTCTCATCAACACAAATTGGAATGCAGTAGGAAAACTTGTGTGGGTATTTATTGAAGCACACACTGAAGATCTCTAAAGAAACTTTTTACATAGTTAACAGCATACGCACTACACACTAGAGGCAAAGATCAAGAAGGGGAGACCTATGTCTATTTATTGTGCTATTATAATTAGCAATGCACCACAGGTGTGATGTAAAATACTAGAAAGATGGATACATATGCATGCAATCCATTAGGCTGAGCAACATGAGATCTGGGAAGAGTACATAACAAGCCACGCCCCTCTTTTTATCTGGGATCTACCATTTCCCAAAGTGTACTTCATTTCTTTATCATATTTAAGTCATATTTAAGTCTTATGTTTTATCATGTACATAATAAGTAAAGGAAAGTGAAAAGTCAAAGAAATAATAATTACGGAGACCACACTTGAATCTGAGAGGTCATTATTAGCTTCAAATGAACAGAATGGTGTTTAAAATTGGGCGAGTGTTTTAATTTCCTGGATACTATAACAATCATTTTCTATACATTCTCTATGGTTGGTTCCTTGCAGTGCACACATGAACACACATACACACCACTCTCTCTCTCTCTCTCTCTCTCTCTCTCTCTCTCTCTCTGTGTGTGGTGTGGTGTGTGTGTGTGTATATATATATATACACACACACATCTATATATCTGTCTCTCACTCTTTCAGTTTATCAGGACACACACACACCACACACACACACACACAACACATCCTCTGCTCACATCTAAGAATAAGCACGCAGTCAGGTTGGAAGGATGTGGCTATAACATTTGAAGTTCTTAGATGTTGTTGGCATTCACAAGGTGGAACAAATAGTCTTAAAAAGAAGCGAACAGCCAGTAAAACTGATTTTTACTTTAGTTCATATCCTTGTCCATTCTTTTACCCTACAAGAAAGAAGCTATGGTCTTCCCAACAAAGGTAACTTGGGATATCTGAGCCTGTGGAGGTGGCTCAGTGGGAAGAGTTGGTATTATTCTGCTTGCAGCCATGCTCTCTGTCTGCTAGACTGTGAGTACTAATGTTCCCTCTCATCCTGTGAGTCACAGCAATGACATTTTATCAGTTGTACAAAGAGCTATTGGTAGGTAGTGCCATTGTCTGCAGAAGTAATAGAACTGGCATTCAAGCACATCGCTGAACACTTCATTACTAATCGTGTCTAGAGAATCCCTCACCGGTTTGTGCTGCTGTCCACAGAAGCTGAGAACAAACCAAACAGCCCCTGTACTCAAGATGACTCAGGGCCTAGGAGACACTCTAAAAACTCTCATGATCCTCTGGGCTGGACTATTCATCCTTTAGATTTTAAGACACAATTTCCTTCAAAAACTCTGTTCTTCCATCAGTAAAGGTTAGGAAAAACACCCATGTTTTCAAGGCAATCTATATGTACCGTTCGCATACTGATGATAGTACCCTATGATGACTGCAAACCGTCTGCTCTGTAGGTCCAATCTGAGTCCTCACTACACCCTGCCCCCTTTCCAGGCACGATCCCACACGTCTTTATATCTTGGCTCTCTGAGGTCCAGGCCCAGTGTCCTGCATAAAGTTCCTTAAATGTGCCATGTTCCCTTTCATGATAGGGCCTACCCAACTGTTTCGTCACTCCTTTTCTCAGGAAAATGATCCATGCTCCCTGACTCCATTTCCTTTGTCTTCTAACTAGGTCATATACTGCCCTTTATTATATTCTCATAAAGAATGATATCCTTCTATTCATAATTATGTGGTTACTATAATAACTTGTTACAGAGATTGTCAGCTCCATATGGGCAGAAACTGTGCTGGATCTGGTCATCACCAGAACATCTAACATGCAGAATCAAAAGATCATTAAATGATTACAAAACATTGAGATAAGTGAATCAATGTATACTGGTCCACATCTCCATTAAACCATAAATTTCATGAGAACAGGTATCATATCTTGTTTAATACTCAGCCTTTTATTATTAACATGGAACTTAGCACAATAGATAATAAATAAAATTAAATAAATCCAAGCAAATATTAAAAAGGCAAATCTGAGAAGAGAATGTTGGAATGTTTTGTGTATGATATGAGTGTTTGTGAATGTGAGTCTGTGTGTTGGACAGAGGTTGACAATGGGTTGTCCTAGTGCTCTTTGTTTGATTTTTCTGAGGTATGTCTCTCACTGAGGTATGTCTCTCACCAATCTGAGCTCCTAGGGACTCTCTGGCCCCTACTGCCTCAGAGCTGGGATTTTTGGTCCATGCTGCAGCTCCTTGTGCTGGGGATGGAACTCCAATCCTTGTACAGTAAACACTTTACTGAGTCATCACCCAAGTCCTGGAATTAACATTTTCTAAGCTACAAATGCTTAAATGCATAATTTTCAAACATGAGCTATAAGAACCCTTTGAGGGTGATCTTAATATTTTTGTTACTGTACAGAAAGACAAGGCTTGGAGATTAGGGAACTTCCCTACATTTTTTAGGGTTTGAACTCTCATCTCTTGACTTCCGAATACTATAGTCTTACAACAATTTTTAAGTAAAAAAGTTGTCTAAATCAAGAAATTCTTTGGAGCTGAGTGTGGTGGTGAGCGCCATGATTTTACTGCCTGGGAGACGAGGCAAGAGGCTCATAAGCTGCAGGCCAGCCTGGGCTGCACAGTATGAAGTCTAGAGAAAAATCCAGAAAGGGAATTACCTGTACCACAGACACAGATGGGTGGAGCTCGTTACAGTCTGCTTTGTTCTTACAGCTGCTAGCCCAGATGGAATAGGTCTAAAATAAGAATGTACAGTCAGATCTCGAAACAGCGACCCTTAAACAGACATGAACTAGAATGTTTTAGTGGTTCTCTTCTTTATAACTTCTCTATATCTTCTTTATATGGTAGCTCACTATGCTGTAAAAAGTACCATTAAAAGCTCTCCCCGGCAAAGGGGAATGCTAGAGGGGTGAGACGAGAGTGGGTAGGTGGGTGGGGGAGCACCCTCTTAGAGGCAAAGGGGAGGGGATGGGAGGCAGGCTTGCTGAGGGGAGACCTGGAAGGGGACAACAATGAAATGTAAATAAATAAAATTAAAAAAAAAAAACCTCTCTGGAGCTTTGTTTACATGTTTCTGTAGCATCAACTGTCTATGCGGTCGGGAGGGTGGGGAAAGGAAGGGGGGAGAGGGAGACTTGGGCACTTCTGGTAATCTGCTCAGCATTGCAGAGTGCTGGCTTTCCACATTAACAAGGACATGGAGCTGGTGGTGGCAGTGGTGGCGCTGGGAGGCAGAGGCAGGGAATCTCTGCAAGTGCAAGGCTAGCCTACAGAGGGGCTCCAGTACAGCCAGGGCTACCCAGAGAAACCCTGTCTCAACCTCCCCAATCCCACAGACAGACAGGTAGATAATACATAGTATAATTTTTTCCCAAATTGATTGTAACTTTTAAAATTCCTATTTTACTAACTTATAATGCGTTCTATTTAAAACTACATCTTATTAGAAAAAAACAGTAAAAAGTTTTAAAGTATTCATTTAAATTACATTTTCTTTATTTAAAGGTTAATTTTCTCTATCAGTTAAACATTTAGAAAATTAGAAACTTCTTTTGTGAAACTTACCAAGAAAGACACTACTGAAACAAACAATAGAAAGTTGGAAATTTTGTTTGAAAAAGAGGGTCACCCTTTCCTTCAGAAAGTATTTGCCGTCTCTGCAAAGCCAGATAAATGAAGGCAAACAGAACCCCATGGAAGACAACCTGAGAACAACAGAGAGAAAACTGGTTTTGAAGACTTACTTCTCAAATAGTAGCGACAATCCTTGGATATTTAAAACTGTATTTATACAAGTACATGGGCTAGAAGCTTAAGACTGTAGAGCTGCTATGAAGACCAAGCCAGGAAAGCAAGGCCCAGCAGGGGCAGAGGTTCCAGTGCAAAGCCTCTAGGCAGAAAGACACTGATAACTTCAAGGGTTGGGGATTGAACCCAGGGCCTTCTACTGAGAAGAGCAAATCCCTCCGATGAGCTGCGTCTCCAACGTCAACAATTTAAACATACCAAATTCTCATAAACATTCTCCAAAACATTAAAACATATTTTATACCTATCCTTTCAACCAAAGCAAATAGCAACACCAAATCTTACATTTCAAAGGAAACTATACATATCAAACATGGTGGGGCAGAAAGCACATAGCTCTTTCTCTAAAAAAACAAAAAACCAAAATGACATAAATAACCATAATGTGATTTATCATTGGAATGGACTGGACTTTTTGTGCCCCTCTCCCCGCAAAACTCCTCTTGTATGTTGAAAATGAATTCCCATGTGGAGTCTTGAGTTTTTAAGTGGGTATGTGGGAAATGGTTGGTCATGAGGGTGTAATCTTTATGAGCAGGGTTAGAGCCCTATAAAAGACGCAGAGACCATTCCCAGTGAGATCATGGCTGCCATGATCCAGGAAGCAGGTCCTCACCAAACACTAAATCTGCCATCACCACGAACCTGGCTTTCCCAGTCTCTGGACTGTAAGAACTATGCTTTGTTGTTCAGGGGCTAATCAGGCTCTCCTGCTCTGCTTCAGTTTCCCAAACAGATGGAGACAAGCTCATCCTGGCGGCTTATCTGCTATCGCCTAGCAAGACTTTGGCAGAGATGTTTCATTTGTATGCAGCTTGGAGATGCAATAAACCACCCTGGGAAGTAAACAGGAACTAGAAGCCAGGGATACCACAGAAGGGCTATCACGGCACACTGAAAGATGGTGAAGGATAGGAAGGAAAGAGCAGATGGCAAAGTCATTAGTGCTGACTGAATGCTCTGCTAGACGGTTTACATTTTCTTAGTCAAAGGTATCTGAACTATTTCAGTGTGTGGAGTCACTCACTATGTTGTGGCTGCTGCTGCTTTGCACGCCTATCACCAAATTTATGTTGTAGAGCTTAATAAGCCCATTATAATAGTAATCTTAGGTTGGAGAGCAGACTGAAAACACTTGGTCGCTCAGGGGTATGCTTCTCTTTAATACATACTTTCCAACAGCAATATCTTATGAAACTCAGGACACATCATGAAACTCAATGACTATTGTTCTGAATGGTAGAGCACATATATGTGAATAAATTACAATCATCAGTCAGAGGCCCTATTGTAGAAAACACTTAAACTATTTTCCTCCGGAAGACATGCATGCTTATTTTCTGCTGTCATGAGAAAAGGCTCATGGGTAGTCTGCTTTAACTTACTCTCAACAAGTTTCTTTGTACGGAAACTAAGCAGAAATAGACAGGAGTGCAAATGATTTCCTAACAGTATAATTTGAGGCATGAAGATATCACAAAGTAAATACATACGTAACGGTCTAACCTCCACCTGAACCACCATTCATACACGCTCCCTTCCAGTTCAAAACATTTGGAAAGTGGCCAAAGAGAAAAGATCTTCTCAAATGCACCCCAAAAAAAAAGAAGGAATCCAGTCAGTTAGGTCAGTGCCTGCTTTGCCATTCCATTATAATCTATAGATTTGTTAAGCTAGGATAAAACAAAGATTATTAGCATTCTTAATTTCTGTCCAATTCATTTGAAAACTTGGCTTCATTTGAACAAGAGTAAATTTATTTACGCTATGACCAAAAAAGTTTACGTTAATACATTTCAAATTTGTCTTTCACATGAAAACTACTAAAAATACAAAAGTTTGAAAAAACAAAAAACTAGTAATTAGAAAATCATTCTATTTATTTAACCTAATATTTAAAAATTCTTATATTTACTAGTTAGAGACCCAAAATACAAAACACCTCAGCCAATACAATATCAATATCCAAAAAAAAATGATTAAGGTGAAAATATAATTTATTTTCCTCTAAATGTCTTTGATTATCTATAATTATTACAGTTGAAAGAGCCCCCTGAATTAGTCACTCCAGTCAGCCATCCCCAAATGCCATTTACTAGCGACAGTTTCAAGTTTTACTCTGTCCAGTTAGTGAATGGCAGCCTCTTATTAATTTGACAGCAAGAGAATGTGAGAACGAAGGGTAGAAGTCTGGGGTACATTCCTGCACACTAATGAAGCCTTTCAAAGAGACCGAGTCCTCAGTAAGGACTAAAGAATGGCAGAGAATTCAACTGAGGAATGTCCCATTGCTCGACCTATTGCAACAGCATCAAAAGGATTACTAAAAAATAATTACTGCAAACCAAAGAAAAACACGAAGATCATACTTCAGATACTGCCGAGTCCTTGTGTCAGAAGAATTTTATCACTTTAAGAAAATACAACTATTTCCATTTCTCCACAACTTCAACTGTATATAAAAGAGCTGTATCAAAATGTATTCCACTGAAAATGAAGGCTCATTCTTACAAAGAATTGCAAAATAAAGTCCCCTGGATTATATGTACACACGCATACATAAGCATATATATAAATCATAACAGGTATAGATCTACTGAATATAAGCATGTGATTTTAGCACCTATATAGGAAGAATATCTATATGTAAATGCATTTGTAATTTAAAATTTTATTTCTAATTGAAATGTATTTCTAATGTTACTGCTAAGGAAGTTTTATCGAGCACTGATTTGGGGCTTAGTGTGCTGTACAGGGCAGCAGAGAGTAGGAAGCTATGCACTGGATACTTCTTTTTCTTGCCCTGGGGTCCACACTGGCCCAGAACTAGTGAAGTCTTCTCAGTCTGACTGTTTAATGATGGGCCAGCTTCCCCTTTTCCACTCAAATGTACTCACAGAATGTTGGGCATTTGTTGTTACCTATTTCTTTATACATTTGCCTATTGTTTTATTATTTTATATATCTCACATGGAAAAGAAAACTGGATGTCATACATAAACAAAAATAATTAGCTCACCACCCAACCCATACATAACAAAATGTACTCAACGGCATTTACACTTGAGGCAACTTTACGCAAAATGTAAGCACTGCAAGCAACTGCAGCTTACGTCAAAACTATGGATATTCAAATTAAAATATTTTGTTACGAGTATCATGATACCCAAATAAAATGTCTGCCTGATGGATTTAACCAGCAGATAACAGACCTGCTAAATGTACAGAAAATCTCAACCATCAAAATAAAGGATATAAGGTCAGAAGTACAAAACTGATCCAAGTCTTGCAAATTAAGTACATAAGACATTCTCAAATCCTCTGCAAAATAAGTTCATTTTCCTGTCTCAATTTTACTTTGTGCATTTAAAGAAAAATCAAGAAACAGTTTGATGCAATGAATAATGCACAAACTAAGCTGCAAATTCTGTCAAGAGAATTTTGATCCTCACTTAGAGCATGTCTCATAAGAGGCATTCAATAAACGTTTGATTGATCAAAGTCAAGTAAAGTGGATCTTGAACAATTGCCAGAGGAAGAGCTTAAAATTACCCCTACAACAAAAACAGTGGTAACAAAGTAGGTAGGGTCTCAAAAGAACCACACTGAGCAGTCATCTGCAGAGTGACACTTTTATTACAGTCATTAAAAATGAAGCTAGCAAAAAGGCTCTAACTCTTCTCACATACCCTAGCAGACAAACTTTAAAATTTTACAAAATATAAACTGAGAAGACCATACAAACCTGAGAATATGCCAAGAAACATATGCACAGCAGCAGAAAGGCTAGTTTCACCAGTAAGCCAAGATACCAGAAACAATTTCCTAAAACGGAAAATATGCAACATACAAAGCAATATAAATTTATATTAGTAAACACTCTGTTTAATGTTTTTTTAATCTTAAATGTTTCTCAAAATAGCCCTTGGATCTACTATCTATAAAAGTGTTTAGGGCATAAATCAAAGGTAGGGAAAAGGAAATCAGTGGAGCATTACTGTGTGGAGAGCAGCTACAGTGAGTGACTGACAGCTCACACCCCGGCTCATCACACTGCATGATGCCCCTTGGATGCAATTACACCCACACATTGTTGAATGTTTCAACCAAGTATACAGCTATACGTTCAATGCAATGCTGAAACCTAGGCTAGATACTAACATAGGGAACACTGCTACTATTTAAACATAAAGTTCCAGGAAGTGTAGGCTCCCCAAGTGCGCTAGGAGTTAACCATGAGGCACATTAACATATGCATAGTTCAAAGTACATGTTCCAAGTTTGTGCATTTTCATTAATGTCCTAAGTGTCTATAGACAAACTGTACTCTAAATCTATAGACTATCCAAAGATACTAACATGTTTTTTAAAAGGGCTGCATTTAAACTTCCCTGGGAACTTATTTAACATTTTAATGGGGGTCAATAAGAAAAAAAATTCTTATAAGCGAGATTTAAGTCGAAAGGCAGATACAGCTTTAATATTAAAACCAATTCTCCATGTTTTAAAAAATCAAACCCAGAAGATTTCATTTGAATGACATGATCATGGGGAAAGTACGTTAAGATAAACAGCTGTGACCTTACTTGAACATCATCAGTACGATTATGATGAGAAACTGGGAAATGGCAACCTTCTAGGTCAGGAGTTGGGCTCCTTGTATGTAAAATAGGTTGATATTAATCCCTAGAGAGCTGTGCAGAGGACAAATGATAAACTCATGGACACATGAAGGCTTTGCAAGTGAATGTCTACCCAGACTCTCCACATATGTCAGAAACCACACAAAACAGAGTTGTCCATATTGAGCACAATGTGGAAGAGCCTCCAGCCCATGTGACTTTCGCATCTGCCACTCTGCTGTGTGCAAGGCAGCTTAAAAACTGCCTTCTTAGTAGAAGGAAAACACACAGCATAGATGTAAACCAGTATTCTGTAGTGTTTTATTCTGTAGTAAACTACCTGGCTGTATTGTTTCAGAAACAGCTTTAAAGCAAAAATCCTAAAACCACACACACATTTAAATGGCCTATATCTTTTAGTGAAAAATAGTTTTAACAACAGGAAATCCAGTACAATGATAGAATATATTTATTAACATCAGTAAGACAGTCTATTTACCATTTGCCTTTTTTTGGGTTATTTGTGGCCACAGTGCTAAAGTGACGTATATGACCATGAACCAACGGTGACCAAGGGGACAAAGTAATAGAATTGATATGGTCTATCCATTACGATACATAACACCACAACCAGGAAATTGAGACGAAATAAGACCTATGAAAATGGAGAAGAAAATGGTTTTCATTCACAATATACATGAAAAGCAAAGACAGATTTTTCTGAACACAGTAAAATACTTACAAGTCAAATAATGACTTTACAAATTTATTTAACCAATCTCCCAAGTTTTATTTGCCCCACACTCACTGAAGAGGTCAATATAAAATATTTATGTATTTCCTAATGAAATTACAGTAAAGAACCACCTGAGCAGTCCTGTAACTACAGGTGTCACCTTTTTAAAGAGAGGGAAGAAATCATACACCACCCTGCCAGGGTTCTATTTCACAGGCAGAGATTCGCATGCCTCAAGAGAAGGCGTCTGCTCCAGCTCCTGTTGGATGTTGATCTACCCATTAGGATCATTCAAGTTTTCAAAGGTCTTTGTGATTTTGCTGCAGTCATTTCAGATATCAGTTTAAATTGATCAACACAACAGAGTGTGAACAGACTTCTCTCGGTCTTGTCTGATGACTTTGTAGCTCAGGGTAGAGCTTTTAGCCCCTCTGAGTCTGTTTCCATCTACAATCATGAGGCTATCTCAGGGTTGCAACAGAGGGAAAGTAATGTTTGGGAACTGCTTAGCAGGAGGCAGAAGGTCAGTAAATATGAATCCTCTTCTCAGGCAGGAAAAAAAATCATGATAAATTCAGATAGCCATATAGCTCTCTACAAAACCAAAGGAGACCAACACTGATTCTTGAGCCATGGTGCCTATTATACATGCATCTAGGTTCTATTTTTCTTCCACTACTAATAATGTATTTCAGATCACTAGACACTGAACACAAAAACTTTAAGATGACCTTTCATAGATCCTAATGACCTATGATCTCAAAATGACCATATTTATACTTTCTTAACAGACGGACAGAAAAACATGCTGATTGAAAGAGAATAACTGACTGCATTCTTACCTGGCATACTCTGTGAATTCCAAAATCTCCTTTGATCCAAAAGTAAGAGAAATGCCCGTACCCTGTCTGAAACAGATATGCAGCCACCAGAACTCGGATGTGCATGTACACAGGCAGAAACTGTAGACAGAAACAAGCAGGGGCAGTGTGATGGTGTAACTACTCTTAATTTCCTAACACATGGAAAACAAAACACAACCAATCTCTTACCTTTGGCAATGGCCAGAGGTTCCTTATACTATTTGATCTGCTCAGCAAATCCCATTAGACACATGGAAGCGTAACTTAGCGGTCTCTCTCCACACCCTTCCTCAGGAAAGCATCTTGTTTAGAAGTCTGCATCACTCTCATCACTCTCTGCATCACACCCAAGCTCAGCCATGCTCAGTGCAGTGTTCTCAGAGACCTCCCCTTCACAGCCAAACACCGCATGCGCAGTCATAGGCAATGTGACCTTTCCACATACTCTGTCATCCCATCTTTTAGAGTGTGGCTACTGTCTCCACAATGTAACTAATAAATGCCTTTAAAAGGTTTACAACCACTAAAGTTCACTGGCCCCTGGTTTACAGCCACCTGGTCACCTCTGCAACTATCCAGCCTTAACAGTGCTTAGAGTCATAAGTAAAATAATGTAAATTTCCCAAGTGATTCTTTGTAGGATAAAATAACTTAAGTGTACACCTTAATTAGACTGTAAGGTCCAGATTGTGTACATTTTGGAATGCATCTCCTTCCTTAGAAAGGATATTGTACTCAAGGAGGAAAAACAAACAAACCAACCGCAGCAAGAACCTTTGAGCCTGCAACATATCATATGCATGTCTGCATAGCCTCTACACTAAGCAGTCTGAAGACTCCGCTCTGAAACGGACAGTCCCATGCTTCCTTGTCATCTATCTTCTGTTTGCTTATCAATGCACCCCCAGGATCTCCTTAAATGTATTTGTGTTCCTGGAATCCTATTTGGAAGCCAGGAGGTGGTGGTGTCTGTAATCTTAGCCTTTGTGACGCTGAGACTGGAGTAGTACAAAATCTAGGCCAGCCTGGGCTATACATAGAGTTCAAGGCCAGTAGCTTCCAGAATAAGAGACTATTTAAAATACCAATGGCTAGAGCTAGCCAACGATACAGTGCTCGCCTAGCATGCCCAGGGCTTCAGGATTCACCACAGATATGCAAATCTCCAAATCCTACTGCCACGTCTAGTTAAAAAAATCTTAGTTTTTATTTCTCCTAAGTTACAATAGTGGAAATGATCTGCATATCAGTTTTTATTAATTGCATTTCATCATTAGTATTTTTTTTCTTCTAAAGGTCGTATGTCATCATTAAATGAAAAATTCTAAAATGCATTGGAATCACAAATCATAGAGGAGAAAAGTGGAAATTTAGTGTTAAAAAAGCCCAGCAAACATAAATGCATCTTTGTCTACTCAGTCTTAAATGGCAGCTCTATCGTGAATCTAAGTTGTTGTTTTTTTTTTTTTTTTTTTTTTTTTTCTGCTGTGGCTTTTTGAGACAAGATTTCCCTGTGTAGCCCTTTGACTGTCCTGAGAGATCTGACTTGCCTCTGCCTCCCAAGTGCTGGGATTAAAACTGTGAGCCACCAGGCTGGGCTTGAATCTGTTTAAGGTTTTATTTTGTTCTTTTTGAGACATGGTTGCACTATGTGGTCCAAGATGATCTCGAATTTGTAATTGATCTATTTGTCTCAGTTTCTTAGTTGTGGCATTACAGGTGGAGACAATCACACGCCGCGCGCACACACACACACACACACACACACACACACTCTTCTTAATTGTGTGTGTGTGTGTGTGCATTGACTGCAGATGCCCATGGAGATCATTATAACAACTTGGATCTCCTGGATCTGGAGTCATAGGCAGTTGTGAGCTGCCTGATATGGATGCTAGGACTAGACTTTGGGCCCTCCAAAAAAGCAGCACACACTCATAACCACTGAGCCATCTCTCCAGACCATAAATGCTTTTCAATAGCAGAAAGTCATACTATTAAGGCAGTCCATTCCATAGTAAGACGGTCACTAACTGCTATAAAGCCCCCTGTATGTAAAGTTGCAGTGCAGCTACATACAAAGGCCATAACCTCTGCCCTTCACAGAAGCTTGTCTAGTAGAAATAAAGAGTAAGTTCTCTAGTCATTTTTAAACATGGCTTCTAGAACCTTTAAAGGCTAAAAGAAACAGATGAACCCAATTTTAATAAATATATTCTATTCACTAAACTAAAATATTTTAAAACTATTATGTAAACATGTTAATGTAAAGGCAATAGTCTTCATTATTTCTAATTTGAAACTTTTGAATTTTGTGTAAATATTATAATTACTGATACTTAATTTGCTCTCCTCTGAACTGCACATTTCGGCTCTGACTAGCTACAGGGTCAGTGGCTACTTGGCTAACAGTGGAGTCTGGCTGCAGAACCACACCTTGAGACGCATCACTCTTCGTCTGACAGTTCTGCAAGTATTGGAAAAAAGATGTCAACCCTATTCTCAATTACTTTAACCACTCTCTATAAAGCAAATGTTCAGGTTCCTTCAACATGGAGGCTGGGACTACAGAGGTGAGAATGTTTATTTATATTAGGCAACACAATTCTATCACAGAAACTTTTCAAGTTCAGAGTTACAGACCTTGCATAATATTTCTCCTAACTTTTGATTGTACTTTATTTCAAACCAATAGTAAAGGTGCAAGGACAATACAATGGACACAGATAGACTTGACATACAAGTGGACTCCTAATATTTAACCATGGGTCTTGTAAGAAGAAAGACAGCTCCTTACAGAGCCACATCATCATTATAATGGCCAAGAAACAGACTAACAGAAGAGTTTCTGCTATATAATCCATACTTCCATTTCTCTGAACATTTTGTCTACAGGACATGGTGGTTCATGTCTATAACTTCAAAAGCAGAGGTGATGATGATGAATTTGGGGCCATTTGACGCTATAGAGAGCATGCCAGACCCACTAAGGCTAGCCACTGAGACACTGTTTCAGTGAAACAAGGGCTGAAGAAGCAGCTTAGTGGTGGGATACTGGCCTAGAGGGGGTAAGTCTGTGAGTCTAATCGAACAGTGAATCGCATGTTGCATTTGACTGTCATAACACTTTAGCATCTTTTAATACATATTTCCCTTTTACCTTTCATGTGCATTATGACAAAATTTTAGAGATGAAATTATTTGAAAGTTCAACTTCATTAAAGAGCTAGGCCAGCTTTGTAAACCCTCACAATCTTTCAGGAAAGTCTCAAAAGGGAAGGGAAAAGCACGACGAAGCACAAAAATCACTGCCTACTGCAGACGCCAAGCTTGCATCCCTCAGCATTTTAAGCACATTTGATATAAACCTTATTCTAAAAGAATGTCTATGCCAATAAGTACCATCAGCCTAGGCTATTTCATAATCCTTTGAGACTTGACCACACTTTCCCTTGTAGCATGAAAACTATGGAACAACAACACACAGACATACTTAATGTAAGACATTACAACTGGACAGTTAACACACCAGTTAGAGCAGTTAAAGCAGTTAAAGTTTTAAATAACATTAATTTCTCAACTTCCCATGAAGGCAAGCCCCAAATAACTTATAACCTATATGAACCATGCTTTTCCAGTGAGGACACAGGTAATTTTTAACAACAAAATGTGTATAACAGAAGTGGGACACATAATTAATCATTACAAATGATCTGCTAATGCAAAGTATGTCCTTTCAGAAGAGAGTTGTTTTCTTATTGTAAATGAGAATGCATTGGGAGGCAGTCTAGGAAGATGTATGAAATGCTGGCTTGGTAAATGAGTATACTAGAATGCCAAATTGCTTCATCTTTTCACGATGTAATTCCTTTCTGGAATCACTGAATTGAGGAACTTAATCTGCCATTAATTTTTTCCTACCTAATTTCTTAGATAGAAATATCACCACTTAATATGTCAGCAATTAATAACATCCCTAAATGGCACGTTCTTAAAACAAAACACTCCTCCCCCATTAACTAAGTCTATTCATACATCTGAGGTGTTTCGAGGCTCCCACATTCAACTCTTCTTATTTCCTAGAGAATTTAGGGTTCTATGCCATGCTGTCTAAGTCATCTCTCCTGACTGGCTTTTCTTCCCTGTCTAAGCTTCACTAGCTGCAGCCTAATTTTACAGCTGCGGGGACCACAGGAGTCTCAATGCTGTTGCAAGGATACGCGGCACAGACGCGGAATCTCAGAAAGGAGTACATACCATTCCTTTGCTCTCTGCCTTTAAGCAAAACATCCGTAAAACTCACAAGTCCAACAACTTTCAAAATACAAAATAAGGAAGACTATGGTTTCAATTTTTTTAGAAAAAAAAAATCAGTAATAATAACATTTACATTACTAATTGTTACTCTCCAAGTACTTTCTTCTTATTTGAATTTATCATGCAAATACTAAATATTTATAGATGAGTTTTGGGTAGGCAACAAAACAATAAAACAGCTTTGTACTTCACACATTATGAATGAGTTTCTAACTGTACATTTTAAAACATTTTTCATGTGATGTATGACTGCTGACTGTGAAAGCTACGGGACAACAGCTGTCAGGTTCCCCCACAGAGGCCTGTTTTCCCTGAATGACAGCTGGAATGTTAAAACACAGGGTGATTATCGTCTTCTTAACCCTCCCATATCCAAGGCGACCTAGACTACATTTCCTGGGAAGAAGAAAAAAGGGAGGGCAAGAAGTTCCAAGTTTTAAAGTTTTGAAAATATAAAACTAGTAGGGGCTGGAGAGATGGCTCAGTGATCGCGAACACTAGCTGTCCTGCAGAGGACCTATGTTTGCTGCCCAGTGCCCATGTCAGGCAGCTCCCAACTGTCTGTAACTCTGGCCCCTGGGACTCCAATGCCTCTGACTTCCACAGGTACTCATGTACACATATCCAAATGTAGACACACAACTAGACTTAACTAAAAATAAATCTTAAAAAAATTTTAAGTGTAAAATTAATCAAAGTTCTTAAACCACAGTGAAGAATAGGATATAAATTTGAGTTATTTGGATAGTAACTACCCTATTCTAAATCCTTTGCTCTTTAGAGAGCTTCTTGATACTTTACATTAGCTGGTCAACAAGATGATTTAAGATATTAGCTATCATTATGGTACTAAGGACAAAGAAATAAAATATAAAGTCAATTGTTGCCTTATCCTTTTCAAAGAAAATTGATTTTGTTTTTAAAATGGTAGACTTTTGAAAGATTGGGGAAACATGAGAAGGCCAAAGAGTTGGGTAGGAATCGAGAAGTGACCCTTAAGCAACATGGCTTCCTATACGCTCTGAACTTAGACTCCAAGTACTTACTGTGCTTGCTCCCGAGATGTGATAGATCAAAATCACAAGCTGCATCCAGCCTTTCCATTCATCAGTTTGTTCTCTATTTAATACTTTAGTCTGCATGAAGGAACCAAGATCTGTTTTAAAATCTACCGGGAAGTAGTTATTTGGACAGAACATATTAAGAAAGTATCCTTTTGCTTACAGTAGTTAAAGCTAATGCAAAAGCTACCATCAGGGAATCATGCTTGGGGCAAACTGTATTTCTTGCTAAAAGATAGAATGAAAAATTTTTAACTGTAAAATAAATTTGAAAGACAACTAAAATGAGATCTTGAGGCACTCAGGTGATCCTTCTGTTTTGTTTCAAATACCAATAAAACCATAACAGATGTATTTATAGATGTAAAAAATTAGCAATCTATAATTTTCTTTACAAAATTTTAGAATTTCAGAGTTAAATATGATCTTAGAATCCTCTTACACTTTCATTGACAGATAATGTTCTATTATTAGAACTTATTTTCCTTAGCACACTCTTACAGGAGATAAAAAACTGATTAATCATATTCATAGAAGAGTACTTTTTTTTTTTTTTAGAAGAGTTTGGTAATTCAAATAAGATATCCTTATAGAGAAGTTATGCAAATAATTCTAAGTGATGGGCACACTTCTAAATCAGGAAACTCAGAGGATCACAAGTAGAAGTCACATCATTATGTAAGTTCTAATTTCTGTGTACATGTCTGATAAATATATAAATATAAAATATTTCCCTCGTATAGGAAATATATGAAAAATATATTTCTTAATATAATTATATTTTTACATTTTAATTGACAATGAATAGCATCTAGTACATGAAGGAATCCTTCTACTTTCTCTAGCCTCAGCAGGCTAAGGAACACAAGTCGCCACATACTTCCATCCATTCCCTTCGGAATGTTTTCACTGTTTTTAAAAAGAGGTGGTTAAAGAGTCTGCTAAGCAGAGTGAACTTCAGAACCCTCATTCTCCTGTAGGAACACATTTGCGAGTTCTGGCATAAAGCATCACAACAGTTTTGGAACGGACATTTTGTAGTTCAAGGAATAACATGAGCTGATGAAAATGATCTTACCTCTTTCGTGTTTTCATTGTAAAATACTCCCAAAACCAAGATGTAGATAATTGGAATAAAGAATGATGAATGTGTATAGAATTTGTTTTCCTTCATAAACAGGTTTGCACGGTCACACATATAGAAATAAGCCATAATCAGGCCAAGTTTGCAAAAAGACTGTAAAAGTATTTCCAATGAAGACACAGGAGTGTTGATAATATTCTTCTTCTCCTCACCACTTTCCAAATCAGTACATGGTTTATTCTTCCGGTGAGCATTACGATGAATTACATAGAAAATGAAATACCCAATAATGGATAAAGTAAAAAAGCAAGCAGCTAGCTTCTGAATGAGAGTAAGAGGTGGCCGAGGCTGACAACAGGAACCATCCACAGGCTTCAAAATTTTATTACAGTACACGTTCATGAGAATCATTGCACTCTGTGAACAGACAGGTTCCTTGGTTACTATCTTGCATTCCACTTCACATTTTCTACCGTGACTACTATTGAGATTTAGACACCGAGACCAAATGCTCTTGTACTTTTTGCACCCACTTCCCAGATACACATGTGAATGACGGTATTCCTGTACTTGGTAAAAGCTAGTTTGGGTGTCTCAAATTTCTTGGATGTTGGTCATAATAAGAAGTTTATTTTAGAATGTGACTCATGACACACTGGAAAGTGATACCTCCTTCCTACTTAAAATGCACGATATTGTTCCGTTCTTTTAGAAAATAACATAACAACAATAAAAAGTAGTAAAAAGCTCGTGGCTGCTAATAGATCAGCATTAAAAAAAAATGCTGACAGATGTCAAAGACCAAAGAATTTTAATTAGCAGACTTCCAAAACCATACTAGTTAAGATGGAGTCCCAGTCTTTAAATGGCAAAAGATAGCAATATAGCTACCACTGAAAAAAAATTACTAATTCTTAGCTAACAATATTGATAATGTGCCTTTTATTTAATTCATGGCTTATAGATAATTTATGAGTATAATATTAAGGTATCTGTTGTTACATTAAATGTAGAGTGCTCAACATAGTTTGATATAATAAACTTATTTTAAGCAAACTGTCAAAATTCTGTTAGTTGAAGATTTGGTCAAACTTTAGGCTTTTATGAAAACTACTACAATTTGGGTATCTTTGGATGCTGATGGCATCGCTTGAGTGTTGGTTTTCAAAGGATTCAATCAATCATTGAGAAGCCCCCAGATTGAGGAAGGTCTTGGGCCAGCATTCTTACAATCTCTCATTCACAGATGTTCTAACAGGGTCCTTAACTATTTCCTAGAGTCTTCAAAGCCCGTTATATATAGAGAGAACCAGGTATACAAACAAAGACACTTTCCTATAGGTGAGGAATGTTTTACATGAACCCGTTTTGCAACCTAATCCTAAAGGAAGAAAAGACTTTATAGCCACACTACATCCATCCAGTTTGTGGTCTAATATAAGTAACATGAGTTCCTTTTTTTCTTAAAATTTAAGTTCCTACTTACAAACACATTTAAGTTTATAGAATTCCTTGCTGTATCTTGCTACAATAAAATAAACATCCAATGCGAAAAATTTTAAATGGTTAGATTATGGCAAGATACTTATGTGATTAATTCTCCCACACACCCCCCCACAACACACAGAGAAAGAGAGAGAGAAAGAGAGAGAGAGAGAGAGAAAAGAGAGAAAAAGAGAGAGAGAGAGAGAGAGAGAGAGAGAGAGAGAGAGAGGAGAGAGAGGTCGAGATCCACTGCTCTTTTAGAAAGTTAAAAAGCACAATGGGTGAACACCATTGCTGAAGATAGCACACGCTTAGGACACAGTCCTTAATGCTACCCACCCAGAACCTATGATCTATGACAGTGACCAGCATGCCAAGATGTCTGTTAACAGTGTTGTAAGAGACATTCACATGGTGGTGGTAGCCAACAACTGTCTGATTGAGTGTAAAATCCTTTCAACAGAAGGGAGTCACAACTGGCACTGAAACCTAGCCAGTTCCCAAAGCTGGTGAGATCACGGACCTTAAAAAGAATCTACTACCACCCCTTTGCAAGACCAGCACAATTCCTTACTGAATTCTAAATCTTACCTTATACCCACAGATAAGTGTAGCTATAACCCCTTCATTAAAGAAGCTTCTCTTTATAGCAAGCGGAAACCATCACAGAAATCCACAAGTGGACATGATTCCGAGATGAATGGGTCATGGGGAAGTACAGCCCAGTGGATACATTTACATCACAGCCCTACATCTATGACTAGGGAACAATGTGGACCAAGGAGTAGAAAGACTGTGAGAGACAGAATAGCAGGAAGTCTGCTGTGACATACTGGTCTAGAAATGGCTGCATAAACAAGGCTGGAACAATGGCAAAATCAATGGACATGTTAAGGGGGAAACTTTATGGGGTCTCAGAACCAGACAAAGAACGGCAGACAATTGGTGACTGCTGGGAGAAGGAGACAGAGGTCTTTCCCAGGGATGAGCTCTCTTATCGCCCAGCCCTAAAACCATATACACATACATAGAAGCAAGCGAGAAAAAGACTTAGCAGATTGTACTTATATACTTGTGCATACACGTCCATGCGTTTCTATATAATAATGATAATAATAATAAAAGAACAAGAGGCTATCAGCTTTAAAGTAGGGGAGATGTAGGAGGGGCTGGAGGATGGGAACCTGTGACGGGAAAGGGAAGAAGGAAACTGATAGAAACTTTTTCAACTGAAGCTATGTTTTTAGAAAGCCCCCTCATTATTTTCTTCTAGCGTGCAAAGTGTTTACGTATGAAGCTTTCTTTCACACTGAACATAAAATTTTCCATCTGTCACCCTAACCTGGACCTTGAATACTGCAGTGTAAGAGTCATAAGGTTATAAAAATGCTTTTTTTTTTTTTTTTTATCTTACACTGTGTACTCTTCATGTAGCTGTCTTGAATAAGGGATGGAGAACATAAAGCGGTCCTTTGGGCGTGCTAAGAACTTAGAGGCTTCTTAATGGTGATAGGCACTTTAGATGACTTTCATTTTTCCTACCACAGCTGCTGCTACATGGAGTTGTGGAGCATAAGAAATTTCTTACTTAGTCTAGCATCAGTTAGGTGACAGAAAGCAATGTTCCTTCTACGTGTACATTTAGAGGGAAGGAGTACTGGGACTGTAATGAGGCACAGGATGGCCTCCTGGTCTGAGACCTGGGCTCTTACGACCGAGCGCAGCCCTCCCTCCCACTGACACATGGGAACACCTACGGTTTCTCTGCTTGACTCAGGGAGGTGCAAGCCGTCCAAAGACTCCGTGATGGTCTCTTGGGCGATGAGCTTGGAAACACTGAACAACTTGACGCTGGCCTTGGGGGTCCTGGCGCTGCTGTTGAGAATGCTGACCGCAGCCTCGTTGTAGGCGTCTATCTTCTCATTGGTGATCATTTTCCTGTTCTCACTTAAGAGATCCTCGTAAACGGGTCTGCACATCGAAAATACACTTAAAACAGAGGGCTAAGCTTCCTACTGGGAAAAGCATGATCACACATGTTACTTAATCCACATTTTACAGTTTGTCCTTAAACTAGAGGTGACACTTGGATATTGAATAAAATACTTGTAGAAAAAGCTGAAGTTGGCCATGGTTTCCTGTTTTACATCTGACTTGTGAGTCAATGTCCCCCTCAGATTTAAAGAATTTTCATTACTTTCCCATGTATACTGTTTAGGGGAAATATTTTCATGGTGCAACATGCCCCATGAATTTAAAATTCTTGCTGTTGATGATAACAAATTACAACAGGGCTGTGGAAGAGTGTTTAAAGAAGGAGCAATAAGCAGTCTGCTTTCCTGAGGCCCTGTGCAGTTCTGGGAGGAGTATTCAGATAATCTGGACATAATACTCAGAACCCAAGTCTGCCTGTTCTCATCAACTATTACATGTATAATACTATATATCTATTAACTTATATGCATATGTAACTATTATATATATTTTCCTAAGAGAAAGATTAACCATGAGTCTGTGAATTGAACAGAAATGGAACAGAAATGGTGCAATGGGATTCTCACTCCCTTTCTTATTCCTTCCAACTTGAAAATAATTTTAAGAGTTTTTGACAAATATATTGAATTGGCAAAATGTCCAAGGCATTTCATACTGTGTGGTGCTTTCAATAATGGCATTCAATAAACTCCTACAATGAGCTGACTTAATGCGTCTTTCATACCCAGGATAAACTACATGGGTGTTGATTTAAACATTGGTGTCATTTGCAAGTATATTTATTTCTAATGACTTCAATATTATATAAAGTGCAGCTAATATCTATCTTCACTGCCTTCTCTGAGCACAGTCAATACACTCTGCAAACGGTTGAAGCGACTGGAGGGGAAAGCATTCGCCTTCAGGGTTTAGCTCTTCACTGTAGTCTGCAGCCATTCTGCTGCTTGGTGGATACTTTCTATTTATTTTATGTTTGCTGTATTTATTAGTTTGTTCCTTAAATTTAAAAAAGAAAGCAAGTTCCTCTAGTTTAATCTAATCTTGCAAATACTATTTCAAAATTTATTCTCATAAAGCAGTAATTTTGTTTCTTGAAATGCGTATAATAAAACCTATATCTTAAAATTGATCTAAAATGACATTTTTTCATTACTCATTCCTTACCTTGTAAGACCCAATAAACATCACTAGTCTTGGCCAATTTTTCTAAGAGCGGTGCTATGGAGGTGATATTCATTTTATATTGAGCTAGCGCTTCCTCGCTACCATTATGAATCTTGATGGACCACTACAAACAGTGAAGGTTAAGCATTAATTCAGCACTTAGCACAGAAAAGTAACATACATAATACACCTATTGTAACAGGGTCATTTTAACACAATTTTAATTTTAGTTACTATTAGAATAACTTTAGTCAAATTATTTAATGAAATACATGATCACAATTATAAAAAGGCATGATAAAATAGTTTTTGAACGTGTAACACTCAAGAATATAATTCTAGATATAAAACAATACTGAGATTTAACATGAAATTTACTGAGTTCATTCGGGCCCTTTATTAAAATTCATCATTCTGGTTAATTATAATCGAGATGGAAATTAAAATATAAAACAATCAAGAATTCTATGTAATATAAATGAACTTTTTTCTTAGCACGTCCTTAAGAGGGAAACAAAGATTAGTCTGTTAGAATGCAGACAGGAACTTACCGTGGCTGCTCCTGCTACAATCACATGGGGCTTCGCAACCGAGTCCTAAAGGAGGAAAAGCCAGATAGCCCTGCTACATCCAGATCTTGGACTGAATAACAGCAGTACATGTTATTCCTATATGTCTTACAAACGTACTCTAAGTTTATAGATCCCTTCCTGGATTCTTTTTATGATAAGAGAGTTCAAAGCTTACATGGCCACATGGTTACAGGGCATGGCAAGATACTTGTGCAGTTAATTTTCTAGTATTCTTATACACACAGACACACATACATACACACACACACACACACACACACACACACACACACGCTCACTACTGAAATTGAACATGACCTACTATTATTCTGAATTCTGAGTAACTTGCTTCGAGTAAAGCTCCAGTGTATTGTGTCAGTCAATTAAGAGGTATTCATGGAAGCCTACAGGGTACATAGTATAAGAGTTAAACAAAATATAGGATCAGTGCCCTAAGGAAACATAATCTGTTAGGAAGGCTAAATCTAACATATATTTAACAAAATATACTGATAATTATTAAAGACCACATGTGGAAAAAAAAAGGCAAAGTCTCTAGAAATGCACCGGCTGCAAGATGCCCTATTTCTAACACAGTTAACTCATGTATTAGTACAACAGGACTTGTAACATTTAAATAGTACTGAGTTTTTAGTATCTTCTCTTAAAATGTCTCATTTTAAAATGGATTCCTACTGCCTTGTGAGATAGGCAGGGGTGATGTTAACTTGCTCAGTAAGGACCCATCTAGAAAAACAGTAAGGTATTCCTCAGTCTGGCAGGAACAGTCAAAATGCCAATAGCCTAAGCTTTGAGTCCAACGCATTTTCTGCCCCACAAAGACTGATGCTGCAACAGTGTAGGCCGGATTTGCAATAGTGTGAAAAGAAACAAAACTAAGCACCGCATTTAATTAAAAAATGCCATTGACCTAAATCCTAATTGACAACTGTTATTTCTCATCATGAAGGTAACCTGTGTTGACCACTGTCCATTTCCTTTCAGCTGGACTTCAGTTTATATCACCATACTTCTTAAAATAATTCTCTTCTTTTCCCTCATCCCCAGGTAGCTTCACTTCTCGTTCTTCAGAGCAGTGATTCCAAGTTTTATATTCCCTCAGCAGGTCCACTTGCCCTCCTCCAGCAGAGTCTGACCCTTCAACTTTGTACAGAAACAACAACTGAGACAGCGCATGCGCTCTGCCCTCCTACACGCACGCCTCCCACTTCATATCTACATTCAGTCGCCGATCTTCCTCTAACAGACTCCCATGTCTCAGTCCTAGCCACAGACTCTTCTCTTGACTTCCCCTTTCACATCTGCAGCTCTGATCTATATGCCTGTCTCCTCCAAAGCTTCTAATATCCATCCTGCCCTGTTCTGCCTTGCTTCTTCCTTCAGCCTAAAAGTACTAATGATCCTTATTTCCAAAGCCTGTCTCCCAGGCCTGCCTCATTTTCTGCAACCTCCTTGACTTAGAGCCAAAGCTTACTTGGAGGGACAGTCTGTGTTCTGTGCCAGTTTCTCTTTCTCAGGTCTAGGCCTCACTGGACCAGGCTTTCAGTTTGGATGTAAACCATCCATTTAAACGGTCGTAGCACCCACTAATGAACCATGAGTTGCCAATTCCAGCAGTTCACTCATCTTATCTAGTTAAAGTCACATCACCACCCATTCTCCACTGAAGATGCCTTCTCTGTGCACTGTAACAGCTCAGTCCCTCCCCCCTTCCCCTTCTGCTGCCACTTCTAGATAATTTTATTCCCAGAAGCTTTCCTTTCTAATCTCTAAATTCTGATATATTCAAGAGTTTCTATGCAAATTCCTTCTAATCACACCTTAATCTATACCAAAACTCACCAAATTTACCAAAGTAGCGTCGGCTTGATTTTCACTCACCTAACAAACCCAACATACAAAGCTGATTTCTGCACAGTGAGCTTGCTGTCTTATCTCTTCTCTGCTATTCCTTGGCTTTCTTCTCCTTACTAGTTTCAATGAATGTCTACTACTCTCAAAATACAAGATATATTCGATCTAACGTCCTTTAGGAAATCCACTCTAAAGTATCTAGAAGCATAGGTAAATAAAGTTAATGTTGGTTAGACTACATCCTAGTATGTTGTTATCCTATGCCTTATCAAGTCTCCCCCAAATAAAAAGAAGTAAAACCAAAGTGTGACCTCTAGACACACTCAGACTGCTGCTGGTCCCCTGAGAAGGTTGCATCTGTTCTCTGCTGTGGTCCACACATTTGAACACATATCTCAAACAGATGAATTATAAATGGAGGCTAGATCTCAACATGGCCGTAAAATGCTTATCTGTTCCATGATGTGGTTCAGTTTTAAACATTTATTATAAATCAAGGAGAGTAAATCGGTGTAAAAATTTCATTATGCAAAACAGTGTCAACACTGCTAAACATGTTTTATTCATGCCAAACATAAACACCTCTAGGGAAAAAATATACAGGCTTCATCCAAAGCCTGACGAAAAGCTTTGTGGAGACCACTGTAGAGACTGTAAGGTGGACTTACCAGAGACTAGGAATTTTCTGACACCAAGAACACACTTGCTGTTCTAATTTATCTCCACACAGATTATATGCTGGAACATACTAGTCCTGTCTATTAGGTCATAAATGCAATTATACAACCAAAGAAAGCCAAAAAAGTAAATCCAAGAAAGTTCCTTTTAGTCCTGGTTATAAAGTAAGAAAACCTCAAAAAGATATCAAGAAAACACATTTTGCTGGAAGATTATTTGTGTTTATTTAAGATAAGAGCTTACTATATACCTCAGCCTTGCACCAAATCAATCAATGATTGATTGATTGATCGATCTCAATTGATGTCTCTCTCTTCTCTCTTTGCTTCTTACCTCCCCCCACAACACACCTGATGAATGCTAGGCAAGTTCTTTACCACTGACTTCCATGACCAGCATCTGACCCCACCCAGATCCTTCTTTCTTATGTCACCCCAAGATCGACTTCTCTGTGTGACAGCAGTAGAAGAGCTCATACATGGGGAGTCTAGGTATTATCTACATGGTGATAACATATAGAGATATTTAATAGCACTTCCTCATCTCAGCCAAGGACTAGAATTAGTCTCACACACGCTTAGGAAAAAAACAGTTTCTCATTGGCTTGTTAAATTTGGTTACACACACAAAAGCCTGTTTTCAGATACAGACCTCAGTCCACACCTTGATACACTGTTTCATAGAACCATTAACTTCTGGATGCCAAAGAAAATCCTGGGAGAAATATTAGAAATAAAGAAAAAGGAAAAAAAGAAGTGCTTTAATTTCCATTATTCAAAATAAATATTACCATTTTCCTAGAGAGGGCTTAAAAGTAAAATACCAGGTTGTCTAAGACATCTTCATTTGTCATCTCAATTTGTCCAAGAATCTCAGTTCTTCTATATACTTTTCTTTTCTACTCCCCACATTTGAGCAGAGCAATCCAGACTCAAACTCCATAACTGTCCTCAGAATACAGTCCCCTGAACCTTTCGGAGCTGACAGCGTGTGCCTTGCCTGTCCCTCCGCCTTCCCTTCTGCTCCCCAGCTTTCGGCTCACAGTCAGCTCCTGGAAGGTGCTTGTGTGCTCCTTCTCCAGAGTCTTTGCACATTTCCAGTCTTTGGCCCACAATATATGTGGAATCATCCCCTGAGCTTGGCACATCCTCCTTACTCTTGAGGCCTTGATGAAAGCACCATGATGGTCACAAGGAGAACCACTGTCCATTCCTTCCTCTGTGTATCCCTTCGCCCTGCTCTCTTCGCAGTTATCCCACCTTGCTTACATTTGTGCAGGAGTACAATGTTCTGTAACTTCTTTAGTTTAAGAGCATCTTTTCTGAATCTCCAGGGAATTCTCACCATGATTGAGAATTCAGAAAATTTACATATATTCTGATATTAATAATTATTATTATATATAAATTACATAACAAACCATAATAAAGCTAACATGTTGCCTTCTTTCAAACATTTCTGTTTTTTAAAGGCAAGGTCTTCCTCCTCTGCCCAGGCTATCTTGAATTAATTGATCCTCTGTAAGTTTGAAATCATAAGCACGAGCCACTAGATTGACTTCCATAGTTTCCTGATACTTATATTTTGAAACAGACACACTTTAACTTTCAAAGTTCAGTGTGGCAAGATGCATTTTCAAACAGTGGCCTCAATAGCTTTGGGTACATACTGTCTCTGATAGTTTTACTGATCCATGTAATACTGAGCCTCTGACAGTCTCTCTGAGGCTGACTCTCAACTCTTATGGAGTGGACAGAGACAGAGGTCTGTAATTCTTCTTCTTTTATTGAAAAAGTTTCTTTTTCTTACATAATATATCCTGATTAGTTCCCCTGCCTTAACTCTCCTCCAGGTCTTCGTTGCCTCCCTACATATGTTCTTGAATGGACATTAATCCTGAATTCACACTGGTTTCAAGTTACTATACAAGATTATTGTTTCCTGGATAAAAATTTGAGAGTCCAATATTATTTATTGTATTTCATAAAAATTTTTCATAGACATGAATTCTACTACTTTGCTCTCTATACATATTCAAAAAGAATGCATTGAAATCTATTTGTTATGGTTAAGATGTACAGAGCATTAGCTGATCTACAAACAATTTAACTTTGAATATAATTTCAGCATTTGACTTATTAGTAAAATTGACTTACCACTTTAACTGATGCAACCTTGTCTTCAAAAGGAATGTTTTCATGCTATCGTAGGAAGTAGACAACAGAGAAGCTTTAGTATATAAATGTTTCTATGGTATAAATTCATCATCTTGCTCTCTTCTAGTGAGCATTTTTTATTATGTATAGAACTTTCCCCTGAATTAAGTTAATAAAGATATTCTCTTATTATTTTTTTTCAAAAAGTTTCAAAGTTTTGACCATTTGAAATTCACCTACTAATTATTTTATTTGTTGATGCAAGGTAGGGATCTAATTTCACTCTCCTCGTGCATATTATCAAGTGCTACAGCAAAGTTAACTAAACAGACCTGCCTTCATCCAGGACTCTTCAGTAGGATGTGCGTGTGGAAGAGCTTGTTGTGTGCGTGTGCTTGCGCATGCGTATGTACGTGTGGTGAGCGAGTGTGTGCGTGGGTGCATGTCCGTTTAGAACTCCCTGTTTTAGTAATTTGATTTCTTTGTTTAGCCTACTCCATCACTGCATTACTTTTTATTACAATATACACACATATTATATTTTAATAAATACTTCATGTTTATAAACAGATCTTACCCTGAACATTTCCTGGACTTACTGATGGTGCCCTTTTCCTCATAAAATGTAAGGTAAATCAGCGTTGCACAAACATTCTGTTAGAACTTTACTGGAACTATATTGTGGGCCAATCTGGGTTTAACTAACTTTTTTACAATGTTGAGTCATTTTACCAATGACATATCTACTACTGAGTTTTATCATTTTAAACTTGTGCATACAGACACACCATCTTTACTGGTTGTCCCCCTGTCCATTTTTTTTTTTTTTGTAGCTCAGTAAATCTTTTAAAGTTTTGGTTCTGTATTACTATGGCAGAGACTCTACCTGAACTTTAGCACTTTTATTTTAGTTGTACATGTAATGTTCCACTTTATATGTCCGCTTATGATCAGCTACCTCCGTTTCTAAGACCATGATTGCATCATGTGGACTCCTGAGTCTCCTTGACTCCAAACCTTACATCTTTACAGTTTTTCAAATAATCTAATAAAATGAGGAAGAGAAACAGCAATAATGAACATCATTGATTTTCTCCTGATTTTAATGAAGATGCATCTAACATTTCACCATTAAGAAATTTTCTGTCAGCTTCTAGAACTTTTATCAAGTTAAGCTCAAACATAAATGACCTAACAGAAAGAATGACACCAATTTTCTGACACAATTGAGACAGGCTTGCTCAAGGGGTAATATGTGGTTAAAAAAACAAACACACTCCAATCAACTATACCAGTTATCCTCTACCAAGCTACAAAGCTGTAGAGTCAAAATGGCTACAGGTTAGCCATGTTTGCTAGTTTTATTTGCTTACCCCTCCTTCATGGAGAACAATGGGAAGGTTCTACATTAATTGTCAATGTTTCGTTATGTTAATCTTCACTGATCTTAATGTTACGGGTAACATTGAAATTTTTCCATCTTCTCAGTCACTGGAACATTTCTCATTAGAAAGCAACTTTCTGTGGTGATAATGCTTTTACCTCAGTATCTATTTTGTCTTTATTACTATAGCTTCCTTTTCTTCAGCAGGAATTTGCTCACTACTCTTCTCATAACTAAAACCTTCATGTATTTTATTTTAGGGACACTTTCCTAAGTAGGAAAATGTACTTTTCAAAAGAAATTTGGAAATCTGTGCTTAGCTTAAATTTTTAGGTTACTTATGTTTATTTTTATTTTAAATAGTTCTACCATCTTGTTTGGTTTCTACATTCTGAAGATATTATTTTTTTTATAAATGTACAATCTTGGTAAAAAAAATTTTTTACATGTATACATCAATAATATATAGATATATATGTTGTATATAGGTACAAATGAGATGAATATATATATAAAATACACACTTGACACCAGACTTTACAGGGTGTTCTTTGATTAATGTTTTCTCCTCTGTTTGGAATTTATACTTCTAAATTCTATTCAACAACAACTGAAACAGAATAGGCCATCTCAGTCTTCATAGTGTGTGGGAAGATAGAATATATAAAATATAATCTGCCAAATGTCTAATCAGCAGTTGGAAAGAATGAGACCATTTCTTAGTATTTGTAACTTTAAAGCTGGGACACATCAACTTTTCTTGTTTCTTTTTAAAATGTACTTGTTAAAATGTATCTTGTTTGATAATTTGCAGGATGACTGGAAGTTGCTGCAAACTTAAGTATTCTACTAGGACTTAAAACATTATGTATCTATCAATCTATTGATCTATCGATAGATAATAGATAACATACACTGCAGACTAAACTACTGTGGCCTTTACAACTAAGAATTGCCAAACTTATTATGATCAATTTCCAGAAGGAATTCTAAGCCTATAAATATTAAACTGCTTGTTTGCAATCAACGTTTTCTGTGTATATTAATGGAATGTACATTAACAAACATCAAACACCATATACAGCCAACATCACTATCTTCTATTATCTTATGAGGCTCAGTTCCTAAGATTGCAGGGCCCACTATCATGAGCACCGCGTGCATAGCTGCTTGCTGCAAGGCATTCCATGTCCCAGCTCCATAGCACAGGCGCGCTCACATGACCGTGACCGGCAGGTTCCCACTGCACATGCAGGAGCTACTCCTGCTATTCTGCACTCTGGGTCTCCCTTCCACCCTTTGCCATTCCCTAGCTGTAATCACAGGCAGTTGGAAGACAGGACTAGAAAGATGTATAAAATAGAAGGCTATACTGAGATAGGCCACTCCCCCCCAAATTAACTAATTAACACATACAAAGATATTAAGCTTTGTTAGTTTTCACCGAAAAATCTATTTTTAAAATGAGAGAGTCCCCACCAGAGAAGCACTGCTGTCTCCGCTCTGAGCTCAGTGCCAGGAAAGGAAGGCTGCAGATGATAAGAGCTGGTACTTACCTTCCAACTACTGTCCACACTAAAACAAGTGAGCAAGAATAAACCTTTAACTGATTATATTCTCTCAGTCAGTATTTGCATTGTAGAAATTCTACAATTAGAATTTTAGAACGGAGGGCTGTTATTCCACAAAGTAAGTGGAAATGTCATTTTTTAGCCCAAGAAAACTAAAAACTAAAACTAAAAAAAAAAAAAAAAAATCACAAACCAAACCAAAGACAGGGAAAGTATATGGAATTAGATGCAGCCACTTGATATGTTGCCATTTAAGAAGATCCCTAAGTCAATAACACAGTAACATGTGGACTACGGCAAGCAGTGGGAAAGCAGGGACATACAATTGTGAACACTGAAGACTGTAATACATTTTTACTAAAAACAAAACTAAAGAGAAATGTGTTGGGGACTGAGAAGCCTTAGGGTACTTGTCTCCTTGTCTACCTTCTAAGGCTTTTCAGGAAGGCTTTCCAGAACAACTGACATTAAAAACACAACATTTAAGCTAAGTTATCTTGACCATAGCTAACTCTACACACTTTTGTCTTTTCCTATGGTCTCTATGACAGCAACACTTCCTGCTTTACCACAGTTTTCCCAGAATCAAACGAAAAGAGTCATCCTCCCACGGTGCCTCAGGTCACACCTCCTTAGGTCGCCACTGTCCCTCAGGTCACTGCTCCTTAGGTCGCCACTGTCCCTCAGGTCACACTTCCTTAGGTCGCCACTGTCCCTCACTCACTCCTCTTAGGTCGCACTGTCCCTCAGGTCACTCTCCTTAGTCGACACTGTCTCTCAGGTCACACTTCCTTAGGTCGCACTGTCCTCAGGTCACCTCCTTAGTCGCACTGTCCCTCAGGTCACCTCCTTAGTCGCACTGTCTCTCTCCCGGTTTTAATTTTTCCCATTTTTTATATGTCCCTCTTTTGATCAGCTACCTCCGTTTCTAAGACCATGTTTGCACCAGGGTGGACCCCGAGTCTCCTTGACCCCCAAAACCCTTACATCTTTACATTTTTTTAAAATTTAATCTAATAAAATGAGGAAGAGAAACAGCAAAAAAAAAAAAAAAAAATGAAAATTAAATTGATTTTCTCCTGATTTTAATGGGGATGCATCAAACCCATTTAAACCATTAAAAAATTTTTTTTTTTTCGCATTTCCCAGAATTTTTTAATCAAGTTAACCCTAAAACATAAATACCAAAACAAAAGAATGAAAACCAATTTTTTTTTCTACCCCAATTGGACAGGGCTTGCTAAAGGGGGTAATATGGGGTTTAAAAAAAACCAAACACACCCCCAATAAACACCCCCCTTTACCTCACCAAAGCAAAAAAAGCTGTAGAGTCAAAAGGGCTACGGGTTACCATTTTTGGGGCTATTTTTAAATTTTGCTTACCCCCCCTTTCATGGAAAACCAAGGGGGAAGGGGTTCTACATTAATTGTCAATGTTTTCTTATGTTAATTTTAAACTAAATTTTAATTTTAAAGGGGTAACATTGAAATTTTTTCCACCCTTTCTCAGCCCACTGGAACTTTTCTCTTAGAAAGAAAATTTTCTGGGGTGATAATGTTTTTTCCCTCAGTATTTTTTTTTGGGCCCTTATTTTACTATTTTCCCTTTTTTTCAGCGGGAAATTTTGGGCTCACTACTCTTCTAAATAACTAAAACCTTCATGTATTTTTTTTTTAGGGACATTTTTCCTAATGGGAAAATTTATTTCAAAAGAAATTTGGAAATCTGTGCTTAGTTTTTTTTATTAAATTTTTTTTTTTAAAGGGTTTTACTTAAGTTTTTTTTTTTTATTTAAATTTTAAAAAAAACCATCTTGTTTTGGTTTTTCTAAAAAAAAAAATTTCCCTTTGGGGAAAGTTTTTTTAATTTATTTTTTTTTTTAAAAATTGAAACAAATCCCTTTTTTTAAAAAAAAATTTTTAAAAAAGGGGGAATAACTTCAAAAAAGGGGGGGGGGGTTATAGTTGAAAGTAAAAATTTTTTAGTTTTTGGGAAAATTTTAAAAAACTCCAACTTGAAACACCAACTTTCCCCCGGGTGTTTTTTTTAAAAAATTGTTTTTTTTTTTAAAAAATTAAAATTCATTTTAAAAACAAGAAACAGAATAGGCCCCATTTTCGGCCCTTATAGGGGGGAAAGAAAATAAAAAAAATAACCCCCGCCAAAGAACACATTAAAAAAAGCCAATTTCATTTTACTTTTTTTCCCTGGACCCCCACCCCAATTTTCCCTTTTTTTCCCCCTTTTTAAAAGAACCCCGGTTTAAAAACTTTTTTAAAAATTTCCTTGCCAAATTGCTAAAACCCCCTTAATTTTTTCCCTACAAAAAGGGCCCCCCTTTTAAAACATTTTTTACCTAAAAACCATTATCCCAACCCCCATAATTCTATAAACCCATTCCAGCAACTAACTACGGCCCAACCTAAAGAATTGGCCAAACTTTTATCTTTTTCCCCAAAAGGGGCCCCTTTAAATTAAATTGGGTAAACCGGCTTGGGGTTCCCAATCCAACCCTTTTCCTTGAAAAAAGGAATTCCATTCCCATCCCCCCTATTCCATAACACGCCTTTTCATTAAACCCCCTTTTATGGAGCACGGGTTCCCCCGGGGGCGGGCCCCCCAAACTATCTGGCCCCGCGGCCTGTTTTTTGCGGGGAAAGGGCCTTTCCATTTCCCCACCCATTAGCCGGCCCTACTGAACCGAGGGGCAGGTCCCAGGAACAAAAAAAGGAGTTACCCCCTCCTGCTTTCTTGGAATTCCGGGGGCCCCTTTTACCCTTCCCCCCGAAAATTAATCAAAAACAGGTGGGACAACTGAAAAATTAAAAATAGGGCTTCTAGGAATTTTTTTTCCCCCCCAAACTAATTTAACCCACCCCCCAAGAAAATTTTTGTTAAAAATTTTTTAAACTCAAAAAATCTTTTTTTTTAAAATGAGAGAGTCCCCACCGGGAAAGGGAAGCACTGCTGTCCCCCCCGCTCTGAGCTCAGTCCCCAAAAGGGAAAGGCTGCAAAACGAAAAAGGGCCCGGGTACTTACCTTCCAACTACTGTCCAACTAAAACAAGTGACAAGAATAAACCTTTAACTGATTACTTCTCTCAGCCCATATTTGCATTGTAGAAAATTCTAAAATTTAAGAATTTTAGAACGGGGGGCCCTGTTTTTTCCCCCAAAGAAAAGGGGGAAAGGTCTTTTTTTAACCCCAAAAAAAACTAAAAATTTAAAAAAAAAAAAAAAAAAAAAATAAAACCAAAACCCAAAGCCCCGGGAAAGTATAGGGGAAAATTTGATGCAGCCACTTAAATTTTTTGCCTTTAAAAAGAAAAATTCCCTAAGTCAAAAACCAGTAAAAATGTGGACTTACCCCAAGCGGGGGGAAAGCGGGGAACATAAAATTGTGAACACTGAAGACAAAAAATACTTTTTTAACTAAAAAAAAAACTAAAGAAAAATGTTTTTGGGGAACTGGAAGCCTTGGGGTTATTTGGGTCCCCTTTGTCCCCCCCTTCTAAGGCTTTTAAAGGAAGGCTTTCCAGAACAACTGCCCTTTAAAAAACCACAACATTTAAGCTAAGTTACTTGACCCAAAAGCTAACTCTAACACACTTTGTCTTTTTTCCCATGTTTTCTATGACAGCAACACTTCCCCCTTTAAAAACCCCAGGTTTTTTTCCCCCAAAACAAACGAAAAAAGTCACCTCCCACGGTCCCCCAGGTCAAACCCCCTTTGGCGCCCCCTGTCCCTCAGGTCCTGCTCCTTAGGTTCCCCCACTGTCCCTCAGTCCCACTTCCTTAGGGCCCACCCGTCCCCCCACCTCACCCTCCTTTGGTCGCCCCTGTCCCTCAGGTCACCCCCCTCCTTAGGGCGACACTGCTCTTTAGGGGCACACTTCCTTAGGGCGACACGGGCCCTCAGGTTTTCCCCTTCCTTAGGGCGACACGTCTCTCAGGTCACCCTTCCTTTTGGTCGCCACTTCCCTTAGGTCACTCCTTTCCTTTGGTCCCCCTGTCCCTCAGGGCACTCCTCCTTAGGGCCCCACTGTCCCTCAGGTCACTCCTCTTTAGGTCGCCACTGTCCCTCAGGTCACTCCTCCTTAGGTCCCCACTGTCCCTCAGGTCACTCCTCCTTAGGTCCCCACTGTCCCTCAGGTCACTCCTCCTTAGGTCCCCCTGTTCCTCAGGACTACCTCCTTAGGTTCCCACTGTCCCTCAAGTCACTCCTCCTAGGTCCTCTCTGTCCCTCAGGTCACTCCTCCTTAGGTCCCCACTGTCCTTCAGGTCACTCCTCTAGGTCCCCCACTTGATCAGTGTTGTTTTCAGCACAGTGGGTATGGGACAGCTGGGGCCGGGCGGCCGTTGAGGGAGGCAGACTACTTACCTTATTTCCTTCTTCTTTAAACTGGGGTTAATGATTTTTACAAAAGAATAAAATAATTGACGGATCCTGGAATCTCCAATAAATGCAATGTGTTTATCTACAAGGCAAGTCTTTGCTTCACTGAAATAAAAAAAAAAACAAAAACAAACCATTAATTAAGATAAATAAAGCCAACATAATTAGAATATAGCTTAATAGTAATATGTCTAAAGTACAAGCTGCTAGACAGCCAATCACAGAGCTTTAGAATTAGGTGGCCAGGTCTGTTTGACTTACTACCTTATTCCCAACTAACTCAATAATAATGGCCTATGCATTAAACAGTGAAGATGTACCCTAACTGCACTGGCCTTTATGTCATTACTCAGAGTGCTCGAGGGGCCAGGGATCCAGGTTACAGCACATGGCCTCTTCCACATCCTGTCCTGGTTACCTGTTACCTGAGATAAAGTTGTTTTGTCGCGTACTTCCTCTAAAGCTTCAGGGCAGCAGCCTACACTTGGGGTCAGCTCCAGGCTAGCCCAGTCCAGCTTTCTATCAGGAAGTTCCCACCCTACCACCATCTTATACAGAAAAATACTGTATCTGCTTTACATCTGCCTCTCACTGCATATCAAGATTTACGCTAGGAGAGAAAATAACAAAATGAAGATATTTTACCTTATTTTGTATTTATGCATCATACAACTGTGAGGTTGCCAAACTTTTTCTCCAAGAAATCTGCCACTTGAGAGAAGGTATTCACACGAATCATTGCCTATAATAGTAAAGTGCCATGGTGGTGTAAACATTAGCATTTATTTACTTTTATATTTTACTTATCCTGTTCTATTTAGTGTCTGTGAAATCAGGCACGAAAGTTTCTAGTCTTTCTTCTGCCTTCCAGATGCAGGCAAACCTTTCATGAGACCATGGTCCACATCAACACATAGGCATGTTGGAGAAAAACAGCCACTCACCCTTTCCACTTTACCTGTAGGGGACTTTTTTTTCTTATTAAAAATAGATTCTTATCTCATACAATAAATCTCAACCAGTTTCCCCTCACTCCACTCATCCTAACCCACCTCCATATCCCCTCACCTCCAGGCCTATCCCCTCCCTCTCTGTTTCTTCTTCAGAAAGGAGCAGGCCTCCAAGAGATGGCAGTCAAAACAGGATAAAATAAGACAGGGTAAAAGCCCTCATACAGAGGCTGGGAAAGCTAACCCGACAGGAGGAAAAGAGTCTCAAGAGCAAGCAAAGGCGTCAGATACACCCACTCCCACTTTTAGAAGTCTCACAAGAACGCTGAGCTAACAGCTATAACATATATGACCTGGTGCAGCCTCATACAGGTCCCACGCTTGTGCTACTTCAGTCTCTGTGAGCCTGTGAGCCATGCTTAGTTGACTAAGTGGGCCATGTTCTCCTGGTCTCCTCCATTTCCTCTGACACCTACAGTCTTTCCTCCCCATCTTCGTTGGACTTCTCCATCTTGGAGGGGAGGGACCAGATGGAGACCTGCAATTTAGACTCCCTCTCCACATAATGTCTAGCTGTGGGTCTCTGTACCCGCTCCCATCTGATGCCAGAGGAAGCCTCTCTGATGACTGTAAGGGACTTCTAATTCTTAAATGCCATGGCCATCATTTTGGTGGTTTCTTCTATTTCCACTTTCTTTGTTCAGACATCTTCTCAATCTGAAGCGAGATTCTATGATCTTTTGTCAATCCTGTTTCTGAGTGAGAAAACCAGAAGCGTAAGAGTCACAAGAAGGACTCTGGGGATGACCTCTGAACAGCCAGCCACATGCGTGCTCTTACGCATGTATGCATGAGCATATCTAGAAACCTGGTTTTAAACCTAGGGCTTCCTGGCTAGGAACTCCCTCTAGCTCTGTATAAATTGGGAGACCCCTTTTATCTTTTGGCCATTTTATTTTACTTTATCCAAATACAGAGGACCAAAAGGATGAAAGGAGAAATGTTTGCATCAACTGCATGCATATTGTAGTAAAATAGACGTTTAAGTTAACCTCTAGTTTCTTATTAATAGTTAACAGCTATTTGGTTCATGGTTACTCCAAGTTGCACTAAGGGGTCTGGTTAAAGGCGCACAGCAGAACTGACAAGCAACCAGTACTAAGGCATTGAGGTCAGAGTTGAGGAGCTCCAAGCTGGCTGCTATTTCTGTTAGCCTGGATGCTGGATCCATGCCAGGACTCCCTGCATGGTGCAGGTGCAGTCGACCACTGGACCACAGCCTCGCCATCACACCAATGCAGGCACAGTCCACCATGGGATCACAGCCTCACCATCACACCGACGCAGGCGCAGTTTACCACTGGACCACAGCCTCGCCATCACACCGATGCAGGCACAGTCCATCATGGGATCACAGACACAGTCAACCACTGGACCACAGCCTTGCCATCACATCAACGGAGGCGCAGTCCACTACTGGATCTCAGCCTCGCCATCACACCGACGCAGGTGTAGTCCACCACTGGATCCTTAGCCTCGCCATCATGTCAAAGCAGGTGCAGTCGACCACTGGACCATAGCCTCGCCATCACACACATTGAGATTCTTTCCTCAATCTAGTTATTCATCTATCTGCCCTGGCATAGTACATATGAGAAGAATAAATGTGCAAGGCAGGATGGGTCAACACAGAAATGCTATTGTCTCAGTATCCCAAACAAAATGCAAGGGGAAATTCACAACACTGCACCATCTTTCTGGTGAGAAACTGTCTAGCAAATGCAGGATAACGTGATTAAATTTTGTAGTTATAAATGGACCCTAAGCAAGAGGTTTTTTTTTTTTTTTATTTCAAAGATTTTAATAAGTTATCTCTAAATATAAATAGTTCTTAATACTTTCCAATTTTTAAAATCAAACTCAAGCTCAAAAAACAAACAAACAAATAAACAAACCAATCAAACAAAACAAAGAAATTAAAGCACAAAAATAACCAAAGATGAGTAAAGGAGGGATTACAGAAAAACTCAATGCAGTTATTTTCCTAAAAACTACACTCCTGCAAGTACTCCTTTATGGTGGCCCCATAGCAAAATCCTTATTATAAATTTGAGTAAGGTTAAAATGAGAAAGAAAATTTGATACTTATTGCATTTCTACCTTTTTAGATATACATATAAAATCAACTTAGAAGCTAGTATTTAATAAAAGTCTAAACAAAAACACTCTCAGTGTCTCCATGTGGAGCTAGAAGCACCATACCCATAGCTTAAAATAGTCCTTTCTCCCACTGAAAGCCTTGACATGCAAAGTTCTTTCATTCTTGGCACCACTGCCCACACCTGGCTCCTCAGGTCATCTACTGAAAACACAACAGGTCTAATGTCCTGAACCTATTTTAGGAAAACCACACAACAAAGGAGACTTGAAGAGATCAGTAAGCAAACTCTACCAATAGAGTAATTTAGAGTCAAATGCTCTCTTGAGAACACTCTTCTTTCTTATGCAAATGGTTGGTGATGGCTTTGCTTAATATATAAGAGTAGCCTTTTCACATTTAGCAAAATAAAAATAACAGAAATAAGTATTTCTATCATCTAATTCAAAATAATATGATTTATAAAATTTTCTAAAATTACATATTCTAAAGCACGTTATCTTTTCTTAGCAAAGAAATACTTTAAGATCAAATCACTAAATGTGTATCCAGTTGTTAAGACAATGTATCACATTTTAAAATTAAGTATACTATATGTAAATCCTTTCTAACTATATCAAGTTAAAACAAAGAAATCTCTAGTTGCTTTTTTCAATTGTCTAATATGAATCAGATAGTTACTTTAATACAACCAACCTGGGCTGCAAAGTAATCAGAGAAATCAAACGAGGAATACAACTCTTAAAAGGCAATTCTAAAAAGGCTAGCTCCAACACGTAGGTTATCTAGATGGACGGTCACTTCTTTATTCCAACATTCCTAGAGTAATCTTTCCAGTTAGTGGCTGTGGATGTTCATTTTTATGCATGACTTTTTTTTTTCAACAATAGAAAGAATAAAGTAACTAAAGAAGCAAACCAGGAACCTGGAAACATGCCAGCAACAACTAAAGACAACCTTCAATGTCCTTCCTAACTTACAAGCTGTGCTTTCCTTTGAACAAAATATCACTAGACACTTACTGCCTTTAGACTGAGTGGCCCTACTAAAATGGTATTGCCTACCACCAACCATGAAAATAGCGCACCATACAGTGGACATATAGTATGATCCACTAGAAGACTATGTCTAAGATTCAGCAAGTGCATTCTGTGCTGAAAACACCACTTAAAGGTTCCTTTAGAAAGCTAAGCATATCCAGAAGCTCCAACACCCTCACACAGACGTACATGTAAGCAAAACACTACTGCACATAAAAAAAAATAGAAAAGCTAACAAAAAATTTTTTTTTTAAAAAAAAGACCAACACCAAACAAACAAAAAAGAAAGCCAAGCACAGCAATCCTAACATCTGGGAGCAGAAGTAAGAAGTTTGAAGGAAGTTAGCTTTACCACTGTAAAAGTCTGCTTAAGGGTTCAGATACTAGGCTCTAACCGGAAGCCATGTTTTCACTCTACAATCATACTACAGATGGAGAGGTTTTTTTTTTTTTTTTTTTAAAGGGCCGTTTTAAAGCTCATTCTAATATATTATATGAAATAGTAATAATTCAAAAAACTCTTCTTAGCCGGGCGGTGGTGGCGCACGCCTTTAATCCCAGCACTTGGGAGGCAGAGACAGGCGGATTTCTGAGTTTGAGGCCAGCCTGGTCTACAGAGTGAGTTCCAGGACAGCCAGGGCTACACAGAGAAACCTGTATCGAAACAAACAAAAAAAAAAAAAAAATTGAAAAAAACCTCTTCTTAAAATTGAGATTTTAGAACACGAAATTCACTTAGAATCAAAACCAAACCAAATAAAATTTGCACATCCACTCACCCATAGGTACCTAGGAGCTCCTACTGTGTGTTAGGCTCTGGCTATTTAAGCAGTTAAGATCCACTTGGAAGCCCACAGTGTTTGTGTGTGTCTGTGTGTGTGTGTGCTCGAGTGTGTGGACAAGATTGATTCTTCCAAGCACAACATGGTAAGTATGGATAAGTTGCTCTGAAAGACAATGAATTGTTCACTCCCACTTCTGTGAAGAAGCATTTGAGTCAAGCAAAAAAAAAAAAAAAAAAAAAAGCCCTGGAATATTTTCTTTCAAGGGAAGAGAGAATGTTGTAGGCAGAGAAAAGCAGAAAAAGCTGAAGTGTTTTTACACTGTAAGCTCCACGCTTAGGAAGAATGGGAGGGAAGCTGGGTACAAAAAGAGAGCTATGTTTTTAAGTTCTATGCATGTGACCTCTAGAGAATTATCTCTTGGTCTGAAAATAAATGGGAAAACAATTTACTGGTAGCAAATTAGTAGTTCTAAATTATCTAGCATTAGTAATTAGTTCATCTTCCATACAGCTTCCATCAAGCTTTATAAGAAAGGCAGTCTGTAACACAATGGCACTAGGCAAACTGACTGGTGCTAAATCATAGCTCAGCCACAGACTAGCTGTATATTCTTAGGCAATTTACTTAACCTTTCTGGCTTCATCTTTAAAATGTAAATAATTCTCTAATTCACTGAATCTAAGACACATCATTATTTTTTCATAGCAGGAAAAAAATGCTACCAATTAAACTTTGACATGCAATCAAAGTTTTAAAGACTCTTTTGATTACAGAAATGCTAGGGGGGTGGGGGAGATGAAATACCGTACCTCACAGAGGCTCTAAAAGCAGAACAAGTAAGAAAAGCCCTTAAACACTGCCTGCACACGGTAAGCGCTCAACTTAATGCACGGTTCTGGGAAACTATACTTTCTAAAATGTGTAATTCTTTGAAGTTGAGTAATTTTCAAAGCAAGAGGTGTGTGTGCGTGTGTGTGTGTGTGTGTGTGTGTGTGTGTGTGTGTGCTCGAGCGTGCTCGTGCTTGATACATGTTCATATTCACACACCCAAGATCCTAATTCTAGTGTACTTCCCACTGTTCATCTAAGACAGTCCGTTCTTGTTCCAAATACTTCTAGTGATTCAAGTGTATGTTTATCTGTGAAAGGCACTGCACCTGACATGATTTGACACCGTCAAGGCTAAAATGTTCCTGGTAAGATGTTTAGTTTTCCTGAATAGACTCTGGTTCAAGTTCTTGATATTCAATCTGGGCAAGTACACATGGCAGGTGTACTGCTTCACACTTGAGCACTGAAGTACCTTTGGAAACTGATGACTCCCTCCTGGAGGAGGCTTTACAACCCGAGACTGCTACTCTGACTCATAAGGCCCCATCTGACATTCTATAACCCCCACCCCGCACCCCACGATGACAGACCTTGATAAGATGCAAAATATAATCTAAATTTAAAAATTTGTATTCCAAGATTATTAGCAAAAGACAACAAGCACAATAAAAAGCCAGTAGGCAGGGCAGATGTTTACAACAACATTGTAGTTATAAACTTTAGCTCCACTGACATCACGAACATAAAGTTGAGTTAGATGACAGTCATCTTATACCAAACTAACATAAAAAGATTAATCACATTTAAAAGAAACATGTTCTCCGAGTTATCAAAATTCGGTGCATCTATACTGCTAACTGTATTGTATATATGAAAATGTAGGCTTTCTTGATGGCAGCTGCGGAAGCAAAGGCTCTGATAGGTCGTCTGCTATGCATCTGTAGAGGACTAGAGGAGAATTAGCCACAAGGATATAAGGACTCTATCTTTTAGTTCAATTTAGTAATTTGGAAGATAATATATCTATAAGATATAGTCATGATATTAAAGTATACGATCTGGAAAACTCAAAAGTGAGCAGAAACAAAGCACCGAGTTTGACAAAAATGGCCCCCACTTTGAGAGATCACATGAAATGGGAAGACAGCTCAGATTCTAGTTCTCTGGTGACTTGGTTGTACAGTATAAATGGGCCCAGTGCTAATGTGCACGTGGCTATCACATTTGTCTAATTATCTGCCAGTCACCAAGAGTTGTCCATATAATGACTTTGATGGTACCAAAGGTCAACCCCAAAAGATCCTATATCATTATAATTTCCCTCCTATTGTCAGTGACTGTCCTGGTGGCATTTTTCCTAAAGGAAGGGGAAAAAAAAATCAATCAAAAAGACAAGCAAATATTCTTTGATAATTGAAGGATAATTCCTTCTGAGATGAGGTCATGGTTCCTTTCCACTTTTCCACTAGTATCTAAGCCACATTGAAGGCCAGCTTTCAAAAGGCTTACTACTTGCTTCTCCAGCCCACGTCTATTCCTGTCAACTCCTTTAACTTCTTTAAGAAACAAACAAAACCCAAAACCTTGCCTCAGTGCCTTTATTTGTAAAAAAGTGTGCAACCCAAACTCTTGAAAAGTGTTTGAAAGGCTGGTGGCACCTCCTCCACAGGAGGGAGGTGGGCCATGGGCATCTTTAGCCAGAGTGGCCCTTTTGGCATAGGCAAATAGGGCAGCCCAAGCCACTGTCCAACCGTTGGGCCCTGAAGTGGCAGGGCAGGAGGCAGACCCCTTGGGCGCACAGTGTGCGACCCCAGCGTCCTGGAGGCGGTGCCACGGGCTGCCCCCCGGGGGCCTCAGGTCCGACCTCCTGCCTGGGAGCGCGGGCCGGGCGCGGCTCCAGAGCCCTGCTCCAGCAGGAGGTGGACCCGAGGGCGGGAGGCTGGGGGCCGAGGGCCGTACGGCCCGGCCCGCTGGGGTCGGTCAGGGCACGTGGGGCGCCGCGGGGCCTCGGGAGGCCACGGGCGCGTGGGCGTGCTGCGGCGGGGGGCGGCCTCCCGCGCTCGGGGCCGCGGCGCCGCCTCCCCCGGCCGGCCGGGCAGGGGAGGGCCCGCTCACCTCGGTAGCGGCGGGACGCGAGGTGGCACGCTGCGAGCAGCAGCACGGCCACCAGCGCCAGCACCTTGGCGCTCCTCACGCTGAAGTAGTGGTTGATCTCCCGCTTGCCCAGGTTGTAGGCCAGAGCCGCCATCTTGGTTCCTCCATGACAACAGTGCGCGGCGGAGCGGGGAAGGGGCGCCGCGCAGGGGCAGCACTGGGGCGGCCGGCGCAGTAGCCAGGCGAGAAGCAGCCGCCAGCTCCCTTGCTCGTCGCCTGCACCGCCGGCCGAGGACCCCGAGCCTGCGGCCTCGGTGCCGCCGGCCTTCCCCGTGCCCTCGTCGGCCTCCCCCCAACCCCGCCGCCGTTGCTCCGCCGTGCCGGTGCCCCAGGCGCCCTGGTCGCCTGTCTCCTCCCCTTCCTCCTCCCCGGTAGTCTCCTGCCTTAATAGCGGCTGCGCCTCTGACGGGGGTCCGGATGCCCGGGGCTCCGGGGGCACCGGGCCCAGACGGGCCTCCGGGGTCACCGGGTCACAGGAGGCAGCGGACGGCGACGGCTGCACAGGCATGAGGGCTGTGGGGAGAGGGCCAGGGCCTGCAGCCCGGCCCAGATGCCAGCTCTGGGGCTATGTCCAGTTGGACTGGCTGCTACCTGAGCCCAGGTTAGGGCAGTAGAACTACTGTTCCGGAAGAAAGAACACTCCCTGCTTCCCTATCACACCCTTTCTGAACTTTCTACTCTGTGCTCTCCCACGGTCGTGGGGGCTTAAGGGGAGGCCACCCACGATCTATCTGGGAAGTTCCTCTGCACCTAAGATGCTGGCCAGGTGTTGAATTGCTGTAAATCCGAACACTCAACCCAAGAGTAAGGCCCACGGTCACCCTTTACTATTCAACTGCCTAATGCCCTGCTTGTCCGGTTGCAGTGGGTGTAGATACATCCAGTACAGTGTATAAAGTACCTGACAGAGGCCCAAGTTAGTACGCATGTTAGTATAAGAGCCCCATTCTTCTTTATGTTTACACAAAGGCTCTGTTGACACTAAGGTTGACCAGGGTAGCAGATTGGTTGCCTATGACAGTCCTGGCTCCTAAAACTTGGTTAATGTTTTGTGATTATCAATAGACCCAGCACTCTGTGTGTCCTTTGAAAAGCATTGTTTTATCCCCATTGGTCTTGAAATGCCTTGCAGACCAGAATGGCTGTTGACATTGTCGTTAGAACGTCACTGTTGAGCTGGAAGTGTTTGCAAGTGTTCTTTACAACTTTTAGCCCTTCCCAAGCTTGTGCTCAACATTCTAGAATGCTAGCGAGAAGGGACTAACAGATCCAGTCGAGTCATTCCCATCCCCTCCACTGAAGGATTTTTTTAAAATTATGTTTCCAGCCACGAGCGTCATCTCATGAAAGATTCTTGTCGCTTAAATGAAATCACATACATCACTGTCGTAGATATAATGCTAATAAGCAATAAAGTTAAATAAGTGTACAAACACTTAGGCACTGTTCCCTGCAAATGGTCGCTTAATTTTGGCTCTTTCTTCTGATCTGAGGCTGATCACATACTGGCAGAATTGAATCAGATACGGTAACAACCAGATAACTGGGCAAACAATATGTGGCCTGCCAATCACATCCTAGACACATTCTATGATGTCATCAACAGCAAATTAGAATTTCTGATCCGGCTTCAATAACCAGCACGCACCCCCAGGGTTGGCATAATGCCAGCCAAAACTTAAGAAACCTGGTGTTGTACTTAGTTGTGATTTCCAGAAGGCTTTCTGAGATTTTGGGAAAATCCGGGGACCACCTTTGTCCTTTCCTCTATGTTAAAGCTAGCCCCTCTACCTATTTCTGCTTTTCCTGGTAGATACTGCCACATAAGATGGCCCTTTCCTGTGTCATCTATACATGGTCCTTCTCTCCTAGCGGTTTGCCTTTCCACTGATAAATGTTCCTTTTTAATTAAAACCACCACTGGACTGTGTTCCAGTGGATTTGCCTCTCCGTTTCTGTTATAAAAAGTCATTACTTGAAATTTTCACTTGCCTGGTTTCCACTCTGTCCTAAAGAACTAAATGGTTCTTTGCCAGTGGGATACCTTTTTTTAGCTTCAAATGTTGTTGACTACTCTATCTTTTTTGGTATTTATCCATTTATCCATCTTCCCTCTCTAGACCTATCTTTTTGACCCTTTTTCAGAGGACTAGCCCAGTGCCAGTTGCTGCTTCTGATGGTTCCCAGTGGACCCAACCTCACATCAGTTGGATTCTCCCATCCTCTTTAAGGAGTCAGTTACCTTCTGTTCACATACACACGAGACTGTGTCAGGCCATATTCATGTGTCTATACTGTCCCTGTAGAGCTGTCCTCTGCTTCTCCCCAGTAGGATAGATTTTTGTTAGCTAATGGTTGGCTGATTTCAAGTCATTTGTGGTCTACCATCTTCATTTAACCTACAAACCTCATCTTTATATGGGATTATCCAAGCCAATGTTTACACTGTCTTTAGTCTCTTCTAAATAGTTCCTAAGTCTGTTCCCTTCCCCACCCCCCATCTCCTAGATATTGCTTTAGTTAAATGTCGTTTCTTGCTGAATGCTAAAATCATGAAATTAATGGTCTTCTGCTTATTTGTCTAAGGGATCTAAAATGTTTAATTCATAGCTAGTTACTTCTTTTCTAAAAATATTAAAGAGGAGGGAGAAGAGAGAATGGGGGGCATCTGATGTTTCTTTCAACTGCATATTACTTTAAAACAAGTTACCAAATCTCTCCATCTCCTTCCCCCTCCCCGTCTCCCTCCCCCTCCCCTTTTCCCTCTCCCTTTTTCTTCCTCTCTCTCTCATTCTTTCCATTCAGGCTCAAAGAATATGTCCTCATTCCCCTTTCCTGAAGATGTCACTTGTATCTGTGCCCATGTCCCTCTTATGACTTGCCAAATGCTCCTATCTTCAGATACTCTTTACTACACCACACAGTCTTTTAACAACCAGACTTCTGAGAGGAGCACCCCATGGTCATTCTCTTTGGGATTACTTACTGCTTTTGTGGGTGGAGAGTAGACAGGATCTCAACATATGGTACCAGCTGCATCGACTTGTTAGCCTACCACCTCAGCCTCCTAAGGTGAGCATGTACCACCACATCTGGTTTTGCATATTTAAACAGAGAAACAAGGGAGGTGGCACTGTGCCTACTGTTTAAGTAACTGTCTCTTAAAATATCAGCCAAGGGGCTGAAGAGATGGTTCGGCAGTTAAGAGTGCTTGCTACTCTTCTAGAAAAATACAAGGTGGTTTCCAGTAGCCATTAAGTCACAACCTCGTTTACTCTGGCTCTAGAGAGTCCAACACCCTCCCCTGGCCTCTATGGACACACGCAAGCACACACAGACACATACACATAAATGTTTTAAAAAGGAATATCTGTATATGTAATGTAACATATTTTATATAGATACATGTATTTATATATAATGATTACTAAAATCTCTTAAGAAATCAGCAATAATGAAATTATCAAAACTATTTGAAATAAGAATTTACATCTACTCATTGCTAAGGACGGATCCTAAGTAAGCGTGAAGTGTTTGATATGAGATTCCTCTACTGATATGAGGTCATCAAAAGTAAGACATTTAGAAACTGAGCATTTAAAACCTGGATGAACAGGTTTTCTGCTCTTTGAGTATGCATGAATGCCTCAAATCATATAATCATGTGAGGACATTGGTTGGACCATACATACTTTATAGATAAATATGTACCAGTTGCAAGGATGCGAGCTCAACTCTTTAACTGACATGAGTACACTGTCTAGGAAGACGGACTTAATTATGAATCACCCTGTTGTGTTCTCTTTGCCTTCTGCAAAGTTTGTGCTTTCTCTTCAGAACCCTCCCCCAGGTTAGGTTCCAGCCTCTCCGGGCCCCTATCTGATTTCTCGCCTTTCCCACTTCCTCTCTCGCTCCTCCTTCCCAGCTCTTCTCTTTCTTCTCCTCTCCTCTTCCTTTAATTGCTACAAGAACCATTTGACATGGCTGATATTGTCAGTTCCCTGCTTTAAATCTTGGGTGGCTCTTCCAGGAACAACATGAATTTCCAACCTTCTAACATGTTTAAGATAGTCTGTGATCAGACTCTTGCTTGTAGTTTATCTAGTTATGCTAAACTGGGACTAGCAACATGACTTGTCTATGGCATTTCTCTTTCTGTTCCTGTTGAAGTTTAAATGTGAAAGGCCCTGCCTAGGCTTGTGTGCTTGAACACTCAGTCCAAACATGACAGGACTTCTTTAAGAGGATGTCAGTCTTTTAGACGGGGGCTTAGCTGATCTGCCTAGCACTGTAGAAGGATTGTAGGTTATCTTCATTTTAGACTCAGCCATTACTTCATGATCCTCAGTGATGTGGTCGTGGGCCTGCTGCTACTGCCTGCCCTGTCATACTGCACTGCCTCCCTGAACCAAGAGCCAAAAGAAATACTTAAGAATTTGGTAACAGCAATGAGGAAAAAAAAAAAGGTAACTAATTCAATAACTCTGGCTTGAACTATTTCTTTTTCTTTCTACCAGTATATTTATTCTACTTATTTAAAATTTCTCTCTCTTGAAGGTTTTTTTTCCTTCTGTTCATTTGTCCTAGAGCCCCTAAGTGAATATAGATCTTTCCCTCTCCAGATCTGTCATAGCACTTTCTTCCTGTCTGTGCTTCGTGTCTATGTGGCCATTCTGCAGGAAGGTCAAGACAATAAGAACACCCATCTCCCTTGCCTGCCGTCTGTAGGCACGGAGACACCATCAGTTCTGTTTGGTGGGAGAACTTTCCAGTGCACCTGTGAATCACCCAGTTACTGTGTTCATCTCTTTCATCACCTCCTTTGCTTGATTTCACGTTAGAGAACAATAAATCAGTTCTTTTTATGTTATTTTAAGGGAAACTGTGTAAAAGGCTCACAAATAGATGAAGATACTGTAATTAATTTCAATGGAAGATTGAACGCCATATGATCTGGTTCTGTGCAGCCTTTTCTTGTCCTTGAGTTATTTTACATTGTTGTAAATTACATACTACGTGTGATAATGCAAATGATTCATCCATACAAATGCAAATTGTACCTCATTTGGGATTCAACTGATTATTGCATGTGCCTTCTCCCGTGTGCATGTGGAGACCATAGGACAGTTGCTAGTGTTACAACTCAGGAGCTGTCCATCTTATTTCTTGTGACAGCATCTCTCTGTGTCTTGGAACCCAGCAAGTAGGGCTAAGCTGGTAACCTAATAAACCCAGAGATCAGCGTGACTCCACCTCTCCAGTGCTGGACTAACATGTGTTTCACAATGGTTGGTATTTAAAGAATGTTTTTAGATGCGGGTTCCGGGAATTCACCCTATATTCACACATTTACTATTTGTCATTGGACTGTCACTGTTTCTTTCTTTCTACCCAACACACCCCTTCTCCCAAGCATTGTTTGCCCACTCTTTTTGCCTCTTTCTTCTACTACCAGTAGAGGAAATACAAATTATCTGTGTCTCCCCCAAACTGCACATGTGTCTGGTGGCATAAGTTTGATTGGACAACATCGGAGTAAAGTAGACAAAAACAATAAAACAATAAAAGTGGACAGGTTGAAGACGAAGCTTACAAGGAAAACTGACAAAACTGGCCTCTGGGTTGCATTTGGATGCGCATTGACAATCATGAGAATCCTGACAACTTCTGTGTCTGGCTTGAGAGACTGGGTCTCCAGGGAACATGGATATAGGAAGGACTGTTGTGTGACAAGCCAGAGAAAAGTTCTTACAATACTGCTCTTAAAAATTGTTGATTACCCGTAGGCATATTGAAAGTTAAAACTGAAAACATCCAGACCATGGTAAAGATTCATGGATGAAATTCCGCCTCAAGTTACCACCCTTTTCCCACCCAGGACAGAAGTCCACAAAGGACATCCACTCTGTTCCCAGCTTGCAGCCATTCTTTTAGGCACAATTAGCAATTTCTCCCACCAGTGAGTCTGTTTTGTTTTGTTTACAAACTGGAAAGAAAGATGCAGTGGTCTGACAGTTACTATGCCCTGAATCTCCCTCACAGACTAAGAAAAATTCTTTCTGCGGAGTATTTGGTTTTGAATGGCTGGAAATTCACAGGTCACTGCTTCTTAAAAGGCACATCGTCCCTGGAGAAGGTGAATATGACTATCTCCCATTGTTTCTAAGGTAGAAGATGTGTAACTATTGATTGGATTGGAGTTTGGCAACTGAAATCTGGAAAAGAAAATTTTAAATGATTTCCCTGACTTCACAACGTCTTGGCCAAATGGCAGTAGCATTTTATCGAGCAGGTTAAGGACAGACAATGATGGCTAATTGAGTTACTGTTACAACTGAAATGACCAGACTGTGCTAGGCCCTAGGAAAATCTAATGCTGTTAGGTGAATCCTGCTCTTCCACTGTATAATAGAATACCTGTAATGTCTGTAAACAAATTAGGATTGCTTTTTGAGTGGGACTGTATAGCTCACAGGGACATGCGAAATATATTTGGTAATGTCTGTAAAGCACTTGAAATGTTTTTTTTTCCCCTTTAGCCACTTTTTCCTCAGGGATACTTTGTCTCCTATACTTCTAATTCCAACTGATAAAGAATAATTGTCAATTCTACACTCAGTGGATTGCACATGATGACTCACGGAGCTTTTTACGATGCATCCAGAACTCACGATTACATTTCTCATCATGAAGATCTGCCTTTCTAACTTGTGACATTTAGATACCACGTTCAGCTTACAGGAGTGGCAGCTATGACTTTGTGGTCCTTAGGGAAAATCTTTACTACTGGGGTAGAAGAATGTAGTGTAAAAAAAAAAAAGAAAAAAAGAGCGTAGGTTTTTGAAAGAACATTTGGTACCTGACACCTGGATCTCACATTTATGAGCCAAACAATCTGGCAAATTACTTTACCTCTTGGACTCCAGCTCTCTTACCTGTAAAATGAAGACAATAGCACTTGCCACTCAAGGCTGTTTATATGTCTTGGTGAGTAATGTATAGTTCTTGACAGTTTAATGATGCCCAATGAAACCTCCTCCTTCCTTCAAAATTCATTGCAATTAGTCAACTTGAAAGCAATTGTTCTTAAATCTTCCTTCTGTCTATGCAGGCCAACTCAGAGACTGTTAAAAACTCAGAGATATTATTAAAAAAAATAGCCAAGTCCAACACACATACATTCACTTAGATAGTTAAATAGTCCCTGAGTGAACATTAAAAACAAAACAAAACAACCCAAAACAAAACACAATGTTAAAGTTCTCACCTTTTGACAATTCACTTTACAGTGTCTTAATTCTTAATTTTAAGAACTTTTGCTTAACAATCCAAATAAACTCTTGAGATTATGTTGTGTGTGATGTGTGTATTTGTGTATGTGTTAGTGTGTGAATATCCAGGTCCTTCTTCATACCAGACAAGGTTTCTAGCATTGAACTGTACCCCACTTCATAGGAACTGGTCTTGATCACAGACAAGTGCATGGGCAGGCACACACACAGTCTCAGTATATTTTGGCTGGTTCTTTGCATACTCCAGCAAGAGGTACTAACTAATGAGATGTGCTTCCTGAAGCAGTCAGTATTGATTCACTATGGAGGCCAAACAATTAAATTCTGCTGGGTAATTTCATTAAAGAATATTGGATTGGTGATTTAAATGTCTCTATTGTTTTTCCATCTATCCAAAGACCAGGAAAACAAGCCCACTAATCTACCAACCAAGATTTTGCCTTCATTACTTTTAGATTCTGGAAATTTCTCTTTCCCTTGAAGTATCCACACAAGCCAAAGTACTCAGCTACCACCAAATGATAGTTGCTTCTCACTGTGAGATTTTACCTATAAAATTCTCAGGTGACATTGATAGATACTGTCCCAAATGATAAGCTCTCCAAGTCTAATTAAATGTCATTTATTCTCAAATATGACTCCAGGTATACTCTTTTGAAGTGCAGTTTGTGTGAATTATATAATTTTAGAAGTTTTTTTTTATTACTTTTTTAGTGTGTGTGTGTGTGTATGCATGCATACATGCCAATGTGCACATGTGAAAGTCACAGAACAACTTGTAAGAGTCAGTTCTTTCCTCCCACCATATAAATCCAGGGTATTGAATGCATATTCTCAGGTTTGCAATTAGTGGATTTACCTGTTGAACCATTTTGGCAGTATCTGTATCAATATCTAAATATCTATATTTATGAACAGCTGTAATTATTTATTTCTATATATAAATATTCCTGTCATCACAACTGAACACAATAATATACTCTTTGAGGGTGAAGCACGTGAGTTTCATTGTGTTTCTCTGGGAGTAAGAATGTACTATGGCTATTGAAGACTGTCAAAGATCCTTAAATGGCCTTTTAATGCCATCTGTAATGGCAGGCTCAGACATGCAGGTCAAGAGTATTTTATGTATGAATCATGTCCTATAATTTGACTACTCTTGGTCAGTGCACACCACCATGTTGAAAATTTTCTTTATGTCTAGAACAATAATTCTGGGCCTCACTTCTTTCTTCGGGTAAAAAAACAAGATTTCCAGATTTTTCAGTGAACTTATAAAAAACATCTTAAAATCTTCAAAATTCATTTTTCTTAATTGAGAATATTATTGAGGAAAGCAAAATCAAAAGACTTACTAGAGTACCTTAGCTCACTTCTAACCAAGTATGCTTAAGAAAAAAAATACATGTTTTGATCAAAGTGACCATACAATATTTTAAGAAAAAAAAAAAAAAGCACAGAAAAAAAGAAGTCATGGGTCTTTCAGAGGTGGGGAAGATTAAGCTTTAAAAAAAAAAAAAAACAACAACAACACAAACTTGGTAATTAAAAGCTTGACAAAGTCAGCACAAGACAGAAGACTGATGGAAGGGATAAGGGACATTGTCATGTAGGAAGTTGACATAAAATATAAAAGATTTAATATGTAGAAAATCACTTTCTAGTTTCAGGTTTATATAGTACCGTAGCAGCAGCAGTAGTAGCAGTAGCAGCAGCAGTAGCAGCAGCAGTAGCAACAGTAGTAGCAGCAGCAGCAGCAGTAGCAGCAGTAGTAGCAGCAGTAGCAGCAGCAGTAGCAGCAGTAGCAGCAGCAGTAGCAGCAGCAGTAGTAGCAGCAGCAGTAGCAGCAGCAGCAGTAGTAGCAGCAGCAGCAGCAGTAGCAGCAGTAGTAGCAGTAGTAGTAGCAGCAGTAGCAGCAGTAGCAGCAGCAGTAGTAGCAGCAGCAGCAGTAGCAGCAGTAGTAGCAGCAGCAGCAGCAGTAGCAGCAGTAGTAGCAGCAGTAGCAGCAGCAGTAGCAGCAGTAGCAGCAGCAGTAGCAGCAGCAGCAGTAGTAGCAGCAGTAGCAGCAGTAGCAGCAGTAGCAGCAGCAGCAGTAGTAGCAGTAGTAGTAGCAGCAGCAGCAGCAGCAGTAGTAGTAGCAGCAGCAGCAGCAGTAGTAGCAGCAGTAGCAGCAGTAGTAGTAGCAGCAGCAGCAGCAGCAGTAGTAGTAGCAGCAGCAGCAGTAGTAGTAGCAGCAGCAGCAGCAGTAGTAGTAGCAGCAGCAGCAGTAGTAGTAGCAGCAGTAGCAGCAGCAGTAGTAGTAGCAGCAGCAGCAGCAGTAGTAGCAGCAGTAGCAGCAGTAGTAGTAGCAGCAGCAGCAGCAGTAGTAGTAGCAGCAGCAGCAGTAGCAGCAGTAGCAGCAGCAGCAGTAGTAGCAGTAGTAGTAGCAGCAGCAGCAGCAGCAGTAGTAGTAGCAGCAGCAGCAGCAGTAGTAGCAGCAGCAGCAGCAGTAGTAGTAGCAGCAGCAGCAGCAGCAGTAGTAGTAGCAGCAGCAGCAGTAGTAGTAGCAGCAGCAGCAGCAGTAGTAGTAGCAGCAGCAGCAGCAGTAGTAGTAGCAGCAGCAGCAGCAGTAGTAGTAGCAGCAGCAGCAGTAGTAGTAGCAGCAGTAGCAGCAGCAGTAGTAGCAGCAGCAATAGTGTAGTGGATCCATGTATTCTCAGACTTAACTCTTAGATTAGCTTATAAATAAACTCATCAGAAATTTTGCCAACTTTGAATATATTTCCTTGTTTCTTTTCCAACTCATTATTTGCAGTAGAAGGAAATACTCTTTTTCTGCACATCTATAACTTTCTATGTCTATTAGGTCTTGCGTTACACAATCTTTCTAAAATACATGTTAGAAAACCCAGAACTTTTACTTCAACATAACCCGCTAACTTTGATACAATGTCTTCCTATGAGTTCCCGGCCTCAAATTTGGACTCGGCCTATGTCAGCATCCTAAGTGCTGCGGTTACCCTGAGCACCACTATGCCTGGGTATCTTCATTGTTTGGAATTTAAAAACACACTTTGTGCTTTGTATTGATAGTTGTACTTTTCTTTTTTTCTAAGATGTGTGTATGTGTGTGTGTGTGTGTGTATGAACATGACTTCACATGCCCTTGGAGGCCAAAAAAGAGTATTGGGTCCCCTGGAACTGAAAGTAAAATGATTTGAGCCACCAGGCTTGGATATTGGGAACCAAACCCAGGTCCTCAGCAAGAGCAGTCAGAACTTTTACCTGCAGTGTCATCTTTAGGCTCTAGTTGTTCTTTGCTACCTGGCTTTTGTATGCCTGCGCTCATTCATGCAGATGATAACTCTAAGCCAAGTCAGTTTCTGATTCAGAGAGAAAACCTTGAGTTCAAGAAATGTCTTTTTTTTTTTTTTAACAGTCTGCAAATTCAGTGAAACTCATGAATAAACACACAATTCCTTAGAGTCTCAAACATACACTTTTCAAATATTTGCAGAGTAAATACAACGATTAATATGGCCAATTACCAACAATAAACAAAATATATTTTGAAATTTGCTGTTGACCAAATTTTAGATATTTTTTGCCTAAAAAAATATCACCCAGTGTTCAGGTTCTTCACTGAATCATTTAGTTGTTCAAAGCTCATTTTCTGGACCATGTGTTCCTCTATGCATCATTAAACTCCCCCAGAACTACCCACCTCCCTCTGTCCTACAGAGAAAAAGCCTATAAATACGTCTGAATAATGTTGAGCAGGTGGGCCACCATCTCCCCATGGTATTTCCCCATGCCGTGATTCCCTGTTCGTCCACTAGCAAGTGTATATACCTTTTCTCCTAAAGAATAGTTTGGACTTTTAGAGCTAAATACAGATGCTACTTAAGTTGGAAAACTTCACCATAGAAAGTCACACGTCAGTGCAGTACCATTTGTGTTCCTATATCTGAATGGTGAGGCTAAAATTTATATCCTTCAGGTGAGTTTTTTTCCTTTGTTTTTCAAAATTATATCAATTTGATTGAATTATTTATTTTAAGTTTTGTCTAGGAATATGAGGCTGTACACCAGTAAGTAAGATCATAAATTCCACCAGAAAAAATTTAAATAGTAATTTCTAGATACAGTTAGAACATCTGGCCAATGGATTTCCTATAAAAACAACAGACTGCTAACTCAGCCAAAAAGTTAGTATTTAACTTGAAAATTATCAAAACTTACAGAAGACTGTAGCTATTAAACTGGTTCAACTTTAATATTGACAAAACAAAAAAAAGACTCATCAATGGTACATATGAATGCACAGGGATTGTGACAGCTTGTATAAGTAAGAGCCATGTATGCCTAAACTAGACCGAATCCCAGCGTGGAGAGGGATGTGCACTATGAAGTTCCACCCCTAGCAGAGGAGCTTTTGGCTATCCTTAACCTTTGCAAGAGGAAGGGCAGTTTCCTCTTAAGGTTTAGTTCCTTATGAGTCCATCACACTCAGATGAAGGCTACATATCCAAGAGTATTTTGACAGCACAACTAGGTTGTGATGAGAAAAAAAAAGGGGGGGGGGAGGAGGCATTGGGGTCCCTGAAGTTGGGTGAGAAATGGGAGGACTGAATCTGGGAATAGTTTTGGAAGGGAAGATAACTATGAACAAATACATTGTATGAGATTCTTCAAAGAACTTACAAGAAAAGTCATGTCTAAAAGCTGGCTTTCTCTATGTCCCTCAGTGCTCAGTGATGGTGGCCTAGCCTGTCCTTTAGCTCGGTTAGTGTCCTCTTTCGATGACCCTGCTGTAACTGCTTATCCAGCTCCAGTGCCCAGGCCTCTTATCTTCCTATTGAGAGGATCCCCAAGATGAAGTTCTCCTGACTGGCGTGTATCTAACACATTTAGCGTTGTTTCACTAACAGGATCTGGGTGTTAACCATTTGCTATGTTGAGAAATGTGTGATAGTGTTCTGCAGCAACAGGAAGTGAACTCAACCACATCTTAAGGCAGAGAAGAGTTACGCAGCCATTCTCCACCCAAGAGTTATCAAAAGGCCCAGTCTATAGAAGAGTCAGCATTACCATGTGAACTTGTGTTTTTCTACATACCTACTTCTGATCTTGAAGTCTTCCTGAGGATTCTTTTTTTGTAAACACTTCAATATTTTTGGCTTATTTATTTTTATTTAATGTGCAGTGCATTGGTATTTTGTTTGCATGAATGCCTGTGTGAGAGTATCAGATCTTGGACTTACAGACAGTGTTGTGAGCTGCCATATGGATTTTGGGAGTTGAACCCAGGTCCTGTGGAAGAGCAATCAGTGCTCTTAACCGCTGTGCCATCTCTCCAATCATCCCTAAGGATTCTCTAAACTAGTTTTATATATGCCCACTTTATCAACTTCCTAAGAAACTCGTGAACCTCACTTACAAACACGCTTTTCCTCATGAACTAATGAGTATACAGTTCTTTAAAAGGGGCTATTCATTTCCATATGTCAGTGATAGAATAATATCAAATTATATGATGAAAGTAAAGATTTTCCACAACTAAAGACAGGCACACCTACTGAGAACCTGCGGCCATGCCACAGACTCATCCAAGTTAACAATGGCAGCCCTGGGAAAAACCCATGAGGCTGATGGCAGAGAGATGTGGTATTCTCAGGGAACACAAAATACTTTCTTGGAGTGAGTTGTGCTCATAAACAGAAGGACAAATAAATTAGAAAAAGGCTGAAAAACTAGATTTTTCATCATCCTTTATCCAATAGAAACTGATCCACAATACCCAACATTACACCATAAAACCAGATCCTCAAATACTGCGTCATCGAGAAGGACTTAGTTGTGATCATCGAGGAAGATGTAGTTGTTCACATCAGAGCCAAACTTACATGAGGAGCTCTACTGACTGTGAAGCTAAGACTGTCCTGGGGCTCTGATACTCCCATTCTCTTCTCACGGAATCCAGCTGTGGCTCCAGACAACACAGGAACATTTGAAGACCCTTAGGTAAGAAGTAGAGAAAATGCAAGTTCTTACAGAGTCCTGGGGGGAAATGATTCTGGCGGTTTAAATACGACTTTAACCTAGGAATGGAATAACCAAGAGGACATGACGATATGTCACTGTTGAGTAAGCCCAAGAAGGATTCTGGAAAAGTAAAAGCTACTTCTGGGTGTGTAGCTCAGTTGTGGAGCATGTGCTCGGTATATGTAGAGCCCTGAGTTCCATCACCACAAGATGAATAATGTCATAATCAAATAATAAGGAAATACATAAAGATCTCATTTAACTCGAGGAAAAAGGTGAAATGTTATATGTTCAATGGAGAATTATTTTAAAAGATTATAAATCAGGAACGTTTAAATAAGTGTGCAAATAAAAGTAAAACCAGTTCCTAAAAAGGGCAGGTGGCAAGTTAAAAAAAAAAAAACCACCAGCTCGCTCTCCATTTCATAGTGTGTAGTCATCCATAGATGTTATTGTGTAACCACTTAACCATGGTTTACAGTTGTGTGAAGTCTTGCAAGGACAGTGGAGCAGAAATCAGACACTGTAGGGCTGTGGTAACAATTATTTGTAGTAGTATTTACTAAGTCACAGTTGTTTCCCTATATTGACCTGGCGTTGCTTTGGATAGGAAGTGGTAAAAAATGGATTGGAAAGCTACTTTAGATTAGAAATTACACAGATTGATAAGTTTGTGGATATCTGATCATAAAATATGTTTTAAAGATCATTTATGGCCAAAGTAGTCAAAGTCTTGGTAGGTTGCTTCATGTGGTCTGGACTTAATGATGTTGGGGACAATATGGGGAGAGATGTGAAACATGTCCAGCAGGATTATTTGAAAAGGGACTCCAGGACACTGAATCAGGGTCTCTCGGCTGGGTATTGCCATCCACTCGGCCAGTATGGGTCCCTCCTTCTGATGGCACCACAACCATAGTGTGATCTCAGCTGCTGTGTCCCTGGATAGATCTCCTGACTTCCCTTCAGAACTGACTGAGAGGATACCTCCTGTGACTCAAAGTTGCTTCCTCCTGATAAGGTTGAGAAGGACTTCAGGGAGGTTTTAATGTGGACCGTAGCAATCACTGTTCAGCACTGGGATAAATTTGACATGTGAATATTCCAAGTTTACAAAATGATTTGAAGAAAAGTTAGGAAACATTAAAATAGTTTTGAAAGTTTTGGAGAGAAGAAAATGAGGCATCCAAGAATCCTCTCATAATAGAGATTTAAATAACATCAGATTTTTTTTTTATAGTTATGTTACCGTTTTGTCTACTTTAATGTCATTTGAAACAAGATTACTAACTTGACCAGATTATTGTAAATTAGTCAACTTGCGGTTCTGGCTATCCAAAATTTCAATATTTTCACTTTAAGATAATCTTTATCATTTTAAATAATAATTCACATTTAATAGTATTCAATAATTATTAAATATAATTATATAAATAGAAATTATATGCAGATAATAATGTTATATCTAATAATACTAAAATAATAATTCATATTTAAAATAATAATTCATATGTGAATATTGGATACTATTTTTGTCCCTTGAAGGGATGGAGGAAGAAAGAAAAGATAAAGAAGGTGGAATGAGGAGCAAAAGGAAAAGGAAGGTGGAGAAGAGAACACTATAGATGAAGCGAACAGAGCCAGGGCGAGGAGGGGCGGGAGCTGCAGTCGGCGGCACTGTAGCTCTACTTTGGATTCTCATGCCCTTCGGGAGAGTTAGTCTAATTACTCTCAGTCCGAGGTTCCCCTCTCCTTCCTTCTTCCTTCTTTCCTTGTCCATTGAGAAGTAATGAAATCCTCAGCCTACAGTCTTCATTCAGCTTCATTATTCTGGGAACAGCAGCCAGCTGCTAACGGCAGCCACACCCTGTGGTTGCTTTGCTGGCGATCTCCAACTTCAGGCCAGCTCAGCTGGCTTCATTCCCTTCAGAGAAAAGGAGAGAGGGAAAAAAAGGCGCTGCACGGACCCAGTGTACCCAATTCTCCTCTTCTTGGTGTGAGTTGGAGAAATGTCTCCTCAGAGTCACCCGAGCATTTGGTTAGTGTCCAAAATCAAATGAGGGGAACTATATGACAGTCACCCAGAGATTGGGGACACATGCAGGAGGTAGTGTATCACCTGCTTATGCTTGTACTTGTGGAGCTGCCTCTACCATGGCAACAGGGGAAGAGAACTGGAAAGAATGAGAGGAGTGGAAGAAGCAGTACTCCATCCTTCACCTTGGTACGGCAAGGATGTGAGCGTTCCCCAGCGCTAACAGACACCATAGGCTCTAGGTAGCCTTGAGCTGTCCTCTCGTGTGCTCCACGTGATGAGTAAGGCACTTTGGGTTAGGTACTATCTACTGGAGGTGGGAAATAAGCCAGAAGGAGTTCTTCATCGTGGGATTTGCAAAGTCCTCTGAAGAACTAGCATTGAAGAACACGGCTGCTTCAAGGAAATGTCAAAGACCAGCTGAGTTTTTAGTCAAAGAAATGTCAGTGACCAGAGAGAAGCACTGACAAACAGTTCTGTAAGATCTGGGCCACCTTCCGTATTATTTTCTCTCTCTCTAAAATCCTTAATATTTAAGGGAACAGGAAGAGGTGTGAAGGAGAATATGGGAAAGAAATATCCTGTGAGGAAGAACACTACTGAGTAGTGGAACAAATGAAGTAGACTGGATTCTTACTAAGAGACTCAACAGGTTTGAATGCTGCTGGAGTTACTGTTAAGAGGCAGGGAAGGAAAATCATGTTGTTCAAAGATGAAGGCAGTGACCGGGAATATGTAAAAATTAATTTATGTTTGTTCCTCTGTAAAGACCAAACTGTAAATAAACTCACGTGGAATTGCTTTGTCTAGTATTAACTGTATGAAGCAGATGGAGTCACAAGCAGAGAACAGTATGAGAAGGTGTGAGTAGGAGGCTACTCTGGAAATGTGGAAAGGCATCACTGGTCTAGATGCATCCACTTGGCCAAATTGTAGGCCAAAAACAAGAGGCTTTCTATTAAGACTGAGCCCCATGGAGACGGAGTGTGGTTACCAAGGTGAAGTGTGGGCAGTGATAGGTATCTCTGATGATATGAGCACAGGTCAGTATCAGTATCAGAAAGACATTAAGGCCATGGTCTCAAAACATCTTCAGGCATTTCCTTGGTCTTCGCATCCTTACAGGGAATTCCAAATTTATTAATCTTAATTATTTAATGTATAGCATAGATTAAAAATGCTTAACTACTGCGACCTCAAGCCTAAGAAACTACCAAGAGCTCACCTTTGTTTCTTTACGATTTCTAAACACCTAATCAGTAAGAAAAAATTTGTTTATGCTATTCTGATTTTTATTTCAGGGCTCTATATCTGAGGATTATCTTGACTTGCCAAGCATAAGTGTGTACATACTCAGGGAATTGTGGTAGAGACCCAGAACTAGAATGCTATAGTTCTTCCATGAAAATAAAACAGCAAGCCTGTGTGTTGTCCTGAAGAACACATATTAATCATGATGAAGGAAAACAACTTCTCTGCTAACATGAGGAAATGAATTATAAGTATTGAATACACACTGTCCAAAAGTTCTTGTTTCATTTTACGGTTTAAAACCCAGAATAAGAAGCCTTTTTTTTTTTCCCTTAGCTTTAAACTACAAAGATGGAAATCTTGGCCAGGAGCTGTACTGCCTCTCATTTGAGCACAGCACCATAACCACAGTAAAGAATGCATAAACTGTCAGGGACGTGTGCTTAGTTCCCCTGCACCAATGTTCCTGTCTTCTCTAATATGAATTGCAGGCCTCTCAGCACAATCTCTACCCCTCTTCCTGCTACACTTATGCAAATAGTAACTCTGAATCCAACATGACACCTTTTAGTTAATCCTGGAACATTAGGTATTGTAGCTGTCTGCTGGAAGAAACAGAAAGAAAAATTTCTGTTCGATATGGAAATAACTATAAAGTACATGATAAATGAAAGCTTATGAATAGTGTATCAGTTATTGCCGTCATCATTAAAGCAGTATATTTCTTTGGGTTCTTGTGGGAAATTACTTTCTTTGGCACATTCTTGGGAATTATTTCCTGTGTTCCATTAACTCCCCAGGATGACATCCTAAAATGACAGAAGCAGATCTATTGTTTTCTTAGAGTATTCTGTAGCTACTCTCAGGCTTCCTTGTCTGAATGAATATTATATTCTCTTTGAATATTACCTGAGAACATGATCCATAGTTCAGTCTTAATTTTTTTTTTTTAAATCACAATGACTAAGAAGGAAGTCTGCTCTAGAAGGAAGAGTAATACACAGCAGGATAGGCCATCTTTGTTCCAACCTCACTCAGTCATTCACAGGTTATGTCCTTTGGCTATCTTGTCTATTTCTGTAACTAACTTTTACACTCCCTTTCTGGTTTATGTTTCTTAAGGAACCCTCGGTAGTTACCAAACATTAGTTTGGTAACTTAGAGTTCCGTGGATGAGGCAAAAAGTAGGTATAAAAAATTTTTGGAATATAATCTACCGATCGCTGCAGTGTGTGTCAGTCATAGATTATGCTCTTGTCTTGCTTGTCTGGGGCTCACTGTGTAGAATGGGTGCACCCAGAGGGTTGGGGTGAGGTCAAGGCAGGCACCTCCAGTTACTCTCTAACTGCTTTCATATGCAGAGCATATTGTTTTCTAAGAGTCAGCTAGAGTGCCCATGAGGGAAAGCTGCAGCCACAGCCCGCCTCTGAGCATGAGGCCTCTGAAAACAGAGAGGCAGCGCACTTTGGACTCACTGAGAGATCTTAGGAATGGGAGTAGCTAGACAATGAGATAAAATTAATAGAGTGAGAGTAAAATCCCTATAGTGAAGAAAGAAAAAAGGAGGGGGGAGGGAAGGGAAAGAGGGAGAAAGGGAGAGAGGGAGAGAGGGAGAGAAGGGAGAGAGGGAGAGAGGGAGAGAGGGAGAGGGAGAGAGGGAGAGAGAGAGCAGGCAAGGAACGAAGGAAAGAAAGAAATCCAAGAAAAAATGTTTGTTTGTTTGTTTTGTTTTCTGTTTTTGTTTTGTTTTGTCCTGACAGGGTTTTCCTGTGTGTAGCCCTGGCCATACTGAAACTCACTCCGTAGACCAGGCTGGACTCAAATTTAGAGATCGCCTCCTTCTGCCTCCTGAGTGCTGGGTTTAAAGGCGTGTGCCACCATCTCCCAGCTCGTACTTAAAAGGGTTTAAACTCAGCCAGTGAAACTTTCTATTTTCCCTCCTCAGTCTCTCAAATGGCCACCCGGTCTGTGCACTAAGATTTTAGTGGTGGATTTGAACACAGGAATGTTTCCTACAGCTTGCAGCCATAGAAACAGACTTTATTTCTACAGAGTATACACAGCAACAGACATCTCTTCAATATTTGGTTTCAAGCACAGTTCAAGGACTTCTGTGGCTGACAGACTTTCAATGGTCTTACCCATTGTCTAGTAAAAACTGAGGCCTACAGATGCTGTCTCATGGAGACACTCTAAATGAAGTATTCCCATGACTGTAAACTTAAGAACTCTTATGTGCTGAGCGTGCATGATAACAACTCAATACATACAGCTTGATTTCCTCCTGACTGTCAGGAAATCATAGTACCATTGTTTGGATTTGTCCTGAACAATACAGTTCGCATCCTTCCCCCAACCCCCGAAAGAGTAAGAAAGGCAAGCAGTGCTCAGTGTAGCACAAATAAACGAGAATCAAATATATTTACAGTATTTCACCTTGATGACTTTGTAAATACATTTTCAGATGTTTAAGACATAGATAAAAAAAAATGCACAGGAGGAAAAATAATCTGCATTATCTAAGCCTACAAAAGATAATAGCAACTTGTGTCAAGTGCGAGAGCCCAGAAACTTTAGAGAGGCACCATGTTCTGTGCAGGAGATGTGCGGTAAGCTGTGTGGCTGAGGGAGGGGCACGGTGATTACTGACTTTCTCAACTTTAATGTTTTTCTCACCAAATATGACAATTGACAGAAGGTGGGATGAGAAACCACAAAAATGGATTTTCACCCCAATTAGATGTGAACAATATGTTCTCTGCGTGGTAGATTCCTGTGCATACGGCGCACTGGGATGCCAGCAATTAATGGGTGCTGTGGTTAACACTGTTCCTTAGAAGAAATGGAAATGTCAAGTCAGACCCTGACTGCGAGTGGGATGTCACCAGGGCCAGGCCAGCAGCTGGTTGTCTTGACACCTCCCAGAACCCTGCAAGGAGCCTTTGCTTGGGTGAATTCATCCCAGCAAATGATCTGGCTCTGAGCGCATATACGTTTGGAACTCTGTAGTCTTTATCAGCTCAGAAGAATAGATGTGCTTCACAGTGGCAAATTCAAGTAAATCAAACTCACGAAGTGGATGTCTAAAATTGGACACTGATTTATTAATTTTTAATCAGAAATACGATTGCCTAACTACCCAAAAAGCTATCATCTCTATCCAGTCCATTCTCCCTTAGACACATATGATGTCAAATGATCACCTGAAGTTTAATTGATGAATGTAAAATCAGAAGACTTAAATAGCTATTCCTAAGCTATGAGTGCATCTCAAGACAGTGAGTTATGAGGGTACAGAGCCTTTGCTTGAGTCTCTTTGTTTCTGTGCCTTCCTGGTGACTGTATGGGAAGACTAATGGAACAGCCATGTTTTGTCTCAGTCCTTAGGAAAACTATCATCTTTCATGCGAAGAGTGTGGGAGAGTTTTACTTTTAACTTCTGTTCTAATGAGACATAAGTTATAAAATCCAGAATAAAGAAGAACACGGTTCATAAGTCCAGATACATTGCCATGTGATGAATGCCACAAGTAGCCTCTGAAGGGAAGAGCTGAATGAAATTGAGTAACGACATAGACCAGGGAAGTGAACTGCCCTTTGTCCATTGATAAAGCTAGAGAGGACTGCCCAGTTTTACACAAGGGGAGATGTCTACATGTGGAGGCCCAAAATCTTTCTGGGACTGAGAAAAACCTTAGAGATAGAGAGATGTCATCATCATCACCATCATCATCATCACCATGCCTCTTATGACCTAGATGAAATGTTCCCAAACACTATCCATACAGTCTTCCTTGGATCTCAGGCTCTCGTATGCTTCAGCAGCAGCAAAGTGTTTCCCATTAAAAATCAGTGAGTTGGTATCTTGGATTTTACAATATGTGGCTGTGAAATCTGTGTAGGTGAAACCAGACTCTGCTGTGCTTATGTCTGGCTCACCTCTGAATTTTTAGGAAAGTCATCCTGAACGTGCAGCTTCACATTTCTCATCCCATGATGATTTTAACTTGTCCCCTTGTACGTTTAGTAAGGGGAGACATCTGACAAAAGCCAATGAAGAGGGTAGAGGAAAGGACTGAGGCCTTGCTCTTTGACCATGCCCACATTTCCCTCCCCCAGATGGAGCCTACATTCTTGTTGAGCAGCTGCCTCTGAGGAGTCCAGAGTACAGGCATTCTTGACCATGATTGACCCTTGGTTATGACTGACGCTTTGAGGGGTGACCTAGAATAGGTTGAGTCCAAACTGTCCAGATTCTTTTCTATTACCAAGAAAGAAGGCCTACTCCCTCTATTTCAATAAAAAACATTCTAAAGAATGCTGTGTCATCATCTAATGCTGCTCCTTCCCAGGACCAAGTGTCTGTCTTGCTTGGCTTTTTAATGGGAGAACAGGTGATGGATATTACACTTTAGGAAAATGCCTGCTTCAGACGAGGAAGAGTTTGGTCATGAGTTGAATACTTAAGAAGAGCAACAGGGAGGGCCTGTGTGCCAGGGAGAGCCCAAATGTTCCCAGAAGAGCACGGGCTTTGAATCCCTGTGGACTGAATCTCCCTTCATCACAGCACACATCACACAGACCACCTCACTGCAGTCTCTCGACCCTCTTCTCATCAGCCAAAATAGAGACACAGAGTCAGAGGTTAATGAAAGCATCATATGGGAAGCTGTGAACAAAGTACCATCACCATGCCCAGTCTGCAGTGGCCCTCCAATCCCGCTCCCCTCCTCTTGTCCTGCAATAGTTAATCATAACCAGGTGACAAAGAAGACAAAGAAGGATAAAAGCTTTCCTTCTGAGTTGATTGAGTGCTTCCCTTACCTTTATGTGGTTGCCCTGGTAAAATCCAAAAAGAGCTCTTTCTCACCTTGTCAGCAGACAGCCCCGCAGGCGCTCTTTCCCCTGATTTACTTAGTTAACCTACTCTTGCTGTGAACACCCATCGGAGAGGCAGATTGGTTCAGTTCTTCAATGAGGAGAACATTTCACTCTCCCTCTGTGGTAGTAATGGCCCTTTGCCCTCGGGGAGAGAGAGAAAACAGGGGCTGCCAAGTTATTGGGAAGTTTATCTATATAGCTTTGCTCTTTTCTATCTGTTTGAGCTCAAGTGACCACCTTGCTGCTATCTGTCTTTAATGGTGGGTCTCAATTTCCCAGTATTTCCAAGGCCAAGAAAAGTAGAGACATCACTTAGTTTTATATTCTCATTTATCAGATTATTCTAGATGCACACAGTTAAACTTTAGTTTTTTCTATGGTTTCATAGGTGACTATCTCGCACCCTTTAACCCACAGATCTTTTTATCTTTTGTATACCCCTGGATACCATAATTCATTTCTATAGTGATTTAACATTTTTACCAAGGAGAATCTAACCCAATATCACTAAACTTGTATTTTTTTTGTATGTGTGTAAGAACTGTGATTATCTAAGAGCCTGGAACACTAAATGAGAATTGAAAAATAAGAGTATAAAATAAGGAAGGTATCTTTTTCCTCCAGAAGGAATACAGACGTAATAAAATTACTTCCAAGTGTAGACACAGCCTAGATTCACACACACACACACACACACACACACACACACACACATCTTCAAATGTAATGTTTTGTACTGCAGAGTCAGTTCCTAAGCAGAAGATATTTGGACAGAATCTGGTTGTGAAAAACTTAATTGGAAGATGCTGATCATTTGATCTTGAAGCTAGAGGTAATGATCCGCTACAGTTAGAACCTAAACCACAGAAGAAGCCATTATTTTTGTAGTTGGATTTCATGTACAGAAAACTCTGGTAAAGCTCTTCAAGGCTTATTCAATACCCGAGGACTCTGAGGTGAGAAATGCCTGAAATCAGTAACCAGTATTCTAAAGTGACTTTTATGTAATTCCTCAGGTGGCAGCTGGAAGACTCAGTGCCATGTGACTTTCAGTAAAGCCCAGACAAGCTGTCAGTCTGTCCTGAGATGGGGGGTGGATGGGAGGGAGAGGGAGAGGGAGAGAGACAGACAGAGACAGAGACACAGAGGGAGAGAGAAATCCGGAACACATGGGAGCGAGAAAAGTCTATTCACTTGGAATTCAATTGCTTTTCGCCTGTTATTTCCCATCACGCTTGCCTCCCCACCAATTTCTGGACCCCCCCTGCTAATTCTTTCACTGCCAGCTTGGCAGAGAAAAACAATGTAGTGATTGGTCTATGTTGGTGGATGTACAGATTTGAGACTTTGTGAGCTTTTCTATTTCTGTTCACTGTGAAAGAGGGCACACGGGCAGGCAGCTTTTCTCCAGCGCTAATGGGCCCTTTGGCCAGAAACTGACTGATACCTGCAGGATTCAGAAATTGTTATTTAGGATGACCTTTAAATGTGTTGTATTATAGATAATTAGAACATAAATTAGATTTCCAAGAGGCAATAGAGCAGTGTGGCTGAGGAACAAGCCCTGGACCAGAATCTTGATTGTCTACCTTTATTAGGCTTGTGCCCTATTAGATGAGTATTTTGGGTAGATCATTTAGCCTCTTTTTTGCCTGACTTTCTTTTTGCTGTGTACTTTATATGAGCAGCTTGTGGTGGAGCATAATGTTAATTTTCTAAGTATTAAAATGTGTCAGGCTCACGGCAGATGCAATTTAACTGTTTACTATTATTTCATAGTTAATATCAATCTTGCTTTTTATATGCCGACACAAAACAATTGGTTACAGGAATGACTTCCATAACATGGTGGAGTTATATAACATAGTGGTCCAATAAGTGTGAACAACAGTAATTGCAGTTAGCACAGAATTAATATATGTGGTAAGTATGGATTACTGAGTTTTAAGGAACTCACAGAGAGCACTGTCAAATGCGATACCTCCTTCAGTAAGGGCGACACACATAAATCAAGCACTTTCTTTTTTACGGTGCAGTGGTTGGCAATGCCTGTGACTAACTTTAATCTTCCCCGGCAGCTCTGTGCACGGTGTTTTATTATCATCTCACTTAAGTCACGAGCAAATAGAAAAGTCACACAGAAAATCAGTGAAACTCAAGCCGTAAGTCTGGGTACTCTGAAACAAACACACTTTCACATCTGAATGGGCTATCCTTCAAGGGTTCAGGAAACATAACCCACGACAGTGCGGTCCCACAAAGACACCAGTAGCGATAGATACTACTACTAATAGCTGCATGGTTTTTACTTTTATATCAAACACTGTGATGAGTCTAATGATAACTCAGGTGGGAGACATTTCAATAAAAGAAGATGGTTAAAGATTTCTACACAAATATTCTCTGTCTCTCTGTCTCTCTCGGTTTCTGTCTCTGTCTCTCTGTCTTTGTCTCTGTCTGTCTCTGTCTGTCTCTCTCTCTCTACACACACACACACACACACACACACATGCATATGTGTGTGTGTGTGTGTGTGTGTGTTGAATTCAGGATAAAAGCTACATGAGGCAAATCACTTTTTAAAAAATTCTACTTTTAACAAAGTGGTTGCTCTGGTCGTTTAATTTTTTTACTCTAAGGTTAATGATCTGCCAGGTCACATAAAACAACATTGTAAATGCTAGTATGTTGGATTATTATTGCCCTATGTTTCCTTTATGGGGACAATCATCAGATGTGTCACATCTACAGAAACTTTAAGTCTACAAGGCACTTTATCCATTCTATGACGAGCTTTGCTGTTTGAGATAGTCCTGTTGTGTGGCCTACGCTTTGCTGGAACTCACCATGAAGTTCAGCCTGGCCTTGAACTCTTGGGAAGTCTCCTGCCTTAGCCTGAGTTATTGTGACCAGCTGAAAATTTCTTACTATTTTTTTTTTTTACCTAAACATACATATGTGTATGTATGTATGCATATATGTTATACGGATTTTTAAAAAATTAAGTGATTTTTTAAAAGATTAAGTGATGAAATAAAATCTTATATTCATCCAAGTGTCTACATTTCTAAGTATCTTCACTCCTTAAGAACTCCAGTTTTCATCTGGAATCATTTCTCTTCCGCCTGAAGAATTTCATTCATGATTTCAACAAACCAATTAGAAAAGAAGTTTCTGTCGCTGTACTTACACAAGCTGCCATCTCTCTCTCTGTCTTCTTTTAAACACATGGACATATTGACTGCATATGGAGCTGTGCGTTGTTGACGCTTTTTTTTCTTTCAGCAATTGGAATTCATGGAGTTCTGTCCTCCACAGTTTCAAATGCGAAATGCAATTTATTTGAAATCATTGTTCCTTATCCTCTTGTTTGTAACTCTGCTTGCTTTCCTGTCTGCTTTTAAGATTTTGCTCTTCTATCTTGGCTTTCAGCAGATAGACTATGAAGTGTCAGCCCATAGCTTTTTCATATTTATCACGCTTGGGATTTGACAAGCCTCTATCAACTGTATATATTTTCCTTTACCAACTGTTGGAGATTTGGGTCTATTTTTTTTTCAAGTATTTCTCTTTCCACATTCTTTTACCTCATCTTGGAAATCCAATTATACAGATCCAAAAGCCTGGAATACTGTGGCTGACTTCTCAGTGTTCCAAAGGCTTTCTTTGGTTTATTTCAATATTTTTTGACGGGGTGCATTTTGACTGGCAATTTGGGTGCTCTCTCTCTCTCTCTCTCTCTCTCTCTCTCTCTGTCTCTCTGTCTCTCTCTCTGCCTCTCCCCCTTCAATTTCCTTTATTTATGTCCTTGCTATAGAGCTTAATGCTAGCCTCAAACTGTGTCCCTCCTGCCTCAGCCTCCCGAGTTCTGACATTCTGGGTGGTTCTGCTGTCGATAGCCTACTGTTTCTTTTGTTTTACCATCAAGTTCACCGGCTGTTTTCATGTTCGCTTCTGTTTTATCACAACACCGACCCGATGCCTTTCTTCAGCTTCAGAGATTTCATGTGTTTGTGGTGTGCACATGCACACATGTGTATATGCAGCTGAGGCCAGCAATCAGTCAAATGTCTTTGACCTTATTTTTTCAGACAATCTCACACTGAACCGGGAGTATGCCAATGGACCTCACTGGTTGGTGAGAAAACTCGGAGATCCCCAGCCTACTGCACACAACACTGGTGTATGTTAGCATACCTGGCTTTTTACATAGGTTCTGGAAATCAGAGCTCAACTCTTTTACCCACTGAGCCATCTCCCTGTCCAAGTTTTAGAATTTTTGATTTCTGTTTGATAATTTCTGCATCTCTCTACTTACACTTATCATTTTCTTGATTACTGACATATTCATCCTTATGTCACGGAGCAGTTATAATAGTGACGTAGTTAGCGTTTCCAGTGCTTCGAAGAGACACCATGGCCAAGGCAACTCTTAGAAAGGACAGTATTTAACTGAAGCTGTCTTACTGGTTCTGAGCTTCAGTCCATTAACATCATGGTGGGAAGCATGGCAGTGTCCAGGCAGGCATGGTGCTGGAGGAGCTGAGAGTTCTACGTCTTCATCTGAAGGCAAACAGGAGAAGACTGGTTTCCTGGAAGCGAGGATGAGGGTCTCATGACTCACCCTCATTGTGACACACTCCCTCCAACAAGGCCACACCTCCTAAAAGTGCCACTCACTGGGCTAAGCACATTTAAATCATCACAGAGCTACTTTAAAATTCTTGTATGTCATCAGTAGTACCAACTTATTTCATGGAATTCTGTACCTCACGGTTTCAAATGTTTATATATGTTCGTTCACATTCCTTCCCTCTTGTGAAATTTCAGCCTCTTGAATATTGATGGTTTTTATGGTTATGATTAAACTGCATAATTTTTCAATTATGCAATTGAAATAATGAATTTTCAAATTCAGTAATTTATGTAATGTATCCTGAATATTGTCAATGTTGTATTCCATGTTCTTCTGTAGTCTTTTATGGGCTTTGTTTTTATTTTTCAAAAATTTTTAATTAATTTTATGGTGCTGGGAACTGAACTGGGAGTCCATTTGAGCCAGGAAAGTACTTAATTGCACCCCCAGTCTTTGCTCTTTGGCTTCAGCAGATCATAGACTTGGTTGGCCTCCAGTTTCAAGTTCTATTTCTTATATAAAACTCAAATCATAGTTTAAGTTCTTTTATCATTATTTGAATTTTATGGCACTTTATAAATCATCTAGATTTATAAAATATCTCATGATATAATTTTCAACTGTACAAGCATACATTAACTCATGTAAATTTATTGATGCATTGATCTTAGTAATTCTGTACACTACAAGTCTGTTTCACAATGTTTACATCACCCCAGTTGTGACCCATTTGTTGTGAATATCTGGGTCTCTAGGCAAGTGCTGGTCTCTATTCTACGTGTATGGAGGGCAAGTCAAAAAGTCTGGGAAAAGTAAGAGGACTTGAGAGGGCAATGACCCTTTCCCTGCAGGTCTGACTGAAGTTTCTTATCTGCTGAGAGCCAAAAATCCCAGCCCAGTTAACAAAATTAGCCATAAATGTTGCCTACATACAGCTAATATTTTTTTCATGTGGAAATATTTCAAATAAGAATGTTAAGATAGCTGGGCTTAGGGGTAATATACCTTTAATCCCAGCATTCAAGCATAGACATAGGAAGAGACAGGATATCTGTGTGTTTGAGGACAACTCGATCTATATGGTGAGAAAATTATACAGCAGTAAATAAGTAAATGGTTAAAATAGCAACGAACCATGCATAAGGCACAAGAGTACATGTCCAGTGTAGCCTTCTCACTTCACGGCTATGAACCTATGGTTTTCTCATGACCACAGGAGGAAGATTACAGACTTCATTAACACTAAGAGATGTCATTGGGATACATCACAGTGCTATAGCACTTGCCCAGCATGTTGTGGGACATAGGTCCAGTCCCTAGTATCCTAACACATACATACACACACACTCACACATAAACACACACACACTCACATATACTCACACATACATACACACACAAATACACACACTCACATACACTCACACATACAGACACACTCACACACACAGACACACACTAATACACACACAACACACACACACACACACACACACACATACACATACACACACACGATGATCAGTATATGTTTGACGTCAGGGCTGAGTCTCTGTTACTTACCTAAAATGCACAAGGCCCTGGGTTCAATCCCCAGCACCAAATGAAAAACAGTGCAGTACTATAAAACACTAGTGCCAACACTGAGGGAAGCCAAAACAGGAGACTGAGAAAAATCAGTGTTTTCTTTGGCTACATAGCCTGGAATAGATGAAACCCTGTCTCAAAATGTAAAAAAAAGCAACAATAACATAAATAATGACAAGAAAATAATAACAAGAACCATGTATGTAACACTGCAATACAACTCTATAAGAGAGTAATTTTACTTTTTTTTTTTTTTAAATTGAAAAATATTTACTTTGTTTTGTTTGTGCCAGGGCTCTTTGATTAAAGTGCTTTCCCCGAAAGCAAGAGGACTGGAGCTTGGATCCTCAAAACCCATCATGCCTGATGGGCTCGGCAGCAGGCCTGCACGTAATTCCAGCTTCAGAAAGTAGAGACAAGGGATTCGTGTAGCAAGCCAGATCCATGAGCTTTGAGTTTGACTGAGAGATTCTGCCTTCAAGAATAAGATAGCCAGCCAATGAGGTAGAGTCTAAATCTACTATAAGCTTCTCACATACATATGAATATGCATATACACATGAATGCACTCATACCATACACACATGAAAAAAAAATTTGAGAAAAGTTCTCATTATGTAGCTCTGTCTGGTCTGGAACTTGCAGTGTAACCCAGGCTGACCATGAACTCAGAGAACTCCACCTACCTCTGCCTCTGGAGTGCTGAGATTCAAGGCATGCACCACTGCACTCAACCAAAGTCATATATATTTATGGTACTGTAATTTAGAGTTTAATTTTGATGAAAACCCTTGGAAACAAATGAATCTTAATTTCTGCAACTATAAATCTATGGACATTTTATACAAAGGTAGCATGACTTAGCTCTTGATGCTGTATGTAGGGAAAGCAATACATGTGCTGTTTGGTAGATTAAAGACAAAGCCATCCTGATCCAATTGTTTGGCTTGGAGTTAATATGCCAGCTGCCATCAGGGCCTAATATACCAACATCTCAGAGTTAAAGAATGGCAGCTTTGGTGACTTAGCTTCTTTAAAAACCCTTTTACTCAACTTCAATGCTTGCCATGTTTTCTCCATGTAACTATTTTGATATTTGATAGACTTTCTATTGCCTGTAGCTCTATCCAAGAGCATGTATATGACACATATAAAATACCTCCTTATATTACTAGTCATGACTATTGAGATGTTTCTTCTGATGTACATTATTTTAAAAGAAATGACTGACAAAAATATTTTTGCTGTCTTAATCTTTCCCCATGTTTTGCAAACTGGGAATATAGCTACTAAGTATTAGAACAGAAAATAATCATTTCTGCCTACTCGTTGTCATTGATACTTTGACAATTATCAAAACCTTGACATTTTATTACAATTTATATGAAAGATGAATATCATCTTTAGTAAAGACCGTCAGCTAGATTTTGAATTGCAGAAATAGCTTTGACAGTTTAAAGACTGTACATAAATGGTATTTGTAATGGGAAATGTAAGACTTTATAGTAAGCAAAGAAGATTATTCAGAGCAATACTTGACTTTGGGTGGATTATTGAAGCTTTAGGCTCATGTGATTTGTCTTTAAACCATTTACAACTCTATAGAGTTGACTGGTAAAGAGCAGGAAGCAAAATATGAAATAGCATTTTTTTAGTTTCCTTTTGTTTCAGATAGGCTCTCACTATGAATCCCTGGCTGGGCTCCAACTCCATATGCGACCGATGTGGCTAAGTAAGCACAGAGATCCACCTGGAACACACAGAGAACCCCTTGCCTCTGCTTCCCAAGTGCTGGGCTTAAAGGCTGGCACTACTACAACTGACGTTATTCATGGTGTGCTGATGAAATGTGATCTGCCAGCTTCCTGCTTCAGCTATCTGTGGCCATGCCGGTCATTATGAACTACAAACTTCTGAAATCATCCTGTACCTAATGCCTGAAAGAAAATTTTGAAATCTTATGATTATGTATCTTTTAGAAACTAAGATTTAGCCGGGCGGTGGTGGCGCACGCCTTTAATCCCAGCACTTGGGAGGCAGAGGCAGGTGGATTTCTGAGTTCGAGGCCAGCCTGGTCTACAGAGTGAGTTCCAGGACAGCCCGGGCTATACAGAGAAACCCTGTCTCGAAAAACCAAAAAAAAAAAAAACAAAAAAACTAAGATTTGGATTAATGTACTATGTTCATGCAAAAGTACCCAGAGCAATGCTAAAGGAGACGTATCTACATAGGGTGTCTTACTTTCTGAGCCTTTTGGAAAGCTAAGAATTCATTTGGCCAGAACACAATATATAGGTAGAATTAATGTAGAAACTGAAAAAGATAAAATGGTTGTTTATCATCTGAATGCAGAATTGACCGACTCTGTCAAAGAATCACAGATTCCTTCTGTCTTGAGACTAAAGGATCACAGGTAACTTTCATGTAATTTGGTCTCCAGAGAGCGGAGACAAAAGGTGCTATAAATTGTACTAGGATTGCAGATGTCTGAGACTTTTCTTTATGATGTCTTGTGATGAACAAAGTCAGATCAAGTTAGAATGTGTTACCCCAGCCAATGTTTCCCACAGTCAGACAGCAATTAAATATTGAGTCTACCTCAAGATTGACTCTAACACTAAGAAACTAATAATAGGCATCCCCAGACACTGTTCTAAACCTATCTTACGATCTTGTTGGCATGTTTGCAAAGATCTTTTTCTTTTAGTCAGGGTGTGCAGATTCTTTCACTTAATATGCAGGATGTATCCTATAAGGCGGCCGTGAAGCAAGAAGGAGTTCTGATTCTGAAAATCAGTGAAATGACGATTAGTAAGCTCTTGCTTGAAACTATAAAGATCCTGCTGGCCATGTTCATCGCACGTAGTATAAACCCCCCTAGAGCATTTCCCACATCAAAAACTATGACTAACAGAGCTTGTGGAATGCAAATTGCCTCTACTACTCAGGAGACAGCAAACCAAAGAATCATGGAGAGTTAGGAAGCCAAAGTAATGTTGGAGAGGGACATCTTTTGTCAAACCATTAAGATATAAGAATGATCTGCACAATGGATCTAAATTCTTGAAGGAATAACATGTATATATTTTGCCATGTATATATGTTGCCATAAAATGTATATATGCAGTTAGCTATGGAGGACCACAAGACTCAAGATGAGGTTGTTACTTTATCCAGGGTGTTCCTCAAACCCATCTCCACCGAACCTAAAAGAGGGGAATTCCGCCCCTAGACCAAGCAGAGAGAGGGCCACCCAGAACCCTCTCTGACTGGTGATCTGAATTCTTGCTTAGGCTGCGAGGCTAAACACTGCAAGGGAATATAAATAAAAGTTAAAAATATTTATCTGGGTTCCCTGAGGGACAAGCCTGACTGCATAGGAGTTGATGTCAAAAGTATCCCCTCTCCAGGAAAAAGACATAGGGATGGGTATGGCCCTCATACCTCACTGGACAATGACAGGAGGACCGGAGCCATTACAAGGTTCCCTTCAATTATTGGAGGAAAGGCCTCTATCCCGCCTTCGAAAGAATAGAATCGCCAAGGCCCTTCTATACTTAGAGAAGGGAGGAGAAGTCAGGAGCAGCCCTGCATATACACTAAAGGCCTAAAATCAGCCATAGGCCTAAAATCAGCAATAGGCCTGACATACATGCATGCTAACACAAAATCTTGGGTCTCTGTGGAAAAACACTGAAACAGAAGGCTATAAGCTATTGTAAACAGGCAGCTTCTGTGGAAATTTACCAGACCGAGTAGTCATAGGTCTTATAAATAGGCAGCCTCGGTGGACAGTACCAACTTAGATAAGGACACGTGAATCATAGGCAGAGTCATAGTGACCTGTCCCCTGAACCTACACCCAGCTGATACCCTGTTCTGAAAAGTATCTGTACTCCCCCTGAACACCTATGCTCTGGTGCCATTCCCTTCCCCACATCCTGCCTTTTTGTGTTTATAACCTCTGTGTAAATAAGTAAATTACGATGTGATTTAAATAACTAAATAAATTTTAAAAAAATGTATATATGCTGCCATGTTTCTTCATACTATATGCTCAACAGAGAGGTAAAGAATAAAAAATATAAAGAAAATAGCTTATAATAAGGAAAACGGTGTTACATTCAGTTTGTTTAAGTATATGTGAAGTGTGTGCATAGTGCGGTGCTCAGTTCTCAACCTGTGGGTCTCGACCCCCTGGGAAGGCAGAGCCACCCTTTCCCAGGGGTCGTGTATCAGATATCCTGAGGATCAGATATTTACATTAGGATTTGGAGCAATAGCAGAATTACAGTTATGATGTAGCAACCAAAAAACTTTTATGGTTGAGGGTCACCTCAACATGAAGAACTGTTTTAAAGGGTCTCAGCATTAAGAAAGTTGAGGATTACACTGTGCTAGAGCAACGTGACATGATGTATCTTTCTTATTTTCTTATTCTTTCTGTGCCTTATTTTTTTGAGACAGGATTTATCAGTGAATTTGTAGTCCATCAGTTGGATGATTGACTGGCCTGTGAGCCCCAGGGATCCTCTTGTTTAAAACTCTCCAGAGTTGGGCTCCAGCTCTGAGTTACTATGCCTAGCTGCTATGTATGGGCTGAGGATCAAATTCAGAAAGAGGCAGCAAGCAGTTTACCCCCCCCCGCCCCCCCCCCGTGCAATTCCCTAGGCTCTTAGTTTGTGTTTTTATAAGAATCAGATTTTTATGGTTTTTTTTGATTAGCATTCCTTGGGCTTGGACTTTTCTGGAAAAACTTAAAAAAGAAACTTTTAGATTCAGATGGAATGTAGAACAATCCAAACGGTGGAATGATGATCCATTAAAGACAAACCAGAGGCTGTTTTCTTTCCAGACTTGAAGTATCAAGGCATTCAACAAAATAAAACATGCTGTAAGATAACAGAAGTGAGTGTAGCAGAATGTCACTAGGAAGCATTTCGTGAACTTTCTTTCCAGTCGTGCTTGGCTCTACTCTGGGTCTCTGGGCTGTTTTGCCTCTGGTTCCTGGACATTTAGGCAATGTCAGACATGGGCACCTTCTAATGATATTCTACTATACTCGTAGACTGGACCCTAACATAATTGTCATCAGAGAGGCTTCATCCAGCGACTGATAGGAGAAGATGCAGAGACTACAGCCAGACATTAAGCAGAGCTGGAGAAACCCACAAAAGAGGGGGAGGAAAGATTTTAGGGGCTAGAGGGATCAAAACACCAAGAGAACACAACTCACAGTATCCACTAAGCAGGGCTTATATGGGTTCACAGACCCTGAAATGAGAACCAGGGAGCCTGTCTATATCTACCCTAGGTCCTCTGCATATGTGTTGTGATTGTGTCTTGGTGTTTTTATAGAACTAACAGTGGAAGCAAGGGTGTCTCTGACTCTTTTGCCTGTTTTTGGGACCCTTTTCCTTCCTACTGGGTTGCCTTGACCAGCTTTGCTATGAGGTATGTGCATAGTCTTTTTGTAACTTGTTATGCCTTGTTTGGTTAATATCTCTGGGAGGGCTGCTCTTTTCTGAAGGGAAACGGAAGAGAAATGGATCTGAGGGAGAGGGGAGGGGGGACTGAGAGGAGAGGAGGGAGGGGAAATTGTGATTGGGATGTAACTTATGAGAGAAGATAAATAAATAAATACATTAAAAATAACAGAATTGGCTCAGAGATTTATTCCAATATTATTGGGTAAGTATATGGCTAAGTCATGATTGGATTGAATCTACTACATGTGCTACTACTACCTTTTAATATTATTTCTTCTTCTACTCACCTGGAAGTTTATTGGTTGCCTCCAGACCAGAAACTGTGAGTACTTATTATACTCTGTATCAAAAAAGGGGTCTCCAATTAGCTGTGCATGGTTTATTTATTTGCAAGTCTCCTGAATGTAAGATACCCCTTCAGGACACTAACCAAGGGAATTTGTGAATTCCGGCCCCTTCTTCTGTAGCAGGGTGTAGGGAGAAGTTTCCCTATTGCTGCTGCTCACTCTACATACTCAGCGTATCCTCAGTCTTAGCTCAGGTTTAGTGGTTCTGAAGTGTTGGAATGGGATGAGGATTGAGACAAGATATAGCCAAAATTCTACAAAACATACATACAAAAAAATACATCAAAATCGTAACAATGTCAAACACATCACCACAACCCCAAACCAATAGGTGAAACACTGGGGAAGTTTGATAGTTCCAGGGATCAGAAGGATAGAACTTGACCTGGCAACTTCTCCATCACTGAGATATATCTCTAGCCAAGCACTGGATTTTAGTTAAATCCTGTCTTCCTGTTACTGACAGGATAAACTAGGGCACACAAGACGATGCCTATGAGAACTCTGGCTACCCTAGTTTCCATTCAGTTCCTGTATACTGGGTGGTGTACAGGTATCCTTGGCTGGTCCTTAGGTCCACTCACTTGTTCTTGTACACAGCAAACCCCAATAGCTCTTTTGGGGGCTAAGTTCACGAGCAGCTCTGGTGACCCCTTGCGTGTGGTGGTTTTTCCATTTAGCCAAGGATGAGGAAAAGGAGGAAAACCCACTCCTCTTTACTCAGATTGCTCTTCTAGTCATTCACTGCCCTGTCTTTCCAGTGTAGCTCTGTTCTCCCCACAAGACAGCTTGGCAGATCATTACCTTTAGAGACTGAATGATTACCAGTCAAAATATTAGTTCTCTTTCTTAATATTCAAACCCTGCCTCTAAGAGAAAAAAATATATCTATCCCATTATCCTCTGCAAGGAAGAAAGGAAAGAAAAGGAAAAACAGTTGGATTTGCATTCTTACACTAGTCACAAAATTGGTGTCTTGACATAGAAATATCCTTGATCAGGAAGTTTGAGGCAGTGGAAATTTTGATATTGGAGCTAAAAGCTTGCCTGAGTTACCCTGTTTTTCTTAGGTTCTAAAAACAGGAAAGATATTCTGGTCTAGGATGCCTTACATAAATAGTTTGAGGTCTAATGTGCATTCTGGAGTTAAATCATTTGTAGATGTTAGACTAGCAACATAAATTCACATGCATAAGAACATACATGACTTCTTGAGCATCTGGGCAGCACTCTTTAGTAAAAAAGCATGAGTGTGTATGTGTGTGTGTGTGCATGTGTTTATGTGTATGTGTAATTGTGCATGTGCACATGTGTGCGTATTATTACAAACATGAGTATTTACATTTTACAGGATAAAGACTATGAATGTTTCCTTATTAATTAAGATTAGGTTTTTTTACTAAATGATTTCAGGTAACACTTTATTTTGCTATCAAATAAGTTAAAAATCACTTCAGATTTCTTGAGTTTTCTGGATTTTTGAATTTTGAATAAATCATGCTGAGTTTTTCCTGAGTTTCAAAAAATCAGTTAAAATATTCATTATCTGTTTGATAAATAGTTTGGTGGAGACTCAAAATATGAATGTTGTAATCACTGGTCCTATTTTTCTGTAAAGATTTTTAACTATATCTTACGTTGTATATGTATCTTCATTGTTCTGTGAGTATGATGTACATAATACTAGGTCTTTAAAATTTGTTGAAGCTTCTTTGTAGGTAACATGTAGTTCATTATTACAAAATTCTTATTTAAGTTGGGTAGCAGTGGTGCATGCCTTTTATCCCAGCACTCAGGAGACAGGCAGGCAGATCTCTGAGTTCAAGAACAGCCTGATCTACAGAGTGAATTCCAGAACATCCAAGGCTATACAGAGAAACCCTTTCTCAAAAAAAACCAAACTAACCAACCAAGCAAACAACCCCTCAAATTCTCATTTATATTAAACTATGTATTGTCAGAGTACTATTCACATTCTTACTTTTAAAAACATCATCTCTACTTATCTTAAATCTGCTTACTCTGTTTCTGTCAAAGAAAACTACCTTGAAGAACCCTCTCTAAACTGTCAATTTCGCCGGGCGGTGGTGGCGCACGCCTTTAATCCCAGCACTTGGGAGGCAGAGGCAGGTGAATTTCTGAGTTCGAGGCCAGCCTGGTCTACAGAGTGAGTTCCAGGACAGCCAGGGCTACACAGAGAAACCCTGTCTCAACAAAAAACAAACAAACAAACAAACTGTCAATTTCTTCTTGAAATTCTGAAGTTTATTTTCTCTTTAACAATTCATACTTGACATTTCATGACTTTAATAAGAATGAAATTTTTTTAACTCTCATTTGTTTTATTCTCCCTTCATCCCTTTGCCCCTCCCTCCCTCCCTTCCTCTCTCCCTTCCCTTCCTCCCTCCCTCCCTCCTGTTTGTTTATTTCATCTGATAGAGTCTCCTATAGTTCTGTCTGATCTCTAACTCTCTACTTAGTCAAAGATAACTTTGATCTTCTGATGTTTTGGCTTCCACTTTTCTAGGCTGGGATTAGAGGCATAAGCCATCAGACTTGAATTATGTCAGGATGGGGGGCAAACCAGGGCCTCATGCTTGCTAGGCAAGCACTCTACAAATTTACCTACACCCCAGTCTCCTCTTCTTCTTTTCTCTTCCCTTTTCCTTCCCTCCCTTCTTCATCCTCAGCTCTTTGTCCCCTCTTCTTTCCTTTTGCTCTTTCACTTTCTATTCCTGCTCTTTCCTTCCATTTCCTTCCCAGTCTCTGGTTTTCCTCTTACGTGACATATGAGGACATTATGTTTGTGCTATACTCCTCTTTTTACACCTATCTGTATGTTCTTCCGTTTAACCCACACATTATGTTAATTAACAACACTCAGCATTTCTTTGCCATAAACAGAGCTTTGTTGATTTAAACCTTAGCTTGAATATTTTTCTCATTCATATTTATTGTGATTGCTGGTATTCAGAATTATTTCTGTCTTCTCTGTGAAGATTTCAATTTATTATGATTCTTATCACTTTTCATTAATTATATTGTTTAAAAATCTGGGTTTTTGCCACTTTTTTATAATGTTAATTCTTTCCCCTTAAACTGGAAATAAGACAAAATAAAGCCCCTTCTTCCTTTTGTTAGATCATTTTAGGGACTACTGAGGACACTTGATTGATTACCTGGTGAAATCTAGAGGAAATCAGCAAGGTTTAAATTTTTCTTTACCATTTGATTTGAGCTGAGACACTGTGGGATTGTGTTATTATTTGTAGATACTTTGTTTATTAGAAATGACATCCTTATACATATTTATTTTTATTTATTCCTTTATTCTGGAAAGGCATTTTGTATTCAAGACAAACTTCTCAAAAAAGCAAAATTATGAATCTTATAGAAATAGTTAAATGATAAAATTATATTCAAACTACTTAAGATGTTTAGATAAATCCAAAAGCAATATGTATATATATGTGTATACATATATATATATTCATTCCATTTAATAAAATGTTATTAGAATGAACTCTAGTTATTTATTGTTTATATGCATGTGTGTATGCACTCATATGTACTTGAATACATACAGAAACATACGCATGTATGGAGACCAGGTCAACAACCACAGCAGACATATTTACCAATAATTATATTTTCATGTAATTTAAAATATAATTTTATATAATTATCTACCAATAATTATCAAATGGTAATTTCTTTATTGCTGACTTTGAGTTTTATTAAAAATATACTCTCCTAAGGGGTAGACTTACCATAGGAATTATGTGTGAATATCTGTATCCAGTCTAGTTATAATTGACTTCTATCATCATTTTAATATTGTTCAAAATGTGCTGAAAAGAATGTTGTCAAAGTTGGCTCTTGTGATGTTTAGATGTACCTAATTATGGAAGTTTTTTCATGCATTTTGCTACATTCAGATGTTCCAGGCTTATTCCATAACAGGAAGTATCTAGTTCCTCAAATGTTTTTGTTTCTTTTCAGTAGAGGATGGATGTTTGAAGCTTCAATCAGTCTGCTATTAGAGTTGACTCTTTCTAAATCCTTTCAGTGGATGAAACTAGAAAACACAGGCTTGTATAAAGACACATTCATACACTCACACACACATATGTATACATATATATTCATTTGTATACATACAAACACATTCACATGTCCAACTGTGATGTGGCAACTCAGAGCTTTTTCCCCATTTCCATTTTAATATTGCCCCTCACCCTTTACATCTGGGGAAATCTGGTTCCTGATGTTCATATACTTACTTCTGTTCTTGATCCTCTAATCTCGTCACCACAGTGGCTATCCCCTTGGTCACTAGCTGTACCCCCTTTCCATGGTACCTCTCTTCTCTGTTACTATGTCTACTTGAAACCCCTCTTTCATCTTCCCTCCTAGTCCATCACTGATCTCATAGCTCCACAATCCTTTGTCCCAGGTTCTCTTCTGTGCCCTTGACATAGTGCCATTTCTAAAGGAACTAAAGTAAAAGGAAGAAAAGCAACAGAAACATTTTCTTCATGTTTGGAAATTATACTTTAGTTTAGACATTTTGGCTAGTGAACGAATCATCTAGTTTAAGGAGTTGCACTAATTTTTGTTTTTGGAAAGTCTTTGCCGCTAGTTTTTCGACATAGACATTCAATCCTGTGTTTCCATTTACAGAAATTCTTTAAGTTGTGTATCAGAATTCCTACTGTGTTCTAAAGTTTCTCAACAGTTAATGCTTCATTAACTGGTTTGAGTTCTGCAAGAGTTCACCAGCCTTGTATTCTCCATTCAAGCGATTACCCTGCAGCAGATTTAATGTCTCTCCGTCTCCTTATAAATTGTGTATCAGAGCGAGCATACTTTGGATGCAGCTGATCATTTGTAACACCTCTTGTTCTGATTTGTTTCTGTACTTGATTAAATTCTTTGTTTTATTTTCCCCATAGCAGCCAATATAATTTGAGATCTTTTCTATGAACTCACTTCATGGGTTCATCCTTGTAAGGTGATGGACTGAGTTCATTGACAGTCTTTCATGTTGTTGCCATGGCTTGCAAAATCTAATTTGGACATTTATCTCTATGACAGAATTCCCCTGCATTTGGCTGGGCTGTGGCTGTCTCATGCCCGAATCCAATTTGACTCCATGTGGAGTCAAATGTAGTTCTTATACAACAAGGCATAACTGTAATCTGAGCAGTATCGCCTTTCAGAGTGCCTGGGCTGACTTCTTAACATAGTAGCCGTGACTGTGACATACTCCAGATAAAACGGTCCCAGAGATTTCCTGCTTTTAATGACTCTCAATTATGATGGCTTTTCACACAGAGACTGTATGTGTATAGCTACAGTCTTGACTAATTGCAATGGCTGCCAATCTTTCTAGGGGTAATTCCCAGTTTCACAGCTTCATATCTATAAAGTTTCTTCCCTCGGTTCCCTGCCCTGCCCTGGTTTCTGCCTCTTATTTGGTATGGAGGAAGACGTATGTTTAGTCTGAATCTTAGAACCAGGATGTATAAATGAAACCTAGTGCCTACATGCTAATGACTTTAAGAAGCAATGGCATTTTCTGCCTGTGGCTTCAACACATTTATATTTAACTAATTTTATTTGATATCTGATTCCAGATCCTTCTCATCCATCGAAAGTCATATACAACACTATGAGTGATGCATACTTCCTAGAACACTGGCTTTTAATATGATTATGGTACACTGTGATATCAAAACAAAAACACTTCGTCTTACTGCATCTTCACGGTGCAACCCTTTCGAAAGCCTTTTAGGTGAGAATCTGAACTCTACATTTTAAGTCCCCGTGCGACCACATTCTGTGCTATGCAAGGCAAGTAGCAGGGTGACAACCTAATAGCAAGGTTCTTTCTTTACTTGGATACATTCATGCACAGGCAGTGCCACCTACATCATGACTTAATCTTCAAAGATTGTTGAATTCCTCCAGGAGAGAAATGCCTTTAGCATCAAGGAAGTATGGTGTTGCTGGGCGTCTAATATGCTTACAAAGAAATAGTCAGAAGAGGCCCCCGAAGCTGTCAAACTGGGTCCCTTCTTTCCAGGCTGTTTTTCCTGGATTAGCTTCAGTCTCAGGCTAGACCTAGAAATTACTCCTTTAAGGTTCAAATCCAGAGGAAAGTGGAGAAATTGTTCCTTTCCCGAAATTTCACTCAAATCCTGGGAACAAGCTTGAGCCATGTGGTTCTTGACCCAGACCCTTGGTGTTAGGGTTAGAATGAGGTGCCACCCGAGACACAGATTAGATTGGGGCAGGAAAGGGGAGATAGCTCTCATGGAAGCTTGTGACACTCAGTTCATAAACAGAAGACAGATGGTGGGAACTAAGAGCAGTAAAAGGTCTCAGACATGGCTGGCTTCTGAAGACACAGAAAGGATGCTGGGGCGGGGGGGGGGGGGGGTTGGTGGCGTGTTAGCTTGTAGCTGTAAAATTTGAAAGTGTCTGTTTTGTTACAAAAATAATCAAATTAGAAAGACTGTATTTTTGAAACATTCCAGTTTTTCTGTCCTTACTTTTTTTCTGTTTATTTCTATAAGAATTTTTATTTTTATTTAGAAGAAGAAGAAGGAAGAAGAAGAAGAAGAAGAAGAAGAAGAAAGAAGAAGAAGAAAGAAGAAAGAAGAAGAAGAAGAAGAAAGAAGAAGAAGAAAGAAGAAGAGATGACAAGAAATACTTAATACCTTAATACTTGGGGTAAAATAGAACACATAATTGTTAATTGTCTCTTTAACTGATACAAGCTAAGTGTTTTAATTTTTTATGATCACCAGCAAAACTGTAGCTCCATTTCTCTGCTTGACTGATTGGAAGGTAAATAGAAATTAAATCATGTATTTGCTACCATACTAGGCATAATCTAAAGGACATGGTTTTCTTATAATCCTACATAGAGAAGACTGTTTTCTTGATTTTTATTTTTTTAAATCAGATCTAAATTACTCTTGTTTTACCGTCTTGCCCCAGTGACATAAAGTTACACAAAATAGGATTGTAGTATAACAGTGTAGCCTTCACATGGACTTATGACACCTTTCCTCTGGGGTCTTAGCACAAATAAAAATAGAATAATTGAATAAGTTCACGGATATAAGCAGCTGCTGGCTATCCTGACCAGCAGCGACCACGGCCTTTGTCCAGCACCCCTCCTCCTATGCCCAAGCACAAACAGGCAGGACTGAGTTTTTTGCTGCTGGAGTACATTATCCTAAGGAGGCTGGTGACTATATGGGATTCGATTTTCTCTGTCTTTTGCAAAACTAAAGGAAAGGTCTAGTCTACCTTAAAGATATTTACACTGTGTTCTTAAGGGTATCAATCAGCCCACATGGATGTGTGAGAGAGGTTTCTGGAAAGTTCTGGATTCATATTTTCTGGGGAGCAGTATAAACCATCCAGGGATATTTCTTTGCCCTGTTTCTGCTTATAGATGTAACCTAGCTGCCTCAAAGTACATCTACTTCTGGGCACATGTGTGCGGGTGACCTAAGGATATCAGCATCTTTCTTCTCCCTGTCCTGCTAGGGGGATAAATAGATTCTTGGCACCCACTGGAGGCTGCTGACACCTGCTCAGGACAAATTCCAGGCCAAGATGCTTTCTGTCTTTCTTGCGTGTTCTGCACGAAGGACTCAACTTTGTTTATCCTTCATCCAACTGGGAGATCGTATTTCATGGCCAGCTGGTTCTCTTTGAGGCAGAATTTGTCCCCTTAAATATAACACTGTCTAAAGAAATGTTTAACTTTGTTTACTGAAGGACATAAAATTACTTTTTCATGGTGGCTTCGCTCACTTTTCACTAGCGTAATTGGAGCTAGTTACGTGTTTGTGGACAAATCTTGTTTTATTTTCTCTGTTGTGAGCAGTGTATGAGGACCAGGTATTTTGTTTCCATAGCCGAAATTCCTTTTGCATTATTCAGAGAACTCTCTCTCTCTCTCTCTCTCTCTCTCTCTCTCTCTCTCTCTCTCTCTCTCTTGTGAACATTATTTTACTATGTCTAAGGCCTTTGCTTGACATAAAGATCTCAGCTAACCTGGGCGAGCCTTTTCCCTGTGGGTTTATTTATTTCCTTCTGGTGTTCTCTAGAACTTTCCATCCTCGGCTCCTTCTCACTCTAACCTCCTGTGCTTAGAATTCAAAATTTAAGTCCCAGTTTAAGAAAAAATATCTTAAATTATCTCCCAGGATCCTGCTGTGACCAGTCTGGTACCACACCGACTTCTGCACAGACTGCATCCTGTTTTGCCTGTTGTTTAAATGAGAAAGATGCAAATGGCTTCGACTGATTCTCATTACTCTTCCTGAATTAAGAAAGGCATTGTAATACCACCCCCTCTCAAAAAATCTTCCATTATGGGTTGTTTTGACATTTCCACTGCTCATTTTCACAGAGCCCTAACCTGTCACCATGAGCTCCAGACTCATGATTGCAGTGGACTCAGATGTGACAAACCTTCAGACTGTTTCATTAAGGCCAGTTTGCCTGGTTTCACGTAAAAAGGGAGCTGGGAAATGCTGGTCCCGCAGATCAGAAAGCAGCCACATGAACCAAGCTAAATGAGACACCTCTGATTTCTCAGGCATGACTGAGATGGATGGGACCTGCAGCTGTGCCCAGTGCACGCATAGCAGAGATTCAAAACTGTGGACTTCTGGAGTTACGCTCTCTGAGTTCACGACCCATACATCCCCAGTAACTCCCTGTGTTCTTTTGAACAAGTTTTCTTACCATTTCTTACCCTCAGTTTCCTCATGTGTAAAGCAGAGATAATAATAGTGTCTAGTTCACAGGGTGGCTTTAAGGACAGGATTGGCTTATGCAGTGGAGGGCACGGGCCAGGTCTGGCACCAGGCGAACACTGAAAGTTAGCTGTTAAGCCCTTCTGTTGGCTACAAGCACCAAAGTCCACGACTCTAAACTACTAAAGCTCTTAGCTTGTGGAAAGCTCATACTGACGCTCAGTCACGTGGTGTTTCCTTCATCACCATGTACCCAGGCAATCTTTACGCCTCTAGGTTGCTGAATGTAGCTTCAACAGTGCTTAAAAGACTGGACTGAAGTGTTAGCACAATTCACAACTAAATTGATTACTAACCAATATTTACTCAAGTTCCAGGTCAATATTTAAAAAACTCAAAGAATTAGGTGTTTTATAATTTTTTTTGAGATAGTCTCTCCCTCTCTACATAGCCCTGGATAATCTGGAAGTCACTATATAGACTAGACTGGCTTGAAATTTAGAGATGTGCCTGCCTTTGTCTTCCAAGTGTTGGGATTAAAGGCATGTGGCACCACTCCTGCCTATGTGTTCTATAAATGAAGAAAAATATTCAACTTGTGGAAGAGCTTTGTTTGGATGTTGGATGTCATTCATCCTGGAACTTTTCATTGTTATAACTGCACTGTTGGCAGAGAGTTTGGTTTTAATGGGAGGGTTTAGATACACTGTAAGATGGGCGAAACGGTAGGGATAAAGGCAACATCACTCCGGAGCCCCAAGGGATGCTGTGAGAACAAGTCTTCCTTTGAGTCTTTAGATCTCTGTTTGATGCTGATCATCAGAGACTTGCAGGCTGAACAGAGGTACTTCCTGCTCTAATGACTCTTAACTCTTGTAGCTAGGATAACTTTTTCAATTTTATCATCTTTTCCATTGTTCTTTGCCGAAGGGTCTTTTCTTTTCTTTTTTTTCTTAGCCTTGACTCAACTCAGCTTGAAGGTGAGCCTACCATTTGGCCAAAAGTTCTATCTATCTATCTATCTATCTATCTATCTATCTATCTATCTATCTATCTATCTATCTATATTTGGTGTTGTTCTGTTCATTAGATTCAATAGAAATAAGAGCGACCCGTAGGCTGCTCGGCCACAGGGCCAGCTGCAGAGTACTGGCTATGTGGCTATGTAGAATGAACACAAACCAGGACTTCATGGAAGATTTGAGGATGAAGTCCATCTTGTCCCTGCTCTTTGTCCTTTAGCGTACCTTGACTTTGAGGTTTTAGATTGGTGAAATGATAGCATTAGTTCATTTCAATGCCAGAGAAGAAGGGATGGCTCATCTACCCCTCAACTAATACCCCGAGTCTATTGGATTTGTCTTGGAGACTGAGCATATAAATATATAGATCAAATTGTCTCTGAAAGTGTTCCACACTCCTGTCTTTTCATGATCTGATGTTTGCTACTATAGACTTGTGCTCTTAAAAAAAAAAAAAAGAAAAAAAAAAAAAGAAAGAAAAAAGAAACAAACAATTATTTAATTTGATCTTTGTTTTTGCTTCTAAAATGTATGGAAAGTGCTAATTCACACAGTCTTTCTCAAGTCTTGCCCAAGGAGGTTGCTTCTGTCCCTGTGGGCTCTCCTTTACTCTGACAAGGCTGGCTACCTAAGGGTCTCACACATTTCCCCTACAATGCGAGGTTGCGCTTTGCTGCCACAGTGATTTCCCTCATCATGTGCGTTTTGTCTTTAAGAACAGTTAAAATTACAGGTGATTTCTTGTGAACTTTCTTTTCAGTCCTATCTGAAAATATGTAGAGTGAGTTTAGGAGCTTGTAAGATGCACAGTTTCTCTGTTTCTCTCTCTCTGTCTCTCTTCTCTTTCTTATAATATAACTTAGCATTTCTTCTTTCTCTTTCCTTCTTTTAAACTGTCCCTACTTTTTTTCACCTTCTTTTTCTTCTCTTCTCTTCCTTCTTTCTCCTCCTTCCTCCTTCCTTCTTTTTCCTTCCTTTCTTCTTTCTCTTCAGTTCTTTTTTCTTTTTCTTCTATTCTTTCTTCTTTTCTTCTTTCTTTCCAAATTCATGGTTAAAGGTAGACTCAGAACCCAAAAGAGATGGTTCATTTCTGGAACCACTTTAATGGCGGTAATTTTGTTGCACGTTGCAGAGCGTTTCTGGTTGTGATTAGTTCTTCAGGTCTGGCCTTTTTTTTTTTTTTATCGAAACTAAAGGGCAATGACAGCTGCTGGAGCTAGGGTGTCAGGCATTGGCAGTGAATTTCTTCTTTGCATGAAGCGGTTCCATTGACAGGATGGGGCTGTGTATGTTGAGGTTGCCACCCGCTGTGTGAAAACCGAGCACTTCCATTTTAATGAGTAACTGGGGTTGGGTCAGGGGGGGCCTTCTGTTTTCAGAGTGTGAATTTGCATGTTGAAATTCTTTCAAAGACTGATTTCAAACTCTCCTGGAAGAAGAAGGAATTTCACAGTTAGTATCTTGGCTGGAGAAAGAAAACAGTCACTCTTGGGAAACCATTTGAAGAGTTCCGGAACCTCTACAACTCCAGAAAGTGAAAAAATAGTTGCAGAATTAAAAGGGTCACAGTGTTTTATCATTGTTTGCTACTGAGTTCTAAGCTGAAGCAGTTGTTGCTTCTTCCCGCCTCTGTGTTCTGGGTATGCCTGCTATGGAAAGCCTGCACTACCTTACGAGGAACAGAGCTGCATGTGTGTAGAGGAATCAAAATGTAAGCTTTTAATAACGATGCTTTATGGCGTGTAAGAAAAAAAGCCCACCACTTTAAATCATAGCCACATTAAAAGAGACAGGTAGAAAAGGAAGAAAGTTCAGCGAATGAACCGCGGTTTTCGTCACTCCACTGGCACAAATCAAAATTCGAACGCATGCAGGAGAATTTATGAAGTGATAGAGACCCTGTGTCGGCCTGGGTGCAAGGATACCTGCTTACCTCAAGTCACATCTCAAACGCTTTCCAGATGTGACGAGTTACACATTACACAAATAGAATTGTACACATGAAGGTGTAAGTAAAGCAAAAATGCCAAGGAAAATAAAAAAGAAAACTTCCTTGTGGGAGCATCACTCATGAAATAAATGAGAAAATACTCTTTGCAGGCCCAGTGGCAGAGAAGAAAAATACATTTTACCTCAGAGACAAACTAGGGTGTATGACTTTGCACATGTGTGCCACACACACACACACCACACACACACACACACACACACACAGTGTATAAATGTGGCCAAAGCCTTAAATAGTTTCTTACACTACAGGTTGTGAAAAAAAAAAATCTTCCATATTGTAGAATGCTGTTACGATTCAAATTTTCCCTTAATGATTATTTTCTTCATTGCTCATTTTGTAATTTTGCTATTGATAAATAGAAATGTATGCTATACATTAATAATCATCTTTTTCGGTAATATCTAATGACATGAAAGTTTTCCATGACACTAGCAAAATGTCTGAAAAATATACCACAATATACACAGTTGGCTTACATTCTGATAAAGAAAGAGTCCCTCATCTACTTTATGTGTATATGTAGTTTTAAAGATGGAAGGGCATGTTCAAAGATTTTTAATTGTGATTTCTGTAGTGTAAACAAGAGAAGTTTTCTTCGCCCATTTCTAAATTTTTTATTTCAAAACAACAACATTCGTAGATATATCAAGGTTGTGTATTCGATTCCTGTGGTCCACTGTGTTGGTTACATCTTAGTTAAGCTGTTAAAACACAGTACTAGCCAATAGCATATGGATAACTCTTGTCGACTTTCTCTACAAAGGAAAATGTTGGGAGGTGTAGTTTACTATCTTCAAGTTGATGGTCAGTTCATTTCCTTTGTAGAATACTCCAGACATTTGAACATCTTTCTTAGTGGCATTTAGCACAGTAACCGAAGGGTACTGTGGACCCCTTCACGCATGCAAGAGTGGTGGGGGGTGATGGGGTGCTTTGAATATCAGTACTTGTCAAGATATGTGAGTCTCCAATGAGGAGTGAACACTGTATTGTTCATTCAAGAAGCCAGCCACTGCTTTGCCTGAACATACATTGCTTTTCCATCACAAGACGGCAGTTTCTTGTGAAGGAAAAGCTTGAGAAGATAAACAAGAAGGAAACAACCTCACATGTGAGAGTCTTTTATTAACACACCCCGAGCTTTAGCTGTAATTTTACTGATTATGTGAGCTGTTAAATAGTCCACCCCAACACAAATACAACCGTAAAATTAATAGAAACAAAAATTAATTTTTTTCAAGCAACTCCAGAACGAAATTAAATAATGTCTTTGACTGGAGGGAGCTTAGTGTTTTCTGATAAAAGCTTTCAAATATCCGGCATGTTAGAAGTGTTGCCAAGGACGTGAAAGATGATATTAGACAAAGAATGACATCGTTTCAATCATTTTTTAATAAAGGAAAGCGTACAGCGCTCTGTGCAGCTGCACCCTGCCTGGTTGACTAGTAGGCAACACTAATATGTATTCAGAGATACGGAGATGCGCTGAGAGGCACGAAGACTTCTATACAGATGAGCCGAGTGACAGCTGGCTGCACGGCTTGCCCTGCCTTCCCTTAGAGGCTTACCCACTGTCTCTAACCAAAGCAGCTAATTTTTAAATACTAATGCATGGCACAGGGCTCAAGAACACATGGGAATATTCACCCCTGAGGCAGAACAGGAGTTGATTATGATAAAAATTGCTTAATTATTTATTAGTGGTTGCTTTATAAATTACTCTGGTTTGGCTGGAGGCTGTAAACTCTGAGGTGAGGAAGAGGAGCTTGGGGGAGGTGGTTAATAGACAGGGGATTTGGTAGTACTGAAGGTTAATTTTTGTTTGTTTTGTTTCGTCATTTGAAGCTTTTGAAATGACCTGTATATGTCCTGGAAACAAATACTCTAACGGGGGGTTTGAAAGATCAAATTTGTGTTTTTGTGTTTCTTCTGGATGGGTAATGGAAGAAGGATTTGCAGGAATGAGAAAAACAAAGTCCTTACGGACAATCAAAGCCTGAGAGGCAAGTTGAACCTGAGCTAGAGGCCAGGGGCAGGGAGAGAAGCCACCAAGTATTTACAGCAAAGCATGTAGGAGAAACAGGAGAAATTTGGATTTGATAAGACATAAGGGCCACAAAGAAAGGAAAATGTTGAATTTTCTGCTTCATAGAATCACATAGTACAGCCAGCAACCCCTTAACTGATAATGAAATCACAGGTGCTGATGTCAATTAGATGGGGGAGACCTAAGTGGCATACTGACCTCCTTTCATGATGGATATGCATTGTCCCTCAGAAATTTCATAAGAACAGATTGTATAGAAAAACACATAATAAACACTGACGATAAAATGACAGACATAGCAAAAGGCTGTGTCTGATGTCATCACAAAAAGGCAGGGAAGACAGAAAAACCTTTTAGTGGCGCAGATATCAGGGGCCAGGACAAAGACGGAAACAATTAAGTTGCATTCATTGTATTTGTCCTGTTGCAATGGGAGAGATTTCCCTTGCTCCGCTAATGAGCTCTGCTACAATGAAATTCTCTGTTCACCTTACTTATTCATTCATTCATTAGAATAAGGTTTATTTTTTCCCTTTACAGAGTAAATATGCAATAAGATCAAATAAATTTTGACGATTGCCAACAGATGGTGAAGGGATCTTTTGCTTTTTGGCTCTTTCCGGCTGTTCTTTCTATTTAATTACCTTCCCCTCACTTCCTAATCCCTGCCATGTAATTCTACACCAAGACTGGGTCTAAGAGTCTCTATTAATTTTCTGCAACCTCCACAGCTTTCTGATAAGATATTTTTTCTTTGTAGCTGTGTTGCTAATGGCTCCAAACAGCCTAGTTTCTGCAGAACCTTTCAGTCCTACTTGAACCATGTCTTTGCTCGATTTATTAATTCAGTTTAATGCTGATAATTTAAAATGCACTCTTACAATTTAATCTCCATTGCACATCTGACACAATGGCTCAGCCACTAGTAATTTTGCATAATCAAGGAGGAATTTTAACTGACCTCATTTAAATCCTTCAAATATGAGGCATTCATTCTTTCCCATCATGGAATCGGACCTACTAGAGTGACATTTGTACTTCAGTAAGAAATGTCCACTTATGTGAATGCATCTGTGCATCTTTTATGAATGGGAGAGAAGGTACTGGGGTGATGTGTGTCTTAATGGTATTTCAAGGAGGCACCTAAACAGTAGGGATTTATAGAAGCCTAGAAAGTCCCCCTGAAGCAATTCCTTATGACTCCACAGGTCTATTTACATAATCCACACCTAGATAGATATTTTTTTAGCCTTAACAAAAGAACTTAATGTTCAGTTCCATGTACAGAGATTTTCCTGTTTCCTGCTCAGTTTTCCTAAAGTTCTGTTTTGCTAAGGTAGAATAATGTCGTCCTGCAGACTGAAACTCCCTTGACCACAGATGTATTTTTATACTTTATTGAGCAGTAAAATTTTAACTACATCATTTGTCTTTTGATGCAGAATTGGTCCACTAAAAACTGTGTATTAAGCATTTATAATAAAGTAAGGCTTAATGTTAAAGATACCAGTATTTTGTGAATAACGTTTAAAAATAATCATTTTTCCTTATAATGAAAGTAATATATATTCATTTAATGCTTCTGAAGGCTACAGAAAGATAAAAGAACTCATTCTCTGGCAGTATCTATTGTGTCATTAGTGATGATGGATATAAATGTTTTTGTACATATGCTTTCTGGGTTTTTATGCATATCTGCATCAAACATAATGTTTGAATTTACATTGCATATAATGAGGTATATAGATAATCACTATGCACCATTTATACATATGCTGTGTACAAGAGATGATTTTAAATACAGTTTTTAAAGTTCTAATTTTATTTTAAATTTCTTTATTTTCCTAATGAATGTATGCTCTAGAATAACCAAGAGATAATCATTAAAATTTAGTATTTTTAAATAGATTCCACTCTCTGTATCTGTCATATTATGTGTATTTTTGCTCCAGTGATGATTATTTTGATAGATTACATATTCTATTTATATATTAGATATTCTATTTATATCTATATCTAATATATATTATATCATTATCTAATATATAGATATATATAATAATGTAATATATAAATACATATTGCTTATACTATTTTTATAAATATAATATATAGTTAAATAAATTTATATGTTATAAATAATAAAATAGATATATTATATAATATAAATTTATATAAATATATAAAATATAATAATTTAACAAATATATTTATAATATATAAAAATATATAATATATATTTTTTCTTTGCAATATGGCCTAATTTCAAACCAAGCAGTTTCTGATGCTCATTCACAAAGGCAGCTATCCAGTATAAAAAGGAGAATCATGTAGAATACATGGCCTTTGGGATCTGATCTGTGATTTTTCAAGTGTAATATTGACTGATTGGGCAAGATATTTTTTCTTCACTACGTGCTAGTTTCAAAGTGTAACGTCTGCACTAGAAGCAATTCCATTGTGCTCTACTTGTTTATTTTAAAGCATGGTTATTAATTTTTTCCACACCATTAACTATACTTCGAGAACATTCAAAATAACTGTCTTGCCATCCATCATAAGGCTGCCCCACGTCTGTGTTCACCATGCCACTATTATTAGGCATTTGGTTAATTTCCAAGGTTGGTATAAATAAAGCCAAGACAACTGGCCTGAGACACGATGTTAGGGTCAGCTCTTATTTTTGTACACGTACTTAGGGCTGTTGAGAGTCAGTCACTAAGACTCATTGACCCTCTCTATAGCTGAGAACATGTAGGAAGGACAAGTGGTAACCTTATGGCAACCCATTGGGGCTTGTCTTTGATGGAAGCAAAAGCAAGAAAACGTAACACTCTCTCTCTCTCTCTCTCTCTCTCTCTCTCTCACCATTTGCTATCACATCTGTTCAGATGGTTACATGGGTTAGGTAGTGGTCACAGTTCAGAGTGTACTTTTTTCTTTTTTTTCTCTTTTTTGAGAGCTGGGACTTCTTGTTCTTTCTCTCAGCCTTGTGCTGCAAAGAGTCATGGCATCACCCAAGGTTAGAAGATTCCTGTGGCATTTCTGTGGACATGCACAGCTTGCTGTCAGATGTAGGATGTTCTGGCTGTGCTAGCCCTCAGTGGTGTAGGAGGCTCTGGACAAGCCATTCTGGCCCATAGCTCTTGGGCAAGCAGTGGAGGGAAAGCTAGAGTCACACTCCCTTATGCTAAGACATTCTTATAGGCCCTGTGAGCAAAATGCTTTAGAAAAATCAAAGATTTGCCCTTACCTACAGGTAGGGTGTGAAATAAAAGTATAAACACTTTTAAACCTTTGGTTCTATACTGGTAATTCCCTTTCCAAAAAATTTGAACTAATATATACTTAAAATAGTTGTATACAAAAACACTTTTAGCCTAAATTCTTTTGACTTTTTTTTTTTGTTTGTTTTTGTTTTTGTTTTTTGGTTTTTCGAGACAGGGTTTCTCTGTGTAGCCCTGGCTGTCCTGGAACTCACTCTGTAGACCAGGCTGGCCTTGAACTCAGAAATCCACCTGCCTCTGCCTCTGAAGTGCTGGGACTAAAGGCTTGTGCCACCACTGCCCAGCTAGCCTAAATTCTTGTCAGAACTGGGTTTTGTGTCCTTTCATCCCTTCCTCCTCTTCTGCTGACCTCTTCTCCTTTCCTTTCTCTGTCTTTTCCTTGTATCCTTCTCTTCTCATCTGTCTGTTTTCTTTTCTTTTTTTTGAGACAATGTCTTTAATTTAGCCAAGGCTGACCTTGAATTTGCCACCCTTCTGCCTCTGTTTACAGAGTGCTGAAATTACAAATGTTCCCCATATCCTGGCTTATCCTCTTATTTTACTAAAGTGGTTGTACCTTTCTCTTTTCGAATTTTAACATTCTGCTTCCCTATGCAGTGCTATGTTCTTTGGACTTGCCTCACTGCAAGACTTTTTAAAAATGTCCGTCTAAGACCTGTTTGTATTTTAAGATTTAATGAGAAGACAGAATGTTCACATTTGTGAAGACAAATATGTATTTTTTTTTTTTTCAGAAAAGACAGGAGATGGGAAGGATTCCAGAAGGGTCCACATGTAGGTGTTCACATTTAACATATCTGAATTTGGTGCTGTTTCTATTTTGTCTAGAACAAAGTGACTTTTGTATTGTAGCTGGGACTAGTGCCATTGCTTTTATAGCTTCATCTCCTTAAAGACTGCCTTGCTATGGCATCTGTTGTCAGGGTAGCCATGTTTAGTAACCTGGGGAAAGGATGTCTAACGAAGAAGACACCAAACTAGAGGCTGTGTGAGCTGAGACTGAATCCTTATCACAGAATTAGAAGAGGGATACAATTTTATAAGAGCACATTTTAAAGAACAACTACAGGAGAGGCAGACAAACCAGATAAAAGGTGAAGCTTGTGGAAGAAAGGGCTGAGAGTCACAAGTTCCTGCTGAGGGGCTCCTGAAGCAATAGCTTGAGAGAGAGCTGATCACAGCAGGACGCTCTGTGTTCACTTCCCTATGCAAGCTTCCTGGCTTGAACTCCCCCAAGTGGGTTTCTGTTATCTACCATTCAATAAAACAGATGGAGCAGAATGATTCTAAGCAAAAGTTGGCTATGGATTTGGTTATCAGTTAACGTAACTCTGTGAACACAGCACTTAGGTCATTTTCGCGGCTACTTCTTTCCCTTCCAATAGTTCAACATAAATCATGAAGCTCACTAATGTCTGCGGTAGTTGTTAGGCAGAGAAGAGAAATCAAGCAATCTCCAGAAGCGAATGGTTGAGTCACACTTTTCTTCATAGCATGGTGACTGCAGATTGTCAGATCGATGGTGACCAGGGAGTTGCTAGGCAACTTGAAAGACAAGAATACAGAGTGGAATCGGCTTCATTCCGAGATGAGTTATTTGAAAGGTTTGTAAAAACCGTGAAGGGCCTGAAGATTTTCCGAGATTTCTAACACTAAGATATTAGCCTGCCACAGTTTAATTGATGCTGACACAGACATGTGACTCCTGGGGTCACAGAGATGAAAGACTTTATTTCAAGAAGGCAAGGAATGTGAGCTTTCTGCTTTCTTTAGGGTTCTTTGCCCCCCATATCCCTTGGGGACCACGTTGAGTAACCCAAGTGGATGTGTCACAGTTGAGTAACACCTCATCTGGAAGCTAAGTCTTTTACAATGTGCTCTGAGCCAACCTGTCTGATGTGTCCTGGAGAGAGACATTATCTTTGATATACTGGACAGTCTCTTGCTCTTTGCTCTGGAGACAAACACTATCTCTGTCTTCCAAGGCTGTTTGCTATCATTATATAAACATCCTTGAGTCAGATAGCGAGAGACAAATGTCGTCAGTGCCTCCCTGGATTGCAGTAAATGAACAAATGACAAACACCCATTATCTCCCCCAAAATGCTCTTTCCCCCCGGTGCTTTATCTTCGCAGCCATTTCAAAGGTCTGTTCTTGTTTCTGCTTGCTTGAATATTTCCTTGTAGTCTGCATTCCGTTTACTTTAAAATACTTTGGTTTTATTCGATATCAAGAAACTTTTTCTCACTTAAGCACAAAGGGAAGTTAGTGAGAGGATTTCAAATGATTGTAGTTTAAAAAAACAACACCAAGCTTAGCGCTGCCCAGAAACCTTGGTGTGGGGCTGATAGTCATCATCGACTATCTCCTTTGGTTTGCCTGCTCATCAATGGCTTCATTATTCTCGTTGTTCTTCCTCCTAAGCTTAAATTCACACAAGGGAGAAGTCGAGTGATCAGCTTAGCTAAACTTTCCCCCTTGATTTACCCTTATATATCTAGAAGGGGTTACACAGCCCTAGTAAATTTTGTCTGTTTCCATTGGAAGACTGGTTTCAGGGGAACTTGGTGGCCTTCCCCATTGCTCTCTATTATATCTAGATTCATTTTGATTCATATTTCATTGCTCATGCAAGAAATGAAATTACTGTTTTGAGTTTTGTTTCATTTCATTTCTTAAAATCAATTACGCTCTGACTTGCTTTGTATTTCATTTTCCTGCCTGTCTCTTGCCGTTCCTTTTCCTAATTTCTTAGGAGTCATGTTGTGAGCGGAGGTTAGCCATTTTGAGGGTTTTGGGTGAATTGAAGCGCCCTCTGGAGATGGGAGGGAGCTAGGAGTCTTTCCCTGAAGGTCTTGTGTGGGGCAAGTAGAAGATAAGGATGATTTTGTTAACTCCAAGTAGCTATTAGCTAACCATGTAGCTTCAAGACCATTACCTGAGTAAGAAAAATGTTACTTCTAAATATTTGATGTGACTAACAAAGTCTTGGATGTAAATTTCAGTAACTCTATTTAAAATTCCAGGGTAGTTAGTCTCTAAAGCCATGAGTTTTCTTAATTGGGAGAGTCCCAAGATGACTTAATCAAGCTCAGAGTGAGGACTAACATTACCTTATCGTTCACATGCACGGACATACATGGGACTTCCCCAAGAAGGACCCTGAAAGTAAATTAGCAGACAGACAATGTAATAAGCTAAAATTTGGGCACTTAGTCATGTCACTCATGCTAATTTTCATACTCCTTTGTAATTAACATTCCTTCTGACTGGACTAATTGAGTTTGCAATAAGTAATCACATTTGTAATACTGCAACTGTTCCAGAATTAATTGCTCACATGTTCAATGAGCTGTTACATGTTCTCTTTTAAAGCCACTTAGAGAGTCCACAATCTGAGAGCTACTATCCTAAACATTTTGGGGAGAGTGGCATAGGATCTTCTTAGAACATGGGCACATAGCATGCCCAGTACATGAGAATTACCTTGCTACTCTGATTAACAATGTGGATATCCTGGGCTCACTTCAGAAACTCTGGTTTGGACAGTGCTTGGTAGGGTCCTGGAAAGTCTTGCAGAATAGTACACACTGCCGGGGAGAAGGCATATATACAAACATCCAACTGAGTCAGTGCGTTGAAGAAGGAGTTCAGAGCCCTGTGGCTTTAGACTAATTTTGCTAAGATAGCTTGCAAATTATAATTTATGAGAGGACTTTTAAAACAGTATTTTGGACCAATTCCATCATAATATTTGTGATATGGGAATAGCTAAACCATTTGTGCTTTTTTCTAAGCTGAAAAAGAAGCTAGAGGGTTTTTTTTTAACCACTCCCAAATCAATCTGTTTTATTGAATTAGTCTCAAGTTACGATTCCTCACAAAGGTGAGAATGAAGAAAGGTCTGGTAACCCTGCAAATCTTACAAAATACACGTTTGATTTGTGCATTGGTGAGAAAACACACCTTTTGGGCATCAATTTGCCTTTCTCTCTTCAAAGCTTCAAAGGATTTAGTGGAGTTAGCAGCGTTTGTGATAGATAGCTCTCTCCTGTAGAGGCAGGAAAATTGAGGCTTTTTCTTATAATTTATAGTGTTCAAGAGATCGTTCCTGTGATAGCTTAGCTGAGGGAAAAATCTTAGAAAATGTGTGGACCTCTTAAAATTTTAATAGCAGTAACTATTTGAGCAGTAACTGTAGAGTAAATATTCATTGTGAGCAATCTGGAAAAACTTGTAAAAGGAGAAAATTTCTAGACATTTTATCTGAAGCAATTCTTCTTTTTCTTCTTCTTTTCCTCCTCCTCCTCTTCTACTTCCTCCTCCTTCTTTGAAGATTTATTTGATTAAGAACAAATCTTATGGTGATGAGAAAAATAGTAAATGGAAATTTTAATTTAGTTACATTGATAACAGTTTAGAAATTATTCCAGACCTCTGCATTATAAGGGAAAGCAGATCTATAATCAGTGATAGGAAGACCATGATGAAAACAATTATAATCAAATCGTCTGTTTCTTTGAAGTGGATACATTATAACATCACTCATATAGCTGTGCAAAGCACCAGTGATAATAGGTGATTTAATGATGTTTAAAGCCCTTGAGTAAATTCATATAAGCCAAGAGAGTTCCCTGAGGACAGGAATTTAATAATTATGATCATTTCTTGGGCTGATAATACTTGAGTTAGTATTACCACTGCAGAGTTTTAGAAAAATCAAATTGAAAACTCAAGTGTCAGTTGTTAAGCAGACGTGTGAGTTACGGTGCACTGTGCAGAAGAAGCCCCCAGTCAGCACAAAGGCCAGGGCTAAGTTCAGGAGCCTTCATTTCAAAACCGCATGTGTCTAAGACACAGAGCAGCAGCCAGTTGGCAGCAAGTCTTTATTTCTGTAGCTTTACATTTTTTTAATTGTGAAAATGGGAGGTAGTATAAATTTAGATATTAAATACTTGAAACTGTTAATAAAATCCAGGTAAATTTTTTTATTAGTTGGTAGAATAGAACTCAACAGACTTGGGAGGGTTTAGGATTGGCAGGTCTCTCTATAGTTGGAGAAATTAATGTGTAATTGAAATCCAGTACATTATCACTTAATCTAAATAGCCCTGAGAGGATGGTGCCCATGGAAGGCGACTGCTAATTTTGATGGTGGAGTTAAAGGTCTTTAGGTGAAGATTCAGCTCTTGTGGGGCTGAGAACACAGATGGTTCTGGTGGTTGATAGTCTAGTCTTCAACACCTCACAGTAGTTCTGTGATGCTCTGTCTTAGCCTCACAACGCGGCTGCCATCACTGAGCACACCAGTGTGCCGCGATTTTGCAGGTGGAAATCTTGAAGAGGATTAAAAATGCAGATGGCTCTAAGTCCTGAAGCCCTTGGTTTTCTTCTGCTTTTTTTTTTTTTTTTCAACATTCTCTTGTCTCTCTTCAAAAACAGCTTTTACAACTTACCCTCCGTCCCACCCCAATTCCTTTCCCTTGTTTAAATCCACGGAGGTTGGTTGCTTACTTCAACTCACCACAATTTGAGACAATTTCTGCAGAATTGGTCAGCTCTACACCCAGATGGTTGTTGTCCTTGGGACTTAACATCTGCTTATCAACTCCGTGGGAGATTAACGATTGATAGAGAAGGCTACTGAAAGAGGGGGGTAGGCAAGAGTTGGAGGGGAAGAGAGTGCATGAAGGCAGACCAGAAAGGAACTGGACAAAGGGGTACATCTGGGGTAGGTAAGGAAGAGGAACGCATTTGTTTCCCTTGTAGGAACTGAGTCAAGTGGTCTGTATTGGGGGTATTCTACTATCCAGCCAGCAGGGGGAGCAGTGGATTTGGAGTGCCGTTCTGTGGGTAAAGTCCATTGACTCACAAGACAGTGTTTTTGTCCGGGATCTTATCTTGCCTCTCAGTCAACACATTCCATTCGAAAACGATTGCTTCTGTTTTCTTCTTACCTTTTAATGGTTAATTAAGGTGCTGGTTAAACCCTACACTCCAAAACAACCCTCAGTTCAGCGATAAAACGCATTTCAGATTGATACATTTATTTTAATACGTGGTGATTGTCAGTTTGACATTGTCTTTCTAGATTCCAGCAGGATCTTAATTCTGATCCAAACTGTCTCTTATCTTGGACTTAGAATAATAGTTTTGCTTAGGAGAATTTAGTTGAGGACACTAGGCTATAAGACATTTGAAAGTTTCGAGCAAGCAATTATTGTCTTTTTAAAAACAGGATCTTGCTATGTAGCACAGCCCTGGGTGCCCGTCCCCAGTCTCATTTTCTCTTTTAGAGTGTTGGACATGTACCACCAACATGGTTCTTAGTACCTTGCGGTCTTTTGTAGATTAAATGTTTGTTTACAGTTAAATAACTAACAACTCTTACTTTATCTAAAGGAGGTAACCAATGATTGTCCATTCTTCATTTGCTCCTTTTTACAGAGGTTCTAGGGACAGGTTCATTTTGATGTGACAGAGTCCAAGGCTGGCTTGATCAGGCTTGTCTGGGCACAGGACAAAGGTCCAGGGAAGTGGAAGGATGAAAGAGAAATGTCTGCTTTAATTTGGACGATGCTGGTTGCTGCCTCAGATCTTAGGTGAAGGAACATGTTCTGAGCGAGACATTGTAAGATACAGTTCTGAGTATGTGAGCAGTGCTAATTAAATCTAAAATTCAAGACTCTCCCTAAATTGGAGGGCCAGGAGTTAGAAGTTAAATGAAAAGGCTATTGGGAGTGACTAGAAGAGAAGCAAGGTCACTTGCACTTTACATGGCACCTCTGCGCATGCCTACTGGGCTACCCGGGGTTCTGTGCCGTGAGTAGAGCAGATGTGATAAAGAAATGTGCAAAAGTCAGAATGTAAACTCTACCTTCAGAGGCTTTCCCAAGACCTCCAGGCTAGTAAACCCATGTTCCCACCACAAAGTGCTTACTCATTTTTTTTGAGCTGCAGGTATAAGTCAGTCATTATGGGCTGTCTAAGACCACACTACTGCTGCAGTTACTGGCTCCCCTAATGGTACAGAGTTATTGAATCCTGGGCCAGTTCAGCCAAAGGGCTAGAAAACATTTTAGTTACATTATCAGAGGGCCAGGGAGCGGAGCTAGCAAGTCACCATTAGCTTTTGCATAGCGGTACTGTAATACCAATAGAAGATTCTGGAACTGTTTATATATATCTATGTATAAAGAAGATGTACAATTAGGTAATTAAATGAGAGTTCTAAGGCTAGCTTAATGAGACATGCCAACTACTTTCTTCCATATTTTCCCTAGTTGTCACTGTCAAAGGCAAAACCTTTATCTAGATCAGCAGTTCTCAACCTGTGGGTGGTCACCCCTTGTGGAGGTTGCACAACCCTGTCACAGGATTCACCTAAGACCATCAGGAAACAGATATTTATAATTTATGATTTGCTACTTATAATAGCAAAATTATAGTTATGAAGTAGCAACAAAAATAATTTTACGGCTCGGGGTGATCACAACATGAGGAACTTTGTGAAAGGGTCGAAGCACTGGGAAGGTTGAGAACCACTGATCTGGATGAATCATTGTTCTAACCCAGAATATTTCCAACTTTTTTTTTTTAATCTATAATCCAACTTCTGAACTTCCTTGTCAATGATATTAGGGAGAATAGCATTTTTAAAAGTTTTTTTTTTTTTTGGCATGATAGAAAAGGAATGCACCTAGCATTGCTTGTGTCTACTCTTGGCCAGTACATTAACTCTATTGATTTAGAATTTTAAATGACTTGATTAATGTCTCCTCCCAGGATCCTCCTCTCAAGCACCATTTTCTTCTTTTTCACATTCAAGGTAAAGGTGACTAAACCTTCATTTGACAAAGAAAGTCCTGTGGGAGTCTGTTAGAGCTGGCGATTAACCTGGAAGAAATGATTGATCACGGGAGGGTCAAATCTTTTGGACATAACTCTGCGGCCATTTTCTTAGCCCAGACTCTAGGAATATTCACTATGGAACAACTGAGTTGGTAAGTATTGGACTGTTCTAATAAGTGGTTTCTAGGGCAGAAACATTTAGCCAGAGAGAGCCGGTAGGGGAAGTAAAATCTGCAAAAGAGGCCAGTTGACCAAATATTGCTGTTTTGTAAGAGACGGAGATTGATATCCCAAGAGACACTGTAATTGATTGTGTCTGTTATCCTTACATGGAACTTTGTCTAAAATACTATCCATATGTAGGTTTATTCTGTCGTAGCAAGTGAGCCGTCTAAATTTAAGTGATGCTGCTCTCAGATGAGGTGTAAGTAGCTTGGGGCATCCTTCCTGCTGTTGTTCAGGGAACCGGTACATGTTAGAGACTAGGTAAGCTTTCCTCAGTCTCTCAGGAAGAAGAGTGGGATCTTCCATCAAGATTGTTACTAGTTTCTTTTCAGATAGTTTGTTGTAAATAATATAGGTCATAAAATTATATTATAGCAAATTTGGAAAATGTAGGGTTTAAAAACTAGTCTTGACATGACTGTCCTGCAAGCTACTACTCTTAGTAGTTTTACAAGCATGTTTAATAGATCTGTAGAGACAGAGAGACAAGCTTTAAAAAGCAGGGTTTTTTTTTTGTTTGTTTGTTTGTTTGTTTTTGTTTAGCAACCCTCATAATTGTTATTAGGCTATCAAAATTTTAATTTTTTATTCTATTATATCTTGAACATAACACTGTTATCTATTAAATATGTTATTTCTTTCCTCCTCTTTATGTAATGATTCATTGGTGATAGAGTGATTATTAAGACCATTAGCTTGGAAATCCGTTGACAGAAGAGGCTCAGGGGTAACTATTCTACTGTGTATTTGGGCCACAATTGGAACTCATGAAATGCTGGTTCTCTTTCTCATATCACAAGCCAGAAGCCATACTTATATTCAATCCAAAGACTTCTAACAATTCTATCCCACACCTTTGCCCTTGCTATTCCAATGATTAATTTGAGGGAGTCATAGCATTTTGATGACAGGGTTTTGGTTTCCCTCATATTGTGTGACTGGGTGTATCTACTTATTCCATGTCTCAGACATGGAATGTTAGAGACGTCAAGGGCACACAGAGACTTGAGTTTCCTACTTAGTACAGGAATCAGAATTGCACAGGTAGTACAAACACCATCTCCTTAGGGGATCTGGACTTGGGGGATGATGACTGTGTCTTTGTACCTTAGCAAGTATCCCAGCACTTAGATTCTAGTGGAAGAAAGGCCCCAACTTGATATTACCATTTGGTTAGTAGACCTTGCGAACTTTTTTGAGTTAATGTTAAAATTTTCCTCATGTTCGGTCTTTTGCTTTTAAACTAATTGAATCTTGAGATGACTTAGAACAGGAGGCAAATATTACAATAACAATCACATTCTGCAACAGGGAATAAGTTCTAAATGAATCTTAGCATTTTACTTGACACATTACTATGTTTAAGTGTGTTAAAGATGTCATTGAAAGGTGCAGGGGAGGAAAATGAACTTGATTTGGCAGGTAGGTGTTCTTGGTACTATTATCCACAACTGTCTATGCTGATTGACAGCACACACATCACCTCATAACAGGCATTGTACTCAGTTGCAGCATATTTAAGTGTGTGGCATTTTACTGACTATTTGAAACTGTTTTAGTTAATAATATTAATTGTGCATAGACCAACTTTCAGCCATAGTTACAAAGTGCTTGATGGATAATGAGGCACAAGTTTCTATGGACCCTTGCTTTTAGAAAACAGGGATCAAAAATACCATGTTGCTTTAGGTACCATGCATTCTGAGGAGTCACAGATGCACCACCGTGCAGAACAAAATTCTTCCCCGTGTTATCAGGTTGGAAGCAAAAACCCAGGTACATGGGTTGAAGGCCACTTAGCTCCAAGGAACATGGTAGAAACTGGAGCTTAGATCTCCTGAGTCCTTCCTTATTCTGAGCTCTTTCTGCCTTTTTTTTTTTGTTTGTTTGTTTGTATAATTTCTTTCCAACGAGGTTCACTTGTTCTAACGGCTGATAGAGATCTTGATTCACATGGCAAAGAACACTGAAGCAAGGAATTTTACTCAATATTTTCTTTTGGAAAACCAAACATGCTTTATTTTATTTTTCACAATTTATTTAAAACATCTCACATATACAAAATAGGTACAATTCAATTTTTCTGCTTGTTCAAGAAACAAGACTTCTTTGGGACCATGGGGAAGAAGAAAAAGGAGGCTGGCAAAGAAATGAATGCTGAATCTAAAGAGGAGAGAATCTGGGGCAAGTGGTCTGCATTCCTTTAGTTGGGGATAAGATGAGAAAGAGATCGCTAGGTCAAATTAAAGATCCTGCACAATGCACATCAATATAGAGGATCGTTTCTTCTGGAATTCTTCTAGCACCGTCCATATTCTTCAAGTATCTGAAATACTACTAATTAGCACCTTTGTGTCACAAACAAAACAAAACAAGTACCTCAGTTCATGTCTGGGTCAACTCCCATTGGGGTGGTCTACACTCACAGGAAAGTGTCTTGAGGTAGTTCAACCTTTGGAAGTTTGGGTTTTAAACTTCCCTCTGTGGAAGACAGTCAGAAGCCACAAGTGGTGCGAATGTTCATGGGTTTCTTTTTATTTTATTTTTCAATTTTTATTTGGGTTTTCTTACAAAGGTTGACATTGTCCACAACAGGTGTCAAAGTGTTTAAAAAAAAAACCACAAAAATAACACTGCAAACATTTTGGGGAGGGGCTGAGGGCGGAGACTTAGTTGGATCATATTGCACACTGCTCTGACCAGTCCTTCTCTTTTGCCCACAGTTTAAGATGTATGTGCATAGAAGACATGGAAGGATTCAGCTTTCAGTTTTTTTTTTTTTTTAAAAGGAAAAAATGGCAAAGAGAAAGTTTTTTTTCAGGGGTTTTGGTTTTTAATTTAGGTTGAGTTCACTTATTTGAAACAGACGGGGCCAACCTCCACACGGAATTCTTGGTCAGCACCACCGATGTCCAGAGGTGCAATGTCAAGGAACGGCAGGCGAGATGGCTTATTTGTTTTGTATTCAATGATTGTCTTGCCCCATTCGTTTGTCTTTTTCTGTATAAAAAAACAAAAAACGGGAAGAAGGAGAATGCATAAGAACACATTGCAGCTGCATCTGACTTATATCTCAGTGTCAGAGTCTAGGAAAGCTATTTCTTGGCAGGTCCATACTTTTCTGAAGTTAGGTGTCCCTAATTAAGAGGTTCATTGTTGACATTACAGTGTCAAGGAGTCTTCAGGGAATGGTTCTCACTTTGAAACTTTGAAACTTTATAAGTTTCAAATATGTTTGAATACATATTCTTTTCAAGGTGAGTGTATAGTGTGTGTATGTGTGTGTATGTGTGTGTGTGTGTATGTGTGTGTGTGTGTGTGTGTATGTGTGTGTGTGTGTATGTGTGTGTGTGTATGTGTGTGTGTATGTGTGTGTGTGTATGTGTGTATGTGTGTGTGATATGTGTTTTTGTGTATCTTGTGTGTGTGTGATGTGTTTGTGTATCCTGTGTGTGTGCAACTAGAGCTGTTCCCCTCATTTCCCAAAAGTTACTGTTTTCCCTCCATTTTCCTGTTACTTACAGAGCAGCCATCGACAAGGACACTGTAGGTGAACCTGCTGTTGCCCTCAGCAACAAGTTCAACATCGTTGGAACCTTGCAGAATCACAGCCTTCTTCAAGCTGCCTGTCTCCTCATCCAGGTACGCGATGCTGTTCTTGCAGTGGTAGGTGATGTTCTGAGAGGCTCGGTTGGCTAGCAGGCGCATGAAGGCCAGCTGAGTTGCCATTTCCTTGGAGGATACCTCTTCCATGTTGTATTCAAACTGTGGAGAAGAAGGTGAGAACTCTTAAATAGACGCCTCGTACTAAAACTCAAATAAAAAAGTCAAATATGTAAAGGAGATATAATGGAGACAGAGTCGGGGCTTCGGAAAAGAATGCTTTTTAAGGAAACTCGATGCACTTGTTAAGGCTTCAGTTGCTTTAAGTACCATAAGATCTACCTCGTGAGGGCAGAGTCATCAAAAAAGGCATTCGACTCAGTTATGCATCACTGTGAATGCTCCCTTATTACAATTTGCGGCTGTGAGATGGAGTCAGACGGCATTCTGTTTTCTGTAATGTACTGGATTCTAGTGTCAATTTGTAACATCAGTGGGAAGGTTTGATTAAAAATTCAGAAAAGCTGTTCACATTCTGAAATACATATGCATAGCTGGGGGGCTACTGGCTGGCTGGTGCACCTTTACTTGAAATGACATTAGCTATATTTCTCCAATGATTACCCATTAAGTCAAATTTGAGTAATAACATTGAATTAGATGGATGAGTCCAATCTTTTAATGTGCGATCCAGGATAGAATTGGAATTTGTGAAAAGAGCAGTTTCTTTTAATTAGCTCACGAGGGTAAAGGATTAAATCCCAAGTAATTAAAAGGCAAGTGATGCTAAAAAAAAAAATCATATTTAGAAAAGTGAGGAACACTTGGAGGATTCCATACCTGGTTGCCACCATTGATAGTCTCTCCTAACCAGACATGCTTGTTGGCCTGGGCGCGGCTGTATGTGTTCTTGGCTGGGGTGTTTACAGGTTGGGCCTGGATGCAGGTTTCACCAGTAGAGAAATCACAGTACACTCTGATGGCATCCATGGTACATCCTTGGTTAGGGTCAATCCAGTAGTAATCTTTTTAGAAGAGAAAATCCAGCATGTAAATTTACTGCAAAATGTACGTTCTAATAATGATAACTTGTCAATAATATTTATTCTCATCAAATACCATTTTGATGGTGCTGTGATATCACCTATTCCACAGTTAGTGGGAAGGGGGTAACTATTTTTAAGAGGCCCCTTTTCTTCATGAAACATTCAATCAGGGTGTTTACATCACCTGAGACAGGAGAATCAAAACTTAAAAGGCCTCCTAAGACCAGAGTGAATTCAAGGTCAGTCTATTGAGACCTGGTCTTCAAACAAAATGTAAAAACATGACCTTGGGATAGAACTCTGTGTTAGACATTTGTCTAGCATGTCTAAGGCCTGCTATTTAATCCCTAGTACTGGGAGTAAACGAATAAACAACTCAACAGACTTAAGGGTGAATGTGGGCAGAGGAAGAAAACGATGTTTCATTAACTGGGTATGGGTTTTGACAGTGTAGAGTTTTGAGGTACAAATACACATTTGTTCTAAACATCAATGGACATAGATTTTGGAAAGGTCAGCTGTATGAGGGACCAATGTGGTTTGAATGTTGAACCCACCGCTGTTCCACTCTGGGTGGCTGAGTCTTAAGTCCCGGCAAGTGCGGGCAGGGTTCTTTCTAGAGCCTTCAGGAGTGAGAAGGGTCTCAATCTGGTTATTGAGGGATTTCAGAGTTGCATCAACTTCATAGTCCTTGGGTCTGAGTGAAGGCTGTGAGCGAGGCTGGTCAGCCCTGTAGAAGTCTCCTTCAAAACCAAAGTCATAACCACCTCCGCTGACACCAGGAGGCCCAGGAGGCCCAGCGGGACCAGGGGGACCCTGTGAAATAAGAGTCAGGGAGACAGTTTTAAACTGGCTGATGGTGGGAGAGGCAGCCGGAGAGCAAAGTTTCAGATGTGCTTCATATCAATACATGTTCTAATATGAGAAATAGCAACAAGCTTATGTAAATAAATTACTTGATCTCAGTCACAAAGCAAAGGATTGAAAAAGCCCATCCTATACAGCTTACAAACATCTCAGAGAGCTACTGAAGTGGATCTATTCCTGTGTGCTATCAAAATCTCATCAGTTTAGTCTGAAGGAAGCATTCCTTTGGTCAGGGAGGCCCTAAGCTATCCCTCCAAGTCATACTTACAGCAGGACCTTGGCTACCCTGAGAGCCACGAACGCCAGCAGGCCCGACTGGTCCAGGGTGCCGGATCGACCGTCTTTGCCAACGGGGCCAGAAGGGCCAGCAGGGCCCTAAAGAGAAAGGACAGCGAGTGCTTATGAATGAGTAAAACCCCATAGGTAGTAGTAGCCTAGGGCTCACTACCAGGATAATTCTTTAGCTCAAGAGAAAAACTTCTAATTTTGATTCACTTACCTGGGGCCAGCAGGACCCACGGGTCCAGGAGCTCCTTGGTCACCATGTAAGCCCTTCAAAGAGAGAACAGAGAAAAATACCAAACTTTCAGAACAATGAGTCAGTATACATAGTTTTTTTTTTCTTCCCAAATTGAGTGGACAACTTTCGTTTCAATGGACTCTAGATTGAGAAAATTGAAACTGTAAAGTGGAGTTCTTTTCTTCCATTATATCTATTATGCTCAATTATTTTTTTCATAAGCTATTTGAACAGTGCAATATTAGTCATCCCTCTAATCATATTTATTTTAAGTGGGGTTGAAGGACACTGTTGCCAGGAGATGTTAATATATGGATATTTCTGGCTCCTTTAACCCTTAACTCTTTGTGTTAAACTACAAAATCAGATCTTCTCTGAGAGAGGTGGAGTTAGTTAAAGAATTGGAATGAATATAGAAGGTAGGGTGTTTTACACAGTAACAGTGGGCATCTAAGGAGGGACCTGAAGGTTATTCAGGATAGAACTCATGCAAGATGGTCACTTTTGCTTACAGCAAGACCAGGAAGACCCTGCAATCCATTGTGTCCTTTTAAGCCAGGAAGACCTCTGGGCCCTTTATCACCAGGTTCTCCTTTGTCACCTCGGATACCTTGAGGACCCTATAAAGAAAGAGAAAGAGATGGGTTTCTACTTTTTGAGAACAATATCATTTATTTGTCTTTGAAGGGTGTTTAATCTATTTACAAAGAAAACTTGAGACATGCAAAGTCTAACTGGGCTGCCGTGTCCTTTGGTTATCTCCTTTAACTGAGCAGCGCAGAAAATGGCTACCTCCTTATGGATAACTAATACAAAGAAGCAGAATAGACTTAAAATCAATGAAGTCATTTGAATCATTTCTCGCCATAGACTCCAGTATCAAAGTCTAGCCTCTATACTCTCTATTGTCTAAGTAGATGGTTTAGAATCATTCTTCTTAGTTCGTAAATGTTACTCATCACCATGTACATACACTAGGACCTCTCGGACCAGCAGCACCAACGGGACCAACGGAACCAGCCGGACCCTGTGAAGTAGAAAAGAAAAACAGAGCTCATCAGCCAAGTTCAAGGCCATCCTCTTAATGGCCCCAGTGCTCAAGTGTGAGGCCACAGTAAAGCTCACGCGGATGACGACATTTACATACTTACAGGTTCACCACGGTTTCCATGCTTCCCAGCAGGGCCCACAGAGCCATGAGGGCCAGGAGCACCTGCAGCGCCAGTGGGACCAATGCTGCCAGGGTAACCGCGCTCTCCCTATCAGAGGCAAAAGTGAAGTTTAGCATTTATCTGTCAGTGTTTGGATCACTTTTAAATCAGAGAAAGATGAGAAAGTGTACAGACCTTTGGTCCAGGTTGGCCATCACGACCTGGGGGACCATCACTGCCAGGGTTACCCTATGAGAATACCATGAAAATTAAGATGATTTGGTGAGGTTCTGTGATTCCTTAGCCTCGCTGCCTCTGCTACTCTGCCTTCATTATTCCCAGTGTTCAGACAGTTAAAAAAAAAAAAAGGGAGGGGGAGCAAGAACCTCCTAATTTAAATTTTTAGAAGTATTTTAAATATTGGAGCCCTAATTTACAGTCTGCCAGTTAAAGACCATTTTCAAACCCAAGCAATCCTCATAGTTTCACTGCAAAGAAAGATCATTATATGGAGAAGTAGATTATCTAGTTTAGAAACTCAGGGTGTGAAACCTCATTTCAACACTAGAAGTTGACAGCCAATGAAATCTTGCTTGGTTTTATTTTACAAACCAAGTATTGCACTCACATCACGACGGCTTCACCAGGGGCACCGTTAACTCCGGGGCTGCCCACGGCACCAGGGGGACCACGGGCCCCAGGAGGGCCAGCAATGCCCAGAGGACCAGGTTCACCCTGGAGTGACAGAGAAGATAAAATAACATCATTATCATATGACAGAATGCTGATCTCACCTGCCTATAACAACTCCCAGAAAATTCTAGTTAGAAGAGAAGGTAGATGGGTTACAACATGGTAGGCATCACTGCCTCTATCAGCCTTTCCTCTGTCTCCCCTACACTTAGAGGGTCAGTTTTGTGGATGTCGCTATGTACGGGGCTAGGAGGAGGGTCTGATGTCATCCAATGCACTACAAATAAAATTAATTCATAAAGTTGATAGTTTCTGGATAAAAGATAGTTTCAAGCTGCTGTCATGTATAGGGTTAAATGAAATGATTCATGAACTTTGCACGAAGAGTCTTTTTGCGGAATAAATGATGCCGGATTTCACATCACAGAGAAGTAGATGCAATTAGAGCTTATATCATTCTTAAGGGTGTAGAAAGAACAAAAAATCATTCTGCCTAATGTTAAGCTGTGTCTTTATAGTGTGTGTCTAAGTAAGGTAGTATTAAAGCTTCCGAGATAGGTGACATGCAATCTGTTTAAAAAAATGCCGTGAATAAAAAAAAAAAAAAAAATCTTAAGTGGAGTTATTCAGTGATCAATCTGTCACATTTGAAGTGGCAGCTTTTAAAATCTTTTATTATGTTAATGAGAATCAGAATGGCGTCAAACTCACCAGAGCACCGGCAATACCTGGCAGACCACGTTCACCTCTGGAGCCAGGGAGACCCAGGATACCGGGAGCACCAAGAAGACCCTGAGGACCTGCGGTACCAGGGGGTCCCTAGGTGAGAGAAAACAATACTGATTACTACTGGTAAGAACCTATCTCATAATATAGATTAGCTCAAGGATTGTGACAATGAGGGGTCCTGGGTTTAGGAACAGGCCAGTGACTTCTAATTGCTGGGACACATCCTTGAATGTCTTCTGTTCTGAGGATGACAGTGAATTTACATTTTGCTATGTATATAAGTAGTTGAGATTAATAGAGCCATTGGGGGTGTGGATTTAATTTTTATAGACTCTATGGAGGGAAGAAAATTTTGACCTTAACTTCAAAGGTCTAACATGGGCACTTTGCAGAACTGCAGTTAACTCTGAACCAGGAATGTTTAAGGAATCAGGAGTTTATGAAGCTTGATTCAAATACAGAAGGCTGGCCACAGCTGGAGGATTCTGTGCTAATTCTTAGGTCCCTCGAGAGCAGAGGGGGCTGCTGCATCCCCTCATCCTCTGTCATTCTTATTATGTGATTTCCGTGCATCTGCTACCGTTACAACACCTTATTGTATGCTGGACAGATTTCTTGGCTCAACCAAGCTCAACTTGAGAGGCTGCATTACTCACTAATAGATATATACCACTTGAGGATTTGTAAAGGGGCTTTATTCTAACTCAACATAAGTCTTGAGAGAAAGGAGTTTGAAATCACTTACCGCGGTACCAGGTTCTCCAGAGGGACCCTTTTCACCAGCAAATCCAGGGGGGCCAGATGCACCTGTTTCTCCAGTCCTGCCAACTGGACCCTGGTCACCACGGGGACCACGAATCCCTTCTTTACCAGCGGCACCAGGGGGACCAGGGGGACCAGTAATACCCTGTGATCAGATGTGAACAAATGGTCATTTGTTTTCTGTTAGTTGTTACAGACCTGGAGGGGAGCTGCCCTGCCCCTAGATACTAGCATTTGAACAGTGTCACCCTGAAAAATAACATCCCAGCTATTTTTGAAACTTTTAAAACTCTCATTCCTGCCTGTAATACAGCAAATTGATGAGGCAGAATCAGTGGTAAATTTTAGTGATGAAGGCAAGGCATGTTATATCACTGGAATACTGGGATCAGAACCTGGAAGTCAAGTCTGGTGATTAAGTCTTAGTTGAAGGGATCTTGGATTCTTGCGGACTCTGCCCATTTCTTCTTAAGCAAACCCAGCTCTGAGATTCTGTTCATAACTGAGGAGCTCATGTGATCCTGACTAGGTTTAACTAAATGACTACAAGGAATGAAGATTTTTTCTGTTATGAATCTGTAAAAGATTCCAAGAAATCAATATCTTTGCTATTTCTTTCCCCTGAAACCTCAACTGGAATACTTAATCCTTGATAATTAATTAAATTCTCTTGAGTCCTGACAGGAGGGTCTGAATGAGAATTAAGTTAGAGACCACACTACCTTTAAATTCAGGAACAATTATAACTTTAGAATGGAGGCAGAATGTTAGCTATAAAGGGTAATTAGGCAGAGAAACATCAGATATGTGACAAAAGTTCCTGTTTCATTTTTCTTTGTAAAAAGAAATTGTGCATTCCAAAGGGGGCTGATATTTACATGAATAACAGCACTTCAATTGATATTTTAAAATATAATTTGTCATGATTTCATCTTAATCATTCATCAAAGATAATATTTATATTGGAACAGTACTAGCAAATATTAATAATTTATTTTAATAGATATTTTCTCCCCTAATTTCCTACCAGTGGCCTGGTCTTCTGGTAAGTATAGATGGAGATATGTTGGTTATGATTTACTCACACTGGGTCCAGGGGACCAGTCCGTCCAGCAGCACCAGGGAATCCAGTCATACCCTACGAACCAAGAATATTTAAACTCAGTCAAATCTAGGAATTAGGATAAGACAAGATGTTTTCCCCTTGGAAAATTATCATGGGACTAAAGATGGACCGTAGAAGAGATAGCACTCAGCTTAAGGTGGGGAGCAATTAACTAGAGTCCTGAAGGCTCTAGTCTATACATCTTATCAGTATGCTACTAGATGTAATAATACCTGCATTTTATACTAAGATTGTTGGTACTTTCTGAAATGCTAGCAGGTTATCTGATGGTGAGATGGGAGAATATAAGATATTTTCATCAGGATTTGTGAATGTTTGTTGACCATTTGGCTGGGTGAGAGGGAAGGTACACTAGAAAAAAGAGTGTTGTTTATAGAAGGAAGTATGAAATTGAACCAGAGTACTAAGTACTGCCTAAGGAGGGAAAACATTAGAGGGTTCATTCCTGGGGACCACTGGGTCTCTAGGGAGTTGGGGTGAAAACCTGGGGTGAGAAGTAGACTTGGTCAGTCAGTAAAGGTGAGGCACTAACAAAAGGATGTGAGGTACCAGAGAAATCCTTGTTCTATTTCCCAGTTCAGCTGCCTGAGTTTGACCTTGCTTATTCCCTAGTAAGGCAGTAGCAACCTCTGCTATCCTAAGTTGCTGCTGGGATTGAGATAATGTCTGTGTAGTCAACTTTAAGCTCAGTACTGGTGAATTTCATAATTTTTCTGATTAGATTCAAATGAACAGGACTCTCAAACCCTCCTTTTCGCAGTTCAAATTTACCAGAATTCTAAAATGGTCAAACTGTCACTAGTATGTAAACTAAGAAAGAAAGGTCAATTGTAAATACTCACAGGGGGCCCTCCATCGCCACGACTTCCAACAGGACCAGGTGGGCCATTAGGACCCTAAATGCAAGCAAAAAGGGTGGCTTCAAATCACAAAACAAGTAACTCTTACAAGTGTCATGCTCGTTTTCCCATGGCTCATTCTCATCTTTCTCCTCTACCCTTGAAGACAATTTAGAAATGAAACACAGTTATCTATGTCAATGAAATACATGTTCTGTTCCAACTAGTACCACCCATGGATTACTGAAGAATGAAAACAAGAGATTTACAAAACTTCTACATGGTGTTTAAATGTGAATTCTTAAAAAAAAAAATGTCTTGGAGGGTATGGTGGCCCATGCCTTTACTGCCAGCACTTGGGAGGCAGAGGCAGGCAGATCTCTAAGTTTAAGGCCATCCAGGTCTACAGAGTGAGTTCCAGGAGTGTTAGGGCTACACAGAGAAATACTGTCTGGAAAACCACCATATGTATATTATATATGTGTGTGTGTGTGTGTGTTGTGTGTGTGTATGTGTGTATGTGTGTGTGTGTTTGTGTGTCTGTGTGTGTGTACCTGCATGTAATCTTTTATCTGGATGCTTAGTAGACCATAGGCACTTAATGGGCACATATTGGATTATAAAAAATGCTTGGGTATATTGGTCAACAGTGAATTCAACTTACAGATGGACCAGCAGCTCCAACAGGCCCGGTTGGACCAACAATGCCATTTTCACCCTTAGGCCCTTTGGTTCCTTTTCTCCTTTAGCACCAGGTTGGCCAGCAGCACCCTGTTGGAAGGAACAGCAGTGAGCACTGGCCTTCTGACTCACTGCGATGTCAGATTCATCGCCCTTCTGTGATACTCACAGCGGGACCAGCAAATCCATTGGGGCCAGCAGGACCAACTTCACCACGTTCACCCTAGGTGGGAGAGAAAGACGTCACATTCACAGCTTCTCAGATGTCTGCAAACCATGGAATACGAATATCCAAAAAGCTCTGGTTTCTACTTACAGGGCTACCTCGAGGACCAGCTGGGCCGGAAGGACCAGCGGAGCCAGCTTCACCCTGTAATGGCACCAAAGTGCAGTGATGAGTGGCTTAATGTACCTCGCATAGAGAAGAGCAGTAGAAGAGGGCTGTTTTCACACTTTGCAGTTACCTTGGAAGAGACTAATGGACATTTCAGAGAATAAAATGAGGTGAATTCTTCCTCTACTTAAGGCTGGCTTCATTTTTAAAAGGTGGAGTGGTATTGGCTTTTCACTTGCAGAAACACTATGAATCAGTCCCCATAATACCAGAAGGAGGACATTTTAATTTTTAGATGGATGCAGGACTGATCTATTTGCTGCAATCTTTGCAATACAATAAATAAGGTCTATTTTAAATGGACTGTTCGATGTAAAATGGGCACACTATGTATTTTATTGATTTTTCTTCCTTTTTACAATTGAAGGCTTTGAGGAGGCTTAGTGCATTAGGATATTGTTAATGGGCAACAGGGAAAGTCTTTAAAACAAATGATAGGGATTAAGGTATAGATCAGACAGCTGGCACATCCATAGGCAGGGAAAGAACGCCAAACAAGCAGCATTTGTTTCCTGCAACAGCTAGGGGTTTTTTTTTTGTTTTTTAATTTGTTTTATTTTTTTATTTTTTTAAATAAGCGGGCTTTAGATCCAGCCATAAAAATGAATTGCTGAGGTTCTCTGGGACTTGGGTGAACAGGGAATTTTACATAGTGCTTTCAGCTCAGAAAGTCACAACTCAGTGAAAATGTATACAACTCATTTCAAATGAGTACTTACCCGGTCACCTGAGGCTCCCGCGGGACCAGGGGCACCTACAGCACCAGGAGCGCCCTAGGACCCAAGAGGAAATAGGTCTTACTGAAAACAATACACAGTATTCTAACTGAACTCTGTCCTCCTGCTCAGGACAGCTGTATTACGCATGGTGGGATGACATCAAGACATTTCCCGAGGGCCAGCAAGATGATTCAGCACATAAAGGTGCTAAGTCTGTTAACCTGCAGCTAAGCCTGATGACCCAAGCTTGATCCATGGGACCCATATGGGATCCGTAGAAGGAGAGAAGCAACACTCATCACCTGTCCTTTGACCTCCACATTTAGTCATCGTCCAGGCACATCTCCATTCAATGGGTGCAAGCGAATGAGAACACACACACACACACATACACACACACACACATGCTTGTAATAATAATGAGAAAAAGAAAGCCCCAAATCCACGTTGGTACTTGTTATCAAGGTTCTCATAAGTCAGTTCAGAAAGAAAGAACTGGGTTCTGGAAATGTGAAAGGCCAGAGCAGGAGACAGATTTGGGTGGTCTGTACTCCTTCACTCTTGGAAGATTCCCTAGAGGGAAGCAAATGCATAGCCTTATTTGGAACTGTGAGGATGTGGTGACTCAAGGTAAAGAATACTAGGAATGTGTTACAGTGAGTTGTCAGCTTGGAGGGAGAGGTGACACAGCAGACCAAGGAAGCACCAGAGCAATGGCGGCTCAGGAATGTAATTAGACTTCCTTGGGGGTCATCTGTGACGTGTAAGGTAGTCACAGCTAATCTCAGAGGCTGCCCTTAGACCAGATCCTGGGGTGGACAAATGAATAGTAGGACATTGGTGGGAGCTGTGGCTTTTGGAAATGAGAGAATTGTTTTTCTAAAAGCTCTGTTATCAATGAGTGACCTTCAAAACCTGGAGCTTTTGGTGTGCAGCTTGGCGTTGCCATCCTTAGCACCAAAGAAGGTAGACAAAGTCAAGATGTGATTTTCAAAGGAGTGTCATGCTTCCATTTTCTTTTGGAGCATTTGAAATGATATTGTTTGTGATCTAGGAAATAATGGATCGCAATTTTACTCAAATTGAATTCTTTTGTAGGTCTCCTTTGTAAATTTGTTGAATTTAAATGGAGTAAGATACAAAAAAAAAAAAAAAAAGAATCTAAGTACAAACAAACAAACATTACAAACAAGATTCTACTCACACGAGCACCATCTCTACCAGGGTTGCCAATTTCACCTCTGAGACCAGTTTCACCCTGTAAGTACAAAACAAGAATCACATTTTGCTTTCCGGCTAAACTTCTGAGTGGAAATGAACTGCGAAGTGCTTTGACAAGGATTTCTATAATGCTGGCCACCCTTTAAGAATTTCAGTGTTTTTCAATTTCCCACCACTTTATCGGATGTTGAATGAGAAAAACAGTAGGAAACTCATCTTCTCTGGTCCCTTTCAGATGATTACTGAGTACTAAAAAATAAACATCCGTCTGATTCATCATGAAACAAGTTTCAAATTGATGAGGTTGGAATCACAAGATAACATGGCAATGGGCGGTGGCACCTGGTCACTCTCACAACATAACGAATGCCATAGCACGGTTGACAGCTGTTCGATATAGCTTCTTCCATTAATTAGGGCAGGATGAGGCATTATTGTTAGTGGCATTAAAATGAGCCCCATGTATTACTCAACACCATCTGCTTGCATGAAATTCTGTGGTAGCAAGGAATATTTGCCGGATAAGTGAGTTTAGACTTGCGTAGGTGCTGAGTGGCAGAGGGAGGTGCACATAGATGTCAAAATGCTACCAGACCGCCTGCTAAGGACTGTAAACAACTGTGCATCTTTGCACAGACTTCTTTCCTTGGAGCTCATGGGTATTATGTATCAATGCCTATCACCAAGTGATACCTTCTCTCCTTTGCCTCCAGGTATGCCAGCAGCACCCCTCTCTCCTGGAAGCCCACCAGGGCCAGAGGCACCAGCAGTGCCTGGAGCACCAACAGCACCAGCTTCACCCTGGAATGAAAACCATGTGAAATCAATTATTTCAGTAACAAAAGAAGAAAGCCAAGACTGAAACTTTTGAGGAATTCCAATTTAAACATTTAATAGATGGCATTCTTGGCTGCATAGAGACACAAAGGAACACCATTGAAAGGTGGAAGGATGTAATGGAGGACCTGCTAGTAATGACACGATGGTTAAAGAGAAGAGGGCAGAGAGTGAGTGGCTGCTATTATTCTACAACCTGCATCTTGTCCTCTTAAGGAAGACAAGCACAGACAAGAAGAAAGTGGGACAATGGAAAGGAGAGATTGAAAAATGTTTGTCCACAAACCTTTTCAATGATAAGTCACTTAGCCCAGGCAAGTGACATAGAAAGAGACCTCATCAACTTGGGAGATGATTGTCTCCATAAAAGTGGAGAATGTAGCTTCCATTTTTATATTAAGCCTCACAATTCTCTACATGGAAAACCCGTTGACTAGCCACTGAGACGAATAGATCTCTTTAAAAACCCCATTGATTGCCATCATATTTCTGTCTTCTTTTCTCTCTTACATTGTTTTCATTCCTCCCTCTAATACATTCCACATAATGAAACATCTTTTTGAATCTAGTCTTTACATTTGTTCCCCTTGAAGGCCAGAATTGAAGTCATATAAGTTGCTTGATTTTCAGAGATGTGCAATCTTATCTTTTTTTTTTTTTTTTTTTTAAAAAAAAACTAAACTAGAAATCTACTTTGGAACACAAACCTTTAGACTTGCGCCTTTGGGGTAAATGTAGGATTTAGTTAATTTAAATTATAAATTATTTTAAATAAATAGATTCTATTAAATAAATAGATTCTATTAAAATCTAGACTACTTTTAGAAATTTGACTGTATGGGGTTGGATGTTGGTACAACAAAAACTACTTTCTAGAAATGTAAGGGTAGTTCTAGATTTCAACAAAAGCATGAACAGTGTAATCAGAAAAGGGCCAAATCATACTAATTTATTCTTGGCTTCTAGACAAAGATTTTTCTCCTTCTTCAAATTAGCTTTTGGAATGATTGTATTCACAGAATCATAGTTTATAACTGACGTAGAAATCACCACACAATTGGAAATAAATAAAAACTTTCAAAAATGGTCATTCTTCTATTGGATCTATTTATTCTGTAGCACATGGGCCCATTCCACTGATCTACAAATAATAGTTTTACCTTATTTCCATCAGGCCCTGGGGCTCCAGAGGGACCTCTGCTTCCAATAGGACCAGAAGGGCCAGCAGCTCCACTCTCACCTGGGGGGCCACGTTCTCCCTATAAGGCAGCAATTAGAAGTCACTCAGACACTGTTTGACACAGCCTTACTTGCTTAGTTTTAGATTGAGTTCTATCACAGTTCAGTCAAAATTAGCATTTTTTTCATCTCTCATTGTCCTCCTGGTGTACTGGAGGGAAGGCCTGAGATAACTGCTAAGATATCATATGCTTCTAATGTGCTGGGACTGCGATTACACAACGTGTTGCTCTGGAAACACTATACTAAACCTTTGGAATCCATTTACTTTTGAGGGGATGGACTTTTCTGTGTTACATTCACAGGCAAAGTCAGACACTAGATACACTTAGTAGTCAAAGGGTAGATGATGGAGTTTCAGTTGAATAGCTATGTCATGATACGGATAGGATTATATTGTCACATCATTGCTATCTTTACAACCTCATGTAGTAATGATGAAACAGGATATTCACCAGAGGTTGTGTGTGTGTGTATGTGTGTGTGTGTGTGTGTATTCATTTGTGTCTGTTTAGCTGAGTACCTATTTGCATCTAAAACTCACCACAACATTAGATTTTATGGCCCAGAGTATTTATATCATAGTTCCACATTGCAATTATATCAAAGGTCCTTGCTCTTTGTTCTATGGCACAATTAGTTTCTGAAATTAACCTCTGGCTTTCTTGATATGTGGTAACTAACAACATAATGGAATGTTGATTTAAAAAAAAAACACCTAGTCTTTCTAGCTATGCTAATGTGCATAGGAAAAAGTAGTTATTCCTTCATAAAACTAGACTCATGATTTTAGCTTTAGATTCTCAATAGAAACACATTCTATACATATTCACCTTAGATATTAGGTATTAATTACTTGGCTCAAAGATAGCATCTACAATAAGTACATCACATTTGTTTATGTAAATTATTTACTATAACAATGCATTTGTTCATTTATGTTTCTTGTCACCATAAGGTTATTGAATAGGAAATATGAGCAACTAACCAGACATTTTTACTATTAACTTAGAAACCCATTATGTAAGGAGTTAGGAACTCTTTTTTAAGGAGGATGACCTGTGGTGTAAGGGACAAGCACTCCTTTTAAAAACATGTACATATTGTGAAATTTAACTAGGTGGCACTTACTCTTGGACCAGCAGGACCAGGGAGACCAAATTCACCAGGAAGACCCTAGGTAAAAACACAACAGTAAACAAATCATGGAATCTATGTGTTAGTTCCTACAGTTACTTGTGCTTAAGGTATCGAAAACATTCTGATTTAGAAAATGAAGCTGTCTGGGCTCTACTCACATAAGGGCTTTGACAGACAGGGTAGAATGCACAACAAAACCTTTGACTTTATAGAAAGATTCAAAAAGAGACTACAGCTGCTATCAAAGATATGTCTGTCCTAGACCCGGTATCAGAAAATCAGCCATTATTTAGCTTACTATCTTTTATAAAACTAACAAAGCAGCCTATCTTCTCTGATAATGTGATGAGGGTCCCAAACACAACAAGGCCCTGCACATCTTAGCTATATAACCACTGTCTCCTTAATAGAAATTATCATATCCTGTACATTACCTAGTTAATTGTATACCCATGTGTATCTCTTTTATTACTGACCAGCTGTCTCTTTAATGTGGCCACTGTTGACAAAGGAGACGGGGCTACAGAATGTAACTAAATTGAGGCGCATTCATCACAATTAGAGAAAATGACTCAGACCCTGATTGTGGATAGCAGTGTCACATCTGAATGCCAAGAAAAACATTAACAGCAATTTTTTTTTCCAGCCTCTGGTTTGATTGAAAATCGGTGCATTTACGTCTTCACTATGGAGAAGGAAATAATTTGTATTTTAATATAGCAAAGAACAAAACAAAAAGTAAGGCTATTACATGAAACAGTCAATAGGTTTTGCTGTCTATTGTGATGGTTCAGTCAATCCACAAAATAAGGCAATTTGAACAAAATATAAATAAGATGTTTCATTATTTTGTTCAATACCAACAAGGTAGACTGCTATCATCAGTGTGCGAGATATGACATTTTTGTATTGTAATTACATGGCAATGGGGCATTTATAAAGGAAGAAATTATTAGATTTAGTTAGGTCATCCTACTCACCCTTTCTCCTGGCTTGCCAACTTCTCCAGTGGCACCTGAGGGACCAGGAAGCCCCTAAATGAAGAGACAGGGAAATTTCGATCGTATGGCAGTAATCAGGGGAGCTGCTGATAATTGGAGCATACAGAGGGAATAACATCATGAACATTGTTATGTGTTATTAAGTAACTCTGAAAAAGGCTGCTTTGGATAAATGGGCCTTCTGATTAAGCTCTGAAGCCATGTTTTGAGTGGTGGTGGTGGTGTTTCTGCTGGGGGTCCTAGTGGTATTGGTGGGACTAGGGATATTGGTAGTACTGGGGGTACTGGGGGTACTGGGGGTACTGGTGGTATTGGTGGTATTGGTGGTACTGGTGCTGCTGCTGGTGTTGGCGGTACTGTCGGTGTTACAGTGAATTGGATAGGAACAGTGTGGTGAAAGTCAGAGTCTTGCATGCTTGTTGACTCACCTGGAAGCCTGGAGGACCAGCAGGGCCTTGTTCGCCTTTGCCGCCTTGAACACCCTGAAAGTGACAGAAGTTAGAGCAATAGATGTTACTAACTGGCCCCTTGACATCATGAAATCATGTGTTGGTGTTGACACTAAAGCCAAACTCGTGAATCCAGTTTTGTGAAAGGAAAAACTAGCTATTTGTCTAGGCATTTTAGCCAAGCTGTGAGGATTGCATTTTTTTTAAATCAAAGTATTCATGTTACATTGTTAGTTACTGCATATGTAGGAAGCCAGAGGTTAGTTTAAACAAACAAACAAACAATAATCCCATAGGAAAAAGAGATAGCATAGAGGCTAGTGACAGAGAGAGCGTTGATATCAATTTTCTGCCATAAACCATAGAAAGATAGCTGCTGGGAAGAACAAAGCTTAGGCTACTCTGGAAAAGAGCCGGAAGTAATACGCACCTGGGGTCCAGGAGGTCCCTGAGCGCCGTTGTTGCCATCGGGACCTGGGGCTCCCTGATGTTTAACAGAATAGAAAGGCTCGTGGTTATACACAAGTCAGATAGCTTGAAAAGCTTCAAAGCACCTCAGGAAGCTAATTCCTCAAAATGAACTTATCATTTTAGAATTAAAGAAACTCATTGTGAGTTTCCCCAATATCTAAATGCTGCCTATTAAACTTCTGATGTAGTTCAAGAGAAGTTCACAGATAGGAGGCAACTTAGAGGGTTGGAAAAGTGCTAGCACATGTTCATAACCTCTTAATCATTATATGAATAAAATAAGGACCAGAGGCACCTGCATCTTTGAATAGCATGTTCTGATTTTTTTTTTATAGCTCATTGTCTTTTCCATGTAGTTCAAAATAATGTCATTTCATCATGGTAAAAGGATTCTTAGGACAGCACTTCAGAAAGTAACGATGATGCCAAAGAAGATGTATTTTTAGAGAAATATATCTGTAGAAGTTAACACCTACCCTAGCACCAGCAAGACCGGCATGGCCTTTCTCACCAGGTTTGCCAGGATCACCCTACAAAAATAATATGTATATTATAAAAATTAAAAAAATTTAAAAACTATAAAACACACAAATACATTAGAGAAAAAGAGGCCATGATATCAAGATGTAAGAAAGCAAGGGTAGATACAACAGAGTGATTGGAGAGCGGTCAGGGGAGGGGAAAACTATGTATGAGAAGGTTCGATGTCCAATTTTCCATGACAATTTTGAAATGTTGATTTTGTTGCTTGTTTGCATATTTTACTGCTATCTCTCTGCTTTGAAATTCTTATTCAAGGCATAACCCAATACCATGAAGCTCAGTACAAGAGGACTACAGAGGTATGTTACTCAGGTACATTCCCAGAGTGTGTAAGGCCACAGTGCAGGTAAAGCTTTAATGGAATGAGCGCTCTGCAGCTTTCTTGTGGTGAGGGGACTTGAGGTAAACGGTGCTGAGGAGCAGGAGAGAAATACTTGATTGTGACAGAGATGTAGAAAATAGGTGTCAAGAGAGAGGAAGTCACGATCCTTACAGAGGGGCCTTTGGGTCCAGGGAATCCGATGTTGCCAGCTTCACCTCTTGGTCCAGCTGGGCCAATTGGGCCAGGTCTGCCATCAATGCCAGGGAGACCCTGAAACCAGAGTTTCAACTTTATTCCCAGTCCCCATGGTTTCCAGCTATCAGGATGAGGATTTTGTCAAATTATGAAACAAGGTAGTTTTCTGTATGCACAAAGCTTCCCATATAAAGTGTCAATAAATTATGACTCCATCCCCCTGTTCTAAATAGGATGTCAGTACACAGACAGACAGTGCAATCTCACATGCACACAATCTGCCCCTCTCCCTTCTTTTTCTGTCCCCTTGTCACCTGCTTCAATTTTCCCAGTCATGGGTTTCTTAGCCCTTCTCTGCTTTCAGTTCTGCATCCATTTAGACTCCGTAATTACAATCTATTACCTTCTGTTCCCAGATGATGTCGAGGTGGCTGATATTTATTTGCAATGTATTCATGTATAAATAAGCCTCAGAAATAGACTTGAGGAAGGTGCAATAAGTGTTCTTGAAAACGTAATGGAAAATGAGCAATACTTACCACAGGGCCTTCTTTACCAGCTGGGCCAACATTTCCAGGAGACCCAGGAAGACCCTGTAAAATAAATGAGGGTCCTTTCATATGGGCACATCAGCTCCTACACTCAAGACTCAAATTAATTGAAATCTCACACAACCCTCTCTTCTCACTTTTTGTTTGCTGCTGAGGGGGATTCATTAGAGCTAGCAGCCTTGCTGGAAAGTATGAAAAGAACTCTGAAATCTTTCTTCTGTGTGTGTGTGTGTGGTGTGTGAGTGTGTGTTCTTTTGTATTTAATTGTTTTGCAACTGATTGCATTTATAGGTATCAGAAGAAACTGTTAAGCAGCCTATTGTAGGGCAGAATGTATTATGTTATTTACTCCAGGATAGGAAGAAAAAAATCTGATAAGCAATTTCCAAGGTGGATCTTTTTATTGTGATATTTGTTGGTCCCTATTACCTGTTTATGGTATAAAATTACAGCTGATATTCACCCATAAGAGATAATGGAGGGAAAAATGACTCCATTGCTATGGATTTGAGCATCTCTGGATCAAAAGGTCACTCCTCTATAGCTGGTGTGAAGCTGAATGCATTATCACGCTTCCTGATTGCTGGAAAAAATGGCTTCACTTATGAATCTAATAAACTAATAATGTATAGCCTTAATGCATATCATGAATACCGTATATAAAATGCATAACTTAAGATAAAAGATACATGCTGAGGAGAGAACCAAACAATTTGGATATTTTTAAATAGATATAGTTTTCCAAAACCCTCCTAGTCATTAATTCAAGTAATACAAGGAAACCCATGGATGTAAGGAACAGTCTGATGTATAGAACTTTCTATGGGGTTCTGATAAAGTTGGGTTGAAAGGCAATCATCAGGAAGTCTACAAACAAACTTATTTTAGATGTTTTTGTTGTACCTGTCAGTGTAAAGCAGTCCTTTAAAGGAGGCACCAATTCCAGATAGGACTTTATGAAGATTTATCTGAAACTTACTCTGGGTCCCATGAGACCAGGTTCCCAGGGCGACCGCATCTCCATTAGGACCTCGGACTCCAGCAGGGCCAGTTGAACCACGATTGCCAGGAGGGCCCTGTTAATAGGAGAGTGACCAAATAAGGAGGCTGCTCATGTAATTCTGGGGACACATCGAGCCCCGCATTTCAAGGTCCTTCCTGGGAAGTAAGTGATGGATGACTTACCATCACACCAGCTCTGCCATCAGCTCCAGGAAGACCTCGAGAACCAGGGCTTCCCTGTAGAAAAGAGCATGAGACAGCAGGGGATAGAGAAACCTTTAAATCCTATTGGGTAGAGTTTCCCAGACAGGGCACGTTTCTCCTAAGAGGAAGATATGGGTGCACACCAAGCCAAAACATTTTCCCCAAATGCCAAGGGAATGCACAGATGAGCATCCGGCAAAAATAGGTCAACATTGTTTCCAGACCAATTTAATAACATACCAAATTGAGAGTTGCTAATTTAATAAAACAGATGGAAGGCAGATGCTCTTTCATCTAGGAAACACACACAGAAATGCTGACCGAGTCCCAGCCAAGGGGTGGCATGATGGTCTGCTCTGTCTGGGTGTTCAGAACTTACTCTAAGACCTGGAGGTCCTGCAGGGCCAGCAGATCCAGGTTCTCCGGGAGAGCCCCTCTTTCCTTCTTCACCGCTGGGACCAGGAGGACCTTGGGCTCCAGCAGAGCCCTGTTGTTTTTTTAAAAAAAATAAAAAGAGTAGAAAAAATTTTTATATCATATCCAGTTACTGAAATTGGATTGAAACTTGGGAAGGATAAGTTAACACAATTGGAATGTGAAACCACTTACAGGCTCACCCTTGTTTCCGGTCTCTCCTTTGGAGCCAGCAGGACCAGGCTCGCCCTAAGATCCAAAGGAAACAGGGGGTCAAACGACAGAAATGTGTCCAGACTCTCCAGCAGACGAGTCTCTTGGCTTATTTAAGTTCAAGGTCTCTAAAATGGTATTGGTGGAAGGGTAAACTGAGTTTACCTCATCGATATTATTTTTTCACAAGCTGCTAAAGAAGAAACGTATGTGCATGCACAGAGGAGGGTCTATGCAGACACATGATGCAGCTATATAAGAAATATAAACATTTACACAACACTACCGAAGGAAGACAAAAATGTTGCAAAAAAAAAAAAAAAAAAAGTCAAGATACAGATAAATATATTATAGCAGTGACTACTTACAACAAGTCCTCTGGGACCAGTAGCACCGGCGGCACCAACGGGGCCAGGAATACCGCGGGGGCCAGGGAGACCAGGAGCCCCAGCAACTCCAGGGAGTCCCTGTGGAAGAAAAAAAAAAAAAAAGGTCCCTCAGGAGGAAGCAGGCTGCAGAGGCCGCTCTCTTTAAGCGCCTCTAACCCAAAGCAGCACATGTCAGCTACCCAGCTGTACTTACAGTAGCGCCCTTGGCTCCAGTGAGACCATTTGCTCCAGGGTTGCCCTATAAGGGAAAGAAGGGAAAAAGCTCACTGAATGAGAATATTTCTACCTTCTCTGACCCCATCTTCAGTCTTTCTCAACTGTCCTTGTGTCAATGACTACTTACGGGAGGTCCGACGGGGCCAGAAAGACCTGGAAGACCCACTTCACCACGGGGACCGGCAGGGCCAGCAGGGCCGGGGTTACCAACAGGCCCAAGTTCACCCTGAGAATGGAAGTAACAGGGCGGGGAGTTAGCAGTAAATAACAAGACAATACACTGTTATTGATCATAGTATCAACTTTGAGGGAATTTCGTCAGAACCGCGACCACTTAGCTTTTCTGGTTTATCATCACAAAGTTTGGGCTTGACTTTCTAGTTTGCGAGCCTAGATCTGACATTCTGGCATTATCCCTACAGTTGCTGTGGTTTCGTCTCTGTGGGCTAGGTTGGGAAGCACATTCTGTAGGGCCTCTGGGGAGTTAGTTTCTAGGCCGAGGCTCTATCTGTACATAGAGTACAGAGAGGTTTACTGCAAACTTAGAGTAAGAAAGTTCTTCTGTAGCATTTTAAAGGGTAGGGTTGATTAAGGGAATTGCTTTACAGTTGTCTCCTTGCCTGCAAATGGTACTGATATTTCAGGTGGTACTAAAATTAAAGGATTTATCAACATGGTGATAGCAATCAACTCTTTTTACCTTGGGACCAGGAGCACCTGGGAAACCGGGAGGTCCAGCAGACCCAATGGGACCCTGAAATCAAAGCAGAAGGTGTAAGACATTTCCTTGAAGTAGATTAGGAAAGCAAGCACAAAGTTCTATCAAGAAAAGATGTCTCAAGGTTTAGGATGGGTTTTACTCTATGCCTCAGTCCATTAGCTCTAGGCCTTTGGAATAGCCTATGCTACTCAGAAAGGGAAACTTCAAAGACCCCAGGGAAACATTTGGCAAAAATGTCCAAAAATAAGAGTTAACAGAGATAGCTACTGCCCCACGTTTTAACTCCCTTCTACTCCCCAGTGTGAGAACTTACAGCAGGGCCGACGGGGCCAACACTTCCGTCACTGCCGCGGGCACCCTATGAAGGAAGGGAACACAGTCAGGTGGACATCAAGCAACTCCCTTTAGACAGTGTTTTAAAAAGATTAAAAAGAAAGAAAAAGACTGGGCCACTTACAGCTGGGCCAGGAGCTCCGACTCGCCCTCTCTCACCAGGAAGCCCTCGGGCACCCTAAAAGCAGAAATAGTGTTAATAAAGTCCAGAATGCTGATCTTAAAAGAGTCACAGGCAGCACTACTTTGTCCAATTTCTAACACATGTAAGCGTTCACTAAGAATACAAGTCTTGTTCTAACACCGGGTAAAAGTTGAATACAGCAGAGATATAAGAAAACATCAAGAATGCAATGCCAAGGGAAATAGCGATTAGCAAAGACTCTAAAGAAGTTTACAGAAGAGTGCACATTAGGGTCTCCAGTGAATTGATCAATACTCACAGCTAGACCTGGGGTTCCATTCTCTCCAGGGGCACCGGGTTCACCCTATATGCAGAATCAAAATTGAAACAATGTTCTTATTATATATATCATTTTTCTGATTGCACAAATTTTACTCTATTGTATCAGATTGAGTCTTTTGTACATTTTAAACATTTTTGTACTTATAGACTATTTCTCAATGATCTCAGACACATATGGATTTTTAAAAATATGAAAATAATTTATTTAAATAATCAAAGGCTAAGGTACTAAAAAGATGATGTGATTATTTAATTGTACCCCTCTCCAATTTTCTCTTTATATTCTAGACATTTGGAACCAACTCTATAGATTAGGAATATTATTTGAAAAGGAAAACAAATGATACATTTTCTCTTAGTGCAACCAAATTTACAATCTCCACAGGTATCTGAATCCCTGGTGTTATCATTTTTATTAAGATGACTGGAAAGTCAAAGCGTCATAAGAGTTTTTAGGGCCATCATATTTGGTTCTGATTCTGAGAGCTAAGTATCGGTGGGTCACTTTCTATTTGGGAGATGTAAAAACACTTTCCTTCAAGGCATTCTAGTTTAGAGAGAGAGGCTGAGGAGTAAACCAAAGGTTTGGCACGTGCTTACCTAGCAAGTGCTCGACCACTGAGCTGTTCCTTCAGCTCCAGGTCTAAGGCTCTATGTGAAGAATATACTTTAGGAATGAGTGGCATGAAATTTCTGAGTTTGCCTTTTAACCACTAGATGAATGACTTTGGGCAAGTCATGAGCGCTTTTTGATCTCAGTTTCTCCTAAATGAAGGCACCTACAAAGTGCCTTTTAGCTCTAAAATTTCCGATATTGTGATCAGTAATCTGAGTTACAATACAGGGGCTCATGAGAGAACGGACTTGACCTTATTCATTTGTGTGGCAGCTGGGAAGTTAGACCAGATTCTCCATATTCATGTTCATCTCTGGTCCCGCCTGCATTTGTTACTCATTAATTTGTAATTACATTGGTATTCACTTTAATATCACATTATCTCCTTAATAGGAAAGAGAACATTTTATGGTTCGAAACGTTGTCAGAGAAGAGGCTAGCCAAGAGATAATATACTTCTCAGACTTTAATTAACTAATTAAAAAATTTTGAGTATGCACAGATAAATCAGAGGAATGAGGTTGAAAAGTGTGTTGTGACATGAATGTACCTACCTAATTAGTGCAAGGCAAAGGGGAATTTACACTTTAAAGCAGCACACTTTGTTCTAATATTTGGTTATATGTTTATCTACTTTTATTTTGGCTACAGAGATTCAATGACATTATAAGAGGAAGAAGGGAGATGGAGGAAGAAAATTTTAACATTATTTTCCATTTGATTATTTACATTAAGTTAAATGAACATTCAGTAATTGGCTTCTTGTCATAGAATCTCACTGCTCCACCACTGAGGAGTTTGAAGGCTAGATGAGAAAACAATATAGTTTTTAAAATGTGGGTTGTCTTCAGTAATCTAGCCTTTTTGATAGCAATGGAAGATTTGAAATGATTTGCTAAGAAACGGTGTTGCTAACTCAGTACTTACCTTCACACCCTGTGCACCAGGCTGTCCCTTCAATCCATCCAGACCGTTGTGTCCCTGAAAGGCAATGAACATTTTTAAAAATGCTGTCATGTTGTAATCTCAATCAGACCAGAGTCTTCCATCTTGGCAATGATTACATTTTCTAGACAGATCCCATGGTTGCTGAAGAACATGATCCAGGGTTGTAGCTCAGTTGAGCTGGTTCCACTACCCCAGGCCAATCATTGGCCTGCACACAGGTAATGGAAGGGTGCTGGGCAAGCTTCCTCACAGCCCTCTCACCCTAACAACTTTCTGGTTTTGGATAGTTCTAGGTACTTAAAATATACACAATCTCTATATAATCTATAATCTGTATAGTGTTTCCACATTAGTCTCAGTTTTAATTTCCAGTATTTTCAAAATTCAGAGACATGGAAGCTAGGATGCCTCACCAGGAATTTAAATACAGTTCAGTTCTTACCACCCCCATCATCAGCATTATTTTTTCTCATTTAGATGAAGAAGTCACTCACTCGAATGCCTTTGAAGCCAGGAAGTCCAGGTGTCCCAGGGAAACCACGAGCACCCTGGAGGGGGGGAAATCAGAGCAAGGTAAGTAAGATTTTCTTAGAAGCTGAAATACAATGCTTTCCTTTTCCAAACTAATTCTCAAAGCTCAAGTTTGGGATCAAAGGGTGTTATGTTTTTAACACATAGAGTCACAAACTACTAGCTATGATATGAATAACTAAGATGGTGGCATTTGTAGAAGACATGGTTTAGATAGTCATAGTTTGTTTACTGTCACCAATATTACACTATGAACATGAATAAAATAACTGCAGGTTTCCTTGGTTCTTTCCCTAGTCAAATGTCTTCAATCAATGCCACCAATGTGAGTGACATTTGAGCCACCATCAGAGGCATGCTCATAACTAACCCTGGACCACATCTTGTTGTCAACCATCTCACCTGTGGTCCAACGACTCCTCTCTCTCCAGGTCTTCCAGGTTTTCCAGGGTGACCCTAAAACAGGAAAGCAGCCTAGGGTCATCCTTCACTTAGGAAGCCATCATGAGAGAAAGGTATGAATGATTATGTGGGCTAGAAGACATGTTTAATTAATGATTATATCTCTTGAGCATCAGCAAGTTAATTAGTATTTCATTAAAATAGTATTTCCCATATGGGACGACTCAGGCATATTGAGCATTCAGTATGGAACTTAATTTGGCTCTAGATACTCCTGTTGAGACAGGAGTATGTAAAAGTTGTTTTGGGCAAGCTTGAGAATAAGCACTTACATCCTCACCAGCCTTGCCAGGAGGGCCAGCTGGACCACGGGAGCCTGCAGGACCCTAAGGGAATGGGAGATGCATTGAGGTTAAGGCTGCGTTCACAAACTGCCCTTCAGAGACTTCCTCTTTTTGTAAACAGAGAGAAAATGTTCTCACCGTTTGACCAGGCTCACCAGGCTCACCAGCAGGCCCTTGGAAACCTTGAGGTCCCTAAGGTAAAGGAGAAGAAACATTTATTTATATATTGGGAAGTTCTGGAGTCAAGCTCAGGTCATTGCACATTAGACAAGTCCTTTGCCATCTACCAACATCTTCAGTGCATGAGAGTCATGTTTAACGTTCTCCTTTTATATAAGAATGTTACAGGTTTTTTGATACTTACCAGGGGCTCCAACAGCACCAGGAGGGCCTCTGGGTCCCATTAAGCCCTGGAAAGAGCATACACATAGTTAACACCAACAGTCATATCCTTGTTGGGAGTCTCATAAGCTGGACTGGATACACTGGATTTATAAAAGACATCGCTTTGCCCCTGCAATTTTTTTTTTTTTGATGAACAGATGAACCAAATTTCCTTCACTCTCTCTCTTGATCTCCTCCTCCTCCTCCTCCTCCTCCTCCTCCTCCTCCTCCTCCTCCTCCTCTTCTTCTTCTTCTTCTTCCCAACCAAATCTTCTGAACTCAATGAGAATTGTATAGAGAAGTCATAAATTCCTTGAGATGTGCAACACTGGGCATGTGGAGATTGTTCTAAGGCAATGAAGTGAATTGATCTTTGCACAAGAACAGAACACAGAATGGCTGACAAAGAATTTCAGTTAGATTCCCTTTGTCAGATATCTACTCTCCATGTCATATCATACGTAGCTAAGAAATTGATCTTTTTATTGCCACCAGGCCATAAATTGAAAAGGATCAAAAGTCCTTCTTAATGATTAAAAGGAGGTTTATTATAACCTTAAAGCTCTTTTCAGGCCTGTTGATGACTGATGAAAATGTCAAGTGAAAGTGGATGTAATGAGGGGTGAAGCAAAAATAAGTTATTATTGAGGTAGCCTGTTGGAGGAATCTATCATAGGATATTGAAAACATAACACAAATGACAGCAGTTTTTCTTTCTTCTTCTTCTGTTTAGTGGAACACAAATGTAAAGCAAAACAGAATGTTATGAGTTTTTCAGCTAAATGTAGTTTTGTTTTGCCTGTGTACTAATCAATGCTTGTGTAAGATCATCTATAGGACCCATCTCTCAGTTAAAAAATACCTCATGCACAAGTCTTGAGTAATTTGCTTATAATACATCAACCATGAGGACTTGCAGTTGAGCCCATCCACTTTATTAAATGACTATAGTGAGACACTACATATTTTATTTAAAAAGCACATTATTTTAATTATGAGAATTATTTATTTTGTTTTAGAAATGGCTTCACTGTTAAAAGAAGCTGTCACTTTTCAATAAAAATATTTTTTTAGGCATCCATTAAGTATAATTTTCTTTGACATCATGAATTTTTAATTATATTTATTCATCTTTCCCTGTATTTGCAACAACTTCATTTACATAAAGGATATTTTATTTTGTGGAGGCTGTGAGATGAACTATGATTAATTCAGAAAAGAACCCTGTGGGGGTTTTGTAGTTATTGATTTTCCAACATGGGAAATTATTTAACCCTTTATTGCTGCCCATCTTCTCTCTTTGTTAAACACATATCTGCTGGTTACATCTGTCTGTGGATGTGGATGAATGTACAAGCTTAAATTATATTTCACTGATATTTTAAAGTGAATACTCTTTTTTATCCTCCCCAGAAAGAAGTTTCGAAGACAGGGGACTCTGAAATCCACATTGATTTCTCTGGCGTACGTCCACCATTTTAATTTTTAGAATAAAATGACATCTACTCCTGCTTTATTTCTCACTTTGCCTCTTCTTGAGAAATGGATTCTACTTTACATCTGAGGAATGTCCGGCATTAGCAGAAACAACTCATTTCAAGTGTCTAAGATAAACAATGCCAAAAGAATGCTTCAATTTTTCACTTCAGATATGAACGTTTTAAATTACCAGGAAAAATCAGGAAATTGAAATTCATCAATTAAAGCTACATTATTTTACAAGTGAGAGTTTTAATTTACAGAAAATATTGTCTTGCCCTTATAGCATATTAGTTTACTTCGGCCCATTAGCTTCAGAATAATGTCTTGTGCAGATAGAGCACTGATGTAGGGCCCAGGTAAAAGTTGTGTTTAAAGACCATGATAACTATCAGATAAATGCCTTTGGAAAACAGATAATTAGAATCACCAAATTGTGTGCATGTATATTAAATTCTGCAGTAGTTAATCAATCTAATGTTTTTACTTCTGGGACATTTCATTCTTTCCTATAAACTATAGTACATTTTTCATGATCAAGTCTATTTTCTCTTTATCACATCTCAGTAATGTTTGGTAGAAGCTTCATTTGTCAGCGAGGGCATCATCCTGACACACAGGGAAGCTTTATAAATTGTTCCACAAATGACAGGATGTGCGCTGAGTGACACAAATGCTAAATTTGACTCATTCTTGTCTATACTGGCTTTTAATAAATAGACAAGAAAAGGAATTTTTATCAGAATGGAGAGAAAGGAAACATTCCTTATATCGTCAAGTCCCTGAAGGTAATTCAGAACTGCTGTCATTTGCTGCAAGCTGCAGAAATCTATAGCGTAGCTCTGAATCTGTTGGGGGCACCTGGGAAATTCTTGTGACTAAGAAAGTGTTCTATTCAAGGACTAAGCACATGAACCATACGTTATGTCTTAACTACCTGCATGATTTGGGGGGAAACAAGAAAGCCCTAGACTCTCTTGCTATGTGATGAAGGAAAAGGACTGAGGTAGAACTTCTTGGTCCTTCCTAACAGGTTCAGGGAGCACAGTAAATTCTTCTGCTTTTTAGTGCCGCTTGATATTTTAAGGATTGTGGGAAGACATAAAGAAATGTATAGATGTTAATTTTTTGAGTTAAATTCATTTGCTCGAGTTATGGTCTGGATTTCCAAAGATTGTTTTTCAGACCTAGATATCTAACCTTCCTTTTATGAGGCATGTTGGTAGAGAAAATTGAAAATTCCTAACCTGGATTTCAGTTCTGATATTTAAACATAGGAAAAGGAGTTGTTTTCATTTGATCTAACCATGGAGTGTTAACTTAATTAATATTGTGAGGGTTAGTTAACATGAATTCCCTTACATAAGCTGCTTTTTTCCCTCTAGGATAAAAGAAGACAAGCATACCATTGGCCCAGGGCCAGATGAAACTCCTTTGTCAGAATACTGAGCAGCAAAGTTCTGGAGGGAAGAAAACACACATGAGTATATAGATCAATGGTCATACACTTACATCTTTCATTCTTCTTTCAGTCAATTAATTAATTAGTTAATTTCCAGATAGGATTTAATACTTTAATTAATTAATTAATTCCCCAATACTATTTAAAAAGAGAGCCATGTTTCAATAGAAACGACTTAGAATTCAGTGCTGTGTCCCCCACGAGACTGAAATGGAGACCCTCCTTTTCTTATTCTTCAGACTCATCTGCCTTGAGAAATCTGTTCCTACGCACACACTCATCACCGACCTCCAGACTGACGGAGGATGGCTTCCTAAACCTTTACAGTCCTTCAGAACCCTCACAAGTGAAACGAACTCAGGAGAACATGCTGTATTGACAGCTGCTGTCCTAGCCCACAAGTCACTAAGATACTTCTTTGTTCTGGATGGAGTTTCAAAAAGGGATATAAAGAGTTTTCAAGTTATAGGAAAATTAAAATGCCCCTTAGAAAATTAAACTTTTAAAAAATAGTTCACTGTAATAACTTCCCTGTTAAAGATCTCTCTTCGAGTGGTAACTGTATTAAAGAAGGTGCTTTTAATGCACTGAGTAGATAAGCAATCATAATAAGATCTTTGGGAGAGAAAGGTCTTATTTTACTGGCATACAGTTGCCTATTAGAATTAGGAATCTGATTCATAGTGCTAACCAATTAAGCAAATATGTTTTCCTTCCTGCAGTGAGGCCATTTGGCACTCATACCATTGTCAAAGACATAAAGCTAAAAGAAGATACTAATGAAAAAGGGAAATGTACTTTTCTCAATTTAGTTTCAAGCAAATTAAACCTAAAACTGCTTTGAATGTTGGTTCAGCAGTCTCCAAGCCAAGGAGAATAGAGAGGGTCAGATGTTTGTGAAATTGCTTAAGACCAGGGGCTTCACTTATGTAATTCAATCTAATCAAACTCTTTAATAATGCAACACCTCTTATTTGTGCCGTACTGATAAAAGATATTAAATCCCCAAATTAAATAATGGTGCTGAAGGCTGCAGCTACCTTCAGTGAGCACAAAGACCAGGCCTATAATTGACAAGGCCTCAAAGAAGATGGGCAAAGTAGAATCTTAAATGAAGAAACCAAAGAAATGAAATAAAATATACTAATTTCCAAATCGAAGTTTCTTTCTTAACTGCTAAAAATAAATTTCACAGTATTTTTTTCCAACAGAGCAAGACACTAAAGTCAGATCTAAGTTAAGAATGTGTAAGACATCTTACCCCAGTAAGACCAGGGGGGCCAGGGAGGCCAGGGGGACCAGGATCACCAGGGGGACCAGGAGGGCCAATAGGACCGTCAGCACCATCTCTGCCTCGGGGACCTTCTGGACCCTGTTATAAAATAAGGGAATTAGAACAGGATTAAAGCAGCTGAGGAAAACCTGTATACCATGTGGAAAGAGACCTGAGATCACACATGCTAAGGTCAGTTTGTTAGACTTGTTGATGTGAAAGGGTAGAAATATAAGATGCTATATCTGTCACTGATTGATCTGCACCTGTGACACAGGCTTCATTTAAGAGGACATTTACGGCCTGATGTGCAAAGATAGCAAATGGTAGCTAAGCCAGTAGACCCTGAGTACTAATTCATGATGGAGCTGCTTCTGTGAACTTTCACACGTCTCATGCTGTAGAAAAGGGCACTGTGTACATTGAAGCTGGTTTCTGACTTTTGTCAAGGTATCCAATTGCTTTGGTAGTGACACCTGGAGAGGAGGTTAACTGGTCAGATCAGAGATGGGAAGTCTGTGTTAACACTATCCATGTTGTTAGGATAATTAACTGATACAATTATACAATTAATACATTGAGTAAAATACATGTAAGTCCATGTATCATGATAGATACATGATGTAGTTATTTATTATATAATGCAAATCTTGCAAAATGGTTTTGTGACAGGTAGCAATGAAATGTAGCAAGAATGTAGCAAATAGACTAGCAGCCTGGCCTGTAAATGTCTGAATGAAGATAGAGAAACATGTTACTGCTCCACAATTATTTACAATCTATACAGAGATTTTCCTTTTTCAAAAGAAACAAAACATGTTACAAAGAGGATTCTGTGGTAGGGATACATTCCCATTACACCTGTATTGGGCAGGCCAGAATAAGAAAGAAAGATAGACCCTGCAAAGAATGTGACTGTCTATAATAGTGTTTCTTTTTATGAAAGAATAATTGTGACTGAAGAAGGATATTGATTATATATAATAATGTTCATTTACTTCTTCTGCAGGAGATTATCTACTTAAAAGGTGGTATAATTATCTGAATACAAAATAATCTTACACATTGTTAGTCTTCTGTAGCTTCTAATATGTAGTTATTTGAATATGGGCCAAAGCCCTTTAATGGTTTAAAAAAAAAATCACATACCCTTTGTCCACGTGGTCCTCGGTCTCCAGTGGGGCCCTAACGGAAGACAAAAAAGGCAAAGGGCCACATGCCTAAGTAATTGATGCTGAACAAGCAAACCAATTTTGAAAATAATTGTAAAGACTGATCTGACTAAAATATTATTAAACAGCAGCTAGAAGACCTGGCACAAAACAGTAAATGACAGAGAGTTATTTTTGTTGAAATTATATGTAATTTTTTTCTCAAGCCAGAGGACTAGAGGATGCTATAATTCGTAGTCATCAAACCAATATTATCCATTGTACTTGTAATAAGATGAGAGCTATAGATAAAACCCACTTATTACACCTTCACAGCACGTTTATAGAGTCAGTCTTTTAAAGTAAACTTTGATTTACCATCTATAATTAATATAATTTGCATCCCTTATAAGAATATAAACACATATTTAGAAAGTCTTTTAGTTTTTAAGTCATCAATTCGTATAACAAAAATGTAATTAGAGATGTTTCTGGAAGATAATAAAACTTGGCCACATCAAACATTAACAGTACTCTCTCTGTTTTATGGTTTGGTGAATACATATTCATACGGGTAAAATCAAACTATTTTCTTTCTGTAGTTCACATTAAAATTTGTCAAACTAAAATTATTCTGGTAGTTTCAGATATTTATGGAGAAACATAGCCTCTTACCTTTCGTACAGATCCCTAGAAAAGAAAAGGTAAATGATTATTATAAGAATTATATATACATCTATATATTAAAATAGCTTTATTTTGATACTATGTAGAAATATATCTATAGATGTAACTACATTATTCCTTTCTTATTATCTTAATCTAATACATTGAAATAAAATGTAAAATTTTGCCAATCAACAAAATGTTATCTGCAAAACCAAATGTTTATTTATACTTATCTGTAACTATGTTGCCATTTCAATCCAGGAGCTAAGAATTTATTCATAATTTGTTGTAAATGAATCCTAGGAAATTACAAAAATCTCTCAAGCTCAGCAGCTCTTGTGCTTTGGAGTAACTGGTGCTAAAACCCAAACTTCAAGTGACCCATTTACTCTCTCTTGCCTACAAGTGTTTTATGAGACCAGCCTCACTTAGCGCCGCCCACTAGAAAATGGGGTGGGTACTTTCAGTGGAAGCCAGAAAGCTTTGGGCTACTATTATACCCCTTCACAATTTCATTGGGAAGCCAAACTGGCCAACTTCCCTCCCCAGAAATGACACTGCTGTGATCAAGGCAAAGTACAAGCATCTTATTTCTTCCAAAAGTAGTTTTACTCACCGCGTGTAAATCTGTTGAGGAAAGAAGAGAATAGAAAATAGTTATTGGTATCATTTCATCAATCGGCATCGTTCCATAGATCAATAACAGTAATTAACAAGTGATACCCAGGTCTATACAAGTTGATTTACCTGATTAAAAGTCCCTTTCTGTTTCTCCTTCAGAATATCTTAATAACTTTCAAATTATTCAAGTAAAAAGCACAGCAGGGATCAGTAGGGTAACCTCTTTACAGTTTTAATATGCAAATATATTTTTAATTAAATAGCTAATTATTTACTGTTTTTAAAATTCAATGAAACATTACTGTGTTTGTAGGACATCTCATGTGCTCAGCAGTTATGGAGGAAGTGGCAGAGATGAATCACTGTCTCTCACCAATTGATTGATGAAGAAATAATGCATAAGGATCTTAGAAAACTTAGGAGAACCTGCACCCTAAAGCAGAGCTTGCTTTTCATAAAACATTGAAGTGACGTAACGCTTTCTCCCAAAATGGTCTAATTTACATCCATGAAAGCAAATTGGTTCTGGAGTCTGATATTTGCTATAAATAGTTCACTTAAATTAGGTAAGGTCATTTAACTAAAAAGCACCTCGTTTGTTCCGTAAGAAGGGCTGCTTTATAGAAAGAGAAAACTGTGGATTAAAATCTTGAAAAATAATGAGAAAATAAATACCCATTTTTTTTTGCCACAATTACCCTAAGACTTTAAAGATTGAGTTTCGTTCCTGCAGTATAATAATTATAGGGTTATGTGGTATATAATTGGAGTCAGACTTGTGCTAGGATGATTCACCCCTAAAAATTGCTTGGATTTGGTGGTCCCCAAGTGTGTCATTTGGAATGAGAACATCTGTTGCAATGGTCACCACTTAGAATAGTGAGCCACATCCCACATTCGTATTTAAGGGCAATTGATGAGAATCACTGTTAAATTAGATAAAGGGTATGTTTAGTTTATTGTGTCCATCGGAGGAAGAACAGTTTGCCTGAATTAAGAGAAGCCTGTAAACTTCCTTACAGGCTTTGGAAACTTGCCTTTTAATTACTGAGTTTGTGAGCCATTTTGAACAATGTGTGTTGGATAACCTTTATTCTACACAGTGGTTGGATGTTGAATAGAATGTATATTGACCTTCAAATATCTACTACCCTAGGTCTACTATATTTTTCTGTGGGGGTCCACACTTCTGCTCTGATTTCATATAAAGTTAAGTTGTAACATTAATTTGTACAATGCAATTACTTCTTAGTATCCTCGTGGGGTACATAAAAGTGGATGAAGGGAACATATGCACATCAGAAATTAAGCTGTGTTAGATGTGGGGCTTATGGCTGGGGATAGCTTTTGAAGGGCTGGGTGTGGCCACGCCCTCCCGAACTCGTATCAAGTCAACATCTTTGTCTAGTTAAAGTAGGCAGCCATTTTCAAGATGAAATCCGATTGATTTTTTCCATTCTTTTGTCAGGAAAGTCTAGTCATAAAACTTAGAAATGGAAAATGGCCTTGAAGTTGGCACATTTAGTTTAAACTCCACATTTTAGAAAAAAGGCCTAATTGGTTCATTTGAAGCAACGTGGCAAGTGGGTAAGAGATTAATGGGAAGAATTCCAGGCTCTCGAATCTGAGGACAAGGTCTATTATTTCTCGCATCTGTTGTTTTCGTGTCTTATTACAGGTGGGAACATGTTTAAGAGTAACTGAACAGAGGTTATTTTAGTTAAAAGTTACCATTTCCATGACCAGGTAATGGATTGGGACGCTGCTTTAACTATTCAGAAGATAAAAGTACAAGCTGAAGCAGCCCGCTTCTCAAGATACAGCGACTGGATTCTCCACATAAGGCCCAGAAATGTAAATCACTCTATGGACCTGGGAAGTCTTTAACTGGAATTCCATGAACTTAAGGCCTGGTCCCTGTTCTTGTATTTTACCCCCTCCAGGGGGCGCCTTTTCATTATTATCTTCATCAACGTCATCCAGACCTACTCTGCCGCCCACAAGAAATGGAGTCCGTTGAGTTTTGTATTGTTCTATTAAAGGATTTTCTAAACTAGGCCTCAAGTTTCACAAGGTGACCACGAACAAATTCTGGGGATTGAAGAGTGGAGCCCTCTGAGTCGTTCATTCTGTCAGTCGGGTTTATATCTTGAGACAACATTCTTTGCCTCCTTGTGAGCTTCACCAACCTGGGGATCCAGGCTAACAGTCTACTTTTAAGGGAAAAACTTCCCCAACTCTTGGCAACGGTCAAGCCTTCCATAAAGTACTTTCCTTGTATCTCATGAACCCGAGTGTTTTCCCCCGCAGAGCACAGAGCGATCTCACAAGGTGTATGTGGAATGAAGGATGAAGTTTCCCTCTATTGAGATCAGGGTCCCCACCTATCCAGCCTCTCTCCTTCATCTCCCCCAAACAAGCAGAAGACACTTACATTGGCATGTTGCTAGGCACGAAGTTACTGCAAGCAGCAACAGAGTCCGCGTATCCACAAAGCTGAGCATGTCTACCACTTAGACATGCAGACTCCTTGTGTCGCAGAGCCCCTGGGTCACCAGCGGAGGTATCACCTGGCGGCGCAGGCATGCAATCGTGACCGTTCCCTCCAACTTAGTCGAAACCTCCCGCTGCCGTGGTGCTAAAATAATAAAGCCCAGACCTGCTCTATTTATATGGGAAAAGTTTCCCCAGCCGGAGGGTGCCTCCAAAAACGCCTCCACCAATGGGAGGGCTGGGGCCAGGGGCCTGGGCCTCAGAACTGGGAGGAGACTGCGGGGGCGCAGGGGAGGGAGCCTGGTGGGGAGGGACGTGGCTACAGGGCTTCTTAAATTGGTTCCATTCTTTTTGAGGACGTGGACACTTTTGAGGCTTTCGAGGGAAACTCTGACTCCCTGTCTGCATACCTCCGCCCTCCCCAGCCACCCGCCCTCTCTCGCCCTTGCCAAGTTTGGAACCACTTTAGGACACCTACGTGGGCACTTTACAGATCTCTCGGCAGCTGGGCAGGTGTTGAGGGACCTGGAGGCCGAAGATGAAAAGGCAGGAGCTGTCCAGTCCTGCTTCACTTTGTGCCCTGCAGGCCATCTGCAGGCTGGAGGGGGCTGGGGTATGAGAGGTGGAGGGTGACAGCGTGGCGAGCTCTAGCTCTAGAGCTGCCCTCCCAGGTTGGCTCCACCCTGCCCCCTAATTCTCCAGCTTTGAGGCCTGCTTGTCTTCTCTCTCTCTCTCTCTCTCTCTCTCTCTCTCTCTCTCTCTCTCTCGGAGCAGGCACCAAGGAATAAACTTTGCATCATTACATTTACTTTGGTTAAGCCCCATTTCCAGCCCCATACACAGACCCCCCCATCCCCCAGGCAGGATTACCAGCCAGACCGAGACAGGGATCCTGGACCAGATAACAGATCCGTGAACACCCAGCCTCCTTGCCTCTTTATGACCCCTTCCACAGGCACTGCTAAGCACCTCTGACTCCTCCTCAAACTTCTTTCTCATCATCCTGCTCAGGAGAAAATGTGGGGATGATTGCTAAAACTTTTTATTTGGCACCTAGGGCACACACAATCTCTTCCTTAACATCCCAAGCTGTTCCTCTCAGAACAGATGCAAGCTCTCCCCGACGCTTCCCTCCCCATCCTTTGCCTTCATACAGGGCTCTACTCCCCCCACACCTTGGGAGGAGACTCTTACTCTGAGGCATTTCTGTAGGAGACTTTGGCTGTCCAGGATGGTGGCAGAGACATACTGAGTGCTCCTTCCCAAAGCTTCTTGGAATGTTCCCCGGGGCCCTAGGCTCCTTTTGGCCTGCCAAGCATCCCTCATGAGGCTGCAGAGACCTATTCAGAGTCTCATTCTGTCCCCAAAGTCACAGCATAAACAGCGTCATTAGGCCAACTTTATGTTCATGAAGCAGGAATGGATGAACTCCTTGGGAATCTTCTCCTTTCTCCCCCCTCCTCCTCTTTTCTGCTTCCTGGTGAGGAAGAATTTCTTTATGAGTGGGTTAGTTCCATCAGCAGCTGCTCTAAGCAAAAGGGACTGGATATTGCTAGCTGGCATCTCTTTCTAAATTTAAAAGAAAAAAATGCTAGAAGTAGGAAAGAATAAACATTTCAATAAAGTTATTCTAATCCCGTTTAAAAAAACACTGATTTGAAAGACACATTAGGAAGCATTTTTTTAATTTAATTTTTATTTATTTATTTATTTATTTATTTATTTATTTATTTATTTATTTTTACTTATTCACTTTAAATCCCACTCACCCTGTCCTGGTCAGCCCCTCCCACAACCCTTCCCCCATCCTCCTCCCCTTCTCCTCTGAGGGGGGAGGCTTGGTACTCTCCTCACCCTGACACTTCAAGTCTCTGCAAGGCTAGATGAGAAAGCCGGTTTTGTTTGTTTTTTGGGGGGTGAATAATGTGGAGAGAAAGGTTTCTGAAAAAGTATTGAGCAAAGAAAAAATTTCAAAACTACACATTTGATTTCTTTCTTCTTTTTTTTTTTTCATTATTCAGAAGCACGAGTTATTTCTGCCAATGTGCTAGCTTGCCTTTAGAGACTGTCATTTGTGTCTTTGTCTTAGGTTCCTGAAAATCAGGTATTAATTCTGAACAAAAGACTGGGGTAGGTAAGAAAACATACTTATGAAAGACCCCCCCCCCCAAATGTCCCTCAGGGCAGTTACTGGGTAACTCTCCGTGGGGACAACTTAGCCAAATCTATTACTTTGCAATCTACTCAACACCCTAAACACCCCACTTTGCTCAGTGACTTTCTGTGATTGTCAAAATAGTCTCAAGCCTAGAACAGCCTTTGAAAGTGAGATATTTTCCTTTTTAGAAAAAAATGAAGTAAAAGAAAGAAAGACAAATCTACTAGGTTGACTTTTGAGAATTAGAGAAACTAAGTTTCAAACACAAGTACATAAACCTCTCCACCCTGGGCCAAAGAGTGAACTGATAACTTGTAAAGCATTCCAGGAAACTGATGCAAATACCAAATGTTGCCGAGCTCCCTCCCTGCTGATGTGGCAGCGTTTGCAGCCGGCGGAGTCAGCACTTGGTGGAAAGCCCTAGACAGAACAGTGAGGGCAAGGAAAGAGCCCTCTCTCCCTCTCCCCCTTCCTCCTCTCTCCCTCTCTCCCTCTCTCTGTCTCGTTCCTCCCTCTGCCTGTCTTTGTCTGTCTGTGTCTGTCTTGTCTCCTTTCTTTCTCTTTTCCTCTCTTCTCATCCCTCCCTCTGTCTCTTTCTGTTCTCTGTGGCCTTTCTCTCCTCGCTTCCTCTGTCTCTCTCTCTCTTTTGTCTTTGTCTTTCTGTGTCTCTGTCTCCTCTCTCTTTCTCTCTTCTTCTCTTCTCACTCCTTCCCTGTCTCTCTGTCTCTTTCTCTGTCTTTCTCTGTCTCTCTGTCTCTGTCTCTCTCTCTCCCTTACTTTCTTCCTCTGTCTGTTTCTGTCGGTCTCTGTCTATCTCTCTGTCTTTCTGTCTCTTTCTGTATCTCTGTCCCCCCTTCCATGTATGTGTGTGTGTGACAGACACACACAGAGACAGAGAGAGAGTGGGGAAGGGCTGGAATATCAGCCATTTGTGGGTAATTTGATAATTTGAACAGTCTTTCTGTCACATACTGGGGACAGGCACTCTGCAACATTCTCTAATACTTGCTTCTGGATATTGGCTAAATATTTTATGTGATAAAATAGCATGTTCTTTTTTTTTTTTTTTTTCAGATTTAATTCATTTATTTTTTCTTGTATAAAAACCCTTATGTGGTAGCCACAGCTGGAGCCTGGGTCCTCTGAACAGAGACTCTGGTGTGGGTCTTCACAAGATGATCAGTGAATTCCTGATAAGGAGATTTGGTGAACACAGTCTCTTTCCAGAGGTCGGGGGTCAGGTAGCTGTAGGTCTTGGAGATGGCATCAAAGGTGGCCCTTTGGCAAAGTTGCCCAGGGTGGCAGTGCAGCCCCTGGCTGAAGTGTAGCAGTCGTCTATGCCAGCCATCATCAGTAGCTTCTTGGGCACAGGAGCAGAGACAATGCCAGTGCCTCTAGGGGCAGGGATGAGACGCACCAGCACAGAGCTACAGCGGCCTGTCACCTTGCACGGTACAGTGTGGGGCTTGCCAATCTTGTTCCCCCAGTAGCCTCTCCGCACAGGGACAATGGAGAGCTTGGCCAAGATGATGGCCCCTCGGATGGCAGTGGCAACTTCCTTGGAGCACTTAACACCAAGACCAACGTGACCATTGTAGTCCCCAATAGCGACAAAAGCCTTGAACCTGGCCAGCCCGAGTCTGCTTCTGCACTGGCATAATCTTCAGAACCTCATCCTTTAGGGATGCACCCAGGAAAAAGTCAATGATCTCAGACTCCTTAATAGGCAGTGAGAACAAGTAGATCTCCTCCAAGGACTTGATCTTCATGTCCTTAACCAGGCGGCCCAGCTTGGTGACGGGGATCAACTACTTGTCTTCAGCTTTTCCTCCACGAGCCCCGCGGCCTCGCCCACGGCCACGGCCTCGCCCACGACCGCGGCCCCTAAGACCGCTGCCGAATCCTCTGCGGAAGCCACCGCGGCCTCCTAATCCTGGGCCCCCGGGTCCTCCGGGTCCTCCCGCTGCACCGGCGTCATCCGCCATTTGGTGTTTTCCCGAAGAAGAAGCAAAATAGCATGTTCTTAGTTAGTTGTTTGTTGTTGTCTTTGAGGATTGGAAGCAAGGCTGAGGGAACTGGAAGAACAGAAACAAACCTTGAACTGACCGGACTGTGCTGGTCCAGATGGGATGTGAGAAAAGAGAGGGAAGAGCAGAGAATAATCAAAGCCTTCAGTGACTTCACTGCTAGGTGACTGACTCCTACGTTCATATCCCTGCACCGTTTTCAGAGGAGGGAAAAGAAGCTCTCCTGAGCTTTCAGCAACTGGTGGAAGCAGAGCTACCTTCCTTCTGCTATTATATTTCTTTGGAAAGTCTGGCGATTCCTGGTGCATATCATGTCAAACAGGACGTTCTGTTCACCCTGAATGTCTAAGTAGACTCGAGCCACATTCACTCAAGCGCTGTCTAGGATTGTGCTAGGTGGTGTACGGTTGGGAGCACTAGGAATGGATGGAAGGCCTGCCCTCTGAGGGGCTTACAGTCTGTTGGAGGAGAGACAGAAGTGCAGTAGGTCTTCCTGAGTTTATGGGAGGTCTAGATTTTGGTAGCAGAATCTCAGGAACTGCAACATCTTATTCAAGCCTCCATATAAAGACTTTATAAGGAGGATAGAGAACCAGTATGGTAGTTAATTCCTATAATCTTAGCTCTTGAAAGGCTTAGGCAGGAACATCTCAAGTTCAAGGCCAGCCTGGGATATATAGCTAGACTCTACTTAAAAGCAACAACAACAACAACAAAAAAGCACAAAACAAAACAACAATAAAAAGCCCACAGAAGCTCTAGAAAATATTGTCAGTCTGAGACACTTTATTTTGACTAAATTGTGAAGGCAAAGGGTGTGACAAAGAGAAGAAGTAGTTAGAGCTAAAAAAAAAAAAAAAAAAAAAAAAAATGGCAGGTTTGACAGAGGCCATATTAAAATGGATCTCTAAGTTGTATTTTGGTGATCATGATTTTCTAAGCCTTGAGACAGTGTAGGGATGGGTGATTTGGAGTGGAGAAAGTATGCCATTAAAGGATGTTTTAAAAACAAGGGTTTTGGCCACATGCTGGAAGAATAATTTGGAAAGCCCAGCAGAGATGGGAAACCAGCGAGGAGTAATTCAAAGGAAATTGGAGGAGCCTGGTGGACGTAGTTCTGCTAGAATTGAGAGCAGATACTGAGCTGCAGGAAGACTTTAGAGGTGGAAGAAAACTGCTCTGATCTCTGATTGTGGAAACTGAGTGGGGAGGAGGGTGTCAGGAGCAGCATCGGGTTTCTGGCTTTAGCAAATGGCCAGAGCTAGAGTCCATTTAATGGGGAAGATTTGAGGGGAGGATGGTTATGGTAAGAAAGAAGACAAGGAGTTCATATACAGACTCAGCCAGCAAATAGGCAGGGCTCATCACGGCTCACCTGTCTGAAGCATGCACTTGTCATGTTGGTCTTGATTTCTAGGTCAAGGAGCCCACTTCATTTCTGATGTCACAGTGTGAAATCCTGTACTTTGCATTTGTGTATTGGAATAGGAGAATAATAGGGGAAAAAAACCAACTAAAACAAACAAACAAAATTGCTGACAAGCTCCAGCATTTAAGGAAAGGAGGGAAGAGGGCACAGGTTTGGAGAGGATACAAGCAGAAGTATCCTCAGCGCTGAAAAGTTTTGTATTGTCTGAGAGGCCAAATCAAGGTTAAGAAAGTATACACATTGTCTTGCAGGCTATTGGCAAAGGAGCTTTCCTGGAGTGGCATTCAGGACAGAGAAAGTGAATGAGAGAGGTGAGGCAATGCATGTGCTACAGAATTTTAGTCATGCTAATGGCTGGAAGGAGCCAGGTGTAGTTTAAAAAATTAAGGTGCAGTTAAATGAATCATTACGCAAGGGGATTATGCTCACATAGAGTAATAACATCTGGAGTAGCTGTGTAGTAATTCTGATGCTAAACCCTACTTTAAAATCTTCCAGGGGAGCCTTAGGCTTCCACACATAATCTCATTTGCTTTCTGGTATTGAGGCAAGGGACATTTAAGTGCATATGGATTTTTTTTTTTCCAAGTTGGTACTGAATGAATAATCAAGTGTTTTCTCACGAAGTCCCTTCCAAATGAATAGACAGGAAATTTATCTCACCTCTTACAAATTCCGGTTTCATCTGCAGTGCTCCATTTTTCAAGCTTAGAAATCCGGAATAGACACTCGTCTTTTCTTTACGCCTACGTCGGAGTGTGCTTGGTACTGACGGTGCGCAGATAGTTGTCTTGCAGTATCTCGTTATTGACTATATTCAGCTCCATAACTCAAGAGGGATGTACTGGAGCTCACAAATTTCAGCTTTCAATTAAGCCCACCTCTTTTTTGAAAAGATACTGATTGCTTTTCTTTAGCCAGTTCCTCAGCCATTCTTCAACTGGAGAGTCCCAGAAGGCTAATGCATTCTGGATGCCCTCTCTGACTTACAACAACTTTGGTTGGCTTGATTTCCAGACTCTTAATTTTCAAATTCTTTTAAAGTGGCTGGGGGAAGAAATGAGACTTTTATTGCAGTTTCAAGAAAGAGTTTAGATGTTAATAACTGATTGATTTAGGCATGACGTTGAGTAAAGATATATATTCTGAGGTTACTACTTGACATATAGAAAAAGAATTATAAAGATTTAATTTTATATGCTGTCACACATTTCATATTGACATAATTATACTTCATTGAAAATAACTAGCAAATTAAATTAACAATAGCACCAATAAACTTGTTAAAATCTAAAAATTCCAATTTATTAACGGACAGCAGCAACTACTACCTATTATATTGTATGCCAAGTACTATACTGTGGCAAATGTTAAGTTATCTCAAATCATCAACAATCATTATCTAAATCTTGGTGTAGGATGTTTTGTTATTTATAATTTTAGAAGGAAAAATACTGTGTCTTAGATGGGTGAAGGGAACTTCCCTAAGACGTCCTTGATATGCCACTGAGGACAAACTCCCCAGAACTCTTCATATTTCTAGGATTCTTCATTCCTCTAATATTTAATACTTATTGTCTACCACAAGCCTGATTGATTGATTAATTAAAAGAATAAATTGTTTCTTGTTTGGCTCCATTTGCTGCATAGAAATTGCCCATTTAATTCATTCATCTACTTTTAGATCTAGCAAAGTGCCTACTAAGTTAAAGATACTCAACTTACATTTACCCAATAATGACAATGTCTTGGCACCACACAACTGGAGAAGGAGTTAGATCTAAAGACTAGCTGTTTTGTGCCAGTGATTTTATCTTCACTATCTAACTCACACATTAAAACAATGATTAACAGAGGGCCAGTAAACCTAGTACACTGAAAAGTAGAATCTAGTTATTTCCTAATATTCTGTAGACCTTTTATTTTGTTAAGACAAAATGTATGAGAAACAGATGCTTGAAGGGTTGTAGGATAACTCAAACATCTTCCAAATCCTTGTAGGTGCAGTATATGAAGTCAAGATTTACCTGTGCCATATTTCTAACAAGGGTCTGTAATGTGGCAGTCATTTGATAAATGTCATTCAATAACTGATACATTTTATAATGAGGAATCAATCAGGAGAGGAATGGGACTAGCCAGTTCACGGTAGATCTGCTCACCAGATGGCTGATCTCTTATTGTAGTTTCTGGCTTTTTCCTTTAAACTAAAACAACATCGACCATTTACAAAGGATGCTTAGAAATGTTTAACCTTTGCAGCAACTTGAATACCTAATCTTTTATAAAGAGAAAAATGAGTCCTTTGAAAGATAAAGCCTTTCTCCACCACTGCAATTCTTCAAGTGTGGTCCTGGAACCTGTGTTATTGGCATCGTCTTAGAATTTGTTAAAGAACATGAATTTTCATGTCCCCTGTCAGACCCAGCAAATTAGGAATTCTGGGTCATCAATAATCTATGCTTTTACAAAGCCAGCAGGTGATTATGATCAGGCTCCATGTTGAGAACTGCTGGTATTGAAGAACGGCTTTACAGTTAAATGTGGATCGAGACAAATCACTCCGATAGCATCATGAAGAGTAGACAGGAGCAGTACAAGAGAAACATGGGGGAGGCCAGTCAAGAAGGCAATTCTTTTTCTCTGCTCCTATTAACTCCTCAAACCACCTTCACATCTAGTTGTATTTACTTTGAATTTATCTACTGACTAACTGCTTTTTTTTTTAAAAAAAATTAATTTTGTTTCTAAAATTAAAAAAATTAGATTTTTGATTTTGAAAATTATTTGAAATAATTTTGAAAGATATTAGATTTTTTTTTGAAAATTTAATAATATGGACATGGCAAACAGAAGATGTGACAGGTACGTACTTAGTATGCCTGGGGTCCTGAGCTTCCCAGCATGCCCTGCATTATATGTTATAATGGCAGGTGATGCTTAAAATATGCTTCACCATATGTGTTTACTATGAAATGAGCCATCCAGGCTAGTTAACATCAACATCTAAGGGGAATGAGGAGACAGCTCAGCCCATACAGTGTTTGCAAAAATGATGGAGTTTGATCTCCAGAACTCATACAAAATCTGGAGAATGGCGGCATGTATTTGTAATCCCTGTGCTTGAGTCGGGAGGCAGGCATATCCCTGAGACTCACTGTCCAGCCAGCCTAGTCTACTTATGTCATTGAATAAAACATTGTTTGGTACCTGAAGAATGACATCATTTTGTTCTCTCTCTCTCTCTCCAAACACACACACACACACACACACACACACACACACACAACACGTATACATTCATATATAAAACATTTCAAATCTTCTCTTTTAGTTCTGATGAAATATAAAATATGCTATAAAATAATATGTAAACATGTAACTAGGGCCACCATGATCATCACTCTTAGCTACACTTCCTGCTCTTGGATAATGCTTCCTTTTCCCTCCAAGCCTTTACCACATAGTTCCATTCTTGGTTCTCTTCAGTTTTATAGACAATAAGCTAAATGTCTGTCTATTAATTGTTCCTTACTGGCAGTATTTATAATGTAAAACGAGGACAATTTTAGTTAATTTTTCTTGCTTCCAAGCCTGTCTGGAATCATTTGGGTGGCAATGTTTACATGGCAAAATGAGTGCCTAAGGACACACTTTCTCTCTTTAAGCAGGTTGAGCGATTGGAGAGACAATCGAAGCTGGTGCTATTGATTCTGGTGCCAGCCTCAGTAACTTCTCTTACCTTTTGACTTATCTCTGGCCCAGTCCATCTCCTTACTGTACACTGCAGACCTGGGGTGCCATCCCTCCTTATTAAGTAGATCAGTTAAGATAAAGAAGACTCCTGGTTAATGCCAAACCCATTAGTTGCTCTACAAGATACCCTCAGGAGCCCAGGTGACATGACACAGACATATGCCTTCATTCTGTTGTTTCTATGACCTGTGTTGAAATTTGAATGAAACCAGAACCTTTAAAAAGGTAGTGGTGGGATTTTCTTCCAAAACACTCAAAAGATCCAAAAATTGTGGAAGATGCAAAGCTAAAAATAGTCACCAAAGTTGTTTCTTGTGTTTATGAGTCCCCGATGTGGCCATTTATGTGCATCTAGAGACACTCTTGCCCAGATAGAAAGCAGGCCGAGTTCTTGTGTAGATGACTTTAGAAAGCCCAAAGGTCCAGCGTTTTCAATGTTGATTTCATTGACCTTGTTTTTTTGTCTGAGTCAAATGAGGCACCCAGTCTCTACAACTCACCTTCCAATTTATTTAATATATGTATGTATATATGTACATACATACATATACATCATATAAACACAAACACACCCTCACACACACAGACACACAGACACAGAGACATGATGTGCTTAGTTCCCCATGAATGATAAAATCAATAGATTTATTTAATGTTGCTACAGTCCCTTCAAGACAGAGTGAGATACTGGGCCCCAAGACATGCTCGTGGCAGCTCTCCTAACCACGTCCTTTCCTTCTGCCCTAGAAGGTGGGATCCTCTAAGCTTCAGTAGCATAGTCCACATGTTCATGACCCTGTTGATGGTGGACTTGCCTGCCTGGGTCACTGACAGTACTTCTCCAGGGCTCTTTGTTTCAGCACACATGCTAACACCTTAAGGCCCCTTGCAGGGCCCTCTCAGATGACAGTCCTGGCATATTGTCTACGTGTTGCCTGCTTCTAATTTCAGCTGCTATTGCAGCTGTTTGTTTCTGTTGTGCCTGATCTCAGTCTCCACTCTTCTCTCAGAGTCTCCATCTGAGATAAGGGATAAGTTTTGCATTGCCCCTCCACCATCTTGTTTGAACCATATGGTCAGCAAACAACTGTGGTGGTCTTATTGTGTAGCAGATGTGAGTGTGGAGACAGAGAGATAAGATAGAATTTCCAATCTCAGGAAAACATCGCTTGCACGGTAGATTTTCTCCAATTGTGAGGATAAGGAAATTTCTTTTTGCAGCTTGAGGTACTTAAGATTTTAGGAAGCAAATATAGTTAGGAAGGGATTAAATGCAAACCCTTATAATTCTTCCTTGCAGTAGAATGTTCAAGACAGCACACTAAAATGGCATCACTGTTTTCCTGTGTGTCTTCAGTTACTAATGGTGGTTGTGGGATTCCCATTCCATTTTTCAGCCAATACAGATCTCTCTGGGTCTTTCTTCCCTGCCATTTAAAAGAATGGCCATATACTTGTAAGTTTGCTGAAGACAATATCCTGTGAAGACATCTTGCCAGTATCTAGTCTCCCCCCCAGAAACAGGCAATGTGTTTCTAATGTCATGATTTGGAGTTGTTGATTCCTGCGTACTCACTCCCACGGTAACTCCCCAAAGCTCATCCATTGGGCCCTTCCTACAAATAACACTTTCCTCCTTCCTCCCAGCGTGGGAGTGCCATTTTAAGGTCCTGGTTTACGTCTTCCTGATCACTTATACCTAAAGTCTAGAGGCAAACCCCTGTTATGTCATGCTCTGCTTTACTCTGTGCTTTATTCCCAATCCCAATTTCCTTTTTCCTCTAATTATCCTCAACAGGAGTGACTCATCATTCTAATACACTGGAGTGATGGGAAAAGCAGTACCCAATCCATTTGCATTTCCTGAAATTCCTTGTTCCTAAATTTAAAGTGAAGGTAATTCACTAATGGGCAAAGTCATTTACCTAACTGAGAAAAACAATGCATTCTCTTTTAAAGCCAAGATAGTTTGCATTTGTGCAGAAGCAATGTGTTGGAAGGCTTAAAGAAATTCACAGGAGGGAAAAGGAATCAGAAGGTTCTGTTTGGGGAAGTTGAGGAAGCTTCTAGGTGGAAGAAATAGTGATTTAGTCTTGAAGGACTACAAAGGTAGAAGGAAAATGTTCTAGGGCTATGGCACAATGTGCTTTGAAGGAGATGACATTTATCATAAGCACACTTACTAACCATTGTATGGACTTTAACCAGGACCTAACATTATAATGACTTCCACTTAGAACAGTGGCTCTCAGCTTTAGGTAACTTTGTTCCATCCATGGGAATTTTTGGACTATCTGGAGACATTTTGATGGTGAGGACTAGGAGTAGGAGTATATGCAACTGGCGTTTAGGGAAGAGCCAGAATATTGTTCAGCATCCTTCAGTTCATAGGGAATGGACCACACACAAAGAGTTCTCTACATCTGTGCCAGCACTGACACCACTGAGTGAGACTTGGAACTTCTTTGCCTGTTTCATTCCCCATCATGTCTGTAGGCTCTAACATGTTCGATATCAACATTGACACTCAGGTAACATTTGTTGAGAGATCAGAGCCAATAGATATTTAAAGTTAGTAGTTGAGGCCTAATTAAAGGGTATTTGGAAAATCAGGTGGTTAGTGGGATAGAGAGAAATAAGGAATGGCATCCCGTCTTCAGGAATCCTCTTTTAATGTCTAGTCCCTGGATGCACCACTAAGGACTGTGCCGAATCTGTTACTATCTGACTTATGCTTTAGAAAAAAACAAGGCAGCGCAGGAAGAGCCCACTACTCTTTACTTAGTACTATAGACTGATCTCCCACTAGAACAATGGCTCTCAGCCTAAAATGATTTGTTCCTTGTGAAGTATTTACTTAGTAAGGGACTGGGCATTTACGTAGTAAGGAACTATAATTCTACAGGGAGATAGTCTTGTTCCTTTTTTTATATTGAGATCAAAACAGAACAAAACAAACAAAATTAACAATAACAATCTCAAAAACTCCAACCAAATTGGGAGGAAAGGGTATGTATTTGGCTTAGACTTCCATGTCAGTTTATCAAGGAGGGGAGTCAAAACAAGAAGTAGGTACTATGGAGGAAGATTGCTGAATGAGTCACTTTCTGGCTCACTCAACATCACTTTCTTATATGGCACCTAACCACCTCCTTAGAGATGGTGTTGCCTCCAGTAAACTGGCTTCCCCTACATTAGTTAACAATGAATCCCTCACAGACATGCCCATATACCAACCCGATAAATACAGTTTCTCAGTTGAGATTCCATTTTCAGATAGTGTCCATTGTGGTAAGTTGACAGTTATTGCTAACTAGGACACCAGAGACGGTGAGGTTCAAGCCTAAAGCTCAGCAGTGGAGGCAGAGCAAGGAGGACACATGGGGCACACTCTAGGTGTTAGAATCGAGAGGACCTTGTGGTCAGTTCAATATGGAGTATATGATGACTTTTTTGACTTGGGTGTGGGTGTTATTACACAGGACAAAAAAGACAGGAAGCGAATCAGGATTTGAATGTTTGTATTTATGAGTTTGTTTTTGCACCTTTGCCAAAGCATTAATTTAGATCCTCACAGTCAATAGATATTTGATTAATCAATAATCTAAGCTATGAGGATATCAACATAGACAGTCCTAATTCTTACAACGTTGCCATGTTCACAGTCTAGTCACAATAGACAAAGTTGGGAACAACTCCTGTCTGTTGACAGATGCCTGGAAAAACCAAACTGAATTCTGTGCATTCATAAAAGAGAGCTTTATGGAGTCACTGGAGAGAATGAAGAAGTAAATGCACAATCAATGGATCAAACTTCTGAAAATATGTCAAACGATGAAAATTAGATTCAAAAGATGAGATATTTAATGACATACTTGCAAGAAATACCAGAATAGATAAAGCCATAGGGATAGATGGAAACCACCAATGTTGGGCAGAAGCCAAGGATGGAGGACAATAGAGAATGATTGCTTGACAGACATGAGACTGCTTTTGGATGCTAAAAATACTCTGTCTCTAGGTGGTGGTTATGGTCATCCAGTACCATGAATGTACTAGAGGACACCAGATTTTACACATTAAAGTACTTAACTATTCTTTCAGTTAGTCCATACAACCAAAAGTACTTTGGAGTTTCAATTGAACATATCTCTCCTCTTATTCTTAAAGGAAGCACCCCTTCCTGTGAGAATGACTAGTGAAAAATGTAGCGAATTAGAGGGGACAATGTATAATTGTCTCTGGTAGTACACAGTGTTCTTCAAATTGAGAAATCGTCTGGATAAAGCCCCAGCAACAATGAAAGTCCAGAGAGAGCAGCAAGTTAAGGAGCCATTTTCTCTATTTTTATGGTCCTGATTGCTACACTTTATGTGAGGCATAATGGAGTGATTCCGGAGACATAAGTGGCTCCATCAATGTCACATGACCACTCAAGAGCAGAGGTCTGAAATAGGCAGGTTTACCTGGTCTTGGAACTTGAATGTTTTACTTCTACAGCCTTGATACCCAAGGTATTGGGAAAAAGTAAAGGCAAATGATGGTAGTAATAAGTAGAATTACAGAATTTGAAAAATTGTTTAAAAATGAGTTGTGAAATTTAAGATACCACTGAAGTTTCCTTTAATGTTTCAGATGCTTTCTAGAAAAATGGAAGAATTCTCAAATATCTAACTTGTTTTCAAAGCATAAGGAATGAGGAGGAGGCTCTGGATATGGCTTAGTTGGTAAAGTGTGATGTAACCTGATTTCAAATTTCCAGCATCCACATTAAATGAAAAAAAAAATGGGCAAAAAAGTTATGGAGGAATTAGTAAGGAAGGGCAGAGTGGTTGCCAAAATTCACTAAAGGAAACTCTCCAGTTCAAAAATGATGATATTGGTATGTTTTAATTTTCTGTTCTTTCAAAGACAAAAAATGCTGATTTTTATGTTCGTAAACCTTTCAGCTATGGAAACAAATATCTAGATGCACTAAACATTTAGTGTATCTCCACCCCTTAGGGAAAATATAGATACGAACCCAATTGACCTAATGAGGAATCATTCATTGTCTCCTCTAGCAGGACAGGTATGGGATCATGGGCACTGACAGAGCAGGACAGGACACCGATGAGAGCTGCCTTCAGATTGTTGATAATTAAGTGAGAGTGTGGCAGAGAAACAGTGTGTGCAGATTAGTATTAAAGGTCTCTGTGTCAGAAAACAGAAAGAAGATCTAACTTGTCCAGAAGATATTAAGGTTATTCCCCAAGGGATAAGGATAAACCTTGATAGGCCAAGATCTGCTGAGTTTGCATTCCAGGAAATAACAAGAAAATTAAAAAAGCACAATAATATGGTACAATCAAGTTATTGTTTCATTCCTCCATTAAAGATGCATTTTATGCTTTTTTGACTAAGACATCATGGCAAGCACTGAGAATTTAGCCAGAAAGTCCCTTCCCTTATGATCTTATCATCAACCAAACAACAACAACAACCAAACAAACAAAAACCAAAAACCAAGAAAACAAAACAAACAAACAAACAAAAAAACAACAAAAACCCCAAACCACTACACCAACAAAACCCCCCTTTTGCAGTAAATTACCTGTCTTTCAGCAAACATGCAAGTTGGTATGGGGACATGTGACAAAGGCATGACACACCAGGAGAATCTATAAGGAAACGACAGTCTCAGGGGCATCGAAGTCAGCTGACCTGCTAGAACAGCATACCGCTCACCTGGTAGCTTAAACAACAGACAGTTCCTTTCCTAGGCTGTGGATTCTGAGAAGTTTAAGATCAAGGTGCGGATGAGGGTCCTCTTCCTGGCTTGTAGAGTAGGAATGGATGAAGAGAATTAGCTAGCTTGAGAATTATCGAATCAAGACAAAGAATGAATCAGAATTCACTCTTGGGTTTCTGCTTTTTTGTAGTAACCTTTTTGAAACAAAGCATTCTGGTGGAAGGAGAAGACGATGTGGGGGCTTGAGAAACAACGATGAGTTATCTTGCCGGGCATATTTTGTTTGAAATGTTCCCTGTAATTTCCCGTGGTTGGAATGGAGGTCATCAATATTGGCCTTATATACCTGATTTTCTCTGTAAGTTATTATTTGGATTTTGCACCACTTACTCAATTTGACATACACACATCTTAAGTTTTTAAAATTCTTTCAGAATACTCATAGTCCTCATTATTTTCTTCTGGGTCTTCTCATGCATTAATGACTTTCTAGATGCCCACATGTGAACCCTCACTTCTACTTCTTCCATGGTCTTAGCTTCTCACATGTCAATTTTAAAGTAATTTTGTGTCGATTTATGAGGTCTCTATTTCACCCTGGTTGTGTTGCCACTTCTATTTTTACTAACTAGAAAGGAAAAAATGATTAAGACCCTATAATCTACCAGGTATTCAAAAGTAACCAGAGTATAAGGATTGACAAAGAACAAATGAAAGAGTAATTAGTTGGAGTCATGAAAGTCAAGGAAAAGTTTAAAGAGAAGCATGCACCAGCTAAGTATGAATGGTGAATAGGAATGGGATGACAGAGAAGAAAGCAGAGGTGGAAAGAGCCAGGTCTGCACAGCAAGTGGAACCTCCACAGTTACCATAGCAAGTGTGAAAACTGCAACGGAAAGGTGCAGGAAATAAGGCTCCCCAGGATAGGGAGTGCATTTCACCACCCTAAAACTCACACTCCAACTTGGTAGTCACTCTTGCTGCTTTTGGAATAGCTTTCAAGTGTGACAAGAGTTTACATAGTGTTTAGAATGATCTTTCAAAGCATGTCCTATACATTATCCATTTAGCCATGACAATGTTCCTTTGGGACATGCTTGACAATTCTGTCAATAACAACAAGCAGCCAAGTTGATGCCCTGTATCTTCTAAATCAAATTACCAACGTCTCATCATTCATCCATCTACCTTATGCATTTCTGCCAAACTAATTAAGTTACAGTTGCCCCAAAATTTTCTCTGGCTCTGTGTGTTCTCCATCAGCAAGAAGAGCATCTTTGCTTGACATTGTAGAGGGTATCTATAACAATTAGAACTAGCAGTGTATTTAACCTTATTTTCTACTACTTAACAAAATGTTTTGTATTATCTATTGCTCCCAGAGGGATTATCCTACAGTGAAGTGGCTTACAAGAGCAACATTCTTATGTTTTTGTTTATGGAATTCAAGTAAGTACATCTGTATTCTGCTTTACTTTGCACTGGCTGTGCTCAGGTAGGAATTGTCTGGCAACTGGTCTGCTATGAAGCATCCAAGATGGCTTGTTCACCAGGCTAACAATAAGCAATACCACTTTTTATAAAGTTTTGTAATGGGAATAGAAAGATAGGGACTGAGTTGAGGCATTTGTGTGGAGTAATCCAGAGATTTGGATGCCAGTTCGGTGGTGAAGGCCAGCAATAGGGATCAGAGATGACATGATCACTTTGTCTTAAATAGCTGAGAGGTTTGAGCTACCATCTATAGAACTGAGAATCATCAGATGAACAGCAGGGTTGTGAAGGAAGACTAAGTCCCCTTAGAACACACCACTCTGAAGATGTGGTGGGAAACTGAAGTAAAGGAATCTTGTACGTAGTAAGGGATGAGGAATGGAATGTGGGAGGGATGTCATGGGGAGAGAGATTCAGGTCTGGAGTTAGCTGGAGAGGAAATTCTCACAGAAACTCTGTGACTGACTGAACAATCTAGGACAGAATTGGTGAAGATGGATTTCAAATTAGTTAAGGATAGATTTGTTGAGGATATTTTGTAATACAAGGCAGATGAAGATTTTGAGAAGAGAAAAAGGGAAATAGATATAGCTTAGTAGGTTTCTCATGATCCAAAGGAGAATGAGGTTTTAAGATAATAAAGAGAATCAAATGTTAAATGATGAAGGAGAACTAATAAGTACCTTAAAATGACAAGCATAAGATGTCATTGACTTATTGATTTTTGAGAGAGGAGTCATTCAAGTTAGATTATATCCAGTGTGAATGAATTGTGTTGTCAGAAAGTAAGAATGGTAGGATCTTTTTTGTTTGTTGTTGGTTTACAAGTGTAGCAATAAAAGTAAATCCAGATATCTCTACAACGGACTTACAAACACAACTACTTGTTTGTTTGTTTGTTTATCTGTTTATTTTATGGTGTTAGGGATTAAAGCCAGAGAATCTTGAAGCAAGTATTCTACCATTGAACTACATCTCTAAAGCTTATAAGCAGAACTCTCGATGTTAAATGTTCTTCTCTGATGGTGTCCTTAAGAGGAAATGTGTGTGTGTGTGTGTGTGTGTGTGTGTGTGTGTGTGTGTACAATGCAAAATCCAGCTCTGTATTAACCTCACCAGAGGGCTGAATTTTCTTTCCCAAGACTCCAAAGTAGACTTTGGACAGAATGTAATTTTTTAAAGTTTATTTATTTTATTTCATGTGTATGAGTGCTTTGACTATATGTATGTGTGCTGTGTATGTGTGGCGACCATGAGGCTCAGAAAGACATGTCAGAATTCCTGAAAGTGGAGTCATGGATGGTTGTATACCTTTATGTGGACTCTAGGAATTGAACCTGGGTCTTCTGTAAGACGACAAGTGCTCTTAACTGCTGAGGCATCTCTCTAACCCCCAGAATGAAAATTTCTTTTAGGGTGGGCCCTAAGCATGTACAGGATAAAAAGGGCCTCTGGATTGACCTACAGGTCGAGGGACACCTAAGGGCAACAGACTTCATAGAAGAACTCTGTGGGAGTAGGGAAAAAATGAAATGAAATTGTTGGGGTAGAAAACTCATAAAATGAAAGCTACAGCAAGAATTCCCAATACAAAGAAACAAAACTGGAGACAACTATTTTCTACCTGAAGCACACTATTTTGAGCTATAACTTGTCTTCTTCACTCTCTCCTTCTCCTTTCTCTTCTCTCTCTCTCTCTCTCTCTCTCTCTCTCTCTCTCTCTCTCTCTCTCTCTCTCTCCAACCTCTTTCTTCTCTCCCTACCTACCTCCCTCCAGCAGCAAGCAACGTGGACAGTTTTGTGAGATTCTATCTTTAGAATGTCAAGCTCCTCTCCCTTCACCCCCCCCCCATACTGGGCTGGAGGAGGAGGGTAAAAAGAATGTGGTTTGTATGAGCCTCAGGAACCATTTCAAACCAAACAGTTTCTAAGTATTTGATGTCTGGAAGATGGGGAAGGGGAATGGGCAGAACTCTGGCCATTTGTCATTTCCTGGGAGGTGTTCCACACTTAACCCTTCATGGAAGGATGTTTAAATAGATTCTAGGCTTGGACAAAGCAGGAACATCCCTAGGCTTTTGGCTTTTCACAATTTTGTCCTCCACTTACCCCTTATCTTTCTTAAGAAGATGGTTGCTTTCTTTCAAAGGGAAGCAGATAGCAGTGCTATGAGGTTGACCAACGAGAGTATATTGCTTTTGTGTGCTCGCACTTAATTGTGACAACTTAGGACACAGACACAAACAATGCCACACTGCACTAAGGGCTTTACAAGTGAATTATTGCATAGAATTATGCTGTGTGTATGTCTTCATAGGAAAATCCTTACAAAACCTAGTGAGCCTCTGGCTTTTGCTTGGTATACGCAGGAGAAGAAAGGGTTACACAAGCCTGTCTCTTCTTGATGCAGAACAGCTGGTGAGAAAGCACCCTCAGCTCCCGGAGTTGTACTGAGTAACTTACCCACAAAGACCATCCCCCACTGCCTCCCTCCACTTAGTAAGATTGCCTGCAAAGTTGAAATTTGGTATAAACAAAGGCAGCAGCTTTGGGTCAGCTAAGCACAAGATGGAGTTAAGAGAAGCAGGCAACAGCTCCTTTGCAGTCTTCAAAAAGTCCCACTCCTGTGCTGTTTTCTAAACATTCTAGGTGAGTTGTGGTAGCCTCACAAAGAGAATGAGGTAGAACTGAAGACCCCAAACCAAAAAAGGGAAAAAACAAAACAAAACATACACCTACAAGCTGGGAAGTTCCACGCTATCAATTATGTGAACGTCACTGGGCAGCTTTTTGCTGTATACAAGTCACTGTAGAGAACAACTTCCATTGTCCCTCTAATCAGTGTCTTACAGAACTGAACTTGCTTGCTACAAATAAACAGGAACAATAAGATGAAGTGTCCACCAAATGGCACACCCTCGGGTCAGCATAATAACCACTTAGGTTGTGGAGAAATCCACAAGATTCATGAGGTCCTTAACTAAACACATGGAGGAACTGTAGATTACATTTTCTCCAGGTTAGAAACAGTGCTTTAAATAGCACTCAGGAAGAGAGGTTAGAATGGCAACTCTTGCCCCCAACCCCATCTCCGGATCATCTCCTGCTCTTCCCAATTCCTGCTCTCCCCCTTTACCCCATCCTAATCTCCTCCCTCTTCTCCCTCTTCTTTCCCTCATATTTTGAGTAAAATAATTAAATTCCCATGGATAACGTGAATGGAGCTCACTTGTTACTACGCTGAAGTCCAGGAGAAGGGTGTGGGGGGAGATTCACAGAAAAAGGGGGGAGGATTCATGAAGAAGAGGAGTGGGAAGTAGGAGGGAGGGGAGGGCACCATTTCATAAAAGTTTTGCTATGCATGCAAGGAATGGTCCTAGGATGGAGAGTCAGCACCAGCTTCCCCTGGGGAGGAGCCTCTTAAGCCACGCTGGCTTCTTTTTGGAAGGGGAGGGCTGTGGAGCTGGCCAGGCAGGGTTCCAGCTGGTTAGCTATGTGGCACTGCTGCTATTGTTGAACAGAATTCTTTCCCTATGACACATCTGTCTTCTCGGTTTAATAGAAACTACAGTTCATGGGATTTTTCTTGCCATGAATTTGAAGGAAATCAGAAAAGAGAAATTTCTCGCCCCCCAACTCATTTTATAAGGAACTATTTGCGAGGCTACTTTGTAAAAGAGGAATTAAGAACACAGAAAGGGAGACAGATTTGATCCCTCCCATCAGATGGATATTCAAAAAGAACCCATCATTTATCATGGGGAGAAGTCCATTAGTGTTGATCGCTGTGTTTAACTGACTCTGTGTGGCGCTTTGCTTTAAAGTGCTTGCGTGAGTGTAATGAGCAGCGTCCTGTTGCTCCAATTCTGTGAGTTAAGTGGTAACTTCTACAGCTAGGTTATTAATCTTTCGGCAAATTACTAAAAACCCTGGCCAGAACAGAGACAAGAGAAGGGGAAGACCCCTACTCCACACCTCTGGCTTTATCTGTGAATTAGAGGAAAGGTTTCTTAGCCTACATACGTAGAGTGAGGAACAGAAAGATCATTTGTGAACATGTCAGTGACTTTGAAAAATCAAGGGGAAAAGCTTTGCAAATTAAAACTCAGTGGTTCTCAACTGGAAGAACAGCAAAGGTGTCACTTAGACATTGAAAGAAAGATGGTAACTACATTGAGGAGGCTGGTTCATGGTCTTTTTCTTAGAATTGGTTCTGAGGCCTCCAATTTCTAGAAATAAAACTCCCTAATAAGACAGAACTTGCATGATTATAATCAAGGTGGTATTCTTATGTATTCTGGACCTATCCCAACGAAGTCAAAAGAAGATTTCAGGGGTAGGCCCAGTGACCCGTGTTTTAATGTCATCCAGTAGATTCTAACTGATGCTTATGAAGCTCTGAGCTAATAACGCCATCGGCTGCTTGGTCATCTCACCTGCTTCAGTTAGAAGAATTGTCATACCTCAGCTTGTTCCTCTTTCTCCTTCTAGACTTGTTTTGCATTGTTACTAATGATCTACACTGGGCACCATTTCATCGTTCCATTTCTTCTTCAGAATGTCTCCGAGACTCTAGCTACTGACTCCACATATCTGGCTGGATATTCTATCTGGGAGGGGTTGCAGCTATAATGCACAGCCACAGAGAAGAATATACTAGGGGAAGAAGAGATGACAGAGAAACATGGACAAGTATTGACCTATTTTTCTGTAGTTAAAATTTGCTGGTTGCTGCTTTGGGAAGAGGGAGACACGGGCAAATTTATCATGGATGAGAAGCATACCACCTGAGATTTGTATTTAGAGGATTCAGTGAGGCCAGGATTCAAGCCCTGCGCTTCTTAGTATTTGGTGTAAATAGACCTCATCCCTGCCACCACCTACCCCATCTGAAACTAACTCACTGGTTCTATTAGCTTGCTAGGGCTGCTCTAACCAAGTATCATAGACCTAGTGGCTTAGACAAGACACATACATGGTCTCACCCTTGTGGAAGTTGGGTGTTTGAGTTTCAGGTGTTGGTCTTCCTGAGCAGGCTACTAGAAGCCAGGGTAGAGGTTGGGCTATTCTTAGGCTGTTTGGTTGACTTAGGACCTCCATGTTCTGTGTCTCCACATTGGATACCCACCATGTCAGTCTGTTCACAACCTTACTTGTGTTATAAAGACATTAATATTGCCTTCTAGCCCACCCATGTCACCCCATTTAAAACTTATTAGCTCTTTGAAAACCCTTCTTTTAATAAGTTTGAACTTTAAGTTGCAACATATTCTCAAATTCTCCTTAAAAAGTCTCAAAGACTAGTTTGTGGGAAAGTGAGATAGTTAATATTCCGGATACTTTTTTTTTTTAATTCTACCTACGGTTCAATTATGGGCTTTACTGTAATTCTAGAAATGAAGAAGGTAGGTTCCTTTGGCTGATATTATTTTAGCAAAAGGGCCTACCTATGTCAGGAGCTTCATCATAGCCACCAACCTGAAGAGATTTCCGTTTGAATCCTGGTGCTAATAAGTAAACCATATCTTTTATAGGTGATGGACTGACTCCTGGTTTGTCAGGCTAAGCCTTCCTTCTAGGACACTGAGATGTATAAGGTTTTTCTATTTGTAGAAGAGTCATATGTGCTTCTCAGAACTATAAGCCTTATTCTTTCCTGTCTAAGGTGCCAATTATCTTGTCACCCAGAAAGCTAGTGATTTCAAATTCTTTCAAGTTTCTTTCTGTCACATATATATGCTTATATACATATATGATATGCAGACACATATCATTGACATATTTTTTTTTATTTACAGTATTACTCCTAATTTCTTGTTGTTTGGATTCATGTCACAACTGGCATAACAGAAATGCAGATGGAAGTGATGATTAGTCCCGGTCAAAAGGTTTCCATCTCATTGAGGTTGTCAATGGGAAGGAATGCAGGTTTTGACAGCTTCTTATCTTTCGTGTACATCTGCATAAAAAAAGAAGAGGTGCTGATCAGTTCCTGCCCTTGAAAAGAAGTAAATAAAGACTCATTAATTCAGACTTAATTGTGAGTTTGTGATTCTGTGAACATACCAAGTAATATAAGTGGGATCATAAGGGGAAAATTAATGAGAGGAAAAGTTTTCCAGCATAGACAGGGAACAAATAAGTGAAGACATAATTCTGTCTGGTTAACAATAGTGCCCCCGACATTGAGCACCCTGCCTGGAAGATAATATCTGTTCAACAAGTTTATGTTGAAGGAATGAATGGAACAGAAGAATAAAAACTGCACTTACAATACTCGAGGATGTTGGCAGCATTTGTGCTGGGGCAAGCTATGATACGCTAATTGCAGATCTTCCTTTGTTATTTATTAAATCTGAATCTCAATGAAGCAGTTCTCTGTTGAGTTTTAATTACCACTGGTTCTTTAAAGCAATAAACCTGAATTTCATTAAAAGAATTACATTACCCAAATTTCATTAATTCATAGTCCTTCCCTCCCCTGCTCTTCATTTACTATGGCATGGTAAGGTCTAATTTCATTGAAATGACCCAGAGGGAAGAAAGCGATACCAAGTAGGAGGCATGAAAACTGATTAAAGAGAAGATTCCAATGTTTGTTAGAAGCTGTCTCCCTTTATGAACGTCAGCCTTACCTGAGAGTGGGAAGGACTGAACCACAGTGGTCGGGAGTATAGATTGATGACTATGGCTGTCTATGGGATACCTGAGACATTGGTAGGAAATACAGAAAACGATTGCAGCTTTGGAGATCAGAATCCTAAGTCCCTCCTTGAGAAAGTAAAGTGCCCATGTGAATGAAGCAAAACTTTGAATGTGGCTGGTCTAAAGCCCATCAAAATAACACTATATCTTACCCAACTTCACTTGAGTTCACAAATGAACACCTATTGATCCTTTCCTTTGAAACCATATTCACATTCTTTCTTTAAACTATCACTGTTACGAGTAAACTAGAGGCAGGTAGTATGTTCTCTTGGTTTGCTTGTTTGTAGTACTCACGAAGCCAAGCCAGAATGATGTTCTGAGAAAAGCTACAAATTATCACTAATGGTTAATAAAGACCAATGCTGGGTTTACTTAGCTGCAGCCTTCATCTCTCCCTTCTATTTAGAACCAAACAGGCTATAATTGAGAGAATCGACGAGAGAGACGAGTGCTTTGGTCAGTCTCAACATCCATTTTATTTGGTCCTATGATCCAATTTTCTGTAGTAAGCCACAATGTCCCCTGATTCTGCGTACTCGGACTTATTTTTCATGTTTACCAGGAAAGCATTTTCTGTGCCGTGTTCCATGTGCTGTAGCTTTTACGGGAATTTGTTTAGTTTTCCTCTGAACGTATACGTGTTCTCAGATGCTTAGGTTCTCGCACATGAAGCCAATCACACTTCTTGGCCGCAGCAGCAAGCTCTGCACCCTTGATGATTATCGGGGACATTCTGTTGGGCAGAATGCAGAGCTACAATAATAATTAGATTTCATAGGGATGATAACCAGCAAGTTATTATTTTTAATTGCAGTGCATGATCAGAATGGTTTGTTTTGCTGCCACAGAATTTAATAAGAGCAGCCCTTTATTGAGAACAACCCCCTTTCCAAGCATGTGATGTGTGGCGTGTATTTATGATATACCTCCACTATGGCCTAAAGATGTATTCCTTTCATTAGTGAAAAAAGCCTGAGAAAAATCTAGATAGATAGCCAATCCAGTAGCAGACCAAAGAGGGAATTAACTATCTAACTTGGAGTTCCATAGCCTCTCAACCAAAAGCTGCCCCTCACTGGTCAGCTGCTCACCAGGAAAAGCCAGTTTCCTAAATGTTTAGACCATGCCCTAAGCTGCCCCATCAAAACATCACTTTCAAGAATGTAAACAAAAAATGTCTATTCTGTTGTGATTAGTTTTAATCGTGTGAAGGATGAGAGTAGAAGAGAAGCAGCAGTTTGGATTGTTAAAGTCTTAACATCGCGGTCCTCTGTTGCACTTACAGACCTCCAGTTTTCTTTCTTCCTTCCAGGGAGGAATGGGGAGACCAAAGGGAAAGCAGAAACAGATGTGCACAAGTCTTGGTGACCTGCCAAGAGGCTGATGATGTCTTATGCAGATGCCTACACAAACACAGCCGATAAACACTCCATCAAGCCATCGCTGCCTCCCTTCACCAGGTACCAAACAATGCAGGAAGTCTACATTTTTCAAGGGGGCGGGGCTCTGGAAGTCTGAGGTCTAAGACTCGGCACACAGAATTCCATTTCCCCTCCAAATTGTCTGCAGCTTCTTTTGCTAAGCATTCTGGGACTCCCGTCTTAACTGATTGCAAATGTTTCTGAGGTAAAGTTTTCCGTGGGAGTCACTAACTGGATTCGGGCAGTGTTCATTCTTTCTTGAGGTAAAATTTGCAAAAAAAAAAAAAAGATGGGTAATAATGAGATTCCCACCCCCAAGTCCCGACGTGGGCATAAGAAGTGGTCAACTGGTCAACTGGTGTTTGTTTTCTGTTTGTAGAAGTGCAGGGTGCTTACAGAGAGAAGGTAAAGTCATTAAAAAAAAAAAAATAAGAAAGAAAAAAAGGTAATTGGACTCTTACTCCTGCTCAGCCAGAGGACTTCCAGTGGTTTGGGAGTACAAGCCAAAAAAAGAGGAGCAGTTCCAGAAAAAACACCTTAAGCCGCCAAGCCAAGCAATCTTCTTAAAGTGGGTAAAAGCAGGGCTGGAAGCCTGCAGCTTGGAAGCAAAAAACCTTACTTTTTTTTTTTTCCGCCTGTTCTTGTGGACCTGAATCCTGGATTTTAATAAGGCAGCAAAATTGAATTGCCAGGAAGAACGGAGCTGTCACCTGCTGTGTATCTTCATTAAGAATTGAAATTCTTCAAAATAAGCTTTCCCACCAGGATTAAAAGACAGAAAATCTATTGTCACAATTTCTGGATATTTGTTCTTATATTTCCCAAGGGTCAGAAGTCGTCATTAAAACACATAGTTCTCTTCAAATTGGACTTCCTTGAAAAGAGCATTATTAGGTTTTTATTTTTTATTTTTAAAAAAAAGAATCATAGGTAGAGAGAACACGGGGTTTGCTTTTCCAAAGCAAAACTGTACGACAGTAGGTGCTCAGTATCTTTGCCTGAAGTACGCATGTCGGCTTACTTTTAAGCAAAGGTGGAGAGTGACTTCTTGAGTTATTCTCTGGAAGTTTCTTCTCTTTGCTCTCCAGATGTCAGCAAATGTTACTGTCCTATAGCTCAGCCTTCAACGTAGCATAGATACAGAAATGTTGTAAATGTTGTAAATCAGAGTCTCCCTAAGTTGTCCAGGCTGGTCTTGAACTTGCTTTGTGACCTAAGCCTGCTTTGAACTTGTGATCCTCCTGCTTCAGCCTCCTGAGTAGACTTCTGGCTACAGCAGTGAGCCACCATTTCCAGGGAAAGGTTTTGTTGTTATTTCTAAACTATTTTATTTAGGGAGGAAAGCAACATGTCTTCCGATAACAGTGTGGTCTAAACTGGAATGGAGGGAACTCCTTTCAGGGCTTGCCGTATTCTTCATAAGACTCTAGACACTATTGGACGAGTGGCCCCTGGGGCTTTCCCCGATTCTTACAGGTCAGTGGGCTCTCCCTCCTTCAACACCTTTTCCAGTGTGGTCCTCTCCTTGTCCTCCTAATAGCCGAATCCCTCTTTCTAACTCTAGTTTCTTGTCTGGGAATCTTAAAAGTCCCGCCTCTATCCCCCTGCCCAGCCATTGGCCCCTGGCTCTTTATTGACCATTCAAAAAACCAACTGTTGTCAGAGGCCTGCAGCAGACTTGCGAATTCCCATGTAAGCACAAAACAAATCCCAAACAGTTATGTATTTAGATTCTGATGTCCCTCGTAAATTCCTAAGAGAACCTGCTTTGTAAGAGGTTTTCCTGGGTTCTTTGACTAAGAACTGTGAGAGCAGCCATGGAAAAGACAAATAGATAATGGTCATCTCTGCCTTTGTGACCTGTTTGTGGGTTTTAGGTTAAGAGGCTGCACATTTGAAGAGACATACAGGTGAGCCAGGAGCAGTTTACAAAGGACAACAACTTTCTCAAACTAAAGCTTCACAGAGTTAGCGTGTTTTCCACAGAGGCCCCCTTCCGTTTCTGCCTCCATGTGAATTGACGCTGTGTTACTCTCCTGGGCTTCCACATCCACGAAGCCAAAGCTATACTTACTCCATCACATGCTCAGTTTTCCTTTTATGCTAGATAAAACTCCAACTCTCATCGTTTGCTCTACAAGTCTAGACTGTGCAACAAGGCAAAGAAGGTCAGCTTAGCCTCCTTCCTATGGGCCATCATCCCATTGGCACACCTCGTCAGTTGCAGCGTCAATACACTTACCACGTCCACCTAACACTGTCCACTGATGAAGAACTTGGCAGTGCAGCTGTGTGTCACAACTAAGTTGGGGCCTAAAAGAAAATATTTTATTTCTTTTTATGTGTACGTCATTTAACACAACAAATGAGTCTATAGCATGTGCATGCCCAGTGCCTGTCGAGGCTATGAGAGGACACTGGATCCCTTGCAAACTGGAGATATAAACAGCTGTTGATCACCATGCCAGTGCTGGGTACTAAGCCTGGGTCCTCTGCAAAAGTTCTTAGTGCTTTTAACCCCTGAGCCATCTCTCCAACCCCACCCACTTTCTCCTTTTAATTCACTGTGTGATCTCAGCAAATTGAAAAGGGGCTGCCACAGCATGTTTAGGGTATGCCTTCCCAAGTAACCTAATCTAGAAAGCCCTTCCCGGAGATTTCCATGGCGATTCTAAAGCTCATCAAGTTGACAATCAAGATCAACCATGATAGATCCAAAACTTTATCCTTATGAGATGAATAAACCAATGGAAGCACAGCTTCTCAGTGTTCAGTAAATGCGAAGTCATAGGAATGAATGATCCTTCGACAAATAATGAGCTTTCTTCTTGGGTTAGTCTTCCAGAGTTCATGTCATAACAAACTGCAATGAGTAGTGCATTTTGGGTGATGTCTTTTCAGTATTCAGACATTAGTAAATTACTGTAAGATTATTAAATCTATGATATATTATTACCTTCCAAACTGCAGCATTAGCCTTACTGATGAGTTCAGGCCCTGGAAATTGTTTTTATCACTGTTCCTGACTAACCTCTGTAGAGGAAGCCAAATGCTATTTTGATGGTTTAGAAAACCAGGCTTTTCACTAATTAGAAATGATGAGTTGTAAACCTTAACAGACTAAAATCACAAAGGAGTGGGACTTTACAAATGGGACCATCGGAGGTGGCTAACTTGAGGGGTGACGAGAGGAGCATAATTAAACCACGCCACTAATGCAAAGGGCTCTGTTTTTCTCTGAGGAAAAAAAAAAAACATTTTTCTCAGAGAGATATCGGCATGTGAGCAATGATGTTTACACCAAAGTAGTTTGTGCTCTGGGAAATGTAACTATCAATAAAAGAATTGTGTGCCTCTCTTTTTTATCTTTTCTTCTGTCCAGAGTGGATTAAATGGCAGAGTTAGAATTCATGCTGGGTTTTATCTCTAACCAACAAGACTTGCCTAATGCACTCTGGTTGAAAACACAGAGTTTGTAGACAAAAGGGGGGGGGGGATGACTTCACTGAAGTTAGATGTAGATGATCTTCTGCAGAGGGAAAGGACAGAGCCAATCTTCTCTTTCATGTGCTTTCAGACCTTCCATTACTTTCCTTCTGGGTTTCTCCTGTGAAGTACATAATTCCAGGATGCTTTCATTTTGAAAGAAAGAAAACACTCTGTGAAACTGTACAAACAATATTGATGCTCATCAGAGACGGCCGACATTACAAAGGAAATCAGGCAATCTATTTCTTTTTAAAAAATTCTTTTAATGTGATTACTAGAACATTTCAAACTCATTTCATTGCTGTTACATTGAATTTCTTCATAACAAATATCACCAGTCTTCCTTCCCCTGCATCACATCTTCATGAAAGTAAAAAAAAAAAAAAAATTGCTTTGTATTTGCTAAGATAAATGCACTTGATTTTTTTTCAAGTATAAGATATATAGCATGCTTTTCCATAAACATCAAACTGACTGGCTTCTCAAGTGTTATTTAACATGAAAGGTGAAAGAGACTCAGATTCTGGGCATCTGTTCATAGTGCTTGAATGCTCTCAGTCTGCCATCCTTCCTCTCTATGCATCTTTGCTAGTCGTGAGTCAGTTATTGAACTATGACTTCAGTAGTACTATGGCCATATCACCAATTCGCTCTTTCTTGGTTTTTATTCTGCTCATTGGCATAAAGTCAGTTATAGCTGAACTCAGATATCATCCATTCCTACAATACCTAGAAGATTAAATAGAATCACTCTACAAGCCTACTCCAAATGAGTAGTCAGCAAGAGACAATATGCCTTTTAACTTGTGTGTTTTGATAATTTCCTTGTTAATAATAATTATAATAATAAATCACTTTTCAAATCTTAGTGTCTATAATCCTTTCCTTCTCTAGCTTTCATTGGCTGCAGGGGTATTTTTTTTTTTTTTTAAGAGAATTGAAATCTTAGATGAGATTGTGTCCTTCTCATTTCCAAACATTCCTAACATTTCTCCCTACATCTGCAACGAGCCATTCTCTTTTCTGTGTTCTGGTTACTTGGGTTGAGATTTGTGTGCTATGTCTAGCTGTGTCTCTAAGAGGTACTTGCCTGTGCCCAACACTAAACTGCAGTCATCCCTGTTATAACTTCCATGTCTCCAAAAAACCAATGGACACTCCATGCCTCTTCTTGCTCAACTTTCCAGTAGTATCTGTCACGGCTGAACATTCCTAACTTTCCTTAGTGGTCTGTAGAGTCTCTGCTGCTTCTCGTGGACATGTCTTTCCAGTTATTGTTTCTCCTGACTTCAAGTTTCAGAATTTTTCAGCACTTGAGGGCCTTTTCTCTTGATTTGATGCTCTGTCCCCATGTTCTTTCATTACGTTTCCGGCTTCAACTGCAGCCTATCTCCTATGACGCACAAACACAGCCACAGCGTACCTCAGACCCATGTTTCCTTTTGACATCTCACAATTGATGTCTGAAAACACCTCAAGCTCATTATACCAAAGCTGGATTCATTATTTCCCTTCTCCTCAAACTTGGTTCATTTCAAACATGTTGTTTTGATGAGGCCTGGCCTTTCACCTTCTCAAAAGTTCAAACTTGCTTTGCAGTCTGACATCTCTCCCAGTCGCCTCTGATGCTTTCCTCAATAAATCTATTTCACATCTAGTTTCATCTTGCTGTCTGATTTTTTTTTTCGATGAGCACACAAGCCAAACAAAAATCTTAATTAGAGGATAAGGTAACGAAGAACAAAAGCATTACAATAAGATGTCATGAAGCTCAGGCCATTTGTTTTTATAAGAAAAATGTGGAGCCTTAGAGATATTTAATTGGGAAGAAAATGAACAAGACTCATCATACTCAAAGCCTGTAGATATAACCTTTGCCATTCTGTTCCTCTTGGCTCACTACTGCTGAATATAGTCAGAGTCACAGAATGAGCTTATTCTAAACATATTAGACATCTTAAAGGTTAATTTAAAACAAAAACATAATGATATATAACATACACACAGAAACTGCATAATATTCATGTTCAACAAATTTTTGCAAATCAGACATATCTGTGTACCATCGTTCTATAAGGTGTGACTACTGCCTATCCTGAGAAACACACTTTGGACATCCTTCTAGATCATGACAACTCACCTATACTGAGAAACACTCTTCGGACACTCTTCGAGGTCATAATAACTCTGCCCTCTCTACGGGAAGCTCCATCCCTGATGTCCAACACTGAAAACTCATCTGTAAGTTACTCTAATGAAGTAATTGAAATCCATCAAAAATCCACAGCACCCTAACAAACAGATGTGTGTGCTGTAGTAGCCCACCATGAAGCCTCTGAAGCAGTTTCATCATGCTTCAGAGCTGGAGGTAGCCTTATCTGGACCTGGTAATATTTTGTAAGAAACATATTGACTTCTTTGACAGGAATGGGGAATATTCACTCTGCTATGCCTAATTTAGAAAAGACGGTTACATCTTTAAGATTCTTTGTTATCTATAAAGTGAGACAAATATCATTATCATCATTGCATAATTACAATATACACATAAAGTATTAATGTATTAACATTAACATATATAATGAATATACATTAACCTAATATCGATGAGCATATATTAATATATTAACCTAGACTCTCCTGTATTAATGTTAATGTAAATATGTATAATGTAATGTGTAGAATAGTACACATTATACATAATAATGTATACAATATGAATATGTACAAATATAACAATATAATTATATGTAAATACAGAGAACGATGCCAACATATATAAAGTTATTTTATGACTTGTAAAATGCCACATAATTTTAATGGATGCTAGCTTTTGGAAATCATTATTCATATCACTCTATACAAAGCATACTGAACCCTTTTAGGAGGCTCTGTGCTAGTGACCGGTGAAACCTTGAAGACTTGGCAGCTTTTGAGCACTGTGTTGTTCTCTCTTCTAAGGATAAGTTGGGAAGAAGTAATGAGTTGTTTCTGAAAGCAATGAGCTCTCCAGATGAAAAGATTAAATGTGCCTTTTAAATATACAAAAGAGTTGTTTTGTTTGTTTCAAAACATAGCTGTGAAAGGACTCTCCTATTCTTTTAAGAAATGGTTCTCTTGAAAGAATAAATGTTATACTGACTTTTGAAATCCCTCAAGAGTATTTGGATTAAATTCTGATATGAAAAATGCTCTCTCCACTCTATAAAGAAATCTTTAGATAAAATATATTGAAAAAATGATCAAAAGAAGATTCATATGAGAGAATCCATCAAGATATTATTGCCTCTCTCTGTATATCTCTGTTTCTGTCTCTGTCTCTCTGTCTTTGTTGCTCTTCGTTTGTCTCTCTTTGTCTGTCTCTCCCTCGTTCTTACTCCCTGTAGCATATTGCTAATTATAAATGGAAAACGCATGCTTCAGAAGAGCCTTGAATTCTGGGATTTAGTTCCTCCCCTTCTGTTAACTAGCTAGCTGTATGACCATGGGCAAGTCTTGTTACATAGTGTCAGTTAAACAATTGGGTTATGCTGTTAACACATCACTTTTAACAAAGCCTTCCAATGAAACAATTAAAGCATCCAGGCGTACATGTTATTTTTGATAAAACTGATTTTTTTGGAGGATGTGACTTAGAGTAAGAGAAAAATACCAAAGTCAAAATTATACTTTGCTTGCCACCCTACCTCTCTCTGTGGTGATAAATTTTTAAAATATAGCAGAGAAAGAGATTTTAAATAGAGGACCATGGCTACTAAGGGAAACAACAAAATAGCTGTTTATAATGCTGAATTATGTTTTTATTTCTAAATACAGTATAGACCCAAGAGTCTTCAATTAGGAGTCAGGACAGGCATCATGAAAACAGCCAGGAATGTAATTTTAATTGCTGTACTATATAATTAGAAATGTGATATTTGATGTGCATTTTACCCCATGGATGGCAGGTAAGAAGAGATAGGGCTTGCCATTAATCTTTGTTCATGTTTTTTTTAACTCCATGAGTTTTTAAGAGAGACTGAGCCAACATCACAATTGGGGTGTGTAGTTTGGTTGGAGCAGCTTCATGACACTCTGGAAACAAACAAACAAACAACAAACAAACAAACCTGACACTTGTAATTAATTAAAGTCCAGACAGAACATGGTACCTTATTTAGAAAGAAGAATTAAAAGTTTTCTAAATTAAATTATGTCACAGTCAACTTTATTCACAATAAGGCTATGCCATATAACTATTGAATCAATAGCTTCTAATGAACGTGTTATTGGCTTTTCAGTACAATTGTACATTGGTTGACGCAGGCTAATGTATCAAGACATTGCTCCAGGGTGCAGTTAGCTGTGGTTTGTAGACGAACCACTGAACAATCTTGAGTGCATGGACTAACAAGGAGACGTATGCACGTAGAAGTGCCACGTCCAATTGCTCAGGCAAATTCCAGCTTTTCTATCCAGTTTCTCTCTGCTAATGTCCAATTGACCAAAGCCAATCTCATGACCAAATCCACATTAATGTTCTCAGAGGCATACTCTGCTCATCTTAAGACCATGATAACTAACATTGTAGCTATGCAATATTGCAGTAGTAAAGAAGACGAGTTAACAGTTTTCTTTAGGAGAACTTGATCTATATGTACAAGAGTATAGCCTGGGACAAGGGCAAGATGGATTTCTGAATAGGTTGGGTAAGAGGGGTAGAGCTTTGAGGGGCTCTTTTCTGTTATTTGGCTAGATTCTCTAAACATTATTTCTGTTATTACTACTTAAGTAATTTCTTATGCTCTACATTACCAAGTCAATAATATGTCGAATGAATTTTCACAGGCAAATTCTTAACCACTAACAAACACTTAGATGTTATTACATCCCATAATAAATTCTTACCTTAGTAGACTTAACAGTGGTATCTGAGACTGCTGAGCACATCAGAGACTCATCACATAGCTTCATTCAATTTCCATCAAAACTAGAAAAGCAAGGTACCCACGGCTCTATAGGGACATTCTGTGGTGTCTGCCAAAGGCTCCTAAGGATGACCCGTGACTGCTTTCCTCTTTCAGTTCCATAATTCTTGGGTGCACATCCTTGTGTCACTTCTACCAATATACTGATGCTGTTCTCTAGAGGTGAAAATTCTTTAAAGTATTGGAAGGCACTCAAATGAACACTGGGAGAAGACAAAGCAAGCAATGGGTGTCCGGATGATGGCCTGTAAGCAGGAGACTCTGTAGTGTGGACTCTATGTACTAATGACCTGAGCCAATGATTCAAACCTTTGTGCTTCAGTGACTAGATATGCAAAGGCACGAGTCATAAGAAGAGCAGCCACCTCATAGGATGGTTTGGAAGACAAAATTAAAATGCATGAGACACTGAGAACAGAGCCTGGCACGTGGAAGGCTCAGTAAGTGTCAGTCATGATTATTTCATGAATGGAACACTTAAGTCCTAAATAATATAGAACTGAAAATAAAAGTGATAGTAAATTTATAAAAATTTAAAGCATCTCTCATCTAAACCCCAGCCCAATGAGGAAGAGCCTCGTGTTAATATGTTTCATTACTGATATTACAGAAACCAAATAAGCATCAAACAAACAAAAAGTAAAATACAGAACGTGTGCCTTTCCTCGCACATGGGGCCTTTTGGCTGGAGGTGAAAATTCGTTTTGAGCCGGGGAGCAAGAGCAAGAGCAAGGGAGTATAGTCCCTGAGCGGGGAAGTTAGGACTAATGCAGAGTTGTACGCCACATTGCTTTCTTGAACCTGTGTAGCATCAAGGTACTGAAGGCCCTGAATCCTAGGAGCTAGGAGCTTTCCTCAAGTTCAGGTCCACTGCTGCCATGTGCCTCTGTGATGGTGGCTTTTATTCTTGTCTGTCCGTAGGGCGTTATTCCTGCTGTCTGCTTCCTTTGTCTCTGTATTTCCAATAAGGAAGACCAGCTAGTACAACCAACTGAACCAGGATCATTTTCCAATAATGTGGTCTATTTCCTTTCAACCACTGCCTGTAACACACATGATACTATGTGATTCAGGGGAGCCTTGAAAAGATTGGTGTGGGTGGGGTACACTGGTAAATTTCCAGAAGATTATTTGGGTGAAATGGCAAGGGAGGTTAATTGTCTGGTTTATTTAAAGGCTTTTAGCTGCTACAGAGGAGAAATTACTACCCTAGAAACAACCCCAAATTACTCTCAAAGCACTAAGTGATAGGTTGGAACTGTGTCACAGAGGTCTGGCTTTTCAGAGCACAATCACTTCCAGGGGGAGAGGTCAGAGCTTTTAGAGCAGAGGTAAGTGTGTTGTGATGCTTAGTTACTAACTTTGACTTTGAGTTGGGATGCTGCAAGGATTGAGCCTTGTAAATGTGACTGAAGAAGAGACCAACTTGAAACTTTCCTCCTGTTGAACTAAGTCAAACATCAGCTGAATCATCTTGAGTGAAACAGAACTTTGCTACTGGCTTCCAATCCCATCTCTCCTTCCCCCAAGCCTTATCAATGTTTCCTTCTCCTTTCCTATCCTCTGCGTAGATTCCTTTGTTTTTATCTTTCCATTTTTTTTATTTGCCTTTTATCTCATCCTTTGATAGCTACATTGGAGCAGTTACCCCACCAGGGAACTATGGGAGATTAGGAAAACTTACATTAGGAAGACCACACAGGCATCATAGTCAATCCCCAAGTAAACACACATTAGAGTTAGGAGTATAGAATGGCAATGTTCGGCCCTGATGCTTATTACCCTGCTGTCTAGGGATAAATTACTTAAATTCTTGTAGCCTTACGTTCTCAACCTATAAATCTGATATAATGCTTAGTTGGATTGAAGACTGGTGCAGAAGGGCTCACATACTGGGAGAGTGAGCAGTCTCTTGTAGTAGCAATAGCAACGTCAAGGTGACACAGGCATACAGAGTGTCTGACGTAAGGAAAGACAAAAAGTAAGAGGATGAAGGGACTAAGAAACACAAAGTTGGTAAAATTGGGACTTGGGATGTGATCCCAGTTGAATATGGGGGTGGGATCACAGAGAAGTCAGTGGTGACCTAGGGTTTCTCATTTTGGTCTCTAATGCAGTTGTTAGTTGAAAATGGAAATTCAGAGCAAATATCGTCTACTTTTGATGTTTGGTACTGAAATTCCCTATGGAATATTCACGCAGAGATGCTCAGAATGTAATTTGGAACCTAAGTGGAGAAAGTCAGCAAATTATAACAAGTATTTGCTGAACACATGACTAGGTAATGTGTGAGATAATAGAAAGCACAAATTACCTCGTTGTTTTCTAATGGGAGAAATACATTAAAATAAACTAACAAATTATACAACTGAATAAGCTCTAGTAAGGACAATTAAAGGTTACTTTGAAGGTATCCTTTACCTTTGAAGTATCAAAAGGATACTTTTAAAGGTAGGGCAAGGCTGTCAGAGTTAAACTGTGACTGGAGATGAGTTGGAGTTGGGTTTATATATTTTACTCCCAGAGTGTCACTGACACCAAAGTGGAACTTCTACTGCTTGCCGGTCAATGCTCAGGTCTCAGACCAGTGTGAGCATGTGGTGGTCTGTCACCGAAGTCTCTGCAATAATGGAATGCAAAATGAACAGCAGCAACAACAGAAAAAATGGCTGCATTGTGACTGTAGAGAGTACAAGGGAGCCATAGAAATTTGCTCTTTAAAGAATCTGGGGAAAAGCATGGGAAATTTCTGTAGAAAGTAAATATTAAGAGGAAAAGAAAGAACGAAAACGTGTTAATTAGGAATGTGTTTGGCTGCAAGTAACAGGAAAACTTGATCATGGTAGCGTAAGCAAATAGAAGGTGTTTTTGTTTTGGTCCTTGGACTCCTTTTTGGAGATAGGCTCTCTCTGTGTAACCCAGGTTGTTTTAAAATTTATGATCCTCTGTCCTCAGCCTTAGAGGATTGGGATGATGGACTTGTGCCACCACATTGAGTAGAAGTTTTATTGTTGTTGTTGTTGTTTTCTCATAAAACAAAACAAAAATAATTGAAGTGGATAGTTAATGGAGACCTAAGCAGATTAAATGCAGTGATACTCAGTCTCCCCTTTCTATTGACTTTCCCTCTTGGCCTCACAGAGGAAGTTCCAGTCATCATTTCAAATTCACCAAAAGTCATAAAGAGGAGGAAGCAATGCTATCCACACCTTGCAGAAACCTGGTAGACTTATTTTATAATGAATTGCTAAGAACTATGTCATATGACTACCAAGTGCCAGAACGTAATTCAGGAGACAATATTGGAGTACTTGACTGATAGCATCCATTGCTACATTAAACAAGGATCATGCCTTCATGGGTATGGCTACTTAGGGAAGTTGAGAGAGCATTGGTGGGTTGATTGTGTCCTGAAGGATGACACCAGACACGTGTACATAGGGGCAGTACTAATCGGACACAGTCAGTTATAAAAACAAACAAACAAGCAAGCAAGACAGAAGAAGAATGTCTTGAGAACTGAGAGAGGGGTAAGTTTGGAGGAGACAAATTGGCAATCCAATCAAACATCGCAGAGGTTGAGAAAGATGAGCTCTGAAAGGAGCCTATGGGTTTGACATTTCGAAGGGCAGAGACCTTGCCTATTATCTCTCAGTAGTATTCTAGGCACCTGCTCCAGCACCAGGGACAGAGTAGGCAATTAATCACTGACTAGGGAAATTAATCTGGCTGTGGTGTATTAGATGTATTGCATGCATAAAGGTCTTTATTGATCATCCCGTATAAATTAAATTCTAATTTTCTCTAAGTAAATACTTTCTGGAAAGAGTGAGCATCTAGAGAGTTATCCTTCATATGCACATTAGGATCCAGTTAACGGGAATAGACTACAACTTATAAAATATTTCCCCAAAGCTCAATGAAGCAAGACGCAGAAACTTGCTGGAAGAATTTGTTTGTTGTTAGAGTAAGAGTAGCTGTTCTTAGTAGTTACAGACAGTGTTCAGTAATAAGAAAGCGCTTTGCATATCATGTATAACTATTAATTTATATGCTCTCTTATAAGAAATATTTTTAAATATTTTCCATCTGTAATATGCTAGAAAAATTCCATGTAAAAGTATTTATTCTCCCAAATGTGTCCAATATAGATGTTTGCATGGTCCTTTAGAGTTTATAAACTTTATATTTTCCTCCATTTTAGTAGATTCACTCATCAATATAAGACTTGACTATAGCAAGTATCATTAGCTGTCCCTAGCCCTTCATTTTATCATTGGAAAAAAAAAACACAAAAACAATAGAGCTTTAAATACTTTATTCAGCATCACACATGTAGTAATAGACTGAGCCAGAATTGGACATGAATTTTAATTCCAAGTTCTGGTTTCTTTATCAAATAAAGTTTGTGTCTAAATCCATGGAAGCAAGTATTGTGTAATTGAGAATCATTGTTATATTAAAACTTAAAGTTTGTGGCTACTTCTACCGTCTGTCAAGTGGGGGCTACATATTTTATTTCTGTGAGTAAATTAATTGGAATGTTTTACATTTATTTGTTTGTTTATTTTTTGAGGGAGGCATGGAGCTTTGGTTGTACACACTATAGTACACGAGTACACACTATAGTACACGAGTACACACTACAGTACACATAATAAGATCAGAGGAAAACATGAAGGAGCGAGGGATTGGTTGTCTCTTTCTACCATGTGAGTTCCAGAGATTGAATTCAGGTCATCAAGCTCGATGGCAAATTCGTTTACCTGCTGAGCTAGCTCTCTGTCTCTTGGTTAGCTGATTCTGGTCGTTCTTTCTTCTCTTTGCACAGGCAGGTAAGAAAGGTTGAGAAGATAAGGCCTACCTATATTGATGAAACTACTAATTGCCAAGGTTGATTTGTCAAGAATCACTGCATTTGAAGGGGTGTTAAGGAAAAGTAACTACAGTAACTTGTTTTCCCTGCATTGAGAAATCATAAATTTTAACTTTCTATCAACTTATGGCATTCTTTGAATATGGATGAGCATTGTCAATAAATTATTTTACTTGAAAATAAGAACATATTTTATAGGGTATGCAAACTATGACTTATAATGTGGCTTGATCTAATTAAAACCTCATTGGGGTTCATCTTCTTAGAGAACAAGTCTTCATTTATGATTGTGTGTGTTTGTTTGTCTGTGAGTATATATGATAGTATCTCTGTATGTGAGTGTGTATGTGTGTCTGTATGTCTGTGTAATTTTTCCAAACAGAATCTTGCTATGCAACATAGACTGGCCTTGAACTCATAATCCTCTTTCTGTAGCCTAGTGAGTGCTGGGACTATATAGGCCATGCCACTCTGGGTCTCTACCTCCATTTCATGTTTGAGCTTTACCCAAACTTCCTTCTTTATTTGCAATCTTCTGTTTATTGCTAAGGGCAACTAATTTTCTTTCTTTCTTTTCTTTTTCTTTTGGAACTCTTGAGCTGTTCCTTGGGTCTTTCAAGTCTACCTCATCTTCAAATGATCTGTGATATGGTAACACACATATCTTCTTAAGAAAGACAACTTAGAAAAAAATCTATATGGGGTCTGTAATTCCAGAATTTTATTTTGTGATGAAAAAAAAAAAAAAGAGACAAAAAAAAAGAGTAATAACTCACTACCCTTTAACAGATACTACTTACATTGTACTTTATTACCCATTTGATTTGACAAAGTCTAAAGTTTCAGGCCTTGAGGCTAGGAACTGAGATGCCAAGTGGATAAATGAGCCGGCTGATCCAGGTGAGCAACGGAGTCCAGAGATTCACTTGTCACTAGGTGACTTTGGAGATTACGACTTTGTGTGCTTTGCGAAGCTTCGCAGGTAGACATGTGCAATAAATTAAAACTAATCATATCCTGGGGAGAACCACAGCTGTGTTTACACCCTTATGGGCTTAGGTTGACCCTTAGTGGACATGCCAGAAGTGTTAGACTTGAGTACTTGCCATTACTTTATCTGAAACTGCTTTTGAATCAATTTATTAATGTTTTCAAGATTTATTTTATACTTTTCTTTCAGGGTGCAGGCTTCAGTGCTTTTATTCATTTAACAGGCTATTCTTAGTGCTGTCTCTGTGTCAGCTGCTGGCCCCCAGGATGGAAAGGTGGACCAGGAACTGTCTATATAATTAAGGAACTTATAATCTGGAAAGCAGGTAAGTCACATAAACCATGGAAGGAAAAGAAATATGGCATAGGAGTATTTTTTAGTAATGTTTTATATATGAGTATGTTTAATGAAAAGTAAGATGAAGAAATAAATAGGAGGATTAAAAATACTTTAAAAAGGTGGCCAAGCAAAAGAAAATTTATGTAGAATAGAGCACACACACACACACACACACACACACGCACGCACACTGCATTATTGACCAATTTAATTTGCAGAATTCTTACTTTGGAAATGAGCAATTGCATGGCTGACATTTTGCTAAATGATCAAGTCATAAAGAAATGGAGAATTTACTCAAAAGCCAGGATAATTCCTGGGTTGACCAGTTGTCAAAGTTATAAATGGATGGCTTTGTTATCTCCTAGCGCATGTCCCTCATGCTTGAGAGCCTCTGCACAAAATGTTGGCAGTAAATCTGCAAATCAACAGATAACACAGAGATGTTAAAAATATAAACCAGAACCAGGAAAAAGAAATATCGCAACGGGGGGGGGAATTTCCTGTGTTTTGGGAAGATTGAATTCCCCCAAACTCCCTGAAAGAAGGATATCCATACAAGTGAAGCCCCTGCTTTCTGTCTGAGGAAAGCAGGTTCATTTTTAATTTAATTTTCCAACCTGAGCAACAGGTTAATTTTTAATAATTTTTCAAAAGATGAGTAGATTTTCCAGATGTCTGGGGTAATTTTTACTAGAGAAATATGAAACCCACTGAAGTTCTTTGCTGTCTGTCCTACAAATAAAAATGCGTGATCTATCTCTATATTGAGAATTATAGATGCTAAGAATCGCAGATACAAATGGTCTATTAATTCATCAAAAACACAATGTCTTTCGTTTTCTCCTTCTTGCTTGATCCATCCTCAACAGCTTTTCTTTCTCCCACGTCTTCCTGGAAGACCAACCTAATGTGTGCTATTACTACTAGAAGTTGGGGGGTCGCGCGGAGAACCCTAAGAAATGATGACTTCTGGTTTTAAACAGTATGCCATCTAATTCAGAACAAAATTAAGATTATAAAAGGATATGAAACCTCAGTTCATGATTTATAATAGGCTGTCTTATTCAGCGTGTTTGGATAGCATGCATGAAGCCCTACATTCAAACCTCAGTAGCATGGGGAAGAAAACAGAAAAAGAGAGGTCTGTATTAATAAAATATTCATACCTCATTTTTTGTAATATTATTCCCCATGTTTTTATTGTTCTCTGCCTCCTCCTATGCAAGGAGAGATGACTTAGCTTTAGGCCATTCAGTTAAGAAAATTTTGGCAGTAAATAACTTTCTCATTGTGATGGAGGACAGGGAGAGAGAAGGAGAAAGCTTTTGAAATTTTAACACAACTTGCAATCATTCTGTTGTAGCTTAATTTTGAGCAGTCTCTTCACTTCAGACATTAGGAGTACACTGAAGTAAAAGTAACCTTTGGCTTCTTCAAGAGAAGGGTGTGGGCTCCCAGCGTGAGCAGTTTTTCCTCTGTGCTCCTGTGGGGCAGTTTGCGGAGACTGCAAAAAGCATCGGCAGGCTTTTGACTCCGCCCTCCCCTCCCCGCACCCCTTCCAACTCATCACATTCTTATGTAATCCAAGAAAAATCTGCTTTTGGTTAGAATGCAGTGGAAGGAAGGCAAAGGAAACCTCTTCTTCTTCTTCCCCTCTTTCGTTAAGTGTTCCAAGTTTGTAGAAGAGGTCTGTCAAAGCAACTAACCAAATGGAGGCAGCTGGAAGTCATTAGGCAAACTTGCTGTGGACCATGATTAAAGCTGGGTGGAATTTGCACTCTCTTCCTTTCTCTTTTTTATAGTCCCCTAAGCAAGTTAGTGTTCCTTTTGAAATTCGAATTAGTCCTGTGACTATGAAGGTTGGGAATGTATTTCACTCCTTTACATCCTGGAGACCACTCCACTGATTTCTGAGGCCATTACTGCAAATGAATAAATGAACACATTTGGAACTAACTGGTGTTCCGCCGCGGCGTGCCTCGTATTTCATGATTATCCTCGCATCTTCCTGGTCTTGGTCTGATTTGAAATGATAACCACTGAGTCACATTAAGAACACTTTGTGGTTACTTTCCTAGTTCGACATAATAACAGCAGCCTGGTTTTTAAGAGTCCAATTTTCCTCTCTGCTTTTCTTTAACTGTTGCATCACTTTCCATGATAAGAAGGCGTTTCAAATGAAGGCCTCTAAGTTCCAAATTTGTGTTGTTCCAACTTCCTATGGGTTCAAGCTCCAGGCATACTGAGACACTAAACCTGACGGGTAAGGGCTAAAGTCACAACTTCTTGGAGGGAGGGCTAGAACTACCCCTGTGGGTGTGGAGAGCCCAGGCCAGCCTCCTGAAAGAGGCTGAGTCTATGGAAAAGAAAGCAAAGATGGCTGGCAAGCAAATGCTGGGGGCGGGGCGGGGGGGGGGCTAGAGGGTGGGGGATGGGAGTGGGGCTTTGGGGGGTATTCCTTCACGGAGGATCTTGTCGTGAGGGGAGGATGTGGAGTCAGGCAGACCAGGTTTCTCTGGTGTGTATTCATTTCCAGCATAGCGTCTGAAAACAAGCTCCTCAGTTACAAACTGTGGAGCAACAGACGTGGTGGGAAGGGGGCGGGGAGTGCAGAGCCACGTATCAACTTCTGAACTCCCAGCCAAACGAATTTCCACTGTTGTTTGACTGCCAGAGTCAGAGTTAGGGCTTCCAGACAGCAGGGGCCGGAGACACTGGGCAGAATCTTTCTCAATCTTTCTTAGGGTTTCTGTAGAGAACTACACAGAAAGCAAACAATGAAAGGCATCCCCGCGCCTCCCCCCCCCCGCCCCCAGCCCCAGGTTTCTCCTTGGAAAACCTGTTTAACGGCTGGGATACAGAAGGTTCTGGAATCTAGATGTTGGAAAACATCCTTGCTGTAATAAATAAGTGAAGTTCGCACAGGAGGTCAAAAGGTCCTCTCCATACTCCCACTGCCCTCCCACCCACTCTGTGAGACAAACTCTTTTCTGTCCCTGGATGAATTCCTGAAACAACACAGTAGCTCTTTCGGTTGACCTCGGATAATGAGACATCTTGTGTCCTTCAAGCTTGGGTGGGGGGGCATTTTGGTCATTAGAGGCTGTTGTACATTCATGTGACAGTCTCGATGGTAATTGAAGTTGAGGCTTCTCACTGCCCAGGTCTGTAGAAGAGGGTGGCTGCCTCCTGCCTCTTCTCAACCGCAGTTTCTTCTAGGCCAGATAACTGCAGCTTGGGGAAGGGGCACGAGGGGGAGGGGTTCCTGGAGAATTCATAGGAAAATAGAAGCTTTAATCCACCCCTTCTGGAACTGTAGATAGTTGTTCTCTCAGTAGGTCTTTAAAACAGACGCGTCCCACCACCCTCCTCCTGGCAAATTGTAATGCTTTGTTTGAAAGTTCCCCAACCTCCAACCCCCAAATCTCTGGGAAATGTAATCTTCAGGCCTTTGATTTATATAGAAATCCTTCCTGTAGGCTGTAGTTGTAGTTGTCCACTTATATGAGCATCTTCCTGTACTCGGTGTGTGAGGGCTGTGTGTTCCTAACAGTTAGTTTAGGTAGTATTTAGAAAACTCTGAGGCTGGCTCTTTTTAATATATATATATATATATATATATATATTATATATATATATATATATATTTGCTTGTTTGTTTTACAATTTCATATCCCACACTGTATCTTTTCTAACTCATTTAGTAGTTTTTCATTTGAACTCAAAATCGTAACCTCTTCCTTAATCATTACCAGAGTTTCTGTTATTTATGTGTGCTTAGGGCTGACCCCTTGGGATCTGAAAACCTTAATCAAGGGACTCATCTTTTGCATCAAAAAACAGTTGCAATCTTCTGTGTGTCAACTTTCCTTTGTCTTTCCTCAGATGGAAGTAAGCTAGAGACTGCTGTGCCCTACTGGCTTCTGTCAGCACCCGGGGAACAGAGAGGCTCCCTGTGATGCAACAGGAGCTACTTTGACTGGGTTCCAGACTAAAGCACTACTTAGCAGTACTGTCCCCTCAGCTGGGTGGGGACATTGCCCATCGCCATCACTCCCATGGATTCCAAGTTTAAAATCCCAGCTCACCATTTAGCCTCCAACTTTTGTAGCCCGGAAGTGGGGTAGTCTAGTCGAGATAAATAACTTTTTTTAAAGGGACCTCATGGGTAGTCCTTTATAAATGCTGTTAAACTTCTCAGTGGGCTTGAAGAGATGTTTAGCAAACCACGTTCTTGAGGCTTCAGAAGAACTAGAGAAAGAATCAGTTTAAAGAACAAATCCGTTAAGCCTGATTTATTGTTTCCTTTCAGGCAAAATCCTCAGAAAAGAATAAGAATTTCCTTTTCCTTCTTAGCTTTATTACTCTCAGAAAGCTTTTAATAATAAATGTATTCCATATTGCATATTTCCATAAAGGTGCTACAAGCTAAATAATAAATATTTATGTAAAACATTATTAATGAATAACCTTGTTAAGGCAAAAACAAAACCAATTGAGCAACATTGAATAATCGTGTAGCAACAAACATAAATACAATGATTTCACAGACATTAATTTCGTGGAGACTATTGATTCAAGGTTAAAAATTCGGCTACATTTAAAGCAGGGAAGATCAATTAGAATTCATTAAATTCCTATTTTAATTTAATTGTCAACTCTGCTCATTTGTTGGAGGCTTTTTTATCTTGTCTGTCAGTTATGAATATGTCCTTATTTACTTATTCATTTTTCTCTTTCATTCAATCAACAAACATTAATAACTTGCAAGCCTTTGCAGGCTTTAAAAGTTCTAGATGAGAATGAGCTTTAAGGTAGCCTCAGGGTCATACACCTCAATGCTCATTAAGCAAATTTTATAGAAAACTAGTTATGTACAAAGTTTTAAAAAAATTGCCTGAACAACAGAAAGACACAAAAGGACCCTAATAAAAATACATCTTATTTTCTTTTTCTGTAGCTGGTAATTAACCCTTTGCTTTTGGGTTTAACATATCTCATGTGCCTTGTTTTTGCCGTTGGCCCTGTTCCTACTGTGGACTGGAGACTCCCGAACAGGGGCACTACCTGTCTCCATCTGGACTCTATGGACCCTGTAGATCAGAATGTCTTCACTTGTCCAGAAAAGAGCAACCTCAAGACGTAAAGAAGAGAATAGAGACCCTTGCATATCAGATTCTGGACAAAGTGCCTCCTGAGTACAACTTCGGGGTAGGGTCTCTTGCAAGTATAAATGCGAGGTGTGTTCTCTGTAAGCGCCTGTGTATTGCAGGTGCACTTTAAAGGCCTCTGGAATGGTTCCCTTTGTCTCTCAATCCTTCTTCTGTGCTTTTACATAAACTCTGGGATAGGAGTGAGGCCCCAGGCCTATAATTCTACTTTCTGCTGACTTGAGCATCTCTGATCATTCAGACATTAAACTGTGGCCAGAAGTTTCTTCTATTCAAGTATATCTCCTATGGGAAAATAAATTCAGATTAGAATATTGATGCTAGTTATTCAGCTTGACAGGATACAAAAATTGTTTCCTTTTGCCTACCATGGTAAAAACCCTTTGAAAGACTATGACCTTAACAGACACATGGCAACAGAGACAGCATAGCCTGCTAGCCACTGGGCCAGGGCAGGAGTCATAATTTGTTCTGCCAAGAAAGTTAGCTATTTAATATTTTTGAATTTCAGTTTGTTTGTTAGTTTGTTGTTTATGCCAAAAATATGTTTTGGGGTGGGGGGCAAAATAGCTCATCAGCCAAAGTTGCTTGTCATGTCTGCCCCAAGACATTAGTTCAATTCTTAGAACTCATATAAAGGTGAAAGGAGAGAACTTACACCACAAAGTTGTCTTCTGACCTCTACACTACTGCTGTGTGGCAATGTTCCCCCACTCCTCCATGTTCTCTCTCTCTCTCTCTCTCTTCTCTCTCTTTCTCTCTCTCTCTTTCTTTTTCTTCATGAACTATTTTATTTCATTTTAAAATCTGGAAACATTTCAAACACATAGAAAGTATGGAGACCGCTATGACACGTGTTCATATAGTATCACTACAGTTTAACAGTTACTATTGTCTTTAGATTTAAACAAATTATGTTGTATTTTTGGCTATTTTTGAAATGTTTTTGTTTGCTTATCATTCCAGCTGTATTCTATTTATCACTCAATAGATACATCTAAATTTTCTCTTTCCCCGTATTTGAACATTTTGCATGTTTCTGATTTGCTATTACTTCACATTATTCCATAGTAGACCCAGTATGAGTGTCTGAAAATGTCAACAGAGGACACTGTACTGAGTCCTCAGCTAATGTTCATGGTTGTATTAATTCATGTTCAGAAAGGAGTCTTTAGAAAATAAGTACCAAGATAGAACTGGATATTTAAGAGATTTACCTTGGAAAGTGTCTCAGATGGATACGGGTGAAGGTGTCTTATATGACAGAAACTCTTCAGTCTTGTGAATTTGACCTCTAAGGAAGAATAGAGGGCAGGGTGGCTTGACTTGGAAGAGCCTAAGCTTGAAACACAGTGCTAAGAAAATACCCACCAAGGTTAATGGATATTTCTCAGTTAGAGGCTGTTATTTGAAAAAGTCAAGTTTTTATGTAGGAATAGATTAACTCTTACTCAGACCACATTTTAGCATGGACTGGAGACAATTACAGTGGAGGAGGTAATTAACTGTGCCTAGCATCATCATAGTGCTGAAATAGTTCTTCTGAAGATCTCAGCAAGCCTTTCTGTGACTGTCTGTGTGTGTGTGTGTAGTATGTACATGTATATGTGTGTTTGTGTGTTATGTACATGTGTAGCATGCATATCTTTGTGTATATGTGTGTTTCTGTGTGTGTACTATGTAAATGTGTATAGTATGTGTCTTTGTATGTTTGTATGTAAGTATATATGTGTTTGTGTGTGTGTGTATATATGTATGTATATGTGTTTGTGTGTGTGTGCGTCTGTGTGTCTGTGTTTGTATGGATAGAGGAGGGCAATTATCTTAGTCTTCATAGGGTGGTGAAGGGCAGCAGAACTACACATCTGACTTCTGCATCCCAGAAGCCCTTAGAACTGTGGCGGTTCCTGAGAGCTTATTATTCTTGCTAGAATGAACTCTCCCTCTCTCATTTGCTGTAGGGTTTCCATTTTATTTCTTTTGAGGCATGCTATGTATTGAACAATTGCTTCAGTTTATTCTGTTTTATGATATATTTCTGCTTGACTTAAGAGAAATGACTTTCTATTTCGTCCATCCTCCATGTTATCAGAATCAGAAAGACTTCATTTTCTTCATGGGTAAAATGAAGGGCTAGAATCCATGATCTCCCTGCTTTATCAGCCTAATTCCAATTAATAAATAAACATAAAACAATGGGGCAGGACAATCTTGTTTTGTGAAGTGATATATTCACAGATAACCTAAGAGATAAGCTAAAAAGGGAGGAGGGACATGAGAAATGAGGGCAACAGTACGAATCCATATGCCAACTGCATCCTACTAAGTAAAATTACTGTGGATGCTCTACCCTTAAGGGACATCTTTGAGCTGAATGAAGTTCATTGCTCAGTCATCTTGGTGAATCTGGCCCCAAATATACTACTGAAGAGCTAGAATAAAAGAGTTAATGTATAGTGAATTGAGTATTTAAAAAAAAGTAAGAACCAAAAATTTTTATATCAGAGAAAGGGAGTTTAGTTCAATATTTCGAGATTTAAATTTTACATCCTACTAGTCTGCGTATAAAGAATAGAATTTAGGTTGTATGCTATTTACCTTGATGTACCAGCAGTGGTAGACAATTAAGTCTTACAAGGGGTAGAGAGATAAAGCTTAAACCAGAAACTAGAGTGATTCAACTGTAACCTCATTTAAAATGGCTGATGCTTTATCACTTTCCTGGCAACTCAAGGTGATGATCTATTTTCTACATGGCTGTGTTCAAATAGTTTTTTGACAAAAGTCATGACTGTTGTGGAAAAGGAAGCAAATGGTACCATACTGACCAACCCACGGTTTCCTAATTTGAAAACCCACCATTGCCTTACAGAGGCCACAGAGACCCATTTGGACTGTCTTCAACAATTAAACAACAATTAAAGTTGCTCCTTAGTAAAGAGGATTGCTTGTAGAACTCTGCTTCCTTTGTTCAGTGTTTTCATGAAGTCTTCCCCATCAGTAGACTGAATGCTAAATAGTAGACCTTGAATGTTAAATAGTAGATCTTCGTGCATGTTTTCCTGCTGAATCCTTGTAACAATGTTGTTAATGGCAGTGGGAGTCTGGCTTCTAGAAGCAGTGAGGAGAAAGACTCAACAATAGTTGTTTGCACTGGAGGTTGAGTCTGTTGATTTAGGGTTCCAGGATTTCCTATTCCTCTCTAGCATTTATGAATTCAGCTTCCAGTTCCAAATTTGCAAAGACCACTTGAGGGTTTAAGTAATGCCTTTAATTACAACGCAAAGTATAGGCAATTGCATTTTGTGAAGCTAACAATTATCCGGACTATATTATTAGAGTGAGTTATTGAAGTCTGCATAGTTGTGAAACACCCATCAAAATAACTGGGGGAGAAAAGAGATAAACTAGATTGGAACAATGAAGCTTGAAAATAACTTTGATTATCTCTGGTGTTTATATGGTAATGAGTCCTGATTCTTGGGCATTGGGGTTGTTTGTAAAAAAAAAAAAAAAAAAAAAAAAAATCTTACAGTCTCTTCTGTTTGCCCTTATTCAGAAATAGAGATACAGAGAATGTTTTCATTAATTTAAAAAATATAAACACTCCGGCTAATGTGGTGGCTTGCTACACTTTTGCAGACTTCAGTTCATGTAATTTTCAAAATTTCCCTGGGACATAGATGATAATATTCCTTGAGATGGAGTCTAGAAGGAGATCAGCAATTTGCCTGAAATCGCATACTTTAGAAGTAGTAACGCTGAATGGCACTCGGGTCTTCAGCCTGCGATTCTAAACTAAAAAGCCGATTATATGATCAAGAGACTACAAGGGCAGGGCAATTGTTCAGCATTTCTCTGGTGATTTGAAAAAAAAATGAGTAAGTAAATACTTATAAGAATGACACTAGAAAATAAATACGCTTAATCAAGAATACATACCACTGTGCTCCCTTTCCTTCTCCTCCTCTCCCCTCCCATCCCCGTGGTCCTATCTCCTCCTTTTCCTTACCCTTCCCTCTCCTCTTTTTTTCCTCCCCTGCCCTCCTTTCCCCTCACCTCCCTTCCTTTTCCTTTCCTTTTTCCCCTTCCCCTTCTCTTTCTCCCTTTCCTGTCCTCTCCCCCTCCCCATCTCCCCCACCTCCCTCGTACCAGCCTAGCCTGTTCTTCCCTATTCATATTTAGGCATGCTTATACCCTAAGGATGGGGAACAGTCTGCCATAAAGGCAAGAAGATGTATTTGTAGTCAGATAAAGTTTGAATTCTTTTAGTAGCCTTACCTCTGGCAAGCTCTTTGCCTTATTTATTTGTAAAGTGGGAAAAAAATTAGTGACCCAACAGGAGTTTTAAGAATAAACAAAGGAGATGGAATTTGTCAAGTGTGTCCCACATCCCACTGTAACACAGAATAAATGTGACCATTATATTTATAGTGGCATCAACTGGGGCATTATTTCAACTTGGATATTTTAAAGGTAATTTTAAAGGTAGAGTTTAAAAAAAAATCATAGTAGGTTTGAAATAACCTCAGTGACTTAAATTGACTACATTTATCTAGATTTTCAACACAGTGGTTTTCTATTTATATTTTTATTTAAAGTTCTAGAATTTGGGCTGGAAAATGCAAAGTCACTCTGACAGTATGTTCTATACAGTGGACCCTCTAAGTCTGTCTAAACATTTGAGCCTTATATACACAGTTGATGTTGAATAAAAGTAGCAGCATGTTTCCCAGACTAAACTTTTTCTATAGGTCATTGATATTCTTTCTAAGATTGCCTTCACCTGAGATGCCTTGCCTGTCAGACTTTCTCTGGCTAGATTAACATGAATTGGGTGCCAGAATGTCTTAATGGTTCACTTTGTCTCCTTCTCACTATAGATTTCCATTTAGCACCATGGAGGTAGCAGCTTAGTATTAAAATATTTACTTTTTTTTTTTTTTTTAAATTGTGTGTGTGTGCTGGAGCATGTGTGCATGTGCTTGTGTATGGGTATGTGCATGTGAGTGTATGTGCCTTAGATGCCTGAGCAGGTTGTTGGAGTCCTTGGAGCTAGAGTTGTGTATGAGTCACCTAATCTGGGGGCTTCAAACAGAAATTGGGTCCCCTGCTAGGGCAATGCACCCTCTTTGAGCTGTCTCTCTAGCCCCTGCAAGTGACAATTCCAATGTATTTTCTTTTTCAAACTGAGCTGCAGACTTGTGAATGTGTGGAAAGAAGGGAGGCTATGGGATGTGCTTTTTATATCTTTGGAAACTTTTATTTTTTTATTATCTTTTTTGTGTGTATGGCATATAGGGGTGGGTTCGGCATGTGCAATGGGATATATATGAAGGTCAGAGGACAATTTTGTGGTGTTATGGTGTTAGTTCTTTGCTTCCATCTTATGTGGGTTTTGGGAACCAAACTTGGGTTTTCAGACTTGCACAGGAAACTTTCCTGTTGAGCCATCTGGTCAACTCATCACCCATCTTTTTTTAACACCCTCATTGTGGACCCTCTCCAACCTCAGCTAATATCTTAACTCTTGATGTGTTGTAGATAGCCCTGGTCTTGTATTTTGATACTAATTCTGCTTTCCAGGGAGGGGCTGCAGACAAGGAGTGGATCAATATACAGGTGACTTCTTGTGAACCTTCTGCCCACCTTAATTTGTAAAATAAAGGCTAGAGCTGGTGATTGGGCAAAAGAAGGGGTGGTGGACCGAGAGAGGGAGAAAGAGAGAGGAAGGAGAGTGAGATGGCAGGAGATGTTACCCTCATGTCTCTAGCAGTTACTCATATCAAGCTTAGATAATTTGGGTTAACAATTTTAATTGTGTAGGCATCTTGTGTATTGAGTATTTGCTGATATATAAATCTATTTGGATAATCTTTAAGCATTAGGAGTCTTCTTTCTACTGGGTACTGCGAGGATGGCAGTTATTGTCTGGGTTGAGCTGAGCACTATGAGGGTGGTGGAGTTGACCCAGGGCCGATGCCTACAATCATGGACGCCAGGTAGCTGACTGGCCCGGTAACAACCATGCCCATGTCTTGTGGGTCCCAGGCCGGTGCTCCTGGGAACATGGCGGCCAGGAGCTAGATGAACCGCACTGCCAGCTCCTTTTTCTAATACTTCCATAACACCGATGGGGCTAAATTTAGAGGTAGGTCATTGATGCAGATGACCAAGTCTAAGTAAGGAAATTCACATGAGGATACAGGGTAGGATTCTGGATTTGTATTGATATAAGAAGATACATAAAGGCAGCTCAGGGACAGAATGCTTACTTAGCATGAATGGGGTTGTTGGATTGCCTCTTGCCCCCAACATGAGACTGGGGGACAGAAAACTCACTTCTTTGCTATGTGAGGTCACTACAGGAAAGTGGTCATCTGAAGGCCAGGAAGTGAGCACTTCTAAGAGACTCACCGTGCTGAACCTTGATCCTTAGCTTCGATGCCTCCAGAACTATGAGAAAAGTCTCTGTTGGTTATACTACCCAGCTAATAGTGGTTTGTAATAGCAGTCTAGTGGGAACTAATAAAAGCCTAAATGGATCCCTTTCATACAAAGGAGGAAACAAATATGCCTTACTGAGTTCAAGACCTGTTTCAACCCCTTTGTCATTTTCAGATCAGGATAAGAAGGGGGTGGAGTGAGGACTAAGGCATTCCCCATTAATCATATTTTCCTCCAGTGTTTCCACCCTCCTTCAGATCCTCTGCTCTCTGCCGGTGCTCTCCCGCTGCCTCTGCACAAACAACTTGTCAAGTGCTCTTCAGAATGTTTTCAGAGAGTGAGCTTCCTCCAGTCCAGGTGCCCACCCTGTGTCCACTACAGTCTTGTTTCTTCAGCAGTTTTACAAGGATGGAACTTTCCAGAAAGAAATTTTCTTTTCTACTTTGGTGAAGTTATTTGTGTTCTAAAGGTGAGGCGCAATGAGAAACACCACCAGAGGATTTGTCATTTTTTTGTGTCATGATTTAGTGATTCAATTCCACACACACAGTCTAGTCCTTAAAGAATTTAAGGATGATTGATTTTGGTCCCTTTGTTTTTGCAACAGTATCTAGCCTGTTTTCTGGTATTTTAATTACAAAGCAGTTCTTTCAAATTTCAAATTCTCTGACTGTGGGGGTGCAAACGTCCCATAGCTTACCGGTTTGCCAATATCAAGATGCCGGGAAATGAACAAGAGCTGCATCTTCAATCTTGAATACCCAGAGTCTCCACTGTTTACCTTACTCATCTCTCTGATGTAAAAGAGAAAAATAAAGCTATTCCCCATAGAAGTTCCATTTTACCAATTTTCTGAGTCATCTTGTTCTTCAACTCCCTTGCCTCCACCTACAATAAATCATCAAGTCTTAGAGACAAAACTTTTTAAATACTGCATCTCTTGTAATCAGTCTTCTGGTCTCTAGTCCCCAGCTGTGACTCCAGCTCCCCTCATTGCTAGTGTGCTGTTTGCCTCTTGCTTTGTGCGACTTCTGGAGCAGAGGACAAAAAAATGTATACAGCAGGGCACATGTGATATTGCAGGCACTAGTGTTTATATGTAGATTTGATTGAGTATAATTTCTCTTACTTCCCACTTTCTAGCCCCATGTTATGCTTGGGAATCACAGACAGTTCAAGTACTGTGTATGTCTTGTTAACTGTGTAGCAGACCCTCTGCCAGATACTAGGAGTGCAGTGGTGTTCAAGAGAAGGTCTAGTACTCCCAACTCGATAAGTCCTCTACATGATCATTAAGCACTAAGTAAAGGTGACAGGATGTGCTATTAGGAAATAAGAACCATCCCTTGATACAGCAGAGAAGGTGTGTTTTACTGGAGCTCAGGCCTCAAAGCTCAGAAGCTGCTTTTCATATACAACCAATTGCTTTAAAGCTGAAGGCAAGAAACGATGGCTTCAGGCAGAAAAGATGTAACTCTCAATGGTGAGGTGTGTATGACTCAAAATCAGAAAGTAATTCATGGTTCATAGTGTTGAAGGAGTTATGTTGAAAAGGTAAGCTGAGATGACCCTCCCAAACCCCTCCCCCTGGGGTCTGAGCTGTGGATCCGTATAGACCAATCCATCACATCTTCAGTTTTGTGAGCATCTAGTGTGGAAGGCTTTAGGGTAGATGCCCAGGAGTTAACAGCAAGGCAGCTTCTACCACAGGACTTCACACACAGCATAGAGACTGAGACTAAGACAAGGGGAGCAGGGGGTGTGTATGTGTGTGGGGGGGTATCTTCCTGATCATCTTGTAAACTGACATTGGTATCCCCAAGGAAATTAAACCTGGATTTCCCAGCTCGAAAACATTGCACACCTGAACCAAAGAGTCCCCTGGTGACTGAGAAATATGGGGAGATAAAGTCAAGGAAACTTCAAAGCCATGCGAAGAGAAAGTCTCTCAAGCAGGGGTGGTTCACAGATACTGGCAGGATGATTACTGGGCGGTAATGAAAACCCCAGATGTTTCTTTATCTCCTCCTCTTTCTTTCCCTATCTCCTTTCCCTCATCCACCACACCTCTACTTCTTCTATTTCTCTCCCTTTCCAGAAAGAATATATTTAAAGGTTTGTTTTTTAAATATGGTTATATCTAACAGCTTCTTTCAGAGCTGACTACCACCGACACTAATGCTTTCTTCTATTTGAATGTCTAGGCTTGACTCTAAGAAGAGGGATAAGCAAGAGGCTTCATTTCTATACATTTAGGCTGTAGAACAGAGGGTTGTCTTCCACATCAATAATACCTGACTCCAGCCCACAGTACAGAGAAGAAGTTTCAGCCAGAAGCTCTGTAGAGCTGGCGATGGGTTACCAAACCAGATTGGGTGGCAGCTGCAAAGGCTTGTTCTTCAGTGGTTAGGGTCTGTGGATGAGAGTATAGCCTTAAAAATTTTCATTCGTTTAGATAATGCATAAACTTATCCATTCTCTTTCTGCTGCCCACATCAAAGACTGATCCTCCTAAAAGCATAGGGATATATTTATAGGCAAACAAAAAGTTATGTTCAGTGCAGAAACAGTTTGGGGGTCCATTTTAATTGAAGATTTGTATGTGCTTGTAGTAATGGGAGGGAGCCTAGTAAACGGATTTCTTTTTTTTTCTGAATATGCCTTCAAAGCAAATCAATACTTAAAGATTATATACCCCTGCATGTTACATCCATAAACAGCCTCTTTTTTTCTTTGAGATTCGCATTGCTTTGTTAACTGCATTGGTTCCATATTGCTAAATAAACTTGCCCTCCAGTCCAGAAGTTTTAAAATATTTACCATTTCAATTATCATGAGACACCAGTCTGGACATGGCTTAACTGGGTTTTCTGCCCAGGTTCTGATCATACAGCAAAATATTGGCTTTAGCTTTTGTTCTTTCAAGGCTGAATTCCCCTCCCAGCTTCCTCTCCTGTTTATCAGTGTTCTTACAGTAGTTTCTGACCAGAGGTCCCTTGTCTTGCATATTTCACAATAGTCTTGTTCACAACATGGTTACGTATTTCTAGATTAAGGCTCTGAAAGACGATGATGCCAAGCAACTTGGAAGCCAGGTTCTTCTGTTAACCAAGTCAAGGAGTAAGATGAGAGCTTATCATTTTCTCCATGTTCTTTTAATTAAAACACAATCACCAAGATCAACCTATAGTCCAAGGGGGAGGATAATGCAAGGTAATCAATATCAGTTTCAGGTGACGAGGGTCACGGGAAGTGTTGGAGAATTTTACAACCATTCTAATTTATTAAGTCCTAAGCAAATATTTGTTAAAGGACATGAGGGAAAAGCCCCCTCTCCAAACTGGGGTTTCCCAACACTCCCCCCATGGAAAGAAGATGCTTCGTTTCACAATATTGAGGTTTAAGAACTGTTTGTAGTTCTGAAATATACCCTGTGGGGTGTCAGCACACCCCACGTGCTCAGAGACTTATCGAGGTGAGAGGACCCATGGTGGAGAGGATTTGAGAACTGCGTTTCACCTAAAGGAATCATATTATACACAATTGTTCTGCAGAAGACCTGCCAAAGTAGGGTGATAAGGAGTCCAACCGTACAGTTTCTCTTTGAAGAATTTTCAGGTTCTCTCAGAACCTCATTCTCATGCTTTCCTTCCTCTTCTTCTCTATGCCATGAATAGCTGGAAACCACAGAGGGAAAAGATGAGGAAGCCAAGGCCTACGACTCTTCTTGCTTGTCCTCCATCCCTCCCTCCTTCTCTGTGTTTTGTTTGTTTGTTTGTTTGTTTCTGGAACTTTCTGTGGCAATTAGCTGTAGAGTTTCTCTTTTTTGTTTATGAGTTGAAAGTCAACAATAAGTCTAATTACAGTATTTTTCTTTTGGAGAATTCAGCCAGGGTAGCCTCTCATTTAGTTAACAAGGAAAACAGGTCCAGAAATTTAAGGACTTTCCTATGTTCGTGCAGTCTGAGGAGAGCAGAGGTTTCTCAGTTTTCAACCCACTGCCTTTTCGATGATGTCCTGCAGCCTTAGCTCACGTGTCAACATGAGGGGCTCTGTCTGGTTTTCTTGTCCATCTCATTAAGCTTTATGTGATCTATATGAGTCCCGTATCAAGCATTGTCCTAATAGGAGGTGCTCAGACAGTTTGGAGCATAACTGTTTTATTTGCTCAGACCAAATGTTTCTAGTTCAATTTTCTGCTAGCAGGATCCATACAAAATACAATTTCTTTTGCTGAGATTTAGGTCTCCTTTTAGACTGGGAAAAAGGAATGTTGAACACATCTTAGTAGTATCTGATTACTATTAGGGAAGTAGCAGAAAAGAATTAAAATCAAACTTCTGTCTTAATGGGAGTTGAAAACAAAAACTGGTCCAGACTGTGCCTCAGTGGATGCTCCTAAGACATCCTGATAGAGGCCAAGCTCACAGAGCCTGTGTGCTTCTGGAAAGGTTAGTATAATGGTACATTCCTATAGTGGGAAGACACTTCAACTTTTAGTTGAGTACTTAAGAACTAGAGCCTGAATTTAATATAGATTATAAATTTGTGCTGACTTATGAGCTAAAAAATAAGTTTCTTATCTCAGTTTCTGAACTTCTGGGCTTTACAGGAGACCTCCTCCAGATATGGAGAGGAAATGAAATGGAGGAGTCTTACTGCTTAGCCATTCCTTTATCCTGCCGAACTTCCTCTTCGTCCTCCTTAATTTTAAGAATTTATGGGTGCTATCCCGAACGTTCAGAAACTGTAATATTTCTACAGGAAGCAATAACAGCCGTGTTAGATGTTGTGCCTTATTTTTTAATAAAAGCGATATACCATCTTTCCCTAACAGAAATCTCAAACCAAACATTAAAATCCAGTTAAGTATTGCAGATGATGCTGATATGTGTGTCGGTACTTTGTGACAAGAGAACCCTTTCAGAAGTGTCATGGCATATTCAATTTCACATGATGAAGTGACCTGTGGTGATATTGAAATAAAGACTTTGGCTGTCATTGATCTGAGTGCCATTCTGGGTATCTACTAGGTCCCAGGAACAGTCCCTTAAGGACTGTGTGTGGTGTGGGACATTGAGAGACCCCAGGCTTTTGTAAGACAAGATTATCTCACCCAGTTCATAAGAAAAAGAGGGAATCTGATGACAGAAAAAGAGCGTGGCACACTCATGCTCACGCAGGTGCTCTAAATGGTAGTGCTCCATCAGAGAGAGAAAGGGGGAGGGGAGAGGGAGGGGGAGGGGAAGCAAGGGAGAGGGAGAGAGAGATAATGCATGTGCATATGGATATGTATGTGTATGTGCATATTTGTGTATGCGGCCATATGCATGCATGGGAGTGCATGTGCAGGTACGTGTGCAGGTGTGTGCACTATGTGTGCATGTGTAAACCAGAGGACAATGTCTGCAACTGTTGATCCTCAGGTATTGTCTCTCTCTTTCTCACTCTGCCTCTTTGCTTCTCTGTCTCTCTCTGCCTTTCTCTCTCTTTGTCTCTCTCTCTGTCTCTCTTTCTCTCTCTTGTTTTTTGAAACAGTTTGCTAGCTGGCTTAGAGATCACCAAGTTTGGTAGGCTGGCTGACTTGAGAGCTTGGGAGCCCCAGGAATCCATCTGTCTTCCTCTCCCTAATGCTGAAATTATAAACATTATTATAAACATTGACTGCTACATCTGCCTTATTTTTTTTAAGAGTACAAGGCAAGCACTTTACAGGCTAAGCTATCTCCCCAGCTCCTAGTACTTCATTTCTGAAATACATGCAGAAAGTGATAGAGGTGACAATATTCAGAAAATACATTTTCAAAAGCACCCACAGACAAACAGAAAGATTGCGGGAAGTGTTCCTTCCATGCCCCAGCTCTTCTGGGGTCCTGGCCACTCCTGCACTCTACTCTGTTTTATATCTGTGAGTTTGCTGCCTTTCTCTCTAGATTGGATTGCCTTTTTCCGTCTTCTCTGCTTGTTCAAATTCTGAGCACTGCAATAGTCTATCTCAGATTTGATTCATTTATGTTGTAGTCCTTTTGTTTGTATTGAATGCTTCTCCCTTAACCTTGTCTTGTTCAAACAATGTCATTTAGACATCACTTTTGGGGATGTGCTATTTTGCGGTGATATATTTGAGAATTATTCATGTTCATACCTGAACCTACTCAGGAGGTCAGCTTCATAATAACAGACAACATAGTTTATTCTTTCCAGTAGCTTGAGCATGGGTGCAGACATCTACGTGGGATGAATTTCTCTGAGCAAGCAGTTTATGAAGGCACACACCAAGAAATGAAGAAGTCACCACCATCTGCCCAGGCAGCAGGATTCTGAACACCAGGAAATGGGTAAGCATCAAGTGCTTCTCAGAGGGGCAATGGCCAGCACTGGCAAAAGATCCCGTTGTGATTGGTGGTGGCAGTGAGATTTGTGGAAGAAGTCCTGGGCACCCTTGGAGAAGCTCTTTACCCTTCTCCGATGGTCCATTTTATCTCTTATCCTGAGTCCTGGGTTGGAAGCCCGAGACGGTCCTCTACTGGTCCTACAGTTCCTAGCATAGCCAGGCCCAGAACCAGAGCCTAAGGGGTTTGTTAACTGAATGACTGACACATTGCAGTCGAGTCTGTCACACTGAGAGTAGGAAAGGGGAACACATGTCGTCTACAGATTGCTTACTCATTGATGAAGGTCGCTGCTGAAACTGTTTTGATTTCTGCTATGCATGTTTGGATGGCTTATGTCTTTGGAAATCTTGTTTGTTTTTCCTGCCTCCTCCCACATGCCTTTCTGTTTTTAGTTACCTTTTCTGCTAAACAAAATAAGTCTAACAGCTGCCCCCATTTGGGTTGTCATTAGTATTGTTTTATACCCTCCACCCCGTTTCTAAGTTGTGTCAAGGTTTATTGAAATTTTTATGAAATAACAGGGAAGATCAAATGTCTCTGTGTGGCATGTTGAAGTTAACACCAACATAGAGGCTGAGTGACCTGAAGGTTACAGAGATTACTGAAGCATTGCCTTAGATCAGGAGCTACTTCTGTGCTGCCCTGATCCAGTAGTGAGGCCTCAGGCACATAACTGTTTTTCTTCATTCTCTTTCCCTTTGCAACAACATGGAGACACCTCTCAAAGGAACTGTCAATCAGCTCACCAGATCTGTGACAGATCCTACTACATTGTACAGAGACTCTTGCTGGGGATCCCCTCAAACAAGAATGTGCTGAGGTGGAAGTCTTTCCCCAGATGCTTACACTACTTCTAGATGATGGCCCAGGCTGCTTTCTTCATGTTTTTCTGAGTAAGTGGCCCATGTTGTTAGGTCCTGGTAAAAGCCTTCTGTTTCCTTTAAATATAAATAAGTTTTTGTGGAGGTGAGAAGCAAAATTTGAGGAGAAAGAAAAGTCAATCAACTCAGCACAAGAATTAACTGTCAAGTGTTTATAGAGGGCACGAGTGGATTGTAGTTCTTTCACAATGATTCTTGGTATGTTGAATGTCTCCTTCAAAGTCATTCTAATGGTTTGTGGTTTTTTTTTTTTTTTCAGTTTAGAATAGAAGCATCAAGAGGATTTTCCTTCTGTGACTAAATATTAATTATAATCAATCCTTTTTCTTCAAAGGAATATGGTTCCCAAACCTAAGAGGAGATGGTTATTTAAATTTTTGAGTAAGAGATGCAAATGTATTTACAGGGATCTCATTAAGGATTTCACGTGTACCCTCTTGAAGGAGATGAAACCATGGTATGTGTGCCTTTATCAGTGACTATCGTGAAGATGGTCAGCCAAAATAACCAGTGGGAAAAAGTAATAAATTAATTAATATATAATTACACTGATTAATTAATATATAATTACACTGTTTTGTTAACAGATATTACATATTCATGAAATATATGTCAGATGTTTTCTAAAATGTTCTTTTAGGAGAGAGCATGATCGTCTTTATGTACAGTTGGTCAAATCTTGTCAACTGTTGGCAAAGTGCTAAGGGTCTCATGTGTTCTTGTATATTTCTATCCACGTCTCTTGATTTTCTATGATCATGAGATGTGAGAAAAATTGTAATTAAATGTCAAACTAAGCAGCATCTATCCAGGAATTCGGAATGGGCTCATCCTTCATACAGTGACTATGGCCATGTATGGAACAATCTAACGAATGTATAAGAAAAGAGTTGAAACATGATTGTTGTATTTTCAATCAGAAAAACAGGTGTCTCTTGATATTTAGGATGATGAGGCAGCTGACTCCAAATTGACCTTAAATTTCGATTCCTTCTGTCACTTTAATGTCCACCTGCACACCTGCTTTGTGCAGAACAGGTATCGCAAGCATCACATATCCAACATGGAGCTGATCTTGGCATACACACTCCTATACATCTTTCGACTTCCATCAGTCACTTCATCCTTCTGCTTGCCCAGCCTGGAAACTTGGTGGCTACCTTTAACATCTCTGTTCTTTACCTTCTTTCCTGTAGGAATGTGCAGTTTAAATAGTCTAACCTATTGCCACCCTGATCTACTATTTCAGCCTGAGCTCCTCCAGTTTAGTTTTACTGTCATTGTTGTTTTGTTTTTGGACTCACTTCAAGAGCTCCGGAGAGCCTCTGTGCTTCAAACTTTGTCCACTGTAGTCCACTGTAAAAGAAGCCCTCAGGATGACCCATCGAGAAGAACTAGAAGTTCTGCTCAGAACCTGAGGAGGCTGTGTAGTTCAGTCAGTGTAAATGTTGAGATCCTCGTGTTGGTATCAAAGCTCTTCGTGACCTGGCTTTGAGTTAGCCACCATGTTGACAATTCTCTCAACTGTTACGTCTGTTGCCCAGCGCCAACTCCACTGGTCTTGTCAGTCCAAGAAAATGCATCTGCCTACAAACTTCTTCCCTTGATACTCACATGGCTCATTCTTCAAGCCATTCCTCAAATTTCATCTTCTAAACTAGACTTTTACGCTACCCTTTGGAAAATGACTATCTGTCCATCCTGAGTAGATACTGCATATCTAGTGTTCACATCTACAAGGTTTGTGAAACAGAAAATTTATTTGTTTCCTATTTCTCAGTTCCCCATTACAAAAGTTGGAAGCTAGACAAGATACCCTTTGCCCTATAAAACAAAACAAAATCATATCACATCAAACCAATCTAACCCTGCCAAAGTATAGTCGTTAGGGTTGAGTATGAGAGGCTGTCATTAGAGAATAGGATTGAGACTCATTTTCCCAGAAGTCCTAGCTCCTGTATTAAGTACCAAAGCACAGCACAGATTATAAACTAAGGCAAATTTTATGCTTCTGAAATAAGTCTAATTTAAAAGTCTGTTCATTTTGCCGGTTGGCTGACTGAATTGTTGAGAAACGTTGAAAGCAGAAATTGTATTCTCTGGATGTTGGTTTCCTCATCTGTAAAACGAAGAAGCTGTGACAGAGTACCCCCATATCCTTAACTACCTTTCTTTCAGTAGAAAAATCATGTGCAATTCTTAGTACCATTCAAAGTTCCATCTATTTTATGAAATGTTTACATGGGATTTGGTGGCTAGAGGCACACACTCCAGACTTTGTGAAGGACAGGTTTCTTTCTGTTGAGTTTCTTTGTGGTAATTTTGTACTACGGGTTGGTTCATAGACTTTGCTGTCCTACCGAGACTTTTGAGTTGAAAGTGTTACTTTATGACACACATCACCCCCTTATCTTATTATATAATTACAGCAAGTGGTAAAACAGAATATACAAGCAGAGCAGCTTATACGTTTCTATCCATTTGAAAGTATTGTGATAGCCCTTAGAAACTGGCTATGGTTGAATACAAGAGTGAGAATGTTAATAACCCAAATGTGTTGGAGGACATCTGTGTCCCATCTAATATGATCCACACTTCTAATTTGAAAGTGACGGGTCCTTCATTTTTTTCTTCTCTTTTCTTTTGTTTTTCTTTTTTTACATTTCAGTCGTTATCCTCTTTCCCCATTCCCCCCCCCAACCAGAAACCTCCCATCCCATCCCCCCTCCTCCTGCTTCTATGAGGGTGTGCTCCCACCTACCCACCAACTCCCTCCTCCCCACCCTCGAATTCCTCCACACTGGGCATCCAGCCTTCACAGGACCAAGGACTTCCTCTCCCACCTTTGCCCAACAAGGCCATCCTCCCTAAATATAGAGCTGGAGCCATGGATCCCTCCCTAAATGCTCCGGGGCTGGTGGTTTAGACCCTGGGAGCTCTGGTTGGTTGGTATTGTTGATCTCCTCATGGGGCCACAAACCCCTTCAGCTCCCTCAGTCTTCTTTCTAACTCCTCCATTGGGAACCCCATGATCAGTTCAATGAATAACTGTGAGCATCCGCCTCTGGCAGCCCTCTAAGGACACAGTTGTATCAGGCTCCTGTCAGCATGCACTTCCTGGCATCCACATCAGCGTCTACCTTTGGTGACTGCACATGGGATGACAACCAATGATACTGGTGAATAATAGCAACTTGAATTAGGAGTTACTTTAAGTTGACTATTTGTCACGACATTGTCTCAGTTAATTAATCATTTTTTTTCTTTGTGAATTCTCCTTAAATATAATTATCAAACTATAACCTTAGTTGGCACTTAAATACAATCTTTATATAGAATTGGAACAAATAGTGTTTTGTCTGAGGTATTCTTCAGACATTTGACTACTTAAGGCTTCTGGGATATGATTATATGACTAACTCAAAAGATTATAGAATTTTATTCTTAATGGAACTAATGTAACACCTATGTAAACTTGATATTCATTGGATGGTATCTTTAAATGTGAATTTCTTGTATTTAAAATATTTTAAGGAATTCTGACTAATAAAATTTTCACAGAGTTGTTTTGAGAGAGAGAGATGACCATTATCCATAGGACAAAACCTCAACACTTAGAAAATGTAAGCCAAGATATCTACATTTATTTATTGTATGAACTTCTGTTGAGCCTTAAGGGGGTGTTAGGTGTTTCCTCATTTAGACATCCACTTTTCAGCCCGATATTGCCTTGACAAAGGTCAAATATTAGACTTATTGAGGTTTAGGGGATGTGTGTTGTTCTTGGGGACCTTTGAGGGAAAATGTATTGAAATGTCCACGGTAAATCAAAGCCTCCTTAGCAAGCTCTTCTAACTCTCCATCTTGCAGACAGAATATTTTGTGGAACTGTGAGCTTAATTGAAATCATATGTCATTATACTTGGCATCTCCAGACAGGCAAGCCAGCGTCAGCTGCACTGTAGTAACTCGACACTCTAAATGTCTCTTTATTACGAGGGACAGCATAAAGATGACTAAAACACTCATGAGTAGTTGAAGAGGCTGAGAAACACTTTTGGTTGTGAATTTGTGAATTTCTGGGATTTTGTGTGCTTTCTGGCTTTGTTTGTTTGAAGTATTCAACCATATTCCATTTAAATTTCTTTTCCTCTCATGAAAGTTATTTCTCTCCTGTATATATTAATACAAACCTATAACTGTAGAATTATGGAGTTTCTTCTTTGTTTTAATCTATTATTCTATGCTAAACTCTTGTCTTTTTCCTTCAGTCCTGCATGAGGTCGCACTAAAAAACTTGAGGTGCCTGATCTTGTTTGGGTAGAGTGCACTATTATTTTCTTGGTAGTTCTGTTCCCCCTGGGTTTTGTTTCCCTACTCCTGGTTCAAACTACAAAATGCAGACCTTCTAGATCAGTAGCGACAGGAATCTAGCCCCTCCTTCCTTCTGGCTTGCCATTTGATATTTAACTCAGTCTGGGTTCAGACTTGTGAACCATTTGCTTCAGCCAGTGCTGGGATTACAGGCATATCTCAGCAGGTTCAGCTCAGCTACCCACATTTTAATCTCCTTAAGGCAAGTTGTCAGAGAGAAGTACCCAAGCTTGAGGTCTGGTTGTTGCAAAAAGAAAAACAAACAAACAAAAAAAAACCAAAAACAAAACACAAAAACAAAAACAACAACAACAACAACAAAAAACCTTCTTTAAGCACAGGCTATCCAAAATATAAATTCCAGAAGGTGAAGTTCAGTCTTCTGGAGGAAAGGCAAAGGAAAGAAATGTGCATGGAAAGAGTTGGAGAAGGGAAGGGAGGTGGCAGGCGACATGGCTGTTAGAAGCATTTGGCTCCCGAACCAGCAGAAGCCCAGTGCGTTTCTCAGCTTCCGCACAGTGGATCCAGGTTTTCCAAATGATATAGGTTTGGTTCCAAGAGGGAGGAGGCCACGTTTGCACTCATTCCTCCACAACCACAGTATTGCAGACTGTGCTATCCCACTGCTGTTTTCCTTGTCTGTCCAAAGGGGAAGGAGGAGGAGTTACATTTAATTATTAACCATCAAAATAGCATCTTCTCTATTTGTGGTCAGCAAAAAGGAAAAGTTATATTCCTGGGTGACCTCAGCACTTAGATTAATCCATTCCCAGCTAAAACTCTCTACCTGAACAGACTTTGTAACAATCGAGCTGAAGACAGGAAATGTCGAAGGGATTGCGACCTGTCTGAGACCACCCCCCCCACGCCCCCCACGAACCCAGAGAGACCGCTTAGGAATAATGTCTTTGAGACACCTCTTACTGACTGTAGCACAGGAGGTGAAGGCGCCAGATGTCTGCATTTTATTTTGGTAGCTCTAAGGAGGCAGAAGGAAGTTTTTACTTCTGGTTTAGATTCTTCTATCATGGCTGAGCACTTTGCATAACTTAGCTGAGGAGTCTTTAATCAAATCTTAAGATGCCTTGTTAAGGAGTTAGTTAGGAGTAGTGACTCTTGAGAATGCAAATAAACTGACCAAAACTTTTATTCAGGTTTTAATATCTTCCTAGGTTATTTATTATCCTCTATGGGTCTCTGGATTTTTCTGAGACTTAACAGACTTGTGACAATGGTGTGACAGATACTGAGCTCTACAGGCTAGCCATACTAAATGTAAACAAACGAAGCTGCAGTGTCAGAAGGCAAGTGATTAGTATCCTTCCCAGCATTTCTTTGAATAAATATTACACTTATTTAACGTTTCAGTATGTGTGTGGGGGTGGACATGTAGAGGTCAGAGGTGAATTTGAAGTAGCCAGTAGTCCTCTCCTAGCCGTGCATTTGAGGGATTGAATCCAGGCCCTCAGACTTCATGGTGGGCATCTTTACCTGGTGAGTCATCTCAATACCCCAACATTTCTAGTTAGTAGTGAAATACAGTCTTGAATTTTAGAGCCCAAGGTCCATAATTTCTGTATGAAAAGCAGTGCTTATTCTTGATCTCATACATACTAGCCTCTAGTGTGTGCTTAATGGATGGATGCCAAATAGCACGGTAGATGACAGAAAATCAAAGGCGTGTATGTGACAGCATTTGCCAACTACTTCCCAGATGTTCATCTTGATAAACAGGAAGAAAAATGACGTGATCGATTCTTTCTCTTGGATTCAAATTCACACATGATTGGAGTGATTGTTATTTTGACAGTTGGTGGATAAGCGGTCTGTTGCTCCAAGTGATTGGGTTAATTGTTACTACCTATTTATTCATTTATTTTCGTGTAACAGGTGGGAAGAGGGCATAAATGAGAAATAAACAATCTATCTCATCAAGAACCAGATTTTGAAACTGCTTTCTTTTTTTTTTTCTTCTTCTCTTGTTCTGTTTTGCAGGAAGCTACAACTAAGGATGGTTCACAAGACACTTCAATATATCTTGATATAACCATATTCTGGATACATTAAGCTTTTAGCATAATTAGGTCCCCAATTGAAAGCTAGTAATAGTTTTAGGATACTGAGGAAAGGGATGTCTGATGAACCACTACATTTTTGTTTGCACAATATTACATCCTTCTCTTTCCTGCCCTTTCTGTACAGGGTCTCCTTATGTTGCTTAGGTTGGCCTTGAACCTTGTGCCAAGCTACTGAGGGCAGAGATAACAGGAGTGTCCCACTCCCTCTGGCTCCACAGCATCCCCTTTCATCTTAAGAAATCATCTTTGTTTCAATTCTGTGAAGGATACCTATGGTTCTCCCGGCGCTGGGATCACGTTTATGACTGATTAATCACTGTAGTTCTTTTTTCTTGGCAATAGCAATTGGTTCAACCCCAGAGTATTGGCCGAAATCCAGTGTTCCACTGTCAGGTTTTACACACAGATGCCAGGAGAGAGGCACTTTTTCCTCTGTGATCATTAACTTGCGATGAAGTCATTTGTAGCTGTTTATAGTCTAACCATGAGTCTAGCTTCTTTCTTCATATTAGATTATCGAAATCTGTTGGGACCCCATCAATGCTTCTGTTTGCTCACCCGAGAATGGGTTGAAATGGCTCCTTTGGGGAAGGTGGGGACTCAGAAGGAGAGCATTCTGTTAGTAGCTGATGCTTTTTTTCACTCATTTTTAGTTTTTGCTGAATATTTCAAAACACATACTCAACAACAGGCCATCAAATTCTATGGTTAGTCCTACAGAAAAATAATACAAACATCCATTCTCAATAGACCCTAATCTGTCTGGGAACCAACATAATATCCTTTCCATTATGTTAAAAGCTATCCAACAAATTGGTCTGTCCAGTTATCTGACTCTGAAGAACTTGCAGATTAATCAGTAGTATTGATTGGGGTGATTAAAAGCTATGTCCTGAATTAGCGACTTTTGTAAGGTAGAACATACAAAAAGAATTGTTTGTGCATAAATTCACATAGTTAGCATGGATTTCATTTTTTTTTTAAAATCCATATACCCTGGAGCAGAGGATGCGCGGCCAGTAAATTAATCAGTGGTGAAGGGTAAAATTACACAGTCTAAAGAATTCTACTTAGCAACCCCCCACCCCCTATTGCCTCTTCGGTCTAATGGCAATAATGCTGCGAAGTGGGTGGCTGCCATCACACCTCATGACAAGTGCTGCTTGGGTCTTGATTAGATGACGGCCAGTCCTGCTATTCATTGTCTCAGATGCTCATCTACTGAAGTGGCGAAATAATGACCATGATGCTGTCACTAATCTAAAAATTGTTTGTTGGTTTAAAAAAGGTGAGGGTGGGGGAGAAAAAATTATAGAACGAGAAAGAACTGAGACAGGACTGTTGATTCATCTTGGATGCTTTTTGTAGAGTTTATAGAGGGAAGACATCTCTATTTTTTTCCTATAAAAAGTACCTTGGAATTCAGTGCTTGGTGCAGCCAAGAGTAGCAATACTTCTTTATTCAGTCCCGCACTCTCTTTTTTCAAGTTATTCATGCAAGGCCCAGGATGACATAGGAAATAAAGCAGATGTGATGACTGGGATTTTAAAAGCCAGTAAAGAAGGGTAAGGAAATGTAAATGTGTGCTCAGTGATAATTTGGAGCTGGAGGAGCCTCAAATGGGGATGTCATTCATGGCTGGAAGGATCAGACAAAGGTTGATAGTGGAAATGAGTTATCCATTCAGTATGAAACAAAAACAGGAGTTTTCAAGTGAAGTCAGCATTAGGGTAAGGGAAGGTGATAGACAAAGTGACCATGGACATGGCACAGCCATGCAAAGCTGTAATCTCAGAGCTCTGGTAGTGAGTGAAGATCAAGATGGATTTGAGGCCACTCCGTAGAACAGGTCTCACCTCAACTGCCCTGAGCACCTACCAAGGGTGGTATTTTCTGGAAAAGGCAGTATTCCTGTTTGCTTATTTTCCGATTTATGCCTCATTGTATAGGAACAACTCTTTTGTAGTATAGATACTTTCCCTTCTGTATGGCTTGGTTAGTGAAATTCCATCAGATGTGTGGACCTGGGCTGAACCTAGTGTCAGGGAAGAAGTATGGCCAGAGCCATGTATGAAGGTTGGGGATAGGTCAGGATGAGGCTGTGGTGAAGAGGAGGCAGGGATGATGAGGATGGAGAGGATGGAGAGGATGGAGAGGATGGAGAGCACACATTCTGACATAAGAAGTCTCAATTTCAGTTCTACTCCCAGAAGCCTAGACATTTTGGGCAAGTTAATGAAACATTGTAATTCACACCCCACAGACATCTACCATGAACACAATAACAAAAAGTACTTCTTTAAAGATTTGTTCCAGTATTTGAAAGGATTAGTGAAACAATGGCATGCTCTCTAATGTTGATATTATTATTATTATTATTATTATTATTATTTTCTCTCTTTTTTATTTTTCTCCCATTTACACCATCTGATTCTTCAGGGCAGGGGAGAACAATAGTGAAATCTCACCCCCAGGTTTTGGTTTTGTCATTATAGTAGTAGAAAGTCTCTGTGTTGCCAAATATACACCTTCAGCGTAACACTCTTGGGTACGTGTTGGCTATTAATTTGAGGGAATATTGGAAATCCCAAATCTAATTAGTGCCTGGTAAGGTACATGTTTCTGAAAGCATATGCCTGGAATAAAACTTCTCTGAGAGTGTGAGAGAAGGTAAGGAGAGTGCTATCAACATCTTTTGTGGGAGACACAATGCCTTCTGCTTTCAGATCAGAGCCTGTTTTCTCAGGACTGTAGTTAATGCATTATGTTTTTCTCTTCCTGGGCGAGGACAGCAAGCACAGACCTAAACACACCATAGTCATGCAGTACTGATTGTTTAAGAGGCGAAAAGGTCAGGAAGATTCAGGAAGGGAGAACCACAGGATAGGATGACTAATTCCGAGTCCTGCTGGAAGATGAATAGTCTCTTAGTTACTGGCCTCAACTCAGAGGCTACCTACGATAAGAGGCGTAAAGGTCTCCATTTCAAATGACCAGGCAGCTATGGCTAATGACTGTATTCAGTTATAGAGCATGGAGCAGGTATATGTTCCCTTCCCAGGCTGCTTCCTGCCATTATCCAGATAGCTACTCTTGTTTTCCTTTTTTGCCCTTTCTCTCCTGCAAAAATCACAGAGCCTCAGAAAGTAGTAGCAGGCCATTGGGATCTGCTAATCAAATCTAAGAGACCTGAACGCCAATCTCAGCTCATCAGATGACTGGAGAGGCCTCATTTAGGCAGATCTGAAAAAGTCTCCTTCCGAAGCTTTTGCAAAGTGAGAATGATCGTCATTAAGTGCTACGGGTTTCACGGGGAAACATGGATTAGGGGCTTGTCACAGGGACGATAATTAATGTGCTAGAGAGCAGTATAGGCAATAGAAAGAAAAATTTCTTTATAATAAGAAAAAGAAAAAAATTGCAACAGCCAGGGAGGATAATGATTAAATGTGAAGAAGCAATTCCTGCTGGCTTGATTTTTACAGTATAATTAAGTGGCAGAGAGAGAGAGAGAGAGAGAGAGAGAGAGAGAGAGAGAGAGAGAGGAGGGAGGGGTAGGAAAGGGACATATACATACACACAAAAGGAAAGAAGTAACACATACAAAATATAATTTCAGGAGTAAAATGTGCAACAATGGTTTTTGTTAATGTCTGGATATTTGTTTTCCTCTCTGTGATCTGAAATGGTGACATCTTCTCCTGTATTGAATGTTCTTTAAAGCATCTTGCCAAGGTGCTTCTTTATATAATCCTGCTCAAAATGTTGTCTTGGGTTGGGGAATTATTTGAAGTTGTTTCCTGAGTTCTTTTGTGGACAAGGAACTCAAAGTCATTTTCCCTTTCTGTTGGGTGGCACTGCTAGGCTACTCAGAGCTGTGGTTGAAATCCGTGTGATTCTGGGCCTGGAAGCAAATGCTCCTTTGCCTTTTTAAAAAATTTGCTTCTTTGCAGACAGTGGATTGGGCTTTTCATCAGGAAATCAAATGCCCACCCTTTGGTTCAGCTGGGACTATTTCCAACCAAAACTCATTTCATTCCTGCGAGAATGTGTAATGCCCTGCAAGTGAACACACACACAGCTAAGGGCCTGTTGAAAGAAAGTGCTGGAGGAGACAGTTCTTTTTCTGTGGTGGTAGATGCATCGTGGACAAAATGATGAATAATTAGACTTCCCATCCATTTAATTGCAATTGCCACAGTAACTGGGAACTAGGTGGGAAGGAGAACTTTCCCTTCCTTAAGTAGAGATGCTGTTGGTAATGTCTGCTCCCTGGTAGGAGTGCACTAGATTCAGAATGGAGTCCTAAGATTCCATTTCAATTACATTCTGTCTGTGCTCGGCTACAGAGTTCATGGTTCTATATTAGATTCTCTCTTTTCTCTCTCTCTCTCTCTCTCTCTCTCCTCTCTCTCTCTCTCTCTCTCTCTCTCTCACACACACACACACACACACACACACACAACACACACACCACACACACACACAAATGTGTAAGATGGCATTGCTTTATGGTTTATTTGAGGGAGATAAATACAATGGAATGAGATGCTCTCATCATCCAAGATGTGTCAAATGCACTGATGTGTCCAGGAAATGTTGCCTAGGGCAGCTGAATTTTATGAAGAAGTTAGTGTTGGGGTTGCTACTTTAAGACTTGTTAGAAAGAGTTGGGTAGATAGCTCAGTTGGTAAAGTACTTGTACAAGCATGAGGACCTGTATCTAATCCCAAGAACCCACATAAAAACAAAGCAAAATAAAAGAGTCTTAGTAGAGTGTACTTATAATCCGGAGGCAGGGTGGCAGACACATGCAGTTCCCTGGGGCTCCATAACCAGCCCCCCTATGCTACTGAGGAGCTTCCAGCCAGTGAGAGCCTTAGCTCAAAATACATGATGTTCTCTGAGGAACAACACTTGAAGTTGGCTTCCATATGTGCACCTTCATGTAAACACACACACACACACACACACCACACACACACACACACACACACGCACGCACGCCAGCACATACACACTCTCACACTCACACACAAACACACACTCACATCATGAAAACAATTACATAGGAATCACCTAGATGCAAAGTCTGGAAGAATCTTTTATATTCATCAGAATCTCCCAGAGAAACCCAAGTGTTCCCATAATACTTTCTGATTCTAAACCTTGGATTTTTAAATTACTGCTTAACTTATTACAGACATATCTTAAATTTTCCTTAGTATTTTACATCCAATTTAGAAATCTTATTATTGTATGAAAATATAGCAGTTCAGCAGTCGCTTCCAAGCAATTCTTTGAAACATAATTAATTAAAATTGTTGAAATAGTTTAAGCTGAATATATAAATTTAAAGTGGCTAAGTTTTTGAAAACCCCAAGCTAACTAGCAAATAATATCTTTTAAATTACTTAAGTTAATCTTAACACATTAAATTAAACTTTCAAATATATTGAAGCCCAAATCCTTTGTAAATGCCTTGATTCTGTTTATAAACTTTCTACAAATCTCTTCTGCCTTTGACAAATAAGTTATTTAATTATATAATTTAAATGAAGATTGCAAAAATAATTAACTGGTTATTTCTATGTACTACATTCTACTATTACCAAAATATAAATCTGCTAAACATATATGCCCCTATATATAACTCACAAATTAGTAATATGGCTTAAGTCGACTTACTCATTTGCATATTTGTTCCTACTTCTCTGGGGTGACAGTCTAATGGCTGTCAGATGCCATTCAACTTTTTAGTGGCAGGCCTTCATTCATACTCAGTGGAGCAGCAGGTTGGATGAGTGACATTTCCTAAATTTGGGGAGGATTAGAACTGGTCATGAGACCAGAATCCATCCAGTAAAATGGAAGCAATGTGTGTAACTTTCAAGAGAACTACTTAACACAAATGACTTCTGTGGGACTTGGATCTGTTCTCAATCTTTCTATCTTTCTGCCTTCCTCTTTTTGTTAGGTGCCGGGTTTGATTTTGAGCTGACCAAGAAGATCCAAACCAGCTTTCAGGATGGTGACATAGAAGAAACTGGAACCCTTGGTCACCATAGACCTATGTAATCTAAATTGCTTGTTTGCTGTCAGGGAAATAAAAGTGACTTTAGCTTACTTATTACATATAATTAATCTACACATAATAATTCTATTCTGAACTGATCTACCTACCAACAGAGCTAGTTTATCTTCCCAAACAGTGTTATTGCCTATTTCTGTGTACTGACCAGACTTAACATACAAAGTACATGAATGACTGGATCTTGACCAATATGAAGAGGACATGCTGAATTCTACTTATTTTCAGCCTTACTAGACTTTCTATTTTCTAAAGTTTCCTAAATTAAGGTTACCTAATGAGTTCATTTTGAAATGTGATTGAAAGCGGCAGTCTCTTATCCATGTGCCTGGTGATAATCAAATAGCATATTTACTGACTCATTCTAGTCTGTAATTCCTTACAATAATTAAATGATATTTCATTGTATTCTGAAGACTCTGACTTATGCTCAGATAGAGACCTAGTTTTTTGAAAGACAGCTTAATCCCCTTTTTGATGCATGATGCTTTGGCTTTGGGTTTCTGGAAGTGTACAAAATACAGTAGTGGGGCCTTAGATATACTCTGTAAAGAAAGATGAGTCAAGAACTCAAATATATTGAGGACACAGTGCATCCTTATTGTAAATTCTTATAAGCATGGTTATGTTAAGGTCTCTGAAAAGTCCTGCAATGAAGCTGATTTAGTTTTAAGAAATACTACAGAATTTGCAGAAACTTCTGGAGAATAGAATTCCAGTGCTGGAAAACTCCTTAGAGAGCTCAGCACGAGACACACCTATAATCACAGGATTCGGAAGACCAAGATAGAAAGGTCATAAATTCCAGGCTAGCCTAGGCTATGTAGGGTAACATTTCAAAAAGAAAAAGAGAGAAAGAAAGAAAGAAAGAAAGAAAGAAAGAAAGAAAGAAAGAAAGAAAGGAGAAGGAAGGAAGGAAGGAAGAAAGGAAGGAAGAAAGGAAGAAAGAAAGAAAAGAGAAGAAAGAAAGAAAAAGAAAAATAGCAAAACAAAGTAAAAATAAATAAAACAACCAAATAAAAAAATACCTTAGCGAAAGTCAAACCAAGACCTCCTCCTTGGTGTATCCCCAAATTTGTTTCTAACTTCTTCAGTCTGCACTACCTGGATTTCCACTTGTTTTTCTTAGCTGCTTTCTTTTGTGTCTTCTGAACCCTAATCTCTTCAAGAATACCAGTCAGATTGGACTGAGGCGCAGTATCATGTTCTAGTTTTACCTGATTTCCTCTTTGAAAGCCATTGCTCTAAACATAAACCACTCTTTGAGGGAGTAGGAGGCCAAGTATGTCGACAAGAGAAGTGATGAATAAACAAAGATATAAAGAATAGAAATTAAGAAATGAAGGTAAAGCGTAGGTAGGAGGAGAAGACAGTGGCTTGAAGGACTGTCATAATTGAGAGCATGGATCCAAGCTACAGAACTGTATGCAGCAAGGATGACTAAAGGGAAAGCAACAGGAAGCCAGACAGGGTTAGGCAGGTGGGGCACCTTTGAGTTCCCCCCCAAATAATTGGATCTTTGAAATGGTGGTTAGAGTAGTCAGATTTGCATTTTGAAAAGGTCACACTGGCTACAGTTTGAAAAAGAAACCGGAAGAGTATCAGAATCATGGGGAGAGGGGAAGGCATATGGAGGTGTGCCATAACGAGTGGCTGTGAATGGATGAGCCAATAGACAATGGTTCCTGAGAAACAGATAGGAGAGAAGCTGGAAAAGGGCATTGGATTCCGACTTTTTGGTGATTCACAGACTTACTGTATGACTCACCAGGTCTACTCTTAGGAATGTGCATCAAAGAGTAGAACACAGGTACTAAGGAATGTGGTGGGTATTCTTCACTGTGACTGAGCAACTCTGATGTCCGTTAGCTGATGAATGACTGAACAAACTGGCTATTCATCATGGGATGAATTTATCAGGACACGAATATTATGCAATTACAGGTCCAACGAAGTATCAGTACATGCTGGGGTATGAATGGACCTTGAAAGTGCACGAATTAACAGAAGTCAAACACAAATGTCACAGATTATATGTTTAGAACAAGTAAATCCATAGAGACAAAAATCTAGAAGAATGTTTATTAGAAACTGTGAGCAGTTCAAGACAAGACTGCTTAAGGAGAGTTAGGCTTCCTTTGAGGATGACGGAAATAGTTTGAAATTAGAGATGGTATTGTTCAATTATATTGAAGTATTCAAATTCCAGTGAATTAAATTTTATTTATTTATTTATATTTTGTTATTTTAAGGTATGTATGCATGTGCCTGCATCAATTTATATGCAACATGTGTTTTGCAGTAATCTGTTGAGGCTAGAAGATGTAACTGGAAGTTGTGAGTTTGAATTGTATAAACTTTTTAAAAAGGCTAAAATCACTGGAAAGACTAAGTAGGAATTGAAGTATAAAATAATGAGCAGAAAATCAGTGATAGCCGACAGGGTAAAGCAAACTTGGAGAGACTTACCTAAAAAATCTCTGAAATAGCCTTTTATTACAAAAAGAAGGAAGGAGGAAAGACAGTGGACATTGATGCTTTTGTGCATTTAATGTCACGCAGTTGAAGTGAACCCACATGGAAGCATTTACTTTCTGTAATGCACCCTAGACCACCATGTGTTCAGTGAGGGTCTTTGAAGGGTGAGGTGAAGATTTAGGGAGCATTTTTAGAAAATATATAGCCAAATACATTGGAGAAAGTGAGAGTGTAGTCCAGAAGTAAATATTAAGATAGCTAGAGCCAGGTAAGTTTAGTTGCTAGTGTGTTTTGTTGGCTTTTCAGCTGTGTAATGGGTTTCTCAGGTTCAGGGAAAGAGGAAGAGTTGGATCATCTAGAAGTTAGGTTTTGCAGGATTTAGACAATGAAAATGCAAGAAGTTAAGGTATTGACAAGTGTGCAATTGAAACAATAAATAATGAAATGTTATCTCAGGAGGGAAATAAAGAAAGACATAGCTGATTAAATGGGAGAAAACAGAGGGATCAATGTATTGGAGGGGCAGATGAAGTTGGAGAAAGGCCAAAGGATGCCCCATCCAATTGACAATTGGACATGCAGGAGCAATTGGACATGGGTGGCAGTAGGTGAATTGGTGATTATTCTGTGAGACTAATAGAGGAAGCAATGACTAAAGGAAAGGCTGAGCTGAGAGCGAATACTTGGAAGAGGCTGAGAAATGAAGGGGTCAGTACGATGGATAGGCAAGTGTGAGGTCTGTGTGGCTACTGCAAGCTGTCACATTTTCAATAGGACTGGAGTGGACACCGTTCAGGTCAAGACACTGGGCTCTTTGGATTAGACAGAAGACATTTCAGGGTGGAGGCATGAGTCTACAAGGGACTGTTAAAGAACAGTAAGGGCAAATGGAGTGGCTTTGATGAACAAGGTTTGAGAACACAGACTGGGAGGATATTGGTTCAAAGGCAGTCAGGGGTGTTGAGACTTGACTGTATAGGTAGACATGGTTTAAACAGTAATGCAAGGTTGTATTGTAGAAAACAATCTCACAAGGAAGAGATACAACTTAATGAAGCCAGGAATAACCTTGTAACTGAGGTCAAGTGTATTGAGTGTGTATCTGACAGAAGAACGTGATCAGTAAACAAAAGCACTCTCCCAAGTCTTTCATGACATGGGACATTGGTTCCAGACATCTTGGAAAGAAAGAGATGGAATGGTGGGAGGATTATAAGGAGGTATGTGGGCTTTCAGAAATCAGAAGTTTCTGGTCCCTATAAACCAGTCATGGCTTGTTGTTGGAAAAAATCATCAGACAGGGCCTGGGAATATAGCTTAGTGGTTCAGGGCTTGCTTTCCAAATGTAAGTCCCCTCAGTTTGAATTCCAATTCACAGCACTGCTGTTTAAAGCCATCCAAACTTTCCTACATTATTCCAAGTCCAAAGTCCACTCAGTCACATGTAGCTTCAGTATCTGTGTCTGTACATGTGTATCCTGGAGACTGAATTGTTTGCTTTGTCCGTGCTACGCAACTGAGCTACATTCCCAATCTCATGACCGTTCTTAACTAGCAACTCAGTTAGTTCCTTTTACTCAGCATGGCGGTGGCCTGCTGTTCCTAAAACATCCAAGCCATAGCTCAGGCCACCATTTATTCTCTTTCATCTGTGATAATACGCTCATTCCTTCTCTCTTCATGTCTTTGAAGGTTCTGGCTGGTTTTCTCTGAGTGACTTACCTAGAGCATTGCCTTGGTGCTTAGTTCTTACCAGTGTCTGTGAATGTGATTTCTTTATTCCTCCTTTGTTTGCCTTCCCCATAGATGGCAAAGTGAGAGGGCAGGGATTTTCTTCATTCTATGCAAAAACCCCCAAAGTACTTGCATGTTGGAAGCACAGACTCAGTTGAGTTAGATGACTCTGTAAATACATAGGACCGCAGCATACACAGCTAGGCTGTGCTCCACGAGGGTGGTACCATGGACTTGTTGCCTTGCTCTGTTTGTGAACTTTGCTATTTACTCTCTGAATCCTTTGCTTTACACAGCCAGTGACAACTACAAACCCTCAAGGGACATCACTGTTGCTTTGTTCCAACATTATACGTTTGTATCTAGAACTAACTCTGATCACCCGATTTTCTAGATGACATCTTTTTGAAAAGTTGAGGGGTGTGGACGAACATAGCTTGTTAATGCCAACAGAGGACAGTCTCGATACAGAGAATGTCCTGACTTGAAGCAAAAATTTCTTGCAGTTGGTAGTTACTTTGGGTATAAAACAACAACAACAACAACAACTCTAAATACTGGATTTTATGCAGGGAAATCTACATTGTACACTGGTTAGTTTTCTATGAGGAAGACAGTCTGAGACCTATGTTATTTTCCCCACTCAGTTTCTTTTAACCTCAAAAGAGCAGGTTGATTTGTTTGTCATTTTGAGTTGTTTGGAAACTGTATGTGTATGTTTCTTTTTGCTTAATTTTTGGTTACTTCTGAGTACTGGTGAATTCTACTGTCTGTTGAGAAACTGAGTGTGTGTCCTGGTGTCTGAGCTCCAGAGCCAGGTGCTCAGAAGTCAGGAGCCAGGAATGGAAGACAGAGAGAAAGCAGGAAAGCGGGAAACAGCATTAGCAGAGTTGGAAAGATTGCCTAAGGCAGAGAGAAAACTGGAGAGAGACTGTGGACGTGACAACGGGCCAGTTTCAGGAGAGCCTGCAGCAGTCCTGCTGACAGCTGACTCACAAACATGTCAAAGCCTCACAAAAGCCAGGAAACTTCCTGCAGACACCTACCTCACTGGGGGAGCAAAGGTCTTCCATCTTCTGAAAAGTGAACAGAAGACAGTGTTTAATTAAGGGGGAAAGAAATAGTTCTATTCTTGTGAGTGTATTGTTTTCAATCTTTAGGAAACTTGGTAGAGTGTTTCTTAAACCCAATGGAAGACTCTTAAAAAGAGCAACTTCCCGTAGATGCGCTGATGAAAATAGATTAAGGCCTAAGATTTTTAGAGGACTGGACAAGAACATTTTGGGTCTTTGTAGGAAACCTATTTTATATTGATTAGTTAAACCAAATCAGACAAACAGATACACTTGGTCAATTTAATTTTCCAGGGCACATCACCACAGTTACAAGGTGGTGGTCCAATGACCAAGGGAGATGAGACTTTCTGGGAATCTGGCTTGATCTGATTATTCCACTTATTCTTTGCAGTTGACAGATCTGTTTAGTCTAGACCTAACATTTTCCTTTGTTTTTTTGCTGTAATCTTGTCTGTGTACACTAAAGAAACTCGTGCTAAGTGGTGGGCACAGATGTCTGAGGTGAACAGCCTTAAGGTGACTAGCGTTTTCTGTTTTGCATTAAGGAATTATATACTTTTTAAGAATGAAAGATTATGATATATAAGTGGGGGTTATGATAATGAAAAAGATGTAGGCCATAGCATCAACGGAGGGGCATAAGACAGATACAGGACCACATGGGAGTCTAGTTTGTGTACCTGTATAAGAAAATGTCCTGGGGAGGATGTAAATAGCTTTGTAGGCCTTTGAAGGAAGAGTAACTTTGCAATGGGCAGACAATGGAGGTAGGCAGCCCGTCACTTTAGAAAGGAGACAACAAGCAGATGGTCTCAGCTGGCACCAGGTTTTCAGGACATTAAAAGATGGAAGGAGAAGGAAATAGACAAAACCAAGATAGGATTCAGCCAGATCACTGAAGATCCGAATTCCAGGTCAAATATTGAGATGAAGAAAGGATGGCCAAAGATACATCTTTGAGAGAGTAACAAGATAAATAGCCCATCAGAATTTAAGCCCTGGATTTCCCCACAGTGTTACAGCACAGATTACAGCAGTGCACACATTGGTCCCTAAGCTACAACGACAGAAGATATCACCATCCCCAGCACACAGGGTATACTTTTACACCTTAGATCACCTCTTTTAATTAAGAATCAATTATTAGCAGATTTTCACTTGTCATCTTAACTGTTCAACCTCAAGTCAAAATAAAAACAGGACAAGAAACAGCTCATTATCAACACAACATTACATGGGGTTGCACAAAAGTTCTGTGACACTAAACCTAATTAAACGTGAACTTCTGCCTTTGGGAAAACTTTTCATTCACTCAACCAGCCTGTCTCATTTACTCAGTTTGGAGACACAAAATCAGGTCAAAGTTTGCATGTAGTGATTTCTGTTAACACAAATTATTTCCTTGTATTGGAGAGTTCTGTTTTTGTTCTGTTTCTGTTCTGATAGGCTTTGTGAATAATCAAGACAGATACATTTAAGAACAATGTGTTAGTTTTCCCTCACACTTGTAGGATGGAGTCCTTTGAAATCCAGGGTGGGAGGAGAGGTAGGGCACCAGGACTACAGAGTTATACTTGAGGGTGCCATTCGTGTCTTTCCTGGCTCCTCTTTCTCTTAACTCTCTCCTTCTCTCTTCTCTTCTCTTCTCTTCTCTTTCTCTTTTTCTTCTCTTCTCTTCTCTTCTCTTCTCTTCTCTTCTCTCTCTTCTCTTCTCTTCTCTTCTCTTCTCTTTCTCTTCTCTTCTCTTCTCTTCTCTTCTCCTCTCTCCTCCTCTCCCCTCCCCTCTCTCCCCTCTCTTCTCCTCTCCACCTCTCTTCTCTTCCTCCCTCTCTCCCTTTCTCTTCCACCTCCCCCTCCTTCCTTCTCTTCTCACCTGCTCTCCTCTCCCTCTTCTTGCTTCTCTCCTCCTTCCTCCTCCTCCTCTTCATTTGCTTGTACACCCTCTTCCTCTTGTCCAACGTTAAACTCTGTCCTTGATTCGATTGGTAACTGTTATCTTTCAGGGTGTTCACAATGCATTTTATTGGCCTTTTGAATACTTCTTCAGAAACTGACTGTGGAAATGTTAGAAGCCCCCACACCCAAACCCCCCCCGCCAGAAAGAAAAATCTGAATGTGTAGGATTTTCTGGATGTGTAGAAACTTCCTTTCTTTTGCTCTTTCATTTTATTATGTGATCCCTTCCCCTCCCTTCTCCATCTCCTCCCCTCCCTTCCTCTCCCCTCCATTTCTCTTTTTTCTTTCTGTTTATTTTCATGGTGGGGCAAAAGGTATCCTTCCTTACATATTTTCATACTGACACTTGTGTTGAAATTTTGTTTTCAAACCTTAGAACATTAGGACTATGGTGTCATCGTGTAAGGAGAGCACATAGAAGAGCCCCTAAGAAAACTGACAGCCGCCCACCCCCACCCTACTCGGGTCCTAAATGATTAGAGGAGGACCAGGTTTGCTTCTGTCCTGAGTGATGCTTTTAATTTTAGAATACGGTGGTCTTTACTGTAAAGACTACCGTGGCCTGTGTGCTTCATGGTGAGGGTGGGGGAAATTCTCCCCTCAGGCCCTGCCTGGGCTCTTTCCTGAGAGATTCCATTTGTCTGAGCTTCCCAGACTGACTCACTGCCCTGGGAAGGCAGAGTTCAACCTCAAGGAGCAAGGAGCCTCCCCTCACCCCCCAGCTGCTGTCTTAAAGACACAACATCCACATTCACTGAGAGTCTGGGAAAGTCACACTGGATTGGCCCTTTGTCACTTCCAGCAGCGTTGTTTATGATAAATATGAATTTTAGTAAATATGCAATCCTTCCCTCAAAGATCCCTGGGAAGAGGGAGCAACACAAACTGGATTTTTACAAGCTTTTATAAAAGAAAGGTCACCTGCATCTTCCACGAGAGGAGTAAGAATATTTATTGTGTGATTAAACTTCTGATCCATGGGGGAAGGAACAATCATTTGCATGTCACGATTTTTCCTCCTCCTTAATTCTCGACCCACTCACATCAAAAATTAACAACAGGTAGCATCAATCTCTTCTCAAAATACGTCATTCACAGGTAACGGGGGGGGGGGGGGTGGCTCAGGCTTCAACAGCTGGTGAAAACAGGTGTGTCATTAGCTTGAACACCCACATCTTCAAGTCAAAGACCTAGCTTGCTGCGGAAGCGCAATGTTTCAGAGCACCCCTCTGTAGCCATAGTGCCAGAAACTGTCTCTTTTCTTGACCATTCAGCTTCCCAGCATCCTAATGCCAAGAAAGATCTAGAAAAAGGATCTTTTGGACCTAGCTTCCCGGTTGCATCTTTAGCTCTGTCACTTGCATCTGGACATGCTTCAGTCAAGTCACAGTTGGTGCTGGTTGGGCTAGGACTTTATGACACTCCCACAGAGCCATCTCTGTACCTAAGGCCACTCCTGGGATATAGAAAGATGCACTTACTTTTGAGATCTGCTCAGTGAGGGTGTGGGGCCGATTATTTTCCCCTGTGCTTGACAGGTTTTAGATATGATAAAGAAGTAACTCATATTTAACATTTTTATTTGAGAAACTTTGATGTGTACTTCAATTTACTAGCTATCACCTTTAAAACTCTTTGACACGCAGAAATTATCTGGTTGATTTGTCATTGTCTTCTCCAGGGTGACTCATCTCAAAATGACATGGCATTTGCCTTTGAAATCAGTATTGTATTTATTTCATTGTTCTGAGCCTTCCCAAATAAATCTGTATTTTTTGATAGAATAATTGTGAGAAAAATAATAATGTAGCAAGTATTTAGTAGTACATGGGTTATCCACAGTTCACTGCTCCTGCAGTGTCAGTCTTACAAACTCTACTGAATAGCAAGATGACCATGATTCTGTCAAGGAAGTGCATGTCCCAGCATTGAGGCTGTGGCCAGATAGAGATCTGTGGCAGGGACAAATGGGCATGCCATCCTGCTGATGGCTCGTCACACCTGATTGCTTTGATGAAGAAAAAAATAATAAAACTAACCTTTCATGTGGGGAAATAAAAATCTTCTGTGTGTGGGGATTGAAATCCTTCAATTTATCGTTTTGTGTTTAAGTGTAAGATGATTGGTAATATTCTTAATAAGTACTATGGATGATTCAAATGATATATTATTTTTATTAATTTTTTTTATACTTGATGGCTATAGGTATACTATCACCAGTTTAAAATCGAATAATTTGAAATAAAAGTTGGAATGGTGGGACCTAATCGTAGCTGCTATTACTTACCTAAGCTAAAACTACAGGAAGGGAAGACATAAGCTCAGATTGAGTGCCCACTCTTTATGTACAGATCTGATTCTTGACATGACCCGAGTCACTCATCCATCACAACTGTTCTTTTGGATTGGCCCATTTTATTATCATCTCCATTTCATGTGTAAGGGAAATTTAATCTGACAATAGGTTGTTAATTCAATACCAATATTAAAATACTAGAAGGTAGACTTTGGGGAAGGGTCAAGAGGCTGAATAGCATCAGGTCTATCCTGTTTTATAGAGAAAATGGCTAAGATGACCATGGTATGAAATAGCATGTATAATTTCTAAGTGTTAGACCCAAGCAAGATTCAATTCCAAATGTTGTATATGGGCATATGTGTGTGGTGTGTGTTGTGTGTGTGTGTGTGTGTGTGTATTCTTTCTAAGGAGTAGCCCTCCTTGGGTATGAGTAGAGCTAGTTGGACACATATATTATTCTGTATGTCAGATTGTCTGGAATCAGAGATTCATTTTCTTGTTTAAGACAGAACTCCAGTTTCCAAAGCCTCACCTCCTTTTCCTATTCCTTTTATATTAGGGGTGGCATGTGTGTGCATGTCTATGTCTTATGTGCAATGGCCAGGGGACAACTTGATTACTCTTCAGAAGCCATCTACCTTTTTTTCCAGCTTCTTTCACTAGCTTACTGGTCTGGAATTCACTAAGACTGACTGGCCAGTGGGTCCCAGGTGGCCACCCATCTCTGTCTCTCGACACTAGGGTTACAAATGCACAGCACCAGCCCTGAGTTCAGGGAATTAAACTCGGGTACTTGTTCTTGTGAAATAAGGCACTTTACCGGGGAGCTGTCTCCTCCCCCTCTTTTTCTTCTCATAAATTGAAGCCCACCGATAAGGACCTGATTGCAGTCTCTCACTGTGGCCCGGGGCCTTAAGGAGAATCTGCTCTGCTGACTCCTACAGACCAGGTTACCAGAGCTGCAGACAAGTTGGCCCCTCTCAAAAGGAAAGGAAAAAGAAAGTAACTTTTTATTCAGATGTCTTCCTCTGGAAGGCCTAGACAGGTCTGCAATCCCTAGGCAACTTCTTGAAGAGAATTTGGGAAGGAGAACTCCACGAGACACAGTGATTGATATAAGAGGCCTGTCTCTGGAGAAACTTTGTGAAGGATCTTCCTCCGGCTTCCCTTTGGTGCAGGCAGCCCTGTTTATGTAGAGCATCCATGAGACGCTCAGAGAGATGGAGAGACTTCAGCCTGGCTTCTTAACTGCTGCTTCCTGGTAAGAGTGAAGGCAGCTTCAGTCTCCGTTCCTGCAGTTGGGAGTGGGGATAAAGGGTGTGCTGTTTTCTGTGGGGCCGACCTCAAGATCTCAAGAGAAAGTACTTTCAGTGAGGGAGACCCTATTCTGAACCTACGTTACTTTAAGCTAACGTGGCAGTGGCAGAGGTGGCTGGGAGGCGGCCTACTGGCTCAGGGCCCTGAAACACTGAGTAATTCTAGGATGGCTGGGATTGCAGGCAGCGTTCCAGATCCTTCCACGTTGCCTTAATGTTTAAAAAAAAGAGGAAGAAGAAAAAAATATCCGTCCACTATCCAGGCCAAGTAGTGGGAGGCAGATCCTTGGCTCAGAAACAAGGCCCATCCCTTTTATGGAAGGAGATTGCTGGAAAGTTCCACCAGAGAGGAAAGCTGTATATTTCACTGAAGGGGGAGGACCACTTTAGGAGGTGATTGATGGAGGGTGGGAGTGGTTGAAGGGAGCTCCGCTTATTTTCCTCAAGTTTCTTATCTATGTCATTCCTGACTCACAATGATAAAGTCTCGAAGCCGTTGTCAGATCTCCGATGAACGGCTGACCACTTTTGCGGGGCCCCCAGAGTTGTGTTAGGAACTGTGGACTTACGAAGAAAGGGAAGATTAAAAAGAGAGAAAAAAAAAAAAAGCAGAACATGGGTTTAGAAGAAACAAAACGAAATTTATTGCACAGCAAATCTATGTCCAAAGAAGCAGCAGAGCCAACAAGAACTGGCTGCTGTCACTGTCCTCTGGATGGGTATTTATTTAGTGGAGAAGAGAAAGATACAATTAAAGGAGAGAAGGGGCCCACATCACGATGTTATTGGAGTCAAGCAGATTGACTACCTGGAGTGACAGGCCTGGCTGTGTGGAGCACAGAGGCCACTGGTGAGGTCAGAGGCTCGAGAATATCTAAAGCACAGACTCAGAGCCTGGATATCGATTTTAAATTGAATTCCAGGTTTTAGTGCAATTAAAAGCTACTGGGAAGATTTGAGGAGAGAAATGGTATGGTCAAATTATTAGAGCAGCATGGTTTTTATATTAATTAGGACGGATCACGGGGACCAGAGGGATGAGAGGATCGGCAAGCGAGGTAGTTCACTAACCGAATAAACTCTGGAGCCCAGAAGGCCTTTGTGAAATCCACATATTAAAGCTACAATGTTGTCTGACATTACAGACAAGAGAGGGCTTCCCCCCCCTTCATTAATTTTATCTGATTCACCACCTTGTTAGTTCTGACAGACTTGGATCATCAGACTGATTACTTCGCTTTCATCCGTCTATAAACACCAGCACGACACTGTTTTGTCCGGTTATGTGGGTGTTCAGGTCCACAGGTGAAGCAAAAATGAAGTGCAAAATGTCCAGAGGAAAGGTTATGGAACTGTTTTTCCACCTTATTTTTAAAAAGGAGGGGTTTATGTGTCTCCTAATTTTATCTCATCAACAGCCCGAGTCCTTTTGGGGATTTTAGTCGGAAATCTGAATGTGCTTATCAGCTTGGAAAAATCTGACATTTATTATCCTGTAGAAGTGTGTGTGTGTGTGTGTGTGTGTGTGTGTGTGTGTGTGTGTGAGGAGAGAGAGAGAGAGAGAGAGAGAGAGAGAGAGAGAGAGAGAGATGTGTGGGGTAGAGAACTGGCAGTATTGTTAAGCAACAAGCCTGCTTATTTATTGCTTCAATCCATCCCCCCACCTCCCACCCCAGGTTTCAGGCTTTCTCTTGAGCCCCCGAGAGATTGCTGGCTAATTGTTAAAAGATCATTTCCCCAAGTACTGCCTCTTGCCATAGAAAATGCCACGTAGGTTTTCTGGGTTATAAAGGCCGAGGAAAACCATGTTGGTTACGTTTGCAGCCTTTTCTTTTTGTGGTTCTGGGTGGTTCAACCCAGTTGCTAGTGTTATCCGTTCCTTCTTCTGGGAACAGCCTTAATTGTACTTGGCTTGGTTGACACAAAAGGCCTCTGAAAAATATGAGGCTGATCCCTCTAGTGTTGCTTTGTGAAGACTACAGTACAAAGTACTGGATGGAGGAACACAGCCGCAAAGGAGTGCAGAGAGTGGCTGGAAAATCAATCTGCCTTGAAACGCATTATTGAAATGGCTTTCTACAAAATGTCCTGGTACTATACAGGGTTCCTAAGCAAAGAACATGCAGGCACTTTGCTACATTTCGCAAGGACACGATGTTCAATGTTCATTGTTGAGACTTTACCAGAACAAACAGTAAACAATTGAAATCACAGTGGCCAGAAAGTAAGCTTGCCTTGCTTTCAGAAATGAATTCACAATACTGGTTAGGATTGTCTGGCTATATTCATAGGCTTTCACAGCATAAAAAGAGGAGTCACGATTTCATATACTTCTGCATTCTTTCTCTGATGCCCCTGATGTTCAATAAAAAAAGAGTATGCTATCTTCTTCCTGTTTTCTTTGACATTTTCTTCTATGCTCAGACATTTGTTAAACTGCTATTCTGTTCCAGATACCGAAGATAGAAAAAAATGATAAGATACAGTCACTTCCCTGGACATACTTCATCATCCCACTGTAAGACAGACTCTTAGTGACAATAGAGATTTAAACATACTGCCTGGGACACAGGGGAAATGGTATTAATTATTAATGCTAGTTATCAAGGAAGATGAGATATCTGAGCTGTGGTCTGAAGCAGAAGCAGAAGTTAGAGTCCTCATTAGAGGCAATTCATGGTTTGACATCGTTGACTGATCCTTGGCTAATACCAGTTTGGTTCAGTTTCTGCGGAAATCCATTATGGCATGTGCAATGGGCAGCTAGTGTGTGTGTGTGTGTGTGTGTGTGTGTGTGTGTGTGTGTGTGTTGTTTGCTGCTGCTGATGCAAGCCTCAGTTTTTCCTGCAGAGCAATTCTGTCTTATTCCAGTGTCCCTTACTTTGCACATGCAATAAAAAGAGCCCCATGACAGACAGGCCAGCTCTCCATTAAGGGAACTAAAACTGGGTGGTTTGGATTTAGCAGCTCTGGGTTCCAACTGAAAGTGGGTAGGTGATAGATGTCACAAGGATGACATTGATCCTTGGTGGGGACGGAAGTGGGGTCTGTTAGAAGGAATCAAGGTGTTAGAGATGGTTTTATTTTAAAAATCTCTTTCCGTTCTGAAAACCTATTAACAAAATTTCATATTTATGTCTTAAAAGGACTAATTACTCCAGAGAGTCTTGATAACCTCAAACCCACCTGGTAGCCCAGCGAACTGCTATTTCACCAGACATTGTCTTACAAATCATTTAGAAAAAAGACAACTCTCCATGGTCATCCTGTTATTGACAGTGAGGCTGATATGGAAATTCATTGACTTGAAACCATGCAGGCAGTTTCCAGAGGCTCTCTTGGTTGTAGCAAAATTCACTGAGATCATTTGGTATATTATATAAGAAATACTATCAACATCCTCTATATTTACATTTGTACATGTTCAGTCAAAACGAAATCACAGTCATAAAAGTCTAGAAGCATATTAAGGGTCCTAAGAAATTGTGGGATGCAAAATTAGGCCATGATTCAATGGGAATGAACGTCAATAGAGTATGCAAACTGTATTTTATAAGCAGTTAAAGTAACGCTATTATTATTTTATGAAGACTTAACTCTAGTATTTAAGTAGCTCTCTGTGATTATAAGAACAATACAGTTTAATAGCCAAGGTACCAGAGTATGCACACAATGAAATTACTCACATGGAAAATGCCACTGGAGGCAGGATTGAACTACAGAGCAAATAGAAAAGCTGACAATCAGAGAGGTAAGTGGATCTTGCTTGCTTCTTCTGTATTCTTTGGATACCAGAGCCTCTTCTCCTGTCTCTTCTGTACTGAGCTCACATCCCGTGGACCTTCAGGATTTTGACCCCTTGCTGAAATCACAGTGCACACTGATGCATTCCCTCTCCCCTCCTGGAAACTTTGTCTTCCATCTCAGAACAGAGGGGGTCCAAAATTAACTCTGAAACAACAATTTTAAAAACTGAAGGGAAATGTACCTTTTGTAGGGTCCAGGGATTGATCACAGAGGGAGCATAACACATGAAAGAACGTCTGCTAGGCAAGGAAGCCCAAGTTTTCTACTCTGTTGAACTTTCAAGAACATGTTTTCTACAAACTCAGTCAGACTCAACGGCGTCTGTGGAGGTTTCTTGTCTCACAATGTTGCATTGTGTCTTTCCCGTTCCCTTTTTGAAAATATTTTTAAAAATTTAATCTTGGGCTCTTTTCCTTCTCCTGTTTGTTCTGATCAATCCCGATGCATTAGTTTTGGTTTTATCTTATTACATTTTATTTTATTATTATCCCTTCAATAACAATCCCTTTGATTATTTTTTTCTAATGAGAGGCAGAAAGGGGGTGACTTTGGATGGGAGGGAGATGGGGGGAACTGGGAGAAATAGAAGAGAAACCATATCAGAATATGTTATGTAAGAAAAACAATCTATTCTCAATAAAAGGAATCAATTATGAGAAAAACAGTAAATATGGAAATCTCTGACTTTAATCCTACACAGCAATAAGATTATGAAATAAAATGTTTTGAGTACTTACAAAAATATTTCCTAATTCCTGAATTTCCCAGGGTTCTGTTAGCCTTTGAATATAAAGGAGGCTCTGCTAATGTCCGTCATCCTACTTTTATTGGTTACTTTTTATTTGAATGATGTAAGCCTTGAACACCTACAAGATGCCTCTCCTACCAAATATTCTAGAAGTGTGTCCATGTAAGGGTTCCCTTGTGTGAAGTAAAAAGCAAGTGCTTCCTTTGATCTGCGGTTCTAAGGCGCTCTCTGCAGCGCCCCCTACCTGCACTTCCCCACATCACAGGTTCTCATCTAGTGGCTACACTGTGCTGGGCACATTGGCTGCCAGCATTCACATGCTAATTTTTTCTGAATGATACAGATCATTTAGAATCCTCAAGACGACAAACGAGAAAAAAATAAGAGACAGAGAGAGGTGGGAGAAAGGAATAAAAGTAAATTTTGTTCTCTCTGATATTGTTTGTGCTTCAGTATGCTACTGAATAAAGCATTTCAAAAGTTTTACTTACAATGTGTTTTTTTTCCCACTGTAATTCCATCTCTTATGCAGAGACAAAAGATCAAAGGATAAGAAATATAGGATTTAGAGTTCTTTTTTTTCCTTTTCAATATGTGAACTTGTGTAACTACTAATTTTGCTTAAGGTGACACCAGCTACCCAAAGCTCTTGGCTTTAATATTTGCAAAGGCTGAAATTTAACAGTGAAAATCAAGTCGATGTGTTTTTTTTTTTAATTAGTCACTAACAATTATTTATCAATTAATATAAGACATTCATATTTAGAAGTGAAAAATGAAATCCAAAGAAAAGAATGAGAGAGACAGAGAGAGAGAAAGAGAGAGAGAGAGAGAGAGAGAGAGAGAGAGAGAGAAAGAGAGAGAGAGAGGGAGAGAGGGTGCTCTTATTTGAGGGTTGAAATGAAAGTAATTTGCTGTGATGAAAGGGAGTAAAGAAGACTGACGGGAAAATATGATGTCATGGACGAAACAGAGAAGCCAGAAGACACTGTCTGTATCAGTAGGTAGCCCTCCGTCTTTATTTGCGGTGGCAGTATATTGTTAAATCTTGCTTGCTCTTTGATAGCTCACCTTAAGGGCTAAACTAAGAAATCCAATTACTTTCTAGAAGCTGCAGTGATGACCAACTAAACTGTGGCCCCTGGGGACAGTATTTGTATCCTTTGACAGCGATTAATGAAACCAATAAATCAATTAGTTAAATTAAATTAAGGTCTACCCAGCTGTTTCCACAGCCTACCCATGTGTAACTAAATGTAATTATACAGGCACCCTGGACATGAAGCAGACTCAGTTCGAGTGATCGTCACCGCCCTTTTGTCCTAATGCCCGTTCCCATTTTATAAAATTACACTTAGTCTACCTTTGTCTTGACTCAGTATTATATGAACTTTGCTTGGGGAGAGTTCTTAATAAAGGGCAGTGGAAATAACTCTTTGTATCTCTGAGTGATAATGAATTACACCTGGGACCTGTTCTTTCTATTTAATCCCTTCCTGGATATAATAGACCTCATTTTTCTTACAAAGTAATTGTTGAATCCATACCCATTTGGTATCCCCGGGTAGAAACTCTTCTCGTTTTCTTGACAATGCTTTCTTTCCACTGTTGCTTTCTTCTCTAGGTCTAAGGTGATTCCTCTCCTTACTATCGCAGATCTTGTGCTCCAGTTGCCTAAGCAATGACCCTGTTTCTCCTGCTGTACTGACCACCCCTCCAACCTGTGTCTTCACTTCTCCAGTCACTCCTTTACATACCATAAATACCAATGTATCTTAGCAATTACCCTCATTGCTGAGTTCAATGAACAATCCATTCTTTCTTGGATTTATCCAGTTCAAGATACTGGGACCAAACCACTCGTCTTGCCATGTTTTCAGGCAAACCACACAATTTCACCACATCTTCTCTATGCCTCTTTTGTTGGAGACAGGTTTTGCACTCTGAACTCACAATATGCTACACAGGCTGGCTTTGAACTAATGGTCCTCCTATCTCAGCTTCCTTGTCTCCTATCTTCATAAATTCTCACTTACTGTTATCTTCTATCGAACCCTCACATATTCATCAAGTATCTATGTTTATAATCCAAATATAAAAATAAAGGCAATCGAGAGAAGGCACAAGTAAATAATAGCTGTAATTGAGTCCAATAATAATAAAACCTCCTGCTACAAGGTTATACAAGGGGATGATAACTTAGCCTGGATGGACTAGGGAAGAGCAAGAGAAATGATGGGGGAATTGAATGACTAGATCAAGAAAACAAATAGCATTTCCACTAGAGATGTGAGTATGTGCAGATTCCTGAAGTTATGAAAGTACAGTCAATGTGCCTTCAAGACTTGTGATTTTGAGTGCTTATGGAAGACAAAGTCACCAAAGCTCTGAAATATTTTGAACGTGGAACTGGAAAGTGTAGAACACACACACACAAAATGGATCAGCTAAGATATTAAGATCTTTGGTCCAACACACAATCTAATCATATATGAATTGGAAAATATACTTGTGAACAGTGAGAAGAAGAATGGTTTGGAAGGATCCATGTAGATGCTCTAGGACCTGAGTCAGGTTATCCGTGGTAGGAATGACTGACACCAATCTTGCCCAGGTTAAATGGTTGCATGTAGCTCTGATTAAATACTAAAAATTGACAGTAGAAAAACAAGAACTGATGGGCAACTCTGGTGCTTCTGAAGTTGTGTGTGTGTGTGTGTGTTTGAGAGGGGACGTTACATTTGTGTGCAAATGTAAAGGTCAGGGATCTGTGTCAGATGTCACTTTCCATAGCTCTCCACCTTACACTTTCAGGCAAGATTTCTCACTGAATCTGGAACTCACTGAGTAGACTGGAATGGCTGGGCAGCATACTCCAGGGATCCTCCTGTCTCTGTCCCCCAACACTGTGCTTGGGAATCTGAACTCGTGCTTTGTGCAGCAAGCACTTTAGACACTGAGCCATCTCTTTGGCTTCTGCAACTGTTTGCAATTGCATTGCATGTAATGAATAGTAAATTCATGTAACATCATGCAATTGTACAAACATGTCAATACTCCCTCATATCTGCATGGTGCTCATGGAAATAGAATTCCCCCAATCCACATTCTTTGTTTAGAAGTAATTTGTACACACCAGGCACCACTGGACTGTGACTCAGGAATCAGGAAAGACCCCACCTCTAGAGGACAGGGGCTTATGCTTGTGCATTAGGGTCAGCATTAAGGTAAGAGGAGCCTTGAGTGGGCAGATCAGAGGACTATTTTCCTAGCTAAGAAAATTCCAGGCTGCAAACTGATGAAATGAAATGTCTTTCTTCTTGAGAAAAATACGCAATCACAGAAATTCATAACAGGTTCACTGGCCCTTTGAAAATTACCTGCAAAGCAAAATTAAGAATGCTTGCCTGAAGAACGGGGTTCATGCCTCTTAGTCGGTCTTGCTGAGGCTCAGGATTTGGGTTCTGAGAATCTCTTGGCACTCTTTTATCTCAGTCTTCTTGCCTCAGACACTCAGCTGAAAAACAAATTACATTTCCAACTCTGAACCTGTCCTCACGTCATTCTCCTTTTTATAAGAAATGTCAAAATCCTCTTATTGACAACCTAGTCATCCTTCAGTGGCTGAACTGAAAGCCTGTTCCTTTTATGAAGTCTTCCTTGATTCATCCATCAACACAGGGGTGACGGCCTCTCTCTTCTTGTCACTTATATACCTTATAACTATTTCCTCATGACACTTATTACTTTTTCTTAGAAAAAGAAAAAAGAGTCCTTTTCTTCCTCTCTGAGACAGCCTCTTCTTACATACTTAGGCTGGCTTGGAACTTGCAATTCTTTTTGCCTTATTTTCTCTGGAAGTGATATTACAGCCATGCAGCACCACATGAGTTAGCATTTCTCCCCTTTACATTTATTTTTTATACACCTTGTATCTTCTCTTTTTTAGCTATGCAGACATGGCATTCTCAGGACCAGCTTGCTATGGTCTATGCCAGGAAGGAAAGGGCACTCATTTAATGCTGTTCTGCTTGCAATTTCATAGCTCTTCTTTTCAAGGAAACATGTCTTTTTCTTACTTCCTTTTTCTTATAGCCAGTTTCCCCCAGTGTTTCTTCCTGGGCAACTGTATCTTCTTTTAAAATTTCCCCCGGAGATCAATTTCTCCTTCTCTCGTTGTATGAATGACTTAGTTGTCATTTCCTCTCTGTTTGTTCTTAGGCTTCTCAAGTCTTATGTTGGTTTCACTTATTCATAGGAGGAGAATTCCAATCAAGTCTGCGAACATCCTCTCTTTATCTTTGTGTCAACAGGAACTTTGGAATCACAAGAGAGAAAATGGCGTCTAGTGCTTCTGTTTCAGACAACAGCAATAGCCATTTCTACTTCACCTCAATAATCTGACTTCCCTAAAAATGATAAATGTGGGAGTCACCACTGAAATATATACATGAATTGTAGGCAGCACAGGAGTCCCTTTCTTTGTACAAAGCCACACTTACAAACTGGGCAGAAAGCAGTCTTTTTCTTGTGTGGACTTTTTTTCTTTTGGGATTGGGCTTGGGGTAGTGGGGTAGCCTGGGGGACCACACTGTGTATGAAAGAACAGCATCCTCTGTTGGTCAGAACACCTCCAAGGGCTCCTGAGAGTGGAGAATCAACAAAACTTTGAGAAATTCTTGGCTGACATTTCTACCTGGGTCTTTCCTGTTAGAAATTGCTCTTGGTCCTAACCCGTCTGGAAGAGGTGACTATGCAAACTTTCATCATGGTTCTATGGCAATGAATGTTGGCCCAAAGAGAGTAACTTGGTGTCATCTTCAGATATTTTATTAAAACCTATCATCTCTGATGGTGTTGATGATTTGTATGACTACTTTTTTAGTGAGGACATCTCACATGATATCCTCTTGGTATTTACAAACCCTTGGCTGGACTCCATAGCCAGCCATCATTAAATGAAATTTCCATCTGTAGGAAATATGAGTGAAGATGAGTGTATCTCATGTTTATTATAAATTCAGTACTCGACATTTTCTTCTCCCCCACAAAGACCATGTTGGCTCAGCTTGTCTGAAGGTGAACTCACTCCAGATTGCTAGCTTTACCATGTTATTCAAGGAATCCTGCAAAACAACATGCCTTTGGGGCATGAAGGGAAATATGCTGGGGGAGAACTGGGAATAGACAGTTAGCGAATGGGCAACTATACTGACTTTTGTAAGATTGATAAATTGCCAAACCATACCCATTCGTTTTTGTAATTACTAGGCGCATGCACCGGGTTGTTATCATGATTAATAAGAAGCTCTTTCTTCTGCACATGAAAACAGGAGAATACTCCAGAACACCTTCCCATAGAAATGTCTTCAGGAAGATCCATGTATGGTAAGTTTATATATGATCATGCTAGCTGGGCAGGTTTTCCACAGTGCCTTAAAGATTTCCATCACTTTGATCAGTGGAATTAAGGAAAACATCACGGTCATCTCAACATATTACCTATATTCTAAATAGTTTTCATTTAAGGCTTTTAAAATTAATAATGACATGCATTCCCTCCTTCCCCCTTCTTCAGATCATAGTATCTACCCTACAACTCTAGTTTTATTAAAAAATGTCATTGATTTCATGGAGAAGGTTAATATCCAGTAACCAATAACCGCAAACATTCCTCTGTCTAACCATCATAGCTGCATTCACTTACAGTTCTATATTCTAATTTCTTTATATGAAGTAATTAGCATTAAACCATACTTGAGCTTATTATGATTACAATGGCTGCTGTAATCATAGTCATAACCATAATTATCATCACAAATATAGTGACTATTAAAGTAAATTTTAATAACTCACTCTATCATTAATGTAAATTGTTATTGTTAACTTTGTGCCCTCTTATAAACTGTGCAATAATGAATAATTGACAGAGCCTTGGAAGTGTGAATCATGAAGACTAGAACAGTAGACCCCATTCTCTGCACTGACATAGTACCAAAAGTTTATGTGTAAGTTAGTACTTTGTAACAATGCATTCTTCTCAGTTCTAGTAGTTTTATGAATTACATTGAGTTTCATAAGCTATATCTTGCTTCAAAATCTATTTTAAACAATAGAGATAAGCCTGTATGAAACTAATAGGATAAGAAATAATTAGGGGCTCAGGACTGCATAAAACTATATGGTGAAGGTCAGAGAAGAGGAAGAACAGAATTTTCATTTCTTTCTTGGAAGTGAGTTTGACTATAGGCAGAATTTAGTGTTGGTGAAATCTTATCCCTCCACCAGTATTTACATCTAGCTTCTATCACCATCAGCCAAGCCTATTGTGATGGAATGCCATCAAAAGATGATGCCAAGATGGTGAATCAAATGGCTATTTAGTTTCCACATAGGATCATGAGGCAAAGGAAATTAACACTTACAGAGAGTTCTTGTCTCCAGTGGTTCTCTTGCTTACTGGTTCTCAGCATTTAAGAGGGCTAGGGCCTTAGGGTATGCTTCCTCCAGTAGTAGTAAAAGATTTCGGGATATTGGGAGAGGATTGTGGAGGTTGAAGCATTTTGTGCCCTCTACTGGCCAATTTCAGTATCCTAACTTAGTGCTGGCCTTGGTGTAGTAGTATGGAGTATGTATTGATTCTATGTCCACAGACTCAAATATCCATATTGTCTCTTCATCACTCATCATTCGTCCACTTGTGTCTTCAAGCATATTCATAGTCCCTTAAGGTGCCCTGCAATTCTATTCCCCTTCTCAAGAGTCTTACAGCTTTCTTTGTTTTTTGAGGATTCCTCCTGAGCTGTTTCCCCTATGCCCACTCTTTCCATGACTTGACTGAAAGTACCACACTTTCCCACATGATGTTTATGGCTGTTAATTCTGTCGTTGCCCATGTGAAAACATTTTCTCATGTTTTTATCTTATTGCATTACTGTTAGTCCTTCAAGACCTTCTTTCTCCCACTGCTCTTCTGCCTCACTTAAATGGTAGGTATCAGTGGTTATTTCAAACGTTCTTTATTTGTAACTCCATAGTGCTAGTTTTTCTTTATTATCTATGAGCCACTTCCCATGTGGCTGGCACCACTCCTGATATTCAGGATGAAGGACTAAGGGAAAGACTCTGATCAAAATCAGCCTCTACCCTGTATTTTGGTCTGAACAACCACAACAATTGATTTTCTATTTTGTTTTAGAGAAAAACGTTGAGGGAAGCTGCTTTGGAGGGCAAAATTTAGTAACTCCATTTTGGAATGAATCTTGTACCTATTGTATAGCACGCTGACTATACTAATAACAGCATACTTTATACTTGAAAATCACCTTGAGGGCTCTGGTGTTCTCACCACAAAAATGATCTGTATAGAGACAATGCATATATTATTCAGCTTGCTTGAGTGACTCTACAATGTATAGCAATTTGAGAACATCATATTGCACACAGTAAATATTTACACATAGTTAACATCAACTAATAAATATATTAATTGAAAAAATTTTTGACTTGTTGACTGTGAAATGCCATTGTAGAACAGGATATCACAGTGTTGAATACAGAAGGCTTTTCACCAATGAACACTGTATCCAATCTTCTCATTGGGATGATAAGCCAAGGAAGACGAGGTCTCAGAGGCCTCCAGTGGCTCTGTACTAAGGTAGACACCAGGGACATCATCAATGATTGACTCATCTCATCAGATGACTGACTGAAGGAAGTTCAAGAGAGAAAGTAAAGGCAGCATACACAGGCAATCTTAAGCAGCACTATAGTATAAAAGAGGTGGGAACTTCAGGCAGAGGCAATAGGGGATGTGAGTGTGATGTCCTTCATTTTGCATGATAATGATGATGATGATGATGGACTGATCTAGTAGAGACAGAACACTTGTGAGATCTGTAACACAAGAATTGTATTTTCTGTTAAGCATTATCCATTAAAAGATAAGAGAAGGATCAGCATGGTTAAGTTTATCCTTATCTGTTTCTACATAGTCATTGTTTAGATGGGGAGAGATTGGTCTTAAATCTAGAAATTCAGTAGATTTGCTCTTAAAGTTAGTAGTGATGCTGGCCAAGGAGATTCCCAGTTTTTTCTCTTCTCTCTTCTCTTTTCTCTTCTCTTCTCTTCTCTTTCTTCTCTCTCTTCTCTTCTCTTCTCTCCTCTCCTCTCCCTCCTCCTCTCTCTCTCCTCTCCTCCCTCCTCTCCTCTCCCCTCCCCTCCCCTCCCCTCCCCTCCCTCCTCCCTCCCCTCCCCCCCCTCCCCTCCCCTCCCCTCCCCTCCCCTCCTCCTCTCCTCCCTCCTCTCCCCTCCCCTCCCCTCCCCCTCCCTCCCCTCCCCCTCCCCTCCCCTCCCCCCCCTCCCCTCCCCTCCCCTCCCCCTCCCCTCCCCTCCCCTCCCCTCCCCCCCATCCCCTCCCCTCCCCTCCCCTCCCCTCCCCTCCCCTTCTCCTCTCCTGTCCTCTTCTCTCCTCTCCTTTCCTCTCTTCCTTCACAACCTCTCTTTTCTTAGTGTGTGTGTGTGTGTGTATGTGTGTGTGTGTGTGTGTTTGTATGAAATAAGATGATGGTTTACCTGAGAGTGAGAAATTTGGAAAGGGCATAGAAACTTGAGATAGGAACACAAAGAGTTAAATATAGATCTGAGAGGAAAGGAAGAGCTCACCCTCCTTGGATTCTCCTATTTGTTTTTCAAGCCTACCTTCTCCAACTTTCTAGCACAGATCACCAACCTTCATCTCCCGGGAAGATGCTTAAACAGTTGGGAGTTCCTGATTTAAGGCTGCTAAGGAAGTGTTCGATAATTAAGCTATTCTTTCTCCCTTAAGAAAATATCCACAGCCTCTCCCATGTTTTATAATTTAAATTAAGAACTTGGCACTCATGCATCTGAACCACATTTTGCAAAAACATGTTTCTGTTGCCATCATTTAAGAGTGGAGTTGTGAAATACATCTCCTTAAAGGATTAGCTATCCTTCCAAAAAGGCTCTTTGCTGTAAGATTCGATACCAGATGGGAAACTCTACGCTCTAGATGTTAACATTTTTTTCTTGACAATGGCAAAATAAATGCACTTTGTTTAAGCAAAGTGAACACAACATATATATGCAAACCATGATATCATTGTAAATAGATATGCAAATGGGAGTGATAAAAACTTGTTGCTGGTGGATTAGAGAAGCAGAAATGAAAAGGGGGAAAAAAGATAGCTTGTTAGAGAGCCAAAGCATGCCCAGAAAACACTGTGTCTACCATTTACTTTGCCAGCATGGCTTCAGGAGAAAGGCTTGGTACAGTTCCAACTTCCCAAGATGTTACAATCTTGGAGAGAAAAATTCGTTGTAAAATGACAATTTTGGAAGCCACAGAAGTCCTGCTTAAATTGGGGCAGTCAGGGAAGGTATCTAGGGGTAGCAGCTTTATACACTGGGGAGCTCACTTAACAGCTAACTTGGCCAAGACTTGCTTTGACAAAGTGAAGGTCTTTGGCTCCCCACTCCCATTGTACTGGTCTTACTGTCCATAATTTTCCTTTGTGCATGTGTACATCTTATTTCGGCTCATTTAGAACTGTGTGCTGGGAATGTTCTTGTCAGTATGCCTAATGTGTCGTTTGAATGAGAACAGTCTCTCTAGGGTCACATGTTTGAATACTTGGCCTCCAGTTGATAAAACTGTTTGGGGAGGATTAAGAGGTTTGCTCTCCCAGGAGGAGCTGTATCACTGGAATTTCAAAACACATGCTGCTCTGAGTTTCTTTTTCCCCATCTCATGGTTGTGTCTCACGATGTGCACCCAGCACTATACTTGTCTGTCTGCTGCCACTGTCCTAGCCATCCGTGATAGTCACAGGTTCTAATCCTCTGAAACTTCTTAAAAATTTGTATGGCCCAAATAAACTCTTCTTGAGTTTGCTTTGATTATGGTTTCTTACCACAGCAATAGAAAATTAACTAAGATGTTTGCTTTTGAGAAAGCCATGGTATAATAGATGGGAGAAGATTCCTCTTGGGGTTTTAAAACAGCAACCCTAGAAGTTTCCACTTCTTACTGATTTTTGTATCTGTAGTGTGTGTAGGGTGAGTCCATTATGAGTTTAGACTCTAAGCCAATACTACTTTTCTTGACAATAGGATTTCCATCATAGAAGATACTCATTAGCAAGAGCTTTCATCTCACTGACAATATGAGAAATGATTTTCTTGCCCTTGCCATCAGGTGGTCTGCTGAATTGGGATGCCACATGGCCAGGGAAGGGTGTGCCCATGGGGAAGAAATTCAACTATGATGCACTGGTTGCTCCAAAATCAAGCAAAAAAAAAATCAAAGTGAAACATGATTTTATGTTTATTCCACCACTGGGAAAGAATACAGTGGTAACGATAACCCAACAGAGGCAGACATTTGAGTTGAACCCCTTGTCTATAGGTAAGCTTTCAATTCTCTCTGGGCTGGCCCATATCTCAGTGTCTTCTTCTGCTGGTGTGGGGGAAAGCTCCCCAGTAGGGAGAAAATGTTTAGCTACTGGAACTTTCTCTAAGGGAGATGGAAGAAAACTACAGTCTTAGAGAAGATGAAGGGCTGCTGAGAAGGCAGGCAGACAACAGTGAGCACTTGAATTCGAGTTGTCACTTAGCCTGTTAGAAGGGTGAATACTGCTACTTGTTTATAGACACATTGAATATAAAATAACACCAAGACAAACAATGCCAGTTTCATGAGAGGCAAAGTGCTATGCAGAAAACACAGACATCCTCGGCTCTGCCTTCACCTGCCTGGAGAAAAACACATCTCATCTGCTTCGGGGAAAACAACATAATCAAAAGTCAAGTCATAAAGAAAGACACATTCTCGGCTTGCTTCCTAGGTTGAAGGGAAACAACATTGGCTTCCTCTTGTTCTTAATAAATAGTGTTCCTTACTTTAAACGGAAAGTTTTGTACCTAACATATTTTAATTGTTGGTAGATAATCCCAGGACCCATCCCCCAATTATATCATGGGATGGATGCACCTTCTGATCCATGCTCCTCATATAGCTCTTTAAGCTTAAAATTAAAATAAAAATATATTCTGATAGATAACTCACAGGCTCAGACAACACTCTGCTGGTGAATGCTCAGTAGCACAGTGGCTCGTGGCCACTCTACTGAAGAAGGAAAAACATGAGGCTGGCCCACCGTCATTGAGATTGCCACTTGAGCATCATGCTATAGTTTATTGTTAGCCTTTAAGTTGGGATGCAGGAGTACTTCCTGTTAGGACTAATTTTTTTTTTTTTATTTTCTTGAGTTTTAATTTACTGTATTTAATGTGTGTGTGTGTGTGTGTGTGTGTGTGTGTGTGTGTGTGTAAGTGTGGGTGCTAGGGTGCCACAGGCTTCATGTCAAGGTGCATGTGAAGAGGATATTTATATTCTCACCTCTCCTATGCTGAGGCAGCCTCATCAATGGCTTTGCAGCGCTAAGAAGTTTGCGGTGCACTCACCACCCATTTGGGTGTGCTTGGAGGTCAGAGGCTAACACTCAGATGTGTTTTCTAATCCCCCCCTCTGTCTTCCTCCCTTTCTCCTAATGTCTCTCTCTGAGGTAGGACCTCTCATTGAACCCGAAGCTCATGTTTTGGCTAGTCTGGCTGCTCAGTGAGCTCCCCCAGTTTCCCGCCTCTGCTAATGTTCCCAGTCATGCTGACACATGGGGCTTTCACTTGAGCTCTGAGGATCCAAATTCAGCTCCTCACACGTGTGTTGTCCAGGCTGGGACAAACGATTTGAACAAAACTGCAAATGGCAATTCGATAAATGCAGGTGATAATGAGCACATGGAAAAGCCCAGATCACCCCGAGTGTTTATTTTCACTTCTAGTTGAAATCTTTCACGTGACCCGAGTTCAAAACAAAACCAAAACCAGAAACTAAAACGCTAATGTAGCTGGGGTATGGGAGAGGGCGCCATCCTTGTGTTGACAGAGGAAGACTTGAATCTTGCTCTTCTTTGTCCCGGTTCTGGGAGCTCAGCGCTTCCAAGACCTTCTGAAAGTTCATTTTCCTCAGTGCGGTGTTCATCAGCAGTCTCAGACAGCAGCAAGGCAGGTTTGATTTTCTCATTTCTCGGACGAGGAGCCAAAGCTTGGCAAGACAGCATGCCTGCCAGTCAGCCACCCAGCAGGTAGAGGCTAGAAGCAGGACAAGCTGGGCCTTCTCTCAGTGTGACTTCACTGCCTCGCTTTGTAATTTCCTGTTTAAATTGAACATTTTTCCATCTGAACCACTGAAGGAAAATAAAAGCAGCTATCTGGATGTCACTTGTGATTTTTTTTTTTTTATTTGCTGGAGGAATATAACAACAACATGTGAATATTTTTAAATGTACTGAAGAAATTGCCACCCTTGAACCAGAAAATGGTGTCCAGTACATTAATTCTTCTTTGATGCCCTTCTCCCTTGTTAGATAATGCCTCGTGCTTTTAGAAATCTCTCTGACTCATTTTGAATATTTTTTAAAAAAGGAATATTTATCAAAAATTCTTATTTTCAGTGGTGGGATTGGAAGCCAGCCTGGGCTTTGTGAGCCAGGCCCACATGTTCGGGCCTGAGCACTGCCATTTCCCTCAGTTTACAGGCATGTGAGGAGGGTCTCAACAGATTCAGGTTCAGCATCTAAAGCATCCATCATTGCGTGTGCTCTCACGCTCATCGGAAAATCCTTGAAGCTTCCTCTTGATACCCTCCAATTCTTTTTTTCTCTATTGCTACCTGGGAATTTCTGTGCCACGGTGATTAGTTTTATCACATGAAGAACACAATGTGCTGCTAGGAAGCCGGTGGAATAGCCTGGAAGTGACCCCTGAGAGGAAGCAAGGGCCCAACTCCATGGCTCTTCCTAGCCTATGGCTTTGGATCAGCATTCTCCCTCCTCTCTGAATCAGCTTTCTGCATTGAGTGAAAGTGACTGTGTTTGGAGATATTTGTGAACTATCCCATAGAAACATACTGTGTTTGTTTTTATTATTAGGCCACAATGGCAATGCAAAGCTTTAAAACTAGATGAGTCCCATCTTATATAGCTATCTACTTCCAGTAGCTGTAATGGCAGTAGCCCCAGCTGCAGTTTGTACTTTACCACACCCGCTGCCACGGTTTTACACCCACTACCTAACTCTTACTGAGACATTCATCATTGTGCTATTGTGTATCAGAAGCTTTGGATACAAGATCCTTCATGCTTAAAATCATTTTGTGTCGTGGCTGTGATTAGTCTCATGAGAGAGGAAAGTTGTCTTCAGAAAAGCTAAGGATGACTGGACTGCGGAGATGATTGGCTGGGGAGATGGTTTCAGTTGGGAAGTGTCAGCTGTGCTGGCATGAAGCATCCTTAGCACCAACATCCAAGCTGCACACAACACAGCAGTACATATCTGTAACCACAGAGCTGGGCAAGCGGAGGCAGGTGGATGCTGGGAGCTTGTGAGCTAGCCAGCTTAGCTAAATTCACCATATTCATCCTTAAATTCATCCTAAATTCATCCTGGACTCAAAAATTACCATGGAGCATGACTGAGGGCAAGAACTACAATTGAAGACCTTTTAGCTTCTACATATATGCAAATATGTACACTCATGTACTTGCACATAACACACACACACACCACCACCACCACCATCACCACCACCACCACCAATAACACCATCATCGTCATCATCATCAATATCACCCCAACCACTACCCCAAACAAAACATGAAAGTAAAAAGTTGGTGTAGCTAAACTGGTACATTACTGGTTTTGTATGCACCTGTCTCCAAAGCCCATACATCTGTATCCTGCTTTGTGTCTCATCTGCCCTTACCATACAGCCTTCCCCCTCAGTCCCTTGCTACCTGAACAAAATTCACATGACAGAGTATACTTCAAAAGGCTGTGCAGGAAGCACAGCTGGTTGTCCAAAAATGGTCTGCTTCCTTTGTGCACAGTGACTCTGACTTGTCGTGAATGCTTCAAAGTTATCTTAATGTCATTTCAAAGGCAATTGAGGGAGCATCCATGGAGATGGATGGCGTTGTCGGCAGCCTGTTGCTGAATGCGTATTAGATTCTATTCATGGATTTCCTAGCAACCAGAGCCCAGTGACGCACGCAGCCTGCGAACTTGTGCTGTGCTCATGGAGAGAATTCAATCGCTTGGATTTTATTATTAATATTTTTAGAAAGCCTCACTAGATTAGCTGTGTTGTTATCTGAGTTACTATCGGCAGCTGGCTCCAGTGGCATCTGAAGTCACGAGGCTGTGCTGATGCTCAAAAATGCTTTTGTAAGAGATCGCTTCCATTTTAATACCTCTGACAGTTAAAGACTTGTTTGAGAAGGAAGGAAATTAAAAAGAGAAACTTTACGTTAGAAGTGTGTGATCTTGGCAAAGTTCTCTCATGAGACAAACCAAATATACGTGAGCTCCTGTATGCAGGCAAGATAGCAGGCTGGATCTTCAGGCTCATGTACAACAAAGGGACATGGTAAAGCCAAGAACATAAATTTGATGTGCCCTCTTCATGATACACAACATAAGAGTAGAGTGGAATGTTTTATACATTAAGGTTCACTGAATACAGTCATTATGTGGGCTTACAGAACATCAGTGTTTGTTCTTCATTATTTCAGTAGCTTAACCTACACAGGCTACTTGCTAGAGTTTTTCAAGTTTTAATTTGTATTTATTGGACAGATGATAACTATACAGGTAGTCCGGTGCAACGTTTGGTGTTGTAGTGAAACCTATACACATATTGGAAGAGGAGACCTTCTTGTGGGAATTGCTATGCGCTGCAGTCATTATGACAGTCACCATGGTGATTTCTCAAAAAGCTGAAATTAAAACTGCCAAAGAATCCAGCAGTAGCACCTCTGTATACCCAAGGCATTCTAGATACTGCATTGGCGACATTTGCTCACCCCTATTCATCCTCATTCATGTCAGCTGCCCTGTTCACAATATCAAAGCAATGGAGTCCGTCTAGATGCCCATCAACAGATGAAAGATGAAAATGTGAGGCAAACACACAATGGCATCTTATTCAGGGGCAAAGACAAAAGAAAAAGAGATTCGTGGGAAATTGGATAGAACTGAAAAATATCATACAAAGAAGGAAACTCAAGCCCACAAAGACAAACACTGAATCTTTGTTTTGGATGGAGCCCTTAGCATCTTCTTTTTTTTCTTTTAATTTATTTAGTTATTTAAATCACATCATTATTTACTTATTTACACAGAGGTTATAAACACAAAAAGGCAGGATGTGGGGAAGGGAATGGCACCGGAGCATAGGTGTTCAGGGGGAGTACAGATACCTTTCAGAACAGGGTATCAGCTGGGTGTAGGTTCAGGGGACAGGTCACTATGACTTTGCCTATGATTCACTTGTCCTTATCTAAGTTGGTACTGTCCACCGAGGCTGCCTATTTATAAGACCTATGACTACTCGGGCTGGTAAATTTCCACAGAAGCTGCCTGTTTACAATAGCGTATAGCCTTCTGTTTTCAGTGTTTTTCCACAGAGACCCAAGACTTCGTGTTAGCATGCATGTATGTCAGGCCTATTGCTGACTTTAGGCCTATGGCTGATTTTAGGCCTTTAGTGTATATGCAGGGCTGCTCCTGACACCCCTCCCTTCTCTAAGTATAGAAGGGCCGTGGCAATTCTATTCTTTCGAAGGCGGGGATAGAGGCCTAACCTCCAATAATTGAAGGGGACCTTGTAATGGCTCCCATCCTGTCGTTGTCCAGTGAGGCATGATAGCATCTACTTTTTATGTGTGTGTATTCTTGTAAGAGGGAATGTGTGTAGGGTCTGGGAAACTGCAGAGGTGCATGAGATGGGGAAGGAAGCTTTAAGGGAGGGAAACATGGCAAGTAGAGAACCTGTGGGATGTGGAAGTGGAAAGGGAAATACTGGGGATAGAAAAACCTAAGTGGGCATGAAAAGCAGGAAGATGAGGGAGAAGGGAATAGGGGAGGTGCCAATCCAAACTGTGTATCAAGACACCATGAGGAAAATGGACTTTATAAGTAAACTTAAAAATTAAAAAATAATAGAAAGTGATGGAAAATGTGCACATCCATACACATAGCTGTCCAAATGGATCTGTCAAAAATTGAGTCATTTAGCTGCCGACTATATGTTTTGTATGGGTGATTTTTTTAAGGCTTTGACACTTTGAAGAGAAATACACTTAAATAAAGTATCTCAAATGTGAATATCTTTAAAGTGATCAGTTTAAGAAGTTGGGCAATTAGTACAATGACTCAATCAATCAATCAATCAAATCAGAGTTTTAGAGACAGAACCTATGGAATGCACCTGATTTCCAATTTATAATACTTCTGCCTTGGGCTTGTTGCCATGCCTATTGTTTACTTTGCTCAGGATGTGCTGTTATTCATTAAAGTTCTTCTTTGATAAATTTACATTTGTAGATAATGCACTGTAATTATTCTCACACATACCCTCTCTTGTCTCTTGCCCTTGTCAATCCTCCCTGCCTGCAAATTCCTTTCCCACATTCATGTCTCTTTGCTTCTTTTTAGTTTAATGGTTTTTTTTTGTTTGTTTGTTTGTTTGACTGATTGATTTTTTACTCTTGGAGATTTTTCACACAACCCTCTCTTTCCCGTTCTAACTCTTCCTATGTCTTCTTGCTTCTTTCCATTTCTTCTTTAGTCATTGTTACACACACATGTCCACATGTTCCCTCTGCACTGAGTTTATGCAGTATGCTCATATTTACATGTGTTTTGGAATGACTACTTGGCATTGGATATCTGACTTTTATCATTTGCCTATAGTTCTTCATCAAAGGATGGGAAAATTTTCCATCATTCAAGTTGGCATGTCATCTGATATTCTTATGTGGGTCTAAGTTGCTTTTAAGTGGTACATTATGTTAAAAACTCATCGATAGTGACACATTTCTCTTTGAAAATAATTTTTATTTGGATTCCTGAGAGATGATTAAGACTGGCTTTGAGTTCTGCTTTCACTCACCACTCAACATTCTGAGAAATGGAGCGAAACTGAGGCATTGATGTGTGGATCTCTAAAAGGCCTTAGAGTATCACAGAGAGATGATAACATGGGAGGGAAGTTGAACCTGCCTGTGGCCCGAATGTGGAATCAGGATGTATCAGAATGTGAGCCTTATTATTTGTGTGATGATCTAGAATGAATGGGGAACTACAAGAACTAGAAATAAACACTTTTCACTATCTATACATTGTCATTGAATACTTAGGACCAAAACAAACAACAACCTACAAAGGAAGGGTCTATCATAAAATCTCTATAAAAATCATTAAAATTGTTTGTTACAGCTCCTTATTTTTCATAGAAGCAGAATATAACAGTGAATATCTAAGTGTTGGCAATGAAAATCTATCTATCCTCACCTTCATTATCTTCAAAAGGATTTTTATGATGCTTTAAGAAATAGAATGGCAGGAGCCAAGATGTTGTTCACTCAGAATCCAGATACTTGAGATGCTAAAGCAGGAGGGCTCAAATCTCCAGGACTATTCAGCAGCACTGTTCCTCAAAATCAAATAGAGAATGCTGGAGTTTTAGCCCATGGGTAGAGAATTTCATTGTGTGATGCTTTGGGTTCATTCCTAGTACTGAAAAAAAGAAAAAAAAAGAAAAGAGGAACAGAATGCTTGTATAATTATTCTGGAAAACAGAAAAAGTTGTGCAATATAGCTTACCAGGGCATGATTGTAGACTACTTAAAATAATCAGTTGGGAAAAGAAATTTTAATTTTTCAAAAGTGCCAAGAACCAGTCCCTATAGATTTTGTGATGACTCATACTTTAATAAAAAATCTTTGCTAGACATTTTGCTCTAATGTAGCTTTTCTTTTTTAACTTTTATTGTCATATAGTATATTCAAACCAAAGTTTCCCCTCCCTTCGCTCCTCCCAGTCTCTCTCCCATCTCCCCTTTTCTTCCAATCAACTTCTCCTTCATTTTCTCAGCAAGTTACAATAAGACTGGGCACAATCCTTCAAATGAAGGCTGGATGAGGCAGCATAGCAGGAGAAAAAGGGTCCTAATCACAGGTAACAGAGTCAGAGACAGCTCCAACTCCCAGTGATGGGAGTCCTAGAAAACACCAAAGTCTCACAGCCATGAGGTATACACAGAGGACTTAGCTCAGACCCATACTAAGCCGGTGTCTATAGCTTCAGTCTCTGTGAGCCCCTATGAAGCCTGCTTAGTTGATTCTGTGGTCCATGATTTCATGGTGTCCTCGACCCCTCTGGCTCCTACAACCCTTGCTCTCCTTCTTCTCTGGGGTTCCCCTGGCTTAGCCTAATGTTTGGCTCTGGGTCTCTGCATATGCTCCCATCAATTGCTGAATGAAGGCTCTCTAATAATGATGGGCTAGGCACTGATCTATGAGTATCCAGAATCTCATTTGGAATGATTTCATCGACTCGGTTTCCCTTTTCTTATAGTCCTCACCTATCCGTGCCACCACACATGACAAGCACTTTACCAAATGAACCATCTCCCCACTGCCAAGCTCTTTCTCAAATAAACCACAGAGCAAAGCAAGCTCACTGTGTTAGAGCAGAATCCAACATTCTTTAGGATAAGCTCTGGTTTTGATTTATACCTTAACCATAGTGTGTGTGTAGACTTCTGAATAAGGGGTCAAGGTCCACTGACTGGTACATACAGGACTGGATAGCTAACTCACCAAAACTTGCTGGGGCCATTGAGGGTGGAGGTTGAGAGGGGCTAGACTTCTACTCTGTAAGCTTCCCTCTGAGGGACTGCCCAGAAGGTTTCTTTTGAAGAGTGGCAGATTGAAATTTACTCCTGTGACTTTGCTGCTGGGGTGCCTGAGGTGGGCTATCAGAGTACTTAACCTGCATTTAGCTCTAAGAGTATTGACCGTACCCATCATCCTCCCAAGTGAATCAATTTCTACAGAAGGGTGTGGAGCTTTCTTCTTTCTAGGCTGATGTCAATAATTTATTTTCTGTTGTTAAAGTTGGGATGGAAGGTTTGTTTATTTAGAAAAATGATCAATTTCTAGTCTTTCAAACCTCTATACTTTCCCCAAGACTGGTTGATTATTCAGGGATTTCATTTCAATGTTAGTTTAACATTTCATATTAATGACCACCTGTTGCCAGATGGGAACGAAATGATGGTGTCCAGTCAAGTATGACTTAGCAGAGCTCAACACAGCCTACGGGCTGCCTTGGGAAAAACAGGCCTCTGAGTGTTTTCAGCAAAATTAATTATTTTGGAATGAATGTGTCAGTTTCTCTCCAAGTGGCTAAATGTCAATAAGCTGGAAATAACTTGTCCTCCAGGGATCTCGATATCAGTGCAAATTCATACAAACACAGTTTGGTTTTTCTGGGCTAAAATAAATTACCAAACAGATCAAACTTCTCTGATGATGGATCTTAAAATCTTGGTAGATGAATTATACAAAATTTAACATTGGATTTGAGCCACCTCCCTACAGGGATTCTAACAGATTTTTGTTGATAGTCTGTGTTGGTGTAATTAAAATCATCATTCATTACAGATCGTAGGAGGTCTAGGGGATGGAACACAGGTATTCTTCCTGTTGGCAAAGAAAACTTGACCATCATTTATTAACTACATCTGACACAAGAAACTGGAGGAAAATAGTGAAATTTAAGCTAGAATGTTTGAGAAACATTTCTAAGTTTCAAATAAAAACTGTTAAGGGTTACTCAGAATTTGATGTCATCATATAGTCCACATGAACGATATTCTTCTCTCTTTTTAACACATAGTGTTGCTTGGTTTTGACTTTAATAAGTTTTATTCTTTGGACTAGACAGATGCTTCAAAAATTCTGGCCACTTATTGCTCTTTCAGAGCATCCCAGTTTGGTTTCCAGCACCCACATCCAGTGGCTCACAATGCACAATGACTTGTAAAACCAGGTCTAGGGGAATGTGTTCTCTCTTTTTGATCCCATGAGAATTGCAATCATGTGTACATGCCTATTTATAGGCTCTCTCTCTCTCTCTCTCTCTCTCTCTGTCTCTCTCGATCACACATACACACACACACACACACACACTACGCGCCACACACACACACACACACACACACACACACACACAGAGAATCAAAAATAAAATAATAACTCTTAAAGATTCTTTCCTAAAATTCTTTGAGAATTATATTGACATACAAACATTGCTTCACTCTGGTTTAGCCTACAAATAGCCTGATTCATGTGTTCACAACATTACTTAATTAAGACAAATGCAATGTGGTTTTTGTATTTCAGTAATCCCTTTGATAATCTTTGGAAAACCTCATCACTTTATTAAAAAGGTAAAGCTAGCTCATCCCTATATTGTGGCTTTCCTATTTTCATCTTACATAATTTCACGTATCTCTATGAATCATTATAGCTTACACATGTGTAATTTCTAGGTCTACATAGCATGTGTTCTGTGAATAAACCTAATTTGCTTGGCCTCTCTAGTATCTAGTATTTCCTTAATATGATAATGAAATTATAAACCTTGCAAAAGGCTTAGTATTATGTCTTTTCTTCCTTCCTTCCTTCCTTCCTTCCTTCCTTCCTTCCTTCTCTTTCTTTCTTTCTTTCTTTCTTTCTTTCTTTCTTCTTTTTCTTTTCTTTCTTCTTTCTTCTTCTTTCTTTTCTTCTTCTTTTCTTTTTTTTCTTTCTTCCCTTTCTCTCTCTCTTCTTCTCTTCTTCTTCTTCTTCTTCTTCTTTCTTCTTCTTCTTCTTCTTCTTCTTCTTCTCCTCCTCCTCCTCCTCCTCCTCCTCCTCCTCCTCCTCCTCCTCCTCCTCCTTCTCCTCCTTTTCCTTCTTTTAACAGGTTCAGCTATTTATTGGACGTGTTAACAAAAGCAGTTTAGTCAAGAGAACCAAAGCCCACGTCATCATCTTACTTCTCGGGTTCTTCCTTCTTTGCTTCCACTTTCTGCTCCTCAGCTGGGGCAGTAGCAGTAGATGGGGATGGAGCACCAGCAGGTGCAGATCCAGATGTTGGAGCAGGTCCACCAGCCTCTACATTTCAGACAAGGCTCCCAATGTTGACATTGGCCATGGCCTTTGCAAACAAGCCAGGCCAGAAAGGTTCAATACTGACACCAGCTGCTTTAATGATGGCATTGATTTCATCCTCTGTGACCGTCACCTCATCATTGTCTTGCAGGATGAGGACAGAGTAGAAGCAGGAGAGCTCAGAGACAGAGGCTATGTTGTGAACTGCCCACAAGTGGCTAGTGGCCTGATAAGGAAGGGCCTTACCCCAACTCGACCTTAGTTTCCTTCTGAAGGACTTGGTGGCAACTCAGGAAAGGTTATGTATTTCTTAATAAGTGTCATATAAACTTTTGTTAAACAAGCTACCTTGATAGGTTTGGTTGTTTAATATTTTTGCATTGTTAGTAGTGTTTCGCTATCTTGAAACACCACCTTTAAGATATTCTATGTCATTTTCTAATGATATAAGTCACTAAGTAGAAATATCTGATAAATAAATGACTGATGATTTACTTTTTGCTCTGAATTTTTCTCTGATCTGTAGTAAATATGTGCTGACATTATCCATGCTCCCTACTTGTTTTTTTTTTTTTTGAATAATTTTTAGCAAATTTTCTACCTCGTTAGGCATACTTCTGGACTATGCAGTCAAGGGTAGGACATGAAGCTTCTGCATTACAATTACTTGTGGGTATTTGATAAACTCTTCAAAAATCCGGTTTCTAGAAGATTCCCTCCAAGAATGTCTTGAGGCAGGATTTGGAAACCCTCGTGTTGAGGAAGGTCCCAGAGCAATTTTTAAGCACATCAAGCTTCAGGAAACCTGCTTACAGTTACCCTAAGATGTTTCTCTTTAGATGGGAAGAAGGCTTAACAGAATTTCTTAGATCTGTAAGTATGATAGGGAACCAGAGAATTATTTCATAGCAGTAAATGAATCTTTGAAATCCTCTTTCTTTCACCTCACACGTGCCACTCAAGCTAATATGTGTGATCACCTCCAATAAGCTAATTTTTGGTTGTGGTTTGACACACAGTTCTTTAGAAGATGAAGTATTAAAGCCCAAATCTTCATATCTTAGGGATCTTCAAAGCACTGTTATAGATGATTTAGTTTTTATATACATTTTTTTCTCTGACTGTCTAAGCTAATTTTGTAAAACAAAATGGAGATATGTTCATAAGGTCATCAGTAATAACTGCCTGTACAATCATGAAGGAATAAAAAAAAAACCAGAGATAATATTCTAGGCAAAGGAGATAATTAAGACAATGGAACTAAACGAAAATAGCATAGTTTTAATATAAAGGGATATAACGCAAAAGGAATATAACTCAAAAAGTAAATTAGTCTTAATTTACTCCATCTTTGAAACATCTGTTTCATTTTTATGTTAGTGATGGATCAATTGAAAAACAGAAAAGGAAATAGCAAATGGTATGTTTGGGCAAGGTGGAGTCAAAAGACCTACCACAAACGAAGGCTCAACAATCAAAAGTGATTACCACTAGAGTCAGAAACATAGTTAATGGCATGAGTAGATTTTGATGACCATGAGGGATAAAAATCAATACGTTATGTCACACAGTTGTAGGTACTGCTAAAAGGTGTACGTTCTCATCTCTTTTTCAAGCATCCTCTCCTAGGAATCCCAGCTTAATATATAAAGCTAAATTGAAATGTAGACAATGGGGAAGGGGTAAACTGTGTTTTCTGAGCCTGTGAAAGCTGGAGGCTATTCTGTGTAAAATCAATAAACAGGAAATGGGGATGCATCTCAGCTGGTAGAGTTCTTTTTTTAGCATGGGTAATATGTTCAATTACTAGCACCACTCACATAGACCAGGTGCAGTGGTATATCCCTGTAATCCTAGCACGTGGAAAATGAAGAGAGGAGGATGAGAAGTTAAAATTACATACCTTAGATACCTAATACTCCATTGAAAAAGAAGGAGGAGGAGGAGGAAGAGGAGGAGGAGGAGGGGAGGAAAGAAGAAAAGAAGAAGGAGGAGGAGGAGGAGGAGGAGGAGGAGGAGGAGGAGGAGGAGGAGGAAGAGGAGGAGGAGGAGGAGGAGGAGGAGAAGAAGAGAAGAAGAAGAAGAAGAAGAAGAAGAAGAAGAAGAAGAAGAGAAGAAGAAGAAGAAGAAGAAGAAGAAGAAGGAGAAGAAAAGAGGATTTATTTAGCAAGGACTCTTAGAGGAGTGTCATTTTGAGTCATGATATTCATGTACCAGTACAGAATATGAGATTACATTGTCTTGCTCTTTGTAAACAGAAATCCATGGGGAAATAGGTGTGAGCCAGCCCTTCAGTAGCTGCACGCAGAGATATTGAGCTGAGTACTTCCCTTCTTCTTTTAATCTTCCTTATAAGCCGCTGAGCAAACAACAGCAACTGTATTTGTGGGTTACATACAGAGTTCTGCAACCCCAATCTCCTAGCCTGATCCTAAAAGCTGTTATTGTGCTTCAAATTACCCATCAACCCATCTTTATGAGCTACTTCATATCTTCATCCGCACACATTGGTATTAATAATGACTGGAGTGCTTGTGTGTGTGTGTGTGTGTGTGTGTGTGTGTGTGCATACACTCTTTTTGTTGGCTTCATAAACTAATCTGATACAATTGTCAATAAATACTTTTTACATGCCATCCCATTGCTTTATTTATTTATTCTAAGCATATGTAGTAACTTGTTTAACCTGGAGAACTCATAATTGAAAGTTAATAGAAAAGGCAGATTTGTTGTGGTAGTTTTTAGACAAAGTGCTGCTATGTAGCCTTGGCTTTCCTTGAATAGTCCTGGTAATTCTTTTATCTCAGGTTCTAGATTTCTGAGGTTATAGGAATATACTGCCATACCTGGCTTTAGAAAAGTTATTTTTTGTAACTGGGCTGCAAACATTGATTTTTTTTAGGGGTCCATGCTATCCATTTTCAACCTGGTTTGCCTGTGACCTGATCACACAGCATTTATAAAATAGGCTACTTACCTTCCTCTAAAAGATTCATTAATAGTCTGTAGCCTTATGTCAAAAAAGCCCTAAGAATGTAGACTACCTAAATGACAGTGATTTAGTCTTATACAAACTTAGAGGTAGAATGTGTCTGAGAAATTATCACAATTACTTTCCAAAGAGGTTACTTCTCTGGACAGTGAAATAATAATAATCATAGCTACCATTACTGTTCTATTTTTAAACCTGCTATCTTCTCTGATAGGATTCTGTTTAAAAAGCTTCTGTGGTAGCCTCATGATGTCCCATTTTCTTCCATCAATAACTAAGCAAACAGTGGTGGTCCCATTTGTGCCTGGCTCCATGCCAGGTACCAGGAGAGAAAAATCAAGAGGGCCATGAGGATAGTTGAGCAACATGACGGGGCAGGGGGTGCTCACTCACAGGAAAGAGGTTAGGGTTCAGTTCCTGATACTGCAAAGCAACCAGTCAACTAAACTAAATAAATCCAAAGCAAAGAGAAAAGAAACTAGTTTTTGGTTAAAGATGGATCATCCCAACATCTAACGAGTATGATGGAATGCTAAATGAACTTCGATAGAAAAATAACTAAAGCCAAGAGGTGATAAGTCAGTTTCATAGCACTGAGTCTTTAGCATTTGACATCCTGCCTAGAAATCCATGACTCAGAGAAGATGAGTTTGGGTGGGCTTAAAGAATCGAGCTGTGAATCCCAGATGATGCTGGGTTCTTGAGTTGACTCAATGGTTAACCTGGCACACTTCCTATCATGCTGTTATTTTAATTTTCCTTCCTGATCAGGTTTATGAGGAGAAAGTAAAGAGAATACTAACATGTCACATGCGACAGTTGTAATGGTTAAGAATGAAAATGACTAGAAAACTCTAGTTCAATCTTAAAGGCTCTCATGTGCAGCCATAATCATCTTTTTAATCACAGGCTGACAAATAGTTAAGATGTCAAAGTCAAGCTTTTGGTGTATATGATTCTACCTGGGCTGATACAACAAAATACCACAGACTTGGGAGCTGAAATAGAGAAATCAATTTTATGGTTTTGGAGGTTAAAACGCCTAAGACCCTATCTCACTGCATTACCTCCTAGGTCTGCTCTGCAAGCACTACTACTCTGGGGCTTAAGATTCTAAGATAAGGGTTTGGGGACACAATTCAATTAATAGCAATGCAATTGTACTGCCAACAAGAGGAAAACAAATCGTATAATCACACGTCGATTTTGTTTGTCTGTTTGGTCTTTGTTTTGTTTTTTTATTTTTTCAAAACAGCATGGAGAAGTTGAAAAAATGCAAGGAACCTTGCTTGCTCCTTTGAGGTATGAGCTACAAATTAATAATTTCTTCCCAAAGTCTTGGAACGAAATTAAGAATTAGCATAAGAGGTTAAATACTGAAGTCATGCCTAGAAAGCTGCTGTTAACACTTGACAACATTGGTCTCATTTGGGATATGTTCACAGCTACAGTTGAGATTTTATTACAGTGAGCAGAATAATAAAAAATAATAATCAGAATAAGAGACCAGTAAAGAATGAAATCAAGTGTCACCAGTGAACAGCTAGCTATCTGGAGATAATAAATAATGACATTGCCATTTGTTAGAAAATTCGATATCTTATCTTATTGTTCAAGGCCGGGTAAAAGGAGTCTTAAGTAATAAAAAAAAAAAATAGATTAAAAGACATGAAGTTTCAAGTTGCACTCATACAAGTCACTGACTTACTTCTTTCATTCTTTATGCATATCAGCTTTCCCTCCTGCCCACGTTCCTCTCTTCCTTCCCCCTTCCCCTTCCTTCCCGTTTCTCTTCTTTATTATTGAGCATGAAGGGTTTCTATGTACTCATAAAGAGTACTAGTGCTGATGGGGAACCACTCAAAGCTAGTTAAAAATTGTTCTCCTACTGTAAATTTAAATATAATTTTGCATGAGAGAGAGCTGCAAGAGTATTCAACATTTTAAATACATTAATCGTTTCTCCCTTTGGGATTGACTTTTTGCTTAAGGATTAATGAGCCAGGGGAGTTTTGGCTCACGGGCTTATTAAAGGAAGTCTGATGGGTGACTTAGAGAAATTAGAAACGGACTTCCCTATGCTCAATTATTTTGTGTACTTCCTCAAGTCTTCTGGATTTTCAAAGCAATTCAAACAAACATTCATTATATGATCTAAATATTAAAAGTTGAGAAAAGCCAACTAATTTAATCTTATCACATGCTAGTAAAGTTATTGTACAAAATCCATCGAGTTATGGAAGATGTGACTATGCGGCAGACTGACAGCAAAATGACTAAAATAGACACATGCTTGCAGACTTCCTCACTCTTGTTTTACGTTAATGGAGTGTCTTCTGCCATGGCAATGCCAGTCTCTGAATGGTTGTGGATGCTGAAGTCTTGGAGTGCGATGATGGTGATGCTGCAAGCTCAAGTCTTTTCCAGCCCCGCCCAAAGATTTACATTCTGTATTGTCTTCATTATGGTATAGATGTGAAATGTCACCCATGGCCTCATGGCTGGTGGCATCTGGGAAGACCTTTTGGAAACAGGGCTTTACCAGAGGAGGGGAACCTGCCTTATTCGCTATATAGCTCAGGCCAGAGTCTGGTTGAGTGCTCTCTGCTGCCTGTTCTGCAGAGATGTGAACAAGTCACTCCTTGTTCCTCCTGCCAGGGAGTCACTCACTACCATGCTGTGCTAAACTCTATATACCATGAACTGGAAGAAGTAATTTCCTCCTTGAGTAGCTTCCTGTCATGTGTTTACTGACAGTTGAGTTAGCGTATTAGGATAGGGGAAAGGAGTGAGAAACAAACAATTGGAGGAAACCTCAACCTTTTATTTTTTCAGAGAAACTTCTCAGGGAAAGGAGGGAGGGAGCAACTCTTTCTTATTAGTATACATTTTTTAGTAAATGCCTCTGAAGTGCATACTGAATCACTAAAGCAGATTATATCAAATTATCAAAATATAAAAAGAAACCACATTTCTTTGCCCCGAGAAACACAAAGGAACATGTCCCAAATGTATACTAAAAACAGTACTCTCACAGTGATGGAATTATTTAGAGTTAAAGAGTGGCTAAATTGAATTTCAAATTAAATGGACTTACAGATAATTGTTCAAAATGGGATTTCAGATCTGAGATAGCTGATGCTATGGCATGTTTACAAGGTTTAAGTTTGGCCTTGACATTTGACAATTTTTTTTCCTTCTTTTAAGTAATCCAAGCATCAAACACATTTCATGTAAATGCATGTTTATCTCATTTAGTTTCTGACAGTTCTTGGGGGATTACTTACCTCTAATGGGGACATTTTGGTCAGATTGTACAACTCAGTTTGACAGTTTGGATCTTCAGTGTCCTCCAAGGCCAGTACACTAAAGGTCCTCTGAAGATGGCACTGTTAGGAATTAGTGAAAACTTTAGATGGAGGCCAGTGACACCTAGGTCCTTGAGGACATGCTATTGAAGGAGATATTGGCACCTCAGTCCATCCCTTCCTGGTCCCCATTGCTTTCTATCCAGTAACCATGAGGTGAGTGGCTTTGCTTTACCATGGATTTCTACTACTGTGTCCTGCCTTGCTACAGAGCCCAAATCAGAGACCAGCCAGCTATGTGCTGACACCTCTGAAATTGTGAGCCAAAACAATCTTTCCTTCTTTATGTGGGTTCGTTTGGTTATGTCATTATAGCAGTAACAATCTGACAACCATACCTAGTATTTTAAACTTCAAGGTTAAGCGTTTATTGAGTTTGAGAGCTTGTTTTGAGGCTCTAGAAGGGGTGAACAGTTTACTCCTGTACTCTTGAGCAGAGTGCAGTCATCTTTGACCCAATGTGCAGCTTTAGAATGGGTGCCTATGGAGTGGAAATGGGAGACAGGGTCACCTACACAGGTAGCCAGATCAGACCAATCAACCCAGCTGATCAACGGGGTGGTGGAATGTCTCAGCAAGATTAACCTCACACCCAAGATGAGTTTACATCTCCTGGAACTTTCTGGAAGAAGTGAGGCTTGAATAAATGGAGCTTAGTGCAAGCAGAAGCTCTGATAGAGTTTGTTTTCCCCTTACTGCCTTTTTACATCAAATTTCTGATTGAAAAATGCAGCATGTAGAAGACTTTTGCTTTAAGCAGATTCTCTTGCTGTTGATAGTCTCAGGAGAATGAGTCAGTTGGTTTCTGTGAACAGTTGGCTTGTTTGTATCTCTAGTTTCTGAATATTTTATAGCGGATGTTTGTCTCCCTGAGCATTTTATCTGCTAGAAAGATGATAGCCTAAATCCATAGTTCACTTATTCCAAATTTATCAGGCTTAACAGAGAGGATTTTATGTGCACTAACATCACTCCTGACTCTACTTTTATTTTTTTCACTTTATCAACTTGGAATCACTTACAGGGAATGTATTTTACATTGTTGGATTGTATCCTTTTCCAGGTTTCTTAAGTATTTTTCTTGAGACTAAGAGGGATATAAATCAATAAAAAGTATTCATAATACTGTTAGCATGGTCAAAGAAAGGCTAAGAAATGACAAATATCACCATTCGAAATTTAGGTGCTGTGAAGTAATTGTAATGTAAGTCACTTTAAGCTTCAGCTTAGAAACAATGTCCTGTTATTTTTATTCCATTGTTTCTAAAATATAGATAAATCCTGATAACCCAAGGTTGGGAGAACCATTTTTTTTTTAAACTTTTGTACAATAGAGAATGGAAGAATGGACACAAAATGCTCTTTACATCCTGCCTAGGAACTGATGACTTTTTCTTGTTGGCAATCGCTGGATTTGAAGATGAAGGGCCCATCCTGGTGCTAATGATTAGTGCTCTGCACAATCCACCCACGCATATTAGTTGTTATGCCTCTAAACACTTCGATTAGGAATAGTTGAAACAGAAACCTTGCCCTGATTTATTACACCCTAACAGTGGCCTTCTACGATTTTGAACACCTTCATTGGTCCATCAGCTAGAAGACTAATGCTTGCTCTTTAGATAGCCTGGGGTATCCTGCATCATTCTGATTGGTTGAGATCTCCCACAGACTATTTTTAGCTATTTGAGCATCATCCCTGGGCTGGCCTGCACATGCAATTCAAGGAAACAGTCATGCAAAACTAACTGCTAAATTGGAATGCATGAATGACAAAATCAAAACCCCAGGCTCCTCCTACTCTGAGAAGGATTGTGGGGGCACTCAATGACTTTGAATAAAGCCTTCAACCAATCATCCAAGCAGTAAGCAGGTTGAGTTTTACTCTATCTTGATAAGCTCAGCCGTGGAACAATGACAGAGAAATGCCATCCCTCCTTACCAGAGTGGGGATTTGTCTGTGACAGGGAAATTGCCAACACAGACAAAAAATATATGTGAAGGATTTAGGGGGTAGAGAAAGCACAGCTGGTGTATAATTAAGAGGAATTATTGACAGCAGCGGAGTCTGACTGTGACTAAAGGCTGGGAAAGATTCACAAGAGCGAAAGTAAGAATTCAGTTCTGCCCTGCAGGGTTAGGGTTGCCAGTGCTGTGGGGTAATCTTTGTACATGACAGCACCTAGTAGGAACATAACGTTGTCATATTTCAGTCTACCTGAAATAACCTGTCACTTATTAAATGTAGAAAGTTTGGAGTGTCACTTACTCCTGACCCTCAGCTCAGCACTCCCACGAGAATAAAATACTATGATCTATACTAGTTTTTTTTTTATTAGTAATAAGCTTGTATTTGTAATTGTCTTTACCATATTTCTGTTAAATTAATGATCAGTTTTAACTGGCATCTTGGTATGGCATTAGTGTTGAGTTTATGGACATGTGGTTGTCCATAGAATACTGAATCCTTTTGATTTCTCATCTAATATTTTGCTAAAAAATTTTAGGAAAACCGAGCAACTTTCTTTGATTTCACTGGATGAACACAAGATTCTGTTTTTGCTCCAACGAGTGCAACTCACCATCCGTGTTCTCAGAGCTGTGTGGAGGGTGAATTCAGTGCTTTTGTTTTGCTGTTCCCCGTGTTCAAACAGACAACTCGGCTGCTTGACTACAGGCCTCTACACACTTGCATTCAGTGTTATCTGAGCAAGCTTTTTGGAAAGTAAAATTTGATAGTAGCTGTTTAAGAACAAGCCACGGACAGGGAAGCATCCTGGGCTCCTGAGATGACTCAGTGGGCAAAAGTACTTTCCTACTTGCATTGTGAATCTGATAACCTGAGTTCAATTCCATGAACCATGGTAGAAGGAGAAACCAGCTCCAGAGAGCTGCCTTCTGATCTCCATATGCTTGCTTGGAACTTATGCTTGCTCTCCGCTCCAACATAGACACTAACTTTTTTTTTTTTCAAATGTGAAGAGCCCTCATACACCATGGCAATCACAGAGCTACAACAGAATCTGTTCTCTGAAGAACACAAACAAGCTAGGAGGGCTCTTCATCACACAGTGCATTAGGAAACAGCTGTTCAGCTTCAGATTCTAATATGGATTTTGGGGATGGATCTTGTTCTGTTTGAACTTGTAAATGTTGCTTGGGCAGAAAAGCAGGATGAAATATTACAGAAATATTTCCTTAGCCTCCTGGTCTGAGTAAACTTTGTGCTCCTGTACTGCTTGGTTGTCTTCCTCTTCTCTAGTACTTTCCAGCAGAATGTGAAGAGGAACACATCCTGAGAGGCTTGAAGGAACAGAAAGGTTACTTACAGTTGAATGCAAATATTTCCAGAGGCATCAGAGCTGTTTCTGGGGAGTATTGCACTAGGGGACCTTAAGGGGATGGGAGAAAAGGGGCTGGGGAATGGAGAGGAAGATCCTATTCCTTTCCTTGTGTTGACACATTTCTTGTGCAGGACTTTGCTGTATTTGGGAATTTTAACAATTATAATTGTCTCTTCTCAAAGAAAAAGTCAACTTGGGTTGTGCCATAGAATTTGTAAAAAGTTCAAGTTTGGAGACCCTGGGATTCCATTCTTACTTTGCTGTTGCACTACAAACTTGCCAAGAGACTGAATTACCCTTAGACAGTCCCAGGTTCATACAATGGAATACTTATCATGATAATCCCAGTGAAGCGTGAGATTATAATATTGGAAGAACTGTTTTTTGAAGAGTCTAGCTTCCTTTCCAGTCTTTTGTATTGCACAGAAGTCAGTGCACCTTCCCTAGAGCACTCGACTATAATGCAGCAAGAAGAGACAAAACAATTGGTTCTACAGCTTTGCATTATTAGATTCTTAAAACAGCACCTTGCCTTTCACAGTGCCTTTGGTGTATCTGACGGGAAGCTGCTCCTTAGTCAATGATCACTTGCGTCATTTTCCCTGACATCTTAGAGATCAATATTTGGGTAATCAATTGATCCTGCAGGCAATCTAATTGGTCTCTGTTTGCTTTTGGCCTATCAGACTAACCTTGTCATCTGCTATGCCCCTGGATACATCCTTTCTTTTCCTTTCAATTTATTTCTAACGGTGGGTAGAAGCATTGAATATTAGCATTTTGAGAATATGCAATTGATTTTTCCCAACAATCTCTCATCTAGCATCTAGCTGCTAGAAGTTCCTTTCTTGTGGTAAAGGAAGTTCTGTTCTGTTGTGTTATCTCATTATGTGCTTGACTGTAAAACCTCGGTACTTGGTATAACTCTAGTTGTGCTGCAGGTGACAGCCTTTCACATACTGAAGCCAATGGTATTTGCCTCCAAATTCCCCCATTTTCTTACCTGGCTCAAGATTGTAGGAATGAGCTTTCTGCTTTAGTGTTCCTCATTGCTACGTCTTCCTTTGGGGCCAGCAATTACACATATTTCTTCTTGCATGCTCTCATTTTTAATTCTATATCAAGGTATGATCAGAAAACATGGATACCATAGGTATTTCACAGGATTATTGAATGTAGGAAATTGGCTATACAAAAACTGGAGGATGGAAGGGAGAGAGGGAGGAGGGAGGGAGAGAGGGAGAGAGGGAGGGAGGGAGGGAGGGAGGGAGGGAGGGAGGGAAAAGCAAATATTGAGGCAACACATAGCAAATGACCACAGAGGGTCATCACAATGCAGAACTGGGGATACAAGGCTTGGAGGTCAGAGTTTTGCAGATTGCAGTGTTGAATTGGTTTCATGTTGGTCCCTCAGAATATATCTCTGTGAGGCTGGAATTCAGATGACTGGGAGGGGATCCTCCTCCTGAGATATCTTGGAGGAAGGCCAGGCCTATACTGGGCTGGGGATTAAATCCTAGAATTCCTTGACCAGTGATCTGATCCCCAGGGAAGAAAGGTCATCATACTTTTAAGAATGCCCCCCAAAGTCAGAGGGATGCCCAACAGGAGTTAGAAATGATGGTGGCTTCTCTTCTCTTTGTTTCACTCTCCAATGCCTCCTATTGGTAAACCCAAACAGGATTCAGCTGGTAAAGCAACAATACATTTGCAGACTCCCAGCTGCTGGGAATTAAGTAAAGAGAAATGAGTTTGGATAGAGAGAAAATAGCATCAGGTGTTCAAATGCTTGTTTCTAAGCCTTTATAAAAACTCAAATAAAATTAGATAATTTTAATTATATTTTAAACAAAGGCTTGAAATTTCTTCATATGTCAATGTTTACCTTTTGGTTCATATGTAGGAAAGGTTATTTCAGAGATTTTTAATTATTTTACATATCCCTCCCCACTTTGGGGTATTGGAAATTGAATCCAGGACCTCCTATGTAGGAAATAAGCACTCCATTTACTGAATTATATCACCAGCCCTCTTTTTTCACACACACACAGGCACGCACGCACGCACGCACGCACGCACGCTTTGAACTTGTCATCCTCCTGCCTCAGATTTCCAAACAGCTGAAATTACAGGATTATACTACCAGCTCCCCCTTACTTTTTAAAAATAATAATTTTAGTTTCACTTTCTACAAAGCAACTTTTCTAACTTGCAATATGTGCATTCCAATCAAGCCCTCTTTATGACTCAAATGTATTACTTATCATCCCTAATTTTCTGCAATACAGATTATCAGAACACAACTCCTCTACTAAAACTCACCTATATTATGTATATTGTATGTATATGTATTATGTATATGTAATATATATATTATATGAATATAAACTCTAGCAAAGTTAAAACTTGAGTAAAGTAACCACAAAGACTCATTAAAATTTTCATTGTTTGAGTAGAAAGGAGAAAATATAGTTGTTTGATGTGTTGCTTTCTTCCTGTAAGAAAAGTTATAAGCAATTTCATTAATAGCCTTGATTTCCTCCTTCATGGTAGAAGGAAGCTTCGGCTGCAAACACACTAGCTGCTATGGGAAGGAAGAAAGCATTTCCAGCCTTGCAATTTTTTTCTAGAGTTTTCTGAATTGAGGATCATTGAGTCAGATGAAAGATGAAGAAAACAATTTCCTTATCTTGAAAATGCTTCCGTAACTGTGGCTACAAAATAAAGTACATTGATCTGGGGGTTTGTATGTCTTGTTTATAGTCCCACCTTCACCATTAAAGTCCATTTGCAAGTGACTCTTTGAGCCTGAGGCTTTTGCTACCAGGGCAGGGACAATGATATTAAGGTTTGCAGAACAAATCAACATAAGATGTTCCCTTGTAGAAATGGGAGTTTGGAATAGCAAGGGGGGCGCTATGGAGAATTTTGATTGTTTGAATCCTTTCTTTGTGGACAATGGGTAAGATGTGACTGAATTTTGGAGTCTTTGTATCCAATAAAACCCAATAAAAACATTCAACTTCCATTTTCATTATCAAATAACTAAGTTAGTTAAAAAAAAAAAAAAAAGAAACTAATCAAAAACAAATCAGAAAGACATTGGATCACTATAGATTCAGACCTTGGTTCAAATTCCAGTGTTGTCTCAAAGACAGGATGCGACCTCTCTGAGCTACAAATTGTAGGAAAAAAATCATATGTTGATTAACAGAGGTTACCAGTGTGATCCTTCATACCAATAATATTAACTAAATGGTTAAGTAGTAGCAACATTTGAGAGCTTTCTTTCTGCCTCTCTGATATACTGGCACTGAATACAGTCAACATTCTGATGGTCTACTTGATCTTACACTGGCATTTGAACAACTCACACGGTAGTCCACAGAAGACATAGTTACTGGGCTTACCATAGTCTGGATTTCTGTGTGCATATGTGTGTCTGCTTGCATATACATTTGCAGTGGAGAGCACAGGTAATTTTCCTCCCTCTGTTGTCTTTCATCAAATAGTATGTAGAGATGTTTTGATGAAACAGGGATTTATTTCCTGGTAAAATGACTTAAATTCCAAATTCCCCTCAAAGTCAAGCTTAATGTCCACATGTTGGGACAAGAAAGAAATGATTGACGTTGTAATCGCAGGGATGTCTGAAGCTGTAACATAACTTACAGGGGTTTAGGAACACAAAGTTGGTTCTCCTGTTTCCGAACCACATTTCCGCAGAGCACAAAATAACATGCTGACTGCCATTCACTAATGCAGCTTCATTATGAGTCTACTAGATAGATATAGCAGTATTGATTTCACTTTTTAGAGAACATTGCCCAAGAAAAGTTTAAATGTTTTATTCAAAGAAACTAGTGAGTTCAGGCATCACTAAGGATGGGGAGTTAATGTGTGGTTTAAAACTTTGAATTAGATCTCGTGGTTCAGCCTACTGGAGGGACTTGTCTGTCCCCCTCCCCAATCCTTTTGCTCAGAGTTCCAGGACCATTGCCATTTGTCTTACTCAATAGATTGTGTCATCCAGCTCATGTCTTCTCAGTGAACTTCCCATGGGAGTCCCAGGCGAGACAGACCCAGGCTCCTAAGTCAAAGTCGACTGGGATAATAGAAGCATAGTTTTCCAGTCTTTCTCATCAGTGGTGGTGATGGGGGTCTGTCCTTTCTTTACCTGCAAGTATTCTGGAGCCCCCATCAGCTCAGCAATGCAGGCTTGGCAGGACCTGTCTTCCTAGACTGTTAATTTCACAGCCGGATGAGTAGAAAGGTAATTTATATGGGTCACTCAGATTTAAAACGCTGTCGTGTCTCCTGACTAGGTGGAATGAGAGGATTTAAAAGAATTATTAGTGTGGTCTGGAGCGACAGTCTGTGGGCTCTTCGACACAGTCCCGTACCTTTTCCATTTGGTAAATGCCCACGTGGCTGCTCCATGTTGACTGTGGATTACAACCGAGATGAGAAGCAAGCCGCTGGGGGAAGATTTTGTTTTCATTTATTTTTAATTAATTGCAAACTTCCTCTTTCATTTGGCTGGCCACGCTCTGCAGATCCCAGGGACACGGGAGCTCTGCCAGCATGGGGAGGCACTGTGCAGAACTGTGAGAGGCAGCTCATCTGCCCGCTCTCTGTCCTCAGGCGACATTGAATCGCTTCTTCTTGCTTGGAATCCGCCTTCCAAAGTGGTTCACGGTCCTTCTGCCCTAACTCTAAAGCAGATATATATATTTGCCCTTAAGGATTTGCTTACACTACTTGAATAAGTAGGCTCCTATTGTAAATAGAAGCCTACAGACAGACAGACAGACAGGCAGGCAGGCAGACAGACAGACAGACAAAAGGCCTTGGGAAACAATCATCTCTCTCTCTTCTGAGTGTGATTAAACTGAGGCACATCCACCTATAGTCTTGAAGAAAAGTGTGATGTTGGGACCTGGATTCCCTACTTCTACAATGCTTTTGCATCTGTACAAGTGTAGGATAAACAAAGTCCCTTACACCTGTGCCCTCTATAAAACCATTATAAGTAGAATCACCCAAGAGGATGGATGTTTTAGTCCACAGGTCTAAAATCTAAGTTAAGGAAAACAAAAAAGAAAACAACAACAACAATAACAACAAAAAACCAAAACCCAACCTCCTTGTTCCACCAAAATGATAAGCTGGGATAATGGAAATATTCTCTCTTTATAAATACTTAGAGAACAGAAAAAAGGTATTAGTTACAATAATGAAGTCATTGAATATTAGAACCTAAAGGAAGAAAAAAAATTTTTTCTTGCATTTCAACTGAAGAGAGATTTGGAATAGTGAATAGTGAATAGTGAGGAAGAGAGGTGAACTCAGTCACAGGCAGGCAAATCCCATAGGTTCACGGAGGGATGCTTGAGATTTAAGAACTGTGTGTGTGTGTGTGTGTGTGCGTGTGTGTGTGCATGTGCGTGTCAGGGGTGGCAAAGAGGATGTTCTGGGTCTAAGCAGGCAAAAGGAGTCAATTGAGACTGCTCTCTGACCACATGGGAAGCCTCAGTAGGTACTGAGTCTAAATAGGCAATTAGTCGAAATAAAGTAGGAAGAAGAGAATGTGAAGGAAATGAGTAAAGTTTGATCAAATCAGGAAAAACAAAGCAGTAAATGTCAGTGAAACCTAACAGTGGCTCTTTAAGAAGACACAGTAAGATTTTTAGAGAGACTCTTGAAAACACAGGAAGGACATAGGTAAATTATGTTAGAAATCAAAGATCACAATCGACAATGGCATATGTGTGTATGTGTGTGTTTGTTGTGTGTGTGTGTGTGTGTGTGTGTGAAAAGAGGGCTGGTGATATAATTCAGTAAATGAAGCTCTTATTTCCTACATGTAAAACATGCTAAATTCATTTTAAAAATGATGAATGAAAATACAGATAGAAAGAAATTTAACAAGTAGGTAAAGTTAAAGTCAGACAAACTTTTTGTGAGGAAGCAGAAGCTAGCGGTGAGTGCTGCTCTTTGGTGATTCCACCATTACTATTTGATATAAGATAGTCCAGACAATTGAAGGGAAGTTTGTCTCTATAACTGATTCCTTACAGATAATAAAAATGCACAATTAAAGTTTCCAGAACTATGGGACCACAGAGAAAATCCTGCCGTCTAATTTCATTCACGAAAATGATGCAAGATCATAGATAAAATATTAACAAAGCAGATCCAAGAATGTATTAAAATATATAGTGTGATCAAGTGGAATTCATTTTGGAAATGTCAAGATGATTAAACATTAGACAAATTTATTAATTTTATTCACCATATGAACAGATTGAAGATGAAAAACATCATTATCTCAACAGATTCAGAAAACCTACTTAATAAAATTCAATACCCATTCAGGACAAGAAACAAAGTAACTCATAAATTCAAATTGAAATAGAAAGAAGTGGAAAATTCTTTGATCTAATATAGAATATTAAGTAAGGGCTTAGAGAAAATATTATAATTAATGTGGAAACTTTAGATACTCCATTCAAATCCTTTATAAGTGATATGTGAAGTTGTTACTTCTTTTAACTACTGTACCTAGATTTTAGTCAATGAAGCAAGATACATTATTTTAAGTGAGAAAAGATCAGAAAGAGGCAAAAATCAATTATTATCATTGTCAATATGGAAAATTTAGAAAATTCATAAACTATTAGTATAACTACTGCTAATAGCTGACTAGCCTTAGAGATAACAACAACATTCAAAATCAGTAGTGTATTTTTGTATTTTTATAAAATGTAGTAAATGTAACTTAAGATAAATTTAACAAAAAATTGAATGTCTTTATTAGAACAACTGTAAAATTATAATAAAGTACTCAAAAGGGTTTTAATAGGAAAAGAAGGTATGCAAAAAAATTTCAAGACTTAATTTTATTTTAACTTTAAAAATTAATTATTTTTTTTCTTTTTGCTACACGGTATTATGAGGTAGCCCTAGTTATCCAGAAACTTGCCATGTAGATAAAGCTGGTCTCAAATTTACAAAGATCTGTCTTACAAAGAAATGGCATCTTTCTCCTGAATGGTGGGATTAAAGGTGTGTACCATCATGTCCAACAAAGACTTGATTTGTAAGGAGCAACAATTCTGTAATTAGTTTATAAGAAAATTCTATTTACAGAACCTTGTAAGTTAGCTCAAAGTGTTACACAAAATTAAAACGGGCTGAGAAGTTTCTAAATTATTTTTAGGGAAAGAAATAAAGAATGGAGTATAAAAAAAGGGCAGCCAGAAGAAGGAAGGCTACTTGTCCCCGGAAAGATAAACTGACAAAGTCAAGCAGAACTATTATCATGGGGATAGAAAGAGATAATGAGGAAGAATTCAGGTCTGTGTGGCAAGTTACTATTCACAGCGATCTTACAAATTCATGAGTAAAACTGGAGTGGTCAGCAATCCATGTTACAAGACATGGCTATAACATAAAGAAAAGGGTATTAGATCCTCGCTTCATATTATAGATAACAACTCATGCAGATGGATTAAACAACAGTGTGAACAAATTAATCAAATAGTTTTCAGAAAAGGAGGTACAACAGCATTTTATATATTTACGTAGAGATAATCCTTAAGCAACAACTGAAAATAAGAAGTACAAAAGCTCCAGTACTAGGCATGAGAAGTCTTCCTTCAAATGGTTAGTCATGGTCTTCCAAGTGATTTCTCAAATAATATAGACCATTGATATAGCCCTTGGTTTCCTATCAGAGGTAGAAGGTCTACCCCTATTGCTCAAGATTTGCTCAAGATACTGCACACTTTAGACACAGAACTCAGACAATTCCAACTAGCTCTAACCCAGACATTTTTGTCATAAAATTTAGCTGCCACACTACCATAAGGTACTATGCACACTGCCAAGGGAGGGAAGTAATTAGTAATCCTACCCAGATGTGATGCCTATGAATCACAACAATGGCCAGTATGGCAAGCTATCCATCTGTAAAAGAGTAATAAGTGGCACTCACATATTGGTGAAAAACACCATCTGTTTAATTGGATATAAAGTCTACTCAACAGGAGGAAAATCTTGCTGGTGCTGGAAACCCATCCAACTTCCCAGGGCTAGTGAGGTCATGGACCTTAGAAAATAATCAACTACTGTTCTTTTGCTAGACCAACATAATTCCTAAGTATACTCTAAAACTTATCTTTATACCCACAGACAAGTGTAACTCTCACTCCTCATCAAACAAAAGCTCTTTTTCTTTCTTTTCTTTTTTCTTTTTTTGAGCAAATAGAAACCATCACAGGAAACCACAACTACACACAATGCAGAGATCAGTGGACTATGGTGACCCTGGCCCCAGTGAATTAATTGATATCACATCTCTTGCATTTATGGATAGGGAACATTTAGGAAGAGGATGCAGGAAGGCTGTAAGACCAGAGCACCAAGAAGTCTCCGGTGAAACAGTGACTCCTAGAAATGGCTGCAAAACCAGTATCAAGTGATGGCAACATCAACAGACATACATGCTAATGTAGAAGGGTGAAAATTTCACATAGAATAAAAAAAAAAAAACACCAAATAGTAACATATCTATTTACTGACACATGTGTATGTGCTAAAATAGCATAGGTTCAAAAGCAAAGTATACTTTATTGGGAACTTGTCAGATTAGGAGAGAGGAGGAAGGCATTCTGCTTATGGAACTTAACCCATGTCTGGGTATTTCATTCCTTTCAAAATTTAAATAACAGAGTTGTATATGAAGCAAATATGTTGAAATAATATGTTTGAATATGGTGGGTATGTGATGGCTATACTTTTTGTGCTTTTCCATTTGTTTGAAATAGCTCATAATTAGAAATAAAAATTCAAAAAAACCCAAAGAGCTAAATAACTTCATCTATTTTAGGTAAAGTTCAGAGCCTGGCTCCTCCAGGTTTTCCTGGCCGCCCACCTCCCCTACAATTTTGTATCTTTGAGAATTACTGAAATGCCAAGGGTGAAATTGTTACCTGTAATTATATTTCACATTATTACTTGTAGTTTATGTCATACAAACAATAGACTTTTAATTTTCCCAGTTGGATATGCACATAGTTTAACACTGTTATTTTTCTTTCAAGCCAAAGATATTATTTATAGATGTTTAGAAATATTCTCTTCAACCTTACCTACTCCATCTGACTGGAAATACCTGATAGAAGAAAGAGAGAGAGAAGGAAGAAGAAGGAAGGGGAAGAAGGAAGAAGGGGAGAAGGAAAAGAGGAGAGGGGGAAGGAGGAGAAGGAGGAGGAGGAGGAAAAGAAGAAGAAGAAAAAAAGAAGAAGAAGAAGAAGAAGGAGGAGGAGGAGGAGGGGGAGGAGGAGGAGGAGGAGGAGGAGGAGGAGGAGGAGGAGGAGAGAAGAAGAAGAAGAAGAAGAAGAAGAAGAAGAAGAAGAAGAAGAAGAAGAAGAAGAAAGAAGAAGAAGAAGAAGAATTAGCATGAAACTATATTTTTCTGGAAAGTTCATCTTCAGGGTATCTGTGAGATAAGGGAACAAGTGCTGGATTGGAGTCAAGAGTTCTGGCCTCTTTGTTGCTGTGACTCTTCTCTGAAATCTCATATGCTCCTGGTTCTTAATCTTTAAAATGAGAGCATCGACTTATCTCTAAATCCTTTCCAGCTTTAAAGCCTTGTAATTTTATGAAGTGTGAGAGTGAAATCAGTCATAAAATGAAGTATTAACTGGAAGACATGAACCGAGGAGCCAAACCTGTGAGTCTGACTCACAGGACCTCATTCTTCCGTCATAGCTAGAGAGTCACTGTTTTGGACTAAGGTGATGAAATAAAAATTTGAAAACTAATATTTAAAGTTTTATCTCTTCTAATGCTTTAGTAGAAAAAACCTTAATGCACAGATTAGCTATCAAGTTCCATGAAAGATTCATAGAAATGGGTACAGGTGCCTTTGATCTGAAGGTGAGATGGGAAGATCCTGGAAGGGAAAAATTACCCCCTTCCAAGGAGTCCTTGCTGGTTAGAAGGGTGCAGAGTGGACTGTGATTTGGGCATATGGTTTGTAAATAAGGATGAAGAGAGCAAAGGTAAACTGATGAAGGTGGGACAGAACCAACGACAAGTATTTCCACTCAATGAGAACAGCTCCCTAAGATACATAGTAAATCCTAGCCAACCAACAGCCATCTCTTTATGACAGACAGAATTCAAGTGTTCTCTCTCTCTCTCTCTCTCCTCTCTCTCTCTCTCTCTCCTCCCTCCCTCCCTCCCTCCCTCCCTCCCTCCCTCCCTCCCTCCCCTCTGTCTCCCTCTCCCTCTTCCCCCTCCCACTCTCTCTCTTCTAACAAACTACAGAAGGCATTTTACAACTCTCTAGTCTGTAATAGGGGTGCAGCTTGACATTAAAGAGAGGCAATTGGTCAAAGTTCTGAAGAAAAAGTTCCAGAAAATGTGTCATGCTTCATCAGCTTAGAGACTCTATACTGAGTGCTGTCATGATTCTTGTGTTGTTAAAGTCACAGAAAGGTTATGCAAGGGTTAAATGATCAACTCTCTGTAAAGTAAGTTCAGCAGCATTGACAATTATCAGTGGATTCTTAAGATATAAGAAATTCTGAATTGATATGTGATTTTCAAGCCCTCTACAGAAAAGAGTATTAAGTGTAATTTCCTTGAGTCTTAATTGATAGTTGCTTTAACCAAGGGCTGGAGATTACATGTTCTGCATTCTGAAGGCTTTCAGGAGTTTAAGGTAATTGCTGTCCCTGGAAATATCTTTAGTATCTGTTCTCAGTAGTGGAATCTGTCTAATCAGTCAGATAAGACTGGTGACCTCAGAGATGGCCAGCTTTGGACTGCACTGTATTAAGAACTCAGTATTTGTTCCATGAAAAACTACCTTTGATGGATGGAAAGTTTTAAAACTTGAAATTCAGTATACTGGAGCCATTATGTATGGAGTGCATGAAATGTTGCTTTAGATTAATAACCTTTGGAAAGTCAACCCAATCAATTAGTCAGCTCAATAAACCAAAAACAACAAGTAGATAGATTATTTTGGAATTGAGATCATTAATTTTGTAGGGGTGTGTGTGTGTGTGTGTGTGTGTGCCTGTGTGTTAGCACATGCACATGTATGTGTTCTCTAAATGACATAATTTATACAGAAATAAACTACTTCAGTAAGATGTACTGCCCCTTTGTCACTCTGAACAACACCCAGTATCAAGCAGAATCATTGTATGCTTAAATAGCTTAAATAAAATAAATAGCTTGGTCCAGTGCTTTCAGAATGTAGAGTGTGGGGCTGAAATGTCAGCTAAGTGATACAGCACTTGCTGAGCATATATGAAGCCCTCGCTGCAAGAGGTAAATAAAAACAGAGTACTAGCCTCTCTTGCCATTAAAATTTGTCCAGCTAAAATTTTATATTTTCCAAAGAATTTTAAAATAAAATGTTTGGATTATTGCAAGGACCAGTAGAGCAGATTTTGATTTTGTTTTTCCTCTAAATTGCAATAAATTTCAAATCTGCAAGCAAAAGTCATTATTAGGTGCCTAGAATTCAATGCAGAGAGCCAATATGTGCTAGGACTGAACAAATTTCTTTGGAAAATTCAAGTCCAACAAGCATGATGCCAAACTTTAGTGCCAATAAACAGAATGGGCTTGTAGGGCAAGAAAAGGACTGAGTTCAGTTGGAGGAGCTCAGCTCCTAAAGAAGGCTGTACTCTACTTTTGTTTTCCTGCTCCATGTTTGCTTAGTGCCCCCACTTGCTGCTTGCCTCTGTTCTCCCAAAAAGAAAAACACAATTTCTATTTATTTATTTATTATTGGATATTTTATTTACATTTCAGATGTTATCCCCTTTCTCTATTTCTCACCACCCAGGAACCCCTTATCCCATTCCCCCTCCTCTCGATTCTGTGAGGATGTGCCCCCACCCACCCAATCACTCCCATCTACCAGCCCTCGAATTCCCCTACACTGGGGCATCCAGCCTTCACAGGACCAAGGACTTCCTCTCCGACTTATGCCCAACAAGGCCATCCTACCCTACATATACAGCTGGAGCCATGGGTCCTTCCCTATGTGCTCCCAGGCTGGCAGTTTAGACCCTGGGAGCTCTGATTGGTTGGTATTGTTGCTCTCCCCATGGGGTTGCAAACCCTTTCAGCTCCTTCACTCTTCTCTCTAACTTCTCCATTGAGGACCCCATGATCAGTTCAAAAGTTAGCTGTGAGCATCCGCCTCTGAATATGTCAGACTCTGGCAGACCCCTCAGGAGACAGCTATATCAGGCTCCTGTCAGCAAGCACTTCTGGCATCCACATCAGCATCTGCCTTTGGTGACTGCATATGGGATGGATACCCAGGTGGAAAACACAATTTAAGAGAAAGATAGATGTTCTAGAAAAAGAGAAAGCTGAGTTTGAGGCAAATATCCAGTGTTTTCCCACATCTAATATGTCATTGTTTTAAGAATTGTCTGGAGAAAAACAAAATGAGATCAGTGGGACCTGTGGTTTCATTAGATCTGCTGCAGCCCATGAAACCAAGGTTCAGATCAAAGGCCATCTGTGGGTATCTTCTGGAAGCCATTGGGTTCCCATCTAAATTTTGTGATGAATGGCCACTGACTCAGTAAATCTGTCAGGTGATCTCCTGATCTTTGGCAACAGGAAGCTGGAATTTCCATTTTCCATTCAATCCATAGACAATGACAGGCACAGTAGTTTCATCTTCCTACTCCGGGGCATAGCATCTCCCCTCTCTCCCCTGGTGCTCTCTTGCCTTGTGAACTATTGTAAATATTGATCATCTCTACCTCCAGTAGAACTGGGAATAATAGGTTTGAACTGGTTTCTGTGAGTCTAGCTAGTGGTCCCGAACTTGTTCTTCTAACAGCAATTGGTATATCAAAAGAGCATCACATCTGGTTACATTACTTTGCGGATTATAATCTTTGATGGATCTCGTGAACTTGATAATTCACATTCCTTAATTCCATCTTCTTGGTTGCCTCAGATCTTGATCCTAGTAAGATGATTTATTTATTTTTTTTCTTTTTAATGCTTTACCATGCCAACATATTCTTCTTCTCTTTTGAGCACTCACAGAACCATTCACTCTGCCAGCTGTGCTCCTCCTTGGAGGCTGCCCCCTCTACTTCCTGTCTCCTCTGGACCTGCTGATTATCGCTTGACCTTCACTTAGCAGATTAAATGTTACTTCCCCCACAATACACCTGACCATTAATTTCTGTAGCATTTGCTGCTCCCCACAGCATGGGAGGAAAAACCTGCCTGTTTTATTCAACTTCACCATCCAGCTCCGAGCACATCCTTAATAGACATTTGCTGAAAGAATAAGAGTTAATTAGAAAGCATTTAATCCTTGGGCACTAAACAGACAAAGTTAGTTCCCTTAATCAGATCAAAACTGGGCCTCCTGCCCACATCATATTAACATCTGACTCAGAGCAGATGCCAACACTATAGCAAGGTATCAACTAGAGGATAGTGGATCTAATCCATCATACTTTTAGACATCAAGGAAAAGCAAAAGCATATAGCAGAGCTTACCTTGCTAATCATGCATAAAATACTTTCTCTTACTCTCAAACTCCTTAGATTGTGTATTTGGGATTTTTCTTATTAAGGTTTGCTTATTAGTTATTATTATTATTATTGTAGTAGTAGTAGTACTAGTGGTAGTGGTATTTTTTTTTGGGCCACTGAGATGTTTCAGAAGGTAAAGGTACTTTCTGCTAAACCTGAAGACATACACGTGATCTCTAAAAACCACATGGTAGATGGAGAGAACGGACTCCAATATTCACTCTTCTGGAGTACACTTACTTGTGTGTTAAACAAGTAAGAAAACATACAGGTATAAAAGGGAAAAAATAATTCTGTATACCAACAGACTACTGCCAAACCATACAGCATTTGGATCTATGAGGAGAGGCTCCAAGTGTCTCTCCTCAGAACTGTGGTTCTTTCTCTTCTGAGGTTCATGAGACCTTTCTCACTCCAGTAATTTCAGGTGAGTTTGAAACCTTAAGTCACCTAAGAATATTCATTTTAAAAATCATTTTGAGTATTTTGCTTATCATATAAATTAACTAGAGGTGCCAGAGCAAATTGCATGAGTTGGATGCTATAAACAATAGAAATCTGTCTCACTGTTCTACAGGATGAAAGTGTGAGATCAAAGTGCTATCTCGGTAGGTTCCTCCTGGGTAGAGTGAGGATGAACGTACACTGTAGCCCTTGTCTGGTTTTTAATGGTGTGCTGTCAGGGTTTATAGGTCTTGCCTTGGAAAGGTGTCACCTAACCTTTGATGTCATCTTCACATGCTTGAGTGTGTGTGTGTGTGAGAGAGAGAGAGAAAGAGAGAGAGAGAGTTCTTTCTCTTAGAAACACAGCAGACATGGTGGATTATGGGCTTACTATAGTCTAGAGTGACTCACCTTAACTTTACTGATTTCTCCAACCATGCAACTTCCAGTGAGATCCCATTCTCAGATCTAGAATTTTAGTATAGAAAATTTGTAGAACACAATTGAAACCATGCTATGTATAAAAACAACAACTTTACAGACGTAAAGATTGGAATTCAAGTGAGAAAGAAGAGGGTGGTTTACAAAAACTCAAGGAATGATAGTACAAAAAAAAAAATCTCTTATATATACTGCTGCTTCAGAGAGTGAACTCTGTCTCTCGCACTCCTACAAAATTAATGTTTTCTTGGGGGTTTGCTTAGAGTTTCAGAAGTCTAGTCCAGTTATCATCATGCCGGGGAGCATGGAGGCACACATGGTGCTGGAGCAGTAGCTGAGAGCTCCATCCTGATTCACAGGCCAAAGGAAAGAGAGAGAGAATCACTGGGATAGATGGGGGCTCTTGAAACCTCAAAGTCCACCCCTAGTGACACACTTCTGATAGCAAAGCCACACCTCCTAATCCTTCTAATCCTCTCAAAGAGTTCAAGTGCCTGATAATTAAGTTTCGAAATACCTGAGTCTATGAGGGCCATTGTTATTCAAGCCACCATACTTTCCTTTTATTTAGTCTCTGAAGCTGAGGGTTTTCTCTCTTCTCCTTTAAGCAGTAGTGTCCAGTGAATAAACTATAGGCTTCAAATTACTTGTTTTTCCTGGAAGACCTATGGAATGAACCAGGTCATCTGAAGCCCTTTATCTGACCCTCGAGACCTCTCTGAAAACTGTTACTCTGACTTTTGTTGTTGAGAACTGGATATAAATAAAAAGTTCTCTGATACAGTTGCTTTGATAGTGGACCATAACGCCTTCATTTTAGAAGAAGGCTCTATCTAGTCTGTACTACTTAGGAAGGAATGTAGAGAGACCAAGAATAGAACAGAGACCTCATTACATCTCTCAACTTATTACCAAGTAATTTACATGTATCTACATGGTTATCCATGATTCAAGGAATCCAAGCTTAATAAATTCATCACTTAAAGATTCCTATGTCAAAAAGTTTAATTAATTAATGAATTAATCGCAGTGTTGCAGATTGACCCCAGGCATTGAATATGAAAGACAAGTGTCTACCATTGATCCATTTCCCCAGGCTCACATATATTAATTTCTCCTGTTAACTGCTTTTGTTATTGAGGTAGGCCTCATGACTATTTCTTCCCCTACAGTTAAGAATGGATATGTTTGCCAAGTGTAGATCAAGAAATTGTAGAATTGAATGTAAATTCTCTCTCTCTCTCTCTCTCTCTCTCACCTATTTATTACCTACCATCTAGTTACATACCTGCCTACTTATCTGCCTACTTTTCTACTTACCTACCCATCAATAGATCATCCTGGGATCAAACCCCAAGGCCTTACACATGCTATATCCTATTCTCTCTCTCTTTCTCACACCACCCTTTCCATTCATCCAAATGTCAACCCAAGTACTCCTAGCATCACTGGGGCAAAATCTGACATTTGTGAAATAGTCATGCCCCTCTTTCCACAGACAACCTGATTATGGCATCTGATGTATCTGCTTTCTAGCAAAGACGCATGCCACTACCACTTTGGACCTCTCCTGTGGTGAAGATCCAGATTTTTTTCCTCTCTATCTGCACTGTCATTGTGCCTCTAGAGTTCTCTGAGCTACAAGTATGGCATATTCTACACAGGATGTCAGATTCAGAAAGCAAACTAGGAAGGGTGAGTCATAGCTTCTCCCAACGCCAAGTTGACCATGTAATGAATACTTGTGGTTGTTTGAAAGATCAGTGGAGCAGCTCCATCAGCACCTGTCTTTGCCCAAAATGTGACTTGGCAAGATTATAACGTTTTATCGGATTAGCTCAAGGATCAGTAAGTTTGAAAATTTACTTAGAAGATTAAATAATCTTTTATTGTGACTGCTCTTACCTTCCTGCCCAAATCTCCTCTAATAGAATTTCCGCTGCGGCTAGTGAAAGTCAAGAGGAAGATTATACTTTTGAGAGTTTTCGGAACGTTTGCACATCAGAAGTTTACTTCATTCATGAAGATCCAGGATCTGTAAACAAACTCGAGGCTGAGAACTTTGCTTAAACTAAAGAGCAGTACTTTTTCTTTCTTGTTACACTTGCCCCAGGAGAGTCTGGTAAGCCTCTGACACACAGGGACGTCTTCACAGGTACAGAGATAGCCCTCATCCTACTTGGGTATGTTACATGGGTGCTGAGGTTCAACCTCTACTCGATTTTATTTTCTTAAAAAGGTGGCCTTGGTTATATAAAATCAGAAGACTTCAATAATCATGACTACTTGAAACTGGAATTCATCATGCTCCTTACCAATGTATCACAGTATTTGGGGAGGGTACATTATACCTATTAGAGTAGGTCAATGGCCCCCAGAAGTGTGTCCTTTCCTAGGTGGTCAGGGTTGCTGTCCAAGGGTACAATTTATGGAGATATTTTATAGAACTGGAAAACTTTCAGAGCTAGTTCTTTTCTCCAGCTTTCATCTTTAACAAACACAAGAGTACTTATAAGGAGAAATTCTCCTACAAAGTGCACTCTGGTGATTACCTGCAGGTCCAGGGACACTAGCTGAATTGAGAGTCAGAATCAGCCTGGCTGATTACCTTAATCACCTTAATCATAGAATCGACCTGCCCTAATGGCCACTACAAGAAGAGTGGCAGCAAAGCCACTTTACATTGTCAATTCCTCTTCAGGACATATTCTGATGCATGTAATGAAGAGCTTGAGGCTTGTATTAGGGACAAGATAATTTCAAGGCTCTGTCAACTGTTCACTGTTCCTTTATCAGTAATGAGGAGTTCTCTGAGACTGTCTTCTTGAGAACGCATGTCACATCCTGGAGCAGTGCTCTGCTTTAAGTGAGCTTAGATGGTGCTTAGCCATTATCAGAGTAGCCCCCTTCTTCTCCATGTCTGCATTATGAAGCCCTGTCCACCCACACCTATTTGGAAACTCTGACTGAAGCTCTCCATCTCCCCTCTCAGAGTCAGAATCACTGCTTCAGTGCCTTACATTGTGAGCTATTAAGGGAATTCACCAAATAGACACCCAGTTTACTAGGACCAGAATACATGATTATACAGGTATAGGGCCACATTTCTTGTTAGTATTATTTTTCAAGTGATATATTAGTATACAAGGAATAAGAGAAGCAAAATCAGACTTCATAACTAGGTCCTTATAATATTTATGTTTTCTCATTCTTTTCTAGATTTTTCATATTGCATTAAGCCACCAAAAGCTGTTTATTCTCTTCCATGACTGCTTCTGATAAAAGTCATCACAGAAAAGGCATGTAAGGTGTCTCAGTGAGTAATAAGGCTGATTCTCAAATCTGATTTCAAATCCATGTGGAAGGAGAAAATAACTGACTCATGCAATTTTTCCTCTGACCTCTGCCTGTATACCACAGTATGAACGTTCCCCTCCTCCAATGAAAAAATAAGTGTAGGAAAAAATTATTTTCTTCTTTTAAAAATTAGTACATGCATGCATGCATGCAGATGTGTGTGCATGTGTGTGTGTGTTAGGTGTCCACATGCTAAGGCATAGGTACAAAAGTCAGAGGACAACTTACTGGAATCAGTTGTGAATTCTGGGAAACAAATTCAAGCCATCAGATTTGACAGCAAATATCTTTACCTCCTGGGACATCATGCTGGTCCTCCCCCCAAATTTTTTTTTAAAGCAATCATGAGAACAATAGTGATAAAGTCACACTGATTTGTATATGTCATTAGAGTTTTTTCAATAGGTCTCATTCACATTAAAAGTTTACAGTAAACGATGTCTCTACTGATATAAAAATTATATTAATAGAGCTTGACCTTTTATTAACAATATTCAGATAGACATTTAAAAAATAGCACAAATTTTAGTTATAATCTAATTTAGTATGCTTATCAGAAAAAAAAATTAGCTTTCTGTAATGACTAAGGGGTCTGGAGGAAGAGTTGAGTTTGAAGGCTAATTAGTATCTGTTCTTCCTGTGAACTTGGGTATATAGCTAAATTTTGTTTCTGTCCTTACTCAGTTTTCATGACTGTAAGATGGGTAAAAGCTCTATAACTTATAAGGCATTCTGTAAAAATACAATTAATAAAAATGTAAGAGAATTAGTTTTGGGTACAAGGCAGTGAGTGAGAAAGTAATAAACAGCAAGAGTAGACCCTTTAAGACTTTTATTTTCAAAACTAATTCTATGCTTAAAAGTTTAGGTCATATAGTCTTCAATACACTCTGGGGTATATTTTTTTTTTTTGAACAAAATAATTATAAGGTTAAATACTGCTCCTTTGTAGTGCAGTATGACTGTCTATCTCAGTTTAAAGATGGGGAAACTGACAAGAGAATAAATCACTCACTCAAGATTACCGTGAGAGCAAAGTTAGATTCAGGATGGAACTCAGAGTCACACCCCAGAATTAGTGTTTCAACAAGGTGGGCTTCTTAGAATTAAGAAAAATTACAATTAATGTAACTATAAGTATGAAATATTGCTCTTCTAAAATGTATAAAATTAATTATTGAAACAATCAGCATTTCTTTGACCTAGGTAGTCATAGCTCAGTTTTCCCCTCATATTTGTTTTGAATGAATATCCTTATTCAGTAAACCCACAATATTTAAACTACTGATGATGAAGCCAGCTTAGGCAATGCAGTGAGACCCTGTCCTAAAAACCAATCAACCAACCAACCAAACAGCCAACCACCCACCCATCCACCTACCCAACCAAACAGCCACCCCCACACCCAACCAACCAGTCAACCAATCACCCAACAAAACAGTCAACCAATTACCCAACTGACCAAACAACCAACCAGTCAGCTACCCACCCATCCAACCAACTAGTCACTTACTCAACCAGCCAGCCAGCCAGCCAGCCACCCACCCACCCAACCAGTCACCTACTCAACCAGCCAACCAACCAACCACACAACCACCCAACCAGCCACCCACTCAACCAGCCAGCCAGCCAGCCAGCCAGTCACCCACCCACCCAAACAACCAGTCACCCACCCAACCAACCAGCCACCCACCCACCCACCTACCCAAACAGCCAGCCAACCAGCTAACCAGCCAACCAGCCAGCCAGCCAGCTAACCAGCTAACCAGCTAACCAACCAACCAACCAACCAACCAACCAACCAACCAACCAACCAACCATCACCACCACCAATATAAATTATTCAGAATTTTTAGTATTCTAAAATGGCCTGAAGTTCTCTGTACATGATGCTATCTGTTTTTCTTTTGGAATCTCTTTTTCATATAAGAGCTAGTACTGAGATACCAACAAAGAGTAAAAGATGGAAGAAAGCAATGACTGATTATTCAAATATGTAAATTTTAGACCAATTAAAAATGCATTGGAAAAAACTACATTGGAATCTGGTAGCAACGGAAGACTGTAATGAAGCAGAGCTAAATATACTCCTACTGTGCAAACAGAACAATAATGAGTTCTAGGCAATTTGGTAACTGACTGTTGGGCAAGTACATGCCATTGCAACAGGAACATAATTTGGGGATGACTAAGGTTTATATTTGTGAAGAAACAGATCCCGAAGATTAGCATGTTTTAAAATATACAACTAAGGCCCTAACTTAGAAATCTACATACTGTAAATTTTATTTATCTAAACAACACTACACAATATTTTCACATTTTAGTAGATCTCTAAGTTTGTCTTCTGAGCTAGCTGTTATCAAGGCTCTGAAGAGAGAGACAGGAGTCTTTTAATTGGGCAGAACTGGTAAATCCTTATGACATACACTGAAGGCTCATAATTTGTTCCTTCTATGTTTGTACTAACATCCCTCTCTCTTTTCCACCTGAGCTATCAGATGTTCCTTGCTAAAGTTTGTCTGTTTTAGATTGTCCTACTGGAATGTTTTGCCTTGTCACTCCATGACTTCTGTATTTCTTTGTTTTCTTTCTGCATTTCAGTTTCTTTTAAATTATACTTTCAACGGAAAAAGAAAAAAGAAAATATAAGGTAAAACTTTTCTATCTTATTTTTTTCTATTTCATTAGAAAAGCAAATGAAATGTACTTCCCAAATGAAGGGTTCTATCCTCTGGGACATGACAGGACTATTGTTAGCACTAAGCACGTAGCTCTGTACATGAACCTTGCATAAATAATTCCCCTATGTGTTTAAGGAGTGAGAACTTTTGACATCAGAAAGCTCTGCAGAGACTACTTATTATTTAGTTTCTGCTTCAAAATCAGGCAAGGGCCTTGATCAAAAGATACCATTTTGGAACAAAAAAGAAACAAACTCAATTTCCACAGGACAACATCAGAATTAGATGAAGAGAAAGATTAATAGTTTTGACAAGGCATGATCAAACAAGCACAGGGCCCTTCCAGAAGTTTCCAGAAACAGATAGATGTTAGTGGCAGTTGCTATCCCCTTGTCCAACTTTATATAATCTCCAAATTACAAATTAAAGTAGATATTACTTTCTTCCATCTTTTGGCTTATCTACTGGTAGCAAAGTGTTGGCAAGAGGAATCTGGGTGCTAAGTTCATCAGTGAAAATGCTCCAAAGACATACTTGTTTCAGCCTCGTCTGCAAGTGCCTCCTTCCACCTCTGCAAATTCCTCCCACCTACTGTCAGGAAGATCTCAGATCATACTCTTTTTTTTTTTTTTTTTTTTCGAGACAGGGTTTCTCTGTATAGCCCTGGCTGTCCTGGAACTCACTCTGTAGACCAGGCTGGCCTCGAACTCAGAAATCCGCCTGCCTCTGCCTCCCAAGTGCTGGGATTAAAGGCGTGCGCCACCACCGCCCGGCTCAGATCATACTCTAATGGTTCATTCTAATAGGGAAAATTAGGCTGACTGGAAATGTCCCATGAGTTAAATGTTCCTCCTTAAGGTGCTGTGTCACATTTGTTTCAAGGTTTTGAGGAGATCTTCTGTGCTGGCTCAATTGGTGCTCACTGTATGAACCTGGCAGCCAGAGGAGGATGCTGTAGTATTCCGTTCCTCATCTAGACTACCAGAATATCTACCATTCGTGGCTATTTTGTTCTTTTTCTTTTACACTAGTACAGGGCCAGGTTGATGTCGTTCGTGGTTAAGCTTAAAGATAAAAGCACTTCAGTGGCTGTGAGTCCACTGCCTCATTATCAAGATTAGCTCCTGCCTTTTCTGCCCACATGTTTTGTATTTATATTATGCCATATATATGCAATATTATATATGTTATATTATATAATATACATTATTAGAATATAGGTATAGATTCTTAATATGTTAATTATATGTAATATATAATTATTAATCATATATATACTGTGTAAGTATTATAACATGGGTTTTATAGTAATATTTACAACAAAAACACACATACATAATCATGCAGGCACACACGCATGCACAGGCACATGTGTGCGGCTCATATCCTTCCTCTTCCTCTTCCTTATGGTCCTCCTCTCTCATCTAGTGGCAGACAGGGACTAGTTTTAATCTGACTTTCCTCGCTTTCCAGCCAGCACCATTCATTCCACATTAGCTTTTAGCCAAATACAAACTAAATTAAGCGATACTCTCAAGAACAAACACAGATTTAAAAAAATGTCACTTAACTAATTGCTCAACTGTTCTGTGAATTCTGTGCTGAGGCCTGCCACAGGCATCACTTCAGAATACCAGGTCTTAGCATTCACTTGGGTTGTCAGAGCCTTGTTGCTACAGCGTCCTCTTGGATAGTCCTCACTCAGTGAGTTTGAGATGAGTTAGGTGTGAACTGGACATAGAAACTGAGTAGGCGGGGCAGGAACTCCACAGCAGCAGTTCTGAGAATGTCCTTGTCCAGGAATTCCAGAAGAGGGCTCTGGCTCCAATTCCTCCTTATCTTTGCCTTAAGCTTTAAGGAAGTTTTTTTTTGTTTTTTTACAGGAGGCACCAGACACTACCCTGTTGAGCAAACTGGACTGACCAGTTTTTCTTCCCCATACCTCACCTCAGTTTCTACCTGGAATCTTTTAAAAAGTCACCAACTAGTAACTGTGTGGTACTCTGGTTTCTGGGACAACATACGGAAGCTCTGCCTTCTCCCTTTCTCTTCAGCTCTAATCTATGCATCTATAATAAACTTCTTTCCAGAACTCAACCTCTATGATTTGAGAATTTCATTCTTCAGAATCACAAGGCAAAAGTCCAGAGGCAATGACTTATGGAAGTTTTGAGTGACTGTAGTCATCAGGCATACTAACATCAAAATTAAAGACTATCTGAAGAGAGAGGAGAGGCATCCTTTGATTTAAAAGACATCATGATTTTCCCATATCAAAATGTAAGAATTTACTTCTTTAAAAGTCTCCTATACCGATTTTTAAACATATATTTTAAAAAAAGTCCAGGTTGTGTTTTGTGATCAGGCCAACTCAGGAAACTATCTTAATTATCTTTTCATATCTTCTGACTCAAAGGCCTGATGATTTAATTACCTCTTAAATCCATGGTTGAAGTGTATCTTGTAGAGAGATTTCAAAGAAATATGAAGGACAGTTTGATTTTTAAAACAGTGGTCATAAGGACTGGAGTGTGAAAAGATAATTAAGGAGAGAGACAGGAGAAGTGCTTCAGTGAAGAAAAGGGGACAGAGTGGGCGTGAGTGGCGAGATGGAGCACGCAAACCATCCAGGCAGCAGGATAATGACCTCCTTATTGGTCTTCTCGCCTCAGCCTCTGTAGTCTCAATTCTCTCAGAGCTGTCACAACCATCTTCTTCAGTCCTGTCTTTGATTGCGTTATTTCCTTCTCTCAGAGCCCTTTGCCAATGCCCAGATACCTCTCAAGCCAAATCAACGCTCTTAATTACAGGCATCAGAGTCTTCACTTCTGGTTCCCTGCAATCATGGCCATCCTCAGTCCTACTTGGGTGCACGGGCCTTGCTGAGAGCTGTCAGATCTTTCAAAGGAAAGCTTCACCTTGGTTTCCAGCTACTTCTCCCTTTTGATGAGGTCACAAGCCTTTCTTTCTCTAGAGCACTGCCACCAAGTCTCTTTTTCAGTGTATCTTTACCCCTTTCTTGTATTTGCTGCCCAGGATGGCTTTAAACCTCTTATCAGCACAGCTAAACGTTATAGATAGGTTTCTTCTTGATGTGAACCACTAACCTCACTTCCTTTTGAAACTTCTCCTAGAAAATTCTCTATTTGACCCTCAGAGATGTACAAAAACCTTTCCCCATCTTCCAGACAGTTTCATAACTCAGAAAACATCTTTCACAAGGACCTGAGAGACAGATTTTTGAATGGTAAACATTGGAGGAGATAGGCTCTGGTCTCCCAGCCTCTGAAGTTAGAGATATGCTAACTTTGATGGGAGCAACGTGCCCACAAATACTAAGAATTAATTTAACATCCCCCTGCAGTGTCTTCCTGAAATTTGTTTCAGTAATTTTGAATTAAGTCTTTTCTTTCCATTTCCATAGCTTCTTTGCCTGTCTGCCACTATCCAGAACAATTTTGCATGGCATACCTGAAACACCCTCTGTTTCTTAGCTAGAAAAGAAAATGTAAAGTGTGTCTTGTGGATGCCTTTTATATTTTCAGTTTTAACAGCCATTATTTTAATAGTGACCTGAGCTAGTCATAATGAAGTTTAAGTGAGGTATAACAGATTGCATTCAGATATAATCAGGATATTACAGAAGAAATAATATGTGTATACATTCATCTTATAATATCTCTAAAGGGTAAAGGGTCTTGATGTTGGTGATGAGATGAACACTAAAATATTCTCAACAGGAATTCTTGTTAAAACAGAGAAAAGGCTCGTGAAATGTCCCTATTTGATTGGCATCTCTTTCTATGGAAATGGTGAGAAGTCTGATTTTTCTATAGAAGAAAAAGACACCAACCAACCTCCAACCCCTGATTCCCAAGCTCATGGAAAAGGTGCCTGAGTCAGAAAATGCAGTACTGTGTTCCTGATTTCCGCATTGCTGTGATTTGAAGTGTAAGATCAGGTGACACACATCTTTCCCTGAAGTATCGTGGCACAATTAAATGTCCTCTTAATCTAGGTTTTCCTTCAATACCTTCTACGTCTTCTTAGTAGAAAGTTTTACACAGGACTGTAATAAAATTTAAAAGCAAAACAAAAGGCATACATTGGACATGGACATTTTTTATGTAATGTTGATGCACACCGAGTATAATAGTCCAGTTACACTGATTTGATTGAGGAAAAATACTATGAATTTTTGCTAAATGAAATTTCTTTAAATAATCCTGTTAGTGACAAGATTAGGTATAGAAAATTACCTGACATGTGTGAGTTTTGTAGGACTTTCTTTTGTGAGTTGAAAGGATTGCTCAGTAATAGAACTCATGGTTAACATACAGAAGAGTGGCTTATGAGATTATGTTAAGTTTAAAATCTATACCAATTATAAGACTTTGTCTTTTATAAGCTTTTCTTTTCTAGTCTGCAGTTCTGCCTGGGCCATCCTGATGCTTCTTGCCATCAGGTGCTAGGTTGGTCACTGAATCTGGAGTGGCAGATTCTTTGCTTCTGGGAGGCAGACTCCCTCCCCACCCCCAACCCCCACCCCGCACTTTCTTGTGCTTGCGAAGGACTCTGAAGAGATCCTTGCCTTCTCTGTCTTGGGGGATGTAAAAAATAAAAAATTTTTACTTCCATAAGAGTCCCCAAGCTCCATCCACTGTTTGGCTGTGGGTATCTGCATCTGTCTCAGTCAGCTCCTTAGTGAGCCTCTCAGAAGATGGTTATGCTAGACTCCTGTCTGCAAGCATAACAAAGTATCATTAATAGTGTCAGGGATTGGTGCTTGACCATGGGATAGGTCTCAAGTTGGGCCGGTTATTGATTGGCTGTTCCCTCAGTCTCTGCTCCATTCCCAATCCTGGCATTTCTTGTAGTGAGGATGTTTTGGGTCCAAAGTTTTTTGGGTGGGTTGGTGTTCCTATTACTCCATTACTCCATCAGGGTTCTTAGTGGCTGAGCTTGGAGATTCTTATGGAAGAATAGGAGGAAGGATTGCAGTCCCTAAGGGATAGAAACTCCACAGGATGACCAATAGAGTCAACTAATCTGGACTTTTGGGGCTCTCAGAGTCTGAATCACCAACCAAATGATGTACACAGGTTGGACCTAGGCCTCTTCATATATATTTAGCAGATGCGCAGCTTGGTTTTCTTGTGGGTCCTGAACAACTGTAATAGAGGCTATCCAGAAGCTGTTGACTGTGGGATATGTTCTTCTAGCTAGGCTACCTTGTCTGGCCTCAGTGGGAGAGAATGTGCCTAGTGTCATGGAGACTTGCTGTGCCAGGGTGGGTGGATACCCAGGGAGACCCACCTGCTCAGAGGAGGAGGAGAGGGGGATGGAGGAAGAATTGTGGGAGGCGGTGGCTGGTAGGCAGTGAGTTGGATGTAAAGTGAATAAGTAAATTAATATTAATAATGATGATGATGATAAAAAAAGAGTCAAAAAACCAAATCAAACCAAACCAACCAAACAAAATACTTTACTTTTCACTTGAAAAAGCTATCCTACCTCTTTAATTTTGGACACTCTGTCCTAGGTTTTGTAAAGTATCTTTTTTTAAAAAAAATCATTTTTAAAAATGATTTTCTTTTTAAAAATCGTATGTGCACCTGTGTTTTGCCGGTGTGTCTGTCTGTGTGGGCATGTCAGATACTCTGGAACTGGCATTTCAAGCAGTTGTGAGCTGCCATGTGGGTGCTGGGAATTGAACCCAGGATCTATGGAAGAGCTGCCAGTGCTCTTAACTGCTGAGCTATCTCTCCAGCCTGAGTATCATTATTTTGTAGTCTAGGTACTGAAAAGATTTGCTTGAGTGGAGGCGAGCCATGAGGAAGTGATGTGCCCTCAGTTAGTTACTTAGCATCAATTATTGTGATTTTTCTGAGTTTTCAGACCTGATTCTGGAGCTTCAGAAATAATATTTCAGATTACAAAAAATAAAGTAGAGCTACTGATGATGTCTGACATTCTTTTGCAGATAAATGAGAACTTTGAAATCTACTTCTGAAACTGTATAAGTACAAATGGCAAATTTGGACCAATCTGCCAAACTCTTGTGTCATGACAAGATTATACAATTTCTGTTATTATGTAAAATGGCCTTTTACGAATAACTGATACTGATCTAGTCCCATATTCATTAGACACCCTTACTCATTGTCAGGGAACAAGTGAGTTCCACTTTAAAATGTTCTGTTCTTCAGATTTTTTACCCAGAGAAGAAGATGGGAATTTAGTATTGTGAATATCTTTCAAAATTTAAAGTTTAGTAATCATAGTTCTAACAAGGACATCTATTCATAGAGGTGCTTAGTAGATATATTTTCCATTATCCCTGAGGTTAAAAACTTTTCCTCCTTTAAAAGACCATATATTCACTATTTACTGTTTGGTTTATACTTGTAAAGGATTGACCACTCAAACTGGACCAGTGGACATGTGTTTCTGAGCCAATCTGGAGATTAATTCTTTCTAAAAGAAGTTTTAAGGTCAAACAATCTTAGTTATCAAAGAAAGGACAAAGTTGCTCGCAGGAAGGTTCAGTCATATGACAGGAACTGATATGAGTCATAGCTGAACCCAGGGCTCACTGCCCCCATCTCTTACCTTTTATATGGCTACTAGAGTTCTCCAGTAGATAAACAATTTAGGCATATATTTTAAAGGAAAAAGTTTTGGACATGAACATTTTATATGTAACATTTATGCACACCAAGTATAATGATTCAGTTAAATTGACTTTATTGAAGAAAAATACAATGAAATTGTGTTTGGGGTTTGGGGAGTGGGCATAGCACTCTATTCCGAGATGACCTAAGACATTTTCTAGCAGGGCTATTATTATCTAACAGAATCATGAGGAATTGTGAAAGCGTCAGTATTTTTCCATTCTTTTTAAAGGAAGGGATGATTTGAGAAATGCAAATTTTTCTGAAGAAAGAGTTAACAAAAAACCTTTTCTGAGATTAGAAGAGACCAAGATGACAGTTTCTTGTCCTATAATTAGATCTTCTCTCTTGAAGGAAAGGGAGGGGTTCATGGGGGAAAGAATTTGTAAGAGTGGTACTGGGAGAAGAAGAGGGAGGGGGCCTGCTAGGGGATGTAAAGTGAATAAATAAATTAGTGAAGAAAAAACACACAGAAAACATCATAAAAAATACTTTGAGATATAAAAGATGTTTGAAAGTGATTCCATGTGACCCTGTGTATTTGTAAAGAGAGATAGGATTGCTTCTCTAACAATCTACCACGAACTTAGAGCCTTAAAACATATTACTATTTTCTACGTAAGTCCCTGAGCTCTTTGACTCACATATGTCTTTAAGTGTGCTGCTATATTATAGGGACGTATGGTTACCACAGAAACCTCAGTCCCTACAAACAATACCGAATGTTCTAGTGATGACTTCCTGCCATATGTTACAGCATACGTGACTCAACCCAACAGTGTTGCTAAGTTGTAAGCTAAACTATGATCTATCTATCTGTCTGTCTGTCTGTCTATCATCTACTATGTATCCATTCATCTATACGATAAGCTTGATAGGACATTATGATTAGGTTATCATTAAGCTTGTTGCTATTTATAATTTATAAAAGTCAGCGTTTTATTAGTAGTAATAAGCTATTTAACAACAATAGTGGGCTGGCCTCTCTTGTCATCAAGAGATCCATCATGCAAATAATCTCTATAGCAAGTCAGACTGAGGGTCACGTGTGGACTGTGCATTGTATATGTCCTACTTTTCATCTCCTTTCTGAAAAGCATTATAGCTTGTTACCAGTCCAGAGATATGGGAAGAAAATCATCTCTTGCCTAGCTTTGCTTATGGCAGTAGCTCTCAAACTCCAGGATGTAGAAGCACTTGAAAGTTTTAGGTCTCAGTCAATTTCTGATTCCTTTGTTCGGTGTGGACCTGAGAACTTGCACTGCTAATAAGTTTCTGAGTACTGCTATTGAAGAAGCTCAGGAAGTGATGTTTTTCTCTTAGATATTTCTGAGACTTAACTGGTAGTGACTCAGCTCTGGTTGACCTTTTGTGCTTTTGCCAAAGAAACTTAGCGCTGAGACATACTGCTAGTGACTCATCCTTTGCTGACCTTCTGTACTTTGACTAAAGTGACTTAATGCTTCTGTGTTTCCATATTACTGTCTGCAAGATGTCCTCTGAGGCTTGACAATGCTCAGGCTCACATGAATAGTGCTATGGATTTTCAAGCATTTATTATAAAGTGTTGTTTTTCAGTCTTGAAAAATTCCCCAAAGATGTCATGGTTAAGCTCGCTATAGAAACTGAAATCTCCCTTTGACTTTAAAATTGTTAACTCCTGAGTATTGGCTTATTGGTTTGGGCAGGAGGTGGTTCAGCTTTTTATGATTATTGTTTTCTTATTCCCTTTGAAATTATACTTTTAAGTGATTTTTAAAGTTAGACTGTCATTTAACTGCTTCATGCCCATTGATTCATTTGGTAAAATCTTACAATGTTTGAGAAACTCTTAAGTGAAATTTTTTTAAATTGTAAATAACTTCTTAAAAAGCTGTAAATAAGAAGTTTAAAGACTACAGGCATAAAATTAAAAAGCATATAAAATAGTATGAATGGAAATACAGTTTCCTTCTTTTAGACAGAAATGTTGACTTTGTAAGAATATTATGTTGAATTACTTACAAATAAGTTCTTTGTGTGGAAGTCCTAGTGTGTCACTACCCCATTTTGTCTCAGTCCCCAGTTCTGACACACACCGACTCTGTGTCTTTAGAGTCAGAACTCCTTTAAGGATAGCTTTCTCATTTGATGGAGAAAAATGCAACATCTCCCGTATAACATGCTATGAAGCCTTAATGGGTTTGTAGAGAGGAGGCATATAGGGTCAATGTGGGTTATGAGAGAGTTGAAATGTCACTCTTGAAAACATGATTGCTGAGTTAAGACAGATTTTTAAATGAAAATCATTGAGACAAATTTTTTTTTCAAGTGGGTTTCTGCTCTCTTTAGACAGCTCTATATCAAATCAGCAAAACAAAATGGCAATTAATGTCAGAACTAAGAGAGCAGTGAGGTGAACACTGGAGCTGCTCAGGGAAATGACTCCACTAGTGAGAGGAAAAGCCTGGATTATGGAGTGACATCAAAGGTGTGCCCAAGACGCTCGCACTACTGAAAACCTACAGGGAGGGAACAAGTGTTAAGCTGGTCATACATTCTTATTTTCATATTTGTGTTTGGAGAGAAGTGAACTGATTAAAAATAAAATAAAATAAAAAATAAAATAAAATAAAATAAAATAAAATAAAATAAAATAAAATAATAAAATAAAATAGCAACTCAGGATTCCACCAAAACATCCTTCAGGATTCCACAAAAGATAGAATGTGCAAGGAAGGTAGCTAGGCTACACATGTATTAGATGCTCAGATGGCAGCAGCTATGTGCCTCCAGGGACTTCAAAAACTAGAATTAACTGATATAAAATACAAATAACTATGAAAAGTTAAATAACAAGTAAAATAGAAAAGAAGAAACAAGAGCATATCAAAATGGACTTGCATACTTGAAAGTCATCCAGGTAGCATCTATATGTATGCAAATGAAAAAAAAAGAAAGTAAAAACTGAAATCAAAACTCCTTGCATGTATTCACCACAGAGGAATGACGTGAAGAAAGAATGAAAATACAGAACTACAGAAGTTCTACAAACAGTAGCATATAGAAGGCAAGCATGAGAAGTTAAAGTTGTGGAGACAGGATGCAAACAGCTAAAGAACTAACATGCATCTAATTTGAAGCACTAGCCCTGTGGATTACAGCACTTGGTAAGATACAAAAGCTCCTCAATACGTCCAAAGTAAAAGATATAAAAATAAATGCATTTATGTAATTTTAAAGTAAGATTTCGATATGCTAGTGCCTATGAACAAATCTTGATAAAGACCAGAGAAGAAATCCACACAGCCCGTAAAAGAGTAATGAATAGAATAGCAGCAATTTCCCCAGCTCTGTAACAGATGCCAGAAGATAGAAGAAATCTCAGCCTGTGGGGAAACCATACATTTGTTGAAATTAAACAAGAATGAAAGTAATCTAAAAATACTTAAAATTAAAATTGGCAGGTTTTTCTTTTTACCATGAAAAGACCTATATTTATAAAGGCTATACTCACAACAGCAGAAGAGTGGAAAACACTGAAACCCCCCAATGCTTCTAACAAAAGGAAGCCTGAGAAATTAGTTGCTGATCCATACACACACACACACACACACACACACACACACACACACACACCCCACACACACACACACCACACACACACACACACACACACACACACACACACACACACACACACACACACACACACCACACCACACACACACACACACACACACACACACACACCACACACACACACACACACACACACACACACACACACACACACGTACAAATCCAAGAAAGGTTAATAAAACAGAATTTCCCAATTCAAAAATGAGAGACAAAAGTAAGATTGTTAAAATTTTTTATATAAAATTCAAAGCAAGTCAAATGGATAGATTTGTAGAAAATATAACTTAGGAAACTGTTTTAATAAGAAATGAAGATCCAGATGGGTAGATAAAATATCACTCCTTATTGAAAACAGCACAACCACTTTAATCAGTGAATTCTCTCAGGCTGTAAGGAAAAACATCATTCTAACCATACATAAATTCTTTCAGGGATTAGGCCAAACACACACTTTCCAGGCACTGCTTGCTAACAAACAGATAAGGACTCTTCATGAGCAGAAAATTCCAGATCAATCCTCCTCATGTATATTTATAAATGACAGAATGAAATACATAATATTAACAACTCATATGCGGTAGCCTATGATAATGATCAAGTCAAGCTTGTCCCAGGATTGAACAGATATCTGAACTTGGTAAAGTTAATAAATGTGTTTCAGCAAATTGGAAGGATAATGGAGAAGTGCTGTTTAGCCACTCATCTGAATCAGAAAATCCTGTGTTGTAACTGAACACCTGCCTGTCTGTGTTATCCTTTTCAACACCGGAATACGTACATTTATAGAACCTTAGAGCAAACATCTCAGTTGATGGTGAATTTTGGAAAGTTTTATTTATTTTTTTAATTAAAAATGAGATAAAGATTTTTTTAACTTTCCTTCTTGTTTTTGATAATGGTGGAGTTTTTAGTTAAATATTTAAAAAATAAATAAATATATATGTAGAGAGGATGTAACAAAACTGTTTTATACAATAATTTTCTGCTATAGAAAATTACAAACACACTATAGCTTGGTAGAATTAACCAGATAACAAACAAACAAACAAACAAAAAAACAAAACAAAACAAAAAAACAGAAAAGGATTCCAAATACTGCCATTTACAGGTTTAAAAAATTATAAAGTAACCAGATATAAGTTTAACAAAATATTTTAAATGTCTGTGTGAAGAAAATAAAAAATCATTATTGAGATATGTTTTTAAACCAGAGAGATGGGTTAGTAAGACAATATTGCTAAGATGACCATTTTCTCTGAATTATATGAGAGTTTTAGGTCAAGCCCAATGAGACTTGGTAAAAGGGTTTTGAGGCCCCTGACTAACTTAGGGAAATATTTGAGTAGAAGATAGAAGGGTCAGGAAGAGCTTGGAGCCCCCTGACAGCTGAGATGCAGCTGAAAACTGTAGCTAGCTACCAGACCCACTATTAACTTAAGCTAATGGAGAGGCCGTGGTATCGTGCAAACTGAAAATCTCACCAACGAAGCCCTGAGCTCAGCAATGGACTTTTCTGCATATACTGCAAATGAGCAATTAACATGATATAAGTTTTATACCATCAATTATCCTCAGAGGAATAAAATAAAAAGCCTCATGATTTACACAAGAAGAACTTTATTGGATGAGTTAACAAGGTAGGAACTGTACAGCCACAAATGAGATAAAAAATTAAAAGAATATTTTTATGACCTCAAGATAAAGATTTTTATAAACAAAATGTAAAAAAGGATTAAGTAAATGAGAGTAAATTTGATAAATTCAACAGCAGATCTAAGCTGCCTTCACTGTAATTCTAAAATCCATTAAGCCATGAAATATAAAAGTTTATCCTCATATGCAAATTGATTTTGGAGCAAAATCCAACAGGAAAGGACTCCAGTGTTTCCTAACACCTGATGTGGACATGTGCTTATTCTGCCATGAAATACATGGATAACTTTAACTATAGAATTCTCTCAAGGTTGTTGGTAATGTTCATATTATATAAGATGTATCCTACATAATACTTGTGACAAATATCTGAGGTAATACGATCTTACTTGTTTTCAGTAAGAGATAACGAACCCAAATATTTGCTGTCAAAAGGAAAAGCAACTGATAATTTATTATGCATGTTAATAGCTCAACTCAACCATTCCACAATGTATGAATATGAATATTTCAAACACCGTTGTGAGTATAATAGTTGTGTACAATTTTTATTTCTCTATTAAAATATCTCAATGTAAGGAAAATTATTTTGAAAACAGTCTAAGTATTCTTCAATAGGGGAATGAGTAAAATTGTGTGTGAAACCAAGTAATAATTATTGATTATCAACAAATACATATTTAAAAAACATGAAAATATCCAATGGCCAATTTCAAGTTCAGGGCTATAGAAACCTCTGGGAAAGAAGGAAGGGGTGGAGAAATCTGTATAAGAAATAAAGCACTACAATGTTTTGTTTTTTTTTTTTCTAAAAGATTATTAAATCAGTAAACAACAAAGAATAGGAATGCAGTTCAGAATTGCTGTTACCGTGGATGGTGCCGGGAACTCGAGAAATAGGCTAGTGGGTCATGATTTCATTTTATCATCTACATGCCTGTACATATACTAAGTGTGTTACATATTAAAGAATGCATTGAAAATGTGGATTTAGCATGTTGAAACCCTTCCCGTTCTTATTCAGTGTTTTAACAGCAGGTGACTTTTCTTCTCTCAATTCATCACAAAATCGATTTCACGGCTCACTAATGTCCTGAGCAACTTTTAAAAAGTTCTGCCAGAGTCCTGAGCCAGACTATCAGCCATTCTGATCCCTACGCATTACGGTGGTTGATGGTAAAGGGATGGGCTGATTCTATGTTAGAAACAATGTGAACTGACGTATCACAAATGAAAACATTCTTCCTCATCGCCCTGAAGGTTGGAGCTTATTTCTTTCCTTTTCGGATATTGACTGATTATACTTAGATAGCCTCGTTTCTTCCGAAGCTAGAGTCCTATTGTGATTCTGGTGAATTTAATGTCACGGTAAAGAATATTCATTGCAAACCACAGTAGCATGGAACTGGAGCAGGAGAAAAGCCATTCATTGCAAGCGGCTGTGTGATCCATCCTGACAGCCCTGCTTCCTGCATCAGCCCCTCTTGCAAGCAGCTGGGCTTGGGCATTCAAATGGACCAGGACTGCCTCACACAGCAAACACCCACCCCTACCTCCCTCTGCTGCCACAGGCAGCTCCCTCCCATCTCCTGTGCATTAATTTAGCAAGCAGTCTTTCTGATGGTAAGCCAAGGAATCAGAAGGCCTAGGAGATGAAATTCACATAGGCGAACTGAAACCATTTGTGCAACTTTTGTTCTCCTTGACTGAAGTGAGATGCTAGGGAGCCCAAGCCAAGCCCACATACATATTCCAAGCACAATGTGAACATAGGCTACGAGAATGGGATTTATACCCCAATTCTCAGGGTCTTCCTTCTAGGTCTCTCTCCCTCTCTTCCCCTTTGTTGAGAAGCAGAAGATGGTTTCCACATGGCCAGCTTTCTGCACTTGGAAATTCCACAAGATGCGGACATCTCAAAGTTAAGCGGAGAATCTCCCTGAAAGTTTGAAGTTCTACCCTGGGAGCAATGGCAGTCAGTCTCCCTTTTCACACAGGAAGGTGTACCCACCAGAACAGATGCAGATGTGGTCCAGCTTATTTCTAGACTGTCTATGGGAAACCAAACTGAGCTCAGAGGAAACCGAACTCTTGGTCTGGTTTTTCTTTGAAAGAGTCAAAAGTTTTTTTTTGTTTGTTTTTGTTTTTTGTTTTTCCTTTACAATTTGCACTAATTGGCTTTATTTAAAACAACAGTAGATTTTTTAAAAGTATTATTTTAATAAAAGGTAGAAAAAGGAGGCCAAAATATATACCAAGTATGATAAAAGGAGTCAACATTTTTCACCTACTGCCAACTAATACATTGTATAGATTTTCATGTATTTTATTTGTATTTGGATGATTTTAGTATTACTAACTTGTGCATGCGCCCATAGGGTTCTTTGTGTGATTCCCCAACTCTTGAATGTGTGCTCAAATATTTCCAAGGTTACACTGAAATTACACAGTCTTCAGATTTAAGCCATAGCACCCCTATTTTCTAGGCTATGTAACCTAATTAACTAAATATTAAGATACAAAATATTGCATATAGAATCAAAATTTCATAAGATTGTCATAAGACTTAAGAACCCAAATAAAATGCTTAGAAATATCTGCATTATATAACTAGGTGTTCAGCTGTTGGCTATCATTAATAATGAATATAATGAAATTTTGTAGTACTAACTTGGAACATACTACAGTGAATAAATTGTTATGTTAGCTATAGTCAATCCCTGAAAATACAGTGCTTCCCCAATCTTATTCTAAAATACCATAGTCGTCATCCTTTTTTGAACTACAGTTTTTGCTTGAAAAGTTTTACAATTGGAAATTGGTCTTATTTCGTTAGTTTTACTACCCAATGAAATGATTCCAGTAAGTAAATGCTACTATAGTGGGAAATACGTGATATGGGAACACCGGAGTTGAAAACCGGGAACTAAATGTTTAAGTGGGGGATGGAAACCAGACTGGGAATGGGGAGACTATGGGAGAAAGAAGGGGTAAGGAATGATTTAAGCCAAACTAAGGATACATGAAGAATCCTTATGAAACCTCGCTACTTGGTAAGCTTATATCATACATACATACATACATACATATATATATAATATATATATTATATATATATATATACATGAACTTTACTAGAAGTTCTCCAAGTTAATGAACAATGCTATGCTCAGAAGACATGGATTACTAAGTGAAAATCTCACTGCCAGGCCCTGGTCACTGCCTTGTCAGCTACTGATCAAAGGGGCCCCGGAGGTAGACAAAGCGATACTGACTATCACCATCGCTTTCGGTTGCTCACCATAACTAGACCGGAAGACCCTACTGCTGAAGATACCACACAGTTTGGCCGCAGAACACTAAGGAATCAATGTTGAATTGGCCTGGAAAGTTTCTGCTGGCTGGCTTTCAGAGTGCCGCAAGGTGTTATTCAGACTTCTGAGGGAGAAAGGGCATTGATTGTCTTATCAAGCACTAGACCCTGCATGCTAAGGTAGCAACCCGCCAGGCAAGATGTGCCCACTGTGCGATAGTGGCAACAATGCTTAGGAAGGTAAACGACTGCTCCCTTGATTGGACTTGAAACTTGCTCCACAGGAGAGAATTCATGCCTGGTCCCGTGAACATGGTCCAAAACAAGACTAGGGGAGTCATATCCTCTAAAGGGAAACCTACTAATGCTGATTGTCTAAATGGTCGTGTTGTCAAACTGACTTTGACGTGCTCACTTCTGTACCGTAGATCGTAAATCTATGGCTGTTTCCAAGCTTAGTCATAGAAGCATCTTACAGCCACGGGTATGGTTAATATAGAGATAAATTACCATTCACAATGCTCAGCCATTGGCAAAACATCTATATCAACACGCTCAACCCCCAAGGGTCAGGGACTCTCGCAGGAGAGAAAGTAGAAAGTAAGAACTGAGAAATACAAGGAGGGCTAGGAAATGTAGCTTTCTGCACGTGACTGTTCTACACATGAATCCATGGCAGTGGTTTTTACCTACACAAGATCAAACCAGTTAGAAATCCCGGTCTAGGTAGTAGGGTTCCAAGTTCCCACCACCGAATGAGTAGCTTTTGGAAGTTGTGGGCTGCTGCAAGATGAAAATCTCTTTCCTTGAGGAGGATTTCATTGCCCGAGTGGATGACCCCAAATCTCTGCATAAGTGGGCAGTATTGATTGGACTCAGTGGACTGAAAAATAAATAAAAATAAACAATTATAAAGGAAACATTGAACTTGGGAGATGTGATGAGGAGGTATTCCTGGGAAAATTTGTACATGGGATAAAAAGTGGATATAATCAATATAATTCTTTATATGTTTTTTATTGGTTACTTTATTTACATTTCAAATGTTATCCCCCTTCCAGGTTTCCCTTCTACCTTCTCCCATCCCATCCCCTCCCCTGCTTCTATGAGGGTGCTCCCCCACCCACTCCCATCTCACAGCCCTAGCATCCCCTACACTGGGGCATCGAGCTTTCACAGGACCAAGGACCTCTCCTCCCATTGATGCCAGATAAGGCAATCCTCTGCTACATATGTGGCTGGAGCCACAGGTCCCTTCAAGTATACTCTTTGGTTGGTAGTTTAGTCTCTGGGATCTCTGGGTATAAAACTTTTCTTAAAAATTAAAAATTTCCTTTTAAATTTATCATGTCAAATAGCATGTTTTCATAAATGGCATAGACTATTAGCAGAATAATCTAAATTTTGGTCTAGTGGGGGCAGGTGAAGTTCTGCTCGCTCTTCAATTCTAGGAGAGAAACTTCAGTTTTATTCATTTTTACTGGTTATGTTCCTGGAAAAAATTTTCAGTTGTATGGAAGATACCTGTCTCATCATTGAGGAAATCACAAATTTTGTTAACTTTTCACACTCAGTTCAGCATCCTGCTCCCCCGCCCCCATCCCCAAGTTGAAGTCAGAGTCCAGGATGCTGCAGCAGTTAGACAAGAGCCTCACCACTGGACTAAGTTTCCAAGCTCGTGCAGCACTTTTGAAAGACAGCAAAGCTGAGGTCTCAGGATGGGCACAGATTATACAGAAGAGATGGCATACCCTCCCATGAGAGCTGAGAGCAGAGAAGTATCTCACAGTCACTTAAAGGTGCTTTCTAAAATAAAAGGCTAATCTTGCTACAACCCACAGACCTAGAGATGCTGAGTAACAAAGAGGGATCAATGTGGGAACATGGATCTCCCTAGGAAGGGGAAATAGATTTTGCAGGTGGACTGCGGTCAGGAAGGAATGGGAACAGGAGGGGTTAGAACGGGGAGGGATGGAGGGAGAGAGTACTGGGAGAGGTGACTGGACCTGGGGAGCGATGTGGCAACCTTATGCTGTGGAAACTCCTTGGAATCTAAGAGGATCAGTCACCCTAGCGAGGAAACAAGAAAAGAAAAGAAATCCTTTCTTTATGATATTTCTCTACACTGTAGAGAAGGAACTCATTGTCTTTAAAAATTAAACTGTTTTTTTTCCTGCCTGATAATATTTATTATGACATGTTATTGAATTATCTTGTTTAATCTTTGAATAACCTTCTGCGTAGGTGAGGTTGTTGGTTTTTTGTTTTGTTTTTAATTCTCATTGTGAGGATGAGGAATGTGAAGTCCTGCGTCGCCCCTGCTAGAGAAGAAGTTATGACAAGCTTGTCTGGGCAGACTGCAGAATGTATGGTTTTTATTAGCTTCTGCACTGAGAGAATGGCCCCATAGGTCTTACCACCTGCGTTATTAGGAGTGGACTTGTAACTTAAATCTTGTACTTGTCTAATAATTATAATAAAATATTTGGATCATAATGTAAACAGAAAGTAGAGAAAAGTAATTGAAACATGTATTTAAGAGATAAGATTTGGCTCATAAATACTAGTGATGAGATTTCCGGGCACTATATTGTCCCCATGGGAAATGCTTCTTTAACCTTCTTCATAGTCAACAAATAGCAAGAAGTTATTGATTACTCCATCCCACTTGCTAATGTTGGATCAACCAAATAATACCTAAGAAAGGTGTTTTCAGGTAAATGTTCTTGGATTAGCAATGAGGAATATGTAGTAATTATTAGTAATGAAGATGACATTTGCCATCTCATTAAGAAAACGATGAGTTCTCGATGTATACACATAGAATTAACATATCATAATTCCGTTTATGGCTGTGAGTTAGTCACATTAAGATTATTGTACAAGCTTCCCAGAAGATAAATCTTACATGGTGCAGCAAATGAACTGTTTAATTCTTGAGATTTTCCAGTGAGAAGTTCCTCTCAAGTTGCAGCTTGTTGTCTAATGTTGTTATCAGAGAAAATGGGAGCTAATTATTACATCTGTCTCTTAAAACATGATAGAATTTTGAAGTGAGCAGAGTGATTCATTTCTAAGCTGAGAAAGGCGGTGTGATTGGGTCAGAGCTCCTGTGCCCTGAGTCACTTAGTAGAGTGTCCATACTGCCAGAAAGAGGGGCAGCTTAAATGTTTCTCAAGCTTTTATCAGCCTCAGCAACTGGTGGCTGTGCAAAGCCCTAATCCTTCTCCTCACTGGTATCTCATGGAAGCTACTCCCCTTCCAGTAGAATATACACCATCATTTGTATACAAGTTTTTGAAAAAAAAAAAAAAAGCAGTATGGTTTCTATTCTATGCTTGTTGAACTTTTAAAAATATAGAGAAAAGAAACTTTTATGGTGCAAACAGGCAATGAGTACTCGGTTGCATGTAGAAAGAACCAGCTGCTCAAAGATGCACTAACATCTGGCAGGCACCAGGAGTTGGGAGGCAATCTAGCCCATAGGCATTGGTTACCTAATATCGATTACACCTTCTCCAGAGTTTTCTGTTCCTTGAAATCACTGCAGAGTTTCCTTTTGGTCCAAAACACTCAAACTTGTGGGCTGAACCCCCTGAACGGATTTCATTTGCTAGGATAAATGAGATTCTTTCTCTTCTTAGGTCTAGGTTGTATTCAATGACATTCCTCTTCCTGAGAGCTGACAGCACCTCTGTGGTGTGCTTATTAAGTAATTAGCCTGCCAGTTACTTCAGTATTTAGACTTTGTTAGGTGCAGGGAACTCAACAGGTGATGGCAATTTTCATAATAATAACCTTTGATGTACTGTAAGAAATGGCTAATTTATCTTTTATTCTTCCCTCTACTGAGGTATAATTGACAAATAAAAATTGTATGTATTTAAAGTGTACAACGTAATAATCTAATATACATTTATATTGTGGAGTGACTGCCTCAGTCATGCTACCTGTCTATCACATAGCATAGTCACCTGTTTTGTATATTATTGAAACATGTAATCTGCATGCTGAGAAAATTAATTCTTCTAGAAAACAACAGTGATAGTTAACTTTAACGTTCCTTATGATCAGATGAACAAATATGCTCTCAATTTAGACATTCCGGTTAGAAACAGCCTATTCATGGGGTTTTCAAAGGGTTGCCCAGTTCAATCTCCTCTAGAGAGCACTGCCATTACTTCATCTAATATTTAAACAGTAAGCAGATTAAAAATGAAGAGAAGAAGATAGACTTTAAGACCCCGTTGTTGTACTTCACACAGCTATATGTGGCATGCCCTTGAGGAAACTGCAGTTCAAGCATGAAGAAGGGCAGTTTATCTGCTTTGCTCCTGTTAGGCACTGGAGTCCATCTACAGAGATGATGGAAATCAGGAGCTTGAATTCCATCTGTAATAAGAACCAAGGGTCCTTCTATTATGAATTTCATCAAGATAACTAAATGAGATTGGCTGAACTTGTGCTGAGCAATGAATTCTCTACAAGCTTGATGCATTTAGCAGGCAGCATAGCCACACATGATAAACAGTAGAGTTCAGATAGCAGCTTCCAGCCATTCCTCAGTACAAATTCATGAAACCAGAGTAAATGAGGTCAAAGAAAGCACTGCCTCCCCTTCCTATCTTCTTCCTGACGAAGCAGCTGCAGTTTCTTTTCTGACTTCTCTTTCTTGCGGTCCTGTATGAGCCTACAGAATCGAACTCATAGGGATGTGCACCTAGTTTGCTTGCTACTCTATGCTCAGGAGCTGGTAGCTGACACTCCGCATCTTTTCCACTTAGGGAGAAGGCTTATTCCTCTACTTAGGAACATAGCTCTCATTCTGGCAGTGTCCCTGTTGCCACAGTATTGGGAGTCTCTGTAACTACCCGTGTCAACTCTTAGCTCACCCTGAGACTTGTGGGGGCAGCTGAAAGCTGTTTAAGTCAATCTTTCCTATTTTAATGTTAAAATAATGTTTAAAGACATTATTAATTGACATTAATATACTTTATTAAAGAAAGGGATACAGCATGTTGTGTTTTGAAAACACACCAAAGCATCTTGAAGACTAGAAATACCACCCATGATATAACTGTCCACAGATAAACATTAAATATCAAAGAGTTTTTTTTCTGCTATCTTCTGCATTTATATGTTGTATTTGATTGACTAACATTATTACAATTTAAAAATGATTTTAAAATTTAATATCACACAGCATTTTCCTAAGTTGCTATTTATTCTTCTAACAGCAGTTTTTGTATGAGTAGTTTTGGTATTTTATATTTGTTTTATCATAGAGATTTTCATAATTAATTATTCTAAACTTGTCTCATTTTTTTTCTCTGCTCTTGCAAATCTTAGGATAAGTAATTTTGTATCTATGATCTCTTAGGTTCAAGTGCAAAAAATATAAACTATGGTTTAAAAGGTAAGCAGTACTTATGCATGAGATGCTTAAAATTATATATCTGCATATAATACAATATATATGTATATATATAATTTTAAGGAAGACACGCATTACTAAACTTCTTCCGAAGCTCATGTGCAATTTTACAGTAGTTGGAGGCCTTCTTATCGCCTGTGATTGTTAGCTGAACTCCAAAGCCAAAGAGAATCTACTTCAGCAGAGTTTTAAGCCTGGCTGCTGCTTGCTGTCTTCTCAGACACCTTCTCTGCTTTAGTTTATACTAGCTCATCCTTTCAATGCCAACTGTCACTTGGGCTGCTTCATTATTATTATTATTGTTGTTGTTATTGTTGAATATGTATGTTCATGGCTGTGGAGACCCCAAGTCAGTGTAAGGTTTCTTTCCTAGATTGACTTCTACCTTTATTTTGGGAACAGGATCTCTCACTAAACCTGGAGGCCATTAAATAGTCTAGACTCTAGACTGACTGACAGAGAGCCTCTTGAGTCTTTCTGCCTACCTTACTCAAGCCTGGAGTTAGAGGCATGAGTTGCTATGCTTGGCTTTCTAATGTGGGTTCTGAAAATCCAAACTCTGGCTTATGTGCTTGTGCAGCAAGTACTTCACTGAACAAACCCTCTCCTTAGAGCCATTATCATTATATTAAAATTGTACTGCATTCATTTATATATGCAGGGCTCACAAAATTCCACAATGCACATGTGAGTGTGAAAGGATCACTTGTAGGAATCTCTTTCCTTCCACATTGTCCTGAAACCTGGCAGCAAGTGCCTCTACTCACTAAAGCCACCTTGCTAGCACCTATTATTTTTGTTAATGAAATATTACACACACACCACACACACACACACACACACATATATATGCTTATACACATCTTTACATATACACATACATATATATATTCACCATTCTAATACTGAAGCATTAATTTTAACATTTTGACTTCTTGTCTCCTTGGAACTTACCATGTTACCAGTGTACACAAGGGCTATATAATCAATTCAGACAAGGACATGGTTAAATTACCAGAGTCAACATTTATGTCTATGAAGCTGCTGCGCTGTAATCTATTGTGTGTGTTTAGAAAAAATGCACATTTACTCTTCTGAAATGTTATCCAATGCCATGTGTTTAATAAACTAAAGCAGGCCTCTTCTTCCAATATTGAGGGAAGCGGCAAAGATGATCAGCAAAGTTTAAATTCACACAGTATGAGTCCGCAAATATGCTTATCAACAATTAAAGCCGAGGTCTTCACACCATACCATAAAGACAAACAGCGGTGAGCTCTTTTTAAGCTTCTTGTAGCATAAAGTAATAGATGAAGCTATGTCATGCGTGGGTTTTCATTAAATCGTCCTTAGGGTAGAGCAATGAGTTGTCTATAGCTCACTGAGGCCATGTTGCTTGTGTCAATACAGTTTGGGCCCACAACATTAAATCAGAATGACAGTAAAAGTGCGTATCAATTATTAATAGAAGAGTCAGCGGGAAGCCCTTTACTGCTCTTTTTATTTCTTATATTTTCCACTGATAATACTTCCCAAATGCCATGATGGCTAGTATTGTTTGCTAGCTGAAATGCATCTGGAATCAACTAAAGGACCTAGCTCAGGGCATGTCTCTGAGGGTATTTCCTGCAAAGATTTACTGAGGTAGAGGACACATTACACAGAGAAGGCAGCATCTTCTGGCAGCCAAGACATGAAGGGATGTGAGGGACAAGAAATGGTGCTTCTGCCTGTACACCTTAGTTCTTTGCTAAGGATGAGTGAATTTATTTTGTTGCTGTAGCTGCTGCTGCAGCTGCTATCCTTGCTGCCACTGGCACACAGGTACTTTTGCTTTCTCATCTGGACTGAAGGTCCCTGATGGCTCTCCAGGAATCTCCCCGCTTAGTACCACCAGTTTGGGACTACTGAGTTATCTAGATGTTTGGACTGAGCAACTGTTTGGTTTTCTTCCTCTCTAAGATGCAGACAGCCATTGTTGGACTACCCAGCTTTTATCATTTAAGGAAGTCTAAAAAAAAAATCCCTTCATAATACATGCTCATTCTATTAGTAGTGTTTTTCTTAGAATACCCTGGGTAATACAACTCACGGTGTGTGTGTGTGTGTGTGTGTGTGTGTGGTGATGGATATAGATAGGCTATATAGATATAGAGAAGGAAGAGAATCAGAGAAATGAGTGCTGATCCTGGAAGTGAATGGATTAAGAAAATAATTTTCTAAGCTATGATGATGTGTTGCTAGAGTTAGGACCATTTAAATTCCTTTCAGGCAATTCCTTATTTACCAATTCTCTACTATTTAGTTAAATATTATTCTAGGTCCAGAGATAAATCTACAGACACTAAATAGATTTGCTCATTTCTGATGCTGGCAGTCTAGCAAGGGGAAAATTATTAATCATGTGATCATGTAAGTGGGTACATGAATAAGACTGTGGAGATGGCCAATATGGATGATAGACAGATATTACTTTATTCAAGTTAGAGAACACTTTTGAGAGAACTTATGTTGAAAATGGAGTACAGTGAAGCTGTGTTTGAAGACTTGGTTGGATATAAACACAGCTAGTGAGGGAAGTGAGAGCCAAGCCATGCATGATCTTTTAGGTCATGCTGCATTTATTTACTGTCCATTGGCTTATACAGTTTTGGTAGTAGTAGCATGCTAGGGGAGCTAACCTTCATTGGACTATATTCAGGCTACTAATGTTAACTGTTTTCTTCTTCTTCTTCTTCTTCTTCTTCTTCTTCTTCTTCTTCTTCTCTTCTTCTTCTTCTTCTTCTTCTTCTTCCTCTTCCTCTTCTCCTCCTCCTCCTCTTCCTCTTCTCCTCCTCCTCCTCCTCCTCCTTCTCTCCTCCTCCTCCTCCTCCTCCTCCTCCTCCTCCTCCTCCTCCTCCTCTTCCTCCTTCTTCTTCTCTTAATTACAATATAATTATATCATCTTCTCCCTCCTTCTCTTACCTTTTACCCCTGGATGCATTACCCCATCCCTTTCCAAATTTACAAAGCCTCCTCCTCTTATCCATTACATACATCTACACATGGACAACAAACATATCAGAGAAAAGTTAAGGAAGCCATGGTCTTTCCCATGTTGATGAGTTGAAACTTTTATCAAAAGGCAGATTTCAGTGACATGCTACAGGGGTTTCAGAAGGGAATGAGATAGAGGGGCACCCAAACTTATAAAAGGAGAAATTTGTGAAGACTAATAGAAGGAAGGGGTCTTCCAGTGAGCTTTATGGACATGTAGGAGGGGAAAGATTGAAAAGGTATTGTGCTGATGGGCTTGGTAAAGATGGATTGTAACCAGGTCATGTTTTAGCAATAATAATTAATAATAATAATAATAAATAAACTATTATAATAAATAAGATTAGACCCAAAAGAGATTAGACTGCACGGTGGGTAACAGCAATATTAATCAGTATAGCTTATTTTTGAGGCCTTATTTACAGGCAGTGTATTATGCAAGTCCTGCTCCCTGCTGTTTGTGTAAATTAACACGAAGATAACATTACTCCATATTTTATCACATCTATATATAAAATTATAATTGCTGACGTTAATACTTGCAATATGATAACTCAAATCTTTGGGAATTCCTCAGTTTTAAATGCCACTTGCATGGATTTTATCAGTAGATTTGAGTACCTGTAATGGAATAGGTGGGTATATTTAGAATTCCAGAAGTAAGTGTTAGTCAGTCTGTGTTTACTTGTGCTTGTTGAGAAGTCTGTGGAATTTGTCTTACATTTAGAAATGTAGAAACATTTCTAAACGTCTGGGGTAAGCAGTAAATAGAGCTGAAATTCCAATACCACCATGCTCACAGCAGTGAGGCAGAGAAAGTAATGGTTCTTAGGAAAGGATGGAAAACCACCAGAGATATGAACTTCAGGCTTGGGGCTCTGTTAGATACTCAATAGATAATAGAACTGGGACAGGTATTTAGCAACAACTGGAAAGCGAACAAAATACTGGCCTGCCTTAAACTATTGAATTGTAATGTTCCCTTAAATGAAAACCTCACTGTGTAAATTTCACATTCTGCTAATTTACTTGTCCCTAGGAGGTCAAATGCCAGTGACTGAATTCTTGGATATTCAGGTTCATGGTAGTCATGAAAGTTAAGGAACAGACAGTTGAGACAATAGACAATAGAATACAAACCCAAGACTGAAGGCAAACTCCAGAATTGGTAGAATGGCTTTTGAAATTAGCATCCAGAAGTCTACTTCCTGCAATGCTCTCTAGGCAGGTGCACCATGAGGACATTGCATGGGGGATGTCTCTGCACAGCGTAAATGAGACGTACTGGGAAAAGAATCTGAGCAAGAGTCACAGAGGGGAGCCAGCAAGAGCTGTGATGCAGTTTGTAAAGTATTCTGTAACTCAGTATTTACCCATGCATTGTAATAACCCTGTGAGAGAAATAATGTGAGAGAAATTATAAATCTATAAATAATGTTCATAATAGGGGAAACCGAGGTTTAGAGAAATCCAGTTATAAACTTTATTGATTCTATATATATGTACTTCTCAACTCAAAGTATTTTAAAGCAGGCACACAGATGGTTACATCTGTTATATGTAATCTTTGTGAAAATAATTTTACATTTTTGAACTAAGTGCTTAAATATGAATTGAGGGTATGTTTGCATTCGTTTTGTAAATACAATTATAATAATTTCTCATTTAAGGAAATCTTTGTTCTTTTCTTCCTTCCCCAGAATGCAAGCTTTTACTTGTGAGAAGCATTTTATACATCCACAATTTAAAGATGAGATGAATAACGTGAACCCAACTGAACAAAAGGAGGAACTTAAGAGATTTCCAGTCATTTCTTAACTTAATCTTAACTTGCAGACTTAACTTCATCTCCATGTCTTCTGAAAGTCTTAGTATTAATACGGAGTTTGACATGAAGATCTTTGTACTACAGAAATTGTATTTAAGCATTCCATCGCATTCAGCTCATTATGGCTTCTTCTTTATTATACACAACAATTGGAATTTCACATGTTGATCCATACAGCATACTGCCAGTATTCTAGAAATTGATTTTCATTACTTAGTGTTAAAATGAGCAAAATGAGCAATATTGACAACTGAGTCACTGTACTGACATAACTTCCTGATTTCTCCTAAGCTGGATATTCTTCATTGCCAATAACATGTGGAGTTCACAATGGTTATTTTAGGGAATTTCAGATTCCAGACTAAAACTGGAATTAACTTTTAGCGGAAGCTATTAGTATCAACATCACAGTTCTTTCCTGGCCTCCCAGATATACAATACATCAATTAGATACTAACATTTGACTCAACCGACAGATATACTTATTGAGAACTGTCGGAATAAATTTCTCAGAAATAATTTTGTTTTGTTGAATTAAGAACTTCGAAATATGAGTCAAGAATGTACTTTTGCTTCTATTGTAAGACATTTATAGTAATTCCTTACTTTAGGATGGTCATCAAACCCTCTTTTATTCTCTTGATAGTGTAAGTTTTTCTTGTTGAAAAAGAGCCTCTATTCCAGCATTTAAAAGAACTTGATTTATAGCATTTCTTCCTACATCTTGATTTACTTTTGTAACATGGCCACGTATTACCTTGTTTTCCTGTTCACAAGAGATTTATTTACCTATACAGGATTACAGATAAATAATCTGACTCAAGGGAACCAAACTTGATCTTTAAAAGTCTTTTAAGCAAGCCTCTAAAGTTTCTAAAGCTCAAATCCAAAACACAACCCTGGTCATAGTCTAGCATAAAACTCATGGAGGCAGATCCTGCAATGAAATAAACCCTGAAGAATTGCTTCTAAAACTGACTATAGACAGGAAATTCTTCAGCAGCAGCTTTAATATAGAAATAACAGAGTCCCCAAGTGAAGTCCCAGATTAGCCAGATTTGTTTCTGAGTCCATCCATCTAAGGAATAGAAGGATTGAGTCTATTTACTGTCCCCCAACATCCTTTGTATATTTGTTTCACCTGTCACTCAAGGTGCCTAAACTCAGGTCTGTCACCACCTGACTTTATCTCTGAGGGGTGAACTTCAAACTGATGCCATTTAGTTCATACTGAGTATATGCCTATGGGAAATAAATGCTTCAAGAAGCAAAAGAAGAGGCCAGCGCTCATATCCATTTATCTCAGTGCCCTTTTTAATGTCTGTTTGTCTGGATGCACCGTCTGAGGGATGATTTGTGCTGTAAATGTATTTCCTAAATCATGATATAAGTATGAGGGAAGATGAACTGCTTCTACTTTGTCAAGGGGATTTTCTTAGATATGTCTCTGTCTAGCTATTTAACTTATTTATGGCAGATAAACCATCCTTTAAATCTTAAATTCTGCTGTAGCCCTGCTCCTGCCACTGGAGGCTTTGAGAACAATTGCCTAAAGGCATTATGAGTAGCAACTTTGCTTTGAAAGTTAAATTGTGACTTAAAATTGAGCCAGGAAATTAATAATCTTCTTAGGAAACAGGAGTTTGCAAAGAAACCAAAATCTTAGTGGGCATTCAGCCTGAGCAAGTCTCTCCACCAGGAAACTTTAACTTCATCTGTTGCAACAATACTCTGAAGATAAGTAATATTAGGAGCAATATTCATCATGGTACAAACTCTCAACAAAATATTTGTCAGCATAAAAAGATCACAGAACTTTTCTTTCCAATATGACCCTTCTATCTAGATAGGAGGGACCTTGGTAAATATTATTCATTTCACACAATAATAAGATCCTTAAAACTCTTGTAAGGCAGAAATCTCAGGCCTGTACTTTCACAGATAAAGGAAAATAAAGCCCTAAATATCCAACTGCTCTTGAATGGTTCTTTGTTGTCATACTTAATATAATATAATAATTCCAATGTGTATTCCCCAAAGCTATATTAACAGTAAAACAAACATATGACCCAAGATTTTTATTATGTTGTGAGCAGAAAACAGGGTCAGAGATACACAACCAAAACTTTCTCTGTAAAAATTTATGACTGTAAGGCTGAGGGATTGCTCAGTGGTTAAGGCCACAGTCTGTTCTTCCAGAGGACCCAGACATGCTCTCCAGCATTCAGATGGTGGCTCACATACTGGTTAGACAAACACCATGGGATCCATTGCCCTCTTCTAGCCTCTATGGGATCCACGCACATATATAGTCATAAGCACAAAAGACATATACATGAAAATAATGAAACATGCAGTGTAACCCAGAGATTGATTTTGGCCCAATGAAAAGTAACTATAAATAGAGCTTTAAAAGTCCTATTTGAATGTCTTACAAGATCATTCAGATAGGGTTAAAAAATAACAATGACAGCAACAGATAAACTATGTGATAATAAATTATGTTTATAAGTCAACATGTGACATCATTGCCATTACACTTATAAAACCACTTCAGCTGTGGTTACCTCACAAGACTTGAACAGGATTGGGGCATCATCATTTCATCATGTCAGGGGGAAAGCTCATTAGGTCGGTCTCAATCTCACCGAGTGCTTCCCAGTATTTAATAGGTACTTGGGGAGGAGTGTTAGTTTCTTTAGTGATGTACCACTGCTAAGCTACCCATGTTCCAACGAGCAATTTCCTGAACTCAGGCTTATGTAAGCAGTAAAAAATTAAAACTATTTTTTGAAATATGCAATATATATGTATTTGAAGTTTTCAGTTACCTACAACATTTAGAGAGAAAATCAAAAATCACAATGCAGAATACAACAACATTATCAGTTACCATAAGTCAATAAACACACGGAATGTTCTGCCCAACACCAAAACAGCATAGATACTTTTAAGGACATGTAGCCTATACCAACGTAGAATATATATTACAAACCTTTCCTAGTAAGTATAATTTTAAACCATGGAGAATCTGTCATTTGATCTTCACAGAGAAAACAATCTGAAAGTATAGAGAAAGACACAGTTCTGTCTTTCTTCAAATTAATAATGAGCTAAAAGACACACTTCTAAAAAACTGAATGTCAAAGAGAGAGTCAAACTGAAAATTATAAAATCAATAGAATTAGATGAAAATGAAAATGTGACCTATTGAAAGTTAAGTGATGTCCCCAAAGCAACAGGAAATAACATTTTACAAGTAAGTATTTATTTAAAAGGGAAATGCAGAATAGAATCCCGAGTGAACCTAAGTGAATATGATGGAAGTGCAATGTACACATAAGCCAGGATAAAGAAGAGAAAATGGATGGATCCAAAGTGAGTACTTACATTCACAACACAACTACAGATCTCTGACATTCCAGGCCTCAGCAGAACAGAGCAAGGCCTTCACTAGTGTCTTCCCTACACCAGTCAGAATGGCTAATATAAAAAACTCAAGCAACAGCTTATTGGCGAGGATGTGGAGCAAGGGGAACTCCTCCATTGCTCGTGGGAGGGCAAACATGTATAACCACGTTAGAAATAAATTTGGTGGTTTCTCAGAAAATTGGGAATAGTTCTATTACAAGACCCAGCTATACCACCCGAAGGATACTCCACCATCCCACAAAGACACTTGCTCAACTATGTTCATAGTAGCCTTATTTGTAATAGCCAGAAAACTAGCAACAGCCTAGATGTCCATCAACTGAAGAACAGAATAAAAAAAAATGTGATACATCTACACAATTGAATATTATTCAGCTATTAAAAACAAAGACATCAGGAAAGTTACTGACAAATGAATGAGACTAAAGAATATCATTCTGAGTGAGGTAACCCAGACCCAGAAAGACACACATAGTATGTATTCATTTATAAGTGGACATTAGCAAAGTGCAGGATTACCAAAGAAACTGGGTAGTAGAGAGGGCCTAAGGAAAGATACGTGAATCTCACTCAGAAGGGGAAACAAAATAGCTACCCAAAGGAGGTGGATGGAGAGAGAACTGGATGGGAGAGGGGGTGAGGAGGGGATCAAATGCAGGGAGAAGGCTGGAAGTGAGAACCAAAATTAGTGGAGTCACCTCTGGGACTGGAATAAGGGGGAGGATCCAGGGAATCTATGGGTGTGACCCTAGCTGAGATTCTTACCAGCCAGGGGTTTGGATATGGAAACTGAAATGGCCACTTCTTGTAGCTGTGCGGGACTTCTAGTAGAGGGAGATGAACATCAATCCACTCACAAAACCTTCAATTTAAAACTAATTTTAAATGAAAGATAATTAGACTCAGTGGGTAAGAAAGGAAAAAAAGAAAAAAAAAAACCAGCAAAGTATCAAGAAAAGAAGTGAGAAAGGGGATAACATTTAAAATGTAAATAAATAAAATATCTCATAAAAAGAAAAGAAGTGTGTGCATGTATTTATATATACTTGTATTATGTACATGTGCATGTATAATTCATATTCACTCTGTAAAATGTCTGTGCTACATAAATACAAATTTGAAGTTTAATAAATATTAAATATTTCTGAAGTATTGCTTGACTGTAATAACGAAGATACATATGGCATATGAAGAATAGATAGAAAAATGTCCTTCAAATTACAACATTAACAACAGAAACATCAATATAAAACAGTAAAAAAAGAAAACAAGAAAAAAAAACCCCAAATTATTAATTAGCGGAACAAGACAAAAATATAAAATCCACCAGGTAGTAGAATATTATATGCTGAATTATTAATTTATATGCTGAGGCTCTAAAACCTAGGACCTCAAAACCATAAGAGTATTTAAGCTAGGGTCTTCAGAGAGGTAACTAACTTAGATCAGTAGGGTTGGTTATAGTCTGATAAGACAAATGCTCTTTAAGAAGTGAGATTAGAACACATCCATACATGGGCAAAGGAACAAGTGAGACACAGCAGAAAACAGTTCTCTGTAAGCCATGGGATGGGTCTCAATGGAAACCAGCTCTCTACAGATTGAACCTGGATGATTTTGCCTTTAGAGTTGTAAGAATATATATTTCCTTGTCACTTACTTTGTGGAATTCTGTTAAGGCAGCTCTAGAAAATGAACATATTCAATTTTATAAAAAGAACAAATTCTTACATAGTATTATATCAAGGGAGGATAAATAATTTTTAAAGTAAAATAAAAAATAAATTATACTATTTTATAAAAGAAATATGGAAATAACAAATTATATTTTTAGCTTGGAATAAATTAAAATCAATGAAATAAGACTGGCAAATTATAAGACTAGCAATGGAGGAGTGTTCCCTTGCTCCACATCCTTGCCAGCATGTGCTATCTCTTGAGTTTTTGATCTTAGCCATTCTGATCAGTGTAAGACGGAACCTCATGATGATTTTAATTTTCATTTCCCTGATGACTAAAGACTTTGAACATTTCTTTAAGTGCTTCTTGGCCATTCAAGATTCCTCTGGTTACAAATTCTCTGTTTAGTTCTTTACCCCATTTTTAAGTAGGGTGATTTGGGTTGTTTATGTCTAACTTCTTGAGTTCTTTGTAAATTTTAGATATTAACCCTTTAAACTACCCATTTCTTATAATCTGTTTCAGTGTTTTGTAAGCAAGACATGACGTAAGTATAAAAGCAATCAAATATTCATGGAACAGAATAATGCCATCTTGTATTTTCCATATGTATCAGAACAAACGATAACAGAACAATTAGAACAAAAATCAGAACAACATGTTTTTGACAAAAGTGAAAAAACATTTTTTTTAAAAATAGCATTGACTATCCATTTGGAAAAAAAAAATCAGATCCAGTCTTTAAAGTAGACCTCACATAATTAACTCATTAAAAATTAGCTAGAAATTTGCTATAGATCTAAGTGGAAAATTTAAAATTAGGGACATTTTAAGATGTGACATAGGAGAGAAGACTTCTGGCTTTGGGTGGAGGCAGGTTTTCCCAGCACCCTGTCGGAGTTACAGGAGCTTGTCATGTACGTCATCATCGGTGGTAAGCTGTGTCCTAAGGCACCACACAGTAGAAACAGGTACTGTTCTCCTCGTTGTGACAACCAACAATGTCTTCAGACCTTGACGCACATCCTCTGGGGAGTACAAAAGCTCTGGTTGAAAAACCATTCCATTAGATAAAAAGTTTCTTAAAAAAATCCAAACATGTGACCTATACAGAGAGCAATTTAATAAGTGAGATTTGAACAAAACCTGGAGACGCTGCTCTTGAGAAAGCACGGTCCTGAGAACATAAAGACAATGAAAAGACTCGTTTGTATTCAGAACATATGAATAGTCCTCAATTATTAGTGAAAACATATGAGAAGAAAAGGAATAAGAGGTTGGTCAGTTCAAGAAGATGCCCAGATGGCGAAGATGTTCATGAAAAACGATGAACAGTTTATAGATAAGGAAAGCAATTCAAAACGTGATCTGCCAAGGTTTCTGGATGAGGTTGCAGAACGGAAGCTGCATCCATGGGGCACTGTAAAGGAGAGTGTCAGAATAAGGGGGAACAAAAAGGCTCTTTGTCAGAGAGGGAAATAGAGGAGGAGCTTCAGAAATTCTCAGAGCTGGGGACAGGATACCTGGAGATGACAAAGACGCGGGTGGGGCAGGCGTAAACTGACACAAATCCTGCTTCACAGCTGCCTGGAAGCTGAAGCAAGTTTCATCCAAAAGTATACTTCCGCGGTATTTGTATATCATTGTCTTTGCAATTGCTTTTTTTGGGTTTTATTTTCCAGAATACTTTCATTTGCCTTTCCTTCCTCAGCTTTCACTGTCGAGCAATTTGCTTTTCTTTTCCTTCCTTTTTGCCCCGTTTACCATTCTTTTGCTATACTGTACTTTCAGCAGAAGTATGACTTTATTGATACCCTAACGTTTTATTTGTATACCTTTTCTTATATTTAATCAATTTTGTTCTTAAACTTTCTCATTGTTAGGACTTCATTTCCCTTCATTTGTATTTTTGTCGTCATTTTCTGTTCCTTTTCTCTCCTGACATCCTCCACATCCCCCACCCCCATTCTTTGGCTCGCCTTGTCTCTCCTCTGTTTTCTTTTTTTTACCTACCACCATCTTTATAGCTTTCATTTACTTTTTACATATTTACTCTAAATAAGTAAATTCATAGCAAATTCTGTGTTAATCTTACCATTTTCTCTTTTATGACCATCAGTGCATAGACTTTAATACTTTTCAGGAGTATTTCTGTATCTTCCATGGTTTGACATTCTTGCTGTCCTAACGGGCTGACTTTTTCTCTACTCTAAGCAGTACTCAGGATTGCATCCTCCAGAGGAGGACTGATGAGACTTTCTATTGAAGATTATGGAGGCAGTTTGATGGCCTACCTGGTAAAGAACTGCTTGCAAATGATATCTACTGAGAAAGGCTAAATAGGTTTTCTTTGCAGGTGTGGCCCCTGGCAAGCTAATCTTGATCCAGTGGAAGGTAACACTAAGACTGTGTGGAAGCACCTACTGAACTTGATACATTTAGAAGACAAAGACACAAACTTGGGAGGGAAAGGAAGTTGGGGGAGAGGTAAGTATGATTAAACTTCATTGTACCAAATTCTCTAATGAAAAATGAGAAAAAAAATAGATTCCCAGCTAAAACTGGAAGAGATACCTGAATCAAGAGATACAAATCACAACACAGAAACTCAAGAAATAGCAACTCAGTTGAGTCAAAAGAACTCTGCCTACTATATTCAAAGATAATGAACTAGATAAAATTCAGGGCAAAGATTGCAAAAGGTTGCAGGTAGAAATGAACAGTGACCTCAAGGGGTACAAAGGGCTTCAATCCAGGAGCTGGAGAGGAAAGTCAGCAAGACACATGGAAATGAGTGAGAAAAAGTAGACATATGGTAGGAGGGTCAGTAACATGGAAGAAAAAATTAGCACTGAAATTGAAATGTGAATAATTGAATAGAAATGTTTTAAAATTAAAAAAAAAATCAACTAGTCAAATATAAGACCAAACTGATTCCTTAGTAATAATAGACCTCAGTAAGCAGAGAATTAATATTAGGGTAGAGGAAGAGTCTGATGAAATACTCCATTTACACACTGACAAAGGGGCAGGGGATGATCATAGTCATAGTACCCAAGAGTTCTAGATACAGTCAAGACACCAAACTAAAGAACTCACAGGTCAGAAGGAGCTGAGATACAGAACTCAAGGAACTGAGATTCTGTTCCATGAGATCACAGCAGAAAATTATCAAAATCTAGAGAAAGGAAATTCAAACACAAGATACATTTAAAACTACAAAGAGACATTGGCAATGAAAAACCTTTGCCTGACACATACTCAATATGTCAAAAGTACAAAACAAAACAAAAAAATAATATCCAATAGCTGTAAGTTGGAGGAGGGGCCTGAAGAGATGGCTTAGGTGTTAAGAATGCTTGCTGTTCTTCCAGGTCAACCCAGCTTGGTTCTTGTTTAGCAACCACGTGTTTAGGTTGCTCACAACTGACTGTAACTCCACCTCCAGTGCTCTGATGCTTTCTGTCCGGCCTTCGCAGGCACCCCACTGCTAACACATATACACACATATGAAATAAAAATAAAATCAATCTTTCCAAATGTTAATGGAGAGGACAGCAAGATGTCTCAGTGTCTACAGATGTGCTGCCAGACCTGACACCTGGAGTATGACCCCTGGTATCTGCTGAAAGGAGAAGACCAACTCCAGCAAATTGTTTATTTTACCACCACATGTGCACCATGGCATAACTTCCCACTGTCAACAAAATGAATACATCCTTAAAAAAAGTTATAATGGGAAAATGATGACTCATTACAAAGGTGAATACATTAAAATACATCAGATTTCTCATCTAAAATCCAGGAAAGGAAGGAATGAAACGCTTCAGACTCTGAAAGCAAATAATTGTCACGCAAGATTGCTATATGCTACAAAGGTATCATTTAAATGGGTGGAGAAATAATAATATTTAAACAGAAAATGTGGAAGAGATGGGTGTATTTTAAGTTACATATACCCTACCAAAATTAAATAAAAATATAAGCACTTTAACAGATACATAATATTGAGCCAACAATAAAAGTCTCCCAACAAAGATAAACCTAGTGTTGGAAAGGTTTACTGCACCTTTTGAACACAGTGGGGAGGAGTAATGGGATGAGGGACTGTGGGAGGGCACAGTGAGGGGAACAACTGGACTGTAAAAAAATAAAAGTAATAAAAAACAAGTTACAGAGGAAAACCATGATTGATAAATCCTAGCTGTTTTAAGTGAAAAGTAGCCAGTGAATTACATATATGTGCTACATGGGTGTGCATATGCATGTGGGTTTAAGTTTCATCTCCACGAATGTAAGCAACACAGCCAATGACACACTGAACCGTTACTGTCTTCTGACTGGGAAGTTTTCAAGTGCTGTTAGAAACCTTCATTTGGCCAGAGAGTGGAAGTCAGTTGTCTCATGTTGTGCCCCCGTGTGTATAACCTGACGCTTTTCCCTAGAACAGAGACTGAAAACATATGTCAGCGACTGAAATACGTGACTACAGGTCTAAGCAGTTATACAAAGACAATACAATCACTGAGCCTTACTGCGATGGATATCTTTTAAAACTATTTATCTATTTATTGAAAGTATAATTACATCATTTCTCATTTTCTCTTCCCTGCCCCTACCCAACCTTTCCCTTATACTCCCTTGCTGTTTCTCAAATCCATGGCCTCTGTTTTCTTTATAATCTCTCTGTCAATCTCTGTCTGTCTCTCTCTTACACACACACACACACACACACACACACACACACACACACACTTGTAAAAGCATAAATATGACTGACACTTTATTAAAGTCAGATAATTCCTCCATACATTGTAAATATTTATCTTTATACCCACAAATAAGCGAAGGTTTTAGCCTCAATCAAAGAAACTTCTCTTTGCATCAGATGGAGACCTTTACAGAGAATCACCACCAATCAAATTGCAGAGAGCAAGAATTCATGTGGGGCTCAGTAGTTTTCTTTTAGAAACATACATTTTATTTAAACATTTAAGAGTAGAGAATGTATGGACCATTGAGAGCTTCAACTCACTTTAACCTTAGCTGATTGCTAAGTTTATCTACCTCACTGTATACTTTGGTCACTCATGCACATTTACTGTGGGCATGTAAACATAAACCCTAAAAAATATAATGCCTAGTCACTTGTCAAAATGTTTTGAAAAGTATCCTTAACAAAATGGACTTTAGAATAAAACATAACTAGATTAATCTGTTAAGATGTCAGATTCAGCTCATATAAAACTTCCAAAAATACATTTAGAACTGGTTTGTCTAAATCAAGATTTTACATTTGTTCTGTGTATTATATTGCTTGGCTTCTTTTTAAAAATGTGTTACATTTATCTCTCTTTATTAAAATTGAAGAACTCAGCCACTTACACAAAGGAATTTTCCATAAATTGAGTCCAACTTATTGCTTTCCAATGTGTTCTTTATCTTGTTATGTAGTCAGGTGGTATTTAGTCTATAATTTATGCTAGATTTATAATTTAGTCTAGGTATTTATGCTAGATTTTTTTAAAAAAAATGTAATAGGAATATCATATAAGTGCTGTGGCAAGATTGCTGTTGGAAACATACATCAGATTGTTTCCTTTTATTGATATCAAGAACCAGATGTGCCCAGATGATGTTAGCCCTCTGTATCCATCGGAAAGTTCTCTAGCTCGCGACTTCCACAGATGGTTTGCGTCCGTGTCCATTCTTTTTCTTTTTAATTTTTTTCAAAATTATTTATATTTATTCACTTTAAAGCCTGATCTCAGCCCTGCTTCCCTTTCTTCCAGTCCCATCCTTACATGCCTCTTCCCCACTACCCCTTCCCCTTTATCTCAGAGAAGGGGAAACCACTCCTCCCATGGGTACCAACCCATCCTGACACATCAAATCATAGCAGTACTAAGTGCATCCTCTCCCACTGAGGCTAGATAAAGCACCCTAGCTAGGGAACAGGGATCTAAAGGCAGGTGACAGAGTTAGAAATGGCTCTGGCCTCAATTATTAGGGGACCCCAAGAAGACCAAGCTGCACATCTGCTACAAATGTGTATAGGGACTAGGTCCAGCCCACAAATGATCTTTGGTTGGTGATTCAGTCCCTGGGAACCTCCACAGACCAAAGTTAGTTGACTCTATAGTCACTCTTCTTGGAGTGTTCTTGATCCCTCCAGTTTCCCTCAATCTGTCCCACAACTCTTTTTTTTTTTTTTTTTTTTTTTTTTTTTTTTGGTTTTTTCGAGACAGGGTTTCTCTGTGTAGCCCGGGCTGTTCTGGAACTCACTCTGTAGACCAGGCTGGCCTCGAACTCAGAAATCCACCTGCCTCTGCCTCCCAAGTGCTGGGATTAAAGGCGTGCGCCACCACCGCCCGGCTGTCCCACAACTCTTAATAAGTCTCCCTAAACTCTGCCTAATATTTGGTTGTGGGTCTCTGCATCTGTTTTCATCAGCTGCTGGGTGGAGCCTCTCAGGAGACAGTCTTGCTAGGCTCCTGTCTTCAAGCACAGCAGGGTATCATTAATAGTGTCAGGGGTTGGCTGTCTTACTTGGATGAGTCTCAAGTTGGGCCAGTCATTGGTTGGCCATTCCCTCAATCTCTGCTCCATCTATCCCTGGAATTTTGTAGACAGGACAAAATTTTGGTCATGGGTTTTGTGGGTGGGTTGGTGTCCCCCTTCCTCCATTGGAAGTCCCACTTGGCTACAGGAGATGACCACTTTGGTCTCCGTAACCTGAGCTACTTACTAGAAGTCTCAGCTAGAGTCACCCTCACAGACTCCTGGTAGCCTCCCCTGTCCCAGATTTCTGGCTTATCTCAGAGATGTGCCCCCACTGATTTCCATTCTCTCCCAGACCCAGAAAGACTCAAATGGTATGTACTTACTTAGAAGTGAGTATTAGCTACAAAGTACAGTCTAACCATGCTACAACCCACAGATCCAAAAAGAAGCTAAGTAACAGAGAGGGTCCAAAGGAGGATACTTGAATCTCATTCAGAAGGGGAAGTAAAATAGACATGGGAGGTGGATGAGTGAGGAAACTGGGTGGGAGAAGGGTTGGGGAGGGGAACTTGGGTGGGGATCAGGTGTGGAGAGGGGGTGTGTCCATTTGTATAGCACTTGGAGCCACTATATATTCCTTCCATACAAATATCATTTTCTAATTTAAATGTTCCATTCCCAGTGATTAGCTGGGATTTCTTTCTTACTTTATTTTGTATTTTTTACTCTTCTTTTATATATCACATCTAGACCACAGTTTTCCCTGCCCCTGTCACTCCACCTCCCTTTCCCCCAGTTCTTCCCTTCCCCTCAGAAAAGAACAGGCCTCTCGGGGACATCAACCAAGCAAAGTATAAAACGGTACAATAGACCAGGCACATAACCATCACATCAAGATAACCCAGGGGGGAAAAGGAGTCCACAAGTAGGAAAAAAAAGTCAAGAACAGTCCCCTGCTCCCCATGTTAGGACTTTTACAAGAACACTAGGCTACTCAACCTTAAAATATATGTAAAGGATCTAGGAGAGACTCCTACAGGTTCGCAGATCTCTCAAATTACCATGAGAATCAGTCAGTTGATTCTGGGGGCTATTCTCATGGCCTGTCCTTCAGCCCTCTGGTTCCTCCCATCCTTCCTCTCCTTCTTCAGCAGGACTCTTCAGGCTCTGCCTAAATTTTGGTTGTGGTTCTCTGCATCTACTTCCATCAGTTGCTAGGTGAAGTCTCTCTGATCTCTGTGAAGACCATTCTTCTAGGCTCCAGTACCAGCACACTCTCCCGGCAGGAAAATGTGTAGGTTAAAGATATTGTAGCTGAGTTGGTGTCCTTATTAAAAATGGGCTACAGGTCTAAACAGAATTCTCAACATAGGAATCTCAAATGTCCAAGAAACACTTAAAGAAATATCCAACATCCTTAGCTACCAGGAAAATGCAAATCAAGAGAACTTTGAAGTTTCATGTTAAACCTGTCAGAATGGCTAAGATCAGAATCAATCTCATCTATATTTAAGTGGGAGAAGAGATCCTTGGTCCCATGAAGGCTGGGCATCGTGGGGGGGGGATACTCGAGGGTGGGGAGGTGAGATATGGGGGAGGGTGGGTGGGGGCACACCAACGTGGAGGCAGGAGAGGGGGGAAGGGATAGTGAGTTCCTGGGAGGGAGGGGGGGAAATGGGGTAAGGAGAGAACATCTGAAACGTAAATAAAATTTCCAATTAAAAAAAAAAGATATGTTGAGAAGATACAGAATATTATTCAGCAATGTTCATAGCAACACATAGATCATTGCTTGTGCCTCTTATTGAGGTTTCAATAAGCTCTATCTTTACTAAAGTTATAAAAGTCAGCACAGAACTGCTTACTACATTTAAGTAATTAGCAAGAAAGAGATCACTCAAAGAAATAATACAATCTGATATTTTTAAATGTTTAGTTTAAATACTACTACTACTACTTATTATTATTATTAATAGTAGTAGTAGTATAATGTTTAGACTTAGTAATTAGGCAAGGAAGTTTTGTCTTGAACACAGTCAGTCCTGAACAGAAACTCACAAGTCTTGCTATATAAAACATTCAAGTGTCTTCCAGCTGATATAAATGTCAATGTGAGGGCTTTTAATATCGCATTAGACAGCCCATGGGAGCATCACTGGAGTTGTCCAAGTCATGCATCTGGATGCCTTTTTTTGCAATCTGAAAGCTCAGCATCACAAAATAGTCTGATACATACATGTTAGTTTCACTGAAGTGTTCCATTGTAGACTCAAGGTATCATCTTGTGAATCTGAACTATGTAAGAATTTGACTCTGTGATGTAATAAAACTTAGTTCTGATTACAAAAAAAAAAAAAAAAAAAAAAAAAAAGCTCATTCTGGAGAGCATGCAGTGCAAGGCGGGGGGAGGGGCACTCCTCTATTGCTGCTGGGAATACAAACTTATACAGCCAGTTTGGAAGTCAATACGGTAGTTTCTCAGAAAACTGGGAATGAATCTACCTCAAGACTCAGCTATACCAGTTCTAGGCATATACCCAAAGGATATTCCACCCTACCACAAAAATATATGCTCTGTTATGTTCATAGCAGCTTTATTCATAATAGCCAGAAACTGGCAACAACTTAGATGTTCCTCAACTGGAGAATAGATAAAGAAAATGTGATACATTTACACAGTGGAGTATTACTCGGCTGTTAAAAACAATGACTTCATGAAATTTACAGGCAAATGCATGGAACTACAAAAATCATCCTGAGTGAGGTGACCCAGGCCAGAAAGACAAGCATGGTATGTACTCAGTCATATGTGGATGTTAGCTGTACAGTAAAATACTATCATGCTATAGTACACAGATCCAGAGAGGCTAAGAAATAAGGAAGGCTTAAGTGGGAACACAAAGATCTCCCTGGGAGGGAGAAATAGAATAGATTTTGCAGGTGGACTAGAAGCTGGTGAGGTTTGGAACAGGAGGAATCAAGTAGGGGTAGAGAGGAAAAAACTACTGGGAGAAATGACTGGGATTGGGCCATTTCAGGGGGCAGGTAAAAACCTAGTGCAATTGAAATGCTCTGGAATGTATAAAAGTAACCCTAGCAAAGATTCCTAGTAATGGTAGACACAGGGCCTGAAACAGCTATCTTTTGTAACCAGTCAAGGCCTTGAGTGGAGGGATTGGAACTCCACTCCTGTACAGAATACTCCAAATAATCTCTGAGGGTCTCAGGTAGGGACCACGAGGAGAAGAACAAAAGAAAATGAAGAAGGAGGTCACCATGAAGCAGGCTGGACTTTGGAGATGCCCTTGGAGGATGCACCATGAGCTGATGACCAAGAGAAGCTTTCCCCAAGAACACACATGGAGCAGAGCAAGAGGGGCAAGACTCCATCTGCAAGTGACGAGGCCTGTGGCTGGATGTAGGTTAGAATAGCTCAGAACCTGCCCAACACAGTGCTAGAAGCTTGTAAATAAAATCTGATGTCTCTGTATCTTTTATTCTGAGCTATATGGGTTAAAGTGGGACAGAAACCTTCCATAAAATTATTTCTATATTAAGGTCATGTGCATGTTTGTTTTAAAATAAACAGCCACCTTAAATTGTCTCAATATTTCATTTAGTTCTGCCCATAAAACATTTTGAGCAACACATGACGGATTGATTCTGCTCATCTCCTTTTCAAGATCACATTGTGACCATTATGTAAATGTCTCTTACAAATAAATGCTGCTTCTTAGTGAACAGTGTGTGCTGTTTGTCATTACAACTATGAATATATGATAGAAAAAGTCACCTAGTCATCCTATAAAATGATTTCATTTTAAGAGAATTAAAAAAGGGAAACAGCAAAGATGATTAGCTTAGAAGCATGGTGTTCAAATTAACCAAGATGCAATAAGTTGGAAGAGAGCTTAAGATGGAAAAACCATGTACTTTCTATACATTTTTAGGAAGAGAAACCAGATGCAGAACAGATGAGACTTGGAAACACCACAACCTACCATGGCATTTTATTTCTCAAAACCCCAAATCAACTCAACTGATAGAAGAACTTGCCTCTAATCTTACTGGTTGTCCACTGCAGAGTGCTCAGCCTTGAAACCATCTGTATACAACCAGTGAAAACCAGCTCAACAGGTTGTACGTCTTTATGTTTATCTTGGCATACATATTCATGCATTCATACATATGTGTGTGGTGTGTTACAGTAGTGATCAAATAAAAAGGGGCTATCAACTTGAGAGTCAGGGGAACATGGGAGGTGTTCAAGGGAAGGTAGCTGGGAGGGGCTTGAGGGAGGAAAAGGATGAGGGAAAGTGATATAATTCTATTTCTATAAGAAAGGAGAAATACAAGAATTTTAATTTACAAAGTCTTCTATAAAGTGTTTTTTGTAAAAAAAAAAAAAAAAAATCAAAACCAAATCCCAAAATTTGAATGATTGTGTTCTCCATATTGAAATACTTCAATATGTACTTAAAATGTAAGTATGAAACAGTAAATATTAATTATCACTTTATTATTTCTACTAAAAGTATCAATTTTTAAAACGTATTGAACATTTTATTTATAGTTATGAAATCTATATAATAACCTTTGCCATGGTGTTTCTTTTAATAAACTCTCCCAAAACCCAAATGGATCTAATTTGTAACAGAGTCTTTATAATTTTTATTGGTTATTTTAGGTATTTCAGAACCATAAAAGAAGGAAATGAATTTTAGTAAGACCTCATACCTCTAACTAGTCCTAAACTCGTGCATCCTTTTGTGAGTCTCAAAAGTATGTACATTTAGAGTTATATCATAGCTTATAGAGTGGACTAAACAATATGTGACATTAACCCTTGCACTTTGGTACCGTAGTATGGCATATCTCCATCTCAGTCAGATCCCTCTGAGACTTGAATGCTATACTTGCACTAAACATATGTTATGTCATATTCAGTCATATCATTGTAGATACATAGAGTGTAGATCTAAGCAATTTTTAATACCTTTATTTCATATAAAAGTGACATAAATCCTGCAGGCATAAGAAACTTTCTTGTCACTTAAGCTGAGTTACTCACAACCAGGACCAGAACTAATCAATCCCTTTAAGTCCAATACACTTCCAAATCTTCTTGTTGGAGAAGACCAGTCTAAATTAAAAATATAGACACACAAATTCCAAATACATATATTGCTGGCATTATGCAGCTCACTTCCATTCATAATGGGAACCGATCAGATTCACAGAGCACCAAGCTGGATGTCAGTCATGCTAATTTTTGATTGGCAAGCAAGCTCAGTTTATTTCTTTAGGTATCTGCGTTAGATTTTAGGGGCAGCCAGAGCTTGGAACTTATGATTGTGACACATGCTTGTTAAGGCCAATGTAATGGCCTCATGTTTTTTTTTTTTTTTTTTTTTATTTACATGTTATAGCTGGCATTTAGAAAAGATGAGATATGCATTATGATGCTAGTTAAAATCATGGGTGCTAAAATCTAGAAACCAAGAAATAGATTCTGGTAAAAAAAAAAAAAAATCAAACCTACCAACAACAACATCAGCAAAACAATAGCATCTTTGCAGCCTCATTATCTTCCTATATAGCTGGAAAGGTAAGTATGAAGGGCCAAACTGATGCTGTGTTTAAATGAGATGAGTTTAAAAATGCAAGGAAACACACTAACTTAGAGAAAAAGTGGTAAACGACATTGATGAAGAACCATGACGCCCAGCAGAGTCTTCAAGTTTCCTGGCTCTTAATGAGGTACCTTTCCCCCCTCTTTTTTCCAAATGTTATCAGTGTTTCCTGCAATCCTTCAATAATAAGCATTATCTACAGAATATGTTCATAGCTTTAAGGATTCCCTATTAAAACCATTGGAGGTCCAGAATTTATTGTAGTGGTTCATAATGATTAACTTGATATCAGAATTCCTTAAGTATGGTATCTGCCTTTTTGCATGTCATTACATGAAACTGCATTTATTTAGTGAAGGAGGTGGCATATACACGCCATAGCATACACTCGGAAGCCAGAGAACAGCTTGCAGGGGTCTGTTCTCTGTTTCTACAGTGTGAGCAAGTCTCAGCCATTAAACTGACACTTGGTGGCAAATGTTTTTACCTGCTTGCCATATCACTAGCCCATAAACACATATTTGCGCTATCAAAAGCCTGTGTTTATAATAGGAGTCAGGATAATTATAATTGCTAATTTTTTTAGTGAGTTAAAAAACATGTGTAGGAGTTCAATGAAGCACATCTCTGGATGTAGGGTAACTCTAAAGATTATTCTATGCCTGAAGAGGATGACGTTATAAATAGATTTACTGTCTGTGGATTCAAAATGTAATGGTTACTACTGAGAGGAAGTGAAAAGAAGAAGGTGATTCTGGGAAGTAAGTTTGTAGGACCATGACCTTCAGAGTTTTGCCTGTTAACTCTTCCTATGTCCTTGAAGTGGAAACTTAGGGGTTCTTTGAAAAGTCAATTGTGTTGCATGGAGTTTTGCTGGAGCAAACACAAGATGTAACATTTTGCTGAATCAGATACAGAAGAAAAGATTACCAAGGTGGTTTGAGTTCTATGGGAATGTCAGTTTCACAGAGAAAGAGTTACATAGAGCTTGTATGTTCTGTCTTAAATACTGGAATGAAACATAATTTAAAAAATCAGATGGTTTGTTAGATTCAAATAGAATTCTGTTGACAAAATAACAGCTTGGAAGAATAAAACATAACATTAGCAGATACTTACTCTTTCTAAAATATATATGGTAACTTTAAAGCTAATTTTAGAGACTAAATTGTTATAGAGATAATTTTATTTAAATATTTTTATGGCATGTTCATTTATTTGTAAGAAGAAATGAAACACAGCAAACAATTAGAGTTTTAATGAGGTACATATTTAAAATAAAGTCCTTTAAAATCTGGAAAGCAGGGGAAAAGAAATCACAAGGAAATTCAGAACATCTGAATGAAATGTTGTTGAGTTTGCCTAAAAATTATTCTTGGTTATAGTGGTTATACTATGCTAGTTTTCCAAACATCTGTCTTGAACCTCCCTTTAAGCATAGAAGAAGTAGAGGGAAGAGAAGGAGAAGCTAGGAGGAGGAAGAGAAGGAAGAGGAGAAGGAAGAGGTGGAGGAGGAGAAGGAGAAGGAGGAAGAGGTGGAGGAGGAGAAGGAGGAGGAGGAAGAGGTGGAGGAGGAGGAGGAAGAGGAGGAGGAGGAGGAGGAAGAGGATGAGGAGGAGGAGGAAGAGGAGGAGGAGGAAGAGGAGGAAGAGAGGGAAGTCTTCACTGTGTGTGAACTTGGGATTCTAAGTAGTGTTTATGTCTTGACCATGCGATGTTCCTCATATGATACTTTGATTCAGAACCAAGTTAACCAAGGATTTAACTAAGATATAAGTATGAGACATTCACTTTTTGTGAGTTTGGAAGAAATTGTTTGGTTTTGGAATCTATAGGGACCAGTATTTTGGTACCAAAACCCAGAAAAAGCAATATATAGGATAGGGTATGGCTCAAAGTCCCCTGGAGAGACCAGTTCCTCTGTGTGGCTATGGGATACATTCCTCAGGTACATCCTTGAACCTGCTCCTGTAGATCTTGCAACAAATCGATAAATACCTTGTTTTCACCTCCTCCAGGAAAATGTTTAGTTTTTAATTCCTACATTAAATTATTTCTTGAAAAATCCATGGATGTGTTTTCTGCCTTTGTTGTGAAACTTTTATATATTAGTAGGATTCATACTTATTCAAGGTTCCTGGTGCAGTTCAGGCATAAGGGTTTCGGTGAGGAACAGTCAGGTGATGGTGTCCTCCCTAGTTTCTACAGAAGCAAAACCACAACCACTCTGAACTTTTATCAAGTTATTCAATGTCCATGGCTGAGAATAATAATGGGTATCTGCTTTGTGGAATTAAGAAAATTAGTTATAAAGCAAGTGAATCACCTAGTGTATTCCAGGAGTACAACCAACATTATTAGGCCATTAGCATTATTACCATTGTGTGAGCTTCTGTCACTTGGAAAGACAACAGTGTAGATCCTCCACAGAAGGACCAAAGCTTTGTTCACCTCTGGCTTCAAGAACCTGCTGTGAAGCTCACCTCTTAGCAGGTGTTTAATGCGATGTCAATGCCTCTTTCCTTTGGAGAATCTATGAGTTAGAAAAATAAAACTCAAAGTTTTCAGAGTATATTTTCTTTTGGCACAGGGATTAGGATATGTCTAATCACCACATGCATATTTCCCAGAGAAGGAGGGGTGGAAGAGAATTAAAAAGATCACCATGCAACTTTATATATTATCCACTATAGTACTGCACTTCCTGGATAATGAATGAGACCAAACATCTCAGTTCTGTACTCAAGCCCACAAAACTATAATCCTATACACTCTTCATAATAACCACAATAGAATTTTCTATGGCATTACGCCAAATGACATGGCCAGGGAAGTCTCATCCAGCCGTGTGTGTGTGTGTGTGTGTGTGTGTGGTGTGTATGTGTGGTAGGGATGTTATCTATTATTTTAACAAGAGACTTTTACATCATTTTAAAACGCAGTCCTTCAAACTATTACAAAATATCTTCCATTCCATATATTTCTTCTTTGTTATATCTTTATGTGTGTGAGAGAGGGGAGGAAATAGGAAGGGAGATAGAGGGGAAGAGACAGAGAGAGAGAGAGAGAGAGAGAGAGAGAGAGAGAAGGAGAGAGAGAGAGAGAGAGGAGAGGAGAGGAGAGGATGGCAATGCATGTGCATAGCATGTGGAAGACAAAAATTGAGTGTTGGTCTTCACTTTCCACCTCCTTTGAGATAAGGACTCTAGTTGTTCACTATTGCATGTGCCAGGCTAACTAACACTTCTGGAGAGTCTCTTGTTTCTACCTCATCTCACCATAGGAATACTTGAAATAGAGAATTAAATAATAATCTCTGCTTTACATGATTTTTGAGATCCAAACTTAGGTCCTCATGATTGCACAGAGGAAGATTTATCTACTGTATCTACCTTTGCCCCACTCGCCAATTTCTTTCTACTGTAGTTATCTCTGCCCCACTGCACAATGCTCTCTTTTTGATTATTGAACACTACAAATATAACCACCAAGTCACTGTGACACAAGAAGTAGCATCTCAGAGTGATGTCATGTTGGTAGATATTTCAATCTTGATACTAAAGGTTATATGTTAGAGCTTCATAGATTTGAGTTTTGTTTCTTATGTTGTGAGACATTAGCCATCTTTTCTTGTGGCCATCAATAATCTGGCTTTCAAAACACTGGCTGATTTTCCTCTTTACATAACCAACCAACCAACCAACCAAACAAACAAACAAACAAGAATAAAACAAAACTACCGAAACAGAAAAAAAGAAAAGAAACTAACTTATTATAACTGGCCCAAGCAAAGAGTGAATTAACTTTGAGAGCTAGCGGGTATATTCTGTAGATTAATATGAATTTTAGTGGGTAGACAATTTGGTATTTTTTTGGCCCCTTAGGGATTTTCTTCTCGTTCTTTTCTGGTTTCTATTGGAATTTGGGTAATTGAAGTGAACAGACAAGTAGCCCTCAGCTATGTTAGACAGAACACCACTTCAGAAAAACAAGGTAGCCTTAATGGCAAGGTCAAATGCCCTTAAATGAAGTCTGTATGTAATATATAATGGTATGGTCTCTTCAAAAGTGTTTTGCCAATTTCCTGAAAAATTAAACAAGATTTAACATTTGATCTAGAAATTCTTTTTCAAAGGTATCTGGGAATTAAAGACCCATTTCCACATAAATTGCCCACTGGGTAGTTTACACATACAGGCAGTAACTTTCATATAGGCCATATTCATAAGAGATTAAAGGTGGACATGACCCTTCAAATGCAGAATATACACACATACACACAAACACACACATAATGCAACAATATCTGGCTTTATAAAAGGAATGAGAAGAATCATATAAATAAAGAACATTGTGCATGGAAGATGTCAAGAAAGGCCATAGAATTATTCTGTCTGTGGAAATGCCCAGAAAACGTAAGTCTTGAGAGAGAAGGTAGATTAGTACTTGGCTAGGACTTGGTGATGTCCTGTGAAGCATCATTTTTTGGAGTGATGAAAATTTTCAAAATTAATTGGATCATGATTATACAATTCTGTGAATACATAAACACTGTTAAAATGTATATTTTAAAGGACTGAATTGTATCTAAGTTTTATCTAAGAGCCTGAGAGTTTGTTTAATGGGGAGGGTGCAGAATGGTATAAACTGAGTCTGGTGGCACATGTCTTCCTTGATTCTAAAGAAGATCAGAAGTGCAAAGTCATCTTCAGTTACCTAGTGAGTTCAAGATCAGCCTAGGCCAATGAGACTTTGTCTTTAAAAAAGTATTCGCAAGTCTGGGGAATGTGTGTCAGTGTCTTCAGACTGAGGAATATGTGTCGGTGCCATTGGACTTGATCAAGGCTTACCTAGCCTGTGCAAGGCCCTGGGTTGTATCACTAGCATTACCCAAACCAACAACAATAATGTTTTATTTTTAATTTTTTTCTGTACAACACAATGATAAATAAAATGGTCATGAAGATTTGAGTGAAATTCTACCAACTTCAAGCAATATCTTATTCAATATAAATTAAGACAGTATTCTATAACAAGAATCTAGGTACAGATATTATTTTAGTGAGAAAGACACATTTCCAAAATTGTCTATTTAAATGCTGGCAAATATGTTTTTTTAAAAAAGAAGAAGAGAGAAGAAGAAGAAGAAGAAGAAGAAGAAGAAGAAGAAGAAGAAGAAGAAGAAGAAAGAAAGAAAGAAAACTACTATAAGTATACACTGAGGAAAAGGAAATGCTCACATGAATGCTTTTGAGTCCAGACTATCCTTATTCCCAACCCTCATTGCAAGGGATGCTGCTGTCAGGAATCTCGCTTATAGCGTGAAGAAAATAATATTTCTTACATTAAGGACAGGGAAGTTCAGCATCAGAAAAGAAAAAGATTCATCAGCAGAAAATAATTTCTCCCATCCTAGTTGACTCCTTGTGGTGACCTCTTACTTTCTTTTCATTCTCACCGTTACCATGGGGACAAGAAGACTGTAACTACATGCAGTCTCCACAGGATGTTTCCTACAGTTCATTGGAAAGGCAAAGGCTGAAGTCAGGGCTGCAGGGGCTGCACAGGGGCTGCAGGGGCTGCAGGGGCTGCACAGGGGCTGCAGGGGCTGCAGGGGCTGCACAGGGGCTGCAGGGGCTGCAGGGGCTGCAGGGCAGAGGCCCTGTTTTGACCCTGTGTGGGTTGGTGGGAAGTGCTGGAGACTCAACCACTGTCTATCACACACTCTTCCTGTTTGCCACAGACCATCAGAATAAATCCCGGGTAAGGATGTGTGTACTTACTATCTCAGGTATTTTATAGAGTTTTCCCCAGCACACTTTTTGCCTACTTGTATTTGTATTACAATTAAAAAGAAAATAACTCAATAATATGATGTTCCAATATCGAGTGAATTTAAATAGGAGAGAGCAGAAAATAACACTAGTGATTTAATCTGAACTGTCTAGAGGCAAAAGGTTATATTAATATTAAGTGTGTTCTACGTGCAATCTTTGTGATTGCTTGAAAAACATTCTGTTAGGGGCTGATAAAAACAAATGATAATTACATATCTCACCTTATGTAAAGCTTCTCTGCATGCGACAACACCAAGAAGGAGAAAAACGCTATATAGAGAGCTGTGTGAGTACAAATGTATCTGAATGTATATATGTTCATGAAGTACACATATTATTTGCAGGAATTCAGCTACTGCAGCAGGTTTCGAGATAATGATTTGTCTATCAGGTAATTTAAATTTCTTTTAGATGACTGCAGAATTCTAAAATTTAGGAAAAATGTAAAAGTGAAAAAGTGAGGTTGGCTGGTATTCAAATCTGTGGAACATTATTTTAGGGAATTATTTAAATGCTTTGAGCGGTGATATGTTGCCTTGAAGCTTGGTGTGTGCCTATTTGAACAGCAAGGTTCAGAGGTATTGTCTCTATGGGATGTCTGATGGCATTGAGCCATTTCCCATGCCTTAGAAAGAATCACTTTTCAGTTTTTGAGTCCAAGTACAAAGGGAATACTCATTAATTAACTTTAAAGTATTTTTATTATTAATTTAATCCACACAAATTTAATACTGTTTACAATATGCCTTTCAATGGTCCAACTCAAAGAATACCTCTGAGCTAGCAGGAAGCATACACTCTTGCTTCTACATTCCTATTTCTAAATCCAGAGCCAACCCTTAGCAGGATACAAAGGGAGAATTATGTCCAACCTAATGTAGATAGGGCAATCTAAACTCCTTGTCTACGAGTCTTATTCCAAAGAAAAGATATAAGTGTTAAGGGTTCCATGCATCTGCTCCTTAAATATATGCATTCAGAATGGAGCATAAGAATGCTCCAGAATCACACAGACCGTTCTTGAGTTAGAGAAAAAGGCTGCATACATTGCACAAGTTGGTCCTGAGGTCTCAGGCCTAGGGATATGACATTAGCTCTAGAGTTTGTTTAATTAACTATATACATGCAGAAATAGCTGTATCCAGTGGTTCAGCAAACTCTGTCTCTGGTACATATGATGAAGTCTTTGCTAAAGAATTTCTATTCCTAGAAATTTAGCAACATCATAGAAAGTTGATATCCCAGTGGCAAAACCCACCAGTCTATGACCACAGGTGGGAACACAGCGTTTGGTGATCCCACTTTGTAAAATTCTAACGATGGAAGGCAGGAGGCCACAATTGATAGATTATATTAGAAAAAGTCAAATGTTTCTAAAGTAACATGCATTTTCATGAAATACCATATTGCTTCATAATATCTGGACTAATTTGATCAAGGATTGATTATTTATTTAGGCAATCAAGGCACATGAAGTAATTACTTAATCCCAAGGGCTAAGTAACATAAATATATCAATTTACAGGCCAGCTGGTTTGAGGTTAGGGCAAGAGTTATGGCTATATTCAAAGGGAGCTAATGTAAAGTTAAGTGGGGCAGCTTGCAGTACATTTGCTGAAGGTGAGATATATTATTGTAATGACTGGAGTGCATTATGGGTTTTCACATTATTAGTAACTATGAATAGTTCAATTTTACATGACTGCCAGAGAAAATTATGATTAAATGCCTGTTTTTACTGGGTGCAGCATTAGAGATTATGTTAATTTCTCTTGCCAGGGCTTGCCTTAAGAGTATAGAAAAACTTCGGGAGGGGTGTTCTCTTGAATATTAATACAGATGTCCAAACTTGTAGGTCCCAGGTCGCTGTCACCAATTAGCTCTTATATTTCTTTCTGACTAAATCCTACTCTTTTTCAGGATTAAGTCCCCTTCCCTCAATTTAGAAAAATGAAACCTTATTTTGGCCTTTGTTTCATTGAACCCCCATGTGAACTTGAAAGCTAAATAGCAACTCTGGTCTACTGATCGTCTTTTAAAGATTTTGCCTGCTGCAAGAATGCTCTTGGTTAAACTTGCTTCAGATTCCATATTCCATATATGTAAGAGTAAAGAGGAGAGACAGGAAAGGAGAGGAAGAGGTGAGTGGAGGAGTGAAGAAGTGGAGGGGGAGGGATGAGGAGAGGGGTGAGGAGGGAATCAGAGCAAAGATTACATAATAAAACAGGAATGATGTTCTCTTTTGCTCCAAGAATTCTCCCTTATGCTATTGTCTTTGGTCTCTCTGGAAATGTAAGCCTTATTCTTTATGTATAAGCTCCCCAAGTGTAGAAAATAGGAATAACGGCAACCAGATTTGCTCATGCCTTAATACTCAGAAGCACACGCCATGTATGGCCGATGAGGATTATGGTTATAGATGGAGTTGAGGCTGCTAGTCAGCTAGATTTAAAACTGGTTACCTGAGTAGGTTTATTGAAATCCTGGTCTTAAAGTGGAACAAAGGCAGATTCTTCCCCAAAGTCTTTACAAAACAAACAAACAAACAAACAGCTAAACAAAAAACAGTCCTGACAATACTCTGATTTTAGTGCAGTGTGAACACCTTTGGGCTTCTTTTATTTTTCTTTATATTTGAGAATTTCATACAGGCATACAATAAAGTATTGTAACACTGACCCCCAATTTCTCCCTCCAACACCCACAGTCCCTACAACATGTCCCTTTTCCAACTTTCTCTTCTGTCTCTATTTGTCTGTCTTTGTCTTTGTCTGTCTTTCTCTCACCCTGTTTCTTTGCATTATCTACTAAGTCTAGTTTATGGCTGTCCATATGTGCATAGGTATGGGATCATTCACCACTAGACTGTGGGAATCCTATCAGTAATATCAATCTCCCAAAGGAATGGTTCAAACCCTGTCTCAAAAAACCAAACAACCACACCCCCAAAATAGGTTATGCACAGGAACTACAGGGTAAGGTCCTATTATTGAAGACACCTCAAACTTTAGTGGAAGACACAGAAATCAATATCAGATCAACCAGTTTCATTTCTGCTGACTAACTTTCAAAGCGTTAGAAAGTGACCGATAGGCTATCAAAGGAGAGATGCCAGTGGTTTTACCCAACACTAGACCCTAAATGGTGCATTATTGATCTTCTAGAAAAGATGTACCCATTGATACAATTGTGACGTGATTATTATGAGGTTACTGACTAGATTTTAGGACTGACTCTTCCACAAGAGAGTATCACATATGGTATTATAGTCCTAGTTTAAAAAAAAAATTATGGCTCAAAAGGTCATAGGCCCTAGAATAAAATATTCTATTATTATTTGGATAAATATGTATGTTGTCAAATTGTCTTCTAAATGCATATATTTATTCCTGAGACCTGAGCTACACTCACCTTTGATCAAACCATTTTCTTCTGCAGTGGACAGCAGTCAATGAAAAGATGAATGGTTGAGAATAAGAGGTTGGGTGGCTAGCCCTGAATGAACACTTGCAAAAACACAAGTCTTTGGTAGCATCTTGGACAAGGAGATGGAAATAATGTGAAATCAGGAGGGCTGTAAAATGCTATCTTCAGAACATGATATGGCTGTTGTATCATGAACTCACAGACATTATGGTTACAAGATCAACACAGCCAGGAAACTGGCGTAATGGAGTAGATTGGCTTAGGCTGCACCCTCTACAGAGCAAATATTGACAGCTGATTATTTATGGATTCATTTAATAACCAATGCCTTCTGAGAGAGACATTGCTCATCCATGCAGGGTAATTTGTTTGAATATATATATTTACAACGACCCACTTGCCTCTGCTTCATAAGTGCTGGGATTGAGGGCATGTGTCACATCTGGCTATAATATGGTTTTTAACAGTATTATATATATATATTCAAACATGTATTTTGAAATGAGGTTTTCCCTATTTAGCACAATAATGTTGCCCTAGCCTCTGGAGGAATTCTGCAGTAAACACATTTGGTCTTGGGTTTTTACAATGGCAAGACTTTTTACAACTACTTGAATCTTGTTACTATTATTTTACTTAGATTAATCTAGATATGATGTATGTACTTAGAATTTTAGAGCCTTCCAATATAATGGAATATAGTTATTTTTGTTTTTGACTTTAACTTTGAAATGAAGTCTCACTGTGTATCCTCAGGTAGCTTGGAAATCTGTAAGTAGACTAGACTAGAATTTACAACGACCCACTTGCCTCTGCTTCATAAGTGCTGGGATTGAGGGCATGTGTCACATCTGGCTATAATATGGTTTTTAACAGTATTTTTTTTTTTTTTAGGAATTTTAAAATTTTGTTGGTATCTTTTAATGTCTCCATTCTTGTTCCTGATTTTATTTTATTAACTTGGATGTCTTCTCTTTTTTTGCAGGTTATTTTGGTAAGGGTTTGTCAAGCGATTTTGTATTTTCAAGTACAAATATTTTCTTGTTCACTGATTATTTTCATGTAATTTAAAATTTTTTTCTACCCACTTATTTCAATTATCTCTTCCTATCTAATGTTTTAGAGTCTGGTTTCTTCTTGTTTTTGCAAGGCCTTGTGATTCATAATTTAATTACTGACATCTCTCAGTTTTTGATGGATGCACTTAATGCTGTTGTAAATGTTCCTTTCAAAACCTTCTTTATTGTGTCCCATAGATTTATGTAAGTGGTTTTCCATTTCCTTTCAATTTTAGAATTTTTTATTCACTTTTTTTATTTCCTGAGTAACATAGTTATTATTCAAAAGTATATTCTTTAGATTCTCCGAGCTTGCATAATCTTTTGTAACTTTTATTGCTGCTGAAATCTTTCTTTCTCTGGGTTGAGGTCAAATGATAGAATATAAGATGCTGTCTCAACTTGCCTATATTTGTTGAGACTTTAGGTCTCAGCATAATAGGTGATAATTTGTGGAGAAAGTTCCCTAATCTGCTAAGAAATATGTGTACTCTTTTGTGTTTGGGAGGAACATCTTGTAAATGCCTGATAGGTCCATTTCAAGTTATGATATCATTTAGCTCCAATGTAGCTGTGTTCAGTTTTTTGTTCAAATGGCCTGTCTATGGGTGGGAGCTAAATATTGAAATCACCAAGAATCACTGTGTTGGAATTAATCATTGGTTTTACATTTAGTAGAAAAATTTATATAAAGTTGAATGTACTGTGGATGTATATGTATATGTATATGTATATGTATATGTATATGTATATGTATATGTATATGTATATGTATATGTATATATATGTTTAGAACTGCAGTAACCTTAGTGCATTGTTTCTTTGACGAGTATGAATCGACCTTCTTCGTCTATTTTAATTTTGAAGTCTATTTTGTGTGATATTAGAGAGATAGTATAATTAAACCTGATTGTGTCCTAGTTCATTTTCTTGGGATACTTTTTCAACCATTTACCCAAACATGCGGTCTATTGTTGATGGTAAGGTTTGTTTCTTAAATGAAGGTAACAAAAAGATGGGTTCAGTTTTCTGATTCAATCTGTTAATCTGTGTCATTGGTGGATGGATAAGTAAGACTATTAATAGAGTTACAACTGAAATATATTAATTAATGTCATTTTGTATATTTTTTAGAATTATTTTACTAACAAACTTAGATTTATTTATTTGTTTGTTTATTTATTTATTTATTTATTTATTTATTCCTTTCCTGTGACTTCATGGACATGTTTATCCTCTTCAGACTAAATTATTTCATTCAGTATCCTCTATAGAGCAATCTTATTCATTCTGAGACTCTTTAGTGTGTTTTAATCTTGAAAGTTTTTGTTTTTCTTTACATTTTAAAAAGATCCTTTTGTCCAGTATTGCTGGTAGTTTGGCTTAACAGCTGTAATCTTTCAGAACTTTGAGTCTACCTTTCCAATCCCTTCTAGCTTTAAAAGTTTCCAATCAGGTGTTATTCTGATAGACTGACCATTATAAGTGACTTGACCTTTCTCTCTGGCAGCTTTCAGCTTTTCTTTATTCTGTATGCAAAATTGTAACTATAATACATCAAGGGGAGTTTCTTTTCTCTTCCTGTCCATTTGAGTTCTGTGGGCCTCTCATACTTGGCTGGATATTTCTTTCTTTAGGTGTAGGAAATTTTCTTTTATAATTTTATTGAAAATACATTTTATGTCTTTGATGTGGTATTCTTCTCCTTTCTTCAATGCTCATAATCTGTAGTTTGCATTTTCATGGCATCATAAAGCTCTATGTTGTATTAATGTGTTTTTACAAGTTTATCTTGGCCATTATTGAGTAGTCAACTCCCCTGTCTTGTCTTCTAGCCACAGACCGCTGTCTCCCACGTGATCCTTTCTATTGATGAGTCTTTCTTTCCTGTGCTTTTTATTTAGGTTTTTTTTGGTTGTTGTTGTTGTTTTTGAGTTTTGCATTTTTACCAGCATTTTAGTTTGGTTTTTCTTTAACATTTCAAATTTTTTAAAAACTTATTTCATTCAACTCTTTGTTTTCATTCTGTTGGTGTTCATTCATTTCTTCTTTGGATTGTTTGATCACAGTTATGATTATTCTTTTAAATTCTGTGTCTTGAAGTTTTCTAGATTTTTCTTAGGGTGTATTATTATGTGACTGTGATTGGGAGAAAAACATACCACTGTGTGTGTGTGTGTGTGTGTGTGTGTGTATGTGTGTGTGTGCTCCTGCTCCTGTCTTGGGACTTGTAAATGTTGAGTTAGTTTATTGCTTCAATTTTTCTTCCCTTTTAATTTTTTAAATTTTAACTCTTTTTAGCTTTTAGTGGTCCAGTTTATGATATTCAGGGGGAAATAAAGTCTTAGTAGAGTTGAAGTGCTACTTTTGTCTGTGAGATTGCACTTAAGATCAGAGGTGCTATCCATAATCTTCCCTATGTCAGATTGGTCCTCCTGCCTGGCTAGCAACTTTTTTTGTGGAGGTTCACAAGTCTCTATCCTGGTGGGCCTTACTCTAAGACTACTCCAGTATCCTCCATGCACCTAAAACTTTGACCAACGTGAATTGTAGAAGCCTCCACACATCCGTGAGACTTTAATATGCATCAAATCAGGCTCATCCCCTGAGTCTTCAGCATCTGCCAATCTGGTATGCCTGTAAGCCTTATCTTGGGGGAAGCTTCAACTTCTTTTCTGAAATTGCAGCTTGGGACACAGAGCTCCTCATGTACCTGTATGCCTCACTTGAAATCACCTATTGGATTTGTAAGATCTTAACTTTAATGTTGGGGATGTAGTTCAATATGACTGCACTTGCCTAGTATGCATAAAGTTCTGGGTTCAACACGTAGCACTAAAAATCTGCATAATGTTTGCATATTCATATAATTTGTTGAAGCAGTGAATATTAAGCATTCGTAGAGACAATTCTAAGTACTTCTGAATAACAGAACATCTGTCAATCTCTCTTCACTCCATTCATTTGAATATCCTCTTATAGAAGGGCCACCTAGTTGGATCAAAGACAAGTAAAAGCCCATGAGTCTATCTCATACTTTTCTGTGCAACCCCAGACTGTTTTAAAACTAGTAGTCCCTTTACCCTATAGGTCTGTAAGGCATTTCAATGAGAAAGTCATTGGGAAGTCTACATCAGAATACAGTTGGAGACTTATGGATACTACATCTACACATAAGTATCCACAAGTTATAACTTTCCATCCTCAAGAGTAGTACTTGTCTGATAAGTAAGTATAAATATAGCCTGGTGGGTCTTTAGTTCCTGTTTTGAACCAGAATAGCGGAGCTTTTTATGAGAAAGTGCTTTGAAGCCTGACTGACATGAGATTAAAGCCTTGCGTTACATATGAGTTAGGTGACATTTGGCATCTGTGTGGGCTTGGGAGACAGCTGGATCTCAAAGGCTTCAGCTACTATCTCATGCGTGAGTCACAAATTACCCAGCAGTGTCACTCACAGTAAGAACATTGTGAGACATGAAATTTTATAGCCTGCTAATTTGTTACATTGATATTTTCCTGCCTGTTTCCCCTTAACTTTGGCACTATGCTTAAATATAATAATTTGAGGATGATTCTTTGGTAGAAGGAAAAGGAGGAATGTATGAAGGGTAAATGAATATTACCTACACTGTGGCCAGTTCTGGTGGTGGGAAGTGCCCAGGAATTCAAGAGTGAAACTGCTGCCTGATGTGAAAGAAGAAAGTTGGATGAAATCTGGGTCTGTGGTAGTAAACCAAAGTCCAAATATTGCAGACAAGGTGCTGTTCACCCTCTGAGCATCTGAAGTGGGGGGGGGGGGGTTGTCACTTCTTGCATTTCTTAGAGATCTAACTTATTTCAGTTTCTACTAATAATTTATCAAACATCAGATTGATACCTGATTAGTTGGATACTATTGGTATCAGAAAACTGTAAAACAAACAAGCAAGCAAACACACCTGAAAGATGAAATTATTAGTCAAAACTTATTTTTGATAAGAATTATAATAGATTTTTGTAGAAAGGAAATGGAAGGAGGGACCTGGACTCTGGTGACAGAAGTGGGCTGAAACTTGAAGTCATTGGATGCAGCAAAACGTGTGAGAACTGTTTTTTTTTTTTTTTTGTTTGTTTGTTTGTTTGTTTGTTTGTTTTCAACTATGATTAAGGATGATTTTTACATATTCCTGAGGCAGATTTTTTTTTATATTATCTTTTGGAGGCCAACAGTTTCATATTTAAATCATGGGCTGACATTTCTGTTGAGAGGAACGCAAACTCTTTACAAATCCAGGTGACATCATGAGAATTTGAATTAGTTGGTGATTACTCCACTGTCATCAGTGCTGTGGATAACAATAGAGTCAATTTTCTATTTGCAGGATTCTGCTTACTCTTGACTTTGGAAATCACCTCTGGAATCTTCCTTAGTAGGTCAAAGGGCATCAATGATTAATTGCTAACCTTGTCTATAGAAGAAAATTTGTGAACCATGGACTGATAGGCATCATTTGGGTCCATAGGTCCTTTTGTGTTCTCCTTCTTCTCAATGGCTTTCCCATTCTGGTTCTTGTGAAGAGTGCTTCACATATTTCTGACTTCCCTTAACCCCCAAACTACTCCCACATCCATCACTGTTACAAGATACTTGATTTCTCATCCTATAGAAAACAGAGCTCTTACAATCCCCTTTTGTTCCCCACTAAGTATACAATGACCTCTGTCCTCTCATGCTGCCTGACGTCTGCTCTCTTTATCTGTTTTCTTCCCACTATGGATTCCATTTCCTTCCTTATGCATGTGATCAAAATTTTCCAGTCCCTCACCCAACAGTTTCTCACACAACCCTGTCTGCTCTGCAACTTTCCAAGCTACTTTCCCCTTCAACAATAGAATTGCTAAATACAAAGTACGTACTCGTTGCGTTTTTTCCCCAAGTCATTTTCATTGCGTCTCCCACAGCAATTGAACATCCATCTCTTTCTTTCTAGGAAGCATTTCCTCCAGTGCTCAGTACCATTGCCTTCCTCATGGCTAGATGTGTGTTCACCATTTCAGTTATACATGTTTAATTTTGAAAGAACCATTTGCTCCCTGCATTGTTTGAAGCATTGTCACATATATTATTTGATCTAGCAGCAGCATAATCTTGTGCATTGAGCAGTGTATTCCATAATTTATGAAGGGGAAATACAACTTCATTAGATACCACAGAGAACTCCTTTACCAGGACTTTTTTTTTCTATTAGTTCCTGTAAAATGATCTTTTTTTTTCATTTTTATCTTTCTTTAAAACTCATCTTTTCTCCACAATTTAAATCACTCCCGTTCACCTATTTGGAATGTCTCACTATCCATTTGCATTGTGCTACTGATGCATGTATCTGACTGCATATTTAATACCTTTGCAATCATAGTCAAATCAAATCTAACCCATTATCTTTCATTTCATATTTTCAGTAGATAGCTACATGATGTATGTCACACACCAGGGCAGTTTGGTGCTGTGACAGCATTACAATAAGCAAAACACAACTTCAACCTTAAGGATCAGGAGATGGACATGTCAGCAACTATAATATAGACTGTAGGTGCAAGGATGAAAGTATGAGAAACAAAGCTTCCGTGTGATAACAATGCTTTATGTCTTAGTCCTTTCCCCCCTTTTAGCTGTCTGGTGGTTTGATGGAAGCTTTCCAGAGGAATGGAATGGTTTTGATGTTTTTAAGTCTGTGAAAGAATTTCTGAGTAGAAAAGGAAAGAGGAAAGTGTCATTTATTGTACTTGGACCAGCACATACAAATGTGTGTAGGCTTTAGAGAAAGAATGACAAGTGAAGGACTATATGGCTATCTCTACTAGGTCACTATTAGGTTATCTATCTAGGAAGCTTCTGGATTTCTCCTCCATTAGCAAATAATGTTGCTATTATTATTATTGACTATTTCCCACTAGTCTTTTGAGCTTGTTATATCCTCTCTTCCTATGGTCAGTACTCTCATTAATGTTCTCATAAATCAGTCTGGGTGATTTACTGCTAAAGATTTGATAAAAAAAATTCCAGTTCACTGTAAACAAATAATTTATTTTGTTCAATCATAAGTATGCTTATACATATAGGTATATTACTGTGTTAAGCTAAAGTTGCCCTGGCTTTCAATTTTGAAATGTAACTAAACTTTTATTTCATTATGCTATATATTGCACTGCTGAGGATTAAATTCAGGGCCTCATGCAGGTTAGACAAACACTGTGCCATGTAACTCTTCTTGCATTACACAATCAGGACAAAGACATTTTGAAAACTATCCTGTCAATGTAAAATTGATTTCTAAAAAGACCTTGCTATTTTTTTTCATAACTTGTGGAAAGTATTCTTGTCATTAGAGTTGTCTGGGAAGCCGTGGTTATATCAAGTGGAAGAAGGCTCAAGGGGATCAATGAGGGTAATTTAGAGAAGCATGTGAGGAAAAGAATATGTCAATGTGTCAGAGAAAGGGCTTGGGATGTGGAACTTATTTAAGAAACTATGAACAGAGCCAGAAAAGTGAGATTCATGCTACTTGGTGAGGCAGAAAGAAAAAGAAACAGTGATGGCGGGGAGGGAGGGGGCACTGTTCTTATGTAATCATGTTCCAGCTGTTCTGGGCCAGGAAAGGAAATGGCTCCAAATGAGTCTTAATAACTTTCAGAATAAGCTTCTGTGTGATAACAATGCTTTATGTCTTAATCCTTTTCCCCCCTTATATAGCCTCACTGTAAAGTTATAGGCAGTTATGATTATTGCTTAATTCGTGAATGGAAGAAACTGAGGCAGAGAAGCTAAGAGCTCTGCTTCAGATAAGAGGAGCCACAAATGAATCAACCTGGTCACACCTGTGCTCTGAGATTTCTCTTATTGCAAGACCTTGACTCAAACAAAAATAGAGTGAAATGAAGCAAGCATGAAGATAAATGAAGTTATACCAAATTCTAAACTTCTCAAGGGCTTATTCAGAATAATTAAACTTACAGATAAAAGGATGACATTAGCTGAAATATCCAACAAAGGGGAGAAAGAACCTGTAGAGAACATATGGAGAGGTTAGGCACAGCCCCCAGTTGAGGGGTGGGGCTACCCACCCTTCTCAAAACTTTAACCCAGAATTGCACCTGTCAAAAAGAAATACAAGGACAAAGAGTGGAGCAGAGACTGAATGAAAGGCCATCCAGAGACTGCCCCACCTGGGGATCCATCCCATATGCAGCCACCAAATCCAGGCACTATTACTGATGCCAAGAAGTGCTTGCTGACAGGAGCCTGATATGGATGTCTCCTGAGAGGCTGTGCCAGAGTCTTACTGATGTGGATCCTTGCAGCTAATCATCGGGCTAAGCACAGGGATCCTAATGGAGGAGTTAGGGGAAGGAGCTGAAGGGGTTTGCAACCCCATAGGAAGAACAACATTATCAACCAGTCAGATCTCCCAGAGCTCCTGAGAACTAAACCACCAACCAAAGAGTACAAGTGGACGAACCCATGGCTTCACCTGCATATGTAGCAGAGGATGGCCTTTTCTGGCATCAGTGGGAGGGGAGACCCTTGGTCCTGTGAAGCCTTGATGCCCCAGAATAAAGAAACGCTAGAGCAGTGAGGAGGGAGTGGATGGGTAGGTGGGTGGGGGAGCGCCGTCAGAAGCAGGATAGGGTGTTTTCAGAGGCAAAACCTGGAAGGGGGATAACATTTGAAATGTAAATAAATAAAATAACTAACACAAAATTAAAAAAAATATTCTATCACCAAAGACGTACCACGTACAATAAAAAAATAATTGAGAAAAGTAAAAAAGGGAAAATAAAAGGAATTTAAGTGTGTTGCATACATTTATATGTACATAACGTGTGTGTGTGTGTATGAGTGTGTGTGTGCACATTTACTATAATGTTCTATAAGTACTTTGTCAATACTAGAAGCAATTTTGAAAGCAGTTGACAGTCACCAGATGGGCAAATTATCCTCATTGCTTCCCCTGTAGAAGGTCGAGATAACAATGACCTCACAGTTGGGAACTATAACCCAGAATGCAAAGCATTTTTTAGTAATTGGAGAGATGTGTTGTCCACTGTGCTTTTGTTACTTGGGGCTGTGACTAACCTGCTGAGAAGCAACCCAAAGAAGGAAGGTTTGCTTGGGGTCACAGCTTGAGGAAGCAGTCTATCATGGTAGGGAAGTCATTGGGTAGAACGGGCCTTCAGCTGGGAGTCCTCATTGTCGTACATCTCAATGGCAGGGGAAGCAGGCAGCAAGAGTGGAGGTGGCAGCTGGCTTTCTTCCTTCTCCTCCTCCTCCTTCTCCCACCTCCCCCTCCCCTCCTCCTCCTCCCCTCTTCTTCCTCCTCTTCCTCTCCCTCCTCCTCTTCTTTGTCTTTCTAGAACCCAAGCCCATGGAATGATGCCATTCACATTCAGAGTGGGTCTTCCTTTTAAGTTAAGCTACTTGGGAAACATTTTCACAGACACGCCTAGAATATATTTCCTACATGATTCTACTCCCAAAGGAAGTTGAAAAGAAAAATTAACTACTATACAAGCTTAAAGAGAATGTATTGAGTCTCCTTTTTGGCTCATTGAACTTGCTGTCTCCCATTGAAGATAATTGCTGGAGTACCCAACGAATACAGTAGCAATTCTGTATCTAATTTCACCAAGTTTTGGTTTATGGTGATTATTCACAACAATGCACTCCCTACCTGGTAACATAGGCTGTATTGTAAAGAAGATTATTTTTATGATGTGTGTGCTGTTAACGTCCCACCATTAGAGGAATTGGTACTAAAGTCTCTTTCACCAGGTTCGTGGAAAGTTTAGCATAATCTTATTCCCATTTTGGGAAGACATGAAAACTTTGGAAAAGGTCATGAATATTAAGTTGATGCTTGCTCCACAGCAAGCAAAAACACACATATACAAGATTCCTCAAAGTAGAATTTTCCAGTGACACTTCTGTAGTCCTTTACAGACTTAACTATATGAGACAAAGTTTAAGACAACCATAGATTTAATTCTGATAAGATGGTATCAGTAGATACTACTTAAAGATACATATGTGAGCCCAAAGGTGCTTTCCCAGTACAAGTTGTCTATACAACGAGAGAGGGAATTTAGAATTGAACTTTCAGAGTAACATGCTATAAGCCTTCCATGCAGTGTTCAAGTTTTCAGGAGCCCCTTCTCAGAAAGAGTTGTCCATGATCATCTCTCTCTCTCTGCCTCTCTCTCTCTCTCTCTCTCTTTCTCTCTCTCTCTTGTGTGTGTGTCTGTGTGTCTGTGTGTCTGTCTCTCTCATTATATATAAAATACAATAAAATACAGGCCACATTACTAGAGTTAAGAGACCATATTCATGAATGCATGAATCTACCTAAATCACAAAAAAGAAACAGTCTGATCTTGTCTTGCATTGTCCAAACAGCAGTGTTGTAAGAAGTTAGCATAGATTGATGGGGTCTTAATGTTTTCTCATTGTTTCTCCATATCTTCTAAAAAAAGACCTTAAAACTCATGAAAGGATGTCTACTCAGCCATTAAAAACAAGGACATCATAAATTTTTCAGGCAAATGGATGGAACTAGAAAATATCATCTTGAGTGAGGTAAACCCAGACCAAAAATGACATGCATGCTATATACTCACTGATAAGTGGATATTAACCAAAAAGTAGAGAACACCCAAGATACACCCCACAGACCCAAAGATGTTAAACAAGAAGAAGGGACTAAGTGAGGATGCTTCAGTACCACTTAGAAGGGGGAACAAAATAGTCATGGGAAGCAGAGGGAGGGAGAGACCTGGGTGGGAGAAGGGAGGACAAGGGAAATAGGGGGCAGGATCAGGTATGGGGAGAGACAAAAAAAGAGGCCTAGAAGGTCAAAAGAATGAATGGAAATATGCAGCTGCTGGGTGCGAGGACAGGGTAATATCTAGGAAGTCCCAAAGACCTGAGATGGGGGGGCACGGGGGATCCCAGGACTTAATCCTGGTGACCTTCGTACCAGTGGGACCGTGGAACCTGAAGAGACCACCTACAGTTACCAGACAAGTTCCCCAGTGGAGGGATGGAGAAACCAACCTACCTACAAAACTTTCAATCCCAAATTGTTCCTCTCTAAAAGAAATTTGGGGACAAAAATGGAGCAGAGACTAAAGGAATGGCCGACCAGTGACCTGTCCAACTTGGGATCCATCCTATGGGTGAGCACTAATTCCTGAAACTATTACTGATGCTATGTTATGCTTACTTGCACACAGGAGCTTAGCACGGCTGTCCTCTGAGAGTATCTGCCCAGCAGTTTACTGAGACAGATGCAGATATCCATAGTCAAGCATTGGACGTAGCTCAGGAACGCCAGTCTTGAAGGAGCTGAAGGGATGGCAACCCATAGAAATACCAACCATGTCAATTAATCTGGACCTCTGGGAGTTCCCAGAGACAGAGCTATCAACCAAAGAGCATACATGGGCTGGTCAGAGGCCCCAGCTCATACATAGCAGAGGGCTTCAGTGGGAGATGATGCACTTAATCTTCTAAAGACTTGATATCCTGGGGAAGGGGGGATTTTAAGAGGTGGGGCACCCTCTCAGAGGTGAAGGGGAGGAGGGATAGGGGACTGGAGCATTTGGGATGTAAATAAATAAAATAATTAATAAAAAGATGTCCTTGATATTTTTGTAAAAAAGAATTTTGAAAATCATTTTTAATTAAGTGTGCATGTGTATATGAGTGCAGGTCCCCAGGGAGATGCCAGAAGATGTGGTCAGATTCCAGATGTCCAGATTCTCTGGAGTTGGAGTGACAGGCAGTTTTAAGTTGGCCAGTATAGGTTCTCTGAGTGCTCAGGAACAGAAAGCAGTCTTAATTGCCGAGCTAATTTCACCTACCCCATGTTTTCCCAAATCTTTTTTTTTTTTTCTTCTTGGTTTTTCGAGACAGGGTTTCTCTGTGTAGCTCGGGCTGTCGTGGAACTCACTCTGTAGACCAGGCTGGCCTCGAACTCATAAATCCGCCTGCCTCTGCCTCCCAAGTGCTGGGATTAAAGGCGTGCGCCACCACCGCCCGGCTTCCCAAATCTTAAAATACTACTTTCAGTTAAATCATCTGAAAGACTCTTCCTAAGTTTGTACAAAAAGCACTGTGCCATTTTTTTTTTTTTTCTGTTTGAGCCTCAGGATACCCAAATGCCACCCCACTAGTCTTTCGGCCTCTAGGTGAGGTATTCTTATTTGCATCTGATACCACATATTCACGCAGAATGGGAAGCTACAAAACACCGAAACTTCTGGTCTTCACAATATGTAGAAATACAGTGAGATGTGGCTTAAGCAATAATATTTGTTACATTAAGCCAGGGGAATTCTGAGGTAGCTTGTCACAACAAAACTTAGAATATGCTAAGTAATGTAAATGTTAATATTAAAAAATATATTGTGCCGGGCGGTGGTGGCACACGCCTTTAATCCCAGCACTTGGGAGGCAGAGGCAGGCGGATTTCTGAGTTCGAGGCCAGCCTGGTCTACAGAGTGAGTTCCAGGACACCTAGGGCTGCACAGAGAAACCCTGTCTCGAAAATAAATAAATAAATAAATAAATAAATAAATAAAAATAAAATAAAATAAAATAAAATAAAATATATTCTATAGTTTTAAAAGACTAGATTTTTTTTTAAAAAAAATACTTTTGACATTGTAATTTTGTTGATGTCAAATATGATACACTTCAGCCACAGATTTTTAAAAGTCCAAATGGGAATCCTTCTGAGGATTTTAAAAATGGATTAGGCTGATGGCTAGGATCATTGGTGGTGTTGAGAGTTGAGCTGAATTGAGGACAAACAGTGACATTCTACAGAAGTCTGAGATTTAATTCTACTTTATCGTTAATACATAACCCAGAAGAGTTGCTGTTCTCTTAGAGTCTCTTTCTGTACATACAAATCTTAGATCATGTCCAAGACACTGTTTACTGGAATTCTATTATTACTGCATTGTAAACAGAATACTCCAAAGACATCACTCCATTTGCCTACCTTCTGCAAACTTACCCTTTCAGGGAAAACTTTACATTTCCATCTGATGATTTATCTCAAACACTTTCTATCTTAATGCCCAAGGAATTTATTTAATGGTTATCTTATAGATACCACTATTCACTTTGACTTTCTCAGGAAAAAAAAAAAAAAACACCAATGGTATTTTGTAAAATATTGGTGTTTGAGAATGGAAAGGTACAAATTTACCTAGTGTTAGGATTAACCTAAATGGTTCCAATTAGTTTCCAAATTCATTCATAATATCTGAGATGTTAAGAGAGTTATACAAAAACAAATGCATCACAGAAAACATGGGTATTCCTTGAAAGGACTCAGAGATTATTTCTAATATAGATAGTTGATATGTTATGATTTACTTTTCTTCTGAAGTTAGCTTTATAATGTAGTTCATTACTGCTGATACACACACACACACACACACACACACACACACATACACACACATACACACACACACTCACACATGACAGAGACAGTTGTTTTTAAACTATTTGTTCTCTGTAAATACATAATATAGTGAATGTATTAGTCTGAGTTATCTATCTATCTGTTCATCCATCTATCTATTGTTTATTGGAGTGGCTCACAGGTTGTGAACTGTGTATTCCAACACAGTCTCCTAATGGAAAGGACAAGGATTTAGTGGTTGTTCTTTCTACAAGATTAGATGTCTCAAACAGTTCCAATCCGGTGCTAGAGTCCCAGGGAAATCCTAAAGAGCTGCCCATCATCAGCTATGTTGGAATTCTGGAAAAGATCCTTAACACCAGTGAATGAATGCTTCAGAAACAGACTGGATGGATTTGCCAGTGAAAGTGAGGGCAAGTAGTTAAAAAAAAAATCTTCCATGTCCTTTTATGTTGGCTGCAACTAGAACAGGTGGCCTAGATTTAGGGTGGGCCTTTTTACCTCATATGATCCAGTCAAGAAAATCGTTTACAGGTGTACTCAACCCCTTGGGTTTTACTTGATTCCAGATGTAGTCAAGGTGACAACCAGGATTAGTCATCACAGTACTGATCACACAAAATATTATTCTTCCTCAATATTATAAAAGCAATAGGTTTTGGTGGCAGGTTAGTTGGCCAAGGGGTGTAGGAAGAAAATGAAAGTCCTTGTAAAAAACATAGATAGACTGTCAGATAATAGGAAGTAAGTATTGGGGTTTGGAAATGAAGCTTTCTTAAGCATTTTTGCTTTATTCACTTTGACAACAAAATTAATTTTATACTGATTAGTGGACATGACAAATTATGCATTCATGGATATTTGGCTGCTCTGAGTTCTGTTACTTCCTACTAATTATTACGGTGAAGACAGTCAGCTGTAAATGTCTCAGTCTTTGAGTGGTAACCGTTGTGGTGTTGAAATCTTTGTATGTAAACATATATATCCTAATGAAATATGGTTTTATAGAGAAGCTAAGTTACATATTTTAGAAATATTTAACAAAAGTGATTTGTTTAAAATAGTTTTGTCATAATAAATATTAGTATGAACACTTCAAAAATAAAGAAAAAAAATCATGGTGTATACAAGGAGAGATTCCCTGATTTCATCTTCTTTATTAGTGTTTCACTTATTATTCTTATTTTTTGTAAGTTATTAATTCATTTATTTTGTTTTAATTTTAAAATGGGAAATTGGAAACGGGATGATGTACTATAAGCTTTGTTTAAGAATGATGCAAATGCTACATCTTTGGCTATACTTAATGAAAAAACAGCTTGTCATCAAAAGGTAAATATATACTGGCCAATAACCATACATTATTAAAAATACGTATTCTTACCCATATGGGCTATTTTCCCTTTTAACTGTCTTCTTGACTAACTGAAAGACGATGGGTTCCATCATGTTCTGATAAGTGAACAACTTTCCTCCCAAGATTAAAATCAATGTTCCTTGAAGAAGCAACTTTGGAATTGCAAAACCTCTTTCTGGGGTTTGTAAGGTTGAATAAGGTTGTTGGCAAAAGAGATTAGGATTCCTCGGGGACAAGAAGCTCATAAAATTTCTGCTACCACACTCAAGAAAAAAATGATTGTTTTCAGAATTTAATAACCTCGGGCAAGAAGGTAACCACAACCAAATGACTTCGGTAAACACCGAGCCTACCTTTAAAGTTGGAAAAAGAGAAACATAGGAGAGAATAAAATTATGGCCTCTGAAACAAAAAAAAAAAATATACGTATAGAAAAAGGAGATTTAAAAAGAGACAGAAATGGGAGGATATCGGGATATTTAAGGGAGAAAAGCGAGGGAGGGAGGGGAAAGGGGAGAAAGAATATAAATATCAGCAAGAGAATGGATCAAGAAAACACATTTAAATAATCTTAACTATTCTACATGGGTTCCAATTTTTTTCATGTTTGAAATTCATTTACATTCAGGGCAATGGAGTAGTTTTTGACCTTTTCAGTTAAATCATTGTGCACATTTTAAAATGGATATCTGAACATTCAAATTATGAATCACATTATAATGCAGGGAAATTTATGGTTATTATGACCCATTATTTATTCTCACATCAATTCTTTTTAGAAAGGTAAAGGGAGTAACTTTGCCACAGGTTAGATTCTCTGAGAAACAATCACTGAGTTGGAAATTAGCATGCAGAAAATTAATTAGCGAATGCTCTCAGGATCAGCCATCACTGGAATGAAGAGAACGGAGCAGAAAGACTAGTTGGTCTGTGGCCATCTGGGAGGGCAGGGCCTTATGTCAGCTCAGGAACCCCCAAATGATCAGTTGCAGTGTTGCAGGTGCATTCTTCCTGGCCAAGAGCAGTAAGCTGACAATGCTTCTGCACCTGATGTCCTTTAGTCTTCAGGACAAATGGTGTTTATGCTCTCACTAGAATCTGTGTGATGTGACAAAGTGTTGTCATTAGAAAGACAGCTAGGTTTTACTCACTGACTATATTATGAGCTGTCCATTATTGGACTATGCATTTGATTTCACACAGTCTCTTACCTCATTAACCCACTACTGATTTGACTGGGGGAGGGGAGGTATGAAGTGAATTAGCAGCTGTGAAAGACTGCCAAATAGTAAACACTCAATAAACATTGGCTCGCACCCAATGTTTTAAAGAGATTAATACAGGCTTTTACTTTTCACCTAGGTATTTTTCCCTCTACACATTCTGTATTGACTTGCTATTTTGGAGAAGAAAATTAACCCTGAAGAGCTATGCTTTTTAACATGTCCCCCTTTGTGTTTTAAGAAAGAATTTTTACATGGTTAATTTCCAACTGTATCTGATTTTACTTCTTATAAGGAAGAAATTGCTAAGTAATAGAAATAGCTGGCTAAGCCTGTTTGTCCATGAAACATTGTGAAAGTGTTGTATAGTTATTTCTTATGTGTGATACAGTAGCAACACTTCGGAAATTCTCAAAAGTATAAATTCTCTGGTTTCCAGCTCAGACTATCAGGCTGAATTTCCAGAGAGGATATCTGTCAGTCTCTGCTTCATTTAATGCACACTGAAGTTTGAGACCTGCTAGAATAGATTCTCAGTCAGGTCCCAACAGGAAACAGACGTGTATCTGAATCAAGAACTGTCTCAAAATTGCCTAGGGTATAAAGAAATCACAAAGAGTCCTGGGTACCCTGGGAGATTGGGATGACAAGAGTCACACTGTTCTTAGTCCTGAGGTAATTGAGGAATAACAGCATGCCAGTCACCAAGTTGTGGAGCAGGGTATTGTGAGAAGACCCAAACCTCCTGGATAAGAGCCACACCAAATTTTCTATGAGAATGAAGTTTCTGCTCCTTGTTTTCTTTTGGGTTTTCCATTGCTGAACATAACCAGAGGAGACAGCTGGCCCAACTGACGTTTTGCACTTAACAGATAGAAAGGATGAAAGTAGGCGGAAATACTCGGCAGACTATATCAGATATACGTCATAAAACATCAATTGCAGTTAAGCACATCACAGTGGCTCTTTTAAACACCCTCTCAAACAAAGTCACACATTGAAAATGTGTAATTCATGAAGTGAAAGCTCAAAGTTAAGCAAACTAAGCAATACATAATATAGGAATAAATCTCTATATGGTTACACCCTCGAGGAAGAAGATGCTTCCTGTGACAATCCTGTTTACCACTGTAGTGGGCAGCTCTATGCAGGTACAGAGGACAAAAACGTTTGAAACGTTTATTCCCGGTTAAATCCAGCACAGGGCACTGAATCCACCTGTGCCTGCAGGGCATTTAATTTGGAAAAGTTGTTTGCATACTGTGCAAATTTCAGAAGTTTCTCATTCTTGTGCTGCATGTACACTTGGTACTGAAAATATTCTGTCTGATACTCTGACTGACAGGATTATTCCTCACCCATGTTTTTTTTTTTTTTCTCTTACTGTGGTTTTATTTTTGTTTTTCCCCAGAACTTGACTTCCAGGGAAACAGCCATTTGGATTTCCTACAACTACTTTATCAGCCAGAGTGTAAATTTATTATTATTCAAATAATATTTTTCATAGTTATCACAACAAAAATTTTACACTGTAAATTTTAAAACACACATAAAGTTTGAGAGCATAATGAACTGCCATTTATGCCTCAGCCAGCTTCAACAATTATCAACATTTGCAAAAATGCTTTCCCCATGCAGCGTAATTCAGATTCTAAAAAATGGCATTAGCTTTTGAGTGCTAGCTTATGTACAGAAGTAGAAGGAACATATTTTGGAATTTAATGGATATGAAATATGTTTCAGTTCATTGCTTATATCATTTCTGTGATTTGAAGCATTTTTAGTTATTTTTTATATGGTAGAATAAATTGCATTTTTAATAGTATTTTGTATGCTTGCCTGAGGTAACACATTCTCATATTGAATTATAATTCAGTAAGAAAAATGTATTATTTTTCTTAAATTGAGCATCAATGTTGTTGATGGAATAGAACTTAAAGCCCAAGGTTTAAAATTGTATTTCGGCTAATGTTCAATATTTTCTAATGGATAGTATGTAAGGAATGATTATAGCCATTAACATAGGAAGATATCTAAATGTAATGTTTCTAAGTGTAGACATTTTCTTAAATTCATACATACATTCTCAGTCTTAGATTATTATGTCATATATTGCATATTTATATGATAAGCCTGACTGTAACATTACAGCCATTCAGAAATGATATCTCTGTCTAAACACTCAAAACTAATATTAAAGAAAAGGAAGAAGGTAAAAGCTTCATTCTCCAAGACCAGAGACCAGGTTGGTTTTTATTGTCAACTTGATATAAATTAGAAATACATAGGTAAAAGGAACTACAATTGAAGAATTGCCACTATTGGATTGGCCTGTGGGCACATTTACATGACATTTTCTCATATTACTAATTGAGGTATGAGGCCCAGTCCAATCTGGTGGGTTCTATCTCCTAACAGCTAGGTATGGGTTATAAAAGCAAGGTAGCTGGACATGATGGTGGGAGCAAACTAGTAGCCATTGTTCCTACTTCAGTTTCTGCTTCAAGTTCCTGCCTGGCTTTCCCAGATGGTTGACAATAACCTGTAAGCTAAAACCAATCTTTCCTTCTCTGAATTCTTTAGGTCATGATGCTTAACAATAGTAAAAGGGGTCTAAAGAGAATCTATGAAAGAATTTTGAAGTTTCATTTATACCAATGGATAGACCATAGCCATTATCAAATAGAGCCTATATTACCCATGATAACACTTAGAAATTATAAGACATGTCCTTAAATTTTACCTTGGAGCATAGGACAAAGTATATTTTTCATGATATGAAAACTAAGCTGGTCTTTGCATAGCATTCACAAAGGTCTGTTCTTACTTGTCCCATTCTGCCAGCAAATTTAAGGTGATTATGGCGTTTGCACAAACACATAGGAATGACAAAGAAAGTTTGCTGATCTCAAAAAGCCACCCATTCCAAGTGGATCTTCCCACATGTTTTTCTATGTTAACAGATGAGAGATGAGAGCTGCTAATAGGGTTTCACTGAAGTGAGTACCCTTGCTTTGTATATCCTTTCCATTCTTCAGGAAGGAACACAGAGAGAATGAGAGGTAGTCCCAGTCCTGTTCAGAGAGACCACTATTCCTTTTCTAAGTGGATCAGAAGAAACAGAAATGCTATCCTTTAAGCTTCAAGTTCCCCTCGAAGGCCACACACTAAGCCCCATTTGATCCCAAGTCCATGTAAGACGATGATTCTGTTACTCAGCAAAAACCTACAATCTGACCATACACTCGAAGTCTGGAAACCTGCCGAACTCCCATTATGTTAAGGTCTCACGCCTGTGCATTTCCTGCATGTTGCCGACACTGCTGAAAGGAATGTCATGTGACATCACAAAACATTGCATCACGGAAAACAGCACAATAGCATTGTAAACGTTCAGTTCTTGTACAATTTGGAAACTGGGTTCTTCTCATTGGTACATAATCCTGTCCACATGGTGACCTGGGGCTCAACACTCATCTCCTTTTGGGACTCTACAGTCTTCTGCACATAGCTTTCGGAGTCACTGTGCTTATCACACCATGCAGATAACATTACAAAAGCTTTGCACCCTTCATGTACTGCACCTGGAACTGGCACCGATTCCTTTGATGGTTCGTAGAGTCTCTTAGTTGCAGGTGAGTGCCATGTCACCTGCAACAGTGACCAGTACTGTAGAAGCATGAGGTAATGGGTTTTGTGAGCTGTTTTGTGAGCTACTGGCCATTCTCAGCCACAGAACACTCATTTCCCCGAAGCTTCAGGATGCAAGGCATCTTCCATTTTTATCTAAGTGGGAGCTTTCCATAACTAAGCCTGGCTATAGCCTGGCACACAACAAAGTTAAGATATTTATTCGACTTTATGTAATTAGTCCCTTGTGGCTTTGATGTCAGTGACTAATAATACCTAATTCTTCTGACAGAAAGTGCTACATTTAAGGAAGAAATATAAAGGGCACTCATTTCAGAGAACTAATGTAGTAGTTTAATTTGCTCATTAGGTTCTATCATTGCCAACTGATTTCTACTTTGAAATAATTTTCATAATAACTTCCCTGAACTTTCACCTGAAAATAAATGGGGAAGATTAACTAAAATTTTGCTTTAGGTTGTAGATAATTGGTGATTTTTGTGTTCTTCAGATGTCTCTGTCATAAGCTCAAAGATAAGAATTCTAAATTCTTTCTTTGCAAAAGGCCGGTTCTGGGCTATCCACACAGAAGAGTGAAATGTCACTGTGATCCCAATGTACAGCTACTGTGGTGTGGTAGTAGAGACAACACTCCCCTGCCTTGGGCACCAGTAGTCCTCTTTGCAAACTGTCTCTCCCAATGTTTTGCTGATACTATTGAGATGAGAACTTTATAATGAGATTGAAAAGGTTACAGTTATTAGATTCATAGTGTGTAGGTGGTAGGTTTCCAAAATTTGGGTGGTTATGAACTCTTCATTAAAGAGAGAACAATTATATTCTGGTTCAACTGAGATTGCCCATTACAACTTGCCAGATGATTTCTGGAAAATCATTGGGTATTTCTGGTTGCCTTCTGAGTGTTCTGAGCTTGCAAAGTGCCAGGGAAGGCTATGTTGCTTTGATGAGTCCTCTGAGTTTGGTTTCTCCTGAAAGCTTAGTATTTTCTAGGAATTGGCTCTCCGGAGTGGCTATCCTAGATGTCTCAGAGAGCATGTACAGGAATCCAGGCTCCATTTTCTGTTTTGAGCCCAGAGGAAGGAATGCACATTTGATCGTCAACCTGCAGACAACCCATGAGGGCATGAAAACAAAGATCATTGCCTAGAATTATTAACAAGAAACAAAATTACATCATGCCTTCTTAAACTATGGTGTATTGCTCTCTGTGGAGGAGAACTTAATGATTTTATTTCTGAGAACTACATTTCTATTGATCCTTTATATAAATAAATATATGTATTTTCTACCTTAGGGAAAAATCTGGTCTGAGAAAGAAAGCATCTTAATGGACCGATATTTGAAAAATTGAGCTAGAAATCTTAGAGTGCAACAAGTCCTTCTTACAGTTCATAAAATCCATGCGTGTTCTCAGATTATCCCCAGTTAACACTTTAAAACTTGCCAAGCTTATAATGTCATATGAGTTAAGTGAAATATACTCTGCTAAAATGATATGGAGACTTTTTTTTTTTTTACTAATTTTAAAATCAAAATTGGACTTTTAAGAAACAAAAAGCTGCTTGGCAGAGAGATTATTGGAACATGTTCATAGTAGCATTAAAAGCAGAAGTCCATGAAAACAAATATGGAGTCAAAGGCTGCCACTGTGACTGGAAGGGTGTTGAGCTTTGACCCTGCCGTTGATGCTCCCTTCCTGTTACCCACATAGCTGTCAATCAGCTCTGAATGACAGCGCTGCATCTGTTTCTGCCACTCATTCACCACCCGGTTGGTGAGCAGCTACTATGTTGCAGGCATTCTGGAAACCCCTCACTCTGAAGAGATTAGTCTAACTTAGAGTTAGAAAAGCCTCCTATGAGGTTGCCATCCCCTTCAGCTCCTTCTGCCCTTCCTCTAACTCTTCCATATTGGTTCAATCCAATAGTTGGCTTTAAGTATCTCCATTTGTCTCAGTTGCTGGTAGAGCCTCTCTGAAGAAAGCCATGCCAGACTCCTGTCTGCACACACAATATGGCCTCAGTAATAGTGTCAGGATTTGGTGTGCACTCATGGGATGTATCTTAAGTTGTGTTGGTCACTGGGTGGCCTTTCTTTCAGTCTTTGCTCCATTTTTTCCCTGCATTTCCTTTAGATAGGAACAATTCTGGGTTAAAAATTTGAAGATGGGTAGGTGGCTCCCAGCCTCAACTGGGGGCCATGTCCATCTACTGGAGGTGATCTCTTCCGGATCCATCTCTCCACTGTTGGGCATTTCAGCTAATGTCATCTCCACTGAGTCCTGGTAGATTTTCACATCCCAGGTCTCTGGGACATTCTAGAGGTTTCCCCTGTCCCCAACACCCACTCCTGTATTTTTGAATTCATTGACATCCCTCCTCTTGACATCCCTCCTGCTTCTCCCCATACCTGATCCTGTTCCTCCTTTTCTCCTGTTCCCACACTGTTTCCTCCCTTCTGCCTCTCATGATTATTTTGTTCCCCTTCTAAGTGGGTTTCAGGTATCCACAGTTGAGCCTTCCATCTTGTTAAGCTTCCTAGGGTTTGTGAATTGTATCATGGATATTCTGAACTTTTGGCTAATGCCCACTTATCAGTGAGTACATACCATGAATGTGCTTTTAGGTCTGGGTTACCTCACTCAGGATGATATTTTCTAGTTCCATCCAATTACCTGTAAAGTTCACAATGTCCTCATTTTTAATACTTGAATAATATTCCATTGTATAAATGAACTATAATTTCTGCATCCATTCATTGGTTGAGGGACATGTGGTTGTTTCTAGCTTCTGGCTATTACATAAAAGACTGCCATAAACATGGTGAAGTATGTGTCCTTGTGGTATGGTGGGGCATCTTTTGGGTATATGCCCAAGAGTGGTATAGCTGGGTCTTCAGGTAGAACTATTTCCAATTTTCTGAGGAACTGCTAGATTGATTTCTAGAGTGGCTCCAGTTTGAAATCCCACCAGCAGTGGAAGAGTGTTATTCTTTCTCCACATCCTTGCCAGCATGAATTGTTGCTTGAGTTTTTGGTCTTAGCCATTCTGATTGATGTAAGCTGGAATATCAGGGTTGTTTTGATTTGCATTTTTCTGATGACTAAGCATGTTGAATATTTCTCTAAGTGCTTCTCTGCTGTTCAAGATTCCTCTGTTGAGAATTCTCTGTTTACTTCTTCACCTCATTTCTAATTGGGTTATTTGGTTTTTTTTTTTTGGAGTATAGCTTCTTGAGTTCTTTACATATTTTTGTTATTAGCCCTCTATCAAATCTAGAGTTACTGAAGATCATTTCCCAATCTGTAGGTTGCCATTTTGTCCTACTGATAGTGTCCAATGCCTTACAGAAACTCTTCAATTTCATGAGGTCCCATTTGTCAACAGTTGATCTCAGAGTTCTGAGCCATTGGTGTTCTGTTCCAGAAATTTTCCCCTGTGCCAATGTGTTCTAGGCTTTTTCTCACTCTCTCTTCTATTCAATTCAGTGTATCAAGTTTTATGTTGAGTTCCTTAATTCACTTGGACTTAAACTTTGTACAATGAGCTAAATATGAATCAATTTGCATTTTTCTACGTGCAGAGTGCTGGTTAGACCAGTACCATTTGTTGAAGATGCTTCATTTTTTTTTTCACTGTATGGTTTTGGCTTCTTTGTCAAAGATCAAGTGTCCATGGGTGTGTGGGTTTATTTCTGGGTTTTCAATTCTATTCCATTGATTGACCTGTCTGTCTCCATACCAATGCCTTGTGGTTTTTACCACTATTGCTCTGTACTACAGCTTGAGGTCATGGATAATGATACCTCCAGAAGTTATTTTATTGTTGATGATTGTTTTAGCTATCCTGAGTTTTTTGTTTCTTGATATGAAATTGAGAATTGCTCTTTTCATGTCTGTGAAGAATTGTGTTGGAATTTTGAAGGCGATTGCATTGAAAAACCTTTCACATTGTCCTCAGAGACAATCCTTGACATTGTTTTATGGATATGTGTGGCAGCAATGGCAGTGGCAGGGGTGTGGGTGAGAGTGTGGGTGGGGCTTCTATCTGAAGGAAACTAGGCCCATTTTAAACTTTTTGCCCAAGTTTGCTTCCAAAGAAGAAGCAACAAGAAACTCTACAAGTGTCATAGGGACTGTGTCCTTTTTATTAGATAGTATTTTAAAGCTAATATTAGCCATTATATCATCATCTAAATAGGTGTCATAAAACTTAACAGTTCAGAAATAATAGCTGATGGTTAAATGTCATAATGTGAATTATAGGAGCTGGATGGATTTCTGCATCTTTCTCTCCAACTGCCTGAACCTTTTTCACTGAAAAGAAAAGACACAGTTACAGCAGCTGCATTATTTTTCCCCTCAGGCAACATGTCTCATAAATTCAAATCTGTCAAAATGGATACTAGATTCTGATAGATCTATGAACTATAGAGAACCAAGATTATTGTCTCAAAAAGAAAAAATAAAAAGACAGCAGTTAATTCTTACCCTTTGGCTGTAACTTCAATTTTATTAATAATTTCTCTATGTAGACTTATAGTGAATATCATCTCAATATCAATAATATATTTTAATATTCATTAACAATTTCAACTCAGAGGATGTGCTCATATATTTTCTTTCTGGTTATCTCCAGTCTTATCTGACTTAAATTCAAACCATCAATGAGTTGTCTACCCTTTCCTCTGTGATACAATCCTACAGGGATAATACATCTACAAGAGACCTAAAGAAATTCCAATCTTCATTTTGGCCCTTGATTTACTTCCCTGGTGTAATCCAACCTTTGGATGGGGAGACAGACATATGCATCATTATGGGTCTGCCTGGGATCTCCTCACTACCTCATCTACTGAGGTTATGAGTCTGCCCTGTAAGCTATAGGTCACTCTAAATGGCAAACCTTATAGCCTGAAAAGAAAAATCAGGCTACACCATGCATTACCTCCAGCTTTTTATCTATGGCAGAGTTAATAAGCCTGTGCTGAGCTGTGGTTTTTACCAAAGTTCTAATGTATTGCTTTGTCCAGTATTGGTTCCTCAATGCTACTTGTAACTTATGTTTTTCCCATACCAGATATAAAACTCATATATTTTCCTTTTTTCAGGGAATTTCTTGGAATATTCTCCTCTAGCTCTCTCCATACCTCTGCCACCACATACATTTTGGCAATCTATTCTTTATTCTAAGATGTCCCTCTTAATGAACCTCTTCTCTGGGTTCTAAATGGTAGACTCTCTTCCCTTTTAGGCCCCATCATGTTGTAGTTGATAGAATGTTCTGTCCCTTCTCAGCACTCTCCCACCTCAAGGCCCTATTGTTTGCGAGGCCATCTCTCCTAAGAAAGCTCATTTCTGAATAATAGTCTTAATTTAGTTCCTTTCTCAAACCATCCAACCTTCAACCTCTCTTCTGTTATCTCCAGTATATACTTCCTTCCAAAATAGGACCATTGATCAGATAGATGACTATTATTTCATTAAGATTCTTTTTAAGATCTCCTGTAAGTTTTGACCCTTTAGAGCATATGTCCCAGATTCTGTTTATGACAATCAAAAACTCCTCCCCAAAGAAAACAACAATAAACCAAACCAAACAAACACCCTAAACCTGAAAGTGTAAAGAGTAGTGTCTCTCATCCCTATCTTTTCTTCCTTGCTATTCTTCCTTTATTTAGTTCTACTCCCACTGTCCCACTAAGCATCCTAATCACATGTCCCCAATGACTTTCTCATTACTAAACATAGTGGTCTACTCTCACTTCTCTCACTGCACACCTCAGTGCTTTCGATGCTATTCATTACTCTCTTTAAAGTACCTTTGGCTGATGTACTTCTGTTCTGATGTCTGTTTTCCATCTTACTTCAACTGATGCCTCTTAACAATCTTTTCTGGCTTTACCTGATCCCTACTGGCAGAGAGTTACAGAACTTAGTCCTTAGTTATCTTTCTTCTGTGTATATCACAAGGTCATCTTTTTACCAGTAGTTTTAGATGTTGGTCATATACTTAATTTCTCAAATTTATCTTTAGTCTCTACCTTTCTTCCTGGGCTATATAGTTGTGATTACCAGTTTCCTTTGTATCTATCCACCTAAGAGTATCTAATGGAATCTTTAAACCTAACTCTTGTAAACATTGTTTTAGATTTCCTGTCTTCATTAGATTTCCCTTTTGTTGAAGGATCCCCTAAGTCATTAAAACAATACTAAGCCTGAGCAACATTCCTTAATCATCAAAGTGAGGGCAGAAGGATAGAATGTGGTTTCATCCTCCTGTGTATACTTTTATATTCACATTAATGACTCTTCAGCTGTTTATGTCATGTATTTAACAAATGGCTTTATATTTGGATAAAATAAACACTTCTCAGTACTGTGACAACCCTCAAATCCTCTTTGTTTCATATGTGATTGACAGTGTATCATGGACCTAGTTCCTATTGACAATTATTTTGCTTTAGTCTAGCTGTTTTTGGCTTAAATTGTGACTAGGTGATACACTGAGGCCCAAGTAAGTAAGAGACAAGTCATTTCAATTCTGAAGCATATCCAGGAATTATATATGGTTTCATAATATTCTGAAGAGCTTTATTGTGGTTTCATTTGTTGTGTCTTCTAATGCTTCCTATTTATTCACCTATATCTTCACCACCCACCTTTACTGATTTATTTTTCTCCATGAATTTTCAATTCATTATAGATTTCAGAGTCAGAGCAAGAGGACTATTAGTTTTCCTAAGCTCTAGAGGTTATTTCAGAACAAATCAATTTGTGGTTGTGTCTAACAAGGCATACATTTATTTAACAGCCACCTTGTTACTTAGAGGACAAGTTAAAGGCTACCAGTCTACAAATGAGAAAAGCAGATTGATTAAGAATTTGAAGTTGTTTTCTGTGTATGTATTTTATGTTTTGTTTTGTCTCCTCGGTTTCCTCTGGCACTAGCTTTTAGAATGCTAAATAGCTTTTAGTTCTCTCCATCTCCTGCATCAAATAATAACAGACTCTTACACAGTAATAAACAAAAACTTAAATGCTTGAAAGAGCATGTGGAAAATACATAGCACCCTGGGTGTGCAGATCTTAATCTTTTGAGAGACAGCAAGAGAATTGGCACCTTAAAAAATTTTCCTGTTCATTTCATTCAGATTTTTGCTGTGTGAAACCAAAGGAATAATCATATTTCATGCGGAACCCAGAATGAAAATCCTGACACAGGCTTGGATGTTGGAGACTGACTTTTATTTTACGATAAGTAATGGATTAAATTTCACTTAGCCATTAATAGAATATATTTTATTGAATGAAGAGATTTCAGGATGGAAAATTTGCAGCTGCTTTCTCTAGGAGGCGCATTCTAGAGGATAGGATCCACAGAAAACAATTGTAATACGTTACATTTATTCCAGTTTCAATATTTTCTACCTGGGATCCATGTACCATCAGGGGGCTGCTTATTTCTTAGAAAGATTTTATGGTATGAGTTTTGATTGTTGTTCAGAGGTATTAGTAGGATTCCTATGAGAATATCAGGATGACTGTGTTATACTAAAACATCAGAATAAATGTACAAATATGACTGTGTTGAGTTTTTAATGAAAAACTTGTCCATGCTCTTAGTACTGATGAGCTTAGCTTTTTGCTCTTCATGTCCCAATGTCAAGGTCATAGTAGTGGTCTAGAGTGTGAGGGATATTCAGGCCGAATTGTTTTCCTTGCTATCAATGTGAAACTTCTAAAAGGCTAGTTTGTAATTTTAGTTTTAAATATAGTTTAAAATTTTAGTTTAGTATGATGACACAAAACAGTAGTATGGCACAGTAATGTAGTTATTAAATATACTGGGATTATAATACAGTCACATTCAATAATGCAGTTATTAAATATCCTGGGATTATAATACAGTCATATTCAATCACCCATACTAATGACCCAGACTGATGGAGATGTTCCAGGGAGACAATGTAATAGCATATATATATATATATATATATATATATATATATATATATATATGTGTGTGTGTGTGTGTGTGTGTGTTCACAGTTAATGCAATAAAAAATAACAATAATTTATCAACAATCCCTGTGAATTGGTACATATAAGTTCTGTTTACACAGAATTATATCCTCTTCATGATACCACACTCTGATTCCAGAAATAGGGATATACTACAAGTCTGACAGGAGGACTTGGCAGGCATTGTTATGGGTTGAGACCTTTAAACATAAGGAACAATTTTACACTTTTTAAATGGCTCCAATCTTGTCACATAGCCCTGAGAGGCAAAGAACATTTTCTGTCTAAGACAGAAGTATGCACCAGGAGAACTGAGAGGATTGAAACGTGCAAGAAACTCATGACAGCAATGTAGGGAATGACACGTGGCAATTTGAAAAGAAATGGAGGCAGGCTTGGTTAGAGACTGACCCCTGGGGCCACAGAAAACAAGAACGTAGGCATCTCAGTTCTAGAACTGCAGGGAATGTAGCTGACAAATTAATTGAGCTCAGATGTAGGTCCATGCCTTGAGCCTGCAAGCAAGAACATTGTTTGTGAAACTCTAGTTTGGCCTCATGAGATACTGAGCAGTCAGCCCAGCTGAGCCATGCTGGCTCTGGAATTCTGAACCAGAGAATTGAGACATAAATGGATGGTTCTTCTCGTTGTTTGTTTCTTCACATGCCAAATTTGTGGTGATCTGTTATGGCAGCAATAGAACACTAATGCAAATTTTTATAGCAGCTTGCAAATTGCTGTAATTATTTGCCCTTGTTTATCAACAAAAAAGCCAAGGCACAAAGAAGTTAATGAACATGCTCAGAGATGCCAAGTCAAAGATGCCAATTTCCAGAGGTACAGTTCTGTGGCACTGCATGGAGATGGACATCAGAACTGGAAGTCTGTGCTCCACAGTAGTCAGAAGTATATTATTATCGCACCAAGGCTTACTATGTGACTTGTATCTTTTTCATATCATATTCAATAGTTTATTTCCAAGTATTTATCAATAAATTTACTGATACAGTTTAATAAATTTGTTTCAAAATACTATTTTCAAGTTAACCATGCCTGTTTTAGACAGGAATAAATACATAGTATAGCCTATCAAAGTGACGCATTCATTAGTGGTTAACTTCAGATAATGATTGAAGCCAAAATATTAAGTTGACACAAAAATATAAAAGTTCTTAGCAAAACATCAAATTCTTATCATAAGAATGGGTTTAAGATACGTATGTATCAATTTCCATCACAGGATCATATTTTAAATGTGTTGCTCAATTTCTTACGAAGTTACAATAGACAGTCATAGTCCTCCTATCAAATCCCTTTATAAATGGCTCCTTTTCTCTTTAATCTCTAATCTTTACCAAAGAGCCATAATTACTTCTTATTCCAGCTTAACCCCTAGCTATAATATGATTCATATGAACCTTAGGAGACACTAACCGAGCCCCAATCAATTTAGCAGAGGGTGAATCTGGACTTATCTCAGGCTTCAATGTTGAATACACCATTGGACCATTTGCACTTTTTATTTATTTGTTTTTGTTATTTATTTATAAAATGTTCAAATCTAGTCAAATCTAGTTAAAATTCTTGACTTTCTAGAAATTAGGATAAAACTTCGCAAGCTTTTCTCAAAACTAGAAGCATGCATGCTTCTAGGGGAGGAGGAGTCAGTTTTTTAAAAAGTGTGACTCACCATAGGTCCACCATTCTCTAGTGGATGACACCCAAACCAGACGTATATAGGCAGAACAAATTGGAGTCAATGTAATAGTTATTAAAAAGAAAAGAAAGAAGACTCTGTGTTGGGTGGATGTAGTGGATAAGGGTGGATCTTGAAAGAGTTAGGGGGAGAAGTAATAGGTAATTTTAATAATTATATGGAACTCTCTAAGAGTTTATTAAAACCTTTTGAAAATGGCATCTGATCAATAGTCTGAATCCTCTGTCTGAAGTGTGAGGTGTCTTCAAAAACAAAGCCTTGTCTCAGCTACAAGAATGGGATGAAGGACAATATCAATAGCCTAGATTGCTTTGGGAATTTGTTAGGCTCCCTAGCCAACAACTGGGAAGGGGGATTTTCATGGCTGACACTGAGGTTTTGTTAGGAAGTCTATGGTTTCCTGAAGGATCATCATTATCTCCTTACATTATCTCCTTACGCATTGGCGTAAGTTCAGTATCTGTGCCTGTGTGTGTGCGTGCGCGCGCGCGCGCGCGGGTGTGTGTGTGTGTGTGTGTGTGTGTGTGTGTGTACACACTTATATTTATTATAGTAATTATGGGTAAATATAGAAGAACATAATTTCTCTGACTTTTTAAAAGTCCTTAGAATTATTTATCTTCCCTTCCTTCCTCTCCTTTGTAGTTTCTTCTCTCCTTGCTTCCTAGTTAAATCCACCATGTCCACCATTTCCACCTTCATGAAGCTTGCATCCTACTATTCCTTTCTTTAAAGCACCCTTCGTGGCTCCTTTTAACAGTTTTGGTTTCTGTGGTTGCCAAAACCAAAAATATGTCTGCTACAAGATTGCCTTCTAGATATGAGGTGGAAGCTATATCCATGAAATTTCAAAGGTATGGCTGCCTAATCAATGGTCAGTTAACTTGCCAACCTGGATGAAGGTAATCTCATGGATTCCACTCGTAAGTGATGAACTACTGGCAATTCATGACTGCTGTGGGATCAAAAATTAGTTTTCAGCAGGGTTAAGCCCCCGAATTGGTTATCGAATATCAAATGGTAAGCACAAAAAGCCCATATATATATATATATTATTGTATATGTATATGTATATGTATTATGTATATGATGTATATGTATATATATCATACACATCATACATACATACATACACACACACATACACACACACACACACACACACACACACACACACACACACACATATATATATATAATATATATATATATATATATGTAACATTAAATGTACTCAGCAGGTTGTGTGAGTGTACTGATTAATGGATATATGAATCAATACATAAACATACATAAACACACACACTATGTATGCTTATTGATATATGTGTATATATACGTATACATCAATGACTAACAAAAATGTGACTGTGAATTTTTGAGGAAGTGGGAGGCATGAGTATGCTTAAAGGTAGGAGAAGGAGAGGAGGAATGATATAATGAATTATATTTTGATTAAAAATAAAAATTTAAAATTTGTATTTAAGAAGTATGAGCAAATAGCAATATCCCCAAAACCTATCTGCCCACAGTGAACAAAAGTCAACAGACACTTCTAAAGAAAAAGCCTTGCAAAACTAGAAACTGTGAAAACCATGTACCATCAGAGACCACAGGAAGGGCAGCTGTTAGAATGCTATAAAGACAAATTAAATTAGGTTAAAATAAACTAATATTAAATGTTACAAAATAAAATAAATATGAATGATACCAAATGAATAATAGAGCCACTCTATGATTTCATTAATACTCCCTAAATACACATAAACTTTTTAAAAGTTATTTTTAAAAATTTTTAGTCAATAATGTTGTTGTTTCAAAATGTAATTTTAAATTTCTCTTCATGCTACATGTCCAATCTAACAAAGGAGGAAGGGGGTATATGTGGCATATAAAAATATCCAGGAGCGGTTGTAAATCAGGTCAGGTGGTATAATATAACACAGACTTGCTTAGACATCTGTAAGCAGCATGGAGCTAGCAAATGCCACTTGTCCTGAGAAGCAACAACAGGCCAGTCCATTTTTTCCAATTAAGGTATATGGTTGTTAACTCTGTAACTGATAAAACTGTACAAATCTATTGAACAACTGCAGGGGTTGTAGAGCTGTGACTTTTCCACATCACTGTCCTGCTTTGGGATGTCTAATCTGCTTAGACCACTTTCAAATTCAGTTCAAACAAAATGGTTTTATAGAGTTTTGTTGTATTACTGTGAAGACTTTGATTTGTGGTAGAAGTTGCCTACCCTTAGAATTCTTTAGGTCAGGCCTTTAATATCTGATTCTTCAAGAAAATACTACATGATAATACCCAATCCTTTTATTTTTTGAAAAAAAAAGAAAACATAGCTTTAGTCATATATCAATGCAAGTGTTTGCATCAAACTCCCTGCGATATGGATTGATGGCCGAGGGAACACAGTGAGAAACTGAGGCTACAGATAACCATTCCATGCCCTTGGAAGTCAAGTGGACCTCATTGTTGACAATCCAAATAGCCATGACTGTTCTTCAGACAGAAGGCAGACTGGTATTTACTTTGCTTTTCTTCTTTTTAACAAGCTCCATGAGTCTTGCATAATTCTCTGAAATAAACTGTCAATATATGAAGAAACAATTACAAGTGAAATTGAACAATTTATGAACAATGAAACTTCCTGAGTTATAAGTGAAGCTTATGATTATGAAGAAGAAAATCATCTTACTGAAATTACTTTATTCAAATATGTTGGAACTTTATGATTTTTGCAACATAATTATCATTTTAGAGTTCTCAGAATTTACCTTAGAAATAAAAATACACGTTGTACATAGCAACATATTTTGATTTCTATAAAATTTGTACCTGAAATAATGTGCTCAATTAACTTCTTTGTTCCACTTGAGTCATCCAAATCATGTTAGTGGAAATTAAGATATTCTGAAATGCAAATTTATTCAGGCAAATAATGAATGCATTCTGCTGTCCTTCATATAAAATGATGATATATTGAATGGTAAATGCAGATTGTTTTTCTCCTGAAGAGCTATTTTATTTCCTACAATAACAACTTTTAACGATTTCCTATGGCTTTAAGTGTCACAATTCCTCCTTCATTTTTCAAATGATAGTCATTTTTAATTTTATTTTTTTTCTGTGAGACAGACCTGTGCCCTCTGGACATATGTAACAGTTGTGCAGCTGAGTCTCCATGTGGGACTTCAAAAGCAAGAGAAGTAGCTGTCTCTGACTACATTGTCTGCCTTTGGATCCCTTTCCCCTACTGGGCGGCCTTGTCTCGCCTTAATAGAAGAAGATGAGTCTAGTCTTACTGCTACTTGATATACCAAAGCCAGGAGACCTTTCCTTTTCAGAGAAGGGTCAGAAAGGTGCAGGAATTGGTGAGAGTGTGGGACTGATGGGAAAGACAGGAGGAGAAGCTGCTATGGGGTGTTATGTAAATTAATAAATTAATTCATAATAACAATAAAGCATTGGACAAGAAAAGAAAGAAGAAAAGAACAGACAGACAGACAGACAGATAGACAGACTGACTGACAGATTAAGACTTCCTGACTTCCTAGGAGCCTTTTAATAAGCCCTTTCTAGGGTACAGACGTTTGTCTTGTTCATGTAAGGCTATAAGACGATTCTTAAAATTTGAAACAGTAAGGAATCAGTTATTCTTTGAAAGTATATTAATAAAGATTAGAAGTGTCAGTTCTTAATTGTTCAAAACGTAATCAAGTCACATGATAAATCATGTTAAGTCAACCTGCAGTTGATCTTGTATTTCTACATTGTTCTTCATGTTCTCCACTGACTCTAGCAGGTTAACACTGAGCACTTTAACTCTCTCAGTTCTTCAAGAATTTTCTGTGCCCTGAAGATACCACAGTCTCCTCAGGGCACCATAGTGGTTTCCAAGGACCTAAAGAATACATTCTCACATGCTAGTAGTTTGGTCCCTCTTTGGCCTTAAAGTGAAGCACTAGCGTGTCTCAGTTGTAAAATTCTACTAAACTCTTGAGTCTATTTTATACACTATCTTATTTTTATTCCCTCCTAATTATCCCAAGAACACTAGGAGACCCCTCTAAGAATCCACAGAATTGAGACAGGAGCCCCAACGTGGCAGCTGATAACATTAATGGATTTATGGAATCTTGTAAAATAACTGTAGGAAGACATAAGGAGGAAGAATTAGAGACCTTTAAGAGGTTCAGTTGACTTGACATTTTGAATACTCTTAATGACTTCCTCATGTGGATTCCCAATAAGTCTAGACTGAATGAATGCCACAAAGGTAACCTGACTTAGTTCAGTGGAGAACATGAAAAACAATGTAGAAATACAAGATCAACTGCAGGTTGACTTAACATGATTTATCATTCACTTCATAATCTGCCTTCAGGATTTGGGGCACTAAAAAAAATTAGATCAAATCATACACACACACACACACACACACACACACACACGCACACACACACGCACACACAAACACACAAACAAATGCATGCACATGCACGATAACGTGCTGTTTCATTACAGGAATGCATTTTATAACATTATGTCAGAGTAACCATATATTCATTTACTGTTTCATTATGGTGAAATCACTCAACAGGCTTTCTTCTAGCTCTCTGAAATATTAAGCATATCATTATTATTATCTGTAGTAGCCGCCCTCCTGTTCAGAAGCACACTAGAACTTTTTATTTCTAACTGTAATTGAGTACCCATCATTCTACCGAATCCTCTAGACTCCAAAGCTCCATTCTAGTACATTCTCAATTTCTAATCATTTGAGCATTTCAGTGAATTAAAATAATAATTTTAGTCACACAACGGTAGAAACAATCTATTCCATCCTTCAGAACTCAGTCACAATTTTCCCATAGTAAAGGAAGAGAATTAAAATATTAAATTTATGTATTTAGGAATATGTATGTGTGTGTGTGCATATATGTAATGACAATTAAAGAAAAGAGGCCTTGAATGTGAGAGAGATCAAACGAAGTTGCATGACACAGATGTGAAGGAGGAAAGGAGAGGGAAATAATATAATTTTAAAAAATAATATAAATAAAAATCTTCAAAACAAAAAATTAATGTACATTTTGTGGAAAATTTCTTACTTTATAATTTTCAGTATTAGGATATACTGTTAAAAGTAGAGATATATTTTACATCTTAAAAATAATTTCCTGATTATTCTGTTTTTGAATACCATGAATTTTTTTTTTTTTTTTTTAGTTTCTTGGCTCAAAGGCAAATTTTAATGAATTGTAATGTTTTAAAATATTCAAAAGAAGATGAATATGGTGTCAATAATAAAGAAAAATGATTCATTATTGAAAAATATAAACAATATATGTTTCTACAGCTGTTGGGCCAGCATTTTTAACCCCACAGGAGTAATCTTGCTGGCATAAATGAATTGATGTGAATTTTTGTTTAAAACCTAATTTTTGAAATATGCTCAGGAAAACTTATGCTGAAGAATTACATATTCAATTATGTCACCCCCTTCCTTAAGACAATTGTTGACAACTTGTTAGCACCTGTCACAGTTTGAGTCCCCAGTAAGCATATCTGGATGCTTGTGTTAGCCTTCAGGAATCTCTCTAAGGTAGGAGTTTTCAACCTTCTTGATGCTACGACCCTTTACTACAATTCCTCATGTTGTGGCAGCCTCAACCATAAAATTGTTTTGTTATTACTTCAGAAATGTAATGTTGCTACTGTTATGAATTGTAATGTAAATATCTTCTATTCAGGATATCTGATATTTGACATCTAAATGGATCATGACCAACAGGAGCAGTTTTAGAGAGGAAAGAATGGAAAAGAGTAAAGGAGGGAGGGGGGAGAAGGGCAAACTAGGAAAATTAAGCAGAGATGTGAAGATGAGGGTGGGGTCATCGCTATACTTGACCCCATAGGGCATTCTGAGCTTAAGATAATCTTCTGTCCTGCCCTGAGTATGATCCAGTTCGCAGGCCTTTAGAAGGCACGTCAATCATTGAGTGTAGGTCTCCATGGGAAGCAGGCATGAATTTGGACATGATTCCCTCCAGCATTATAGGCAATGGAAACAAAAAGGAGGTACTAAGACCGAGATGAAAGACAAAGGTGGTAATGCACACCTCATTTCACAACTCAAGAAGCTGAGGTAGGAGGAGTATCAGTTAGATAAAGGCATTGGCCACATACATAATGTAGGGCTACTCTGAGCTACATAGTGAGATTATCACAAAGGATAAAATATAATTGGACAAAAATGTTAATTCACAATCTCAACTAGATTCAATCTTGTTTTCTCAGCTTTATTCTATATGATTATCCTGGTATCCCCTAGGCACGAAGTTGCATGCCTTTGTATACCCCAAGGCTGTGGAAAATACATCTCTGCTCTTGTTAGTATTACTCTCATATTGCTATTATCTATTGATAGTATAGATTGATGTCATGTACTTAACACAGACCCAGATGAATACCAAGGGCCCAACGTACACAAATGAGCAGAGGGAAGAGAGAATGGGCAATGATTCACAAGTCAAAGCAGAAGCAGGTACCATTTACACCTTCCATGGAAACCAGTTCTCTTATCAACTATGTTTAGTTTATTGAGTACAAAACTCTGAAAAAAATCAAATTTCTCCTAGTCCTGTTATCTGTCAGAAACATTATATTTGTAGAAAGAATAAATATGTGATATATTCTTTATCTTGAATGTTTGCATAATCTATTTGAAGAAATAGGAAATGAGAAGTATAGTTAACTAACGAAACAACAGAAACTAATATATAATACCAAAATATATGGTTTGGTATTAAATGCTTATATGGAATTGTGTCTCAGAAAATATTTATTCATTTATTTATTTATTAATTAGTTACTCAGAATTTAGGCCTCTTCTTCACATAGAACAATACTTGATACATTGCACACATAGCACACTTGCATTCACACATGCATGAATGCATGCACTTGTACACACACACACACACACACACACACACTCACACATACACTCATACAAACACAAACACACTAGTGAATGCACCATGGCATCTCAAACTCACCTGATATTCTAAGTGTTATTGCATATACCCAAGGCTAGATCATTTTGTTCTCATCCTGGGCATAAAATTATCAAATTTCAGAGAAGTTTGCCCTGAGACATTGATGAAGTGGAACAGAGAGAAGTCACTTCCTACTTTTCGAATTCATAACCAAGAACACTCACAAGACAGTTGTTCCAGAACTGCTTTTGTCTCCTAAGAGCACCTAACCTGGAGCAAACCCATTGCTTGGACCTTCTTATTAAACCCACATTCAAATCTGTGACTTGTTGGGGCATCTCTTCCCTGTGAAGAGCAAAAAAATCTACATTCTTCCTCTGAGCTAAGGAAGTTTGGGTGAGCTGGGCTTAAGACTCTGAGAGTTAGGAACTGGTCAGTTAATAATAGTGAGGCACCTTTGCACTAAGAGTAACAGGGTACTATTATAGGAGACCAGCATGGTAATGCTGATGAGAAGTTCTCCTGACCAGTCTCCTGTTCTCAAATTTAATCTACTGCTTTCACTGGGAAAGTAAACAGGGAGAAAATTAAAATGAAAACAAAAGCAAAGGACGCCCCTCCCTACCGAGGACCCGTGGGCAACGCCTCCTCTGTCACGAAGCACTCATTTTCTTGTACTTTGATTTTGCTTAGCGAACTCTGAGCATTGCTCATCTTTAATTACCTTAATTTCATGCTTAACCAAGGCACAAAGAGATCTGTTTGTAATTTCAGATGAGAGGAAATGAAGTTCCCCTCAGCAAAGTCAAATTTTAAAATTCAAAGAGGGAGAACAATGTATTGAATCACAAACAATCTGAACCTTTTGCGTTTCAAGGTAATTTCATGGCGTTTGTGCTATTAGAGAGCTTAAAGTTTCTTTCAAAAACAAGATGAAGCACAATAGAATCTGAGAGAGATTGAGAGAGGATTCAAAGTCCATTTGTCTCTAACAAGTGAGCCACTCAGGGGGTGATAATGTTTTTCTTTAATATTTTATGTTTTCCTAATGTTCAAAAAAGAATAAGCATTGTTTTATAATTTAAAAAAAAAGTAATTCAAACTAATTAATGAAGCTAAATGGAAGGGAAGTGTCATTAAATGGCTAAAGTTTGATAAAGGTTACCTAAGGAGAAGGAGTAGATGTGGGCAGGCAGATATGTTTGTTTAAATTAATCATGCTTGCCCAAACCTTTTCCATGCTTTTTTGTCTCTGATTTGATGCTGATGAGGCCGATGACTCACACCAAGAAACCACCTACTGAAGCCTTTGATAAATTTCATTTTGCCAAACTAATTTCCTGAGTTTGAAAAGGGAAGTAATGAGAAAACGGTAATATGCAAAAAGTTACCAACCCTTGTGCATTATGGATGATAATATTTAGCTGTTTCTAGGAGAGGCAAATACTGAGATCACATTTTGCATTTTTAATACCTTTCCTATATTTGTTGAGCAAAGCCACGGTAAACATATATATCTCCCTAATGAGGATGCTAGCACAGAGAGGCCTCTTTACTGCGAAAAGTCCCAATTTTTGAAGAACGGAGAAAATGGAGTTGAAGCCACAGTCATTTCATTTTTTGAAAACCATAGCAGAGATTGTCTTTCATTACTGAAATGTGAGTCAGTTAGGACCATGATCTTAATAGATGATACAACGTTTGAAATAATGACCAGCCTTCATTTGACAGATATCAGCATAGGGCTACAGGCTGTGAATTCTTTAACTGGAGACAAGGTTGGGCTCAACAATGTTTATTTTGGAAGATTCTTCATGTGGAGGTCTTAACTGGAATGTATTTGAAATACAGCCTTACCCTAGGCACTTGTCAGTGACCTTTAACCTTGCAAATTAACCTTGTATCCACCTAGATGCAGTACAGGAAAAGGAAGGGTATCAAAGATACAAGCATAGCGTATGTCTTTCTGAAGTCTACTTTATAGAAAATGAATTATAGATATTTGGAATATGATCTAAATGTTAAATGGGATAAAGTAATAGTTCTCAGAGGTAAGCATGCTTTCTTAAATAAACATGAAATCTTACCACCTTAGAGCAGAGAAGTCTCTGTCTCCTGTGGGAACTCCTGCTGTGATACTGTTTATTTGAAACACAAAGGTCAACTTTCTCAACTCTGGATCTTCAGGCAGAAGCCTTCATATCTTCTGTAGCTTCAGTATCCTTAGTTTTTGTTTGTTTTTCAGTTTTTAATATGAAAGAGCAAGAAGTTATAAGCTTCAGTTAGTAGCAAATATTCTTTGTATGATCTGCAATATAATTTCAGTACGAATAGTTGAGTGCAATATTTATTTCCATCTGAAAGAAAATCTTGTGAGTCGTTTAAACATTAAACAAAGTTAGATGATTGTGCAGAGGAATTTGTTTTCAACAGGAAGCATCAGACTTTACTGCAGAGAAGCATAGGCAGCATACAAATCATTGGAAGTCACGACACTCAGGGATGCCTTCAGGTTTCCAGATAAAGCTGGAATATGTAGAAATGAGAAAATGTCTCAACCGTAAACCACTCTAAACTGTAGACAGGGATGATTAGACCCCAATCATCCAAGACTCATCCTGTTATCATTGTAATTATATTTAATAAAATATCCATTTTAACCAGTGAGATTGCCTAGATTTGAAGGCTATATTGGACCAGAAATTATTCATCAAAGTCTAATCAATGAAAAACAAACCCAAACAAACCAAAACCCACCACCACTAATCACAACACAACACAACAAAACAAAACAAAATAAAATAAAACTGACATGGTTTTCTTAGTTCACTGCCTATAATCTTGTTTTGTGGATTTTCCATATGCTGATTTTCTTTCTTTCTTAAATTTTATTTGTTTATTTATAATTTTTTTGCACCTAACACCATATCAGCATATGAGCAAGTACTGTGCCAACCTATTACCACTAGTTATGTCTTTTGAATAATGGCACCCTCAGGAGCCTGTTTTCATTACTCTTCTCCTTGATGCCTAATTCTGCTACTACTTGGAATTGGCCAACTAATGACAGAAGACAAGAGCACAGGGATATGCAACACACTGAGCTTCCAAGAGAAGTGGAGATGACAACTTTATTTGTGTGAACATTCTCTCATGAGTCATTCAGCATAAAGCATGGTTCAGATGAATATAGTTTCACCAATAAAACAGACATTTTGGTTTCTAGCTCCCAACACACAGTAGGTGTTGGCAGGGTACAAACTTTACACTGAGAATATTCAGTACAAATTTAGGAAATAGTCTTGTTGTTTTGGAATTTTGCTTGAATAATAGAACATCAATCAGAGTAGAAATTAATCAGTTTAGGTATGTGCAAAGACCATCAGGAAATTAATAATGTATTATATTCTTGCTTTTCTCCATCATCCATGCCTGAAGAGAGCACAGTCATTGAAGACATGCTTTCCAAAGCAGACATTAATATTTATGTGGTAGCAGCTACCAGAAGAAGAGACAGAGTGCCCCAGGGAAATAGTTCACTTTCCTCAGATCAGCCTTGCTTCTCAGCTCCTCATCAGTAAAAATAACCAAAAAGGGCCCAGAATAACTCATTTGTTGATCACTGCAAACTTCTCACAGTCTCTCTTGCCCTCTCCTTCCTAGGCTCTCCATGTCCTGTTGGAGTTCCCACCATGCTGGACTTTCAAGTGAGGCAGGTGTTAATGAATGCATTCTCTCTTTTCTCTTCTTCTCTTCTCTTCTCTTCTCTTCTCTTCTCTTCTCTTCTCTTCTCTTCTCTTCTCTTCTCTTCTCTTCTCTTCTCTTCTCTTCTCTTCTCTTCTCTTCTCTTCTCTTCTCTTCCCTTCCCTTCCCTTCCCTTCCCTTCCCTTCCCTTCCCTTCCCTTCCCTTCCCTTCCCTTCCCTTCCCTTCCCTTCCCTCCCTTCCCTCCCCTCCCCTCCCCTCCCCCTCCCCTCCCCTCCCCTCCCCTCCCCTCCCCTCCCCCTCCCCTCCCCTCCCCTCCCCTCTCTCCTCTCCTCTCTTTTCCTTTTTTGTTAATTATTTTATTTATTTACATTTCAAATGTTGTTGCCCTTCTCCCCCCTCTCCCCCTCCCCTCAGAAACACCCCCATCCCTATTCTCCTTTCCCTTTGCCTCAAAAAGGATACTCCCCACCCACCTTCCAACTCCAACCTCACCCCTCTAACATCTCCTTTCTCTAGGGTAACAATCCTCCACAAGACCAAGTGCCTCCCCTCCCACTGAAGCTAGATTAGGCAAACCTCTGCTACATAGGTAGCCAGAGTCATGGACCCACCAGTGAATACTCTTTGGTTTAATCCCTGAGAACTCGGAGGGATCCAGTTAGTTTATATTGTTGTTCTTCCTATGGGGTTAAAATCCCCTCCAGTTCCTTCTGACCTTCCAGATCTCTTTCATTGGGGTTCCTGGGCTCAGTCCAATGGTTGGCTGTGAGTATCTGCATTTGCCTGAGTCAGGTGCTGGTAGAGCCTCTCAGAGGACAGCATTCTGAGCTCCTGTCTGCAAGCACTTCTTGGCATCAGCAGTTATGTTGTGTGTTTGGTGTCTGAGGATGGGATGGATTCTAAGGTGGGGAAATCTCTGGATGGCCTTTCTTTCAGTCTCTGCTCCATTTTTTGTTCCTGTGTTTCCTTTAAATAGGAACAATTCTGGGTTAAAAATTTTTCAACTGGGAGCCATGCCTGTCTACTGGAGTTGGTCTCTATCTCCCCTCTGTTGAGTATTTTTGCTGATGATATCCCTGTTTGGTCCTGGGAGCCTTTTGCATCTCTAGTGTCTGGGACTTTTTATTATTTCCCCACCCGCTGCTCCCCAACCCCCCACTGCCTCTTATTTCTATTCATTTCCTGGCCCTCTGGACTTCTCATCTGTCTCTTCCCATACCTGAACCTGTCCCCCTTTTCTCTCCCCCCTTCCATCTAGAACCCTTTCTCCCTCTGCCTCCAGTGATTATTTTGTTTCCCCTTCAAAGTGGGATTGAAGCATCCACACTTTGGCCTTCCTTCTTGTTAAGCTTCATATAGTCTGTGAATTGTACCACATTTTCTGTATTCATTCCTCTGTCGAGGATATCTGGGTTCTTTCCAGCTTCTACCAATATCTTTCCAGCTGGCTATTATAAATAAGGCTTCTATGAACATAGTGAAGCATGTGTCCTTGTTATACGTTGGAGTTTCTTGGGTATATGCCCAGGAGTGGTATAGCTGGGTCCTCAGGTAAAACTATTTCTAGTTTTCTGAGGAACCACCAGATTGATTTCCAGAGTGGTTGACCACTTGCAATCCCACCAGCAATGGAGGAAATGTTCCTCTTTCTCCACATTCTTTCCAGCATCTACTGTTGCCTGAGGAGTTTTTTTTTTTTTTTGTTTGTTTGTTTGTTTGTTTGTTTATCTTAGCCATTCTGATTGGTGTAAGGTGGAATCTCAGGGTCATTTTTATTTGCATTTCTCGGATGACTAAGGACTTTGAACATTTCTTTAGATGCTTCTTGGCAATTCGAGATTTCTCTTTTGAGAATTCTCTGTTTAGCTCTGTACCCCATTTTTAATTGGGTTATTGGAAGCTAGCTTCTTGAATTCTTTATATATTTTGGATATAAGCTAAAATGTGGGGTTAGTGAAGTTTTCCCCAATCTGTAGTTTGTCAATTTGTCCTATTGACTGTGTCTTTTGCCTTACAGAAGACTTTTAGTTTCATGGGGTCCCATTTAAGAATTGTTGATCTTAAAACCTGAGCCATTGGAATTCTGTTTAAGAGATTTCTCCCTGTGTCAATGAGTTTGAGGCTCTTTCCCAATTTATCTTCTATTCAGATCAGGTTGTATCAGGTTTTATGTTGAGGTCCTTGACCCATTTGGACTTGAGCTTTGTGCAAGATGATAAATATAGATCTATTTTTTCTACATATGAACCAGCACCATTTATTGAAAATGGTTTCTTTGTTTCAGTGTATATTTTTGATTTCTTTGTCAAAGATCAAGTGTCCACAAGTGTGTGGGCTTTATTTCTGGGTCTTCAATTCTATTCTATTGATCAATCTGTCTGTCTCTGTACCAGTATCAAAATACTGGATTATGCTTGCTTATTCAATCTGTTAGCTTATGGCATTTTATTTGGAAATTGAATCCATTGATGTTGAGAGATATTAAAGACATGTGATTGTTAGTTCCTGTTATGCTTGTTGTTAGAGGTAGAATTGTGTGTGTGTGTGTGTGTGTGATTCTCTCCTTTTGGGTTGGTTGTAAGATGATTAATTTCTTATTTTATCCTTGGTTTAGATACTCTCCTTGTGTTGGAGTTTTCCTTCTAGAATCCTCTGTAGGACAGGATATATGTGTGTGTGTGTGTGTGTGTGTATATATATATATATATGTGTGTGTGTGTGTGTGTGTGTGTGTGTGTGTATCAAATTTTATAAATATTATCAAATTTATGTGTATATATATATATTAAAATTTTATATTGTTATGGAATATTTTGGTATCTCCATCTATGATGATTGACAGTTTTGCTGGGTATAGTAGCCTGGGCTGGCATTTGTGTTCTCTTAGGGTTTGCATGACATCTGTTCAGGATCTTCTGAATTTTAGAGTCACTGTTGTAAAGTCTGGTGCAATTCTGATATGTCTACCTTTATGTTTCCCTTACAGCTTTTAATATTCTTTGTTCTATGCATTTAGTTTTTTGATTATTATGTAACAGGAGGATTTTCTTTTCTGCTCCAATCTATTTGGTGTTCTGTAGGCGTCTTGTACATTCATGGCCATCTCTTTCTTTAGGTTGGGAAGTTTTCCTCTATGACTCTTTTGAAGATGTTTTTTGGCCCTTTGAGGAATCTTCTCTCTCTTCTATTCCTATTATTCTTAGGTTTGGTCTTTTCATTGTGTCCTGGATTTCCTGGATGTTTGGGGTTAAGAGTTTTTTTATTTTCTTTTACCATTGTGTTAATATCTTCTATGATATCTTCTATGCCTGAGATTCTGTCTTCTATCTCTTGTATTCTGCTGGTGATGCTACATCTGTAGCTCCTGACCTCTTTCCTAGGTTTTCCATTTCCAGGGTTGCCTCTTTTTATGGTTTCCTTATTGTTTCTACTTCCAATTTTGGTCTTTGACTGCTTTGTTCAGTTCCTTCTCCTCTTTGATTGTGCTTTCATGTATTTTTTTTTTTTTGAGAGATTTGTTTCCTCTTTAAGGGCTTCTATCTGTTTAACTGTGGTTTCCTGTATTTCTTTAAGTGAGTTATTTATATTCTCCTTAAAGGTCTCTATTATCTTCATGAGATGGGAGTTTAGGTCAGCATCATGCTTTTCAGGTATATTGGGATATTCATGGCTTGTTGTGGTAGGAGGGCTGGGTTCTGGTGGTGTCAAAATATATTGGCTTCTGTTGCTTATGATCTTGTGCTTGCCTCTTACCATCTAGTTATTTCTGGTGTTAGCTGGCCTGCATGACTCTGTGTGGAGCCTGCCTCCTGTGTCCCTGGGTTGCTGCAGATCTCCTGGGGGAATCTGTGGCTCTAGCTATAGTCTATTTCCTGAAACTCCAGACTTTTGCCCTGGCTGCAGCAGATCTCCTGGGAGCTCTGCAGACTGTGTGATGTTGAGGGATAGGGGGCTACAGGCTGATCTGCCCCCATGCAGGAGCAGACAATATGGGAGATGGCTTTCATGAGTAGGGGAGGAGTTCTGCATCTGCTGGGCACCTGGGTTATTTGGTTGGCTCTCCCGCAGGAGATCTCCTGGGAGCCCTGTAGAATCTGTGTTGTTGAGAGAGAGGGGAAGACAGGCTGATCTGCCCCAAGCAAGTGCAGACCTGAAGGGCTATTTTCTTTTCTAAGCAGGTAAAAATGTTATCATCAACCAAATACACATGTAATAAATATCCTTTAGGAAGTAAATGTTTTTAGAAAGTTTTTTAGAAAGCCTGTTGTGATGACAGGCTGGCAAACCTATGCTGCTAGAACAGTAACGTATGTTTTTGAATGAGGTGAGGAAACTTGATTAGTAAAAGACAGTCAATGAGTCTTGATAAGAGGACCACCCAGAGAAGTAATTATGTGAATGAAGAGAATAAATGACCTCTGCTTTTAACAATCTACGTTGCACCTTTTTGGATCACCCAAACAGTGACTGTGTATAAAATAAGATACTTATTTGAACATATTGAGTGCATCTTTTATTTTCAGCGTTTCAGTGACCTCCACTTTTTATGGTTTCTGTAGAATAAACACATTCAAAATCCTCTCCTAGGTATTTTGAGTTACTTGACATCTTAATGTTAATTTTATTCACTTCAGTGTGTCATAGAGCACTAGATCATTTCTCTTTTATAAGGAAAATAGTGTGGCTGCTGACTAAATTACCCACTGTCTTTTTTTTTTCTTCTGACAATAACTGGTATTGTGTCAATGTCTATAAATTTAATGTTTTAAGAAGTTATTTACCAAAAGATCTTGCAGGTTTTGTTTTTCTGTGTGTGGACTATTTCATTGAATTTAATGATCTCTTGATCTACCAATGTTGTCACAAAAGACAAGATTTCATACACATGATGTGACCAGAGAGAATTCTATTAGTGTATGGACCACATGCTTTGTATCCATCCATCCATCTGTTGATAAGTTATCCTAGCCTGTTGTTGTTTTGTTCTTTATTAAAGAAGAAAACCTCATCATGTGTCCAGTTAAAATGAACACTTAAACAAGTAATCAACATTTTCAGGAGAAACCCAGGTAAATTTTGCATTTACATCTTGGTTCAGATGTTGTTATTGTTGTGTTGTGTTATTTATTTACTTACTCATTTTACACAATGATCACAGCCTCCTTTCTTTTCTCTCCTTCCAGTTCCACCATCACATGCCCCTTCTCTCAATATTCTCTCCCCTTCTCCTCAGAGAAGGGCAACCCCCTCCCCCCATGCGTACCAACATGCCCTGGCACTTCAAATCACAGCAGGACTATGCACATCGTCTCCCACTGAGGCCAGACAAGACAACCCAGCTAAGGAAAAGGGATCCAAAGGCAGACAACAGAGTCTAGATAGCCCAAAGACTAGCCTCCCTTTTCAAATATGTCTCTACTGGTTTGGTAGATAACAAATTAAGCATCTTTGCTATGTGTGGTAAGGAGTGACTGGGACTGTGGCAAGCTAAAATTGTGCACTTACTTCAAGAGCAAGAGTCCCTCAGTGAAAACGTTGACTACTATTGGTTGATCTTTTAATCCAAGATTTTATGGGAAAATCATTAACAAAGTAACAAAGTAGGCAAATGAATGGTGTGGTCATTTACTGAAGAAGAACCTCAAAGGTTAACTATCATCTGGGAGGTGTCCCACTTTTATGAGTAATTCTGAATGGAATAGTAAAACAATAAGGAGATGTTGCTTTCATCCTATCAGGTTTAAGTAGTACCAACCATTCCAGAGAAGTAAATCCTGAGACACTGCTCCAACAGAAGCTTACATAACCATTTCAAAGGACAGTTTTGTGATTTGTTAAAGGGTGAAATCTGAATATATGCTGTCACGAGTAATTCCACTTCAATGGTTAAAAAAAAAATACACCACAAACATTTTGCATAAAGACAGTGCAGAGACATAAAGAATGTCTACAGTCATTATTGGAAACTGAAAGATCTGCATGTTTGACTATTTTTAAATTTTTCATCCCCATATATTAGTTATAGATAGTGGATCTCATTGGAAGAGTTTCACACATGCATGCAATTCATTTGAGCCTCCTGCTTGCTCAGGTCCACAACCATAGAAGTACGATTCTCTTTCTTTCGTACCTCATATCCAAATAGTAAGTTGTAGGACATACCTCTGAGATATATTGTCAGAATCTAACCAAATCACTCTACCACTATCTCCAAGTCTGAGTCAGTATGAACTCTTTCCTGATTGAGACAAGCTCTGATTACTTCACCCCTACAACCTATTCTCAGGACAGAAACTAGAGTGATTTTTTTTCAATGTAGTTTATTTTATATGTCAACCAGGTTCAATCTTTCCAAAAGCTTTTCACTGTACACTTAGTAAAAGCTCAAGTCTTTCTGTGTTCTAGAACACTCCCCAGGGTCTGGGTCTTCTCTCCATGTCTTCATATTCACTTGTCACTTCCTCTCTCACTGCTACATCTACTGAGCTCTTTATCTGTTCTCTCCCAACCCAGAGCTGATGTCAGTGTCTACAGGACATTGAATATTTTTCTTCCACATATCCCCTTTTAGCCTCTCACTGCTTATCACCATCTGACACCCTTTCTGCTTCTCTGTCTACTTTTTTATTGAAAACCTCCTTTATAACCTAACGTAAACAAGGACAGAAAGCTGTGTCTGTTAATTACTGCTATAGCCCCACTACTTAAAATGATATTCAACACCTAGGGAATATCCAGTAAATATTTGTTGAATGATTCCACAAGTAACTAATTTTTTAAGAATGAATAATCAATGAAAATAGACTAAAATAATTTTGATAGACTGGAAGTATGCATTTAAAAATTCCATGACTACCATAAAGACCTAGATGTAGGCATTTTAAAAGTTGAATAGGATTTCCTATTTTCATATTAAAGAAAGTAGTATATAATGATTCTGCAAACTTGGGCAGTATAAAATTTAATAAACTGTAGAGTACATTTAGTGTAGGGTAAAAGAGAAATTTAATTGGTAACATTTACATACAGACCAGGTTTTTATCCTCTGGTGAGAAGAATAAAATCATACCTGAACATTTTTTACTTTTTTCCCTGCCAGTCTAATTTGTTCTGAAATGAAATAACAATTTAATTGTCTTTCTGAAACTTAATTGTTCTCAGCTCCCTAGCAGCATCTAATCATTTTTTTTTGATAACTATCTGTACTGTTTCTCTTTTTGCAGCATTCCTAATATATCTCTACTTTATTAATATTTTATATGAAACCATAATAAATATAGAGAAAAGTGTACAAAATAGAGACATAGAGTTTAACAAGTTGTTGAAGACAAACAATGGTTAATCATTCAAGTCTATGTTCCCTTTCCTCTGCCAATTCTTAGTTTTCCCGGTCATTGTTTATACTTTTATTTCTTTGACATTAGTGTATTGTGTCTCCCCTTTAGTATTTTCTCCAAACTGATCCCACCTAGAAGGATACTGTAGTGATTTGAGTAGATATGGTCCCCATAGACTCATGTGTTTGAACGCCTGACCACAGGGAGTGGCACTGCTATGAAGTGTAGCCTTGGAGTAGGTATTGCCTTGTTGGAGGGAGTTTGTTATTGTGTGGGTAGGCTTTGAGGTCTTTTACGTTCAAGCTATGCCCAGTGTGGTACATAGTCCCCTTCTGCTGCCAGAAGATTAAGGTATAGAACTCGCAGCTCCATCTCCAGTACCATGTCTGCCTGATCACTGCCATGCTTCCCACCATGATGATAATAGACTAAACCTCTGAAACTGTAAGTCAGCCTCAATTAAATGTTTTCATTTATAAGAGTTGTCTTGTTCATGGTTTCTCTTCACAGTGTTGCAAACTAAGTAAGATAAATATTTATGATCTTCTAAAGTTCATACATCTCTAAAACATGAATGCAAGTAGATAATCCTGAAGTGAATAATATCTACATCATCTTTATAGCATATAATAGCTTTCTGAATCGAGCATCATGCTTATCATTTCAGATGTACAAACGAGTCAGTTATCCAAATCCAAACATACTCATAGCCTTACCACATAGCTTTTATTGAATAATTAAAATTTGATGAATTTCATCTGAAAGTAAAAATGATGGGAAATGTGGTATCTCCCCTAAAATGCAAAGGTTTAAATCATAAGGCAAGACATGTTATATATACACATATGCACATGTGCATACTGACTCGTGAGCAGATATGCACATACGTGTGTGCATGCACACATGCGTGCATGTGCACACACACACACACAAATTTGTTATATAATAATACCTGTAACAATTATTTTGTGATTCCAGTTTTATTATCAGATCCATACCATCAAGAAAAAAAAAAAAAACCTTTCCATTTCTAATTCACATTAGAATTATGTATTTTTCTCCTCACTAATTCCTTTGCCTTAACAATTCTCCCAAAATAATTTAGAAAGCTTAGCCTCTCAAATTTATTTATTATTTGTGCCTAAATAAAACATAAAGTGGAAAGAAAAGATATTAAACTAAGAGTATAAAAGAGATAGTGGTGGGGAAAGCATGATGGTTAAAACTATGTCTCTTTGGTCTGGGGTTATTTGGTTGTTGGTTTTGAGACAGAGTTCAACTATACAACCCACAGTGGTTTTGAACTTAGCCTCCTCTCATCTCAGGCTCCCATGTTTTAGACTTACATGAGTAAATTCCAAAATGCAGATTTCTCTCTTTTACCAGATCTCATTTTAAGTGAAAGAACCATCTAAGTACTCACTGATAGTGAATTCTGTGGTAAACTTTTATTATACTAACAGAGTTAAAGAAGCATTGAGTGTTAAACAGTGACTTAATAGATGAAAATTCCAGCTTGCTTCAGGGTGCACATAAGAACATAGACTCTGGTGGCTGCATCTGTTCTGTTAGATATCATGTTAAAAATGACTGCACAAGCTAGTGACTTAAAACAATGATCAATAACCCTTGGTGTTATTGAGAGGGCTATTTATTTGTTATTTGTTTGTTTGTTTGTTCATTTATTTTATATTTCTGAGTAGAATGGAGTCATTCCAGTCTCAACTTATTTAGGTGGCTTAGATGACTTTGGGTTGACTCCCCATGCCACTGTGAAGGGAATAATGGCTTTCTTGGCTCCACCACTGTGATCTATGTTTCATTTAAATACCAATGGCCAGTGTTTGTCCTTAATATCAAGTCAGAAAATCCCAGGTGTCCCTTAAGCTGATATACTCTATACTCTACTTCTTTTACATCATATTGGCACGAATGAGTGAGCATGTAGTCAAGTCACGTTATGGGGTGAAGAAATAAATCGAAGGGAGCAGCTATAGATTCATATTGACAAGACCATGACAGAGAAAAAGTGAGAAATTTGGGCCAAATATTGGTTTTACTTGGGGACAAGATGGAAAATAGAGACCAGAATTCACCTTCAGTTCAGCTCAACTAAAATATTACAGTTTGCTAAGACAAGAAAGTACAGGAAAAAAGGAACATCGTGATCTCACCTACCGTTTTGGCATAAAAGCCTTGACATTATAAACAGAAGTTGTAGCTCGACGAAGAGTGGAGCTCATCTCCATTAGCCCTGAGCTCCCTGAGAAGTTAGATATTGCTGAAAGCTCTGGTTAATCCTGGCTTTAGTGGTCAGGGTAGACTTATGCCTTAGGCTACAGAGTGAAGATGGAGGGATTATTATTATTATATTATTATTATTATTATTATTATTATTACTGAATATTTTATTCATTTACATTTTAAATGTTATCCCCTTTCTAGGTTTCCCCTTGGCAAACTCCCTATCCCATCTCCCCTCCTCCTGCTTCTAGGAGGGTGCGCCCCCACCCACAACCCCTTCCTACTTCACTTTCCTAACATTCTCCTACACTGGAGCATAGAACCTCCACAGTACCAAGGGCCTCCCTCCCAGTGATGCCCAATAAGGCCATCCTCTGCTACACATGTAGCTGGAGCTATGGGTCCCTCCATGTGTATTCTTTGGTTGGTGATTTAGTCCCTGGGAGCTTTGGGGGTATCTGGTTGGTTGATATGGTTGTTCTTCCTATGGAGTTGCAAACCCCTTCAGCGCCTTCAGTCCTTCCTCTAACTCCTCCATTGGAGAGCCCATGGGCAGTCCAATGGTTGGAGGCAAGCATCTGCATGCAGTTTTCAACAAACATGTTTACTGCACAGAACATTTTGCTTACTTGAAGGTACATGGGTGCCCAGCATTAATCTCTTTAAGAAAACCTGGTAATCTCAATAATTAAAAAATCCACCATTTTGTCCTCTCCAGTCAGTTTTTACTTCACTTCTGGCAAAAATCCCCTTAGGCTCCTTGCTACATATACAATGACTCATTGTTATGTTCTCAGCGAAGGTACATCTGGCTGAGAGCAAATATTCAGTACTGAAAAGAAATGAGAGCCAGGCTTAGCCATTCTCCTCTGATTACATGATGACTCAGGACACCCACCAGTAGTTTTATTCATTACTGGATATTAAAATCAAAGGCCTTTAATATGCAGCAACAGAGTTGTCCAAATTGAAGCCCATCTGTGCGTCCTTGTAAAAGTTTTCTTAGCAGGATGCATAGGTAATTTTAATAAACTTATTATTTTTTCAGTATGCTCCTCAAAGGATTTAATGAAACTTTGACATTTTCCTGGTGAGTCACAGGCCAGCACTCTTATCTTTCCTTCCATTTCAGACATTTTTAAGAGTAAGTTGGACTGATCATGATGGATGCAGTCAATAATTTCAAAAGGTAACCTGCTGCTTTAATGCATCCTGGAGTATCTGGCAAGGACGTAGGTCCTTTTTCTTCCCTCTTCTTATCCATAAACAGGTTGATGATAGCTCCATTAGCCTTGCTATTTTTCTTGTCAAAAATCTGATAAAGGCATCAGTACCTGTGTTCTGAGGACATTGCATTCTCATCTCTCTTTGATTTCCTTGTCCTTAATACTAGGGAAGTAAACTTCAGGAAAAACACACACACACACACACACACACACACACACACACACACACAGAGGGTGAGTGGACTTCCAATCCGCAGTCCTTTGGGATGCTCAAAGAAACAAGAGATTATGAGAAGAAACTGATTCTAGAAAAAAATTGGCAGACTTGAGTTAGTAATAAAGTATTTAAGCCTCTGTAAGCTTTGTTGTCACTGTATTAAAATAGTTCCATACTGCCTCTATTTCACAAAATAGTCATGAGAATTGAATAATATCGGACATGCTCCATGTTCATATTAAACCTAGAGTTCAAATGAAAATTCATTGCTACTCATACAGGGAAATGGCTCACTGGATCTTCAGAGTTCTCTTAAACAGAGTGTGGTACTTACTGCAGCACCTGTCCTTAGCTAAACACTATTACAAATATTGTATATAGATAAGCTTATTTAATATTAATTTAACATAAACACTCTGTGTGTGCCCTCATGTAACACTCCCATTAAGGTTACGGAGACATTGATGTCATGTTCCCTTGTCCATAAGGAAACTACGATACAAGAGGTCACATGACCTAGCTGGTATCACATAAGTAGCCAGCTGTTGGACAGAATTCTAACTTAGTAGGTTAATATTGGATGCTGCTTACAATAGCCCTGTGACGTGGATTCTGGAATGAAACTAACCTGAGGAAGGATGAATTATAATCTTTCTGCAATTATAATCTTTCTCCATGGCGTACATAGCTCTAACTCTGTGTATACGCACAGACTAACTTGAATATCTAGAAATGTCTGCTTTTCCTATTTTAGAACAGGAAATCATGAGGACCAGATACAATGAATATTGTTTCATTATGTTGAGTGAAGATTTTAGGACATAACAGGTGAGTCTTACTGTCTGCCTTCTCTGTCTTTCATTTCTCTACAGGGCTTCTAAAAATACGCTAAAGTCTTAGAACCTGAGGATATAAGTGACCAGCAATTTGAAACACTGCATTCTTTTATATTATGCCTTTCAAAGCAGCAAAACACATGTGGCACTCAATTCTGGAAACTTCTGAAATGATGGCATCTGCTGCTGCAGCCTCCTGCTTGGTGCAGAGGCTGGTACTGCCAACTGTGCCTCCTATCACAGCCAATGAGTTGACAAGGCCAAGGTTTGGATAAATCTCGAGCTTGATGAGAACCTGCTAGAAGAAGACCCAGACAGATCTGAAGGAAGAAAGTGAAAGGTCTCCCCAAAGGAGTCCCTCACTCAAGTCCCAGGGGAGCGCACCCAAGAACATACAAGAGACCATCTTGATGTAATCACATGAGGCAGATAGTTTATAACGGAGCTCTGGATCAACACATCTCACGCAGGAGATAGAGGAGTCGACCCTGACCCCCAAAAGCACAGAGTTTTTATACGAAGGGATTGGGGAGGCGGGGGGGGGGGTGGGGGTGGTTGGCACGGTTGTATATGATTGGCTCTTTTAAACTTGCAGGTCCAGGGTAGAGTGGAACGGACTAACCTCAGGGGAACAGCCCTTTGTTCCTGGTCTTCTTGGCTTTGAAACATCTCACTCAGGATGATATTTTCTAGCTCCATCCACTTGTCTAAGAATTTCATGAGCTCATTATTTTTAATAGCTGAGTAGTACTCCATTGTGTAAATGTACCACATTTTCTGTATCCATTCTTCTGTTGAAGGACATCTGGGTTCTTTCCAGCTTCTGGCTATTATAAATAAGGCTGCTATAAACATAGTGGAGCATGTGGCCCTGTGCATGTTGAAATATCTTCTGGGTATATACCCAGGAGGGGTATAGCTGGGTCCTCAGGTAACACTATGTTCAATTTTCTGAGGTATCGCCAGACTGCTTTCCATAGTGGTTGTACCAGCTTGCAATCCCACCAACAATGGAGGAGTGTTCCTCTTTCTCCACATCCTCGCCAACATCTGCTGTCACCTGTGTTTTGGATCTTAGCCAATCTGACTGGTGTGATGTGGAATCTCAGTGTTGTTTTCATTTGCATTTCCCTGATGACTAGGGATGCAGCCCCAGCCTGTGGGGAGGCGGGTGGGGGGGGCAGGGAACGGGAGGTGGTTCCGACATTCATGATCATTCTGGACCTTGGCTGCATGGATGACAACCGTCGGGGAGACATGTTCATGACACGTGCCTGAGATAAAAAAAAAAAAAAAAAAAAAAAAAAGCCAAACTGTTTTCAAGGCCCTGTCATGTCACATCCACTAATCTTCTCTCTGGCCAAGCCCTAAATGGCGGGAAGCAGACTCTCAATAGTCACGAGACCACAGCAAGCACGAGCTGAGTAACTCCTAAAACTCTGGAATAACTGGGGCACAGTGTAGATTCCACCTCCACATGGCAGCCAGTCTTCCTCCGCTGCCTCTCTTCTCTGGCTCACGCTCCAACATTCCTTTCAGAATGCACTGGCCACACTGACCTGTGCCAGGACTCCAAGGGGGCACAATTAGAAGACGTGAGTGAGTGTAAAGGCAAAGGATGTAGCCCCAGAACAGAGAGCTTACTATACCCGACACCCTGGATTTGAGCACCAGGACAACGACTATGATGACAACGAAAAGAAAACTTGACTGCAAAGAACTTAGAGCAAAATGGAGGGAGCACTGCATTCAGCTGCTTGATCTGGGAAGGAAGTTCAAATAATTGCAACCAAAACATCTCAAAAAAAAAAAAAAAAAAAAAAAAAGAAACATCATGGGCTGGGCTCCTGGAATTCTCAGTAGTCTATTGTTTCTTTGGCCTTGTACTTTTGTAGCTAATCACTGAGGCCCAAGGCTAGCAGTCTCGTGGTCCTGCAATTTTAACTATTTGTGTTTCTGAATTAGAGAGCCCAATTACTCTTGTCATTTTAAGCTAACTAAAAATCTTTTTTCAAAAGCATAGCATAGACATTCATGATCAGGAGGATGCTTTAATTTTCAGATGTTTTGGAAATGTTTGTTATATATTTTATGTACAAACAAGATGTCCATAGAGACAAATAAGAATACTACAGGAGGTGGTACAAGGTAGAAACTAAATAAATAAAGGATTTGGTATTAAAACAATTATAATGCTATCTTAATTTACTATCTTAATCATGCTACAGAAAACAAAATTCATTGTTATAAGCTCTATTTAGTTTTATAAAAACCATAGTGCTCTAGAGTTAGATGAAAGGTTAGGATTCGTGTTACTGGCCTAAATAAAGAATATTGGCAATTAATGATGACTAAGAGAGGAAGAATTAGTCCCCCCAGGGCTGAGCTCCCTAACTGATTATTCAATACCAGTGGTTAGTCCTGAAATAAATAAATAAATAAATAAATAAATAAATAAATAAATAAATTTTCACATATGTATTATGTATTTATTATATATGTAACAATAAATGGGTTCTGGATGATTTGAAATAAAATAATAAACGAACTCTAAAGTTTATATTTATATATTTGTTCATATATATATATATATATATATGCATTTATATGTGTATCCATATCAATTTAAAGAAAAAGACAACATGAATTTGAAAGACAAACAGGAGGATGCATGAGGGGTTGGAGTGAGGAGGTGGGAGTAATGAAATGATTAATTAAAAGAAAATAAATTTTATAAAAAAGGGCACACTGCTCTTTCAAAGGAACTGAGTTTGGCACCCAGAACCCACATAAGGTGGCCTACAAGCTCCTGCAACTTCCACCCCAGGAGGATCCAATGCCTTTGACCTCCATTCGCAACTGTTCTCACATGTACAATCTCACATACTTGCACATACACACACAATCAAAACTAAAATAAATAATGAGAATGAGGTGTTAAAAATAGTTAATTATTTTCTAGTCTTAATTTAATACTATAACACAAAACTTTTGTGAAGTGAAAGATATTCTTGGTCACTTAAGGTAGCCTCTGACGTAGTAGTTGGAGTGCCCTGCTTACTGTTAAGAAAATGGAGGTTTCAGATCCCAGCTCCATTTCTTTCTAGGCATACAACATTATGGAAGTGATTTGGCTCTCTCTTTATGTTCATTAACTATAACCGATGGTTCTTTGCAGAGGTAAGTTAGATAAGACATTCTGAGCACTTGAGCACTGAGCTAACTACTAAGTAGTTACTACTCAGTTAATATGCATAGACATGGTACTTGACATTTACATAATGGTCATTCAGTAAAATGCCAATGAGATGAGACTCTTGGAGGCTTGGTTTTGTTTGCTGATGAATCATTGACAGGTCTTGGCCTGTAGTAGCAACATACAAAAAAGTGGAATGAATATGTTTTTGGAAAAATTTGGGAAAGTCTCATTTTATACTTGTTTTTAGGGAGGATTGCATAGTACTCTCTATTAACAAGAGAAAGGAAAATGTTACATGGAATCATATGTTAGCATCACTTTAGAGCTGACTCCAGACCCAGATCAAATGCTCAGGACTTGCATTTTCTTCTCTTTCCTCTTTCTTCCTTTCTTTTTCTTTCTGGCTCCCTTTGCTTTTACTATTAATTTTGAGTTTATAAATTATCACCTCATATGTTGCTATAAAAAGGGTTTTTTCTTCCTTTGGTGAGCTCTTTTTCTCTAGGTATGAGCTAAATTGGATAGGTGTCCCAATACATGAAAATTTAGATTCCTGAGCCTATGGGAAAGAAAAGTAGAAACAGGTCAATTCATGGTTCTTTCTGCTATGACTTTTGAGTCACAGGTATGCTGGAAGACAGCTCAAAACATGATCCAGATATCTCAACCACACAAAACTCATATTTCAGTAAAATGAATCACATACAGTCCCTAATAGATATAAAAGATACATTTATGTCTTAGCCTAAACTCATTCTTTCAAACAATTGCCATCTGTTTTTGAGAGAGGGAGAGTGTGAGTGAGTGAGGGAGGGAATGAAGAGAGAGAGGGAGGAAGAAAATAGGGTGGAGGGAGATGAGGAACTTTCCCTAAATATCTCCGTTAGCTTGTGGTCATATGTTATCAAAAGTTTACAAAGAAAATACATGTGTATCTTATTTAGGGGTCATGTGTTCAGCACTCATGGCATAAATCAATATAAACCTGGTCTATTAGCAAAAGTGGACTTAGTTTCATGTTAACCATGAAATCCCTACTCTATAAAGATTCCTGAAATCAGGCATCATAAGCCTATCATATCCTACATTCATCTTTCAAAGTACTCTAGCATCAGAGAGAGAAGACACCACAGGCATAATCTTCCCTTCAAGATACTTGCACAGAACAACTGATTTGTGTGCACTTATCGACTGAAGAGAAGCCAAATCTGAATCAACAGGATTCTAGAAGCAAAACAACCTCACAGAAGGTGCTATTGGCTAAGGAACAGAGAGGAAGTTATCTACAAAGTAAAGTTTAAATTGGGACTTCATGGAGGAATAGGAAACAGAAGATCAAAGGAAAAAAAAAAGGATACACAGAACAGCAGCAAAGATTCTATCACAAGTGAAGTTCATGAGGGAATGGCCACCAATAACCAACCCAACTTGAAACCCACCCCATGGACAAGCACCTATCCCAGACACTATTAATGATACTCTGTTATGCTTGCAGACAGGAGAATGTTGTCCTTTGAGATGCTCCATACATCAGCTGACTCAGATGCAGACACCCACAGCCAAACAGTGGATGGATCTTGGACATTCTTATGGAAGAATAGAAGGAAGGATTGTAGCCCTGAAGGAGATAGGAACTCCATAGGAAGACCAACATGTCAACTAACCTGGACCCTTGAGGCTCTCAGAGTCTGAACCACCAACCAAAGAACATATACAGGCTAGATCTAGGCCTCTTTGCACATATGTTACAGATGAGCAGCTTGGTCTTCATGCAGATCCTGAACAACTGGTGCGGTAGCTATACCAAAAGATGTTTCTGTATGTGGGCAGCCTTCTTCTAGCAGGGTTGCCCTTCTGGCCTCAGTGGGAGAGGAAGCACCTAGTCTTGCAGAGACTTGAAGTGCCAGGTTCAGAGGATACCCAGGAGTGTCCCCCCACTCAGAGAAGGGAAGGGTGGCATGGGGGAAGGATTATGGTATGAGGTGACCAGGAAGGGGGCAATGAGTAGGATGTAAAGTGAATAAGTTAGAAGAAGAGGAGGAAGAGGAGGAGGAAGAGGAAGAGGAGAAGGAGGAGGAGGAAGAGGAAGAGGAGGAGAAAAAAGAAGAAAAAGAAGTCCAAGAGTAGGGGTGAAAAACAAGAGGAGAATTTCAAGTGGAATTGGGAACAGGATGAAGCAGGTTTGGGGCTTCTAAATTTTTAGAGGGGAAGTACTGAAAGACTTAATCATTCAATCAATGGGAATTGACAGCCTCTTTAGGCAAAGGATTGCACTTGTACCTGCTGAATAAGCCAAACTCTTCCAGAAAAGCATTGAAACTGTTACAAAACTATATTTGAATAGTATGCATTCTAAATGAATCCCTCAGAAAGAATTAGGAGTAAATTTTTTTTTATTAAGTTAGATATAAAACTCTTCCTTCTAAAAATGGGAATAAAAGTAAAAATAAATAAAAAATGAAGTCTCATGGAAACATTTTCTGCTCCACTCGTGTTTCAAATCCACTTGAAACTTACTTGCAGCACTTAATCATACAAAATATAACCATGATTTAGAACTGTTCCCCACAGACTGGCACTTAATTCTGTTTACTCTCAGAGTTCATTATATGTATTCTGAGAGCAGAATCAATTTCTAGATTTAGATTTCCCCTTTAACTCTCTCTATATATTTTTTAATGAGTTTGAGATGCTCAGCCCTATTTCTGACTCTGACCTGTCCAGGTCTCTTACCCAAGGCTTACCAACATCTGTTGTTTCCACTGGGGATCCTCAGATGGCATGAACCATATAACTTGTCAAGATTGGATAAGCCACTCACTGTGTTGATCTTTCTGCTAGCTTCCAAAGTTATGTTGCTCTTATTAAAATGTCAGTTGCCTGACCTTTGGAGGCACAAGGGAGCCTTGGGGAATATTCCAGGCAATCAAAAACAAGCAGTTAAAATCGGATAGTGGAAAGAAACAGACTTGGCAGGTGAACTGTGCTTTATGTTAACATGGTTCCATATTAAAACAGGAACTTTCTATTCCTGGTGGTTTATTGGAACAAATTGAGAGTGCAGGATAGGTTAATACAATCATTCCTCTCTTAAGTCTCAGGAAGAAGTGTTTCAGGAATGAGTTATTTTTTTCTAGATGTACATAATTTGGATTTTCTAGGCACATGAGCTTGGGAAAGTGTCGTTTAATCTGCTATTGAGAACTAATTTCAAGTCAGGACAGTATGATTCTAGTAACATTTTGATTAATAAAAAAAAAAAATTTATGTGCCACAAACTTGAACTAATTAAAGTGAACACTGTTGTGACTGGGCAAACAGCAAATGCAATTTTATCTGCAATTAGCAAAATTTGTACTCCAGGGTAAAAATGAATATGGCCAAGGAAATGAGCCTTATCAGGTCTCTCCACTTGCCTCACAAGTCTTCTATGAGTTAATAATCACAGACAATTTTTTTATGAAACAATGTCATTCTTAGCACAAGTCTCTGCTTTCTACATTCTGCCTGCCTTTATAGAGGCTTTCCTCAGAGCGAGAGGAATTCAAAGAGGCTCTCCATAGTGCTTTTGGGACAATTAGCAGGGAAGCACCAGAGGACAATAAGGGCTCAACATATTCTGCCCTGAAGAATTCTGGCAATTGATAGAAAAGCAGCGAGAGATCACTGAGCAGGGAATCTAAATGCAGTCTAATTACAGAGAATCTAAGACTAGAGGAATTATCTGAGAAAACTTTGAATTGGAAAAACAGGCTTTGTGACAGTCATTGCCTTTTAAGAATTCTCTACTAGATTAAGGTAACATAATAAGAATTTTCTATATCCACTAAGACACAGTTAAAAAAAAAAAAAAAACCATGGAAACAGAACAATGTTACTTGCCTATCAGCAGAGTGGTACTTTGAAGCAAAAAGTACGTCTCTGAAAATTCCTTTTTCTAAGATGGAACGATGAACTTGCATTTGAAGTTTGAAAGTCTTTTAGCAATCAAAGAATCTAGTTGAAGAGAAACTTTCTATATTATTTATTAATCAGAATGAATTATACATTCAATATTATCTTCAGATTCCCTCTAAATAGTTTGACCTATTTGGGCAGCCTTTCAGAATCTCAGTGATAAATGAGCACTTGGGACTGAAAACACATGGACTTCCCTCTGAGGATTTCACAGGTCTGGCACGCCAGAGGTAGACCAGATAGCATTCTTGATTTTAAAAGAGAAGTTTAAACATGAAGGCAAATGAAACAATTACCTGACAATATCCAATGAGTGCTATTTACAGTAAGAATAATAGTAGTTAGTAAGCCAATGGAAATGGAAGGAATTAAACAGGCTTTGGTGGAATTTTTGAAAAAAAATATATGACTTTTATGAGAATATATGGATACTTTTCCAAAACACTTTTCATTACTCATTTTTTTTTTTTTACATTCAAAGTAGTTGGTGAGTTATGAAAAGTCACACACTGTTGCACAACCTTAACAGATTAGAAATTTCTAGGCTAAAGGACATACTGTGATTTGCTTAAGACCATATATTTTATTGGTGATTGGGATTAGAATCCTGACACAGAGACTGTAATAATCAACAGGCACCGTGGCTCTGATCCATCCCTCAACACAGTTTTACTCATGTCTCCATGTCTAAAGAGGGAGTGTTCAATGGTATTAAGGTGGTATTCACTGACAATGGTGTGAGTGCACATGCCTCTGTGTGTGTGGTGTGTGTGTGTGTGTTGTGTGTGTGTGTAAATCAATGTCCTTTTCCCAGAGTCACTAAATAATAAAGCCTAAAAGACAGGAGTTGTTTGCTTATTTGTTTCTTTCTGTGAGAAATGTCCCATGGGTCACAGAGCTGTATTTTTGCTACTTATAGTTTAGGAACCTGGTGCTGTGTGCCTTGAACCCCCGTCTTCATTTGGAGATACATGAGTAACTTATTTTTTTTTCGTCTCCTCTTTGCAAAAGGCTCAGAGGGAAGGATTTACTGATGAACACTTCAGTTTATTGACCCACTGTATCACTAATAAGAAGAGATTCTTAACTGAAAACCACCAGATGGGTGTATGATTGGAGAGTTTACAAAACCACTGAAATTCAATAGTTCGTTTTCAAGTTCACACATAACAGTTTTATAGATTTTGGAGAAACGATCTATAAAGTCATCAGATGTTCAGAAAGATCTGTCTCTCAAAAGTGTTTAGCCAGAAACAACTTTCTGTCTCGTTAGTTTGAGTATTTAGCAGAAAATTGTTCAAATCAGTGGTTTAATAGCAAATGGGGAAAATCCTACAAATGCTGTTAGCAAGTTGAAGTTTTTTCTTATAGAGATACTATCATTTCTTCATGAGGAATAATGAAAGAGTAATACGAGAACGATGTCAGAAAGATTAAGTTGATATCAGAGAGGCACATGAAAATTTCTAAAAACAGTGTATAAATATAACTAAATTATGATAAATTGTTAATAACATTCTCCCTATTATTCACAATGGGAAACTCAATCAAATATTTGTGATGAAGAAATTGTCAATAGGGATTGTCCAAAAGAGGAGTATACTTGCAATAATCAGATTTAAAGAGAAGACATATAAGAAACAAATAGAAGATGACAGAAAAACATAGAAGTAGGAAAAATTATGGTTATTCTCTATAAATAGTAAATAATTTGCCTTCAGCTCACATTAGGAAACATTATTTATGAAAGAACAATCTTGAAATAACGGTGTGGATAAATGTTCCCAGTGCTCCATTCCCTTTTATGAGCACATAAAAGGGAACACATGTCTCCTAGTTGCATCTTCAAAATTGTCCTGTTCCTAATAAGAAGATAGCTTTTGGAACTCTATAGGAAGCGAGTACACTGAACTGTCTGAGAAACTGTAAAATTCCTTCAAAGGTTCAACCAAGAGTGTTCTCCACATGACTGTCCCTTATCCACATGTCTGTCCCATTACTGAATGGTGACAGACAACACAGGAAGACTTGTTTTTGTCAGTCACTGCCCTAAGTACTGCACATACATTTCCAGCTCCATCCCTAGATCTACAGATTTTCCAGATAAGGTGATCCTGAGATACACTGAAGGTTTAGATACACTGAATTAATTACATTTTTGCAACAGTGAGCTGTCTCTATTACCACCGTTTTAATGGTAAGAAATAGAGGCATTTATAAAGACAAATAACAATAGTCAAAGGCAAGATACGTTCTTCAAGCCTGGAACTTTAGTTTTCATCAATACAATGCTTTTTTGTTGTCTGTTTGTTTCTTGTTGTTGTTGTTGATGTTTTGTCAGTGATAACCCCAGCAGCAATCAAAACCCTTGGAATTAACAGTGGAAAGGAACTTTCTTGAGTAGGATGATTAAATTTAATCAATTTTGAACCCTCATAAACAGCCTAGAAATTTGGGGGGCACCTTGAAGATGATGGCCATCCAAAGATTTTTTAGTGTTTTCCTAGGACTCTTGAATAAAGAAGTCCTGAGTGATGGGAGGTAACATTATGGCCAAACCCAGAAACATCTAGGGTGTGGCTAGCATTAATCTATCTGACAAAGGGGGAGAACACTTACAATTTTTTTGGAACTTAGGAAATCAAAAGTAAGTAACTTAGTAAGTAACTTAGTTCTCCTTTTGCTTTGGACTGAGCTTTCTCAGGAGACCACAAAGAAACAAGCCAAAATGATGCTAAATGGATCTGTGAAGCTTTAATATGTCAAACTTTTGATCTTTGATATATTCAGAATTTGTTATGAGTAATCTCTTACTGTGGTTATAATCACGGCAACAAAGTGGAGTCAGACTTTGTTCTAACATCGTAGACTACCTCTTCCTTCTATGCACTTTCATTGCCAGGTTACATACAAGAGAAAACTTTAGCCCTTAAATTGGTTATGCTCACCCTGATAGCAGGGAACACAATTGCCTCAGCCTGAAGCACACAAATGGTTGTTTTTACTCTTGACTGTTTCTAGTGCCCCTTTGGCTTCCTACACTGAGATTCTCTGATAAATGAGCAGTTGCATTAATGCTGCCATTCCTACCACTGGGCTGATCAATACAAAGCATGTTAACCTGACTAATTAATTGCTAGAATCACCTAACTAACTTGTGGAAACACTTAGCTATGCAAAGTGGATAGAGATATTCTCTAAGTGATGCTTGTAGTGTGCTGTTTGCAAAGTGGGGTGTTTTGGTTCTGTTCCCAACAGGAGTTTCTTCTCTAAGTAAAAGCAAGCCCCCCTCCTGTGTGAATGTAGATAGGATTACATGCTCTTACTATATCATTCAAGGCAGCTGACATTTAGTCTTCTACAAGAGTAACTGTACATGTCCTATAAGAGTAAGTTACCTGAATAATTTGGGTAGAAGATTGCTGTAGTAAACCCCTTCTCAGTTTTCAACAGAATTGAATGATCACCTGGGTCTCCCTGGTTTAGGAGTGTATAATTTAATACTAGCTGGGACTTTGTGGGTTTTTTTGGTTTTGTTTTTGTTTTTTTACTAAAACATTTTTATTACTTCTTTGAGAATTTCTTACAATATATTTTGATCATATTTACCTCCTCCCTTCCCCATAATTCATTCAGACCTGTCTCTGCCTCCTTACCTCCTCAACTTCCTATCTTCTCATTTTATAGCACAGGATAACATGTGTGTGCTGCTCATATACTCCTGGATGTGGGTCCACCAACAAGATTTCAAATTTCAACACCGCTAATGAAATAAGGTTTCATGTAGACCAAATTGGTCTTGAACTCTGTACCTTTTGAGATTATTATATAAGTAGATTATCTCTCCTCTTCCCTTTCCTCCCTACAAAGCCTCCAATTTCTCACCCATTGCTCTATCTCAAATACATGACCTCTTTTTCTTTAATTGCTTCTTTGTGTGTGTGTGTGTGGTGTGTGTGTGTGTGTATGTTCCTAAATATATAAACACAAACTTCTCAGTCTATATAACGTTACTTGTTTGTATGTTTTCGGGGCTATTTAGCATTGAATAATTAGTGTGTTCTTCCCTGGGGAAGACTAATTCTCTAGCTCTCCTCATCCTTACTCACCCCAAGTTTTTTTCCCACCACTGTGTTAGCCTGTCTGTTGGTATACAGTCCTTGTTCTGGTCATATTTACAAAGCTATGTTGATAAGATTTCATGGGTATAGCTTCTGACATTTCTAGCAAAACCATCTCACAACAAACTTCCTTTTCCTCTGGCTTTTACAATCTTTCTGCTCCTGTTTTCACAGTGACCCCTGAGACTTAAGTTTGGGAGTTGTGTTGCAGATGTATTTATTGGTTGGGACTGGTCTGCATAAGGCTGTATGTTAATCCTGAACTTCTGACACTTTTGCATCCATTTCTTCAGTGTTGTGATTACAGGCATAGGCACTGTATCAGATTTTATATGGTGATAAGGATATAACCCAGGGGATCATGGATACTAGTATATACTCTACCATCTGAGCTACATCCATAGCCCATGAAAGCATTTTAAATTCAATGTTTGATAGCTAATTTGACTTTGGATTCTTTGTAGGCTATAGCATAGGTCAAGAGTGTCTCATTTCAATATTTTATGTTTTTACTTGATGGTTCTGAAGCAGAGGTCAGCTCCTTGTGTCATAAGTCTAGACAACTTGACTTCACAACATCTTCTTGGAGCATATGTACTATCTCTATTTTTATATCAAAAATAGAAATAGTAAAGGAACACACACGTGACAAAGTAACTGTGACTTTATACTCCTGAGGAGGAAGATAAATTAAAATGTAATGTTAAATCAAGGAAAAGATGCATGGAATCTTTCAAACATGCTCTGTATGCTGACAGTGATGCTATTAACTGTCTGTGGTAGAAGAGTAAAGTTTGAAGAATTGTATTGTCCCCGTTCCTCCACAAATCAAAACCAAATACCCCATTGGTTCTTATTCAAATTAAAAAGTATGAGTCTCTGAGTAGACACAAGGGAGGAGGCAGAAGAAAATATTGCTAGCAAGTAAATTGTACTGCCATGATGGTGCTGAAGCAACCACCCTGGCTTTAGCTGAGTTTTATCTTGTGCTTAAATTAATATTTTTGATTTCCTGTTATGTGCAAAGCATTGAAGAAGTTATCAAATTTTATGTTTCTTCCCTCAAGGACTTTACCATAGAAGAAATGTGAGGTGAGTTACATTTTTCATGATTTGATAAAATACTTATCTAAAACAACTTCATTGTAGAAGGGTTTACTTTGGCTCAAGGTTTAAGGACATACAGTCAATTGCATCAGAGAAGGCATAGCAGCCAGGACTAGCTTGATCTGGGACTAGTAGCTTGCTGACAGCTTCCTCAAGGTCCATGGATCAGGAAAGAGAGCAATCTGTCTGCAACTGGAGCCAGCTATAATCTCCTGTGCTCCTCAGTCAGTCAGCTAAGCTCCTTGTCTAGAAGATTCTGTAACCTCTCAAACCCACTATCATCATCTCAGGGCCAAGTGCTCAAATGTAGATATCCCTGGGGACAATGTATCCAAACAGATGAACAGGTGAAGATGTTACTTTTTTATCATCAAAAGCAGAAGTTAGATATGGTGATAAAGATGTCAGGAGAGTGCCAAGCCACAATCAGGATGATCTTGGCACATAGATGTTGGCATCAGCTAGATGACCCTTCTTAGAGAAAACTTTATACCTTCTAGTCTGACTTAGCATTACTTGAAACCACCGATAGGACTGTTCACTGGTTTGAATGGGCCATCAAGCATTCCAGGCCTCTGAGCCCTTGGAAAAATTGTTTCCTCTGTGGCAGAGTCATTGGAACTTGAGAAAGCTGTGTGAAAATGCAAAGCAAGTGTTTCCATTCTGTGGATTGGTTTTCTTCTTAGCTGGTTTGCCAACTTCAGGAAAAAAGCCATGCCACCTCAACCCTTTCTGAGTGATGCTATGTTCTGAAGACAAAGCTAAAAGGCAAACAGTTCCTTCTGCTTCAGGATAAGGAGTATTCATCTGACATGCACAATTTTACAGTATCCAGAACTTTTCTCAAGCCCAGGAGGGAGCTCCAAGTTTCTCATCACACCATGGTGAATTGAGGAAGCATCTAGGAGCTGACATTCAGATAGGGATTTAGAACTGAATCTGAAGGCTCTGAATCAGCTGGCATATGCTGGTCACCTATTTTCATTTCTCATCTCCACCCTGGGGTTTTGAACAAAGTGGCCATAAAGACAGATTGATATTTCATGCAGCCAGTTAACCTCTGCAGAACTCTGGTAGGCAGGGAAGAATCATAGTATATTTTCATTAACAGGAAGCAATCCTTTAATCCCCAGAGTTGAAAATGAGCTGCAAACTATGACAGACCCAAAACAAACACTGTGTTGACTTTTCCTCCTTGGTTGAAAAATGTCAAGGAACATCTAATCTTGTGGATAATGAAAATGTGGTGTGTATACACGATGAGATTTTTATTCAAGTGTTCCAAAGAATAAAGTTGTGAATTTTTCAAAAGAAAAGATGAAACTGAAAATATTGCATTTAGTGAGATGAGTCTGTCAGAAACTTTATGTTTTTGTTTTATCTTTATGATTGAATGCCTGCTCTCCTGTGCATATGCAAACTTTTAATATTGCATGCCTGTGAATAAAGTCTTGTGAGGTGGATCCACTGTGAAACTAAACAGAGGACCATCAGAGTAAGAGCCAGAGGTGCAGAGTGGGGTGGGAATGAGGGGTGCGCAGTGGAAGCATAGGTTCTAAGAGGCCTGTAGGTAGAAAGGAGGCTATTGAGATGGCAGGACCAAAGAAAACTAGGGAGAGAGAAGAACAGGCAAGTTTTATTTGGATGATACTGTAATGAACCTTAATTCTTCCTAAACAAATGAAAAGTAATTTACCAAAAAAGAGGGAGAAAGAGAGAATTGTGAGTCCCCAAAATACCTCTAGATTCTAACTGTGGTGAGTGGAGACCCTTCCAGTCTTTATCTAATTTCTAAGTCTCTGTGCTTCTGTCTTACAGTATTTCTAGGAACCACCACATGGAGCCAGAGAAGGGTACTGGCTACTGTGAGCTAGGAAGTAGAATTTGAACCTACCCAAATGCTTGGTGTCTGAATTAGAATTAGAATTGGTGCCTTTTTTGAGAGTCATAAGCTGTTTGGGAAAACTTTCATTTTTTCCTTTTAAAGGTCCTTCAATACTTTGTAAGTGTAAATCCATATCTAATGTAGCTGTTTCTCTTTAATTCAATCCCTTTTACCTGAGTAACAATGGCAGGTACCTCAGAGATTCCTGAAAAGTTTCAGGTATCATTGAATATATGTTTTCACCTTCCATATCTGAAGGTTGTTTGTAGGAACCTGAATATGCATTATAACAAACAAATAATTATATACTATTGGAGCCTCCAGTATCAACAGTATTTAGGCATTGTAAATATAGTGCTATGGTTTTAAATAACATGTATTCTGTCATTTTTCTGTACAATAACAAAAAAGTAACAAAAAGATATGAAAAAGGACTAAAGTTATTGAATATTCAATTTCCACTCAGAGACAAGCATTTAATATTTAATTATATTTTCCCAATTTCTGTATATACTTACAGACTGCATCTTTACATATTATTTTAGTTAGGTTTTATTGAGTTTTTCTACTTCAGCAAGCAGAAATGCAGAATTTTTGGATATTCTTTCATTATGGGCTGTTGTTTACCTGCTCGTATGTTACACTCACACTGAGTTCTTGTGCTGTTTGGATGAAGGCTCTTGATAAACACTGCATAGTTGATGATAATCAATAGTGTTCAGTTTATTTTATCTTGCCCGCTTCCCTTCCTTTTCCTTCCTTTTTCCCTTCCCTCCCCTCCCTTCCCTTTATTTCTCCCTCTTCCTTACTTCATTCTGTCTTATTTTATATTTCATAGGAAGATGGATTCTTAATTTTCTGGGAAAATATCCAATTCTCTTTCCAGTTTTTCAGCCATTGCCATGTCACAGACCCTCTAACAGCAGCAGATTCCTGAAGAACAGTGACTTCCTGTGAGTGTCTAAATGTTCCCTTCCTCACTGCTTGTTTGCTTGTTTGTTTATAATAAAGTTCGGTGCAGTTCTATCCAGCAGCTCTCAGGACTGCCAGAATTATGGACAGATGCGTGTAAAAGTTTGGTGACAGATGACAAGAAATTTGCCCTATACTACTGTCTTCTGTCATAGCATGTCAAGATTTTATTAAACTTCTGTCAGTACAAGTCCCATATAACATTCGCCATCCACCTACCATCTCTGCTTCAAAGCTTTGCTCATGACCTGCCCTTTCTGGACGCATCTACTTCTCTTTTCAAGTCAGAACCTCTGCGACTACAAAGCCTTGCTTCCCGTTTTGTTCCTTTACCATGTCTTCTGAATGGAACATGCCTGTTTCCCTTTCCTTGGGACCTTTTTTTTTTTTTTTTTATCAGTCTTAAGGTTTAAAAATAACAAGAATAAAAAATTAATATGATTAAATTGTTAATCCATTGCAAAGCCACATTTTCTGCTTTGTCATTTCATGATATTGCCATAATCCCTTTTTCCCTGTTTGCAATTCTACTCTTTCCAGTATCCTTAGCACTTATTACTAAGTACTTAGCACTTAGTGGAAGTCATCTGACAGATATATGTGCCTTAGAAAAATACATAGTCTTGTTATATGGATAGGGTATAACAGGCTTTGTAGAATGAAATTTGGGTCATTGATTCCTTTTCTAAAATGATATTAAGCATTAATATTTGTTCACATAGCTATGTACAAATCAAACAAATCACATCAGCCCACTCAAATGGATGCCACATATGGCAAATATCACATTTTAGTTACTTGTTTCTTTAAAAAAAAATCTTCTAAGTTACACTTACTATCAAAACAATGCTTTATTAAATATTGTATACTTATAAGCATATATGAAAATGAAATATATACATATATGAATATGTTTATAGATAGGTATAGGTACTATCTAATTTCTATAAATTAATTAAATATTTGTATGGTGGTTGAATAGTTGGCCACAGTGCTAAATGAAATTACTAGCTCTGATTCTTCACTATTCCTTATTTCTCAGCTCTTTTCCTACAACTTGACAAACTCTGCTTACTTAAAGTGTAGTGCATTCCAACTACCAAGGCCACCATAGTGTAGAAAGAGTTGATAAGATGGCACTTTCAGCCTAGGAATGAAGATAACCCTCTTGCATTATTTTTGTCTCTGTGCTGGTGATGAGAACATAGTCCTCCTGCCCAACAAGACTAAGAGACGTAAAGGAAGAACCCAAGTACATTAACTTGCTTCTGGAAATTGACCACTGTTCATCAGGCTAGGTTAGATGGCTGGGTCTCAGCCATATATTCCCATATAGTCCACAGAGATGAGTAGATCTGCCCTAACAAATACACTGTGCCAAGGAAACAAAGATCACGGAAACAAAATCCTAGGGCTTTTGGTCAATTCCAAAGGCACAAAAGTTGATTGGTGGAGATAAACAAGCATATTGTTAAACAAGAGTCCTCCCTGTTACACCCTTGCCTATCACACTGCCTGTATTGTCAGATTTCATAAGCTTTGTAATGTAAAGTCATGTGATGGTAACTCATTTTGAGTTTTTATGTACTTTTATTTGTATTTATTAATCATTCCAATTCTTTTACATCTGAACTGATATCCCACTTCCCACTTATCCCTTCACAAATCCTCCATCTCACATCCGACCTCTCTCCCTCCCCTTTGCCCCTATGAGGGTGCTCCCCCACCCACCCATTCTCTCCTATCCATGGCTTCAGCATCCTCCTATGCTGGGGCATCAAACCTCCATGGGACCAAGGGCCTTCCCTCCCACTGATGTCAGACAAGGCCATCCTCTGCTTCATATGTATCTGGAGCCATGGATCCCTCCCTGTACACTCCTTGGTTGGTGATCTACTCTCTTGGAGCACTGGGTGGTCTGGCCAGCTGACATTGTTCTTATGGGGTTGCAGTTTCCCTTTGCTCCTCAAGTACTTCTGCCAGCTCTCCCACTGGGTCCCTGAGCTCAGTCTGATGGTTGGATCCAAGCATCCACGTCTGCACTGGTCAGTTGCTGGCAGAACCTCGCAAGGAATGGCCACACCAGGTTCCTGTCAGCAAGCACCTCTTGGCAACAGTAACAATGTCAGGGTTTGGTGTCTGCAGACAAGATGAGTTTCTGCTCCATCTTTTGTCCCTGTCTTTCCTTTGGACAGGAACATTTCGGGGTTAAAAATCTTGAGATGGGTGGGTGGCCCCATCCCTCAACCCAGGGCCATGCTTATCTACTTCTGGAGGTAGTCTCTACGGGTTCTATCTCCTATTTGCTAAGCATTTTGCATTTTGGCTAAAGTCATCCATGTTGGCTTATGGACCCTTCCCCTCCCCGGGCATCTGGGACCCTCCAGTGGCTATCCCCAGTTCCTCATCCTCCACTGCTGCATATTTTTATTCTATTTCCTGACCTTTTCCAATCCCCTCCAGTACCTGATACTGCCTCTCTTTATTTCCTCTCTCTCTTTTCTCCCTCCTAGTTCCCCTCTCCATCCACCTCACACAATCATTCTGTTCTCCCCTTAATGCAGAACTGAAGCATCCACACCATGGTCTTCCTTCCTCCTAAGCTCCACATGGTCTGTGGGTTGTATTGTGGGCATCGTGAGCTTTGGGGCTAATAGCCACTTATCAGTGAGTACATACCATGTATGTTCTTTTATGTACGGGTTTTCTCACTCTAGATGATAATTTCTAGTTCTGTCCATTTGCCTGAGAATTTCGTGAAGTCATTGTTAGCTGAGTACTATACTCCACTGTGTAAATGTACCACATTTTCTGTATCCATTCTTCTGTTGAGGCACATTTGGGTTGTATTCAGACCAATCAGAATGGCTATGGCCAAAACCAAAAATGTAGCTGACAGCAGATGCTGGCAACAATGTGGAGAAAAAGGAACACTCCTTCATTGCTGGTGGGACTGCAAGCTGGTAAAAGCACTTTAGAAATCAATCTGTCAGGTTCCTGAGAAAATTAGAAATAGTTCTACGTGAAGACCCAGCTATACTATTACTGGGTATATACTCATGCTCCAATGTATAACAAAGACACATGCTCTACAATGTTCACAGCAGCCTTATTTATAATAGCCAGAAGCTGGAGTTTTTATTTTTAAGATTTGAAACTTTTTTATGTATATGTTTATGTTCTTTGTCTGTTTCTTCTACCGGTCTGTCTGTCACTTATTAGCAAATTTTCGGGAATTTCAGAAACCGATTCTAGGTTTTATTTTTATTTTGATTAATTAATTAATTAATTTTCACTCATTTGCTTTACCTCCCACTCAAATCCTTGACATGTTTATTCCTTTACAAAACTGGCATATGCTTATTAATTTTATTTAGAAGTTCAGGAAATGTTGAAATAATTTTGCTGTAATCCAATTTATCAATTCCTGATTTCTATATTTTGTGGTTATTTCAAATTCAAAGTTTTTCTAAACAAATGGTCCTCTGAACAAAGCTTTAAAAGCCACATTGCATTAACTTTCTATGTTGTCTTCTAAAACTTTTGTTTCTTCATAAATAAAGTTTTGGTGCCTTTAGACTTGACATTTTTTTTTATTGAGGACTTAATAACCAAGTTTTATTTTTCTCTTGCTTTTATTTATTTGTTAAAATATTTTTTAAATTTTTGTTTATTATAATTCTATCATTTATTATTTTTCTTTCCTACTTCCAAAGCCTCATCTACACTTGTTCTCTTCCAAACTCATGGCCTCTTTTTCTTTAATTGCTGTTACATATATAGTTTTTCTAAATATATAAATACAACCTCCTCAGTTTGTATAATGTTTTCTGTATGTATATAAGCAATGAGTCAATGGGACTGATCATTTGATATTGGATAACTAGTTGGTGAGCCCTTCCCAGAGGAATACTATTTTTCCCATCCTGTGCCTTCCTTGGTTGCCTTAGGTCTTTGTCTATGGTTAAGGCCTCCTGAGCTTTCCCCATTACACATTTGCTTGTTTGCTGGTGTTGGCATTTTTCAGGTCATAGTGAGGCAGCTATAGTGATGAGACTTCAGTCTCACAATAAACTCCCTGTTCCTCTGGCTCTTACAATCTTTCTGCCTCCTCCTCCCCCTTCCACAGTGTTCCCTGAGACTTCAGGAATTATGTTGCAGATATATTAGTTGGGACAGAGCTACACAACTCTGCATTTTGATATGCTGTACTTTTCTGTAATGGTCTCTATCTGTTGCAAATATGTGTTTCCTTAATGAATGGTGAGGATTGTGGTTACCTGTGAATATAAAGATCAATGTTTAGATTGTTGTTATGGATTATGTTCATTTAATGAAAAGACATTTACAGGTTCTCCTCCAAGATCCACAACCTCACTAGCCCTGGGTAATTAGCTACATTTTCAGTACCAAGGCATGATTTCATTTGTCATTGAATAAACTGAAGTTCAACTAAAGAATTATTGGTTACCACATAGGTATGAATGCCAATATTGCACCCCTAGAGTTATTGTGCCCTGCTAGTTGTTGTTGTAGTTGAGAGGCATAATAGTTGGTTAGAAGTATTGTTTCCAACAATTGAAAGCCTTTATGGCCCCTTCTGGCACCATGAAAGCTAGTCTTCCTGGATGAAGATGGCAGGTCAGATACATCTCAGGACTTCTGTGTCCTATGTTTGAAGTATATGGTGCCTTCAGCAATAAGAACATATATTTCATCATCTCTGGGGGTGGTGGCAGGGATCAACCAAGGGCAATAGCAATAGACTATAATGTTTTCAGTTTCTTGGACAGCTCTGACCAAAAACTTAAAAGATAGCTTCTCATGCCTGATTTAGGGGTTTTGTTAGTCTATTACTCTTGGGGTAAGGATTATCAGCCAAGATAATAAAAATTTATTTAAACTATATGTTTATATACCCACTTACAATATTATAGATATTTTTAAATAGATAGTTTATAGTATGATTCCCCATGATTCTTTTAGAGTTGGCTTTTAAATATGCTGGGCAGCTGGTGTTTATCATATACAATTGTTAAAAAATTATCTCTAAAAGGTCATGTAGCTTTTTGCATCCAAATACTAGACAGAATCAATCAACTTAGTACATTCGTCTCCAGAGATGTCATCTCAGGGATGTTTGTCTTGTCAGCAAGTGATTAAAATGCCCTTACAGTTTATTCCTTGGGAACTGACTTTAGTAGTTACAGGACTCTGTTGAGTATAAAATATGATATAAATGTTGAATTATAAATGCTCAAGAATATAACTTATAAGAATAGCAACACAATTGATTTAGTTGCAGAGTGGAAGGGCTTTAATTTTTGTTTTTGTTATCATGATTTGCTACAGATACAGTTGCACAACTGTTAGAGATTATAGCCTTTGAAGGGAAACCTTAGTTCCAAAGCTCCGCCGACATGTCTCAGTTGCTGCATGTGTTACATAGACACAACAGAACATTGTAATTAGTACCAACTATTTCAGTGAGTCCCAGTGAAGATTACCTGAGTTAGCTGAACCGGATGGGGAGACAGGATTCACCAAGCAGCACCTTTAGCTTCTCATTACTGGAATCATCCCAAATTCTCTGAGCCATGAGTCTATGTAAGAGGCCCAATGTCTCTTTCTCTTCTTTCCCTTTTGCTTAATTTTTTTGAAGTCTCTGGCAGTAATCTTCATCTCTTTTTTCATTCATTTATTCATTCATTCATTCATTCACTCTACATCTCAATCGCTTCCCTCTTCCCGTGCACCCCCAGTTTTTAAAGAATACAAGTCAGTTAAGTTAGGCAAGCAGTTTTACCTATGTAATCTTCCTCTGCTCTCCTTGGATTGCAACTTCTTTCTTCATCATAAATCCATCAGTTAAAAAACAAATTAAAGATAATTTCATACATGTTTATTTCTCAGTTTTAAGACAAACAAGCAACTATGTCTCAGAATTTAGGATTCATTTTTACCACCTTGCCCTTATCACTTCCTTCACTAGGCAAAACCAGTAAATACTTAATTGTCATCATGTTTAATTGGCATGCGTTTAACATGGCCGATGGCTGTAGAAAAATCCCATGTTTTAAAATTTTGTCAGCTCTTGAAGTAATAAATCATAGCTTGAATCCAACATACAGCTCATATACCTTGGAATGCCACTAGACAACATTTTTAACCTTTAATAAAAATAAAACATTACCTCAAACCGAGGGTAACGTTCTAGAATTAATGACTTACACAGATGTTCTCTATTATCAAATCATAGGCAACAGCATGAACATTACCAGTTGTTAGGTAGCTGACAATTTTTTTTTTTTTGCAAATTTTCTGTGGTTTAAAATGTTACCCCAAAGGTCAGGGACATTACAAGAAAACCTACAGAATCAACTAACCTGAACTCATAGGGGTTCACAGAGACTGAACTACCAACTAGAAAGCATTTATAGGAAGGACCAAGTTCCTCTGTACACATGTAAAAGCTGTGCAGCTGACTCTTCATGTGGGACTCCTAAAGCTGGAGCAAGGGCTGTATCTGACTCAATGCCAGCCTTTGGATCTCTTTTTTCTACTTGGGCTGCCTTGTCTAGCCTCAATAGAAGAAGATGTGCCTAGTCTTGCTTAAACTTGATATGCTAATTCTGGGTGATATCCATGGGAGGCATCTCCGTCTCTGAGAAGAAAGGGAGGAAGGGAGGAAGAAGAAAGGGGAAGGAGTGGGAGGCACTGGGAGCAGAGGAGGGAGGGGAAACTGCAGTTGGGATATAATGTAAATAAATAACTTAAGTAATAATAAAAAAGAAATAAGAAAAAAATTAAAGAATAAAAACTCACCCTTCTGAATAACCTACTCTTTATTGCTGGCAGGCCTATAGGGGCCATAAGCATGAAAAGAATTATGAATGCTAAATTTGAAGAAGGAACTCGATAGAAATTTTAAACACTCTTTTTTATTTCCTTGTGGAATATTTCCAAATTCCATAGCTAAATAATCAAGTGGAGAGAAAATAAGAGAGCAGAGGAAAAAAATTGCAAATCAAACTTTTCATGATGTGATCAGGGAGTAGTGTCATTCCACCATTCAGATCTGGGGGAGGGGCCATTGTCTAAATCATTCTCTCCAGTAGCAAACTTGGGATGTGTGTTGGCTAGACTTCTGAAGCCCATCAGGTCTCTGGAGCAATACTTACAGAAACATGGCGGCTAGATTTAGGTGAAGGAGCTGTGGGAGCAGCATAGAATGAGAGGCGGAGTTAAAATTAGCCAATGGTAGAGGATGGAAGACTGTTGTTCTTCTGGCATTTGGAGCAGAGCTGGAAAGCAGCAAGGGTGTGTGAGCCACAAGGGCAGGTTGCTGGAAGATATATGCCTCTGGCTTATTGCATTAATCACTAAATACAGGAAAAGTTAAGAAAACCATTTACTCAAAGAGAAGAAAGTTAATATAAAAGGAACAGATACTAGATACTACATTCATTTTTATTGCATGCTAGTTATAATATAGGGTTTGATGCAGCAGTTTCGTGGGTATCGGCAGAGATATATGATCTAAAAGTCATGCCATCAAATGAAATAGCCCCTCATTTCTATCACTGACCATATACTCAGGTGGTTCTGTTATATAGAATTCAATGCATATCACCATATAGAAAAAAAATTGTCCCAGGTTTGCTTTATAATAGATAGCAAGATAATGTGAAGGATATGTTCAAATCAATCAACATTAGTATCATAACGACTTTTACTTTAGATCTTTGCCTTTATTTGGAGATTGACATCAAATCGCTAGATGAATTAAGTAGCCAGCACCTGTCAATGGATGCCTCAAACAAACTCCTTCCCAAAACACAATTGCCTTTATCTCCTCATGATGATTACATCTGCCCCAAGAATAATCATCAGCATTTATGATGCTGTTTATTGGCTGAGAATCATTCAATTCCCTAATAAAACTCATCCATATTCAATTTACCTATATGAGTCATACCACAGTGTCAGTCAGATTATTAATATTTCAAGATATAATCGAATAGATCAGAAAGCTCAGCGAGGAAAATTCACCAATGTATACTTTCCTATTCATTCATTACAGGTACTTTGTATCAAACAGCAGTGATGCACTATGGCACTTTGTCCTTAGATCAGAAATTATTGGAATGAACCCATCATGTGTGTTCAAGTCTTGTTTAGCTGTATATAAAATGATAATTCTGTAATATGGATCAAATCATAAATAGTTTGAACATGCAATACACAAATTAAAATATGAAGTATAATTATATATCTCCATACCTTTGTGTGAATATATAGAAAATGGCAGAATAAAAAAAACAAAAAAAAAAAACCCAAAAAACCGAGGAAAGCAAGAAGAGCCTACCAATACAAATATACCAGACCTAAACTCTAAACTCTAAATATACCAGACCTTATTTGGATAGAAGGGAAGAATGAAAAAGAAGGGAAGACAGGGAGGAAGGGAAGGGAAGGGAAAGGAAATGAAGGAGGAATCACAGAAAGGCAGAGTAAAGAATTTCTACATGAGCCATAGGAAATAGAGTTAAACATTAAGGATTAAAAAAAAAAATCTCCCTATTGTTTGGATAAGACTGATGGTGTACAGATGATGCCAGATAAAGTCAACAGTTAATTAGCTACCCCCACATCATCTTTGTGCCTGCCTATTTCCTGACTGAGCCTGCTAGACTCTGGGTAACTACTTCAAGGTACTGTATTATGACTGGTCCTCATTCATCATTCATAAAATTTCACACAATTAAATCTAGCTACTGTATATGTAATATTATTAATTTATTATTGTTGTCTATATCTTCTGTAACTGTTACTGTAGTCGTGCATATGTTTGTGTGTCCAGTGACTACGACTATAGTTGTATATATGTATGTGTTGAGTTTGTGTCCCTCTTCCCATTTCTCTCCTCTGCTGTTCCTGTCTTCCTTCTTTGCCTATGGCTTGAACATCTATTGTACTTAAGGCACTTCGGGCAACTGCTCAACCTCTGGGGCATACAGCATATGAAAGACAGAAACATGAAAAAAAACAATTAATGAATAACGTAATAAAATTGGCTAGCGGTGTGGAGAGGCTGAATACATTTTGATCATCCTCACATACATGAGCCTGAGGATAGAAGTATTATACGGGCACAGTTCAAGCACCATAAAGCACCTGCTAATGACAAGATGCCAATGCCACAAAGAGAATTAGAATAGCGAAGTTGTGTTGCCATCACCTGTCTGTGTTCGCAACATTCAATTATTATTCTGACCACTGTAATACACTAAATCAGGGTTAAATGATCTTGAAAACACATCTGTACTATCGATACCTTGCAAAGATTGAATGACATTGACAATGAAGTTATAATCTTTGAGAGTTAGAGTATTGATCATTTTGGTGTTTAACTTTTTATTTTTTTTCTATTAATGAGTCAAGAGTCATGACAAGCATCTCTGGTCTACCAGAAAATGTGATCATGATAACCCACAGCTTTGAAAGTTCTAAGACCTGTGAACTAATAGAAGCAGGAAAGAAAAAAGAGAGCCCAGTATTCAACAACATTTTGAAAAAGAAAATTTGTACAAAGTATTTACATAACCAAAAGAAGCCTCTGGAGGAAGGGGGGAAATTTGCAGGTAAATTGATGAGATGCATTCAAGGCAAAACTGGTAGAGCACTGGAAGGCTCAAAGGCATACTTTAAAATGAATAATTCCATCAGAATTATGTGTGCAAATTAGATCAATTAAACTAGAAGATGCTCAGTCACATACTGGCCTAAGAGTTAACAGTTGTGGGAATAGAACTGAAACCAATTCCAGCTGAAATCGTGGAGCACTTCCCAGGTGGGAAACGGTAATCCCTGCAGGAACAACCGCAAATGAAAGTGTTATTTATTTTCTTCTTGTATTTGCATTTAACTTGATGCTTTTGAAAAAAGATCATACACACATTGCTTGGATTTTTCCACACTTGAATTATCCTTGAACCACAAGAGTATCAGAAACAGCAACAGCCGCAACAAAACACAGTGAGCAGCAAAATAAGCATTCTGTCCAGAACTTAAACAGCCAGAGAGCAAGGCGCAAGGGAAGACCTTACTTTAGTGACATCTAGGAGAAACGCATAATCTTCTCTGTGGTCGGTTTTTCTATACCCACTGAGGGATTGCAGGAGACGGATGTAGGAAAGAGGACATGTTATTTCAAGATAAAATACGCGTAAGAGACTTCAATGCATAATCACGGCGTAAACAGAGCCGCTCCTCTCTCTGGTAACGAACACTTTTACTCACACCACTTTTGTGCCAAGCACAGCACCGTGTTGGGTAGATGCCACATTATTTCCGAGAAATGCATTTCATGCACCTTAAGTTTTAAGTGACATGAGGATAATATATTCATTACACTTTCATCAACATTTGCTGTCACTAAAATGTTTAATATTTGTCAGTCTGACATGAATATATTATTTACATTTTTATTTCCCTGAATACTGCTGAGGTTGAATGAAATCTCAGGTCTGTGTTGTCTGCTTCTATTCCACGTGTACAATTCTCTCACCCCTTCCTTTTGCTGTTTATCACAATGTTTGCCCTTTTCTGGTGGATTTTTAAGAATTTTCATATAACTGATGAAATCCTTTGTAATTATATTCCAGATATTTCAGACTGCCCACATTCTTTTATTCTCTTATCACTATAACTCATAAATTAGAAGTCCTAATATTTGCTGCAGCCAAATTTACTCAGTATGTCTATTTCAAGGACTTAAACATAATCATTCATATTTTCTTCTATTATCTTCATTGCAATGTATTTTACATTTAGACATTCAATCAATCAGAAGTTAATATTATTAGTGTCACACAGATGAATGTAACTACTTTTCCCCCAAAATGGTTAGATAATTTTTGAAAAGCATTTATTGCATAATCTGTCATTTCTCCATTGATATGAGATGCTTCATTTGTCATGGTCTAATTTCCCAAATATCCTCAAACCAGATTCTCTATTTTCTATTTAATTCCACTGATGGATTTGCTTATTTCTTATCCAGCTCTATGAAATTCCAATTATACACTATAAGATATTTAAACTTTCAGCATGGAAAATTCATTTCCTTGTATATTTAGAAGTTGCTTTAGGGCAGAATTCTGAGAGGGGGGAATGGGATGGGGAAACATTTGGGAGGTAAATATATAAAATAACTAATAAGAAGTCTTCTTAGCCAACATGATGTGTTTACTATTATACACTAATTTTAAAATTAATTTTTAACTGCCATAAAATCACATTAAGATTATTTTGAGATAGATTGAATTAGTAAGTTAGTAGGGTGAGAAATGACTACCAGCATATTGTGTTTATTTATTAATATATTAATAGTTATAATTATTAATTATATTGATTAACAAGTATAATTATTAATATATTAATATAATATACTATTCCCTGTAACTTCTTACATCTTTCAGTGACATTCTGTGTTTTTCCATGAATGAAAAACATATGAACAGGTTATAGTTACAAAGCATTTTTAAATTTTTGTGTCTAGAAGAAAAGGCACTTCTAGTGTACCTTATAATTCATCTTGCAAAACTCTATATAATTCATCAGTTTCATACATAAAAGTCTTCTTGTTTGCTCTAATTTGCTCTTATTGAAATCTTGAACTCTCCAGTTAGTCTCTTCCTACCTGTCCTATTCTCTGGAGTAGCGTGCGTAAGTTTAGAACTTTATGTTCCTTGAAGGTTCAGTAGCCATCACCTATGAAGAACTTAGAGCTAAGTAACTTTGGCAGCTGAAGAATGACTTTTTAATTGAAGTTTCATTGTGTTTCCTGAATGATTATGCTATCAGTTCAGGTATTCTAGTTACAGTGTCCTAGTTTTGAATCATTTATTTTTTTAAGTGTCTCCTATACATCTTTTCATGCTATTGACAAAATATTGTCACTATGATCTTTGTATTTTACTATGAGTATAACTACTGTACACAATCATGGACTTATTCTAACAGTGTCATATCACACACTATCAATGCACTTACCTTCCATAACCCACCTACCCCTGCAGCCTTGCTGGTGATGGATTTTGCTCTTGAAATTCTCTCTCTCTCTTTTTTTTTAATGTAGTTACATTCTAAATGACTATTATTCTTGCTGTAGTTATTTCTAATTAAACAAGATGTAATTAAATATGTTCATAGTGTTTAAGCACGAGCTAAATCATTTTTCTCAGCAAGAAACTGATTGCCTCCTGACTCTGCCTCTCTTTCTCTTGTGTCTCATGCTGCTACTGTTTGGATTTTTCCCAAATGGTTGTAGAAGAACATTTTCATACAGCACACATAACAGAAATCTGTTATTTATCATATGTGGACAATAAAAAGATGATCGCAAATGTTAGACTGCCACCTCCCCAAACCAACAAGAATGGTGGTGAATTTTCCTTCCATTTCCCAGATCGACAAGAATGCCGTCGGACATCCTGTGCTTTTTTTTTAACATAAAATGAAACTAGAGAAACCTCAACAGTAGGTAGTTCATAAATGATACAGCTTCATCAATTTCTTCTTGTAGCCCAGAAGAGACAAATTACATCCAATGGCCGGGACACCACTTAAATGCACTGGTTAAATTTTTTTTTTGCTTACTTAAGAGTTAAAAAGAGCCTTTCTTCTTTCAGCGGCTTTTCTGGCATTCACTCTTCGCTGTTCAATCCCTACAGTGTGTCTGTGAAAAGAGACTTTTCATTTTCACCTTCAGCATCTTGGTACAACTCGTTAGTCTTTTAACACCTTCTGAATTGGATGGTCATTAACTACAGGAAGTTCTGGTCTCTACATACTATTCCACTCACTCTCTTACAATAGCATGGCAGTTGGTTAAAAAAGGTGGAGGGGGACCAAAAATCATGGACAGATCTGATCTGAGATGAAACGCTACAGCCACTAAATTCTATTACAGCCTATGAATTATCAATCAGAAATGTCTTTCCACCTTGCCAAAAATCCTGGAGGAATTTGAGAACCAAAGTAGCTCATGCTTGCTCCTTTTTTCTTATATTGGTTGCATATGCAGGAGTCTGTTATTCATGGATGTAGAGTGGATTATAACTTTAATAAGACTTTGTTAATATTTAAAAATTAATTGAATCCTTAAATATTTTTCACCAGACTGCAAGACATTATAACAGATCAGTCAGGAAAGTCGCTGTGATCCAAAGTCTTAGATCTCTTTTGCCAAATTACCTGCCTTGGAGCTTGTTTTCTGGCTTGACAATTTAGCTACCATTATCAGCAATATTTAAAAAAAAAAAAAACATATCTTAGATATTTTATACTTGACAACATGTGTGACTGATCCATGAAAAAAACAAAAAACAAAACAAAACAAAACAAAAAAAACCCAGCTGCCCGTCACTAGGTAAAAGAACTGGACAAAGACAGGAGTTTGAGAACTCAGAGTTAGCACTTGTACTTTGTGAGGGTCAACTTTTTCATTATTCAGAAAGATGCAGTCAGGAAATTTGTCATTGCTGTGTTTAATGCTGGCTCTAGGTAAGCCTTGTTCCAAAGGAGTAAACATCCATTCGAAATGCAGTCACTCTTAGACTTTAGAATCAGCTTTTATGAAAGCCACTGGCACCTCCCTGTACATTTGCTTTCTGGTGACAAATAATAAATATTTACACACCAAGAGGCTATATGTGTCCAAATATATGTGGGAATAAAGAATGAAAACTAAAGCTGTATAGATGTTTCTTATGTTCATGTATTCTAGCCTGTGCCCATAATGCCAATTAAAAACAAACAGAACTAACAAAAGATAACAGGAGGTTGTATTTCCCACAGAGGCACATAAGGAAGTTATTAGAAACATGGGGCAAGTTAAAGGCGTTTTTGTTTCTTTAAGAAGGAAGTACTTTGCCAAAATTCATTTCTTTTTGGAAAGGCATTTCTAAAGCACAAAGACCCACTGTTGTGTTACATTTAGTACTCCGGCATTCATTATTGCTGTACTGTTTTACATAATTAAAAGGCCATTGAAAATAGAAGTAGTTTACACTCATTTGGTTAACTCTAATTGAGCAAATATTATGCAGATGCCGTTCCAGGTGCTGGGAAGATGAGGAGGAATAATTGTGGTTCCCGTCCTTAGGGAGCTCGAGGTCCATGTCAGGGGTAAACAGGTGACTGGTGGTAATATAGGTAGTAAGAGAAACGCTCCATACTATGTGGACACCATGTCTTGATTAAATCAGTCAAGTGATTCTGTGTGGCTGGAGCTCAGAGTGCCCAGTGGGAGAGTGTTATAGAAGGTGGGCTGCAGGGTCCATTCCATAGAGAAGAGCAAATTATTTATTTTCCAAAGTTTTATTTACTGGAGTTATGAAAAAATGTCAGGACTCGTCCTTTTGCTTCCTGAATTTCTTGCAACAATTTTCTATTTAGCCTATATCTGTCTGGTAGTGTTTATATCAATAAACATATTGTAAGTCAAAATGAATTTGGTAATTATTTGGGATTTTTGTTTAAAAATGAATCTCCCCCCTGCCACTTTATTGGTCTGGAGGTACCTTGCTCTTCTGGAGGTTTGGTCAGGCAGGTGCTCATAGCTCTGCATTTCAGACAAATGAAACCATGTCCTGTTGCTCTCTCCATACTTGAGGTATAGTGTAGTAAGTATAGCATGGCATAGCATCATATTGTATTGTATTGTATCATATTTTATAGTAGTGTAATATAGTATACTATAGTATAGTATGGTATGGTATAGTATAGAATACTATAGTTTAATATAGTATAGTTTATATGGTGGAAAGTTGTAATATAAAAAAGTCTATTTGCAGTAATAAAACTGTAGGAAAAGCATAAGTTCACACTGTCCTGTGCACATCTTTCACACAGTCAAGTTCACTAAAGGTCTTTTTTTTTTTGTCAAGAAGATCCTCCCTTCCTCCCACGTTCTACCTCTCGGTCCTGTGCTCTGAGCCTCCTTATCTTTCTGCTTTCTCTGTTTACCAGCCCCTGTGGTCCAACATTTACAAAGTGCTAAAAAACTTAACTCACTGCATTATTCTTCCTTGGGTTGCTTGCTTTTGTGTGTCAAACAAGAGAATTTTGCAAACTAAAGAATCCATCCCCAGTCAGTGAAGAACACGGTGGGTATCGTAGGTGGGAAGAGAACTTGGAAGTACTGTCTCACATCCACTTGCCACAATGTGACCAAGTATTTGTTTCTCAGGAATCAATAATGCCTCCAATGCAAATAGCTAGCAGAGGAAAGGGTCTGTAAAACATGCGACATCTAGATTCTCATTACTGTTGTCCCATCTGCTATGACACTAACCCAGCTCTAGCCATTGAGACATTCACACCAGTGATATGGAATATATGCATACCTTTTGTAAGACATATATACTCTTTTGAGTATTTGTGATGTTTTAGCATCACCGAGAGTATTAAATCCCATCTTTATAGCCAATTATTATCAAAATATATTTTATTTACATTTATAAACCAAATGTTTCTTGCCTTTGTAGTCCATAACTATGGCAACAGTAGGAGATTTTGGAATGCACAGTTACTAAAAATTAATTCTTAGTCACATGAGTAAGGAACATTAGTTTTAGCAGTAAGTTTGCTGCCACCTTGGTTCTGAACACATGGCAGGTACGGGCACTTTGTCCTGTACAGTCACATCATGCAACAAGTTGCATACTGCCTCAAACATCGTGGCTCAGATTCAAAATTATAGCATACTGTAAATTAGTGTTTTTTCTTTATTTACAAAGCTTTTAATGATGGAAAATAGAGGTTTTTCATATTTCCTGTTATCTCTCTTCCACATGGAGGCATCAAATTAGTACATGTTGGGTTGTTTCGCAATAGAACGCTAATGTAAAAAGCTTACTGTTTGAGTTGTTCATTTGAGTCTTATTTAAAAAAAAAAATTTAAATTAATTTGGCCTGAGGTTTCGGTCAGAATATCCAATAATTTCTGAAATGGCCCTAAGCGTACTTGAGCCATTTTGTACTATGTACTTACGCAAAGTGGCCCTCTCAGCACTGGTGATTATAAACCAGAATACTGATGGTCTCTGAAACACTGCGGATGTGCTTTATCATCCTCAGTGTCTAGAGTAAACAAACACATCCATGTCATCTCTGAAAATTCGCTTTCATCTTTATCAAACGGCAACATTATAGATATTCTAAACGGTTGCTGGAAAAAATGGAGTTTCCTAAACTTAGTTTTACTTTCTGCCTGAAGCTTTAGCATTGGTTGAAACAGGCTAGCACAGAATTGTGACTTATGATATAAAACCTACAAAGATACTTTTACATGATCATATTTTTGGACAGTTACATGTTTTCCATTCTTGTTACTGAAACATAACATATATTTCAAGACACGCTAAACACAATAAACTATGTTAATTCATTTTTCAAAAGAGTTTTCTTATGAGTTATAATCAGCAAATATTTAATTCGTGTACTACTTTATATTCAAATTTCTCCAGTGAGCAGAAAATGACTACAAAGCCTGCATTTGGTTAACTGACTGGCTTTGGTATGCTTTGTGCTTTCCTAGTGTCTGTAATGACAGTTCTGGATTTCAGAACAAACCAGCAATGTAGACCAGTGTCTTTGGAAGTTCAGCTCAGTGGCTGCTTGGGGACCACCGTGGCTGAAGGTATTCTTATGTGCTCTTTCTTGAGGGCTTTCTGCATCTGCATCCTAACTCCTGAACTCTCTCTCACCCCTATTTCTCACTTCAAAAAAGTAAAGGCATGCAACACCTTTTCTATATAAAAAGTTAAATAGTTATCTAATGATGCATATGTGAACACACAAGTCTTTTAGAAACCAGACATTATTTGGTCATGCTGCCGGGAGGACACATAACGGATGCTATTATTTTCCTGGTGGCTGGAAGAGGTGAATCATGCTACTTGGTAATCACAGTTTGCTGGTTGTCAAGAAAAAAAAAAAAAAAAAAAAAAAAAACAAACCTTTTAAATACTGCACGATGTCGCTTAGCCCTCTGGCCCTCCTTGCCAGTGCCACTGCTGTGTCTCTTGAGAGATCCAATATGTTAGGGCATGTCCACTGGAAATTGAAGCTGTATAATCTATTACAATGCAAAATAGAAATCAGCCCCGTGCTGTGGGTAGCATTGAAATAAGCTTGTTACAGTTATAAAGATTGCTCTGATAAGAGTTGCTTGGCCAACATATGGGCCCCTGATGAGGCTGCACGCCTCTCATTTCATTTATGGTTACAGCATCCACCTTTGAGGTTTCACTAGCTTTTCAGTGGTATCTTCTTGCACCTGTTCAGTGCTACTACCTCCAGAGTCTGTTTCTTTTTTATACTGTAGAATTATCCAGAGAGGCCAATTAAGGGAGGGAAAAAAAAAAAACAAAAACAAAAAGCAATTCCCAGAAATAAAAATATGCTGTGTCCTAGACATTCCGAGATGAAACATGAAGGAAAATAAATGCATCTTTGAATTTGCAACTGTGATTTAAAATCTAGTGTTTTGTAGCCACTAAACTTGATACATATGTCATGAGGCATTTCATGAGTTCTGTAAGTACATATCAACACCTAATGTAAATAACTTAGATATTTGTAAGGTTTGTTCTGTATGGACTGATGGCTACACACAACTATTCTCTCTTCTCCACAAAGAAGGTGGTTTCATATCGCCTGACTTCTATGCTGGCTGGAGATGCCCTCCTTCCTGTTTTCTCTCACCGGTGTTTTAGATGCTGTAGAACAGAGGTACCAGGATGGCTCTGGCGGCCTCATAAGTTTTAATGTCTGAAAGACCATCACATTGGTCCTAAAGATCTAACATTTCCTTGAACAAAATAGAGACTTTTTTCCATCTTTGTTTTAATCTGAAAGATACAGGTTATCAAATTTTCAAATGATTTATTTTATGATAGGTTTTTAGAATAGTGCTCAAATATAGCTAGAAAGGAATCCAAAAACCCAGGTGGGAGTTTTATGGACCCTAAGAAGATAAGGACTGGATTGAAATATCTAAGTTAGGGTAAACAAACAAGCTGTGATCATCTAAGATTCAGTTATGCGATTCAGTTTGTGATTTAGTTTTTTTTTTTTTCAAGGTTGTACTGTTTCTTATTTACTGTTGTATTGAAATTCTCAAAAAGAAAGTCTCCATATTTATGACTTCGTAAAACTTCAATAGTTGTGGCAACCCTTGGCACTCTGAAATTAAATCTGACTAATTGCAGAAGAGTTCATGTGATGTTTCTACTTTCATTAGAAAGATTTCACAGGCTCTAATTGCTAAATACAACTGTACAAATTTAGTTTAGATAAAATTATAGTAGATAGTGGCAATAATACTCAGTTATGAGTAAGGAGTTTGACTCTATTGAAAAGAGGCTGGACCAAGTAGATAAGTTCAACCATGGGACTCAGTGTTACTCCCTTCAGCCTCATAATTTCAGCTCCATAAACAAATGCTTCCTATGCTACCTCAATCATCCAACCCTACTGTGGATTTTCAAGAGATTAATCAGCTATACATTCATAATTTCCCTCATGAAATATAGAGAATGGTTCATCGCTTTGTAAGCTTCACAAACTTTTTTTAAAGGCTTAGAAATTGCTCCATTTTTTTTCCTCTTCTTCCTCTCTGTTTCCTTTAGGAGAAGCCACCCCCCCTCCCTGTTACTCGGCATCCTCCTTGGTGTACTTCTGAACATCTTCTCCTTTTTGGGGTGAGGGGGACTGAACGTTTTCCTCTGCTAGAAACTACCTGTCATTTACATTTTTATATCGTGTTTGAAGTATGCAAATCCACTAAAGTAACCTTCAAGAAACCATTCCAAATAAAATGCTTATTGAAGTCCCTCTCATTGCTCCTTATTTTAAAATAAATAGTTGAAAAAGAAATCTTTTGGTCACACATTCCCTGGAAAGAGAAACAGACTGCACCTCTCACATGAGGAGGCAGGAATTTTGATAACCTCTCATTTTGTTAGGTCATCGTGTTTGTCTCCTGTCAACCTGTATGTTGGATTAAAGATTCCAATGTGAGGTAAGGTTAGTCTAGAAAGAAAGTCCTGCCTGTAACTTGCATGTAGTATTGACTTCTCTTAGAACTCAGTCCATGGTGGAGACTTTGAGGCTTAAGGGAGGAGTGGGGCAGGGGATCTAGTTGTTTGAAAGTGTTCAAGAACCTATTTCTCTGTCTCAGTCAGTATAGCTTAGATAATCCCTACGAGACAGAGATTGGATAAGATAGGCTTGTTCACTCGAAGAAACAGGGACAAAAAGTTGAATGCAGAAACATTGGTAGCTTAGCAATTAGTGGTACAATCAGTGAGTTTTATTTTCTTATTTCTTGTATTATTCTTTAGGGCTCTCATTTTCTAGCAGATATTTATAATTTGCAGTAATAATTTATGAGCTGAAGTAAATGAGACATAGAAATAGCCCTTTGGGACACATGAAAGTGGAAAAGTGCAAAACTCTAGTTTGGAAAGGTCATAAACACCAATTAAAATGGCACAAAATGTTCTGTCGACCACAAGAGACACCCGTGAGAGTCTTCGAATGGCAAAGCTGAGCATCTATATCTGTACTGAATCAGCTGGACAAGTCAATGCCAAGGCTGGATGACTTCCAATTCCTTCAAGCAGCTGGAGATGATGGAGCTTATTTCTACCCCTTACTCTTCTGAGATATGAAACACTATGTAGCCCTGGTGGTCTTCAACTGTAGATCCTCCTCACTAATCCTCTAAGCAGCTGGTATTACAGGCAAGCATCATCATGTCCAGCCTAGATGTCTTTTTACTATAAAGGAACTTTATCCTCTAGAACAGAATGGGTTCCCCCTGAAGAACTAAAAGAGACCAACTGCTTTTTCTGATCCCACAAACAATGGCAGATGTTTAGAAGTTTAGGCTTTCTTGCTAATCTCTGTCTCTTCATTCTCAATCTAAAATGTAGAGGGAAAGGAAAACAGGACGAAGAAAGGAAGGAAGGGAGTAACTCCACAGATGAAGAGGAAACCTGTCTTTATCGGTTTCCCTTTTCTAGTGGGGGAATCAAGGAAACTGGTTTTAGAGCAGGGTATCGGAGAAGTGTCACCATCAAACACTGTCCTTCGAGGAGGACTAAGGGACATCAGTGACCACTGGGTAGGTGGTCTAGCTGTTGCTCAGCGAGTCTCTCCAACCATCCCTGCTGAAGAGACAGCAGCATCCTGACAGTACTGAAGGATAACTTGGTCGCTTTGTTACAGGAGCTTCGTTTCCCAGGGATGAATTATTAACACTTCCCCCACACACCTCTTTTTGTTGTTTTAAAATAAGGCTGTCTTATCAGAAAATGTGTTAATTAAGTTATCATGCATTGCCTTATTGCTGGCTCTACACACTTGATAGAGACAAATTATTCATTAGATCTTGGGGTGTAGGGTGGTGGCTTGTAGAATCACCAACAAGTGCAGCATGGTAGGTCTATGGATTAAGGAAGATTAAGGAGTGCTTAGACTCTGCTTCAAAGCAGGCAGGACCCTGCCTACAATGGATGCTCTTGCTTCTTTCTTTTCTTGTCTCTTAACCAGCTTGATGTCATCTATTTCTCCAATGGTATAACCCCAGATGGTTCTCCTATGATGTCTCTCCACTGGTCTAACACTAGTTTTCCCAGCTATGGGTCAGGCAGTAAAAACTTAACCCGTGTCCTAGAATGTGGGAATATGGTCCTTTGAGACTGGAGGCAGTAGCTGAAGGTTCTAATTTCACAATCTATGTCATACTTCTAAGCATGGAAGTCACCTGCTGTGTTCAGTGACTATGTGATTCCAAGGGGTGGGGTCATCCTCATCTTGATAACCCAGCAACTCTTTCCAGTTATGTTAGTAAGCATGGTAAGAGAGATGAAGGGGGCTGGGAGGAGAATTTGATCCAAGTGATCTAAGTGGGTGAGATCAGTAAATTACTCTATATTGAGTTCCTGTCCAGATGTGCCGTGCACAGTTGCCCTTTGGGGTTTTGACAGGTATTACTGAGTAGGGATATGCAGAGGTGTGACACTAAAAGGGCCAGCTGGAAAGCACAATGCTAGTGGGGAGAAAAGTAGCATTTTGAGACACAGATTAGGTTTTGGAGAACAATCCAGTCTGAAAAGAACGTGTGAGATACAGCCCTAAGACAGTCTATGTCTAACTTCTGGTGCTCGACTTCTGCTGCTCATTGCCTACCCACCCATACGCTGTCCACATCCAGTCAGGAATGCTGAAGGTATATTTCTCTGTAGGCAGTTGTTGTAAATAATACTTACTCACTGAGAACATTGTGACCAGTGTCTCTGCTTTGACATTGCTCACAGCCCATCTTCCTCCTTGCCTTACTCCCGTTCTTAGATCCCTAACCTTCCTAAAATCCTTTAGATTGGATTTATGCCCAGCTTTCATGGATCCCAGATGAAACTTTTAACAGTATTTGGGGATCATATGGAGTCCAAGGATCCAGGACACAGCCTTGGTTTTTTGACAACCGGCTAGTACCCTTCCTTCCCCTCTTCACGTGCACTTTGGTCTTCAGGTTTGCCTTGGCTGTTTTTCTCCTGTACCTCTGCAAGATTGTTTTCCAGATGGCCTTTCCAGTGATTTGACAGAGACTTTCTTATCTTCTAAGCACCGAAAGTACTTTGTCTGCTTTAGGAAAAAAATAAATACATACATAAATAAAAGGTCTGTTTCCCTATCTCATTAAGCAGCATATGACTGTGTGGGGGAAAAAAAAATGAGAAAGGACACAGAGGGCCTTCTAGAACCTGAAAGTTCCCTGGAATTAAGGGCCATTAGTGTCTTTCATGATATCAAAGAGTCACCCACACACTTAAAATGTACTGTTTTGGTTTTGGATAGGACAGAGTAGGACCTTAATGCAAACTTATTTGCTTCTGAGTTTATCACAGGAATCAAAGCAGAGAGCGAGCGAGGGAGCCAGAAGCCAGAACAGGGGGTTCAGAGAGCGAGCCAGGGAGCCAGAAGCCAGAACAGGGGGTTCAGAGTCTTTCATCTTGCGCTGATCTTTGAAAGGACAAACTTATAAGTCCGTAAGAGCCTCAGAACTCTCCCTCTGCCTAGTTTAGGGCTCACTGCTCCTGTAACTTGCCTAATAAGTCTACCCTTTAGCCCTTCTGGGTACAACAAAGAAGACAAAGCCACCAACTAACATGGTTCTTTATCAACAAGACCTACTCTGATTATGCATGTGTAATTTGGATTTTTCTTATTTTTTTAATAGGCTCCCCTAGAGAGGCACTTTTTTGAGCATCATTATGAGTTGTCTCCACTTCTAACAGAGTAACTCTGTCTCATCTCTCAAGTAAGACTCAGATTCCTTACCTCGAGAGTGTAAGAAATAACAATTTCTGTCCTACTAAATAACTGTTAGCTTTAAATTAGGAAACGATGATTTATCTAGGTTTTGCAAAGAATAACCTCTTCAACTTACAAAGTTGCATCGTGGACAGGCTGACGAGATGGCTCACTTTGTAGAGCAGTTTTCCATGCAAGGGTGAGAACTTGAATTTGGATCCTCAGCACCCACATAACTGAGTCCAGAACCCCAGCACCCACATACAAAGCTGGGTTCAACATAAGCCATAATTCTAGTGCTGTGAGGATAGAGCACTGACTGACCATTGGCAAGCTGGTCTAGCTGAATGAATCTGCAAAGTTCAGGGTTCAATGTGACAATACCCTGTTTCAAAAAATGAGGTGGAGAATGACTGAGAAGGAATCCAGATTTGATAATGGCCTCCGCATGTATCTGTATGTAAACACATATGAACACAGGAACAAGTGGATGCACAAGAACACACACACATACACACAGAGAGAGAAAGGGAGAGAGATTTCAAGGTGGATGGGGCAACAGGTAACTGAAATTTTGGTCTGTTCTCTTTTGGACTTGTTGGACTTCCAGGATTCAAGTATGTCTGTGAGCGCAGAGCATCCGTAGCTGTGCCTCTTGACAATTCTCAAGAAAAGCTGAGCAACTAGAGTCCTGACGTTAGGGTCACTTAAAGTCTCCAAGAACTTCCCCTCTGATCACACCTATTTCTTTTTGTTTAATCCAATGTTCATCTTTTTTTTTTTTTTAGTTTTTAATTTTTTTGCTTTTTTAAAAATTTGTTTATTCTTGAGATTATAATTCAATTGGAACGTTTCTCCTTCGCTTTCTTTCCTCCAAATCTTCTAATATACCTCTCCCTACTTTTGTTCAGATTTATTATTTTGTATAGGTTATTTTATTTATTTACAGTTCAAATGTTGCCCCTCTTCTTGGTTTCACCTCTGCAAACAGCTATCCCACCCCTCCCCCTGCTTCTATGAGGGTGCTCCCTCACCCACCCATCTGCTCCCACCCCACAGCCCTAGCATCCCCTATGCTGCTGGGTCATTGAGCCTCCACAAGGGCCTCCCCTCCTGTTGATGCCAGATAAGACAATCCTCTGCTACATATGCAGGTGGAGCCATGGGTCCCTACATGTGTATTCTTTGGTTGGTGGTTTAGTCCCTGAGAGATCAGGAGCAAGGGGTGTCCGTTAGTTGATATTATTGTTCTTCCTATGGGGTTGCAATCCCCTTCAGTTCCTTCAGTCCTCCCCTAACTCTTCCATTAGGGTCCCTGTTCTCAGTCTGATGGTTGGCTATGAGCATCCTCATCTGTAATTTTTTTTTTTTTTTTGCCAAGAACATGTATATTTTAGTTAGCATTCAGCAAGTAAGCACTGACATAACTTCTTTATTGCACCAATGCAAAAACAAAAATTCAGGAAGTAACGTTTGACATCTCCTTTTAATTTTTTTTACATATTCACTTTACATCCCACACAGTCCCCTCCAGTCGCCCCCTCCCACTACCCATCCCCCATCTATGAACTTTACTGCTTTTATTAATTATGAAATATTGTACCAAACTTTATGTTTTTTAGTAAATGTTTATCGAGCCTTAAAAAAATTACATGTCTTAACTGGCAGGGTTGCTCTGGAATGACTCCCATGGTACGGTGGCTAATGCCAGTTCACAAGGTTTAGCTCTTTTCTTCTTTCAGTTGGCACTGAGAGATGTCAGGCCTATAGCTTGTAATCTATCACAATGGGGCCATGTCACTAGGGAAACGGGCCAACACAGCAGACCATCTTTCCCTTTAAATGTAGGCATACCTGCACACCTCCTGTAGAATCTAAGTGTCCAGATCCCAACTCCACATTTCATTGACATTTTAGTTTCTATGGTACTCTGAAAATGCTTTGTTTAAGAATGACCAAAGGCTATCATATTCGACCTACCAATGGAGGTCTGCAAGCCATTCCAGCTACTTTGTCTTGCCATCTGTTTAGGCAACAAAAGCTCCAGAGCTACGAAGTCACTTGTTCATTCAGACTTGGACATCCAAGTTCTCCTTCCTATGGGCAACATATAATGTAAACTTGTTATGCATATAAAATTCTTATTATCTTCAGAAGGAGCTTATCACAAATGTAGGAAGACATTCAGGTTTGTATTTGTGTCCTAATCTGCCAGGCTCATTAAGATACAGTTTGAGTTAATATTTCAGACTCCAGTGTCTTCTGCACTACCAAGTTCACCTCATTCTCCCTCAGACATACAAAGCAGCACCTCTCTTTCTGTGACACTCAGTGCGGATAAGGCCATGAGAAACAGTTTCACCTGCTTGCAACTGAGGCCCTCTCCCTAAGAAGTCCAGCTTCTCAGCCTGTTACAGACTTTGGCTAAGCAGTTCTTTATGATATCCCTTCAGAGCGGTTGCCATGAATGGGCATCATTCTTGTAAGGTTGCCATGAGGAAGACCAGCATTAACCATTGCTAGTTTCTAAATGTAGCATGACAGGATATAAGGAAGGAGCCGGGTGCTGAATTCCAGTGCTCTGTGTGATTTGCTTTACTTGCTCTTCTTCGTTTAGTTTATTGTGTTTCTACAGAGGAGTAAATGTTTATTATTAATTCCCAAGCAGGATTTCCTTAGCATAGATTGATCATGAAACAAAGGTACCATGAGACTTTTTTTTCTCTGAAATGGATGAAACCAGGCACCTAGTTATCTCTACTTTAAATTTGCCAGCTTGGGAGACATTAATTATAAGCATTAATTGCTTGTTTCTAAGATGTGACGCAAGCTAATTTACCACAATCTTCAGAGGTGGCTGAGAAATCTGAAAATATGGCCTGAAAGACTTGACAAACTACCACTGTCTTATTTTCTACACCTATGGAAAAAATATAGTTTTCATTAAGCATACATCTTACAAACACAGTGAACAATTGCTTTGTAGGGATGCTTAGACCCTATTTTACTTAATTTGCTCTGTATTAAAATTGTTCAATTAAGCCCAGGAAGAAAAATAAGGTGTTCCTCCAGTGTTTAAATGAAAACCATTTTTCTAAATGAGCTCCTGTATGGATACACAGAACGTTTCATCAGAAATTAATGGTCTTAGCCTAAAAAAGAAATCAGAGTTCTATAAATGAATTATATTTAATGACCTTTTGGACACAGCTGTTACCTCAGTAGTCTTAATCCCATACACCAGGAAGGAAACAGAAAAGAAGTAGAATGCAGATTTTCAGATACACCTGTGGTTAAATGCCTGCACTCCCCACCGTGCATGAGTGGTCAGTTAAATGCTAACGAGGTTCAGGTAAGCTACTATTGCCAAAGTAAGTTACCTTTGTGAAATTCTGTCAAGAAACAAAAGTTGGGAAATATAAAATCAGTTATTGAGTGAGACCAATTTTGGTTTCAGTGCAAATATATGCCTAACCTGGTTGTTTTGCCTTTATCTGTGATTCTGAATCACCAAGGTGTATTATGGGGTTGTCATCTAAGTAGTCTTGCTTCAGTGGAAATAAATAACCAATAGGCTAAATGACAGAAGGTCTAACATGTTTCAGAAAGACTGGAAGAGTCTTTGAAATCTACCCTAGGCCCTAATGGTATAGTGTTTACATGAAGTTAGAACAGTATTTTCAACAGATTTTCTGACACACTATTTCTTCTTTCTTTTTCTTTGCTTTGTTTTCTACTTTCCTTCCCCTCCTTCCTTCTGTTTTCTTGTTTTTCTTTTCAGCAGGATCTTACTCTGTAACCTGGATGGTCGGAATTTGCCATGTAAACCAGACTGTCCTCTATATCTCAGAAATCCACCAGTCTCCCAAACACTTAGAATTAAAGATGTGTTGTCAGCACACGACATGTCCAGAAAATTAGCAGTAGCCCTGTGACTACTCTGGGAGGGAACCCTTGGAAGTTTATCTTTAATTTCCTTAAACTCTGCCCATGAGCATTTCCCCCCCTTTTCTGAGTGTGTCTTTTTACAGTAACAAGCCAAAACTATGCACAAAATCATTTCAGGGTCTTCTGATCCCTCTTAGAACTCTAGCAAGCTTTAGAGTAACTTCAGAAACCCTTAATATATATGGGAAGTAAGAAGACATATAACAGCCTTCATATAATGTACCACTTAATGATGTAGATCATGAAACAACAAGAAACTTACTCCTTGTAAATTGATGATTAAGGTGAGGTTTTGTGTGTGTGTGTGTGTGTGTGTGTGTGTGTGTGTGTGTAGGAGTTTATGCTGTGAAATAAGAAAGGGACCTAAGAGAGGCGATAAAGAGATAGTAAAGGCAAGGGAATCAGATAAAGGAGACTATAGGGTAATGTAACACATGTGGCCTGAGCACAGAGGAGGCCACTGAAAATGGAAGGAGGGCTAGCAGGAGGAACAGAGGAGACTGGAAGTTGGGAATATCAAAAAAGAAAGTATATAAAAATACTGTAAGGGAAACCATTACTTGGTCTAACTAGGGTGGTTTACTGAGGAAAAAATGCTCATTGCCAAACCTGAAGCCTGAGTTCAATCCGCAGGACCCACATGGAGACAACCATTTCAACAAGTCATCCTGCGACCACCACATGTGCAACTTGATATGCAATTGTGTTCATGTATACACACACACACACAGACAGAGAAAGAGAGAGGAGAGAGAGAGAGAGAGAGAGAGGTACAGGCACACATGCACTAAATAAGTAAATTTTAAAAGTTTAAATGTAACCTTTTGTGCACTGATTAATAATGAATTTAATAATTTTAAAATTTTAAAAGAAAAGACTCTGCTAGAGAAAGAGTGGAAGGATGGTTAGTGTTAGGATGAAAAGGAAAATTGAACAGGACATGACAGATTTGGAGATGAAATGCCTAATATAAAAGAGAGAGCAGTAATTGACCCCAGGTTTTAGAGTGTTGGCTGAGTGACTTGTCAAGGCACCTGGAGTGTAGCACTATTCCCTACCAATACTGTTGGAAAGACTCCCAGTCTCTCTTAACTCTCTCTGCATTTTGTCATTCCATTATTGAGTGTTTGGGCTGAAGTTCGGTCAAGGTGAAGAATTTACATGTCAAGGTTGCTATCAGAGTCAAAAGATTGGGTTTCTTTTATATGTGCATTATGAGCTATAAACCTTAGTTACATATACTTAGTTATATATACTTAGTTACATATACTTGGCAGAAATGGTGTAAGTCCATATATCCAAATAAGTACACAGAGATATTCACAACACCCTCAACCTGTAAACAACATGTGAATGATCCCAAAAGATGTGTACTTATATAAGGGCATATTACCCAACGGTGAATCTGAGGAAACGATTAGCAGTGCAGGAGCAGTAGCTGACTGTCGGGGAGTAATTGTTGAACAAAAGAAACCAGACATAAAAGAAAACATTCATATCAATAAAGATGAATTTTAAAACATATGAAACTCTTCACTGGTGACAGGAGCAGAATGCTGCTTACTACTGAGGTCGTGGCTAGAGGAAGCTAATGGGGTCCTCTGTGCTCTGGAAATGTTCTATTTTTGACAGATGCAAGTACAAATACGACTGTATACAGTGTGTCAGAGCTGAACACTTAAGGTCTGTAGATAAATTTTAGTTCAAATTTTTTTTTACCAAAAACCCAAGTCACTGCTGTCATTGCATTTCCATGTCATGAAAACACTTTTCTATTCCGAACAAATCACCCAGTCTCCTCAAGTCTCATGTCTTTCATCTATAAAAAGAAAGCATCTGTCTGCATTTCCCTCAAACTTTAGTGGAAATCATATTTCTTATAGAAAGGTATTCTCATCAGATTGAGAGATGCTATTTCAACCTCTGCTGTCATTAAAAATTTAACACTTATTTATCTAACTGTCAAAATTCATGACCTAATTATACAGTGTGAGTGTTCTATACACTAACTCTTCTCTTTGTGTATTTACTGATAGGAGGACTTTGGGGAAGTGATGGAGAAATAAAAAAAAAAAAAAAAAGAAAGAAACTTAACTTTCATTGACTTTGGTAGAAAAACAAAGAGGATGGAATGGGATCTTATGAATTGATGTTATTGGGCTGGAGAGGTGGTTCAGCAGTTAAGAGTATTGGCAGCTCCTGCAGAGGACCTGGGTTAGATTACCAGCATCAACATGGTGGCTAACGACTGTCTTTAACTCCAGGTCCAGAGGATCTAACACTCTTTTATGGTCTATGAGAGTACCAGACATGTGTCTGGTACACAAACTTGCAGGCAGGCAAAAAAACCCATTCATAAAATAATGAACAAAAACAAAATCCAAAAGTTCCTTGTAAGACTGTTTTTCAGTTGTATGTAGATGGACATTCAACAGATGTGTTAACTTGAATGTTTAAATGTTTATGGGATGGCCAATCATGATGGCACACACCCTTAATCCCAGCACTTGGGAGGCAGAGGCAGGCAGATCTCTATGAGTTTAAGGATATCCTGGTTTACCTAATGAGTTCTAGGACAGCCAGAGCTGTCTCATAGTGAGACCTTGCCTAAAGAAACGAAAGAAACAAGCATTGCAAAATTTATGTGATGGTTAAAATGATTGTTATCATTTATTAGCTGTTTTGCAGTCAGATAACATATTATGCTGCATATTTGTAGAAAGTTCTTATGAAATCTTTACTGTCAGCTTATCTGAGTTTTGTAAAAGCATCTTGCAGATAGAGAAAGTTTCTGTAAGATGTGATTTTGGTGCCTGGATTTTTTGGCCTCTAAAGCTTCTGTTTTTCATCCCCTCTACTCGCTGCTCCCACTGGCTGAGCCTTTGGAGTACAGCTTTTCTGTCATTACCTCCCACCTAGATGGATATGGGTGGTATTGACCACTGAGAACAGCTCTGATATTACTCAAATACCAATGCCAAATAGTCTCTCTTTTGTACACTACAAAACTCACATTATTAAGAGAACATGTGAAATCCATCTCGGAGATGACTCATGCATCTCTCTATTCGCTCTGTAGAAAATGCCTAGTGGAAAATTATCTCTTGTGGAGAAGTCACAGCTTCAAAGGATTTAAAAGTTTTCAGCATTTTGAAAAGAAAAGAGATCCAGGAAATCATGACTTATGTAAGACATCTTGTGATCTGATCTTTTGCAAGGAAGTCTCAAAGTTCTAGAGTTCCCTTTTGTCTCTCACAGTAGATCTTGGCTCCTCATATCTAGACCTTAAATTGACTTATTTGTGTGTGTGTGTGTGTGTGTGTGTATGTGTGTATGTATGTGTGCTTGTGTGTTTGAGTCATTTGTATGTATGAGGGTATGGTGCGTGCAGATGTGTTATGTGGGTACACGTGTGTGCCTGTGTTTGTGGAGTCTAGAGAGCACCTACAGGAACTAGCTGTCTTGAGTCTTTGTTTGGTGTGTGTCTTGATTTTTTGTTTGGTGTGTGTCTTGAGTTTTTGTTTGGTGTGCGTGTGTGTGTGTGTGTGTGTGTGGTGTGTCTGCTGTGAGAGACTAAAGGGGACTCTAGAACTTTGAGACTTCCTTGCAAAAGATCAGATCACAAGACATCTTATATAAGCCATGATTCCATGGTTGTGTTTTCTTTTCAAAATGCTGAGAACTTTTAAATGTGTGTGTTAAGACAGTTTCACATTGGGCTGGGACCTAAGGCCACTTAGGATAAACTAGCTGACTATTTGACCAGTAGGGATCCACTTGTCTGTCTCTCAAGTGTTAGGATTACTAGCCTGTATCAGTGTACCTAGCTTTTGTAATTCGTTCAGTGGGGGGCTTGCAAAGTGAGCACCTCAGGAAGCACTTTACTGCCTAACCATCTCCCCAACCATGGTTCCTTACCTGGGATTGTGGGATATCTTTGTAGAAAATTTCTCTAAACTAAATAAAGAAATCTAAACACTGCACAAATATAAGAACACAAATTAGTTTGTGGTGACAAGACAGCAGGGGATGGAAAGTTGAAGTAGATATTGAAATCTTAAGAATTCTTAAGAAGAGCAAAAAATATTTCATGACAAATTAGATTAGGCAAACCTTGTGTTTGGGCACAAAACAATAGCAGATCTTTTTGAATCCTTCACAAGAAAGGGGTTGGGTGTGAGTCCCTGACACATAGTGACTATTAAAGAGAACACAGGACCAGTTTTCTGCTTCTCTATTACTGGGCTCATTAGTGCTAGCAGCATGTTCTTTTCACCCATTTTATGTAAAAGAGAAGTGTGCAAAGGGCCAATGTAAATGTGGTCACTCTAAGACAGATTTTCCATCTTTGACCTTTACAGCACTGTCTGCTTCCTGATAGAGTATCTGGTAGAGGTATAGGATGCAATGTGTAGTCTTAATGAAGAGTTTGGGGAGAAACCAGTACTGTGAGCGACTGGGCTGCTCATAAGATTGCTAAAATAATCTTAGGAACTTTATGGCTCTGCCTTTGTATTTCCTCTCTTCTTTGTTCTACAATCACTTACCAGAGCCTTTTGTCTCATCCATAAAAGAGAGAAAATGGTTTATCTCCAAGGTCTGTCTGGCTTTCATAGCCTTAGACTAATCCTTACATGCCAATGTAGCCCTTTATGCTGTATGTAATACCAGAGTGCCCAGAGGGAGAAACTAGGCTGTAGTGTAGAATTATGAATTTGACCTTTGAAATTTCAACTGTGTTGATTGTATTTTTACTGTTTTCCTAAGGGAATGGTTCCCATAGCTTTCGTATTTGGAAACTAAACATAGTCCTTAAAGTGAATTTGTGAAAATGACTATTATCCATCATTCAACACTGAGGTTTGTCTCAAGGGCTGGTTAGAGGGCATGTGGCTATTTGAGGTAGAGGAAAGGAAGAAGAAGAGAAAGTTTATTATGCCAAGTGCTGTGCCCACTGGAAATCTCTGAAATTCAGCCTCTTGAGCTCAGTGGGATTTGGAACCACTTGGTGTTTGAAATAATTCACTCTTGCCTAAAGGTATAAAGTATCTTTCCAATTTCCCACTTGAAATATTTCAAATTGTCCCAGATATTTAAAAAGCTATCACTGTCTGTATGTATTATGTTTAAAAAGAGTCAGCAAGACTCAGCTTACAATGGCTTTTGAGGTTTTGTGATTGTATCTGCAGTCAATTTGAAAGACTGTGGAATATATGTTAAATATTACACACTGTGAAGTTTATCCACTTGTCTTTTTGAAACTACAAACAATCCTGGATATTTTTATAAAAAAACCCAAAATTTAACTTCTGTCACATATATACTTTTAGATACTTTGAGAAGTCCCTACTGTGGACTTCTCCATACAACAGTGAGAGTTTCAAACTCTATCATTTGGGGAAAATTAAGATAATCTTGTAGGAAAACTCTGAGGGCTATTTGAATCATATGGGATCAATGAGAGGCTGGTTCTTTTCAAAGTTTGCCTATGAAATTTTTATAAAAAATGCAGTAAATGACAACTGTGAACAGAAGTGTTATGTTGATTTCTTCAGCATATATTGTCAAAGGAGCCCTTCACATAATTTAAGGCTTTTCACAATCTATTGTGTCACACTGGAAGAATAGCTATGTATTTTTTGCTTTTTAAATTCTTCTTGTGAACATAAATGAAGTCCACTTTGGAGTACCATAGATACTTCCTATTACCTTAAGTTCTTTGGGAGCAGATTCTGAAATAGATATTTGGTGGTCTTCATGTCTTAAAGAACGGTGGTATCTTTCTTTGGTCATCCTGATAAGCCCTTAGAAACAGTGATCATGGGAGTGTTCATGGAATTTTGTTTATTGCCTTGCTTGTTCTTTGACTATTTGTGTTTATTGTCTTGCTTGTTCCTTTACTATTTGCATCCATTGTACTGCTAGACCCTCAACCTGGAACTGACCTTAATACATGCATATAATTAAAATGGTATAAAAGCAAAAAAGGAGGAGTGGGGATGGGATGGGGGTTCTAGGGAGGGGAAATGGGGAAATGGGATGACATTATTGTAAATAAATAAAATATCCAATAAAAAATTTCTAAAAAAGAACAGTATATTTGATAACTGAAGAAAGATGAAGTGAAGGAAGAATTTGACCTGTTAAGTATGTAGTCATCACAGAGTCTTAGCTATAGACCTGGGATAAGCTTTTAAACTTTTTCCAATCAATGCAAAGTAGCCAGTTTTGCATTCCTTTTATCCTGAACTGCATAGCCACTGAAGGCAGGTAGCTTTGGAGTACAGGGGACTTATACTTTGGGAAAGAATTCTTGACTGAAAGAAATTTCTAGTAAACAACTTCAATAAAAGCAGCGACTAGACAGTAGTCAATGGCCCCATCTGGAAGGGAGATCTTCACACAACATTATCTACAACAGTCCAGTCTTTGTGCTACTCACCTGTTTATGTAAAAACTGCTTCCCTCCTCCCCCCCCCCCCCCGCACCCACTCCCCCACAGAAACACTCAGAATGGCTCCTCTAGGATTCTGGTTAATCTCCTTTGCTACAGGAATTTACAAGAGGATTACTGGCATAAAACACGAGGCTCATTGCTGATGTTAACCTAAGGAAACCAATTGGTATTTCCTTTGTATCTCCATAAACTCTTTCATCCATAATAGATCTGAGTCTCTGGTTATGACATCTTTCCAGATTGTTCTCTTCTACTCATGCACTAACTATCAAAATTGCATGAAACTATAAGAAATGCTCCAGGGATCACTTCCCTGTAGGCCTTCATGTTCCTGTTAGAAATCTTCCACCTGATTACCAAGGTCATTTGTTTCCACAGTTAGAGCCATTCCCTTCCTAGCTTGTTAGACTTCTGTTATACTTAGGTTTTTTGCATGTCTGGTGGATATATTAATTGTATAGAATCTAGCACCTCTAAGCCAAAACAGAAAGTCCAGAGAAGATGAGATACATAGCTTTGTCCAGTGTGTCCCTGGGAGTATAGATTGTCCTTTTCTACCACTGGTCTCGGTGTACCCAAAATTTGTCTGTTAGAAGCTCAAAGGCTTCTAAAAGCACTGATTGACAGTGCTCTCTGTCCTCACAGAGCATCAGTGAAAGGCTAGTGCTTTGTTGATTTCAAAAGGAAATCTGGACTCTCCAGCTGGATGTCTTGTGTATATGCTAATTCCATGGTCACATGGCCAGTGTGTGACTGTTGTTTGTTTCTGTCAACAAGCCTCTTAGCCTCTCACTTTTTATTCAAGAGGAAAGATACGTTTTTATGAGATGAGTCAGAAAATCTTAGAAATATTCTTAATATCCAATAATAGCACAATGAAGACATGTAAACAAAACTAACAGAAAAGCAATACAAGACGTGAAGAAGCTAGCCATATTACAATCTAGGATATTCAGGATGTGACCCTTTCTCTTTGAAAACAGTGGGGAAACTAAGCATGTTGGATCATATCCATAAGCCCAGGCTGAGGTATGATGGCTGCCATGAGTATGAGACCAGGGTGGACATATGCAATACTGGTCAGTACATTAGAGAATTAGAGAGGGAACTCTTGTCTCAAAGACAGATAGTGTCCATTCAAATAACTACCAGAAAACAAGGGGATAAGGATTTATTATTGGTGGTTCTTTTCTCTCTCTCTCCCTCCCTCCCCCCTCTTTCTTTCTCTCTTTCTCTTTCCTCCCTCCATTTTAATCTATCTCCTTCTAGCATACACAATGGTTAAGATGTCAAGGCTAAAAGAAAGAGGAAGCCATAGCCACTGCTATCACAAGGATTATTGTTTGCAGAGCATGACTTACTACAGGGAAAAGAATGCTTTTTCTCATAGGAACATTAGACTTATGGCTTGTGTTAAATAAAGCCCACACTTACATTCATATGTTAGTGACACAGAAAACTGCTTCTCTGTTTTACCATATTACCAGGGAAGACAAGACTGCCGGTCAATGCCTTTCATGTTCCTAAAATGTTATCAGTAGAGCAGTAGAAAATTTAGTATAGAAGTTCTAAAGCTTTGGTGAGCTTGTGGACCACCTGGCAGCATGCTGAGTTCCTAGGAGTCATTTTCACAAGTTCTAATTGAATTATATTTGGGCATTTCCAACAGAAGTCTGAACTGCAAGTGGTTTTTGTGAGACTTGCTTGTAAAAAATGACTTGAGCCACATGAATGCAGTGGCCCATTTGAGCAGGTATTGACCAACTGCTACTGGGTCTGAGTGAAGTTCTTGCCTGCTACAAAAGGTCACAGTGATAATAACTTCTTCTAAGATACATTCTGTGATTTCTTTTTGAATCTGTTCGCTTGTCCGGCAGGAGGAAGCATCCTTGTCCAATTGACAAGTATTCAAGAGTGGATCCTATTGAGTCTCCTTTTTCTCTGTTCACTGAATGAAAGACAGACATCAGCAGCACAGAGGACGAGTTGAGGATATTAAGGATGATTCAAATGCTTGGGTGTCTTGATTTGAACTCTGGTTTCCACCTTAGCACACTGACAGCTCTAAAGGCATTGTGTCTCTCCATGACAAGCAGCTAACCATGAAATACAAAGAGAATTTCAAAATGAGTTTTGAAAAATGAAATGTGAACAATAAATTGATTTATTCTATTTAGCTACCTTTTTTTTTATTGACAGAAACTTCTATCTGGATGTCTAAATGAAAATTTACTGGCATATTTCTTAAAGTATTATATACTGACTTTATTTTTTATAAGATTTTAGTTAAATAAACCTTTTCCCTCTTTGTGTTCCTTTCAAAGGTCTTTTCCCCTTAAATATATACAGAGAATATTGTATATATCAAATGAGATAATTCATTTTGTGTCTGTTATTCCAGACACAAAGCACTGTTTTCCTTTAAAAAAAAAAAAAAAAAAAAAAAACCAATGGTAGCATGAAGAAGGCTAATTGAGTTTCCTACTATGATAGTCCAAGTCACTGGAGAAGAATAATCTATTTCCTCTGAAACCACCATAATTCCCCATAAAGCCAAGTTGAAGGCACTTGTTGCTGATAATGCTATTTAATCATTATCTATACCCACATATTGATTCTTCCCAGTCCCCTCTCACTAGATTTCTACAAACAATTCCTATTAGTATTATTTTGTAGTTCTAACACATATGATACTGACTGTACAAAACCACCCTGTCTTTCTTTTTTGGATTTTTCACCATGATAGAAATTTGCCTGGGGGTGTTCTTTCCTTGGTGATGAATGTGACTCCCAAGCTCTTTTAACCATGCCTTTGAGAATGTCTCATGAGTTGAAGACAGTGCCAGTCCATTATCCTTTTGACATCTTTACCATACTTCTAAACACTAATTTCAAGCTATGTTTTCACTGAGACTGTAGCTTCTGGTGCCAGTTCTGCCACAGAGACAAACACATGGACGAAGACAAAAATGTGCAAACAATGGGACATATTAAGGACCTCTTTTTCTTCATTTGCCATGCAAGTCACCTGAATCAGATCCTCTTTGTGGCATCTACTGACGCAGAATTGGTAAGCTAGTCAGACTATCTCAATCTGGTTGAGCTCAGCAGTCATAAGTATCAATAAAAGAAGATTTTTTTCAATCTTCCACCAGGATAGGACCATCTGTGTCTGAAAGCCCCTAGATATTTGCCATGAGCTCGTGATTGCAAATTCTTAATGAGTCTTTAAGTCTTATAATTGTTTGTCATAATGTTGAAAATCTATGTCTATGGACAGTGATTGTAACAGAAGGGATTGCTATGTGCACTGAACATTCTGGGAGGCCCACAGCCTCAGACAACTTTACCAGAACCAGTTTTATTACTTTACTAGAACCACTAGAATGGTACCTTGAGATACAAATGTCTCTCTCAACTCTAGCTCTAAGCAAATTCTTACCCCACATTCTATTTGGACAATTACATCACTTGTAAGAGTTATTAGACTCCAACAATCCAATCAGTCAAAAATATTGTGGTTTGAAAAACATCCAAAAGAGTGTTAGCTACTTCTCTTTGTCTTGGGCTAGCCTGGAAACCCAGAATAAGTTGAACAGTTCCTTTAAAACTAGAGCAAAAGGCTTCCTGTATCCACAAGTGATTTTCTTACCAAAGAGGCCTACTGGCTACTCTGAGGAGGACCATGGGGACAGGAAAGCACTCTGCCCACTGGTACCAAAAGGTCTCAGTGAGAAGTGACAAAGCCAGAAGTATGTGTCACAAACACACAGCCTAGGTGGGCTGACAGAAAGAGATGAAACATTCAAAGCTGTTTTGTAATGTCTTGATAGGCAGGTAAATGAAAGCATGAGGAATGTGTGGGTTTTTCCATAGCTATTGCTCAGCAAGATGAGTCATATTGCCTGGGACTTACTGCGTGGACACTCTCGTTCTGCGGCCATGCCTCTTCCTTGTCCAGTGCTTTGGCCCTCATTTTCTTCCTCTCCCTGTCTTTTCTCTCCTTTTCACAGAGCCTTCTTTACTCATCCTTCTCCCCACACCCCCATAACAACACAATGATCTTAAGATGATGTCTCTAAGGACTTGGGCTCAGCTGCTTTCTACAGCTTTTCAAAGCATTCTTTTTTCCTAAGATTTTTTTTTTCAATCTTAGAACAAATAGAAAAGAACATGACTCATTGTGGCGACAGCTACTCATTGTCAAAAAGCTCTTTTCTCTTGCCTGTGGGTTTCAGAAAGTTGAGATTACAGCCCTGTTGTTTATGGACAGAAAGCCTATTTAATTTGTATTCTACTGGGGATTCTCTTAACAGCACACCAATTAGCTGAACACCACATACAACTCTTATCAGAGACCTCACAGTATACTTGCATATTTTGTGGCATCTGGAGATTCACGGGTTGTCCTCTGATGTGCAATACAGTATTAAGAAGTATTCATTGTTCATAAATTCAGTGCTGCAAGGAGGCAAATATGACGCTGAGGAGAGAGATTTTTTTTTTGTTTTTCCTTGAAATAGGACTTAAAAAGCCTCTGTGATATGCAAATTTTAAACTAACAAAAGATATTGTTCTCAAAAAAAGTTCATATAAAGTATGATTTCATGGATGAAGAATTAAGCTCCAAAGAGAAGCTGGCCTCTGACTTCTATCATGCCATGAAGGGTTTCATATCAAAAAAAAAAAAAAAAAAAAAAGCATTCCTGACCAGCTTGTTAAAATTTTCTTCTTTAAAGCAAGGCTTCTTGAGTTGAGCTTTCCTGAGCTCTCCTGCAATAGCCACAAAATGGGAATCCAAATAATCATTAATACACTCATTCCTAGAATTATATATGGGACATAGGAAGTTCTTGATCACTATTTAATTCTTGAATATAAATTAAAGATTTTCAGACTAAAAACAGTCTATCTTCTCCATTACCATGAGACCCAGCTAAGAGAGGATCAAATCATCAGTCAGCAACACAGAGAGTGCACTGAGCAGCTGGCATCTCCTGCTGTGTCAGAACAACCTCCTTCCCTTGCTGGATCTGAGGATGGGACTGGAAATGGAGCTGCCACCAGCTGTCACTTAGTCTATGAGGCAGAAGTTATTTGCAAACCACTGTAGGAAAAGGTCTGTGCTTTAGTGGTCAGAAAGGCCTTGTGTACAAAATCTAGGTTTAAAACTCTGCAATGGGATGTGAGGGAGGTCCTAATAGTGGGTGTAAGATTTCTTACCTCTTGGAATAAGACAAAAGGCAGAGACAGAGTAGGGCTAAAGGCTTTTATTCCCAGTCCTTAGGTTTATGGCAGTGGGCTGGCTTTGAAGCTTTCTGAGGCTTGTTGTGATTTGCTATCTTCTTCAAGTCCAGGAAGTACTGTGGAGTGGCCACCAATGCTGAAGAAGATAAATGATTGTAACATTTAGTCTTAGAAAAGTGACCAGAGCAAACAAACAGAAGTGTGCTTATCTGAGAAGTTAGACTGACTCAGTTACAACCACTGCCACATTTGATTTGGAAAAAGAACCAGGAAAAGAAATGGCCACACTAGAACCTGAATATAAATATTAATTTAATTTACTCATGTGTAAGAATATTGGATGCAACTGAACCATGCCTCCGGGGTTGTAATATCCATGTGGAAAAGATCGCCTAACATGGGTTTTCCAGGTTGCAATAGATATTGTCTTCACGATGCAGCAAGTTAGGTTCTATTTTACATTTGCTGATGGAGATACTGATGCCCATTTAAACTTTTAGTCATCCATTTGATCTGAGCCTTTGAGAATATTTTTTGCTCCATACTAAAACTCTTTGCAGATCTAGTGTTCAAATAATTATTTGTTAATCTTGAGAGATTATCATGGTACAAAATAAAAATACTTGTCTTTCACAATTCTGTGCAAGACTGTTAAGTATAAAAATCACTTATAACCTATAATCTAAGGATAATATGATTACCTTTGAAACGAGGAGAAGAGAGTATGATTAAATTTCTATCTTTAAAGAAAAGGTTAAGTATAATTATGACATAATTATACTTATAAAGTATATATTATGACTTATATATTATATATATAAATTATATAATTAATAAGCATAATTATAATGCAGGAAAGATGTTAAAAATCATATCTGTGAGTCATGGAAGATAGACTTCAAATGATTTTTTTTCATTTATTCTCCATCATCAGGAAAAATACTAATTAATATTCAGAGCTATTCATTTCCTTTAATGAATGAAGTTGTAGTTATATTTGATAAGAATGTCAGAGAATCAAAGAGTAGTTCTGTAGATTTTAACAAATAGGTTACACAGCCTCCAAGGAAGACACATTTACTATATTTCCTGTTAGTGAGGAATGCGGCTCACTTGTTATGTCAACTGCATATTGGGGAACACAGTTGTGGGACTCATACAGTAAGTAAGGGCATCTGTCCTTTCCACTCAGTCTCTAGGGCTGCTACTTGCAGATAACTAGGACAGAGGTTGCCTGTGGGGATGGAACCCAGCCACCCTGCTTAGGAAGCTACTCCAGGAATGTTTAGATCTCCTACTCCCTGGACCAGTACTAAGACTCATTCCTGTGTGGCTTTACTGCTTAATGCTAAATTTCAAACATAACATTGTGGAACCCTCCGGCCCCAACTCAAAGCTGCCTTGACTGTCTAAATATCAACGGAATCAGAATCAGACTACGTGCCTTGAAGACACCAACTCTAGCAGGGCGATTCTCAGAAGGCTACATTCATATTTATCTTTCTGCCACAGGGTTTCTGGTCCATCATTATCTCTTCTGAACACAGAAATTCAAGATGCCTATTTCTTTGGCAAAGTCTGTAATATTGAAAAGATGTCATAAACCTTGACACATCTGACAGCTAATCAATGGTGATTATCAGATTCCCCCAGCCACCTTCTCTGACTACATAGCTGAGAAGATACTTTGACCATGGCAATAACTGTCAGCACATTTCCTTGGACTCTAAAATCAGACAGAATGAGCATCTCAGCTCTGCAAAGACGAACATGGTGGTCTGATGCTGATTCCTCTTCTGAGTTTTCTGTCATGTCCTCCGTTATTTTGTGTACTCCAGAGCTCCGAGCAAAACTGACAGATAAACATGCACAGAAAAGCATAAATTAACAATCCATGAGAAAAATTGTAAAATGTTTATTTTTTATATATAAGAGATGTGGCAAAAGGAAATCTAATAAAATTCTCTGTGATTTCAAGACATATTCTTTATGTGCTAAACAGATGACCTGAGAACAGGATTTAACTATGTGCCACTGTCTCTGAGTTAAGAGTGAGATGAGCAGTTACCTATGCCAAAGTATTAGGGCTAAACACAGTACCTCCCCCAAACAAAACAAACAAAGAAAAACAAAACAAAAAAAACCCACCCTAAATCCTAAACTCTGATTGTTTCTTGTTGGTAGAAGACAATGAAGATGTGCTTAAAGGGGCCAGAAATGAGGAAGTCATCCTGCATTATTTTGGTGGACTCAAAATACAAGCACAAGTAATACAAGGGCAACAAATACTTGAGAAAAGGAGAAGATGACATTGCCTCAGAGAAAGACATTAAGGACAGGGCCACAAGTCAAGAAGTGCCAGCAACCACCAGGATTTAGAAAACACAGAGAATAGATTTCCCCCTGTAGCCTTGGGAGATTATTCCTAATACCCCAATTTTATCATAAAACTGAACTTCTGGCCTCAAGAACTATGAGAAAATAATTTCAGTAGATTTAACCTAACATGTTTGATAATGCATTACTGGAACTTTAGAAGACAAGTTCACTTTCTGTGGACCAGAATAAGAAAGACAGATTCCTGCCCAGCAGGTGTTGACAACAAGCTAATGGCTACACTTTGAAAATGAGATGCAAGACACTGTAGGGAACTGCAGATACCTTTCTGTCTTCTAAGGGAGCATCAGTTGGACTGTTGGCCTAGACACAGCAGCATATCAGATGACAGAAAATCAGTTCTGAGCCCTGAGCCTGGACATAGATCCAGTCAGGCAAAACTCAATAGATTTCTCCATTGTGAGAGAAGACTACGATGCTTAAGGATTAGGAGAGCCAAAATCAGACATTCATTTGTAATGGCCTTTTATATCTATGTAATCAGATTTAGTTTTAGTCCGAGGAGGACCAGTCTTGGCTTGGAGAGGGGTTCTGAGGAAGGGGGTGTCTGGGAGCGGCAAAGCAAACAACTGGAAGTCAAATTGTGGGTCCAACCCAGTATCCTACCTTCTACTCAAGACAGCTTTCTAGATTGCTTTTTGTCTGTTCTTTCTCTGGAGATCTACAGACTGCCCCTTCTCTCTATGTTCTGCTCCAGACAGTTCTCCACACAGTTCTCTCTTGCTATTCTAAACAAATTCTCTGGATAGCTCCTGCCTTGCAGATAACAAGCCCAGTCATTTATTTTACATATCAATCTAGTCATTTGCTTCAGGTTGTCTTTTGATTATCTTATCAAGCAGCTTCCCGAGACACCAGTTTATTTTTAGGAGAGAGTAAGCACATCTATTTTTTTTTTTAACTTTGCAAAAGAAGTCAGAGATCTGCCTGCCTCTGTTAAACACAGCCTATAAACTAGCTAGGTGGGACCTCATCCTGAAATTACCATTCCTACTACACCTGGGCCTAATTTTGCTCTGTCGGGGTCAACAGTGAACTCTGAAATCGGCCTGCCTTTGTAAACATAAACAAAAACTTTAGCTGGGTGGGATCGCCTGTAATGACCACTCCCTAAATCTCTATCTCTTTCCTAAGTATCTTTCAGACAAGTTAACAGCTGAGTTTGTTCCTTTACATTCATGAAGCCCCTCATAATTCATAATTCATCTGGCATCCTTATATTTTGCATAATAGAGAAATTACATATTTTTGAACTCATGTTTTTAGAGTTCTTTTCCACAGCCTTAAAGGCTGTCCTGAAGGTCTCAGCATTTACCAATTTGCTGACACATTAGCCACACCTTCACCTCCTAGACTTATGCTGTCTCTGATTATCATGGAGTCATTATCAGGGACGAGATTCCTTTCAGGAGGAACAGAAAAATATGTACATTATTATACAAATAAGCCTTACTCTCACATGATACTCATGGAAGTCCATGCCTGCTGACCCTGTCCCAGGGGCAGAAACCGTGTCATTCTGTCCCTACAAAGGCCAAGGTAGGCTCTAAGGCTTTCTGGGTCTTATTTTCTTCACCTACAAAAGGAATCAGTTAGGTATACTCCTTGGTCCTTAATGTTCTATGGTTTAATCCAATCCTAAGTAGAAAGAAAAACTTACATACCTGTTCTAATAGACTGTGTGATCACTTAAGTGAGTATTAAATGTCTTACTCCTTAAACTAGGTATATCTGGTGTTGAACCATGGGAGAGGGAGGGAGGAAGAGTAGAGAAAAGAATAAGCAAGAGAAAAGGACACACAGTTACACACATACAGAGGGAAGGAAACTGAAAAGAGAGAGAGAGAGAGAGAGAGAGAGAGAGAGAGAGAGAGAATCCCACTATCCATTTAAGAACTACTGGATAAAATAATGTATAACTCATGAGAATGCATTAATTTATCAGTCTTTCTTATAGTTCAATTAATTTTATCATTTTCTGAGGCATACTATATTATCAGTCTATATATATGTCTCTATATATCATTAAAAGCCAGTATCTTAAAAAGAGGGACTAAATCACATTCATTGTTGAATCTTCATACATTAGTTACCTTTCTTAGTGCTATGATGAAATTTCTAACAAAAATATCTTAAGAGAAGAATAGTTTATCTTAGCTTACAGTTTCAAGGGATACAGCCATTGTGGGGAGGTGGTGGCCATCTCTATGGTAGCAGGATGTGAGGATGCAGTCAATCACATGCATCCTCAATGAGGAAGCAGAGAGATAAGTTCTGGTACTCAGCCTCCTTTTGCCTTCATATTCAGTTTAAGACTCTATCACAAGTGCCGATGCATCTTCTTTCTTTGGTTAAACATTTCTAGAAACATCTTCATAGGCATTTCCAAAGATTCTAAATCTGGTTAGGCTTACAATGAGTATTATTCATTTTACCTTACAGCACAGTTCTATCTAAGAGTTGGTACAACAAGTATGTGCCTAAGAAATACCTACTAGGTGGAGGTTAGCGCAGCTACCTGGCTGTTTTTCTAGAATAAGATATTAAAGACGTGTGCAGTGTAACATGGCAGACAGGAATCATCAGGAATAATGATGAATTATATTACGTTCAGAAAAAAAATTATCTCTGTAAAATACTATTAAACTGTTAGTTAAAATGAAAGGGACATAATTATGACTGGGACCTGACAGTCAGCAGAAACAAATGTTGCCCTGCCTTTGAACACCTTCCCATTTTTATAGCATGTCTAATGATTCTTCATAAAATCACACCATCCAGTGGATTTCGATAAGTGAATTTCATCTATTTTCTATAGAAAAATGACAATGAAGAAAATCATCAAACACTGAGACATTAAGGAAAGAAATGAGCATTTGGTTGGGTGATTTTTCATGATCATTCTTGTCAGCATCTCACAAAATAATCGTGCCATTATTAAGGAAAGAAATGTGGTGAGCAATACCTACAGTACCTGCACAATTGATCTCCACTAGTAATATTGTCAATGGTAGACTTCAACTTGACATGTAGCCATTTGTGACTTCAAAAAGAATTAGAAAGTTCTCAGCTTGTAGCATCTCTAGTAAAGGTATCCGTACTAAATTAATAACATTCCATGTAGATGCATAAGCTTGTATTGAAAGTCTCTCTTAACTTGGAATGCAGAAGTTTAAAGTGATTTTGGTTTATCTGAAGCTACTGCTATCAAGGCTTAGGCAGAATGAAGACTCAGTGGGGAAAGACACTTGCTACCTGACAATGCAAACCTAACAGCCTAAGTTTGATTCCTGGAGCCCACATAATGGTGAAAAGAGAGAAAAGGAGAGAACGGGCTCTACAAGGCTGTCCTGTGACCTTTACATACTCTCTGAGGCACACGCACACACACACACAAAACACACACACACACGCACACGCGCGCACACACACACACACACATACACACATACTCTCTCTCTCACACACACACACACACACACACACACAAACTCTCTCACACACACACTTACACACACACACACACACACACGCCATGTAAGATATTTTTTTAAAGGTATGTTTAAAAATAGAGTACATTTTCAAACCCTTCTGTAGCTTTGTTTATTTTATTCTGATATACCGATGTTTATAAAGTATATCTTTAAGTGCGTGACTTTTGCTTAAGTAAGATAGAGTTACTTTAACTAGCAAATCATATTTCTTTTCTTGTAAAGTGACGTACAACTTCTTGAGTTTTTGTCTCCATGAAATGTGGATCCTTAATAATCTGTCTGTGGTTGCAAACATAATCAAGTCTAGACTACCACCTTGATTCCATTTTTCTTACAACATGGTATATTTAACCTCTCTCTAGACCTTTCTTTATGTCTCTAGTTTTTTTTTCTTTCCCAGTGAGCCATTTTGACAATTTATTCTTCGTTTTCTGATGGCTCTCTAAGTCTGTCACAGCATTGGTTTCTTAACAAATGATACCTGTCTCCGATTCCAACAGTTACTGCAGTGGTTCTCTTGTTTGGTTCTGGCTCAATGTGAAACCATTTCTCAATATCTTCTTATCCATGCCATGCTATGAAAGCAATAGAGAAGGTAAAGTTTCTTAAACTTATCACTGGACTGCTCTTTCTTGAATTTGAGAATAGAGCTTCATCCAGAATTAGATGCTGAGGTTGCGTTCACTCCTTAAGTTCAGAGTGAATGATGCCTCAAAAGAATTAGGACAGTGGTTCTCAGCCTGCAGGCCACAATCACTTTCACAGGGGTCATACATAGATATCCTATGTATCAGATATCTATCTACATTATAATTCCTAACAATAGAAAAATCACAGTTATGAAGTAATGAAATAATTTTACGTGTCATTACAACATGAGGAACTGTATTAAAGGCTGGAGCATTAGTCAAGTTAAGACCACTGAATTAGGAGATCTAAGTGCTATAGAGGACTTCAGACACTCCTGAAAAGAGAGGTGGGAAGTGTTGATAATAAAATAAGTTAAATGAGAAAGGCTTCTCTACTTTTATGAGAGACAGGACCTATATGGAGTCTAGAATCAGAGGAATGCTCTTCCTCCAGAAAACAAACAAATAAATAAATGTATGAATAAACAAGAACAAAGAGAGCTGTGTGCTTTCCCCAGTCTCTGCTTTACATACTTGAGTTGAAGGTTCTTACCTGATGTGGTGATTTGGATATATGTTTGAATGCTTAGTCTTCAGGGAGTGGCACTATTTGGAAGGGTTAGGGCATGGCCTTGTTGGAGAAAGTACATCACTGGGGGTACGCTTTGAGGTTTCAAAAGTTCTGAGCTCCTGCTCCAGTTCCTTCCTGCATGCTGTCATGCTGCCCACCATGATGACAATGGACTAAACCTCTGAAATTGTAAGCAAGCTCCCAGTAAAATACATTCTTTCATAGGAGTTGGCTTGCTCATGGTATCTCTTCACAGCCGAACCATAGTGTTTAAGACATCCATCCTTGCTTCTGAGGTTTGCAGGGGTCCCAAGTTCACCAGAAACTACCTTTCTGAAAGCTCTTAATACTCCTTCCTTTCTCCCTTTCATTAAAGTCAATATCTTAAAAGCCACAGAATAGCTAAGACTATAAAAAAACAGAGTATGTATAACTAAATATCATAGTAGGACTTGAGCAAATCGAATATTCAGGTCAAATCAAATTTGTCAAACAAAAGGAAAAGACATTTACTTTGTTAACCCAATTATCTTGCCATGGATTTTATTATGGGCAAGAAAACAAAAGTCAGACATGCAGGTCGACATCTTCAGCTTCTGATCTGGGTTTGGGAGTAAGAAGCTTTGTGACCACAGGCAAATTGTTTAACCTCTCTGAACCATTTTTATCTCCTTTTCTACTTGTGAAATATGAATAAGTAATGCTTGTCCTGCATGATTTATGTCTCCATTTATGCCTTTGTGCCACCAAATATATAAAGTAAATAAAAATAAGAGGCACTATAGAAAATCAAGCTAATCAAACCATACCCGAGCTTGTTCATCATAATGTGAAATTCAGATTACTTAGGAACTGGCCTAAAAGTGTGAGAAATCTTTCCAAGAACTGTCTTATGAAGAAACTGAAGGTCAAAATTCAAAAATGCATACACAGTTGCCTTCTCCTTGGAGGTCCGTGAGAGTGTTGGATTATGTATTACTAATTTAATCTCTGTGGTGCTTTGGGAAGCTCTGTGAAATTAGCCACCATTCCTTTATATGTTATACATCTACATTCTTTGGAAATATTAGAAAATATTTATTTTGTTTATCTGTTATAATATGCTTGATTTGCCAGAAGAAATGACCAAATGCTCTTAATTTCCAAAAGATTAAATAGAAGGTAGAAAGTTGAGTCAATAGAAGCTCAAGAAGATAGGTTTCATGTAGCCCTGATTCTACTCCCAACTAAAAGCATATCCATTTATATCTGGTCTGGCAGTGCTTCAATTAGTCTGCTATGTAACTAAGCATAAGTATGACTTGCTACATAATTAGACTGCAAAGAATGGTTATGTGTATGCATATATGTATATAAATATATGTGTGTATACATGCCTACATATACATAAGACCCAGTCAAACTGTCTTTTGTTTAGATTAAGAAAGTTTGATTTCTTTGCCTGATACAAAGATTGTTAGGACTAGATCTGGACTTCAACAGGCAAAAGCCAGTATGCTTCTCACCTCTTCAGCCTAAGGTAATAGCTGTGACTTACATCCACAGCCTGTCCCCAGGCTGGAAGGTTTTGAAGTGATTTAGAAGTGGAGGTAACCTACGTCATTTTCCATCACTTCGCCTGTGAACTCTCTTCTCACTCACAGGCTGTCTGGCCCTCACGGCCATGTCCCTGCTAACACTTATTTGCAGTTTGTGGCTTTCCAAGGCCTTCACAGGGGGAGTGCTGGCTTTGTTTGTTGGTTGGTAAGTGGAAAATCACCATGGGGACTCTGGAAAAGTAAGCAGAGAAAATAACAGGCCAGAAAATGTCATCACCTGAAAAAATTCAGCCACTTGCACAGGTTTGATGTCCTTTCTTAGCAACTTCAAAGGCCAAAGGAAGTTTGTGATCCTTTGACTCAACCAAATCACTACCAGAGGGCTTACAAGGAGTGGATAGACAGTCTTGCTAACTCACCCCAAATGAATGAATAGTGAATCCAGGATTCAAACCTGAGAACTTCTATTCCAGCACCTGTGTCCTAGAGTATTTGCTTTATCTCTTCTAGCAGAAAGGCAACCAATAAATGTGAAGTTTTAGTAAGATGCCTAGAAAACAAAGCACCTGAACATTTTCTGCCTGAATTCTAAGCCTTATATTAGCTTCTCATGTAAAAATATCCACAGACAATTCTAACTAGTAGTTAGCTATTTTATGTATTCCATTTAATTAAAATTAATGCTGATATTCCACAAGACTTTGCCTTTCATGTATGTTTGTCAGGAACAATTCTGCTCCATCCTGAGCACTGGGGATAGAAGGCAGTCCACTGCTCCATGACGAATGAATGAACAGCAAGCACACCAGAGCATCCACTGGACATCGTGGCTGACTCAAGTACTAAGGGACACCTGCTGCTTTCTCCCTGCAGGCCACAGAAATCATCTCTCAGGCTTCTCATTTCTTGTATCTTTTTCACTGAAGTTTTGCTTTTCTGTGCCTTTTCCTTGTGGTGGCTTCCATCACTCACGGTTATATTTGTACTCATCTTACCCAGAATTCCGGCCCATATATTCTATGAATATAACAAGAGTTCTTTTTAGACTGGGAGCCATTGCAGCCTTTGTTACACAGGTTTAGATAATGTCTACAGAGTCAGGGCAACATCATTAGACTCTTTCTAGGACCTTTAAATTTTTAAATTCTTCTCAAATTTACATACCATTACAAATTAAAAAAAATGCATCTTGCTTAATGTAATACTTTCCAGATCCATCCATCTTCCTAATAATTTCATAGTTTAATTTAGTTTTTGTTAAGTGCAGAGTAAAATTCCATTATGTACACAAACCACATTTTTATCACATACTCTTCAGCCAATAGTCATCTTAGTCATGTGAGCTGGGTCTATTTGCTTGCCATCATAAATAGAGAAGAAAGAAACCTAGGTGTAAATGCTTAAAGAAAACTAGAAAGGAGACCAATAGAGAGGAAAACAGATGATAGGGAAAGGATGGGTGTAGAAAGGCAAAATGGTATGAGTGATATGACAGTGGGAAAGAGGGAGCACCGAGGAAAGGATGCAGGCAGGATGAAAGATGATGGGAGAATGGGTAAGATGTGAGAAATGATGAAAACAACATTTTCTTGACAATGCTCTGATGGTAACTAATACTTTATATGCTGATTGAAACTTAAGGGGGAACGTTCCTTTGAATTCACACCTGTCTCAGTATAACCTTCTTTCAAGGTAACCTTCTTTCTCAGTTCTCTTTCCTGTAACTCCTTTGAAGAACAAGTCTGTCATTCTTCTCAGCCTATGCTAAGTTTGGTTTGGACACTTTGTACTTACCACTCTGCAGGCATTACCACAGACATTATAAGCCTTCCTTCGCACCCTCATTTAGCTGTTTAGCTGGATCAGTTTGAGATTTCTTTCTTCTTTGGTTTAGTTTTCATCTTTCCTGACTGTTCTTTCCTTCTTGCTCTGGTTTATCATTCATCCCTAAGAATCATCACTTAGCCTCAAATCTGTTTGTGTGTGCAAGTGTGTGTGTGTGTGTGTGTGTGTGTGTGTGTGTGTGTGTGTGGTTTTGTTTTGTTTTTATAGGACATGACTAGACACTGTCTTCATGTCTTTCTGTGACATTTCATATTCCATGAGACTTCTGCTGCTTTCATCACTCCAGGGGTTGCTTCTGGGTCCTCCCCTTCTCATGATCTATTTTTGCTCTCCACGATTCTTTGGTAGAGCTCACCTGACCCTAAGGGTCTGAGTGCTTCCAGTCCTGAGCATTCATCTGCCTACATTTCCATGAGGACAAACAGTAAACATAAACCTTAACACAACTAAAGATCATTCCTGAAACTTGTCACAAAAATCTTCATCACAACAGTAAATGATACATCTGTTTAGTCATCTTTGATACTTCCTTATTTTTTAAGTTACATATTAAATTTATTTCTGCATGCATATGGGTGCTTGCAAGTGTGTATGTGTGTGGTGGGGGTGCACGTGTACATGTGTGTGTGTATGTTGGACACGTGCATGCTGTGGCACACATGTTGAGGCCCAAGGATACTTTGCAAGAGCCCATTCTCTTCTTCAATCATGTAAGTCCTAGAGGATCCAACTCAGGACATCAGTCTCAACAGAAATCACCTTTACTCACTATGAGTAGCCATCATACCCCAATCCCTTTCCCTAATCTACCATACTTTAATACTTTAAATTCATCACGTTTTAGATGATGTTATTTTTAACATATACACCAAGTATTGCCATATTATTTTCATCCCACCTGCCTAGAAACAAATGTTGGTATTTATTTCTGCCACTAATCTAAACCCTTGGAAATCTCAAAAATTATTTGAACATAAGACATTTTAAACACATGCCTTTTGAGAAACTTATTAGATTATAAAGGAATTACATTAATAAATTTTTTGGTGGAAAATAATATGTAACAATGGGATTCTGGAAGTTGAAACTGGGGAATTTGCAGGATGTCATAGTTTGTTTTGTGTTGGGATAAAACACTGACCAAAACCAAATTGGAGAGCAAAGGGTTTATTTCTTATTGCAACTCCAAGATCACAGTCTATCACTGAGAAATGTTAGCTAGGAACTTGTGCAGAAACCTGTCAAGAACTGAATCAGAGACCAGGAGAGAACGCTGTTTACTGACTCACTCTCTTTGCTCTCTTATGCAATCCACATCCACCTGCCCAGGCAAGCACTGATCATAGAGAGCTTTGCTCCTTCCCTAGTAATCTTCATTTAAGGAAATGTACTACGATATGCCCACAGGAAGTCTGATGGAAACCATTCCTCAGCTGAGCACCCCTCTTCTCCGTGACTCTAGTTTGTTTTAAATTGATGAAAAACAAACAAGAAGACCCCACAGATGTCCTTTAACTTCTGAAGTTCAATGATGCCTGATGTGTTTGCTTCTGAATTACTACTGAGATGTTCTCATATGCCTTAGAGATTTTATATTTGTGATAGTTTATCATGTAGAATGATGTGTTAAGAAAAAAGCAAGCCAATGCCATGAACCAAATATAGCCTGTAACTTGTTTTCCCTTTAACTATTACTAACAAGTAGTGTATTCGGTTAATCATAAAGGAAAAGATAAAACCAGAGACTCTACATGCCATATTGGTCCACAATGTGTATAGCATGCATCTTAGCTTAAAATAGTCTCACCTGTATTAAAAAATAGAGTCAAATAGTTTATTAAGCCCTTATTTGGCAAAGCACTTTTAGAGAATGATAAAGACATTTCCATGCTCTCCTTCTCCACATGAGCATAACCTTCTCCATCCCAGCAAGCCGCAAGGATAGATGTTTCATTGGTTTAAAATGATGTAGAAATTCCAGTAGTTTAAGATGGGGGTTTGATGCTGATGGTGAAGAAGCAAGTGCCCTGAGGCTCCACAGACCTGATGAAGATAATTCATATAAAATCCATAAATAATATAACTGCTTCCAATTGACACAATCAGGGTCAATTAAATTTCATGCCAAAAAAATATTACAGAGAGACACAATTGTTGAATATTAAAGATTTGAAAGAAGTAACATCTTTGATTCATTGTTCATTTAATATAAAATTTATGGCATGCATTTTAAGATTATTTTCCATTTCCTGAGGAGTTTACATATTTTACCTTCTCCTTTAGCTTGTAGTTATAATTTTATATCCCAAGTTTAAATTCCTATTTCATCTCTTGAAATTGAAAACCAATTAAAATATTAAGCATGAAGACACTGAATTGATTATAATAGAGGAAAACTATTAAGTGAAATATTAATGAAAATAATATGACAATGTTGGGGGCTGTAGTAAATATTTACTGGCTATTGCTTTCAATGGATTAATAGTGTTGCCGACATGTTTATTACTACCCTCGCTGCTTTTTAAAGTGGACACCAAAATAGCCACTATACATGAGTAAATTAGTCTTTCAAATGAATATTGCTTCATGTAATGAGTTTTATCTTACCATCTTAAATATTTATATTAAATATTAGCTTTTAATTAATTCAATGTGCATAACATAATACATTATGAATATCAATATGTCATATTCATAAATACGGCAAGAGTCATATTTTTAAGCTTATCTTTGCTGTTATTCTAAGGTGAGAGCAACTTTACAAGTGAAATGAATCAGTACAGTAGGAATGCAACTCTGCACTATTCTGTCTGTAGGCTTCTCTTCTTCCATATCCACATTTTCTCTGTGAGGGGAAATGCTAGGCCTTTTCTTTTTTAGGAAGTCTCTGGGATCACCAGGCTTGATGGAACTGTCAATCAATGTACCTCAGCTTTCCTTAGTGAAAGACAAGCCCTGTACTGGAGAAAAGATGGATGGGCCTTCTTTCTTGAGCAAAAAGGCTTCCTGGAGGAAAGGCTTTTTGATTTCTATGGCGCCATTGCTGATCAGTATATCTGTGCCCTTCTGAATCTTGGTTTCTCCTTTACTGGTCACCTACTTCCTGACTTTGTAGAAATGCTATGTCTACTGCCAAGTTATTAAGTTTTTTTCTTCCCAGAACACATATCAAGCTTTCCCATGAGTTAACCAGGATCAGTTTCTTCTGGAGTTTGTCATCATATGTGAACCGATCCATGAAGTTTCCATCTACATGCATGGGAAGACCGAGTAAAACATGAGTCACAATTAAAAGGATGCAGCAAATATAAACTTGGCAAAAACCTTTTTTCCTGTCTTGTGATCCATATTGTCTCTCTGTCTCTCACTATGTGTTTTTCTGTCTAGGTCCCCTCAGTGTCTTTCTCTCTTGCTCTGTATGTGTGTGTATATGTGTCTTCATGTGTGTCATTGGGTTTGAATAAGCAAAGCTTCACTGTCCAACCGTAAATATTCTTTATTGGCAGTAGGAGATATTACCCACATTGTTTACTGTGTTGATGTTAACCTAGCATTCCAGCATGACCTGTCTGGCTATAGACAAGTCCTCTCCAGCCTGCAGATATTTATTTGCCTGTGTGAACTCTACTAGCTAATATTGACTCAGGCAAACAGCACTGAGTTGAGAGTAAGCACTGAGCAAACACACCAGCTTCATCAAAACAATGAAGAGCATGGTTGACAAGAGCGCTTTCTTCTAACAAAGGACATGTGCAAAGTAAGAACTTTCTCTTTATTTCAGAGTTTTTTGTGCTCCGTCTATAAAATTAAAGAACTTCAGAGAGAACTACAAGGCCTAGAAAAGGGATCATCTTTAAGAAATAGTGGTAATTCTGCTTATACTGTTGATTTTTGTTCATATATTGTGGCCCAGTCCTTTTACAGCCCAAAGGGATGCCATTATGTCTGCTACCCAGCTGAAAACACTGAGGCTCAAAGAACAAAACATAGCTTGTCCCTGGATACCCTTCACTTAAAAGAGACAGGGCCAAGATATGAATTGAGGTGTCTGAGGCATTAGGACCCATGATTTTAGCCACTGTATTACTTAAAATCAGTAATGCATTTTATATTTTGTTCATTAGTTGATGAAAGAATATCAGGATATTGTCCTAGGACAAGAAAAATGGATATAATTTATTACAAAATTATCTTTTAACAATCCACTCAAATAATAGCTTAGAGCTAGTGTTTGAAGAAAATAAAACAATATGACTATATATGATAAATTTTAGTCTCATATTTCTTATGCTGTATAGTCATCTTGACCTCTTGGGTTCCACATGTAATGTTCAAGTTTTATCAACAAAAGAAAGAGTTCAAGGTTCTCTAGAACAATGAAATTTGAAAGACAAGAACAGGACATTTTACGAAATGAAAGGTAAAAGAACAATGGTATAATGTCTCTCTGTTGCTGTTAAGGCCTTGAAAATTGTCATTAGAAACAAAAGTTTCTGTAAGCTAAAATATGTATTTCGTGGCAACAGAAGGTAGAGTGGTGGTGAGCAAATCCCAAGAAGGGTTTAAGGAGGTGGGATGGAGGGAAGATGGAGAATGGGAGCAGAGGTAGGACTAGCTACTGTAATCTGTAGAATAATTATGCTTGAAAACAATAATTGTATATTTCAAAATAATGAATAAAACTTTGGATATTTCCAACACAAAGAAATGACAAATGTTTTAGATGGTTGATATGACATTTACTCTGGTCTGGGTATTATATATTGGATAAATGGATAAATACTCTACCTCATAAATATATAAAATTATATTTTAATAAATTTAAAAATAAAAATGCCTAGAAATTACCTTTACACGATTCTGTATCCGTGAAAATTCAATTCCATGTTATACAAGAAAGGAATTTTCATAACATATAAAATGAATGAAAATGTAAGTCATGTCTAAGTAAAAGACCCACAGGTATCAAAGTGATAACCTTTGAGTCACTAACAATGGCATCACCTGGGAATTTGTTGGAAGTATAAACTCTCTGACACTGTTAGACTCGGTAATTCAGAAGCCATGAGGGTAAAACCCACAATCTGTATTGCTAAGCTCTCCGGTTAATTCCATAGCAATCACCCAGTTCACTTGAATGTGAAATACAAACAGGGCTCCAGATCAGACAGGGTGGATGATAGAACAAACTGTCAGTGTTTCCGTTTTTTGTTTTCTCTTTAGTATCTTCTGATTTCTATAAGCAATAATTCTTAAACATATGGAACACATGCAACTATACCTCTATACTTTATATTTTGATCTTTTCTATAAACACCTAGGTGGCAGGGAACCTAATAGGCAACTGCAGGTCCTTCTTTTCCTGGTTGTCTAAGAGCATCCTAGGTCTTAAGGGAGGATGGTTTATCACATCAGAAGGTAAACAGGAAGTTACACTTGAGTTTTCAGTTCATACTGGTCACCACTGAGGAATACACTGTGCATAAGCCAGTAGCTTTCAGGGTCTGGCAATTTTGACATTTTGTCACAATCTTGAGATAAAGAACCATTGCTGACACTAGGATCCTTGTTCAGCCCTCTTTGGATAGCCAGCGAGCATGCAACCTGAGCTCTTATTTGGGAGTCAAGAGCAGATTCTCACTGTCTTTCACCTCGTGGCTTCCATCCAGTTTCTGTTTCAGAAAATTCTTCTAAATGTTAACTACTCAGTTCCTCTCTCTCTCTCTCTCTCTCTCTCTCTCTCTCTCTCTCTCACACACCACACACACACACAGAGAGAGAGAGAGAGAGAGAGAGAGAGAGAGAGAGAGAGAGAGAGGAGAGAGAATCCACCTCAATCTTCAACTGGGCCCATAACAAGAATTGTATCCATAAACTTTAGTTTTCATAGAAACCCTCAATAAAGAGATTTAATGAAGTAATAAACAATCATGGTCTTTCTATAAGCAACTCACTCCTACACTAGCCTGACGAGAGCTTGAACCTTCATAACCTCACTTTGAACTGGCTGCCCAGTCATTGGAGACAGTATTTATCAAAACTATTGTGTCTGAAGCCTTATTATGGTATCTGACCTTAATAATAAACCCATCATACTTCAATGGTTTTATATAGAGTACCTTCTGTGTATTATGCAGTGTCCCTGGGACCTTTCCATTGGTTCTCTCACTTAATATCTCAAAGAACTCTGTAAAGAACCTCTACTTGAAGCACCATGAGTGGTTCATCTTCTATGAGAAAAGATCAAACCAGAGCTGCAACACCGTGTCCTCCCTCCACAGCCTGCTACAGGGACAGACCTGGCTGCAGCACAGACCCATGGAAATAATTACAATATTTGACCAGTAATATTTTCAGGTAAATGCCTCTTTGACATTCGTGACTACTGATTCTGACCATTGTGACAAATGAGAGTCGTATTGGGAGAAAATGGATGACAGTCTCCTGAGTTTCCCAAACCTCCAAGTATCTTCTCTTGAAGTATAAATAAAGCACCTCCAGTGTGCATTCAAACATGCATGTCAACTAACAAGCTCAAGGGCCAGACCAGTGAGGTTGTGGATTTTGAAAAGACCATTGCAAAGGATTTACTGAGGCAAACCAAAGTGGATTTAAAAAACCTACACTAATTGTAACCATTATTGTTGATATACAGCAGCTTCTGAGCTAAGTACTCACTCTCAGTATTATGCTATTATTCTTCTAAATGTTAATGCTATTAAAAACTCCATTGAGTTCTGTTTCCCAGTACCAAAGTTTCTTTCTGATTGTGCTAGAGTTGTACTATCAGGAGATGGCGGAGCCTCCCAGGAGCAGAGCTAACGGGGAGGTTTTAGACCCTTGAGGCACACTCTTGAAGAGGGATTGTCTCTTCCGCCTTTGTGTGGTTGCCTCCTTGCATGATGTGGTTTTGCTCAGCCAGGCCCATTGTCTGCTGCTTCACCACAGCCCCTAACCAGCATGACCAGCCTAGCCTGGACTGAAGCTGCTAAAACCATTCCTCTTTCTGCTAGTGCTCTCAGGCATTTATTACCAAAACATAAATCCGATACCCTCCATTTGATCCTCTGCAAAATAAGCTTGATGTCATCTCTCTACTGAGTTACTGTGATGACAAAGGGAGTCGATATATGTCAAAAGTTCAGGAGGGGAGCTGGCACCAAACAGGCATCTTATCTGTTACTACTTCCTCCCATTTACATATAGAAAACTGAGACACTGAAGAAATCAATTACCAGATGGTCTGGTAATTGATATCCAGGCTTCCTTCAGTGATTCTTTGGGAATGGTGGGGGAAGCCCTAGCTTTGTCCAGGTTCTTGTGCTTTCTTCCAGAATTGAGGGACTAAAACTCGTGTATCTCCTTGAATCTCCCTATCCTGCTCCTGTATAGTGCCCTTGCTCCTCTCAGATCAATTGCTTTTACCTATGTAAAACTAAGAATGACCACTATGAGGAGAGGGTACAGAGCTTCTTCTCAAGTGTTGAATGGAATGGAGATAAACTCTTTCCTGAGAGCCATTGACACTTTCATTAAGTGCCGACCGGCTCCCGGAAAAGTTCCGCTTTGATATATGTCTCCCTGTGGCTCCCACAGAAGTCACCCAACCGCCAGCACGGTAATGTAATCAGGTAACCTTTGTCTGTGACAAGCCCCAGGCTGGCGAATGTTAAAACACAAACAAAAGGAAATGACTTTTGATTGACATGACTGTTCTGTGCATTGGCCCCACAGATAAAATCAGTCAAAACAAATCAGTTTATGCACCAACACATACTTAGAAAGATTGTATTTGGAAATTTCACAGCACATGTAATCTTTTTTCCTGGTTTTGCTTTGAAAGTCCTTGGTGTCATTTATCTTCCCGATAAGGGAGAATAAAAAAGAGACAGTCAGCTAGAGTTCTCAGCTTTTAATTACATAAGATCACACTGGGAGTCTTCTAAAACAGTGTTTTTCTGGGCCCCTAGAGGAGAATAGTCTGAGTCTATAAGTTTAGAATGAACAGAATGAAGACAAATGAATGAATATATATATGTGTGTGGTGTGTGTGTGTTTGTGTGTGTGTGTGTTTACTTTATAGAAATAGAGCCAGAGGTATTCTTAGGCCTTTGGGAAATCAGGAAAAGGAAAAATGAAAATGACATGTGCTTATACACTGATGAAATGAACACTGAGTGTGACTTTTGTCTATGCTCTTTCTAAGTGAATGCACACCTCTGACAGTCTTAAGAAGATTATTCCTAGGCTTAGGCACTCAGTTTTTCAATTTATGATCCTGGTGCTTGGTATATATTGAATGAAGGAAGAGAGGCTACATGATTTTCTTAAGATCTTGCTTTGTATCAATGTCTTAGGTTTTCTTTGCCCTCTATCTATAATCATTTTTTTTGGAATTTCATACTGGCACAAATAGGATTCACTGGAGTACAATCAACAAATTGTTTAAGTCTTCTTTGAATTACAGCCTCTAACGTTGCAAAAAGCCTTTGTGTGGGAAACACATGCATGGAAAAAAAGACCCTAGGTCACCTCTCATGGCTGCTGTGTCACACTCCACTCTTCTCTGTCACCACTCTCAGATACCAAGCACCCCAAAGAGCAAAATAGCAAAGAAGCTTCTGACCTCAACTCTCTTCCTCCATCTTAGATCTTTTCCTTCAGCCTTCTGTCTTATCCTCTAAAGGCTTAGTCCACCACAACTCATGGGAGTTATTCATGTTTTGGACTATAGTTAGCTAATTTAACATTGCATTCACTTTGTTTCACATAACTGAGATGACTGGAAGACCATTTTCAGAGCCAGAATGCCTAGCAGGAGGAGGATCATGTGGCCAAACTGATCTCAGGACAGACTTCTCCACACCTTTGTGACAGTCTCATGGCCACACTAGCAAAACGCTTTACTTCTGATAAAGAACTGAGTGCACATCACAACAAGCATCATGGTCTCAGAGCTGCTGGCAAGGTTTGAACCACCACACTTTCTGCCTTGGAGTAAGCCATCAATTCCCTGGTTTTAAGTGTGAGTACGTTTAAGAAAGCCAAGGCAGCTTTCTCAAAGCTACATCATCAGTAAAGGTCTCAGTGGAGTTTGAACCCTGGCCTGGTATGACATTGCGTGTTCTTCTGAGTGGTGATGTGGAGTCAACACAGTTCCCCTTGGAAGGTTCTTAGTGGGACACTCTTAACCAGCTCTCCTTTCTCTCCTTAAGTTCTTACACAATTAACATTTTATAGCACTCTGTATGAGGCTGAAGGCAGAAAGAATTATTACCTCAAATGCTCAATCAAAACACTTCAAAAAGATGAACCATGTATCCCTGGTTTTCATCTTCCAGTAGATTAGGTGTGTGACTCCAATGGGGAAAACCTGCACCCTTTGATCAATAGTTGGCTCAGCTATCCTTACCTGGAAATGATCTCAAGTTGGAACTTAAACTAGGGCTAATAAATAAGGAGACTAAACTCTCAGTTATGCGGGAATGAATCTCTACTTAGTAGCTATGCTCAGCATTCAACTCAAGTGGTCAGTTTCTTTAGTTGTATTTAGCTGTGCTTAGTCTACACCTTACAGCTGCTGCTGCTGCTTCAGCACCCTTTGATTAAAATGCAAAAATATTGTTTTCAGGGATGGGAATTAAGGAAAAGTTTTGAATATACTAGATAATGGGAGGCATGCAATATAATACATACATCCAACAGTTATAGAGTCCCTAATGTCGTAGGTGAAACAGAAAACAATGCAGCTTATGAAATATTTTGTAAGATAAATCCACCAACATATAGAGGATGCCAATGTTTTGTTTGCTTGTGAATTTCTAATTAAAAATCTGTCCTTTAATGAAGAAACTATTGTTTTGTAAAGCATGTATTGGTTTTCTTACTGCTACAATGAAGTACTTGAGATAATTAACAAATAAAGAGAAAAGGCTTCATTTGGCCCTCAGTTTGGAGATTCTAGCCCATGACTGACTCACTCCATTGCTTTGGGCTTGTGGTGAGGTAATGCATCATTGCAGAAGCATTTACTGAAGCAAAACCACTCACTCCATCAACCAGTAAATGGAAGGACAAATGAAAGAGGCCACTCTGCTGCAATTTCCTTTCAAGGCTTTCTGCAACAACTTAAGGACTTCCTACCAGACCATACTTCCTAAGAACTCTATGCTGAAGACTGGGGCTTAGCACATGAATCCTTAAGGATCCTAATCCACACAATTCTACAGAATCATGTTTTAAAACTATGAAAAGTACATGTTAGCCATTTCATACACTGTCTGTACTGAGATCGATTTTCCAGCATCGGAAGGGCAATAAATGTCTCCAGGAAGGACCACTTAGTGAATATGGAATTTGCTTCATGTACCTCTCCCTTGAACTGTAGCTCTGTTAAGCTTAGTTTTTATTACTAAAGACAATTACTCTATATTTTTAAATAATTTATAATTACTAAAAGTGAGTGCTAAAATTATCAAAGATGAAAGTTGAATTGAATGTCAGCTATTCATCATGGCTGAAAACATAAAGTGTTTATGTGGTCTTTGAGTAACGTAAGTAAAAATTAAAGACGATTTTTAACAAGCCATTTGTGGCCAGACTTTTGAGAAAGAAAAATCTTACCTTATAAACATTTCATAGAATCTTTTCCGGAGGATTTATCAATTTAATTAAAATTTTATTTGAGAATACTTGACTGGCTTCAATTATCACAGTGAATGATTATTGTAAAATAAAAACTAGCAGACCAAAATAAGCCTAGGTGATCGCTGTTATTAAAAGCTCCCATGTAATTGAGTTCATTTTCTAGGCTATAATCCAGTTTCCTATATCAAGAATATTGACTTTGGTAAGTTTATTTTATCAAAAGTTAATGCGGACTTAATAGGTCACTTTTAGGATATATCAAAAACAATTTCTTTAGGACAATGAGAGTGAATGCAGCAACTAGAAATTAAGACTTCCTTTCCGTAAACATTTCTGATCATAACTCCCAACCCGATTCAATCCCTCTGAGAGACTATCCACATTGGATGCTTATCCATCCACCTAATCCAAAAGGATTTATTCCACCCTCTTTGAAAACTCATAAAGAGATACTTCACTCTTCCAAAGCAATATTAGACAACTTGGAGTATAGGTCTAGGAAAGAGTACAAGTTCAAAACCTGTTTAGGAACATCTGGTAGACTGGACTTGGAATGGAATGCAAAGCTCATTGTTGAAAAAGACTCTGTTTCACAGCATTGAAGCATTTATATGGAGAAAGAGCTGAGAAATGGCTAACAAGGAACAATTCTCGCGTTATGCAGATGTGCATGTTCCAATGCTATCTACTTTAGTTCTTATTCTTTAACTTCCAAGCTTCCCTACTGGTCTGAAAGAACCCTACTTTGCCATTGCATATGAGAGACTCTTTGTACCTGATTCTGTGTAAATATTGCAATTGATGTGTAGAGCATCATTGCCCATCTATAGTAAGAATGGGTCTCAGAACCACCTGGTGAGTCTTTGTTCTCGACACTTAGAGCAGTGCTTCTCAGCCTTCCTAATGCTGCATCCCTTTAACAGTTTCTCATGCTGGGTTGACCCCCAACCATAAAAGTTATTACTATTTCATAACTGTAATTTTGCTCCTGTTATAAATTGTAATGTATACCAGAGCATTGGACTATGCAGAATAGTCTCATGTGCACTTCCCTTTTGAAGCCATGGCCTGGAGTAAGTAGCCTGGGGGTGAAAGCCAGTGTAACCACCTGTTACTTTACTTGTGTCTAGAGCATAAGTGACAGTTAAGGTTTCTGAACTCACCGAGAGCCAGGCGAAAAAAATTGTTTTAACCTAAATTCAAACGGCCATTTTGAATATTGAACCAAAATACCCTTTAGGCTATTTGAATAGAGGCAAAACTATGTTGCATTTGGAATTGGTTTTTCTTTTGTTTTTATTCTCTGGCATGCTCCCCCATACCATGCATTTGTTTAAAAGGAAGCATCAGCTAAGCCTGTGTAAGTCAGAGGTTCTCAACTTGTGAGGTTTGATCCCTTTGGCAAACTTCTATCTCCCAAAAATATTTATGTTACGATTTATAACAGGAGCAAAATTACAGTTATGAAATAGTAATAACTTTTATGGTTGGGGGGTCAACCCAGCATGAGAAACTGTTAAGGGGTGCAGCATTAGGAAGGCTGAGAAGCACTGCTCTAAGTGTCGAGAATGAAGAATCGCCAGGTGGTTCTAAGACCCATTCTTACTATAGAATATTATTTCTTTTCCAACAAAGGTAGCAAAGGGGTTGACTTTTCCTCTATGGCAGAGAGAACATTTTTAATAGGAAATTTGGATTGCATGAGTTGTGAAGGGTAATTATGTAAAGAGAGGAAAAGCCTTGTGTGACCTTCAAAATACTGTGTTGCCATGGGCTACTAATTCAAACACCGGAGATGGTTTCTGCAGGTGTGAAGTCAGCTCTTTTGGGTAGCTTTACTGCTGTAACTTTTCACACCCCAAATCATAAATTTCAAAAGAATCCCATTCACCAGCTATTATGTCAAGAACTTAGAATAAAACTCCAGTGTTTTGGAGTTTGTTTAGCATAAATATTTGAACTTAACCCACACACTCACATTTTATATGTCAAATGATGCTGAGAAATTTAGGGTTTGGATACTGAAGACATGAGTGTTACACACAGTTGAAAAGATTTCCGTAAAATGGCTATTGTAGGTCATATTGCAAAACCCTTGTCATATTTTTCAACAGTAAATGCTCTTTATAAATTACAAAGCATACATGCGAAATAGCTTAGGTTTAGTTTCTTTGTCTTAATAACTTTTCTTTATTCCTGAGAATTTCATGCATGTAAACAATAAAGCTCGATCATTTCCAGCCCCTCCATTTTCTCCTCCAACTCTCCCCAATCATCCCAGCAATGCCTCTCCAAAATTCATGCCTTTAAATTTATTTTTTAATTAAAATATAACTATGTCATTTTCTACATTCCTCTTCCTGCTTCCAACAAAATCCCACCTTATCTCTCTTATATTCATAGCCTGTTTTTTAGCCAATATGCATATATATGAAATATATGTATCTCACATAGATGTATATATTTGTATATGTACATATATCAATTGACTATGTGTATATTTAATTGATACAAAATATTAATATCAAATTTAATTTATTAATTTAGTTGATATCAAGTAAATATATGGATATAATGAACTCAACCTGCTCAGTCCCTTTAGTGTTACTTGTATGTACATGATTTCAGGGTGGGTTAACACACATGGGGGGCATTCACTGGAGCATAGGAAATGGCTGTATGGTCAGACAAACTCAGGCAACCAAAATTAAAATTTGGAAGCACTTTAGGATATCTTTGGCAAGTAAGTCTCGCTTGTAGGAATCTTTGTGCCTTTTAAAGGAGGCTTAGGGAGGGAAAAATCTGGATATAATGTTCTAGGCAATACATCTGGCCTCTGAAGGCAATTCTACGACATAATAAACTCCTATGAAACTGGAGGTTCTCACCAGAAATCAGAATGATGTGCTACCCTGATTCTGAGCAAGCCTACAGGGCTATAAAAATGGTGTTATCATAAACATGTTCTATTTCAAAGCTGGAATGCATTCAGTATAGGTCAAACATCTCCAATGCTCAGCCTCCTTTGTCTGTTGGGGTCTTTACTTGGAGATATGAGGTCACCTCTGTGGCCTCCAGTAGTAGCCTTTTTGCTCAGGTATGTAAGGAAGTTTCCTTTCCATCCTCATATCTGTAGAGCAACAATGATCTGGGTTGTTATGTGAATGTAGGAGACTGCCATAGAATAACTCATCAACTAAACTGGACTGAGTGTTTATCAGCAATGACTGACTGTATCTCATGCTTCTGCCAGGAAGTAAGACAGAGGTATGAGATGCTGCATGTCCTGACATTGGGTGACCACCAGAGCAAGTCTATCAACTAGTATAATTTCTGAGATGTCCTTCAGTATTTGTGCTATTTTAGGGGTCTCTCTCTCTCTCTCTCTCTCTCTCTCTCTCTCTCTCTCTCTGTGTGTGTGTGTGTGTGTGTGTGTGTGTGTGTGTGTATGCAGAAAGTGAAACACTGGTGGCTTGGGTTTTTGTAATTACATTGAATTTCTTATAATGTGGAAACTAGACTTTTGTTATGCTTCCCTGCACATGAAGAAGCATAGATATTTATTATCGCACTCAATAAGCAAATGAAAACTCTGGAGATAACAGGAATTAAGTGACTCAACCAAATGTCAAAAAAACAAACAAGAAATCAACAAATGGAACTAATTGAGGGGAAGATGAATTTGGAATGGAGCTGAGGTTCACACAAGGTAGGGAAGCTATGATGCATGGTCAAAACATCTGAAGTTTACTTTGAAAGCTATGAGACTGCACAGAGGCAACTTGACAGAGGAAGAAGCACAGAGCAGCTTCATGGAGAAGAGAATCACAGAGCATCACAGAAGAGAGCAGAGTCGAAGAATGAATAGCAATCTATATAAGCAGACACTACATTGTAATAAGAAAAATGACAGGCATCAGGGTATGAGATGTCTATGGACTTCGAATTGCACTTCCTCATGTAACCCAAAAGGAAAGTAATATATGTTCTACCACAAGACTATTCAAAAGAAATGTGAACTAAAAGCAACCTAAAGCTAAATAACAAGGCCTGGATCAAAAGCATATCTACATTATTTGGAGTTGTACAGTTTTCATGTCCACAGGAAGAGAAAGTGAGGCCAAGCTGCCATCATCTACTTGGATTAATGTCAGACCCTCTCTTCTAATAGCAAATATGTATTGGTGTGTGATAACTCACTCAAACACCTATCTGTTTAGGTAACCTTATTATTTCATTGTTTATGAGAGTCAGGAGGCCAGGGCTCACTGAATTGGCTGGTTCTGACTTGGTTGGAAGGGCTATTGGCTGGACTGTGGCTGGAGGACTTGTTCCAGTTGGCTTCCTCAATAGTTCCTAGTTCTTTGGCAAAATGTCTTAGTTTCTCACGGCAGCGGAGTGGTTGCCTTCCTCCAGCTGGTTAAAGAGCTACTGGATAGGCTATTATGTGTTTATCCAATTTCAGAAGCACTCCCACCTCCACCACACACTATTAGCAGGAACAACTTAATGAGGATATCACATGCTAGGAAGAACTGTGTTCCAGCCCTGAATGCAAGACATATCAAAGAATTTGAGGGCATACTTGAAAATCACCCTCCTCCTCATTTATAGTTCTCCTTATTATAGTTACATTCATCTTTTACAAATGTCTCCCAAGCCTTTCCAAGCCATTTTTTTGAAGATTTAAAAAAAAAAAAGTAAAAACCCCGTGAATTCGTTCTTATCAGATGTGGCCACTGCTGGCCATCCCTGCCAGTGCCTCTTTGCTTTTTTCTCTTGGGTTCTCTTAGAGTCCTTCCAGTCTGCAAAATTCCCTTTGCTTCAGGGCCTTTGTACAAGATCATCCCCCTTGCTTTTTGCTTATCTACTACCAGAGTCTTGGTCCTGAGAATACTTCCTCAGGATGTGCTCCCGACAGTAGCTTTCAAAAGCTGCCAGCTACAAGTTCTTTTTTTTTTTCATCTGTAGTGCTCTATAGAGAGCACAGTGACTCATTCTCTTAGCTTTTTTGTTATGGCTCTGAGACTGTGCATCTGGCCTGCTTACCATTGGCTCCTAATGCATAGTACAGAGTACAGCTGGTATTCATGCTCAGAAAGCCTGCCTGTACTGAATAGACTATTAGCCAGGGAAGATGGGTTGATGGAGTAGGTATGTCTGTTTCCAGAACCACATTGAAAGAGATAACAAATATATTTTTTAGCTCTAATTTTATATAAAGACCAAAAGAGAAACAAGCCAAATGGATCTGCCCATAATAGGGGCACTAGCAGGGGTTAGGGGAGATAATGAAAGACAAGGAAAGGATCCTACAGTCAGCACACTACTGCTCTGTTGAATCTGGCTGAGCCAGGGAAGATAGAGGGTCCAATCTTGCTTAATGTGTTAAATGGGAACTGCTGGGGTTCTGAAACTTGAGAGTACATTTGCTCATCAGGGTGGCTCTGCAGGCAGGACACTCAATTATATGGAGAAGTTTTATGTTTTGCTCCATCAGCTGCCTGCAAATCCATCATTCTCAAACTGACCTTAAAAGTGCACACGGCTCCTAGGCAACGACAATGTCTAAAAAGGATGACTTTCTGAGTCTTCTCTCTGTTAACGTTTTATGGGGATAGGGCTGCTAAACCAGAACCATTCCTGGACTTGAACTGTCCTTTGCAGCAGTAGTGGACATCAAGGTGAAGGATAAGAATTGTCCGGTGCTGCTCAGATCCCTGTGCTCACAGAACCAAGGACACCTGCATTGGGACTTGCATTCCAACCTCACTGTCAGTAAGTAACATGAATAGTTTGTTAGGAAGTGAGTTCAGTTTCAGAAGTATAGCTCTGCCCCTAGAGAGAATCCAGAAAGAAGTGTTGCCTGGAATGAAGGGAAATCCACTGTCACGGCTTCTCCTTCCTGAGCTCCTTACAAATCTTTTCTGTTATATCTTGCCTAGAAAGCCTCCAGTGATCCCAGTGATCCCATTTAATTGGGGGCTGGTGGTTCATCTTAATTTGCATCGAGGCATAAACGAACTGCATCAGTACTGCAGCCTCAGGGGTTCACATGGAGGATGTTTACAGAGAAGTTTTTGTATCCTAAATAGCATTATACAAATCCCATTACACAGGAGTCACAGCAACTGCCAAGGTCTCCATAAGCTGTGGTTCTAATGTGAGCACGTGCTGTCCCAATCTGTAAAGCATTGCTGATGAGAGGCCCAATGAGGATCTAAGGAAGCTAGCTGTCCCTGCACTCAGCCAGGTGATGTGAGTTAAGAGTCCTTAAAAGAGACTGGAGATTTAGATGTAGTCTATGGGTAGAGTGGCATGATTTTGGTGCAAGGCCCTGGTTTGATGAAGACAGACACAGACAGATAGACAGACAGACAGACAGACAGACACACACAGAGAGAGAGAGAGAGAGAGAGAGAGACAGAGACAGAGACAGAGACAGAGACAGAGAGACAGAGAGAGAGAGAGAGAGAGACAGAGACAGAGAGACAGAGAGAGACAGAGAGAGAGAGAGAGAGAGAGAGAGAGAGAGAGAGAGAGACAGACAGACAGAGAAACAGACAGAGTCAGAAATAGAAAGACAGGCAGAGACAGAAAAAGAAAATATCCTTTTAAAAAAATGAATTTATGAGGTACAAAATTACTATGTATTAACATGTATAGATACATACATATTTTAAGTATCTATTATATGTAACATATGTATGTACATATGTATCTGTATGTATATGTACACACACATATATATGTATACACACACACACACACACACACACACACATATATATATATATATATATATATATATATATATATATATGTGCATGCAGTTTCTTTCTATGTACACAGATAATTCTATACCCGATTATCTTATTTTTGTAGTGGATGTAAGTTTTTGTGTTGCAGATGAAGTCAGTGAGGTAAAGATTAAATGATTTGTCTCCGTCTTGTGGAGTTTCAGAAAGAATTATAGCCTTGGCTTCATCTCTTAGTGAGGTAGGTTGGGTCATCATAGTATACCAGTTAAAGAGATCGGTAAGAGTGGAAAGCAGAAACAGATTCTTTTCGTCCAATGTGGCCACACTGGGAAGAGGAAGAAGTAAAGATGTCCAGTGACTCCAAGACTACATTCAGCACACTGACATGAGGTTTAGGCTTAAACAGAGGGTGATATACTCTGAAGAAGATGTGTTCCTGCCTATCATTCATCCCTCACTGTCCCTGCTCCACTGTCCTGTATGGTTTGACAAGTTACTAGAACCATGTAAACCCTCTTCTGGGGTGTCAGGCTCCCCCTCAGGTTGATACAAGGTCTACTGCCTTTCCTCCCTCCCAGCTTAAGATTCCTGGGGGAATTTTAATTTTTAAAAGTCAATTATATCAATAATCTGACAGTCAAAGGGTGGAGCCCGAGCTTTTATCTTCATCATATCTCTTCTCCTACCAGAGTAGCTATACCAGGTCACATGTGTAAGAGGTGGAGTCAAAATTAAAACTGGAATTCTAAATTCACACCTCTCCTTTTCACACAATATCTTAAATCATAACATGCAGCCTGTACAGGAGCCTCTCTGAACAGAATATGGGAAAGAGAATGAAGGCGTAGCCTATCTCATACTGATGCTAGTTGTTTGCTGCTTTAACTTCCTGGGTTATATCCTTCATTGGGAATTAGCTTGACTGCTCAGAAAACTCTGAACATGTTATGCATCAAGTGGCCAATATGTCAAGAACTAAGAAAGACTAATATTCCACAAGGGTAAGTGAGCAGGAAAAAATTAATATCCATTGCTGCCAGAAGGAAAATAGAAACTTTCTAATAGTTGATATCAAATGCCTACTGTCAGGAGACAGCACAAAATAGTAAGTGACTTCATGTTCAAGCTGACTGAATTGATGAATGGAAGCTATCATGTAATTGACCAGTCATGGAAGCTGCCTGGAAAGCATTAGAACATTTGTAAAGAAATATCACTCCTGCCCCGGCACAAGCAGTTCCCAGCACCCACAGGCAGACTCTAACTGTATTCAATACAACTAAGCTTTTGGATACCATACCTAAAGGTGGCTCATTTACATACTCTTCTGGGTCTTTTTCTGTTCTCAGTCACAGGATATACATGCACTAAGTGTGCAAGTGAGAGAGGAACGAGATGCAAGAAAGCATAGTAAGTGCTCCTGCAAGACATCTTGACTGTGCTTCTGGAGACATCTAAGGTACATGCCACCTAAGAGAGATGTTTACCAGGAAGGAAATGTAAGACATGAGTATTGGATAAACTCCATACAGACCTCCAATTTTGTGAGGTAGAAACCATTCCTCAAATATGTATAGCTAAGTTGAAGTGTGACTTTCCATGCTGTTTCTGGTTGAACCTGATAAAATGAGTGTTTAAGTTAATCGTGACCATCAATCATTTATTTGCCTATAATTATACACATAGTCAAAATAATCCCTCTCATTCCCAGGATTGTCAGTGCATATGAAGAGGCAGCTATAGCTATCCAACCAGTTCTTCAATCTAAGATACAGATCTTGGAGACAGTTAATACAGTGACTTCATGAGGTCTTATGATATAATTTTAAGGAGTTCAAATCTGTATAAGCATGTTCCAAATGTGAACTGATCCTGGGAAAGACACAGAAAAAAATGTATTAAAGTTGATTAATTGTGGTGCAGAGACCAAGCCCTTTCCCCACTTTTGTAACTTGTCTTACTGAAACACACAGCGACTGCATTGTTTGTGTGGTGTCAAGATCTGTTTACAAGTTACAAAGCAGAATCGAGTGGTTTAGACAGGCCCAGGAGGCTGAAGTATTCACTCCAAGCCCTTTATGGAAAAAAGCTTTTTAATTCTTGTTCCAAATTATGCCCATTATCTATAAACCCAGTAAAATCAATAATGCTTATTAAAGTGTGATCGTGAGTGAACGAGTTACCTTGCCTCTTTCTAAATAATCTTAAGCAAAACCTCCCTGGGAATATCAGCAGCAGTGGGCTGATAGTGCCACTGGCTGTGTGCACAGCCCGAGCTGTGAAATCAAAGTTAACTCTTCAGTCCTTTAAGCAACAAAAATACGTTCTCCACTCCTGTGCCGTGATTCTTTTTCTCATTGTTTTGTCAAATGGAGAACATTTGAACCTGTTTTAGTCTACTTTTTAAATTGCTGCCACAGAATACCTGAGACTGGATGATTTACAAAGAGGGGGATATTTTATCACCAGTTTGATGCTGTTTTGAGTTGTCTATAAATTTATACTCTATATAAATATACTTTTCAAATTAAATTTTAAATTGTACATGTATAAGGTACAAGTATGGTAGTTGGATTACATATATGTGTATAGAGAGTATAATGATCATATCAGAGTAATTAGTATTTACAATATCTTGGACATTTACAATGTTTTTGTGTTGAAACATTTAAGATCTATTTTTTCTGGTTCTGTACAAAATATAATATATTACTGTAAGTTACTGCTACATGTTGTTACAGGACACCAAAATTTATTCCTCCTAATTGCATTTGGTACCTGCTATCTGCCATCCCTCTGTCCCTCCCCTCTTTTCTTTCTGGCTTCTAATGGTCATTATTGTACCTTTTACCAAAGAAATCTTTGTTTCTCTGTTGCATATCTAGGAGAAAGCATGCAGACTTTGCTTGTCTCTGTCTACCTTATTTAACTCACTGTTATTTCCTGAAATTCTGGCTGTCTGCAGATGACAGGTTTTTTTCTTTTTATGAGTGAATTATTTTGCTACATATATTCCTTTGTTATTGGGTATTTGAATATTTCTCCTATGCTATGGTATTAATCTCTTATCATGAATAGTTTGAGAATATTTCCTACTACTCTAAGTTGTCTTTTCTATATCTGCAGAAGCTTCTTCATTAGATAAGATCTCATTCATCTATTTTCGTTTATGTGTTCTGTACTTTGTGAGTCTTATAGAAAAAAAAAAAAACTTCTTTTTGTCTGTACGGATGTCTCAAAGTAAAATTCTGCCCTTGTAGATTCAGTCTTAACTTTTAAGTCATTGGCCCACTTAAGTTTGAGAGCCAAAGAATTCAGTCGATTACCCACAACATCTCCAGCTACATCCAAAGGTAAAACCAGGAGAAATTATAGTATCCAGATGCAGGAGATGAATGCAGTGAGTGGTTTATGCAGCAGCATTAATCCATACACTCATTTTTTTCTCTTGGCAAAGAACAACTCACTGTCCAATATGAATACTGTAGTTTTCTTTTTTTCTGCTATCCAAGTGCTATGATTTTTTTTTTTTTTGCCTTAATGGTAGGTATGTATATGTACATCAAAAGCATTGCATTGAAGTCAGACAAGGCAAACCAACGGGAGAAAAGGAACAAGAAGGAAAGGCACAAAAATTACAGACACACTAATTCATACATTCAGGTGTCCCATAAAAGCACTAAACTGAAATTTATAATGTATAAACCGAGGGTGTGGCTCAGACCCACGTAGGTCCTGTGCTTGCTGCTTCTGTCTTCATGAGCTCATATGAGCTTTGCCCAGTTGTTTTAGGGGGCCTTGTTCTCTCAGTGTACCTCATCCTTTCAGGATCCCACATTTCTTATGCCTCCTCTTCCATGGCATTCCCTGAACTCTGAGAGGAGAAATTTGATGGAGACATTTCATTTAGAGATGTGTGTTCCGAAGTCTCATTCTGTCTAAGGTCTGGCTGTGAGTCTCTGAGTTTGTTCCCATCTGCCACAGAAGGAAGCCTTACTAATGATGGCTGAATAAGGCAGAATATCACTGGGGGTCATTTTATTGTTACCTTTTTCTTAGATCAGTAGTATTGGGTTTTACTCTAGTTATCTGGGATATCTAGCCTCTGGTTTTTGATCATCCAGGCAGTGTTAGTTATGGGTTCCATCTAGTGGAGTGGTCCTTAAGGGAAGTGGCTTCGGGTTGTTATTCCCACAAGCTTTGTGTACTATTGCCCTACCATATTTTTGCAGACAGGACAGACTGTAAATCAAAGAGTTTGTTGGTGAGTTGGTGTCTGCAGAGGATCTTCTGGAACCAACACAGTACAACATAGTGCGAAGGTTCTATATAGGCCACAACTCTACCTCTCCACGTTCAATGAGTTGTGTGAGGTTGTCTTCAGCCATGGGACTTTGCTGTCAGTTTGTGGAGAGCAACCTATTGTCTTTGCAGCAGACTAGGTTGTTTGAGGATTTCTATGGAATCACTTTTGTCACAAATACAATTGGATGTAACCCAGTCCCAGCATTGGAAGCTTCATTTGATGCCAAGAGATGGAGGGATTGTTTCCCTTATTATTTGAAGACTTCATTAGAATCACCTTCATATATTTTAGGAAATTTCCATTGCATTGGTTTCCCTACAATCCTCCAAATGCCCCTCAATTCTAGATGTCATTCCCTGCATTCCCTCCTTCAACCCCATCTCCCCTCCAAACCACCCTCCCATTTGATCCTCTAATTCCCATTCCACAGCTTGGTCCCAGTCTACCCATAAAATCTATTCTATTTCCTCCTCCCAGGGAGATCGATCTATGTATCGTCCCCTAGTCCCTTCCTCTATGCCTAACCTCTCTGGGTTAGATTTCAGCTTAGTTATTTTTTACCCAATGGCTAATATCCACATGTATGTGAATACATACCATGTTTGTCTTTCTGGATTTGTATGATTATTTTTCTAATTCCATCTATTTGCTTGTGTGTTTCATCACACCATTAAAAAAAAAAAACAAGACGAATAATACTCCACTGTGTAATGTACCATGTTTTGTTTATCCATTCTTCTGCTGAGCGAGATCTAGGTTGTTTCCAGTTTCTGGATATTATGAATAAAGCCTTAGTGAACATGGTGGAGCAAGTAACCTGTAGTAAGATGAAGCATCTTTTGAATATATGCCTAAGAGTAGTATAGCTGGGTCTTGCAGGTATATCAATTCCCAATTTTCTGAAGAACTACCATGTTGATTTCCATTGTGGCTGTACAAGTTTGCATTCTCACCAGCAATGGAGATGTATTCCCTTCACTGAGGGTGGAACTCTGATGATCTAAATATTTCCCAAAGGGATGCACCCCTCACAATGTGGTGGTGAGAATTAAGTTTTTCATGCATGACATTGGGAAAGATGCATTCCGGATACACCATAAGTCCAGATTGCGCCAGGGAAACTGAAGCTCTACCGGAGTCGAATAGGAAAATGAGACACAAACACCTATAGACTTAGTCCTAATTAACTTTAAATTTTTATCTGGACTTACAAGTAATTTAGACTTAAAAAGAAAGAGGACAAAACATTAATAAAGCAGACATAAGGCATAAACAATTACAGTTATCCCTTGGTATCCATAGGAGACAGGCTTCAGGGAGCTTCTACCCTTTAGATATTAAAATCTGCTCATGCCTCATATAAAATAGTGCAGTGTTAGCATATTGCCTACACATATCCCTTATGTGCTTTAAATCATCTCAAGAGACAATATAAATGCTGTATGAATAGTTATACTGTATGGCTTAGAGAATAATAATAAATAAAAAACATCTGTATGTATTCGGTCCAGATGCTACTTTGCCTGAATATTTTCAATCTCCTGTTGCTTTAATTGATGACTGAGGATCTCCTGGATACTGGATATTATGATAAGAGGGTATAGAGAAATATGTTTGGACTCATCTGTCAGCAAGGGTCCCAGAACCCAGACATAAAGATGACAAACTTGGGAGGAGGAAAAGACTGAAACTTGACAGAAAAACTTTCTTTTCCATTAGGAGTGTATGTGTATGTGGTGTGTGTGTGTGTGTGTGTGTGTGTGTGTGTGTGTGTGTGTGTGTTAGTGTACATGTGAGTTTATGTCTGAAGAGTCCAGATAAAGAGACCATAACCCCCAGGAGGTGGAGTTATAGGAAGTTCCAAACCATCCAAGGTGTATGCTCGGAACCAAACTCAAGTACGCTGAAGGATCAGTACTGGATCTTAACCACAAAGCCTTCTCTCCAACCCCTCAAATTCAAGTTTTAAGAAACACAACCATGTTTTAAACAGGAGGATGATTACTATGTGTGTTTTGGGTATAGTCTACTTCTTATATTGATATTCAAGTCCTCGAACAATTTTTGTCTGAATGACACATCAGTACTAGGAAATTGATTATACCCAACCAGTTCCACCTGGGTCATTTGATGTTTGTCGTCATGCTATGGACACATGTCTCTAATGTACGACTAGACAATAATAAGAGGCTAAAAATTTTGTAAGTTCTTTCAGGAAAAAAAACAGCATTAGATATTTAAAACCTGGCAAGTATTCTGGTGATATTCTATGCAGGTTCATGACATTTCCATGAAGCTGTCTATACAACACATCACTTTTCAACCTCTTTGACACTATCTACACGGAAACATCCCAAAGGTAGTCAGAGGTGAAAACTCTGGAGTCTAATTAACCCGCAAATGTCAAGTTTTCAAACTCACTCTAGCCTGAAGATTCTAGGCAATTTCAAATGTTCATTAATTCTGCAAATATTTATCAAGTTTAAGGCAATGTTCAGAATTAAAAAAAAAAAAGACCAAGTTCTTGCCTCCAAGCATCTCAGAATGCATCTGCTTTAAGAGTGTGCTCGTTCAGATATAAGCGGATTGGAAAATTCCTAACAGAAACTGTTCAGTGCTTTGTTGTAATAAATCAAATATAGCTTATCATAAAATCATTTCCTAGGTGGAAGGATTTTGCTTGAAGGAAAGAAATTGCATATTGTCCTGAAATGGTTGCTATATTCCTGTTATGCTCAAGTTTAAATTTTCTTATTTACTTAAGGGAGTGAGGCAATTTAATGTTGAGAGTTTAACACTGCTTTAAAGAAAATAATATGTAACTTTTACTATATCCTCTGATAATCTTGAATGATCAAAGCTCTTCAATAAAGTAGTTTTTATTGCATTATTTGAAGATAAAAGGAAAAAGGAAAAAAATAAAACCTATGTTCAATTAGATTTCAAACCAAAGAAGGCTATTCATGACATAACCTGGGGAATTTGAATCAAGTCTGAGTCTAATACATTTGATTGTGGCAATGTAAACTTTTTACTTTTGAGAACATACCATGATTATAAAATGTTAACATTAGGGAAAACTGATTGAAGAGTGTATGGGGAAAAAGATCTGTCTCTATTTTAAAATTTTTGTGAAAATCCAAAACTGCAGAGCAATACCAAATATAACCAAGTATAAATCTGTTTAGATTTCTTATGTCTTAGTATATGGAAGGGTCACAGAACATCTGCCCATCTAGACAGAACCCTTACTTTCAGGGCTTGCTTTGGCAAGAGACTGCTCCAAACACAGCCTCCTAGGGTTTCCTACAAGCTTGAGGAAAACCAGTCCTGGGAAATTTAAAATTAAAATATATTACTCCAGAAAATCTAACTCTGAGAGACCCCTAAGTATCTTTCCCCAATATTTATCAATTTATCTATCTATATGTCCACTATCTTACATTCAGTACTTCTGTGAGAAGTGACATGCCTACTGACAAAATACTGTCTTGAGTCTCATGATAGAACATCAAAAGTTCATGTGCTACATTGTGATGTATACTATTCACTGAGTTTCCAACGATTGAGACTTTTAGTTACTCTTTGAAAAAAATGTAAAATGACTACACTGTTGACATGGGTGATGTTTATTCTTTGCAATAAACTGTGAGATTTAGTGGAAGGGAAAAGAGAAGCAGACATTTTTCGATGGACTGGATTGTTGCAAGTATTTCACTGTCTCTATCCATGGAATACAGGCCAGACACAATCGTACTGGGTTTACAAAATGCCACTTTCGCTCTCTCTGCTGCTGGGTACTTTAGTCAAAGAAGTTCCCCCCAGGCAGTCCCCCAGGAACTTTCCCATTCTGTTTTTGTTTTAATTTAACTTTCTTCCACGAAGGAGGAGACAGAACATTTTCCAATATGACATATTCAATCAGCCTAGCAGTCCAAGTGCCTGGCACACATTTAAAAATGGCTTTTCTTTCAGCTACTATAAAGTGTGTTCACAGAATAATATTGTCAAAATGAGCGGTGGGAATATGTCCTCCAGAGACCTCACCATGTTCAGAAAGGAGAGGGGAATCTGGCATGAGAAGGTTAGATCAGAACTCAGAATCCACTCTACCCTCAGAAGGATTTAAAAAACTTTTCGATTGGTGGATTTCTTTGCTTAATCTCCTGACCTTGCATTTATTAGTGAGGTATTATTTTCATTATCATTCAGGAAGTTTAGTGTGAGTTTATCTGTTTTTTATTGATTCTAATTTATGATCAAAGCTTTTATGATAAAAAGTTAAAACCCAATATTCTATGCAGTCTTCTGTCAATTAATTAGAACTATTAATAGCATATCCTAACATATATTATAATTAGTCTTTTAAGCCAAAATTCACCATTATTTCATTGCACACTCCAGTCTATAAATTGGAGCAAAAACCATAATAACTTTACATTCTGGGTAAATGGGTCATTCCATTACAAGAGCTCCAAAATGTATCCCCTGAAAGGGAAGAAATTAAAAAAGATCAAGTCAGTCTGTCTGAAAAAATGAAACAAAATTTTGGACCTGCACTGGTTTCTGAATAAATCTAGAAAGTGACACCTGATTCCCAGATCTTAAGCCTGCAGTAATCTTTTTTGCAATGTGTTCAGTGTAGAATGTTAACTAATGCTACAAGAGAGATTTTTCTAATGTGGTGCTATGGAATACAATTGTCATTTATCACAGGTTTTGTCACTGGTAAGAGTCTTCCTCTGCTTTTCTACTGATGTCCTTTTAAATTCATTTATAAACATGTTTTTTTTTTTTCAAAACTGGAAAATGGAGTTTCCTGAGTTTATAATCTATTCGTTTTCATGGGTTATAAATATGAACCAGAATTGTCTTTCTTATTCTATTCCTAGCATATAGTTCAAAGGAAATTGCTAGATTTACTTATCCCCAGTATTCATGAAATATTAATGCATTGGATTTTCTCCTGAGTTCTTCAGGAAGAAATGTGAATTTTAATCAGATCACATCATATAGGAGTCTGGACAATTTTTCAGCATTTTGTCTTATTTGATAGAGTTTAATCTTTTTCCTAGTATAATATCTCAAATTGTATTTATAAGGTATAATAAACTCACAACTCCAAAATCTCTTCCTTTGATTTTTGATGGTGAACTGACAAAGGTGGGAAAAGAAATAGCAGCAAAAAGTGAAGCTGAGATGTAAGACATCAACTTATATCTTATGATCTATGTATGCTTTCCTTCTCTGCCATGGAAACATCCCTACCTATGCAGGATAGGACGCTGGCCACCTAGTAACTTATAAGATATCTAAGCGTTTGCCTCGGTTGTATCAGTGCCATTGTAATAAAATGCCTTGGACTAATTAGTTTATACAAAATAGAACTTTATTTCTCACAGTCTGGAAGCTGGAAAGTCCAAAACTAAGAAGTCAGCCAAGTTAGTATCTTACCAATGTACATGGCAAAGGAGTCTCATTTATTTAAAAAGCTAATCATTTCTATATGGGTACTTTGCAAAGGCTTTGCCTCCTAACACCCTCATATATTGGCAATTAGGATTTAATATATGGATTTCAGGGTGATACAAGCACTCAGAATGTGTATTAGCTTCCTGTCACTGTGATAAAATGCCTTAGAAAAACAGCTTAAAAGATTCTGGCTCACAAGTTTAGGTGTCTCCCTTGCAAGGCGCTATTACTTCAGAACTGCATCCAGGTAGAACATCATGGTAAAGAGGGAGCAGTAGGCAAACTGCTTACCTCATTGTTGAAAAAAAAAAAAAAGAAAAGAGAATTAGAAAGAAAGGTCCAGGGTTCCAGTATCCTTGCATGCTCATGCCCCATGACATAACCTCTTCCCTATACAGAGAAAGTTCCAGGGTCTCTCAGCCAGACTCGAACCTTTGTGGGGAAATGAAGACTCCAACCATAACAGACTATAGCACTATTTTCAATCTCAGAAGACTTGGTGATCTGAGACAATTTCTGTGTGAGTCTCTAGCATTTGTAATTTCTGTTGTGTGGCATACTATCTTTCTCCTGTCCTATGATATTTTAGATCATATTTTAGAGCATCCTGTATGTTCTTGCTGAGGTTGCTGTAACAGTGCTGAGAGATTACCTAGCTCTATTGTCATAGCACTCCAGTCCCTTAAATGCATTGAGGAGGACAGATACACACAGGAAACCAACAGAATGAAATAGTCTTGCTTGGGTTTAACATAGAACTATAGAGATACATGCTGCATTATTTCTTCTGGTTGTCAGGCCAAGATGGTAGGAAACTATGTTTGCATGTGATTATCTTACCTGACCACATGTCAGAAGCTGCTGGATATAAAAAGTAAATATAGAATCATGTTGCATGAAACATAGGTGAACAGAAATAAAATAGAGAGGAGGGAGGGAGGGAAGGAGAGAGAGGAAGGGTGGAGAGAGAGAGAGAGAATGTCCACTCATGCCCGAAGGAATGTTCTTGGACTTCCTGATTAAATGAGTTTTAAAAATTATTTGAATTGTAACTAAGAGAATTCTGATTATCAAAGGTTGCACATCTTCTGTGTTTATAAACATTGCATTGTATTGCTGTGCTTGCTTAATGTCCCAAAGCCCTTTGCCCTCTGGATGGTTTGTTCTTATTGACCAAGTGGTACAGCTTTGGAAAAGAAAACACAGAGTACCACAGGAAACTTAGTTAGCTGATTTTCAGCTGAACCTGACTTGAGGAACAGTGGGGTGGCAATGTTTGGGTGAGAAGACTTTTGTGAGAAAAATGAACAAGACTGGGAAGGCAAAATGTAAAACAGCATGAAGCAGATCCTCTTAAAAAAAAACAATAATAGTTAAAAAATAGCATTGCAGTCCTACAATCCCAGGAAGATGTGCTACCTAGCAATTTCCAGGCCTATATAGACAACACAATGAGACTCTGTCTCAATATATGAACAAACATGAGTCATAAGTCAATGGATATTATATACAAACTATAATAGGGATGTTACAAAATCATTCCATGTGAATAGCAGTTCTAAGACACAAAGTATTACTCAGATTTTCCATTAGTACGTGAGACCACTGCAAAACCTCTGTAAAACATAGCAAGGGTAAAAATGCAAGATAGGATCTGAAGCAAAGAGCCTCGAAGGCTCTGTAAAGAAAGATCCTGTGAACTTAAATCCAAAGGAAAGCTACGATGAGAATCCTCTTCCTAATGAAGAAATAAAACAAAGATCTAAGAGGCATGACTGACATCTGGGTCATGGAATGGATCCTCCCTCTTGACCTCTGCTGTATACAATCTACATCTCAGAAAGTCTTTTTTCATCACGAGCAAGTCTTCCTAGTGTCTTCTTATAATATCACCTATTGCAAAGTCCTACAGATGGTGATGATTTTATTGGTATTTGTAGAGAACAATGGAAGCAAGAAGACAGTCATAGTTGCACAATCTATGGAAATTCTTATTCTACAGTCTCAAATAAGAAATAAAAATATGATCAATATTGAAAAAGATAAAAGAAAATGAGGAGCCTTGTCTTATGGAACAGTAAACTCACAACAAACTCCTTTGTAAACAAACCCTTTCTCTGCTTAGGATGTGAGAGACTGGGAGATTAGGAAGTCAAGGCTGTGCAAATAGAATACCCTGGCATTCAAACATCAAAGGAAGATTTTGGGGAACTAACTTTCCTTTCTGTCATTCACATATACATTTTGTTGCTCTGGATCCACTGAACAACTAACTAGAATATGACTCCTCAGCCAGGTTTAAAGTATTTACAACTGTGGGAGTCAAAATCCTGTACACAGTCACCATGCTGAACACCTTTCACAAGAGAGCTCCTCATCTACAGTACAGGTTATGGCACCAGTCATTCTGATGCAGTTTATACCTCACAGGTCCCAACCACCCTGTGTGACCAACTGGATTGTGACTTGCAACAAAGACTTCTTAGAAATGAAGATATCCTGTCTAAAGGCTAACCCTTCACTAACAGGAAAGCTCGAGCCACAAAAGATGGTCTTCTGCTTCTAAGCTTTCTCAGACCCTTTATGTAGAAATCATTCACATAGATGTTTAATGATCTCAGCGTTTGCTCATATGTATGGTAACTTTTGAAATTTCCCTGACTACTGCTGCACTTCCCACATCCCGTCTCTTTTGGAAAATAAAACATGCTAAGTCTACTCAGAGTGCTCCCTGATGGAATAGCTGTTTCCCATGAGCTCTGCTTTCAAGTATGTCTCCTAACTGCTGCCCTTTCAGAGTATATCTTACTCAGAGAGTCTTCCTCTGACACATCAGGTGCATATGCCCCCAAGTCTCCTCTCGAATATCATTCTCTCTCCATTTGAATCTTTCCTTACACGGTACTGTGTGTTCTGACCATTTGCCAGCCCACATGGACTTCTTCCCAGAATGAAACTAAGAAACAAGTAGGTTTTTTTTTTTTTCATCCAAGAAGACAAATTATTTGCCTTGACATTATATGCATTAAGTTGAGTTATTTCATGAATCAAAAGTAATATAGAGAAAGTCACATGAGATAGGGAAAAGAAATATAAGTCACACAAATTAGAGAAGACATGGGCTGTGCGGTTGGAACTATAGGTATGGAAGTCAGAACAGGGGTGTGTGATAGATCTATCAAGGGAGAGCTGCCAGCACATGACTGTTAACTACATGAAAAAAAAAATGTGATTGTCCAGGAGGCAATAGAATAAAAGCCCTGAGGAAACTGCTTTTTGGAGAAGAAAATGCCAAAAGGAACTGGGGAGATATGTTTAAAGAGTCAGTAATCATCATGGGAGACTGTGATTAAACACATACTCTAAGCATAGGGTTCACCAGAAGTTTCAGTGAAAAGGCTAAAGCGGTCATATACCAGGCACCCCCAAATCTTAACACGCATAGTCTTCCTTAATCTCCTCTGACTCTCCTAAAAAAGAAACTGAAGTCCACATAAAAAAGTTCAAGTTCACAGACGCCTGTGGACCAGCAGAACTGGCCCTAATCACAATCTTTTTTTTTTTTTTTTTTTTTTTTTAATGATTTCTAAAATGCTTCTGCAAAATGGAGATGGAAGAACTCTGAAATCACCTTTGAATATGTTTTTTTTTTTTTTTTTTGTCAGTTGAATTTCTTTTTTTTTTATTAGATATTTTATTTACATTTCAGATATTATCTCCTTACCCCATTTCCCCCCTCCTGCCCAAGAACCCTCTATCCCATCACCTCTCCTTCTGCTTCTATGAGCATGTGCCCCCAATTACCCCCCCCCACTCCCACCTCCCTACCCTCAAATTCCCCCACACATGGCGTCCAGCTTTAAAGAAAGCTCTCTTCTTGGGTTTGTCTCACATTATTGGTTATGCATAAACATGTTTCAAGGGTTATTTCGGAGAGTGACTGAGCCCTACTGCATTCTCACCCTGTTTGTGCTCTGAAGAGAAATAACTAACTCTCTGATTGCTTTTAGCTAGGTTTGTGTATTTATTTTCATATTTCTCAATACATGTCACTATTTGTTACCTTCCAAATTTTGAATATGTGCTTCTTTCCTTTATGGTAGAAAAAGATCAATATTTCACAACCAAATCCTCTCTTCTCACCCAATCTAATTACAACATGATTTCAGATAGAGAAAATCATCTTATACACTAACTGAACTTTATAAACATTGTTTATTAGGGACAGATATTATATTATGCTTGCGTGTTCTCAAGTTAATAGCTGCCTCATTTTAACCTTCATATGATTTTTGTAAGCCCAGTCTTCATTTCCCCATCCTAACGATTCCATTAGTATCACAATAACCACCCAGTAAATTTCAAGAGCTAAGATTTGTCACATAAGTCCTCCCCTCCCGTTTTCCAAGTCAGAGATGTTTCTATTCTCCCTCTCTGCTGTCTTCCTGCTTCCTCTGGAAGTTTCTCCCATCATGATTTTCATTTTTTGTCCTCCTGGGAAACTGAATGCACCATCAGGGATAGAAAACAGCAGGATACTTGTACCAAGTCATTGACACATCAATTGCTATCTCCCTTAACTGTGAAATGTAAGGGCTGGTTCCCTTAGGAACAGGTAGATAAAAACAGAGAGCCTATTTACACCTGGAAATCTGCTCAGAAGGCCACCGAGAGTGCTGAAGAATTGCTTCCCCGTTTGCACAGCTGCCAGGATGCTGATTTAAGATAGTATCTTTCCATGAGGACCCTCCCGCTACAACACGAGAGCCATAACTGTTGTTAGTTACAGAGGCACTCAAACAAAGACTAATTTATAAAAACATGTATATCAGTAGCCTTGCACAAACCACAGAATTTCTCACGATGTGACTTTCAACATGTTCTTTTATGAAGCTTAGTTTTTAAAACCCATCATGAGGTCGTTTAAGAGCAACTGTTTTTGTCACTGTCTGAAAGAGATCATCTGAGAATTTGTTATTGTCTTTTAGAGAAAAAAATCAAACAGTACATTGTACATTGCACATCAGACTGAACTGGTTTACAATCATTATTCTGTTTTATCAAGGATTATTGATGCTGTAAAGAATCATACAATTTTAAATACATACAACTAAAAATTAGATTTTTTAAACACAATTAATTGGATTGTTTCCCTTAGTTGCCATTTACTGTGATTTTTGTTCTAAACCAGCCCTTTAACTTGCTCCAGAGATAAGTAGACTTCTGATTAAGGATGACACATCAACCATCTAGCAATGTACCATAAAAGTTCCTATATATGGCTAAGGATTCTGTTACTGTGAAATAAATAGCCAACATAGTCATCTCACAGGAAAGGCTTATTTTACCTCATACTTTCAAAATTTACTAACAAAGTATCCTCATCTTAGTGGATGCCGGAGTGGATGCAGACAACTCTTCTCGACAACAATGTCTCTGGAACACAGTGGGTCTCCCAAATACATATTTTGTTCAATGACTGATAGAGAGTAAAAATTAAGGTGAAACAGGGTGAGTTTTTGCTATTACATCTATTCAGGGAGTTAGTTGTTCTTGGTACACAATTGCAAAACACCTTTTACTTGTGCTCTTTGAAGAAGCAACCACATTTATTCTGTCTTACCCCATAAATATGTGAATACGTAACTACTGCAAAGCAAGAAAGGGGGGGAAGGGGAGAGGGAAAGAGGGGAGAGGGAGGTAGAGAGAGAGGGAGAGAGAGAGAGAGAGAGAGAGAGAGAGAGAGAGAGAGAGAATTATGTTCAAGAAAATGTTCTATAAACATAGGACTGTCATCACTGTTCACATTTGCAAAAAACGGTTTCTTTCTCTCTGAGTCTCTCTGGATTACTATTTCTCTATCTTACACATGCATGCATACACTCTGTACACTGCAAATTAAATGTATATATTTAAAGATTAAGAAATAATTTTATAAGAGGAATAATACCCAAAATATATTGACTATAAATCTAATCTTCAAGGCACAGTACAATTTATATAATAGATAATTTCACTTAAACTCTTCTTGTATTAAAAATGATGATAGGAATGTTCTTTGCTCATTCATATTTTCATCTTAGTAAAAATGTCAGTGTTTTGTTTCTGCCTCAAAGTAGGTCATCATTTATCCCTTTGGTACATATTGCCAAACTGCTCGTCACACATTGATTTAAAACTCTAACAACAGTGGATATCTGACAGTCAGGTAAAGGGAGTGTAAGACCTTTGGGTCTAAATGTAAGACTTTTGGTCTAGGTTTGAACTTAAGATTCGCGACACCATGAGGAAAGCAACAATCCCAACCAACCAGAGCCCCCAGGGTCTAAACCACCAGCCTGGGAGCGCTTAGGGAGGGACCCATGGCTCCAGCTATATATGCAAGGGAGCTATATATAAGGGGGAGAAGAGATCCTTGGTCCCACGAAGGCTGGAGGCTGGACGTCATGGGGGGGGGTACTCGAGGGTGGGGAGGTGAGGTACGGGGGTGGGTGGGTGGGGGTACACCAACGTGGAGGCAGGAGGAGGGGGAAGGGATAGTGAGTTCCTGGGAGGGAGGGGGGAAATGGGGTAAGGAGAGAACATCTGAAATGTAAAAAAAAAAATTCCAATTAAAAAAAAAAAAAGAAAAAGATTAAAAGAACCCCACTGTCCCAGGACACATCCCAGGAGGGGCACATTCTTTAGTCAGAGGACACTTGCTGGATTAACATTCAGAGGAGGGAGAGGCTGATTAACATTTCTCAGACCAAGAGGGGAGGGGAGGGAGGGAACCCACCTGCAGGTGAGGAAGGGCCAGGGCACTTAGACAGACAAGGGAGGTCCTTGCCACCTCATTCCCCAAAGACCAATCAGTTTAAAAGTCACACTGTTCTGCCAATCATATTGTGCCTAGTCACTGTTTCTCTGTTCTACCCCCTAGACCGTATAAAAGCTATTCTTAGCTCCAACTCGGGGTTCTCTCTTCTTGCTTGCATGCGAGGGAACCCCAGTATACTGGAATCATTAAACCTCTTGCTGGTTGCATCAAGATTGGTGTCTTGTGAGTCATTGAGTGGCTGTAATCTCCTGTGGCTTGAGTGGGGGTCTCTCCTATCCGGGGGCCTTTCAAGAGCTTCATTAAAGATGAAGTTCTAGTCTCAGGTGTTGTCTATCATATCTTATTAATTCATGATCTTAATATCAGTAGCTAGTTGAAAAATAATCTTTATCTTATAAATGTTTTGGTATTTTTGTCTACATGTATTTCTGTGTAGCATGTGAAGACTTGGGCCCATGGAGGCCAAAAGAGGGTGTTTGGTTCTTGGAACTGGAACTATAGATGGTGTAAGCAACCATGTGGGTGCCTGGAACTAAATCCAAGTTCTCAGAAAGAGCAAAAAAATACTCTTAATCATTGATCCATCATTCCAATTTGAAATGTTTATTTTAATGAATAAAATTGTAAACTCTTAATTCAGATTATAATTAGTTATATATTTTAAACAGGATATCTCTAGCATATAATATTAGGCCTCCAGAATCTGAGATTCATAATTGCTTGACTCAATGAGATTTCTTTGGGGCCAACATGCCTTTGATTTTGTGACTTTGCTCTGTCCTCACCCCTTAATCAAAATCATCTCCTGGACAGAGGCAGGGCGAGTTTATGGAAGAGGAAAACCTGTCCGTCAGCTTTGTCCCAGTAGTAAGTATGAATTACATTCGTTCATATTTCATGAGAAAGAACAAGTTAAATGGATGTACCTAGTGGTGAGCACATGGAAGTTTCAGTCTCTGAGCTGCTAGCCCCTAATTGCAGGCACACACTCTAATATGTGAAGCAAAACTTAAAAAAGCAAATACTACAAAGTGCTTTTGAAGTTGTTGGCAGACAATGCAGTTGAAGTTTCATGAAGTTAAATTGATCACTTTTCATTTACATATACGTATTCGTACATGTACCTATTTATGTGTATATATTGCTGCATGCATGTTTGTGTTCCTGCGTGTGTATATGAGTATGTGTCTGTGTGTGAAGGCCAGAGATTGACATTGGATGTCTTCCTCTATAGCTCTTCACTTTATTTTGAGGATACCGTCTCCCCTGAGTCTGGACCTCACTAATTCAGGTAGCCCAACTGGCCAGCAGGCTACAGAACCTCCTCTCTTAGCACCGGACTCTATTTATAAACAAGTGCTGTGCTGCTGTGCACAGCTTTTAGGTGTATTGCTGGATATCTGAACTCAGGTCCTCGTGTGCTTGTGCTGTTGTTACAGGCACTTAACCAACCGAGTAGTCTCCACTTCACCAATCATCCTTCTTTCCTTCAAACTATTTCTCAATTCCTTGCCATGGAGTGCATAAGGACCCTGGAGGATAACTGCAGCAGCCTTGAAATTGCAAAAGTCCTCTCATGGTGCTTGTGACACATACATTAGAGTTCAAAACTCTCTAGAGAACAAGACTAGAAGGACAAGGTGTCAGGAAAGCAGGGACTGTAGATAGACGATCTCAGACTCCTGCAGACTTCAGAAATCCATTCTCTCACTAATTTTGCTGGTGTCTAATTCCACAGATTGGAGCAGCAGTTCTGTGAAAGTATGCGGAGACTCTTATTTTCTTTATATTGAATGTAGACTTTTTTCTCATGCAATATGTCCTGATTACAGTTTTCCCTACCTCCATCCCCCCATGTCTTCCCCGCATCCTTTCTCATCTGGACCCACCCATATCTGTGTCTTACTAGAAAAATATAAGTCTTCTAGGGGATAAAAACAAATTAGAATAAGATAAAACAAAAACTAACACACTGGAAAATGAGAGAACAAACAGAATGAAAAAAGTTCAAGAAAAGGAACAAGGAACAGATACAGATGAGAAGTCCCTTCACATTCCCACGAGTGTACATAAAGACATGCGCACACACACACATGCACAAGCTAACAGCAGAAAGATTTGAACATAGAACACAATAATGAGGTGATACCAAGAGTACAAAAATCAGTCCTGATTTTTATTGACAGCCTGAAGGTGCTGTACTCTACAGGTAAGAAGAACTAAAAGAATGAAAGGAGTTTCCCTACATAGCTTTCAGAATAAAGTTAAATCCTTGAAAAACTTTCTGGCAATTCCACTTTAAACTTATTCATCTGTGTCGATGCTGTGATGAAGAGGTGAAAGGGGCCTGGATGACTCGGTGATTTCCTGCTTCCTCCCCCACGGCCCTTGCTTTTGCTTTGACCATCATGAAGAATGCTGGCGAACTCCCTAGGAGCTGTCAGATTGGCTGAGATTTTTTTCACTTTGCTTTTTCTCCCCTATAGAATATAATTTGCTTGTCTTGCCATGAGGCAAGCAGACTCGGCAGGGTGTTTCAAAAATGCTTTTTTCTTTCCTTTTTTTCTTTTGTTGGTCATGAAAATTCTGAAATGGCAGTTTCAATTTTATTTTTCTTTGGTTGCAAATTGGAAAATTTTCAAATACTAAATATCATTGAAAAGCAAATTTTGGATGCCGTAATTACCTTACATATACTAATAGGAAAATGTAGTCTCGTCTCATTATTTTGGATGCCGTAATTACTTTACATACTAATAGGAAAATGTAGTCTCGTCCCATTATTTATACAGATTTCTACCTTTGTTGGGTAACTGGGATAAGAAAAGATTCATTGCCAACCTTTCACATTAATTAAATGTGCTTATTTCCTTGTTTTAAATCACATTTCAAATAAAGTAGTTTGAGTATTTTCTGCCAATATTTTCCATTTTAAGTTTTAGGAAAATAAAAAGGAATAGGTGCTTTTAGAATATTAATTTTAATCATATCTTGTAAATATTCCATATTGCGTGAATATAATGGAGTTATAAGAAATATAATGTGAGATTCTAGAAATGGAGGCTTCAACCAGACAGAGAACAAGCCCCTTTAAGCCCCTTCAGGTGTGTATGTCTGTCTCTCTGTCTCTGTCTCAGTGTCTCTCTGTCTCTCTATCTCTCTCTCTCTGTCTCTGTGTCTCTGTCTCTCTCTCTCTTTCTCTCTCTCTTTGTGTTGTGTGTGTGTGTGTGTGTGTTTAGAGAAAGTCAAGGGTCAAGGTCCAGTAGAAAGTCTTATCTCACTACTATCATCAAACCAAGATTTCTTATCCAACATGAAATCTTGACTTGCTCTGTACAAGTACTGTAAAATGTTAAATATAATTTATAACTTCTGGGCATTTATCTAAGCATAAAAATATTGTCTGTAAGAGCAGACAAAATTCTATAGACTAATTGGAGAGAAATGAACTTCTTTGGTTCCTTAATTTGACTTGAAGATATTCATGAGAAGTGTTTCTTTTGCTGTAATTATTTGAAATATTTCACCACCAGCTCATAAAAAAAGTTTAAAAAAATTGAGATAAACACATTCTTGAGCCTTGGTTATCAGTCATTTCACAAATTTCATGTTTGTACTTTCCTAATTCTACTCATTTCTTTCTTTCTTTCTTTCTTTCTTTTTTAACAGTCCTGGTTCAGAGATTAAGGTTAGAGTCAAAGTAGTTCCATTATACCTGAGCAGATTTCATCTTACAAGCATTTGAGTTTTAATATACATAAATATATGTTTTGCCATTGTACTGATTTGTTCCCATTATAATCTTTAAAATATTTTATTATAATGATGATTTTTTAAAATTTTGTATAGATGCATATGTCTACATGTGGGTTTGTGTGCATGAGTGCAGGTGGCCCGAGCAACTCCAGGCAGATCTCCTGGAGCTGCAGTTACAGAGGCTGTGAGCTGCCTGATGTGGGTGCTGGGACCTGTGGAAGAGCAAGTGTTCTTAACCCTGAACATCTCTCCAGTCCCTCCATTTTAACCTGCACTGACATTTCTGCTTAGTTACTTAGATCTTCAGTGTTTCAGGCCATGTATAGTTCAAAGTAGTTCAGCTTTAAAGTAACTAAATTAACCAGAAAAAAAAAAAAAAAAACCCACAATGAACCACTCTATGTAGTATCAGAAGAAACTGACTCTGCTCCATTTTATCAAAAATGAAAACGTTTCAATGTTTATAGTGGTATTGCAAATACTCTACCATACAGTTAACAAGAGATGTGCTGGCCAAACAAACAAACAAACAAACAAGCAAACAAAAAAAGGTCCCTGAGTGAAAACAAAGGAGAAAAGCCAATAGGAACACATTGATGCTTGTTGTTAAAACAAAAACAAGTAATATTGTCAGGAAAATAGGTGAAAAATATCAAGACACCTTGGCATTGCCAGTGGATTCTTCCAAGTATGTAGATAATTAGCCTGTCATACTCTTAATTCTGAAAGCTTAAGAGTCATTACTAGAAGCCGGGCAGTGGTGGCACATGCCTTTAATCCCAACACTTGGGAGGCAGAGGCAGGCCAATTTCTGAGTTCAAGGCCAGCCCAGTCTACAGAATGAGTTCCAGGACAGCCAGGGCTACACAGAGAAACCCTGCCTTGAAAACCAAACACACACACACACACACACACACACACACACACACACACAAAAGAAAGGGAACATAGCAGGCAAAAGTCTCTAATGAATGAGGGCATGTAAATCATTACCAAATATCTTCATAAAGAACAATATATTCAGAGTTGATTTAACATTTGAAAATCAATGCAATTCAATGAATTAAAAGAAAATGAAAGTGTATCATATCATTAAGTGAAGGATGTAAATAAAATATAACAAAAAATAATGCCTGAATCTCTCTCAGCATACTAGAATGTTTTTGATGTGACAAAATATTTGTCAAAATATCTAAGAAAGCAAGATGCTTGATAATAACCTTGGAGGTTTTCTTTTGAATTTGAAAATGAAATTATCACTATTCATTCTATTGGATATTCTTGACAGCGCAATAGAGACAAAACTAGGAAATGAAATGAGGTCTAGTGACTATACATGATGAAGTAAAACTGTGCATTTTAACTTGATGTGTTTACATACAGAGCCAATCAGTGTTTTTAAAGCTCTCTATCATTTTCCTGTTGCGACCTCTATCTTCATCTTCACCCTTATTCTATCACAATTTCACTGATGCATGTCATGGTTTCTCTTAGTTGTCTTCATCAATATAGTTTCTCCTTAAGTTAGGAAATGCACATGTTGTGGTCTTCACTATTCATCTTTACTGCTTATGAGATAAAGAGGAGTAGGCATGGTCTCTCCCACTCCATTGCACTTGAATGGACTTGCCTACATTATTTGTCCACACAGAGGAACATATGGTCGCAATAGCATGACTTGTATCCGTAGAGAGTAGACAGGAGTAGTTCGCTAGCTGAAGAGTCAACCAAAAGTATGTGAAATGAGGAAGGTGACTCTGCAATTAAGTGCTCGAGACTCAACATGGACTATCCAGTGCCTTAGTAGTGTGACAAGTGACAATAATACTCATTTCTTTCAAATCAAAATAAATAGCCTATTTATCATTTTGGCCCAATTAGAGAAAGCTGGCATTAGACAGCCCCACCAGAAGGCTGTCACTGTATGGATAGACCACATTTTATTTATTAATTTATCCATCACCAGATATTTAAGTTATTAGGGCTAAATATTTAAAATCACAGAGTAATACTTTGGAAATTAGAAAATGACTAAAAGCTTTTGGGTAATAGTTACAGAAAAATAGGTGCACAGAGGATAACCCCTCTAAAACATTTAGAACAGAGCACTGTGCTCCATCTTGAATGAATATGAGTAACAAGAATGATGCTTTAGACTAATCAATTATGATATAGAAATTAAATGTCAAAAATTAGAAGTTGGCTAGCAAGATCAGAACAAGGGCCCTGCTCAGGGATGACAGTCCATTCTCTGTCTCAGCCTTCATTTTTGTGCAAGCTGGACCTCACCAATTCTCTACAGCACTGGCAGAAACAAAGGACATCAAATTCCCACCTTGTCCCATCTACCAATAAGACAGCTAAGCACAGGGTTCTCGTGACAGGAAGTGAATCATTTGGGTTTTTTTTTTTTTTTTAACCACTTTTTTGTCACTGACCATTCTCTCCCTCTGTGCTCCTCTCTGACTCTTCCTACTATGACACAGCTGGAAAAATAGGGAAAAAAAATTATAACATTATTGTTTAATTGAAAGGTAAATCAGGGTATGAAATTGGTAAAATTTATGGGCAGGAAGGGAGAAATCATTGGATGTTGTATAGTTATTTTGGACAGCATCTGCGGAGGAATCTAAGGAAACCAAGACTCCCATACGATGCTTTGACTCGTGGGAATTGGAACGATTTCATTTTCTCCTGCTTACCTACTGATTTCTTGTCTGAAAAAACAAGTGAGAAATAATGACACCATGCTTTGCCTAGAGAAGACGAGGGGCCCTAATGAGGTGAAACTGGAGATAGTTTTGAAACAAACAAATGCTTTGATGGCAGGTGTATAACAGAAAGGTCAGCCAGCAGGTCTTGACCCCTAAAGAAAGGAAGTGTGAGTTTGAGGCTGACTTTTGCCACCTGGCATGTCTGGCCTTTTATAGATTTTTACCAGGGAAATTGCAGGATCTATGTCCTTGGGGGAGCCTCAGAATTAAAATGTAATGAACAGTTCACCATTTTGCCAAATAGGACTTAGAGAGTTCACTGAATTCCCTTTTGAAAGATGATAGTCTACAAAATTCTAGTGTGGTAGGAAGCAGAATCTAGAGGAAGAAGAAATGAGACACAGTTGAAAAAGCTCCCGTCAAGTAGAGGCATTTGAATTCTGTACTGATACTGTTATTTGGGAATGAAAAGAAAGGAGAGAAATTAAGAAAAAAATGCCAAATGGACCTTAAATAGGTCTTGTTGGAAAGCTTTTATAGTACACAAAGCAGGAAAATTCAACACAGCCCAGAGTTTTAAGTCTTAATAATATGAAAGAGAATTATGGAAGGAAAGAATTATGGCAGGAAGAGGTCATGCTAACACAGTCAAGCAGAAATGTCCAAAAGAATGGTGAGAATAAGTTACCAGGTAAAGAAACGGGACAGAATTAGAGTGTCAAACAGGATATTGGAATTGTTGATAGCAAAGTGATGCATGTACATTGTCTGCCCATTCTCATGCAGCGAGTCCTTCTGTTTGAAATCCTATGTCATCTACACAGGCAGATCACTGTACTGGATCTGGAATGGAAGGGAAAGGACAAATGTTGATATTAATAGATCCTCAACACTCCTGCTGAGGACTGCTTAAGTCATAACTCTTAAGTCATAGAATACTGAGTATAACTGGCCATTTTCGCAAAGCCTTCGGAATAAAGATGTTAAAGCACAGTGCAGAATGTCAATGGTCACTGTCCTTCTAATGAAAGACACCTGGAAGTAAATAAAGAAAAAAACAATTACTCTTCAATGGAAGGAATCTAGAAATGAGCAACTTCAGAGAGTGTCTAAACATGGATATTTATGTAATAAATTATCATTAAAACTCTTTACCTTTAGAAAATGTGTGTGTGTGGGGGGGTGGGTATATGTGTGTTCGTGCTAACCTAGAATGCAGCATCAATATTGTATCCAGGAATATAACATTAATACTTTAGCACAATTTGAGGGGCTGGGATAATAGTGCTTCATCCTTTGTCACCCAGCACTGTGAAAGCAGTATTAGTATTCTTTCTGTAACAATTCTAATTTTTGCAAGACTCTTTGATAATCATTAGCAATCAATCTACCTTTTGTGATCTTGAGCCTGTAATATGAGACTTTTGAGGAAAACTACCCTGGAAGAGAAAAAAAAAAAAAAAGAAAATAATTCATGTTTTTTATCAAGCAACAAAACTTTTATAGGTGAGCAGACAATAAAACAAGATATTTGTTTCAAAAATTCTGTATTGACTCTAATTTTGCTTTAGAAATGGTCTTCTTATGAAAAGGAGGAAAAATAAAATCTTTGCTAGAGAAAAATTTATGTTCATGAAATTCTACTTTTTATTAGAATTGTGAGAATCATATTTGATTTCAGAATCACTGTCTATTGAAAAGCCTGTAGACTCCATTTCTGAAGACCCTGTGGAGGCCAGAATTTGAAACTCTGCCTATACTACACAGAGCACTGTAGGCAGCCGTTGTAGGCAGCCGTGTTTACAGTTGCAAAGTCGTATGACTAGCACCTGAGGATGTAGGCAGCTGGCTTCCAGCGTGGCCAGCTCAGCTAAACTGGTAAACAAGTCCTTTGAGCATGTGTCGGCCTCGTGCCCCTCCCGAGCGGGCTTATGCTAATGAGGTACCGGCAGCTTAACCTATCCTGAGAGAACACATCACCCAGCCCGCCTTGGGCAGTTATATAAGCAGCTCATTTCTGTTGCTTGGAAGCCCAGCCCATCCCCTTCCTGGTTCAGGTCCGCAGCCATACGTCCCCATCCTACGTCCCCGTCCAGTTCCCCGTCCCTAAGAGTCGTTCCTGGAATAAAGCTGACTGAGAAGGATCCGACCATGTCGTGTCTTACTTGCTGGCACAGGCGGACGCGACAGAGCACAGCAAAGCTTGGCACAGAGCACTTCAACTCAAAGCTGTGTGCTTCAAACAAGATCAAGTCTACTTCCTTTCTTCTAGAAAAAAAGGTGGTCTTCCCATTCCAGTAAAGAAATGTCAGTCAAAAAAGGGAAAGCACATGGGCAGACTCAGTGAGGTTAAGATTATACATACCCAAAGCCTATCCTGTAGAATCTGTTTATTCTTCAGTTATCAGGAGCATTAGGCAAATTCTCCACATTTCAGAAATGCATAACAAGCTACTGAATAATGGACTTTCTTTCCCATTTCACTGCACTCTCTTAGAGTATCTGTGGGCTCATTCACCCCCCTTACCTCAGCATTTATGTCAGCCAATTAGATTGACCAGAGGTAGGCATCTTACTTGCATCTGTCCAATCTGATTTTTTTTTTCTCCCAGAGATTAAGACACCATCAAACAAAGATTCTGATGTGAATCAAGTTGGAGGGTTAGAGAGACATGAACTTAAAGTGATCATTGGGTGAAGCTATACAGAGCGTGATGTGAGTGACATGGCATAGACCCAAAACATCAAAAAGAAGTAAAAGGATTGGCTGCAGCAGGGCTTCCCAAAGAGTCTAGCACTGCTTTGTACAACTGAGTTCCAGAATATTCACTTTAAAAGTCTGTATTTATGTGGCTGGTTACCTCCATGTATCTAGTTATTTACCCATGTACCTATCTAGATCTACGTATCTATATGTCATATCTATATATCAATATATCTATATAATTTATATAATTTACATAATCTATATAATCTATATATCTACACATATATATCTAATATATATCTACACATCTATATATCTATATATCAATATACCAATGTATCTATATATCTATATATAGATATAAATGATAGAGATAGATACATATGTAGATAGACATGTAGATTATAGACATATAGATATATATAGACCAGATAGATATATGTAAGTATATGTATATCTATAGATAGATGTAATCTATATAATTTAAGCATACCATAGCCAGCAGTAATATAGCTTTTCCTTTTTTCTATATATCATATATACATATCTGTATATCATTTATATATTTATATATATCAATATTCTAATCCATCTATATATCTATTTTGTCTACATATCTGTATGTATATATAATCTATATGTTTATCTACAAATGTATCTATATCATCTCTATCTATCATCTATCTACCTACCTACATGTCATTTATCTGTATCCATCTGACCAACATGTAATCTAGCCTTCCCTTTATACCTATCTACCTGTTACTGCAAAATGTATAAATCAAAAAATAATTATGCAGAAATAAAACATTATGTCAACAATACTCACTGTTGGCTTCAATGCTCATTTAAAATTGCTATAAAAATAAATTTGTAAATTAGATTACAGCAAAATACAGGGTTACTCTTAAAATATGGGTGAGTTGTAATATTTTTGAGTTGATAGTCTCCAAAAATAGACATCTCAGACCTATGATAATCCCTAAACTTTTCTGTTTCAATGACTTATCAGTGTTCATACAATACATAAAAAGTCCTGTTCATAGAAGAATAACTAATTGTGGAATCCAATTCATCCACACAGTGGCTAAAGGTGGCAGTCATTTGTACCTTATCATGTGTTCTTTAATCTTTAGCACCAGAAAACTGGGAAAGTTGATATATTGGGGGTTGGTATGGTGCTACTCTGTATTCAAATGATAAATTCTGTACTCTAAGATCTGGTTGCTCAAAGATGAGCAAATTCTCACATACACTAGCTTTTGGTGTGCAACCCTTTCTCCCCAATTTAAAACTACTGGTTAAATAAAAATGGCACATTTAAAAAAATACCACAAAGCTAAATTAATAAATTATAGTCTAAGTCTCATTCATTTGGAAGCTAGACAGAGATAGGAATTATTCTTTTTAATTTACATGGATATGGAAAATTCCAGATCCTCAAATATTGGATTAAATTCATGTTAATATTTATTTATTTTCTCAGTATTGGGAAACTATGATAATTTTGGAATCATCACAATATGATGAGCCCAAGTCTCCATTTACAGCTTAGCCACTATCTCCAAGATGAATTTACTTTAATCTGAGTCCTTCTGCTGAAGATGATAAAGTAAAATTGACAACTCTTATAAATCAATGCACACAAATGTACCATATCATTTATGCATTCTATACTTTCTTATACTTAAAATAAATGAACAGAGTACCGAGTGTGGATCAATATTAGAGCCTTGCTAACCACATATGAGGACATAGATTCTGCAGAACTACAGAGCTACACACACACACGCACACACACGCACACGCACATGCACACGCATGCACCTTTTAAAAATATCATGAAATTATGATCTTGACTCACTTTTTCAAGAGGAATTACTGACCTCCAAATCAAGTCCCAGTATGAACTCTTTGTTTTTCCTCCATTAAGGCAAATTGTTTCTTCACATTAAGAATTGGGAAAAATCTCTTTAATTAACTTTATTTGATTCATGGCTAATCAGACCATTATAGTTCTTCAAATTGAATTATAATGAATGTTTCTAAGACATATGCATGAAAATTTCAGGCAATTTTGTCACTATAGCCTGGTATAGTTTATAGAAAGAATACCATGATGATAGCAGTTTGCTTCTATACTGAAGACCTCTTGTCCCAGCTCTTGGGAGTAGTACCTGCTCACAGCCTTCTACTGTCTACTCTTTTAAAGCCCTACTTCCAGGGGCAGAGTCTCTTAGCCTATGGTCATACTAGCTTTCCTAATTATTCCTCAGTGAGAGTTGCTATACTGCAAAACTTCTTAACGAGTTGTCTCTGTTTCAGCTCTCACTGTGCCACCAACATAGCTGTTCAATGTCCTAACTTTCCCTCTCTGCTGGTTCTGCTCTTCTCTTAACCACCATAAGTTCACACAAAGACCTTTCTGTGTGGTACTCTACACCCCAGAGATGATGTCCTAAGAGACCTGACAAGGAACATACACAAACTGAAATATCACCTGGCATCAGTTGTAGAGCATATTGGGGATGGCTTACAAATAAAATAAGACGGATCACAATCTAAGTTCACCACATTTTGACTTACATCTCACAGTGAGCCTGCTCTGCATACTGTTAGCATGCAACAGTCCTCTGGCATTGCCATGCTATTCCAAAAGATAGTCTGTATAGGTGTCATTTCTTTGCTAATATAATTGCCTTGGGGTATAGCAATTGTTGACATACACACATACACATATATAATTATATTATCAAAGAGAAGAAATTTAATTCTGGCTTTCATTTTGGTAAAATACTTACTGGAGTATAAAATATATACGAAACGTGTTTCTTAATGACTTTTTATGGGCGTAATATTCTAGATGACTTAATGAAAATATCAACGTACTATCAGCATCACTAAACCACCTCTACCTCCTCTCACCCACTGGAAAGGTAACCCAGACTTCAGAGTTCTAACATCAGGCGCTGACTTGGAATCCATGAAATTTATATTAATAACATTATATATTCTAAATGCACACTCTTATATCATTTAATTTGCTGGAAATTATGTTTGCAAAGATTTTTTTATGCTGCCACATGTCCTGCAAGTTTTTACTCTCTAATGCATATATTCACCAACATTCTTTTATCCATTTTCTTTTTCCTGCTGAGGGGCTGCTGCATTGTTTGCAAGTAGGAAACTATGATTGCTCTTCCAGTTTGTATGTGTACCTTTCTGTGATGTATGCCTAGGCGACAAATTGGAGTCTCACAAGAGTAAGCATATCCACATTTGAATTTAGTAGATATTGCTGGACATATAACCAAGAGGGTTTGCCAATTAACACCTCAGCAGCTACACTTGAATGTTCCAGTCACTCCACATCTCTATCAACATTTGCTGTTTTATACACATGTGTATTTTATAGATGTTCTTTCCTATTGTAATGTTTTTGCATTTCCTATGTCTGGTGAGACTAAGTAGTATTTCATTAACATATTAGACATTTAAATATTCTCTTTTCTGAAGAAGCTTTCCCATGTTTCTTTTGTTTGTTTTGTTTGTCCATGCATCTATTGATTTGACTGTCCATTTACAGGTTTTTATATAATTATCACGGAACCCTGTGTCCAAAGCATATATTACAAAGACATCCACTTAGCAGCTTTTCATCTCTTCTTGGTGAAATCATCATTATAAAAATATCTTGTACATTCCAAAAGATTGTAAATTTTGCTAGACTTCACAGACGAAGTTAATAATACATCCTTGGGTCACCTATGCCATAAGACTGATATTCTACTCTGTAGCCAGTTGTTTAACCTGCTTTTAAGGGAACAATATAAGAAATCTCACATGCTTTGAATTTCCCATGTAATCAACATTTACAACCTAAACTGATGCAGAACGGTTGTCATTAGTTATGTGCTCTTCTCTGACCCTTAGCTAGATAGACTTGCATATGTGTTTGCATGTGTGTTATGTTAATAATTGCTGGCAACAGAATAAAAGCTGGAAGTTGCTTTGTTAAATGAATATCCAGCACAAACGCTGGAAGCAGGACTCAGCTATTGCTTGATAGTGTTTCCTTGTTATCTAGGTCAGATGAGGTCAGTAGGAGTCAATGACTTAATCCCTTGTAAAACTCTGTTAAAGATTTCTGTGAAGTACCCATCATTCCTTCCTTACACGATGCTTTCTGTGCTGTTCAATAAAAGAGAGTAAAGATTTTTGTTAGAGAAATACAGACTGAGCCAGGGGCAGACAGATTCACAGGACAGCATTTAGGCAAGCACAGATTAAAACCATGTAATCCACAGACAGGAATGGTTGTAGATGCAGGAAAAGAGAATTAGAGAGCTCAAATCTGATTACACTTTTGTTTAAATTACACTAAGGGGAAGTGTTTTATACTTTCTTTTCGATGAGACACCAACCTATTATTGGTGACTCTGAATTTACTATTAGCATGTTCAAACTGAAACACTCTTTTAATTATGTTTAATTAATAGGAGTTATTTTAAGATGGTAAAATTTATGAAAACTTCCTTTTGTGGTTAATGATTGTTGCAGTTTGTTTAAAAAATTGTTCCTAATACAAAGATACCAATATTTCCAACCCTCTTTTTTGTGTCTTTCAAGTTATACTCCATACTCAATCATTTTTGTCTAAGAAAAAGTTATGTCATTATATTTTTATTTGGACATCAATTGACCTAATGACATCGAATAAAAAATTATCTTTAACACAAGGTTACTACTGCAAAGAAGCTCAGGCTGTATCTACTGATACTGACATTCCATAAAGAATATCAAGAGCAGAAATTGTGGGCTTAAATTTTTCAAAACCTACATTAATAAGGGTTCTCAAATGGTTCAGCCTACTTGTAGCCCACTGTCCAATGGTAAGGGAGAAAAGATGGTAAATAGGACAAGGGGATGTGTTCATATCCCATCCTCGTAGTGTGTAGCTTCTAAGGATAAGAGGATGTGGACCTGTTCAGAATTCGTTCTTTGGGAGTGATTTCAATCTCTGTTGTCAGAAGACCAGCAGTTCAGTTCAGTAGAGTCAGGATACCAAACAGGAATCAGAAGTGGTAGTACGATCCAGCAGAAACAGCCAGGCCTCTCCCAAATCGACATGAGTCAGTAGGAGTAACTAGAACCAGCAGGACATCTCGTCTGTAAGGGGAGGGTCTGACACTAAGGACTAGTTCCCTAATTGGTTCTTGATTTGTCAATAAAGAAGGCCAGGAACCAATTGCTGAGTGGAAGGTACAGGTAGGAATTCCTGGTGCCAAAGGGAAAAGGAGACGCAGGGAAGGAGAGAAGGAGTTTTTTCTCTCATACTTTGGAGGGAGGAGAAGACAGCAATCATGTAAGGCCTCGGGGAGAGCTCGGGCCTGTCGCCTCTCCTATGAGCGGGTAGACAAGGATGTGAAGGATGTGGCACCCAGCAATTGTGCTAACAGGCAAGTTAAGGTAACAAAGTTGTCAAAATGAAGCCAGGTTAGGACTGGTTGCGTTTGATCCTAGAGTTGAGCCAGGTGGAGCAAAAGGGAGCTACGAGGGGCCAGAATGAGGGCCACGGTCCTGGGCAAAACTGATTTTAAACTATGCTCAACAGTTCTCTGCCATGCCTCTCTCCACAAAGTGAAGAGCAGTGAAGACACTAGACCAAAGGATCATTGAAAGGCTAGCTATGCAAGCACCCCATTACTGTCCATTGAGTCCTGTTTATACTCTTTTGGAACATCAAGTGTCTTCTCATGGGTCTTGCCTTAGTAAAACACCACATGCGTTTGCATCACATGACACAATCAGAAACTTCCACTTGATGAAGTCAGTAGGAATCTGTTTCATGTAATCGCAGTGTTTTAAATGAATATCCGATGATCATTTGGAATGCAGATATCAACTATTGATGACTCTCAGAACAGTTATTAAACAATTTTAATATTGTTGACTATTCCAAAGCAACTAAAGCCAAGAATGTAGTGAGTTGAATATTGATACACAAGAAATACACCATTTCAGCTGCCTGTATGATTAACAAGGTAATAAAGTTAAATATTTTGGGTTCTAGTTACAGAATACTTCTTTTCCATACACTAAGAAACTGAGATGACATTACTTGGGTACATAGGTGACACAGCCATGATATGCTCTGTTCTAGAAACCAGGAGTTAAGAGATCCTATTTTGTGTAAAACTGGAAAGGTAGATATCTACTACACAAAAAAATAGCAGATAATGGGTGAAGAGTAAGAATGCACAGGGGGAGGGGAGGAAATCACAACTGAAATGCACATGTACATTTTTTGTCATTATTTCCTGAAGTCCACATTTACATATCAGTTTTATAAATAAAACTAGTGGGCATACTTCAACAGCCTCTGAAGAATCTTTTTGAAAATTATTTTTGTCTCTTAAGTATAGATGTGTACCATTGTTTAAAAAGCCATGGTTGTTATTACTTGTCTGTCACTATATTGTATCCATGGATAGGAAAAGAATAAGTTTCTCTTGGCATTTTGAATTTTCAGTAAGATCATTTAACAAATTTTTTTAATTTCAAATGCTATTAAACTGATTATGAATTTGAGCAAATTGATCATGAATTGGTAGGAAATATGATCTTCTAAAGCCAATACCATGAAAATAAAATCTACCTCTATTAATCTAAAATGATGTTTTAGAAATAACAAATTTTAAATTTTAAAAAATTAATTAAAATTATTAATTAAATACAATGATTAAGGTGTCAGAGTGTCTATTTTGAAATTTAACTTTACTATGTGGCTCTACTAATAGCTGGCATTAAGAAGGAACTAGGACTTAGTAATGTGCCTGAAGCAATGGAAGAGAGAAACATCTTGGCGTAGCATATGGCAGTAGTGTTATCCTCCGACATCCCAATCCATCCCTGGGGTCTGCTAAGGTCACGCCTATCTTGAAGACCATGTTTTACTACCTGGACTTCTTAAATCACAAGAATTTCATTCGTATATGTATCATTAACCATAGAAGCCACTTATTCTACATACAAACCTGCTTGGTTGACGGTTTGGGCAGAGTGTACCTCACACAATTATGTCCTTTCTTTCCTTTCCCTTTAGATATCATATCTATGAACTAACCAACTTCCTCCCCTCTCAATGTCAGCCTCTCATATCTATCTCGGTCTCTCTGTGTATATATCTATCCCAACCGACTTTTATCATATATACCTATCTCTATCACATCAATCTCATCCATATATTTCCATTTTTTCCCTTTACTTCTACCAATTATGGCCTTGAATAATCAAAAAAATTTTTTTTTCCTAAGACAAGTGAAAGTTCATGGGTATGCGACCAATGTAGTTACCCTGTGCCCTTATTCAAGCCCCCACACTTGTTTGGTGTACCTCAGTCATTGTTCTGGAATTCTTAATAATTTTTGCCCTTTACCTTGTATCATGCAAATGAAGTCTAATGGGATAATATAACACTTTCATGTGCGAAGGGTATATTTGTAATAACTGTTTTCATTGTTCTTCATTAATGTGCTCTGGATTCTGGTAGCCCTTTGACTCGTCAAAGTTTGGCAAGATACAATAAGCTACAAGGTAAAGATGACAAGTTCATACTCAAGTCTGAACGCTTATAGTCCCCATAGTCACATGCTCTACTTGAATCAGAACTTGTGATGAAATAAGTAAATAACCAAGGATCTCTGTTATATCCCCTTACTCTTCTCACATTCTCTGTTAGTTGAATTGACAATGATTACATAGCAATATAGGCAAAGACATAAAAACTCAGACTTCCTTTTTCTTTCAACCATCAAACCACAGTAAGCTGAAGGCAGAGTGTTTGTGCATTATGTGTCTATTACAATGTACAAGATGTACAATGTGGGTAGTGAGCAGGCTCAGCAGCTAAGGGTACCTGCTGCAAATTACCTCAGTTGATCCTGTCAGGACCCACATTGTAGAAGAAAAGCACCAACTCCCAAAACTTGTCCTATGACATCCATACACATGGGCAGGTAAGCACATTCCACCCCCACCACAAATGTGATAAAATTTGAAGTGTAATATGTTCATTTGATGAACAGATCCTGGTGTTCTGACAAGAATAAAATATGTACTCATCTGTGAACCATAAGACACAAATTATACAGTTTTAGTGATTTCACATATTAAAGTTTTTGTTTGTATTTGAAATTGCTATTGAAGCTGGGCAGTGGTGGTGCATGCCACCACTCAGCACTTGGGAGGCAGAGGCAGGTGGATTTCTGAGTTCAAGGCCAAAAAAAAAAAAAAAAAAAAAGTGAAATTGCTATTGAACAATATAAAGATTAAATTTATGCTAATAACTAAACTTCCCTCATTAGAAGGCTATAAAATTTAACATGATGTCAAGGTTTCATGGAAAGAAGAAAAATATTAAGCTTTAGTATTTTTAATCACAAACATTATTTTAAATTAGGGAGACTGCATTTTTAAATGTACTTTCTTTAAGGAAAACATAAACTGTTTCAGCTGTCTCATCTGTTACATAGATTTTGATTGTCAAGGATGCAAACTAGATGGCATTCTGTTTTCTGGACTGGATTTGAAACCTAAACACACTTCATTGCCAGAAAATCTGTTTTAGGGAGAAAATGAAGAACTTACAAACTATATTTTGTCCCACACTTTATTGGTAGATCAAAAAACTATTTGACTTTAGTCTACATATTTATGTTCAAATGTAATGCTTGAGATATTGACTTTTCTACCTGCTTGACACAAACTTTAATGGTTATTTAACAAATTTTAAGAGCTTTGTATTTTGTCAACCCCTTGGTTTTGACTTGGACTGGTGATAGAAAGATATTATAAGTGGACCGAAGTCAACCAAACAGGAAAAATACAAAATTATATTTTTTTGAAAAAAATTTGGGGAATTTTCTGCCTGTGTTCTTGGTTTTGTATCATCAGAACACTTAATTTATCTTGCCATCTTTAGTCAACCATCTCCCAATGACAGCCAAGACGTGCGTGCTTTCTACAAGATTATCGCTGAGAATAGACACAAATTACTAATGCTATTCATCTCCAAGTCAATAAGGCAAGATAAAGATTTTTAATTTAGAATTTTAAAAGTACAAAAGAATGGAAAAATAATTCTATTCTCTGCCCATTGTGATCAGGATCAGTAACTATTATTCTGTAAATTAAACCTACTTTGAGCCTCATTTTTTGAATGCAAAAAAGAGTTTGGGGGTGACAAGAAGGACCATCACAGAAAAAGAAAGCCTATCGTCTCTCTCACTGAATTATACTTACCCCTGACCCTTGTCATCATTTAAGCACACTGCTTTTGGAGAATGGTGGCTTACTTTTGCTTCATGAAGATTGTTTTAATGCTATTAAAGTTTATCTTCCCAGTTAATATATCACATTGAAAATCATTTCAAGTGTATTTTACAGACACAGCCCTAAGGCAGAGACTTAAACTATAGTTACAGTCAATGTTTAAGTTGAGAATTGATTTATATGGTCAGTGTTTATAATGGGAAGCACTACTTTTCAAAGAGTACAGTTTCAGAAAGTTCTATTATAAATACCGTATCACTGCCATACAGTAACAACACAACTGTAAAACATCTTAACATGGACAGTAAACAACTATCCGCTTCAAAAAACATTATTTCTGTGTGACCTCATAATGATCCTTTGTGGTATAAAATGAACAACTACACTTCTCCCACATCCCAACAAACTTTTAAGCCCATAAATGGACTCCATGCTCCATGGAAACAAGTATTGGGTATTTGTGTGCACGTTTTAAAAGGTCTAAATAGGAGGGAGTGTTTAAAAGCTAAACAACACAGTTCCTTCCAGACTTGGAACAAATGCATTAACAAGGTATGAGAGACTCCCGATGTTCTACTACAAGGATACAGATGTTCTCTGTTCCACTGGGCAGGATCAGGAAGGAAGAGGATTGATTCCTGCTAAGAGGTTGAGACAGTAAGATGAGACTTTTGAACAAAGTTTGCACTGACTTTCTCTCCTCTGACTTTGTGTGAGCCGGAGTGCAAGGGAAAATCAGGAAGTATGAGTCAATCATCGTCCCAGCTAGGGAGGAGTAACTCTCCTAGGTTAAAGTTGACACTAACTTCAAAAAGTGACATACTGGAAGCTCTGGAAGAGGTAAAGACCCAGACACACAGAACTAAAGCCACAGCAGCTGTCTTTGCCCTTCTGGAAGCCACGCCCGCTCCATACTTGGTTCCTACCACGCCTCTCTTACCTAGTGCCCCAGAAGACGAAAAACTACATTTCCCAGAATGCAGCTAAATCTCATCGCAGGCGCCTACGTCTGTCCGGGTGACGACATAAACCGGCGCAGTGTTTAGACTTTACTGATGTCGTGGCGCTCTGAGGCAAAAAGTTGGTGCTCTGAGGAGCCCTGGGACTGAAACCGAGGTCGGGTGACCCTGGCCCTTTCCTACCCACTCCTCCTTGCCCGCCTTTCCCTCTCCTGACAGGATGAGGCGTGCAGGCCTGGGTAAGAACGGTGCTGAAGTTCGAAGTTTGGGGACCCTAGGACCTGCTTAGCAGGGAGTAGGGGTGTGGGAGGGAAACTACCGGCCTTAGGGTTCGAAAGAGAGTTGTTCGGGTTCTTTGGAGTAGGTTCACATCATTTGTCCCAGTTCCGAGCGTTTTCCTTAAGTTGTATTTAAACGAAAGTTTAAACCTGTATGGTAGGTTGCACAGAGTGATGAGTTGGTTAGTATAAGTTTTTCTTTCTCTGTGTGCTAGTTTGAGGAGTAGCCATGTTTCCCAAGCCTTGCTGTTTCTTTTGCTTTACTCATTCTGGATCTTACTATTTTTTTTTTTTTTTTTTAAGAAGTGACATATTTGGGGAGTGGGTAGTAAGCTTTAAGCCCGCTAATAACGATATGTTAGTATGATAACAGTGAGTTACAAAGGTAAATGTACGTGTCCTTATTGTTAAGGTGCCTGCTGTTGGAAAGGTCTGGGTCAAAGGCGAGTTACTTGGAACATTTCTCACCTAGACCTTGTCCCACTGCTAAGGCAATAGAAGGTAGTTTTGATGACTTAACACTTGTTCTTGCCTCTATGTATCAGGGGAAGGAATAACTTAATAATAACAAAAATAATTCGAATATTGTTTTCTGGTTCTGAAGTTCTTTATTAACAACAATCTTTTAAAGAAGGGAGGGCAGAGTGCTTGAAAAACGTATGAAATATTAAAAAGGATGTTGCCATTCTGGCATAAATTGGAATAATAAAAACATAGTTTTAAAAAGTTTTAGGTGTTTAAAGCTAGTGAATGGACAAACACTTAAAATTATGTATGAAAAATATAAAGCCTCTTTTGCAACTCATAATTCACGGTTTGTTATGATTTTTAATTATATAAGAATACAATACTCATGACTGTGGAGACATGGTAGTATTTTTAATAAGATTGGTTATAGGAATAGAATGTGAGGAATCTAAAGCCACTGAAAACTAAGGACCTTGAAAGGTGTCAGTAATAGAGATTTACAGGGTTATCAATAAATAGTTGGATGTGAAGGAAGTTGTAAATTTAGTTTGCAATCACTGAAAGAAAGTAGTGCATCTCAAATAACCTAAAGAACTACTTTCAAGCAAGGTTAGTCATATATGCCTATATTTTTCCATCGCTAATGACATCAGACATTTATTGTGACACACCATGTGCTTCCCAAAGCTTCCAGTGTTACCGAGGAGCAGAAGACAAAATGCTTCTGAAGCAGATGACAAATTATAATCCAAGGTGGTAATTTTTCATCCCAGTACAAGTTCAGTTCAACAGATAGTAAATGCAGTAGGGATTTAATAATAAATGGCTCATTGTGGACCTCCTGGAGCCAAGCGAACTTGAAGGATACTGATGACAGTGAGGATTGGGAGAAGTAAGTCCCAAATGAGAAGATGACCAGACAAGATTCAGAATAGTTATGAATGATGTGTACAAGAGATTGTGGTGATGAAGTCACTCTGAGTGAAACTAGGACCCTGAAGCATTCCAAAGATCTTTGTTTGTTCAAGGACTTTACATTTCATCAGTAGGCCACTGGCCTATTAGAATTTCCTTTGTGCTGTACTGTTTTTAGTGCATGGAGGTCAGGGACTTGACTGTAGGTTTCTATCTCTGACTATATGTTAGAATTACGCAGAAAGATGTTAAATTAGATTTTCAATTAAATTAGAATCATCAGGCCAGAGTCCCCTCCTAATTCTTTTTGAAATGCAGTGGAGAAGAGGGGTAATTATTTGGTTAAGTATGCTTATCACTTAAATTGGTGTTAACTTATGAAGACTTTTAAAAGTACCATGTGTGTTGACCTGAATTTGAAATTTGAAATAATAGTGAGTGTGATAGGCATTCATATGTAAAATTGCCACATTACACATGGGCTATTAAATGAATTGGCCTGATTATTGATAGAACCTGTTTCAAGGAAGTAGCATTTTTCAGAAATGACATCAGCAGAAGATGACCTTCAAGACTTTCTTTTCTACAGTTCTTCATAGTAGTAATTAATTCTCACTGAAAAATTGGATCTCAGTTGGAATAGCAACTGTAGTATTTTATTTTAACTTAAGTTTGTTTTGTTTTGTTTTTCTGTTTGGGGGTAGGAGATGGTGTGAAGAAAGATCAAATTTACAACTACATTTAAAATTTCTGGACCAAAAAAAGGAATGTTTTGCTTTAAAAGAACAAAGTGGAAGAACTCTGAAATTAAATTTAAGATAGGCCAGAGTGTCAAAACAAAAGAAATAAAACAAAATAGCCATTAATTTCAGATAAATTTATTGATGAAGTTGTCCAGTGACTAACTTCATCCAATCTAGAATTACTTACTGGACAATATGTCATACCTCAATCCTTAGTCACATAAAACAAGTTGTAGATCTTAAATCTTGTTAGGGTTTGCATGGAGTATTTTAAGTGTTGATTTTAGTTGGGGAGTGGGGAAAAATGATTATGCCCAGTCCACCAGCTTTTGATCTGTTTGAAAAATATGTGTGGAGAACTTCAGGGAGAGCACGCCAGCCAGCAAGTGTGCAACTCTCCCCTCTGTTTGAAATATTTAACATTTTGTTGTAGCTTTTGTGATACAGAGAGAAATATAGATGTCTGACACATAGAGAGTGCTCATTGGGTGCAAGAGGGTAGAGAAGCATGAGACACTGCTATTGACAAAGTTGGTTAACAGTAAAGGGAAGATGTCCTTTGTAGTTCATTTATAAGTATTTACTTAAGTACTGTTGTCGGCTGTGTGTGTGTCCGCATGCTTGCTCATACAACTGTGTGTTTATAGAGATCTAGAATGATAAATGAATACATTTAATTTATGCTCTTACAGTTCAATGTAGATGTTAATGTTATACAGTCAGAGCTGTAAGGATTCAAGAGTTTGCTACTTCAATAGAATTAAATTGTGTTGTGCTTTGAAGTTCTTATTCACACATAACCATTCTTCAGCTACTAGACTTATTGCTATCCACTCTCTTGGCTGTTACTATGATTGTTCTTCCTATCATTACTACTGCATTTGCTGTTTGAGCCTTTGGTAGCCTATAGATTTAAGGGTATCAGTTTCTTCTGTCTGTCTTCCTAGGTCATTAGAGAATCTGCTTCCAACCATAGACATCTAGTCCCTTCAATACATATTACACTCTTTTGTCCATCAGACTATATCAAAGTTTGTGGGTTTGTTCTGCAGTCCCAGTATTAATGAAAACTTTCAGTTCTAGAGCCATCCAACAGTATGGCTTCTTAACGGCTGACTGAGACCAAGGAGCCATTCTGTTGAGAATCTTGTATCTGGGAGGGCAGAAGCCAATTCAGTATACTGCCATGGCAATGTTTAATTTATTCTTTTAGTAATACTGACTGGTTTGAGTCATGGTTCTTTCATGATTCTCTTTATTGTTTATTCTAAGGGATCACTCTTCTTTACTATGTAGCTTCCTTTCTTCCTTTACAAAGAAAATGATGACTTCAATTTATTACAACTTGGTGAAGTGCCCTCAGTCCCCAAACATTTATGTATGGATTTGTTGCCTAATGCTCATTGTACCTGTTGTTTCCTGGTGACTGCCGAGTATTATAGTAGACAGTAATGAATTCCTCTATCTTCCACATCATCTCCTAGAATGCAAGTTCTGTAAACATAGTAGAAAAACAAATATTGGTTGGAAGATGAGTGAACTTCTTGAAACTCTCAGCTAATGACCTCAACAAGCCACTGTGTCTCTTCCCCACGGTTTCATCTGTGGCCCCCTCTTTCCTTTGTTCTTTGGTTTTTACTATTTGCTTATTATAGGAGAAAGATGCTAGGAAAATTCTACCATCTTTCTGCCATGAGAACCCTCCCTCCACATTATCTTTCTCCCTTTCGTCTTATATCTAAGTTTCTCTGATGGGTAGATAGTGCTACATTTATGTCTTTTATTAAATTATATATTTCTAGTGTGCAACAAATTTCTTCCAAATATCCTTGTATATCTTTGTCAAGTTTAGTGTTTTTAAGCAATCAATAAATGATCAATAAATATGTATTGAAGAAAATGCATACTCAAAAGAGGATATGAAAAGAATTTTTGTAATATCTGGTTCTGATTTTTAATAGTTGATTTGCAGTGTTTCTATAATAGATATATGTAGTCTGCAATGCCCTCCGGGAGTCTTTTTCATCTTCTTTTAACTAATAAGGTTTGAGAGTAGCTTCTGTTTTTGTAGTCCTACATGTGTGCCTCTGATCCTTTTAGGTGACGGAGCACCTCCTGGCAGCTATGGGAACTATGGATATGCCAATAGTGGCTATAATGCTTGTGAAGAAGAGAATGACAGACTCACTGAAAGTCTGAGAAGCAAAGTAACGGCTATAAAATCCGTAAGTACAGAGCCAGTGCCGTTCACATTGTAACTCATAGTTTTGAACTTATTGTCATCACAGGAAGGGATTCATTTCAAAATGGTGCACTGAGGTCAAACTGCACCAAAAGTTCAGACCATTCATTAAATAAGTTAGAAGATGTGGCACGTTCAAAGATACAGTTTTCTTGCTTAATTTTTTTTTCTTAAACCATACCTAGCAAAATCTAAAATGTACTATACCTTATATGCTGTAGTTCCAATGGTTCCAGGCATGCTTTCTGTATAATTTTAGGTTATAGTAAGTGCTAACTTGTACTTTTTCCCCCTTTGTTATTGTAATAAAGAAAAAAATATTTAAAATAACCAGTCTAGACTTATAATCAAAGAAATGCCATACTTTGTTAGGAAAATATTAAATGCATGTGTGTATATTTGACTTGGTCCTGTGGTACTTGTATGTTGTAAATATAAGGAATATACAGGTAAATATATTTATATGAATAAAAGGGAAAATAAAATGTGCTAGAAAAAGAGAACCAAAGAATGTTAAGAAGCAGGTTGAATATTATAAAGAAGAGAGAAAATGTCACTGTTAGAAGGACATTTTCCAATAATTTCACTGATCAGAGCATTGGGGATCCAGTGAAATAGCCCTTCTACCCTTTTCTGCTAGTGGCTTAAAATATAATACTTCCATCTTTGAGCCTCACTTGAATCTTGGGCCTTGCCATGTTTCTATAACACGGCCCTGCCATTTATGCATGGACCCCTGGGAGAATCCAGGACCTGTCTCAGCAACCCCTGATCTTCATAATGTTCACGACTGTCGGCAGAATTGTGTTAAAGCATGTCCTGCTCTCTCAGAAGTCTTTGCATTCTCCTGTTATCACTCTGTAGTTTGGTTGTTCTCTCAGTGTTCTTCAGAGAATGGCCTGCCTTTCAGAGCTTCTCCCCAACACATCCAGAATGCATATGGATTTACAGCCAGACAAATGAGAGTTCTCTTTTGTACTCTGCATACCACTGTGCCCCTATTCCATGTTTTTAAAAAATTAAACTGCCTTTAGTACTGTCACCATCTTCGTTTTTCCAGGAAGATGCCAGTGCTGAATCTGCCCCTCTCCGTGCTTTATCTCAGCACTATATCCGGTATTAACTATTCCCTATAGAATAAGGATCATTTGTGACATTCAGTGTAGTTCCTTCTCAGCATTACTGAGCAAACTTCTGTTAAAGGAATTATACAAGATGATTTGAGAAGTATGTGTTATTGATTTCCATGGCAATAAACATACTACCCACTTGTGAAACATCAATAGAGGATCACACCATCACATGTAATTGGTATTTAATATCAGTCTTTGGAAAGTTATATTCAAGTTGTACTTAAAATAGTGTTTTTGATATATGGTATTATTTCCAAAGTTATCCTAATTAAGATGATTTAATCTATGAACCTAGTAAGGTAGCCTATTAAGTTACACATTGGGAAGGACATAGAATTGAATGTCTTAAACCACAAAACAAGCCAACAAATCCCTCTGTGGTTGATTGGGAGGATTCTGTGTTAGAGAAGAAAGCTGTGATATACTGGAGATTTCTTTCCTTGGCATAAATTTCATGCTCAGAGTAGTTGGATAGGTTGGAATGCCTGCTTTATCATCTAAGCTGATGAATTTGGAGGAAAGCCTCATATCTGATCTGCATAATATTAATATAATTTCACAAAAGTGTTATGTATGCTTTTCACACAGATTAAATTTAGAAGAACCTTTATGTATACTCAAAAAGAGTTTTAGCAATTGTATTTAGTCAAGTGCATTAGAAGGGAAACTTTTGGTGACTTTGTTGTGTAAGGTATGAAGTATAATATTGCATAGCAGCTGTTATTAGTTGTTTGACATGCTCAAACACTTTCTGTATAATTTTAAGTTATACATAATACTAACTTTTAAGGGTTTTTGAAATTTATTATATTAAAGCCAAAGTCTTTAAAATAATAAATTTCGACTTAAATTCAAAGAAATGCCCTTTTTTAAGTGACTATTAAATGTATATGTCTGCATTTGAACTAATCATGTGAGTACTTGTATTTGCTAAATATAAGAAAGAAATATACAGATGAATATTTTATATGGCAATAAATAAATAAATAAATACAGAGAACAAATTATGCTGGAATAAGAGACAGGAAGAGAATGTTAACACAGGGGGTGAATAATATGTGGAAGACAGAAAAAATGTTCATTGTTGGAAGGTGGGAAAATTATCAATAATTTCTCTGGTCACAGTATCAGGAGAGAGTATATATTTCTAGAATACAGTTTCATCTGAGAAATTAGATACACTTCATATAGCTTTGGTGCTTTTACTTTATCATCTTTGAATACCTCCACATAAGCAGTAATGAATATGCTTTCTTCTTCATAGCTTTCCATTGAAATAGGCCATGAAGTTAAAAATCAAAACAAACTATTAGCTGAAATGGTAAGTCATTATGATTTTTAACTAAGAAATTTTCCCTGATGTTTTCAAAATTAGTCTGTTCACCAGGGATAATGAATTTCCTTTTTAAAAAGCATTCTTGTCAACAGTTTTATAGGATATATTTACAAACTGTAATACTATTTTATTGTACTTTTCAAGCATTTCCACAATATATGTTATTTTCAGCTCCCCTGGTGCCTTCTCTTATCACTCTCCCCAGTCCCCTCAGTCTTTATTTTCATCCAGTTTAAAGCCAGACCCTGACTTTGTACATCCTGATAGACTCCACTCCATTTTAATCTAATGAGTTTACAATTTCTATCCGATGTATTTTTTTCATTGTTTTTGTCTAAGATATAAATAAGAAGTGAAGATTGAAGCCAGTACATTTTTTTTTTTAACCCTGGGTTTAAAGCACTGTTAAAATCTGAAGGCTAATGGATATGCTGAGTAGTCTTAGAAATCTTAATGGATAGGCCACTAGTAATTTATTAACCAAGCAATCAAAAAGCACTTTATATCAAACCAACTAAATGCTTTTCACTTAACAAACCCTTTCTTCAGCTTGATTTCCTAAGGATTACTATTGAACAAATTCCTTGAACAATCTACTGAACAAATTTGAGTAGCCAGGGTCCCTTTATTTCTAGTCTAAAACAAGCTCAAGAGCATGTGCCTTTTCTTCTCAGAGCGGGCTTCCATTTTGGATACCCAGCTTCTCTAGACTTTCCTTTGTTTCTTTACATGCATTCAAAAATGACTATCTGAAAGCAAATATGACATTGAAAGCAGTGTTCTTTGAAAAACAGATATTCCTGTTTCTTCAAATAAGCTCATTCAGAATCTCACGGAGAGGAGCCCAGGCATGTATTTTGTGAAAAAGCATCCCAAGTGGCTCTGATCCAGTGACTCCGGTGACAAAGCAAAGTTCAAGTGCCCGAGTGTGTGGAGACTCAACTCTGCAGAGCCCCATTGTGTTGATTGCTTTCTCATCTCAGGATATTGAAATTCTAATGCAAGTGCATTATTTCCAATCTGTGCCTAGTCTACTCATCTTAAAGGCTGTCCTGGCTCTAATTTAATTTGGTATTTTCATATCTGTATTTAAATATTCTCTACTTGTTGTTCTGCCAACATTATATTCTCTTAAAACTAGTAAATTTTATTGTTTTTCAAACTCATGTGTCTAAACAAAGGCTCTACCAACTTTTGTGCTAACCATATTAAATTTTAGATGAAGTCCTAGTATCTAAACACTCACATATTTGACCTTGACAGAAAGTGGACAGAACCGTCCTTGATAGCACCTTTATTGTTAATGGCTTTTCATCCATATGACTGGAGTAAGAAAAAACTGAATCATTTGTGCTTTTTAATTATGCTTAAGAACGGAAAGAAATGCTTATTGGATAATGAAAGAGCCCCTGAGAGAACTGCTTTCTTTTGCATGAAGCAATCATGCTGATTTGTAAGCTAATAGATACTTGAATTGATTAAACATACAGATTATCTTTAAGAATACATACTAATAACAATATGCAAATTGTTTGAATATGCATGTTTAGAATATTAGAATTTATTCAGTTTTCCTTATTTCCTCATAGGATTCCCAGTTTGATTCTACAACTGGATTTCTAGGTAAAACCATGGGAAGACTGAAGATTTTGTCCAGAGGGAGCCAAACGAAATTGCTATGCTATATGATGCTGTTTTCATTGTTTGTCTTTTTTGTCATTTATTGGATTATTAAACTGAGGTGATGTAAGTTAGTGTGGGCTTTGAATTTGTTGCAGTTAATGTCTTGGGGTACCACTTTGATAGCCAGTATCCCAACATTCCTAATTCCTTCTTCTCCATTGAAGATTAGTGGAGTTTTCCTCTTTCAGAAATCACACTTACCAGATAATGTTCTGAATACTGTTCCTTATTGACTCATTATGACTTCCATTCTCAGGAGGATTGAGTTAGCTTGAAGTCAATGTGGCTGGACCTATCTATGTTTTTCCAGTGTTTTCCAGTCAGAGTAAATATGACCCTGCTGTTAAATAAGTGTAACTTTCTAAAGCCAGTGGAGAGCAGAAGAATTCCAGAGAACCTGGGGTCAGCCTCTGGGAGGTGGTTGTGTGGTGGTAGAAAGCTCACTTCTGTTTGTTTGACATCATCCTTGTGATGATGGGCTCCTTTCCTTGGTACCATGTAGGTCCATTTCTTTCCCCCTACAATTTTCTTAATTCATTTGTCATATGAATTCTTTGTACAAGGACTTCCTTCAGTAAAGTTATTGACGTATTTCTACTGAAGCCTAATACACAAATGTATCAACATAGGTATTATTTTATATCAATTATAAATTCTACTGACTTGCTTTATAATAGTTTCTGATTTCTAGATGCTTTGGTGGGCGTTTGATTATTATTTGTGTCAGAATAATGTAAAGTTAAGTGATTGCTAAGCTCTGACCAGAAAACAAATGTCCAAGAAAATTAATTGCCTTCGTTTTATTATATGCTCAAAATTAGTACTGAAAATATTTAGGCTTTGAATCCAGAGTTCAGAAGATTGTTATTCAGCTCAATTTTATTTGCTTACAGAAATCAAAACACAAGATGGATTTAAGTAAAGAAGAGAAAAAACCCTAAAATATTGTAAAATACTGTGTATTGCTCTTACTTTAAAAATTTGCTTATTTCTAGGTTCAAAAATAAACTTTTATTAATATATGTTTATGGTTTCTTTAAGTGTTGTTTATTCTTGGCATAAAATCTCATATCCCAAAAGCTCATATTCCAAACAAAGTAAATCAAAATTAGTATTTGTAGTAAATCAGAACAAGTAAGACAAATTTTGGCTGCAGCTTCAAAATATTTTCCTTCTTTCTATTTCTACTCAAGAGTCTCTCCCTTTGGGCTTTCATGAGTTTTCAGTTTTTGTTGCTCATTTGCAATTCCTTATCAGGTCAAGACTGTTTGTCCTGGTGCCCCAGTTGGGTCTCTGTACAGGTTACAAACACTGAATCCCAATGCCGTGAAGTGACCTCAAAAGACGGGGCCGAGGTGTAGGAAAGAAGCTCTAATGTGACTTAACGTCCTGCGTTACAAACAGCATTTTTTCTGCACGTGCATGAGGCATGTAGCATCTATTTCTTCCTCTGTGTACAGCGTAGAGGAAAGTGCCTGACCCACCATAGGAAGTAAAGCCCTGTCCACACTCATTCACTCTTCATCCTTTTCAAGGTCAATCATTAGTTTGGCTTCAGGTCTTGAGATGCCAATACAACCTCTAAGCAGTTATTTTCATTAGGTATTTAGAGTGACTCATTGTTTCAAGACAGTTTTAGCTGTCCTCTGCCTTAGATGACATTATTACTTAAGACTCGGAAGTTGCCATCAGTAATTTAAGTTGTAGTTGGGACTTACCGAGTGCAAGCAGTAGGAATCACACGGGATGAGGGAGAAGCGATTCTCCTACAATATCTGTCAATATAGCATTTTTATTTTCGTGGAGAACTACGCGTGGGATTTCCTATCAAACCTTTATCTCTGTATGCTAAGATGCCAGAGGCTGGGAGTCCTCTGGAAGTACTGGTCCCGCACCCTGCACTGCTCTGCTCAGGGTCCTTGGCCAGTATTCTATTTCCTTTTGTTGGAAACCCTTAAGTAAAAGCATTCCTGTGAATCAGATATGGGGAAAAACTAAAATATGAAAAAGTTCTGTTTCTTTGTAATAGTATATAAACTCACCAGTTTATAAATAGTTTATAAACTTCTGTCTTTAAAAGACATGCTATTTTAAAGACGTTGGCTGTAAATCATAGGGTTAATGAACTATTCACTTTATAATCTTTGTTTGAATGCTCTGAGACTAAAGTTCCAAATGGCATTTTTTTTCCTAAAACATGTAGTCGCTTTAATTCACTAGATGTCCTTTAGAAATATACCAAACACGTGACTTGCAAATAATAAAAAGTACAACTTATTTTTATAGGTCTAATAGCCCTATGAGTGGGAAGGGGTGAACTATATGGTATTGATGTCATGTAAATTATTCATATTCTAAAATTTTTGAGCTGAGAATAAGTTAAATCTGGTGTGCATATTTTGGTGCTGACGTAGAGGTTCCTAGTGGAGAACCCCGATGCTTGAATCCATGCACAGCTTCTGGTTCTATAAAACTGGCTTTTAATTTTTTTTTAATGCTTCTATGTTTAAAATTATATAGATACTGAGTTTTCTTAGTGAGAAGGTTGAAATAATGCTTGGTAATTGGAGCTGGTTGTCATGTTGTATTGATCAATAAACTTACTGGCAAGTCTAAGCGCATCAGAGCTAAACCTAAACCAGTAAAGTCACATCGCCGGACATAAACCCCACTTGTACCCCACATTCTGATTCCAAGCTGATGACCCTTTAACCTCTGTATTTGTGAAACGAGTCAAAAATTACATTTCGAAGTCGTTCCCTCCTAAGCTTTCTGTGACAATTGAATGAAATCCCATTTGAAATGGTATAGCCTGGGTGCTTGGCACTGGTTCCTTGTTGAAGTTTTTGGGACTCCTTTGTGTCACACCACCTCACGTGTGCTGATGAATTTGGGCTTTCTCCTCCCACTCTTCTGCCAGTAACAAAAGTAACTGTCTTTTCTAGGAATCTTCTGGAATTTAGTTCATTTAGGTTCCTTTGCATCACCAGCAAGCTGATAGAATTATGTTTTAATCCGCAGCCTGTTTTGAGTTACTAGAGTTAGAACAGACCTTTTAACATTCTAGAAGCAAAGGCATGACCCGAGAGAAACAGAGAGTTGCTGGCTTGTGCAGTGCCAATTCCTGCCAGTCTTTGTTTAATCTTCAAGATGAGTAGAAAATTAGGAATATGCACACATTTTTAACCAAATCAAATATAGCAGGTCTGTCTTGAAAGTTCATGTAAGCTTAGTTAATTATAACCTTTGAAACTATTGTTATTAAAATATAACCACGTTTTTTATTTTAAGAGTATATATCCTACAGAATTTATGGCACTTGAAACCTAATGTTTTTAATGAAGTAAGTTGACCTTGCAGGCCTCAACAAGTGTCAGTACTATACAATTTTATATAGTGGTAAAGTATGAAAATATATATTCCTGCTGTGCCTTCTCTTGTATCTATTCCTGTAGTAATGGCTCATAAGAATGCACGGCTGGATACGTATAGATTCTTTGATGGCTGTAATGAATTTAGAAATGAGTAGAAGCACAAGATATCATCTTTTCAAAATTTATATAAAACATGCTAATATAGTTTAAAGTCATTGATTTACACTTTAAAATAATTATGATTTTCTCCTGAGTTTTGTCAGTAGCGAATGAGTAGAGAGCTAGAAGCAGATAACTTATTAGATTTGTGCGTTATTTGGTAACCATTGGTTTTAGAGCACTCAGGATAAACTCTTCCTTTCAAGGAAATTAGATGAGTGTTAAATGCAATAGCATGTTTCAGAAAAGTTATTGAAATAAAGTGCTTTGGATTCCTACAGATTTTATGCTTGGATGTTTAAAGGGACTTTTAACATTTTAATTTCACACTTAAATATTGAAAGATATTAAAGGCAAGTTGCTGGTGTTTACACACCCCAAAACAATTATAAAATGTATATTAGCGGAGAAGTCAGCTAAAGAGGTTCATACTGTTAGATTAAAACGCAATACTTAGCGGATTATCTTCTAGATTCTTGCTTTAAAGACAAGCCAATTTCAGAGCAATATGTGCTAGTCAGCTTCATTAAACCCATTACTTTGCATTTATTTCTCCTGACTAAATAGTTTGGACTTAATTGTGTTATTTCAAAAATGGATTTTTAAATTTTTTTTATTCCTTCTCTCATATATTGCATCCTGACCACAGTTTCCCCTTTCCCCCACCTCCCATCTCCTCTCTGCCTCCACTCCCCTTCCTCATTTTCCCTTCAGAAAAGGGCAGGCTTCCAGGGATATCAACCAAACATGGCATATCAAGTTTCAATTAGACTAGGCACTTCCCCACAACCCAGTGGGGGAAAAGGGTCCTAAAAGAATCAGAGGAAGCTCTGCCTCCACTGTTACGAGTCTCACAAAAAGACCAAACTACACAACCATAACATATACAGAAGATGTTGGTCAGATCCATAGAGACTCTCTGATTGTAGGTTTGATCTAGGTGAGCCCCTATGAGTATTAGTTAGTTGATTCTGTGTTTTCTTGTGGTGTCCTTGATCCTACCAGGGGGCTGGCTCCTATATTTCTTCCTCCCCCTCTTCTGCAGGATTCTTCTCTTGAGCTTCACCTAATGTTTGGCTGTGGGTCTCTGCATCAGTTTTCATCAGGTGCTAGATAAAGCCTCTCTGATGACAGTTATGCTAGGATCCTGTCTACAAGTATAACAGAATATCTTTAGGAGATGATATTATATATCATCTAATATAATATATTATCATATATATTACAGGACATGACCCATTCAGGATACATATCCTCTATTACTAGGAGTCTTAGCTAGGGTCACCCTCGTAGATTTCTGGGTTTCTAGCTCATCCCTACAATGCCCCCCAATTCCAGTTGTCTCTGCCAGTACTCTCTCTCCATTCTCCCTGCACCTAATACCTCCTGTTTCCATTCCCACCTGCTCTATCTATCCACCTGTGATATCTATTTCCCCTACTCAGGGAGATTCATGCATCCTTTACCCCTGCCTTGTGCCATCCTTGTTACTTAGTTGTTGGGGCTGAAGAAACTACTTACTGGTAAAGGTACATACTGGCATTCCAGAGGACCCAAGTTCAATACTCACATTAGCTCCAGGGAGGATCTTATGCCTCTGGCTTCTGAGGGCATTTGTATTCATATGCACATTTCTATAACACACAATTAAAAATAGCAAAAGTATTAAAAATGTTTGTGTTGAATCAATTCAAGAATAAAATCTGTGGCATATACCAATAAAGGGACCTTACATTGTGCTTTCTGTCAAGGTATTTTTCAGTGCCATACAAAGTAGATGCCAACACATGTTTGAGAAATAAGTTAATGGTGTATTAATTATTCCTGCTAGGGAACATATCTTTATGCTGTCATCTCTTACTGAGCTTCTAGAAGGCATGTAATTAAAAGATGATTTGGTTAATGAAATAAATTTACTAGCTGAGTTTTGAATTTTGAATATTAGAAGAATAACATAACCATTAGGTTAATTGGAGTATGAAATTTTTGCTAATTTATTTTTTGTCCTATATTTTCTCATTTATAAAGCTGAGAGTGTGGGTTAAATTGAATGTCGTTTGTAGGGTCAAGAATGGCTGTGAGTTAAGCAGAATAAAGGAAGGAAACTTTTAATATGCTTCCTCTTCAATCAAAATTCACTCATCAAGATCAATGACTACAATGATCCAAGTTGATCCTGTAATTAATATTCTCCATTCCAGAAAACTTAGATATTTTTTCCTTTTAAAATTGCCCCTCCTTTTTTTTGTTCTATTTCTATATAATAAACTTAACTGCTGGCCATAACAAAGATATCTGCATTTTACTCAGAATCCAACAGTATGATGTGGAAATGATTTTCCATAGAGTAAGCTGGGTCGTCTCATTTGCTAGAGGATTTCACTGGCACACTAATTAAGGGTTTATTTAGGTGAGTTAGTGAGATCCATCATTGCTGTTAGCAGCAAGGCAATTCCAGTCACCATGACATCCATGGCTGCTTAGTAATTCAGTCATTCATTGGCTCTTCGCCATCTATGGTGAATGGGAGCAAGAGAAAATAGAAGCTTTCTTCAGGTTTCAGAGCAGCTGATCCATTAGTGAGTCTGTGAAAGGAAGGTGATGAATATCAAAACCTTACCAACTCTTATGAACTCGATTCTTTATGTTTACAATGCCTTTTCAGAGCTTAAAATTTCTATGAGATAGAACTCTGAATTTCAAATGATGCATTATTGAATTAGAATATATTTCATAAGTCCAAAGTTCTGCCTTGCGTCTCTTCACAGTTAAGATCAAAAGAGAACTGAGGACTGATTATTCAAGAGAGTACTCAGAGGTAGAATGAGAGACAACTATAGCTGAACTGCTCTTATATCTCTTTCTCGACATTCTAACCACTGATTTTAGCTGGGTAAATAAAAGCATAACTATTGAAAAAAGAAAACAGATGCAGGCACAGATAAGATAGACATGCTCAGGCATACTAACATGAGTAGGGAGAATACACAAGGCCTCAGTCACACACAAAGACCAAATAGGCAATTAAGGAATGCTGAAAATGGGAGAAATAGTCTTCCCTAGGGAAGAACAAACCAGTTCATTATTCAATACCAAATCACACACACACACACACACACACACACACACACACACACACACACACACACACGAAAGCCCCCCCACCAATATATCTATGTGTAGCATACAGACTGAGCCGATTGCATTTGTGCATTTGTGTGTACTTGTGTGTTTGAAAGAGCAAGAAGCTGATATATGCAAGGCTTTGCAAGTTGGGAAGAGACTCAGGGAATTATGAACTTATAATCTTAAAAACAAAAGAAATGTTTAAAAGACTGAAATCCCAATGACACTGACCTTCTATATATAATGCATTTCAAAGCCCTACACACAAGCTCAGAGAGGTTCTGGTAGGTCTTTGCTTGGTTGTCTCTATTTTGCCCTGTTGTTTAGCATCACGGAAGAAGTTACTTAAAGGACCATCTCTCGCTGTGGGAGAGCACCGAGCTTGAAGTATAGTTGAAATGTGTCATTATTCATTGAATCCTTTTCTACTCAGCTCCATCAGCCACTTAAAAAGCTGGACCACTTCAAATTTCAAGTATGTTCACTATGGGAACCAACCATGTTTCTTTCTAGAGTTCTCTATTGTTTACTTCGAACTCAGATAGGTTTATTCTTTTATATACCAGCATCCATTAATAATATTAATTATCATCGTCATCATCATAAATGATAATACTATGGGACCCCGGACTATTCCAACCTAACATTTTCTAATGTGGTTTTGTTCAGGTTCATAATATTTTGGGGTTAAGTATTATTAATAGCCTTATTTTTCACAGACAGTCCTTGCCTAGAACCAATAAGCAGTCCAAAGTTACACATAAAATTTAGAATTCAGGGACTCTGGCCCTAAAGCCTGCAATAATCAGAAAAAAAAATGCCTCTGTGGCTCACAGCAAAACTTTATAGACATTTTCATAGCCTGATGGGAGGAGAGCCAGCTGGCAGCTGCAGGATTCATTGGAAGAGCCAGTGTAGTGTACAGTGTAGTAGAAGTACAGTGTAGTAGAAGCCAGAGCTTTTGGGATGAGAGAATGGAATAGCAAGGCTATCTTGCTGAGAAATGAGCCTGGTTTAAAAATATTAAATCTTCAAAATACAGAGGAGAGGTATTGATTCCTTACATCTTTGGAAAACCCAATCTATCTAAAGGAGCTGATCTGTGAACTTAAGTTTTAAAAGTCAGAAGCTGACTTTGTGAGCAAATGTGACAGGCACATCCTGGGTAATCCAATATTTGGCGTACAATCCTATAACAATATATGATACACATTTCTAAGGAATAATACTGATTCATTTAGCCAAACTTATGTCTGAATTTTCCTGGAAGATCATTTTTTCCCATTTTGTTTAATATTCTCCAATGCTCTGATCTGAATTTACATCAGCCGTTTGCAATCATAATCTGGATATTTACTGTAGTCAATAAAGCTAATAAGGCATTGTTGGAATGTTTCTGAAGGAGATGTTGATCAGCACTAAGCTTTGTCATTTTAAATAACTATTATTTGATAAATCACAGCCTTTAGTTTAGCTTATGATACAATAAGGAAAGTATCTTTCTCTAAAATAGGAGATGTAAAAGAAGGAATGTAATGGTTAAATCTCCTATCTCTGACAGAGGCTACTTCAACACTACTAGAAGGTTGCCAGCTACTAGCTGGCTGCTAACTGTTCTCAGGTTTGCTGGGTTAGTTGGTATCTCCTAATGACTCAAATCTATTCATCTCCTGATATCCAGAAGGATATTTGGTGGTCTGAAAGGAGAATGGTATGCAGAAACAGTGAGAGAATGGGGCTCTGCTTCTACTCAGAGGGTTGCAATAGATCACCAACAGCTACCATGAACTGGAGCAGGTGAGAAAGGTCCACCCGTGTGCTTCAGAAAGGATATGGCTTGCCAACATGTTGGTTGTGAAACTGTGGCCACAAATTATAGATACAAATCCCGTGTTGAGCTATGTTTGTGGCAATTTTAACACCCTAAAGGAAACAAATACATTACCATACCATTCAAACAGTGCAGGATAATGTCTCCATGCCAACATGGAGACGATGAAAGGACTGCAGGACTCTAGCTGTTCTGTGTTTTGTGCAGCCTGCGCCTAGGCAGACAATCATAGAAATGCTAGGAAGTTACTCCAGTTTTTACCTTGATAGTTTACTTTCTCCTTTTACAAAGTTGATATTAGAACATTGTATTTGGGACAGGTCAATGGGACAATATCTGAAATAGTTTGCACTTAATGAAAGATTCTAAAATTAGAACCAAAAATAATTGATAGGAAACTGACCATTCTGGTCAATACAGTATAATGCTGAAACATTCTTTTCTATTGATGTTTTGTAAAACCCATGTTCATATTGATTTGAAAAACATTAACCCAATGTCTATCAAAGTTAACCTTTGATACATGAAGTATACAGTTTCCACATGTGCGAGTGCTTGTGACTTTTGGCCTCCTAAACCCAGCACAAGTTTCATAGATTTCACTGTTGAATTTCAGACCTGTTCATGCCACCTCTAGGGTTTCAGTATATGGGAATGAGCTGCCATTGCCACAAGCTTTTGAAGTACAAGCATCAACTTGGCATGGAATAAAGAAATAATTAATAAATCTCCATAAAGTCACAGGGCATTCACATGACAATTAGAAAGTAATGAACTCAGACAGGATACTCTATCACCGTTGGATACATAGCCTGTGGCAGAAAAGTAAACACCAAACCATCGATCAACCTTATGTATTGAATAAAAGTGAGACAGTGAAACCCTTACCTCTCTCTCCCTTGGTTCCACCTCGCTATCCCTTGGATCCAAGCACATGTCCACTCTGGTTCTCTAATGGTGAATATTGGCATCAGAATGCACATTGTGTCTGTAAAATGGATTATTTGAAGGGTACAACATCTGATGTAGCTCATTTTCCCTTTGTTTGGATCTGTATTTATGAAACATGTGGTTTCTCTTTTCCCATGTATAGGTGACACAGATCACTGTTGCTATCGGAACGTGGAGAGGTGTTTAAAGAATCAAGCACAATGTAAACAAACATAGAAACAGTCTTTACTCAATACCTCACTCCTGGAAATGAGGAATGGGATCTTTCATTTTGCCTCAATTTCTTTTTTGCCTTTCTAATTATACTTGGAGTCTCCTGAGGACAGGAAAAGGATTGCCACTGTAGTCTGTATTACTTGTATTAAACATGATAACTGGCACAGGGTAGAAAATGGGCAGGATGAATGCATAAATAAATGAGTACAGTATTAATCTTCACTGTCGACTTACCTGGATTTACATTCACTTAGAGATACATTTCTAAGTATGTCTGGAGAGTGCTTCTAGAGAGTTTAACTGAATGTAGGTGAGGTTTAACTTTGAATATAGGTGACTCCCCCCTGTGAGTTATTGTCACCTACATTAAAAAGAGGAAACGTGAGTGAAGGGAGACCAGCAGCAGCAGCGGCATTCATCTCTCTGCGCTTATTGGCTATGGATGCTGTGTGGGCATCTGCCTCAATGTTCCTGCTGTCGTATCTTCCTCTCCCTGATGGAGTCATTGTACACTCGAATTGTGAGCCTAAATAAGTTGCCCTACTAAAGTTGCTTTGTTGTGGTAGTACTTTAAATGAGAACAGACTCATATATTTAAATGCTTGGTAGGCTCTTGATGGAACTGAATGAGAAACATTAGATCTGAATTCGTTGGGGGACATATGTCACTTGGGGGGCAGGGCCTTGAGATTTCAAAAGCCCATGCCATTTCCATTTAGCCCTCTCTCTCCCTTGTGCTTGTGGATCATATATAAATTCTCAGCTACTGCTCCAGTGTCATGCTTGCCTGTCTGCTGCCATGCTCCTTGACTTGGTGCTCATAGACTCATCCTCTGAAATTATTAGTCCCCTTGAATGTTACAAAGTAGTAAGGTAACTAAGACAGTTATGCATTTGTCAAAGCAAAAAATGTTGAGCAAGACGCACCAAATTATAGAGTTCTAAGGGCCAAGATAAATGAACAGGCGAATGGCTGATAAAATGTAATTTCCAATGGAATGCCAAGATGAGATAGACTTAACAATGTATCACAACATCAAAGGATAGGTCATCTCACACTTTTCTTTTTTTTATTGAAAATGGATTCTTTTCTCACACAATATAACGTAGTTATAGTTTTTCCTCTCTCTATTGCTCCCAGTTCCTCCCCACCTCTTAGTTGATTCAGTCTTGCTTAGTTGATTCAGGGAGTTGTGTTCTCCTGGTATCCTCCATCCACTCTGACTCTTACAAATTTTCTGTCTCCTCTTTCCTGGATTTTTTGGAGATCTCCAATTTAGACTCTTTCTGTATAATGTCTGGCTGTGGGTCTCTTCTCCCATTCCACTAAGTCAAGTTTGGTTTTACACATGGTCTTTGGGCTATCTAGTCTCTGATTCTTGATTACTCAAGCAGTGTCAGATATGGCTTCCTTCCTTTCGAGTGGACCTTAAGTTAAATAAGACATTGGTTGGCTATTTCACAAATTCTGTACTACCATTTCCCTAGCATATTTTGTAGGCAGGACATATTATAAGTCAAAAGCTTTGTTCCTGGTTTGTTGTCCCTGTTCTTTTTCAGTAGCCTTCAGAGTACCTTCACACACTAAAGACACTGAAACATTGTAGGGAAAGCTCCATGTAGGTATAGATTGACTTCTCCATGTTCAGTGAATTGTGTGGATGTTGTCCTTGACAATTCAGTCTCACAGTCTGTAGAGAGCAATCTTTTATTCTAGAATCAGTCTGGGTTGTTTGGGGATTTCCAAAGTGTAACTCCAGATAAGTAGGCTCCAATGGCAATAAAGGAATAGGTATTTTAGCAAGACCAGGGCAAGGAGGCAAGGAGCAAAAGCTTTCTTCTTCCGTGTCCTTATCAGCAGAAGATGTGGCTCAGATTAGAAGTGTGTCTTCCTACCTCAAAGGTCCAGACTAGAAATGGATTCATCCACTTTAAAGCAAGCAATAACAACTTCTCATGGGTATGCCCTCCATTTCTGGTAGTAGTTAATTCCAGATGTGGCCAACTTGACAACCAAGAATAAGATTAAATTCATCTTGGTAGATTTTTCTTTTGATAAGTATGTAGTGTTCTTTTCTATCTCTTTCGATTAGTTTTATTTTGAAGCCCATTTTGTTAGATACTGAAATGACTGCACCAGCTTGCCTTTTTAGGCTCATTTGCTTGGAATATATTTTTCCATCCTTTTATCCTGAGCTGATTATCTATCCTTGATATTGAAGTATGTATCTTGGATGCAGCAGACAGAAAGATCCTTCTCTTATTACTAAGAAGTCTTACAGTGAGCTTTGTGATTATATTTAGAGTTACAATTAAGCAATAAAGCAAGTGGATTGGTGATGTGGGGATTTTATTTCTTATTATCTGTTCCAGATGCAGCTAGTTATGTGTTGCTCCCCAGCAACTCTTTTGGATCCAAAACTGGTCCGGAAGCCACATTACACTGCAGACTCTCATCCTTCCCTGCCTGTTCTCACCATGGTCCTTCACCATGTTCCTTATTCACAGGCTGGGAGGATCCTAACATTTTCCCACTCTTCCTATGATCTGATTCCATGACTAGTTCCATCACCACCTACCACCGGAATGATCCTATAACTGAGTTAATGGAATCACTACAAAGGACAATCCAGCAAGTCCTGGGAACGAAATTGTGTAGGGTAGCCAATAAAAGGCAGGGAAATGGCTTGAAATCTGGAAGAATCAACAGTTTGACACAGATAATATGGATTTTAGGATGAGCTGTAGTGTTAAGTTTTTTTTTTTCCTTTGTATTTCCCTAAACTGGAAACCCATCTTCAGAGAAAAGTTTCTGTGTACAATGTGGGGTGGTCAGAGGAAGGATAGTCCCATGGCCAGGGCTCAGTTCTAGAGAGCTTAGACCTGGAATCTGAATCTAGCACCAGAAAGAACGTAGTAGAGACCAGAATATTCAGGATCTTTAAAAAAAAATGTTTTCTAAGCCAACATGCCCTTTACATCCTGTTGAGAACATAAACACACAGGTTTGAGAAATAAGAAAGAAACAGAGTAAAATTTGGTCTTGTACACATTACTGAAGCCTTCTGAATATGATAAGAAATGTATTTTGGATTCTGAAATTGCATTCTTTAGTTTTATTTAAAGCCCTGTGAATGCACTGTCCACCACTGGCCAGTCCTTCTTTCCTATCAGACATTTGCCCTTGGACCTTTCCATAGAGATATGTTTGGGCACAAATATTGATTTATTTTAACTTAAAAATCTAGAAACAAACAAAAATACCATAGTTTTATGAGAGAAATAATTTAAATTAGCGTTTAAATCAACATTTTAAATGAGTGTTTTACATTAATTTTAACATTTAAGGTGAAAAACATTTAAAATGAAAAAAAAATTAAATCAACATTTTCTAACCACTGTGAAAAAACAAAACAAAACAAAACAAAACCAAAGCCTTTTGTAGATTAAATCCATGGTATACTAATTGTGTAGCTCTTGGAGAAATGTGTGTGACACTATGCAGCAAGAGCTCTTACCATACTTTTTATTCCAGGAGACACAGCAGTTTATCTAAAATCTTGAGCTAAAGCTGAAACCACTGATCACATGGCCGTATTGTAGGCATTTTTCTTTTATTGCCAAGTTCCCCTTATAAACTTTCTATGTGAAGTGTGACCTTCATTATATTTATTTTAAATAGCAATAGATGTATAAATGAGACTTCTGGTTACCATAGACACAGACTTATTAACACAAAAATATTATTTCACCGTAGCAAATGTTGGAGTATTGCTCATGATTGCAGAAAACTGATTAAATAGCAAATAAGTCTATAGTGCTCATGCATACTTGTCATGGGAAAGAGATAAGGTATAAAGAATTGAAGGATGAACTAATTAATTTGTTTAGAAGAAATATTCATCACTAGCCTTGATGCCAAGTAAGTAATTACTATGGACACAGCACAGCAGATTCTAGTAGCTGCAGGTAACTCTGACTGTTCCACATTGCCTGCGTTTCAGAGAAAGCACCCAGTTACAGAGAGGTATGTGTTTGGCTTCAGTAGGTAACTTATCTCCTGAGTGTATTGCAGTGATAATGATTGTAGTCCATCCAAAGATCAACCTTGCCTTGTAGTTAATCAGTAGCAGCTGATTAAGGGCACGCTAAGATTAACTTCAAATCCTTCCCAAATCACAGTATAGTTCTAACATGGCTATTGTTGGTTGCTGAGGGAGAATCATTCTTCCTTGAGGAAATAGCCACTGGTAAATTCCTTATGCTCTTGGATGGTCTCATAGGTGTGCACATACGGGCAGCTCTAACTAGAATTAGAGAATTACTAAAAAATAATTTTCCAAATGAAAAAAAAATAAAAGCAAACATAAAGTTAGATGAAAGAGATGTGGGAGAAGTCGAAGGGAGGTGATGGGAGGTAGATACAATTATATTTCATTGTATACATTGAAATTCTCAAAAACAAATACCTCTATGTATGACTCCTTTTGAGTCATACGTCGTATTCAATCAGAATAACTTGTAGACTTTAAGTAATTTAGGAGGTTGGGTCACATCTTCATTTGTGAAAAGAAACTTAATACTATTCCAAGTGGAATATTATGTACACTATTATATCAATTCTTATTCTTCTACACACACTCCATTTCATTTATTAATTCAGAAATATTACATGTTAGAAATTTAGTCTTTAATACAAAAACAAATAAAATTTAAGTATCCCCTACCTTAAATGGTAGAAGATACAATAAAGCAAATATTTATTTTTCCAAAGCCCAAATATAAAAGAAATCATTATTGCTCACATTGGCAACGTAATGAGATTTTTGTCTTAATGAAAGCTCCGAATCTGCAAACTATTAGGACTAATGTTTAATTTTCGAGAGGTGGGAATAGGGAAGAATTCAGTCCTCCTCCATAATCTTGTATAAGCCTAGATAGTGTATCAAAAGTATTTCATTCTGGTATTTTATTTCCAAAGAAGTAAATACCAATTATTAATAGTATAGCAAGCATTTTTATTAATTTGTAATTCAGAATAGTGAGAAAGAAACATAGGTGTTGTTTCCTTAATTAAGGTAGAGTTCATTGTCTGATGCCAGTACTCTATCCAAAAAACAAAGTATTCTCTCTTTTCATTCACCTTTAATTGCCATTTAGTGGCTATGAGTTATTCAGTTTCTGTACATGCAACTACCCTTATCTATTAATTTGTATTTATACATAGCTTACTTATATATAGCTATTTTATAGATATAATTTAAATATAAAATTATACAAAATAACAAGATTTATTTGGAGAGTGGGAAAATGCAGATTTAATGCAGCTCTAGATAGGTAGATGAATATTTTCAAGTTCTAAATTATACTATGCCTTTGATTCCCAGTACCGAACAAAAATAATAATGATAAGCCTGTGTAGATAACTATTTTAACATATATGATCTAACTTTTTTTAAAAAATTAAGTCTACCATCATATAATTTTCTAAAAATTTCTCCTAAAAATTAAAACTATGGTAAAATTATTAATAACTAAATCAAGAAATAAATTTAAACATAATTTCTAGCAGCTACTTTCTCCTAGTACAAAAAGTAGTAAAGCAACAATAGTAATAAAAGTTCATGATTAGAGGAGAGATTTTGGAGGCAATACAATCTGAAGTATTATTTCTAAGAATGATAGAGAATTAGAGTCATGTGATGGGCATTAACAATGTCATAACGGGTACTGAGAAAATTGAAATCTGACTAAGATACTCTTTCAAGTGTTACCGTTCATCATATTACTGAGATACCACCCCAACTATGTGCCTTGCAGTGACATTTGTCATAAATATTATTTGGAGGAAATGATACAGTTGACAACACTGCGTGTGTGTGTGTGTGTGTGTGTGTGTGTGTGTGTGCTTGGGCGCACGTGTGCCTGCACATGTGTATCCATTTGTACAGAGGGCAGATATCAGTGTGTGATGTCTTTCTCAGTTGCTCTCCTCATCTAACTGTTTGAGATGAGACCTCTCACTGGACCCGTAGTTCATAGCTGGAATGGACAGACAATGAGTTCCAGGAATCCTTCTGTCTCTACCCATGTCCCCCGGCACTGAGATTTCAGAAGAGTGGCCATAGCTTTTTATTTGTATGCTGGGATCTAAGCCTAAGTCCTCAAGCTTCCAGAACAGATGCTTTACCAACCAAGTCAATTCTGTAGCGCTGCAAATTAATTTTAAATCAGCAATGTTAATGAGGTAAGAAAGTCTTGTGATTAACCTCAGAATTCTTCAGTCTCTTTCTGCCTTGTGTTTCACATCTGTATCACGTTAGATGGAAAGTTCTGCTTCATGTCACCTTGATTACTTACGTTGAAGAAACTGCACCATCTCTGAGCTATGTAATTTCTGAGGGAGGAAAAGCATACTGCTGCAAATTGTTCTTTGTGGTTTTTGTTTTAAAGTAACACAGGACACTCTGTTAACATTTCACTACCAGATACTTGTAGCAGGATATTTATTCTGCTACATTGTATTCGCAGTGGAGCTCAGTCATTAGGCAATAGAAGAGGAGGTGGAGCAGGGAGAAGAAGAGTGGAAGGGGGGAGGAAAAAGAGGAAGAGGAGGGGAGAAAGCGAGGAAAGGGAGGAGAGGAAGGAAGCTTTCAGCCATGGAGAACCACAGATGGGTCAAAAGCTGTCCTGGGTAGCAACTTCTATTAAAAGGTTAGATATTGGGTAATAACTCTAATTGTGTGGAGATCTTGTTAATTGAACATTTCTAAATATATAAATCCTTTAGATAATCATTAAGCTTTAAGAGTCTCATTTCTACCAGATACTGTGAGGATGGCAGATATTGTCTGGGGTTCAGCCGAGTTTTGTGGATGCAGCATGGTGGATTGGCAGAGCCATCCCCACGCTGGCATCTCATGGCTGCCAGGGCCTGTGCATCTAGCTAGTCAGAGCCCCAGTCAGAGCCGAGGAGCAGCCGGGAACATGGTGGCTGCTGGGGAACAAGCCAGACTGGGCGCTATTTTCTAAATATCACCCCTACAGATACTGGCTCATGAGTTTTTAGCCTTCAAGACAGTAAGTCTTATCCTGAGTCTTAACCTGTTCTAGATAGAGGGAGAGACAACTGTCTAGAAGTGATTTTAATGATGGAGACATCTTATAGATAACACTGCACTTTGTTGAGGGTGAATACACCTCACAATGCAGTCATTGAATATAGATCTGAGGAAACAAAAAGCTAATGGGATTGGTTTGTTGATTTGTTATTAGTTTGAAACATGGTCATCCAAATGGTTAACAGAAACTACTTCAGGGAAGAAAGAGAAGCTTATTTCAGCTCATGGACTCTGAGGATTTTAGTCATCCTTGAGGGAACTATGTCTTAATATTTGTGGTATGGATATGTGGCAAATAGTCTTTATAAGGTGATAGACAAGAAATTAGAGAGTGTGCGGAAATAAGGGGCCTGCATGGAAATAATCTTTAAAAAACTTCCAAATGACTTAGTTTTCCCAATGAGGACTGAAATTCTGAAGGTTGGACAAGCTGACTGCTCAACAGAAGGCCACCAGTAGAGGAACACATAACAAATACATCAAAACATGACAATGTCTGCTTATGCCTTTATGTTCATAAAATATAGTACAAAACAAGATTGTAATTGGGAACTTCCAAAATTAAAAAAAAAAAACAACAACAACTAAAATTTAAAACTACATTACAAAAAATCCACTACCATTTTCAGATAAAATATCTTCAAAGATTTATTTCTTTAAGTAATTCTGATTTTAGCTTCAATTTCCTTTTATCTGCCTCCACCCCCAATAATGAAGTCTGTGGGAAATTTGTGCATAAGAAATGTATGGGTTTTTTTTTTCTTGCTTTATTGCAAAATGACCATGGTTTGGGAGCAGTAACTAGAGAAAGGACAAATTACCCAATTGTATAGAAGATTTAAACATCGGACGGAAAGTGTCAAAGTCATACATAAAAACTTGAAATGCTTTTTTTTTTTTTTTTAGAAACCACACAAATTGCACCTTATTGCTTAGTATGTAAGTTCGCTGGCAATTCATTTATTTTCTGATGTATAAGAACAATTACTTGCACAGAGCCTAAAAAAGAGTTTTGAGTCAGAAATGCTAAAAGATAAATTTTAGTGTTTGCACATATGTCTGCATGTCCTGTTTCTATAGCCTAGTTTTTTCTTCTTTAACCTGTGAATGTTTCCCTACACATGACAGTTTGGAGGAACATCCTTTACTCATTAGTGAGAAAAATTAATACTGATAGCTTTTCAGGGTGCAATACACTTTGCTACATATTAAAGAGTCAAAAATTCAAAAAAGCCATGAGAGAAGCTAAATGAGCAAATTGAAGCAAATAGGCAAGATCCTAAGAGTGAATGCTACTCACCAGGGCAGGCCTTTCCCATGGTATACTCAGATAAAGCCTTGTGAGCAGCTGAGATTGTGTGTGTGGAGATGATCCAGCCCAGGAACGAGGGCAGGAAAGGTTCTGCTGGTCATAGGATGTAGAAGTTGGAGTGCCTAAGAGGGAGACTCTGTGACACGGCTCATCAGAGCATCAGTGGTTCCAGATGGTTATTTGCCTTGGAAAAATATCCCTCTCGGATATGTGGTAACAGCTGTAGGGAGTTTTATTCATGTTAAATAACAACCTATAAGAGCCTTTTGGCAAATTCATTATTAAAGTTTCAAAGACTCATTTAAGCTTAACTGCCTGAAACACTTTAAAACAAAAACAAACAAACAAATAAAATCCTTGACTACAATTACGCCAGAATGTGTGATCTTGCCATTCGTCATCAGTGTTGAATCATACAAAACAAAAGAAGATGGATCTATTTGCATTTATATAATTTTATGCACGACTTAATTGCATTAACTCTTTTTCTAAAGTAAGTGATTTAACAATGGATTCCTTCCCCGCCAAATAATAGTCTAGTTTGTTGATCTTAGAGAGTTAGGTAACTAAACTTGTTGCATTATTCAGACTGAGATAAACAAATGTCTCTTGCTTCCAAACATTTTAAATTTGATGCCCCTTGAAGAGTTAATTATTTTATTTGCTTTGTGGGTGGTATAGAAAATTTGCTCTGAAGGAAAGTAACAGTTACAGACCCTCAAATCAAGTTCCCTGAAGTACATGGGATTGAAGAACCACAAGTGGTTTCATAGGCCACTTGTTTCAAGAAGTGCTGTGAAGTGCTGGCCATGACCTCCTGGCTCAACATACATAAACTTCAATCTCACAGACATCAAGCTGCGTTAAACACTGCAAGCATTCTGGACTCTAGGTTCATTTGTAGAGTACTGCATATTTGAAAGCATAGTTTGAGAGAATTGCTCTACTACTTTGGATCAAAAGTCCGTAGTCTCATATTATAATGATTGATTTAAAAAGATAATACCTACAAGTCCATCACTGAGGAATGAATTTCAAGTAACCACAAATAATTCAGAATACACAAAATATGAAACAAATAGCTAAACAGTACTGTTATGGTAAGCAAATTCCCATTTATGGTTGCCTAGAAGATAGTATTTCCGAGAGCCTTCAAATATTCAAGTTCATCTGGTATATATAAAATTAGTATGTAAAACATTCTTACATTTAGATTATACATTAGATATATAAAAATAATGTATATATGCCTATGATATGTAAATACATTAAATGTATCCATTCTGGTAAGGCTTTTAGAATAATTTTGTTCGATCTTTGCTTTATGGTGTTTTCTGGTTCACATCCAGAATACGTTTCTAGATTTAAAGAGAAAAGGCACCAATGAAAAACAGCTAAGAAAGTTTGTTTCTATCATGTCAGCCTTCCGTGGATCCACTGACTACTCAATTTTCCTGTGGCTCTTGAAAGTATATTTACTTCTACCTTTAAACAAACTTTTTTCAAGTTACTTGGAAACCAAGATTAAGTGCTTATATAAGATCCTTTGGGTTCCAAGAAATGACAGCTGCCTCAGAGTATTCCAGCTATTCCTACCTATTCATTCAGAAGCCAAAAGGGACACAGGCGTCCTTCAGTCTCCTTCAGACACAGAGATACATGACAAAATGTAGGATTTGTGACTCCAAGTCATCATGAAGTTTTAACGTTCATTCCAAATCTAAGAAAGGCATAGTTTTTTTTATAGGCCTTTAATATCTAAATTTTGAAAATCAGTATGTATGGATGATCAGATAATAAAAGATACTATCATAATATTCTTCAATTACTCAAGAGAAAGCAACTTATTTTCTGCAAAATCTTATTACATCTAGGATCACCTCAGCTTTCAACTATGGTAAACAGATGGCTTCCAATTAAAATGAAAAGCGTGACTCAGTGACAGCGTAAGTGTCTGCACAGAACAGCGCATCCTGGAACGTCTATGGTTACCAGAAGGCCAACCCCCATTTACGGTGAAGACCTTCATGTACCCTGAAAACTGTGACATGACATTTTTATATTATTTCTCAACTGAAAAATCAATTCATTGTTTTTCACAACTACATATGTTGGCTTTCCTGACAGAAGCATAAAACAATGATATATTTGTTCTGTATGTTACAAGATCATTTCAGCTATTTTAGAGGTCAGAATTAGCAAAGAAAATTAAAATATCTATATTTTCAACTTCAAAAAATAATTATTATTACCATTCTGCTGCAATTTATTTTAGGGTTTTTTTTTTTAAAGTTACTTTCTAAAGGAATTTTAACTTATTTAAACACTGCAAAGGCAGTTTCCTTATATTTTTCATACAATTCTCATTTATGTTAATACAGGGTATAACCATGGTACGATTACAAAGCAAAAACATCAATCTTGGTGCAATGCCATTGATTCAACTACAGCTTTGCTTAGCTTAGATTCTTGCAGGTTTTCTACTATATTCTTTTCCGCTCCACGATCCTGTTCAGAATCTCATGCTATTTGTAGCTAGTCTGGTTCCATGGTCTCCTTGATGGAATAATTGAAGTGAATACTAGGAGTAGCATTGACAGTCAACTTGACATAACTTTCACTATTTTAGTGATATCACTAGATAATTTTTTAATACCCTGCATTTTGACAGTCATTTTGTATATGGGATATGTCCTCAGTATATCATACTAGTAAGTACATGATGCCAGTATATTCAGTTATTGCTATATCATCCTACAATACTTTCTAAGTAGAGGATATCAGGTCTCTCTATTCCAAAATTCATTATTTCATTGTTTCCTTGAAGTATTTAACTTGCTTTCAATTGTATAGGGACTCACATTGGAGATTTCCCCCTTAGTTTCAGATAGAACCTGGATTTTTTAAAAATTGTGTTGAGATTAAAGAAGAGTACAGCGCTTTAAAAGTTGAATTGAATACATTTTACGCTGTGGAATGGCCATGGGCCTAGAAGACAAAGGGTTGAAAGACATGACATCAAAGCGATGTGTTTGGGTGTCAAACTGAGGAGAATTAACGTTGTAATCTAGATTAAATGAAATGAAATGAAAAACCTAACCAAATGCTGGTAGTTCCATTCCACATTCTGGAGTCCTGAACTGACCATAAAGGAAGAAGCAAGATGAGCATAAACATTCTCTTTCCTGGTTGAAGATAAAGTGTTTCAACTGCCTCAAGCACCTACCATCTTGTCTCTCCTACAATAGTGAACTGTACCATCAAACTATTAGCCAAAGCAAACACTCTTACTCTTATGGTTTTTAGTTTGGTCAGGTATTTTAACACAGCAATTAGAGTGTAACCAGCCAATACAGCCAATGAATCCTTTATTGTTCCAATATTTATTTAATCTTATTATGTTTTAGGGAAGTTGGTTTCATTCTTTGGTTGATAATTTCATCCATCTTTCTTATTTTATAAACTATGGTCCCTTATAGGCCTGTCTCCTGAAACTATTGGCTCACTAGCATCCCTGTGATCTAGTTTTTACCCTGAGATACTTTCTGTTTAGTTCTTCTGTGTTTATTTTTCCATCTATCTTTGAAAGTCATGTTGTTTTGTGGAACATTATCTGCAAAAAGCATAGATTTTCTTCACTTTACTTTTTGTTCTAGCTTTGAACTTTAACTATCCTTCTAAGACGTCTTGGCATCTGTCATTAGAATGGTCCTACAAATCAAGATCTATGTGGTGATTTTGGTTATTGTTTTCAGAGTGTCACTGCTTAAAGCTCCAAACAGTCAATAGACCCCGAGATCATATGTATGTGCTTTAACCCAGGTATACTGCCCTAAATCTCTGTCCCCCTCTGTTCATAGTGGTACTTGTTACAAAGTTACAGTAACAATGTTACAGACTTTGCTATGTCCATGTCTCTTCCAAAACTTGTATTTTTTTTTTTTTTTTTTTATATTTCAGGCACTGAGAAAAGTGGAGGTCTTAGTCATCCAGTACATATGTCATTTCTTTATCCCGGTGTGCGAAGAAAATTGTTGCTCAGATATGAATCATTCCTCTGTGAAAAACATATTTATTGTGTAAGATGCATTATTTGTAATTTGTCTTTATTCAGAGCACTGCTTTCAAAAGTAGGTTAGGTTAGTTTTTTCCTTTTATACCTCCTCCAATGTTGTATTATTCATTTATAATAACTATATTCATTTTCTGCAATTTGTACTCCATTATACCTTGTTCTTAAATGTGAACATTTTTAGGTAAATTACATAATGTACAAATGACTCTTTGAAAGTAGAGCTCCATAGGTTTCGACAAACTCATAGTTTGTGTCCATCACCAAAGTATTAATGCAGAGCACACGTGAACCCTTATATCCAGCCTCAGTAAAAAGCTAGGGCCTACGCACTTTCACTAAACCAGTCTCACTGAAACAATAACAAGAGAAACAATAAGGTTTTAATTTTTAAAAATTCCCTATTTGGCTTTACTTGCTTTCCTGCTTCCTGAACACAGAGTTCCCAGCAGATGTCTATACTGGGGAGTCCTGCAAAAATGTCCCATCTCCTCACGGCTTTGTCAGTGAATTCTTCATGAATAAGAGTCAAGAAGCTTTATAAAGTAGAGTTTTATCTGTGTATTAATTTTTCACTCCTCCGAGTACTCTTTAAGACATTTAAAGCAACACTGAAAATGCATTTTATTAGACCTCTTTGCTAGAGTTTGTTTCTTGTGGACAAGCTCTGTTGTGGTAGCGGTAGAGTTCCACTTTAAAGATAGCTCCCCCAACTACCAGAGACATAGTCACCAGCTAGTGCAGTGAGAGTGAGCGATAGAAAGGAACCCAGAAGGACTATCTTCTCTGCAGACCAACTTAGGGATATATGATTGCAGCATCTTTTAAAGTTATCTGGAGTTGCTTCTTCTGTATTGTAGATAATATTTAAACTCTCATGGGGAATTCAGTGGCATCCATGACTGCACATGTCTCAGGGCTTTTGATCTGTTAAACATCAAATAGCTGTATAACCAAGTACTTATTGGTTCTTTTAATCTAAAGGAAATAATGAGAGATTTTCCTGATGGGCCTTGATCCTGGAGCCAATTTTCCAGTTTTAAAAGTTTGAAAAGACTAATGAATTTAGCTCATTTAAAACTTTAAAGCATAAACACATTGGAAACAATAAGACTTCTTTGTTTAGGGCAGTAGTCAATGTCCTACCTCTAGAATACATACTCTTCTTCACAGTGTTGTTAAGGTTAGATAGTAAAGAATGATGATGTCATCTTTTTGTCCTAGAGAAATTTTTAAAGATGCTTAAAGGAGACTGGATATATTCATTCTTGGCTTCATACAGGGGTTCATTTTTTAAAAATTGGTTATTTTATTTATTTACATTTCAAATGTCATCCCCTTTCTAGTCTATCCTCCACAAATCTCGAATCCTGTCCCCCTCCACTTTGCCTCTAAGTGGGTGCTCCCTCACCCACCTACCCACTCCCACCTCACCAACTTCTAGCATCACCCTACACTGAGGCATCAAGCCTTAATAGGACCAAGGGCATCCCCTCTCATTGATGCCAGATAAGGCAATCCTCTGCTATATATGTAGCTGGAGCCATAGACCCATCCATGTATACACTTTGGTTGGTGGTTTATTCTCTGGGAGCTCCTGGCGGGGGGTGGGGAGGTTGGTTAGTTGATATTGTTGTTCTTCCTATGGGGTTGCAATCCCCTTCAGCTCCTTCAGCCTTTTCCCTAACTCTTCCATTAGGGTCACAGGGCTCAATCCAATGGTTGGCTGTGAGTATCTACATCTGTCTTAGTCAGGTGCTGGCAGAACCTATCAGAGGACAGATATACCTGTCTGTGAGTACTTCTTGGCATCAGCAATAGTGTCAGGGTTTATTGTCTGCAAATGGGATGGATCCCAATGTGGGGAGGTCTCTGGATGGCCTTCCTTCAGTTTCTGCTCCATTTTTTTTGTCCCTGTGTTTCCTTTAGACAGGAAGAATTCTGGGTTAAAAATTTTGAGATGAGTCGGTGGCCCCATCCATCAACTGGGGCCATGCCTATCTACTGGAGGTGGTCTTTTCAGGTTCTGTCTCCCCCTAAACTAATTAGAAAGGGGTTTCTACATCTCTGGAAGTTCTCTTCTCAGACAGACATCAAAGATAGAAGATAAAGAGGTATTTTGAAATGGAATAGAAAGAGCTAGTATTGAATGAATCAGTCCTGATCATTCAATTAACCTTGCATCATCATCCATTAAATAATATTAAGAAAGTCACTTAATATTTCTGCTTCTCTATTTCCTATCTGGAAACCATGAATTCCTCAGAGGCTGTTCTAGGATCAAATAAAAAGTTTGCATAAAAATGCCACATCATAGTTTTCTATAAAATACTAGTTGAATCAGATAATAATTGTGGTCCAAAATTTTGCATTTAGCCAACATCAGCAATAGCATTCTATGCTTATTAGTTTCATTGCCTGCCTATATAAGCATTGTGGGGGATGCCACAACATCTTCCCAATGGACGGCAGTTGGTACTTCAGAGCTAACATTCCTCAAGTTATCACACATGAGCAGAATGACATGATAGATACTTTCACAGAAGAATTTTATAAATTATTTAGTGAAGACTGTCCTTCTGCAGGCAAGAAGAATCACAATGGAAGCTTAATGCTGCCTAAGAAGACTTAGCTATGAAACCTCTGGAGGACATTTCCTTGAGAGTACTTTTGTATTTCTATCCCAGTTACCATTTATTTAAGTCCAGCTACTGGAAGGAGTAACGGAATATCAGCATGATTCATTTACTAAGGCATTTAACAGCTCCTTTGGAGGCAGCTTATTTGAAGGACTGTTACAAAATAATTAAAACTTTCTTGGTTAAGTCTCATTAGCAATGAATCTGTATTGCTAATAAAATCTCACGTTTCTTGCTGTTGCCTGCGTTATGATAACTTGATAGCTTATTACCTAGGCAGACACACTTTGAGGTGTGAAAGCGAGCTTTACTATTAATTTCTCTGGGACCATTAGTGGGACAACTCAGAGACAGAATGGTTTACTTGTCTGATCATTGGTCTCTAAGTTGATCCCAGGGGACTAGACAATGAAGCTAGGCTGTTTAGATTCAGCAAAAAGCTTATGGTTATTCCAGTCCCCCTAAATTGCGAGAGTTTCATGTGATCCCTGTTTTAGTATTAACGTTATTCCAAGAAGATATCTGTATTATCTAAATTATCCTCAAGAGTCAAAACAGGAATAGAATTCCTGCTTTGGTGGCCTTGGCCTTGACAGAAAATATGGTAATTTTGTGATTATTAGATTTGAATCTCATTTTATGTTATCCCTTCAACCAAAAAAGAACTCACTGTTTTCAGCAAAATATGTGATTTAAAGACATGTCTAGGCATCCAAATGAAAATGCTGCGATATGCATGATGTAAGAATGTAAGGCAGAGCTTTCCATAGCATTTTGTTTGGGGTTCTTGGAAGCTTCAGTGGCATATATGTGGTATACTGGGTTTATCAGTTAGGTGCATTTGGGCTCATCTTGATGTGGTTCAGAGGGAGTTGTCTTAGTATTGTGTAGTATCTGTCAGGTAATCTGATTTATAACATAAATGTCTTTACTAATTGTGATTATAAGTAACTTGCAGTTTTATAGATGATTTGATAAAACAATTTCCATTTTGCAGACAGTAAGGAAGGTCTATTAATACTGTCTCATTTTTTCTTAGCTCTCTACATTCATGTGACAATTTACTACACAGATGTATCTTTTAGTTAGTATATTGGTGGAGACACTAAAAGATTTAAATAAAACAACAAAAAGAGATGGCTTAATGAGGAAAATCTAACTTGATTAACAAGTTTGATGTGTGTATGAAACAAAACGCTATATAATATTTTAAGTTTCTTCTTGCTGTGTTTGTAAACAGACACAATATGTTCTTTATATGATTCATTCATTTTATATACAAACAGTATATAAAGTATACCCTGTTGACAACTACTGTTAACTGTTAGGTTTTCAAGTAAGTAGGACATGTGACCTGTCCCATGAGGTCCCCCATGTTTTTAATATTTAGAATAATATAATAGTGAGGATTATGACTATATTACAAATGTGTGCTACAAATACTCAGGGTTCAGTTAAGAAAATAATAAATTCTAAAATTGTTTTGAAGTCTAATCATGTAAAAGGCTTAAAAGCTGTGTTTATTTCCCTCCAGAGCTAACAGAGGTGGGACAAAGTATGCCAAGCAAAGAGGTTCAATTTGTTTCTGCATTCATTAGCTTCTCTATACATCCACACCTTGTCCAGGAGGAGGTAATTAAGGGATGCCCCAGGATGCCTGGTGAATGCATTTTTATGGAGCAGCCTCTGATCTGGTAGTATTTACTTCTTTCTTTCTATCATTCAGAGGTCTTTGTGAGTGTTAATTCCCAACTCTACCTGCTTTTCTTTCACAAACGTTACAGGATTCAAAATCTGACTTCTGTTTAATACAGCACCCTTGGACAACACAATTCTTGTATAACTGGTTGATTATGAATTCACTGATTAATTTACAAAGAATCACTTACTGAAATTCGTAGTAAATAGAGACTGATTCTCTGTCCCCCAAAACAAAAAAGCAAGTAGAAATACACAAAATTCCTAAATATTTAGATAGTTGTTACTTATCTCAAAGTGGTGTTTAATTATTCATATACAAATTTTTCTGCTCTTCAGTGTTTATGTGTACAGAGAGGCTAACTAGAGAATTTGAAAACAAGCAGGAAAAAAGCCATCATCTCCACATTAAGAACTCACAGACAGATTTTTAAGTATGAAAGTTCAATGTGTAGATAATTACAATCACTATAAATCTAAAACACCAAAAGGTCTGCTGCATGAGATTTCAGAGTGCTGTGAACTGGGAAGAATTGGAAATACTAACATGAAATTAACATGTCCTGGGTGACTTAGGATCTACAATTTAAGTTTCTTATGCTTTCCAGCAAAATGTAAACGATATGTGACTTTTTTTTTTCCATTCAGATTGCAAAAGCCATAATTTATGTATCCTTCTTATTCCATATAGCATGTTCTGCAACACATAGGGTTTTTTTTTGTTTTGTTTTGTTTTTGTTTTTTTTTTTTTCAGATTACAGTTCTTCGCCAGGCAAAGAACATTCTATAGGGGAGGAAGGACTTCTTCAGAGAGTGAAGCCCTTCCAAGAACTGTTAAGAGTTAGAATCCATTGTTACCTTATCACACAGTCCTCCTCCAGGAACTCTGAACACACTTTCATGAGCTTAAGAGTTGAACAGTGGTCAAGCAACTGATGTTCAGTCTTCTTGGACTGGAGCATAGCATGGTCCGAATGACAAGAGTGTCTTTCTGGCTCAATTTCCTTCCTACCTTGCGTGAAGTGGGAGGAATGTGAAGGCTCCCTATATAACATAATAGTGACCAGAAACAAAAGATCTCCTTAATGATAGTTGTCTTTGTTTAGTTTTCTCACTACATTCTCTGAACTTACACATGCATGATTCTAACTCTCCAAGACCACTCATTCTGATACAAAATCATATTCGGCTTTTTTAGCTTTATCAACTGTTTTGTATGCGTGTCTTCCTTCTCCCATTTTTACATTTTAAGTTACCAAAGGAAGCCAGAAGATGATAGGGAAAGAATGCGGGCTGAGTTCCCAAGAGAAATGGGTGCAAATTTTGGTTTTACGGCACACACCCTGTACTATCTTGACTCAATTACTAACCCTTCTGAGGCTAGATGGTCTTGTGCATAGAATGTTCCTAACTCTGAAGATCATTAAGATGCATGAACACAAAATCCCTTCACAATAGCTACTGAGCTGTCCTTCAGACAAGCTGACGTTCATATTACTTTACAAAATGCATTCATCTATCTTTCCAAATCAGCAAGATTCTCTGAACCTTAAAAAGAATGTCAAATGACAATGAATATTCTCTGTTCTAAGACCGTGGCCAACTGTGTCTAAACAGGAAATACACTTGGGTGCATTTGTTTGGAAGATTTGTACTCTTACCTGATAAATTAAAAATGATTTGTTTTTCAGATTAGAACCATTTCTGTAAAACCGTGGTGTTGCATTTGCAGTCGTTTCTACATAAACACAAATGAAAGGTTATTAGGAAATTATATTTGGTCGGTTGTGTTTACCATTATTTTTAGATTCCATGAATCACCAAGAGTAATTACATCAAATTCAAAGTCAATGTAGTGGAAGTAAAATGGAGGAAGTGATCTCATAACTAAAGTGAAATGTCCATGAATAGAATGTGCTCATTTTCATGCTGCCCAAATAGAATGATCAAATGGACTGTCATTTCAGCGCCTCCCAAAAAACAAACAATTCAGTTAACATCTTCTAGTCAGTTTGTGTCAAATGAGTTTCTGTCACAATCCTAGTTGATAGTGTTTCTCACGGGCAAAGAAACTCTCTGTGGCAATGGCTAGTTTTAATTTGGTTCTTCAAATCAAGTTGTGATAGCCACAAACAAAACTTGAGCTATTCATTCTGGTGGCTTTTGCAGCACAGTCTGTAGAAGGAAATGTATTAAGGTTAAAAGCAAAACAACAACAACAACAAAAAAAAAACAAATAAACAAAACAAAAAATCCCAAAAACCCTCCGTGGTTCATCATCTCTGAATAGCACTGTTATTTCATTTTCTAGTGCAATACAATTTATTAAAAATTGTTTAAATTAAATAACAGAAATTTGAGGGTTCGGTGGTCTATTGTAACAAAGCCCAATTCATCTTTATAAAATTTAGTGGTAGCTTCATAAGGATTATTTTAAAACTACAACTCAGTTACTTAAACTATTTCTTTGTAATGTTCAACTTCACACCTTGTGCCTTTCATTTTTAGAATGGTTTATATGAAAGACCAAAAATCTAGTGCCATAAAGGAACCTTAGAAACAAAGTAATATAGAGGGCATTTAGTAAGCATCTCCAGTAGTGTTGTTAGCATATATAATAATATAAAATAAAAGGTCAGTTACTGCACATACACGTGCCCATTAACTCATTTGTCATCAATTAGGGAAAAGTGTTTCCAGTCTGTGAAAACCTGATGAGATATGGAACAAGGAAATAAAAGAAATTCTGAAGGCACTATGAAGATTAAATTCTAGTGTCACTGATTGAAGACACTGATGTAAAAGTAGCTTACAGTACCATATGACAAATTCTCATTACTAAGAATAGTACTGTGTGAGGTGTTCCTGCCATAGTGTGATGGCTCTGAGTGGAAAGTATGTCCCACTGAGTAGCACTTCCTGATTTATTATTATACATTACTGATTTATTATAGTACATTCATTTATAGCTGTGAATATTACCATTTTAAGTGCATATTCAAAATTAACCATGAGAGACATGTCAGTTAGAATGCTTTGAATACAATTTTAAAACAACAACAAACAAACAAACAAACAAAAAAAAACAGTTGGTCCAATGGACCAATTGTTCCCCAAGTCCAGAGCTGAGAAATTTTAAATTTGGTGGACTCACGGGTTGACTGATGTCACCAAGGGTCAAATGTGATTTTGTTGTTGTTTGGGTTTGTTTTCTATATTGCCAGAGTGCCAAGATCTAGTTTTATAGCTTTCATATCGATATAAGACTGATGCTCCCTAAAGAAGGTTGCACCAACAAATCCTGAGACTATCCAAAGGGATGACAGGACTAGCATTTTGTTCATTGAGCTGAGAGTCATGGCTGCATACAAGGTCACTTAACAGAATATGGGAGATAAAAAAAATGACAACTGAAAAATTATTTAAAAATTAAACGTCAATAATCAGAGTTGTCTCTGGCAAAACTCACTGTGGTGCCATTTGACTTCACTGCAGCCTTGGATCTGACACAAAACATATGTTCTTTGTACTGAGCATGCTCACACTCCACACAGTACTAACAAACATTGCTGAAACACTTTGACTCAGATCCAAGACCTTTTTTGTCATCTTAGGAACTGTATGTCATCTTCTGCTCTTATATTTGCATAATGATTAAATCACAGAAAACAAAAAAAACATTTGATATTTTTCTGTCATCGCTCCTCAGCATGTTAGAATTTCTAAAACAAGCATCATAAAGGGAAGGGTATGACATTAAGATGCTTAACAACATCAAGATTTCATCCAGCCGGTGAAGAGATGTTAAAGGCTCCTGAAAGAAATGTGGATTCACAATGGAACAGTTAAAGAACAATCATTTTTAAATCCTGAAGCTCAGCAGAAATAGTTTTAATGTGTGAAGTAAAATTTACATTTATAAGACACACATTACCATCTCTTCAGTTGATATTCCTTCAGAGTTTTAAATTTTGAATTTTCACAAAGATTCTAAGTTGTCACCACTTAGGAAAGAAAAGTATGCAATGGAGAGTTGAGAGGCATCTCGTTCTGTCTACCCTTTGCTGTCTATCAATGAGTTCTCCATAGCAAAGAAGAATCTGCACAGGTTAAATCATTTCCAGGATTGGACTTACCTGGATACCAGACCTTCTTGGTAGCGTAAATTCTCAAGCCAAGATTGCCTTGTTTGGCCGTTCTGACTGTGGTTACTCTTTTAAAGTAGATTGATTTTATCACAGAGATGTATCCGTTCATCAGTGGCTTGGAACACTAGGGGAGTAGAGGCAGTCTGCTCTCTCAGTACAGAGAATAAGCGTTTGCAGTGCCCACGAAGAACTTAAAAGTGATAATAAAACAAAATAAAGGAATGTCTTGCTTTAATATCTCATCTACCGAATTGTTAAAAATGTTGAGAGTGAAACTACTTCTAGAGAAAAACATTTTATTAGTCTACTTTCCAAAATGCATTGGGTTACCACTGATTTTTCAGTGGTGTAATTTAAGTTTCAAAGTAACTCATCTTAATATTCACCCTTTAATAAACACTGTACTTGGCATAATAGATTCAGAGAGCACTATGAGCATTTATGACATTTGACCAGGAGTCTATTTATGGCGGTTCAGTTCTCAAGGTTGTTAGGGAAGCAGATTGTATCTCTCCAGCCCATTATTCCTATGATAATTATGATATATAAATATATCTTTATTGTGTGTAATACATAATTGATGAGTAGATAATATACCTGTATTACACATCATTATAGAGACAAAGAAGTAGAACTTGAGTGAGTTCAAGTCTGTCAGTACAAAAACCACTCGAATGTTTACTTTGGGGAAATGGCATGCATAAAATGGCATGCATAAAATACTAGTTTGTATCCACATTTATTCTAAGGAACTAGTCTATAATAATCATTTATCGCTACTAACATTACATTCTTGCTTTTCAATACTTTAAAAATGACTGACGATCCCACAATATTCCTCTTCCAGTCTACTATTCATCGAAGTCCACCGAACAACATTTAGGCTCCAGCAAAGCAAAGATAAAGTGGCAGTCGTGAGAGTAGCCTGAGAAGGACCACCATCCACAGGTGGGCAGCCATGATGCCTTCCTCCTGCACTGTGTTCTTATATGGACTGGCTGTTACCAGAACTCCCACTTTGGTTGAGAAGAGAAAAGCTCTTTCTTTTTTTTTTTTCCACAGGGCTAATATTTTATTATTAATTAATTAATTTACATCATAAATTCTTAACACATACAGTTAGAAAGTGTCAGGAGTAATAATAATGGGCCATGTTTGTTGTCAGTATGAAACTACACAGAATTAGTGAGAAGACAGTGGGTGTCTGCTTTTGAAAGACTCTTGTTCTCTGTGAATTTATCTTGTGACAGATATACCTATGGGAAGCCTGTCCCGGGAGATGTAAAGATAAGCGTATGCCATGAAAATCAATACTCTGGCTCTGAGCCTGAGTCTGAATGCAAAGAAGTCAACTCCCAGGTGAGTGAATCTGTTCAAAGGCCTGTTTTAAATATCCAAGGTTAACCAACAGAAAGGCAGACAGCAAAGATGAGAGGAAATGCATACCCAGACATTGAAAGAGGATGTCTGAGACCTTGGGCTGTAGCTCAGGGATGGAACACTAGCCAGGCATGTGTGCAATCCCCAGAAGCCCCTCACTGGCAAAGGTGATAATCATGGGGCCCACTACTATTAAAGGCATATTTCAACAACTTCACTTGGCTAATTTATTTTGAGTATATATCCTTTGTAAGAAATAAGTTTATCACATTTTCATACATGAGTGTCTCATATATAAATGGATGGAACTAGAAAATATCATCCTGAGTGAAGTAACCCAATCACAAAAGAACATACATGGTATTCACTCACTGATTATTGGATCTTAGCCCAGAAACCTGAAATACCCAAGATTCAGCTCACAGACCACATAAAGCTCATGAAGAATGATTACAAAGTAGTGGGGGCTTCAGTCCTTCTTAGAAGGAGTAACAAAATACTCAAGGGTGCAAATATGGAGACACAGTGCAGGACAGAAACTGAAGAAGAGACAGACCATTCCACCTGGATATCCATCCTATGTGCAGTCACCAAAGGTAGAGGTTGATGTGGATGTCAGGATGTACATGCTGACAGGAGCCTGATATAGCTGTCTCCTTAGAAGTCTGCAAGAGTCCGACATACTCAGAGGCAGAAGCCCACAGCTAACCATTAAACTGATCACGGGGTTCCCAATGGAGAAGATAGAGTGAAGGCTGAAGGAGTTGGGAGGATTCGAGACACCATGAGGAAAGCAACAATCCCAACCAACCAGAGCCCCCAGGGTCTAAACCACAAGCCTGGAGCGCTTAGGGAGGGACCCATGGCTCCAGCTATATATGCAAGGGAGCTATATATAAGTGGGAGAAGAAAAGCTCTTTCATAAGCTAATTCTCAACCGAAACAGAGACCCAGAGGGAGTGCCTTGCTACTGAAAACAATCACATTCCTGCTGCCTTTCCTTCACCGAGCTTTTAAGTTAAACTTTGTATGTGTGCTGGAATGGTGGTGATGGTGAATGTATGCGGCTCAGTTGTGAAGGTGTGGTAGCCAGAAGTCAATGATGGGTGACTTTTTTACTCTTATTCCATCTTGGTGGTTTTATTTGTTTGTTTGTTTTGTTTGTTTGTTGTTTGTTTATTTAAGGAAGGAGCTATTTGTTGAAACTGGTCCTTGTTGGTTTTGTTAAACTGGCTGGCCAGCAAGCTCTGGGGATGTTTCAGTGATAGACTATACCTTACAATTCAGGTTCCTGTGTTTGGATAGCACATACTTTACTGACGAGATTATCTGCTCAGTTCCTTAACTCAAACTCTTAGTTTTACAAATAAATACATAAACAAACAAACAAACAACTAGGAAGCTGAACAAGAAAATATCGATTTAGTTGCTCATTTCACAAAGTTCTATAACAAAGCTACAATAGGCTAACCAGTTTGCAAAGTCTACAGATACAAAATTCCATAAATGTGCCTGGTTCGAGCCTGCCTAATTCTTAGTGGAAGAAACAAGAACTATGTACAGAGATAGGTAAGTTGCAGCAGGGCTGGTAGTGGTGAGTGATGTGAAGGAAACTTTTCAGAGATTTAGGAAATTCAACTTCTGTTATTTCATACATGGGCCTTTAATACAGTATTGCTTAAAGGAAATACGAAAAAATAATTATGTATGCCAATACCATTTATTTCTTCTCTTGAAGTAACTGGCTCCTTTGACTAATTAGAAATGAACATATCAACACTGGCTAAATAAAAGTATAGCCAGATGGACTTCCAAACACGTTGAACTTAGTATTTTTCTGATACCACATCAAGCCAACTACAGAGGAATTTTCCTTTAATACCAAGATTAATGTACAAAGATGTTTATTTTCCATTTATCCTACAGTGATGACGTTGTTAAAGAATTCAATATTCCCAGTTTCAATCTGAGATATTTGTTAATAGATTAAATATTCTCTGAGTTGAACTGTGGTGATTTCATTAGCACAATATTTTGAACTTTCATGTAGCCTGAAGTTTGATTTTTTTTTTTTAAAAAAATAAGTGTTTATTTTGTCATTAAATTATGAAAGCTTTCAATACCATGTATTAAAACATAACATTTCTGAGGCAATTATTTGGGAACCTGAGGATTCTCAGTTTACATTTATCGTTGTGCAAGGAATTGCACAACAGGACAGATCCTATTATATATTAATCTCAAATATATTAGCTTAGTTTCATCTTTTGTTTTACGAGACTGTTCTTTCACAGTCATCCTGGATCAACATAGTTCAGCTACTTCTTCACATAGAGATTACCTAGAGAAGTAAATAAAAATAAGAACTAGGAGTTTTCCAGTAATCTGGTTGAATTTTCATAAATTTCCTTTGGGGTGTGTGTATGTGTGTGTGTGTGTGTGTGTGTGTGTGTGTGTGTGTGTGCATGTATGATTTTGGTGATAATCCTTCAGTAAAATTAGAAGTATACTTCTGTGCAAAGTCTAATAACAGCCTTGAATATGACACTGGTGGCATGTAATCAGTGAATGGAAAGCTTATGAGATTGTTCACTAAACATTAGGTCCATATGGATTTACCTCTAGATGGGATTACACAGAATGTGGGTATTCTTAGTGTCTGTCTCAGAAGTAGACTCATTCTGATTGCATGACACAGTGACTTCCAAGTCTTATTTTTGGTACCAAAAAACCTTGTTCTTACCAAATGAGCCATGTGCTGGCATGTTACTTATCTTTGGCTCATTGTGGTAAAAATCTCTGAGATAATCGGTCAATTAAAGGAAACATAGGTTTACTCTGGTTGACGGTTTCAGTGGTCACTTGGCTCCATTGCTTTGGGACATTGTGCTAGACAGAACACTATGGTAGGAACCCTTGAGGGAACACCTTCTCAGAGCCAAAGAGGAACGGGGATGGGGCAAGCAACTCTGGGAGGGGGGGACCAGAACATGGGGCAACATTGGAATGTGAATAAATAATTGAATTTAAAATGGGGTTCCCAATGGAGAAGATAGAGTGAAGGCTGAAGGAGTTGAGAAGATTTGGGACACCATGAGGAAAGCAACAATCCCAACCAACCAGAGCCCCCAGGGTCTAAACCACCAGCCTGGGAGCGCTTAGGGAGGGACCCATGGCTCCAGCTATATATGCAAGGGAGCTATACATAAGTGGGAGAAGAGATCCTTGGTCCCATGAAGGCTGGACATCGCGGGGGGGGTGATATTCGAGGGTGGGAGGTGAGGTATGGGGAGGGTGGGTGGGGGTACACCAACGTGGAGGCAGGAGGAGGATGGGGGAAGGGATAGTTAGATCCTGGGAGGGAGGGGGGAAATGGGGTAAGGAGAGAATATCTGAATTGTAAAAAAAATTTCCAATATAAATTAAAAAAAAAAAAAAGAAAGCTCCTTATGTCATGGTGACTAAGCAGTAAAAAGACAGGAAAAGGCTATTAAAGTCTTTATTTTTGTGTCTGTTGTTGACATTTCTGCCTATACATTGTGTGTTCTTCAATGTCTTGTGCTTTCCTCTGCTTGTAACGATCTCCTACATTATGAATTTTTACCCTTTTTCTTTTGCCCGGTATCTTCCCTGAGTTCTGACATCGGTAATCTTCCTTCAAAGAAATGAGTGTGCTGGTGAGGGTTTCATGCATTCATTTGCAACATCACCCAGAAAGGATGTGTGTCTATGTGAGTCAGCATGTCTCAGGTCCCTAATCACATGCCTAAAACCAAGGCTCATGAAATCTGCCCTTAGCTCTGCTGCTATTTCACGAAACTGGTTATCTTCTTCATTGTCAAACAGTACTGACTTTCAGTGTTATTAGCTTTCTGCTGAAGGATGAAATCAAATAATAAAAGAAAACCTTGTAAGCTATAATTTCACACTTTTCCATCAGTGACACACACGCTAAAATGTAAAATGCATGAAAAAGAAAAATCTTCTTTTATGTCACTTGGATAATTACTATAATTAAAAATAATTTTTGAATATTTTGTATAATATGTATGTACATATATTCTTTAATTAAGAATCGAATCCTAATGGTTTATAGTTAACAGTAGGTAAAATGGATAGGCATGTCACTTGGACCAAAGGTCATTCTAGATCACTCAGTCACTCACCTTTTCTCTTTTGTGTGATATGGGAAGGCACAACACAGTTTTATTTCATATTCAAAATACATGTGAAATTAGTAATGCAACTGAATGTATTATTGCTCTTGTGATTCTTCTGACAGCAGATCTTTTGCCCTAAGCATACTGGCAGCATTTTCTGGAATGTATCTTGATTTGATTTTTGTAACATACTATAAATTCTATTTCAAACTCAAGAAAAATAACTTATGTAACTACAGAAATGTGGAGATTGTTAAGGGAAAAGTTCCCAATTATTTACTTTACAAAATCTTGGAGAGAATGAAGGGAAGGTGCCAAACAAGGTTTATAGTCAGCCTGATGCCTCTGAGTGGTCAGATTCTTTGTGTTTTGCTCCTTTAATTTAGAAGGCTATATTCTCACCTCAGGTTTCATACTGAAGGACTGGACACCAGTCAGTAAATAATTCCTGTTTAGACAACTGGATTAACTCTCTGCTGTGTTAAAACTAAGAGTAGGAATCTAGAAAATGTTGAAGTTATCAGTTTCAGATTTTACCCATTTCAAGAAGTCCTCAGGGCTTGTTGTTTCTGTTGTTGCTGTTGATGATGATTATGGTGATGGTGATGATGATGTAATGCTTTCATGTCCTTTTTAAGCTACCGAATGTTGTCTTTTCACGTGTTATGAAATGAATCCCAATCAGCATTCCCCAGGTATATCTATTGGCAGAAGAAGGCATGTACTGACTGCCAGTATTTTGTTTATACTTAGAAAAAGTATGACTATAGATTCTAAGAACCAGACATAGTATCTGTGATAGTTAAAGTTATCACCTTGATGGGATCTAGAATCTCCTGGGAGATGTATCTCTGAAAATTCCAGTTTTGCCTAATTTAGGTAGGAAGACCTGTCTGCTATGGGAGGTGCCATTCCCTAGCTCAACTGAAGAGCAAATAGAACTGAGGATCTGCATGAATTAATAGTTCTCTGCTTTCTGATTGTGAATGCCATGTAACTACCTGCTTCACGTTTGTGCCACATTGACTTTCCTGAAATGATGGGCTATATGCTTGAAATATGAGCCACAATAAATCATCTCTCATTTCCATTGCTCTGAGTATTTTGTCATTGTGATATGAAAAGGAAATAAAGCAATAGCTGTAAAAGTAAATGAAGATGTGGGGTTCTGAAGTGGGTCCTGTAAGATTATCATGCCTGGTCAACTTCCTTGGGAGTGTCTATGGAAATACTCCTTCAGGACTGCTCCACTCTTCTGTGAATTCAGGTTAGGGTTATGTATTAAAACTGCATTGATTTCTGTCCCTGATTGGCCAAAGGACAGTCTTTGGCTACCTTGATGTCTCAGTTAGGGTTTTAATGCTGTGAACAGACACCATGACCAAGACAGCTCTTATAAGGACAACATTTAATTGGGACTGACTTACAGATTCAGAGGTTTAGTCTATTATCATCAAGGCAGGAACATGGCAGCATCCAGGCAGGCATGGTGCAGGAGGACTGAGAGTTCTATATCTTTAACTGAAGGCTGCTAGCAGAAAACTGACTTCCAGGCAGCTAGAATGAGGGTCTTAAGCCCACACCCACAGTGACAGACCTACTCCTACAAAGCCACACCTTCTAATAGTGCCACTTTCTGCGCTGAGCATATACAAACCATCACATTTGGAGAAGGAAAAATGAAACAGAATTTATGAACAGAAAAAAATAGAAAAGTTTTGAAATATGGGAGATTGAAGAGAAAAGGAAACAAATAAGAAAAAGTTAATGTTATAGAAGAGGCATCCAAATTAGTAGAATCATAAAAATAATTGGAAAATACATGAAAATAGTGGTGGAAGACCTGCTGGTGATTAAGGGGAGAAGATATGCAGAGGGCATATTTCACTTTCTAACTTTTTTAAGTAAAAGTGGTTACTTCTTCATGGCTCACCTCAGTAAGTGTTCAAAGCCTATCTGTTCTAATACAGCAACCTCTGTAGCATAGATACCCAATCATTGCTGAGTGTTAGAACCATTTAGAAATGCTTGAAAGTCTAGATATATAGACTCAGTGTCAGATCATTTATTTTCAACCCCAGAAATGAATCCACACTGGAGATTTAGAGGCTGCCCAATGGAGTTGTACACTCCATTTCCTGTCACCTGTGATCAAAGCCACAAATTTACCTGGTGTTATCACTCTTATTTTCCCTCTTTCTTTGAATTGAGAAGAAAATTGTCTTATGGTTTCCCAAGATACTGTTTCTCCACTTCCTGCAGATGCAACTATATACTTTTTCCTAAATAAACTAAGCCTCTTGTCAATATTCTTTCTCATTTCAACTCATCTCAAACAGCTTCCCTCAAAGAAAAGATTTTTCTTTGCTCTGCATCCGCTACAGGTACCAGTTATATTTCCACTTTATCTTCATCATTAGATCCCTTCTACCTTCACTAATATATATGGATTTTACATCTACCTTTCGACTGAATCTCATTTCCAACACCAATGACTCAAAACACAGAGGACCCCGGTGCCAACATTCTGAGGCCTACTTCGGTTCTCATCCAGTCCAGTCAGGCTGCATCATTTGACCATGTTGAAGCCTTTTCTCTCAATGCTTTATGTTTCCTTTGGTGATGATGTTACAGGCAGAGCCACTGGGTAGTATCTGCAGGACAGGGCTGGCAGTCTTCAAGAATAAATTCATAAACACAGCTCCTGAAAGATTGTTTTAATTTCCTTTTATAATATAGTCTCCTGTTTTGTATTCAGAATAAATACCAGTTATATTCTATTGATATGGTATCAAATATTTCATCCCCTCTCACCACTATACCACTATCCGTAAAATCCCACTGTAATGGCTATTCTACACAGTATATGTAATATTTTATATGTAAATATGTAAATTATGTATATATTTTCTATGTAATTATGTAAATATAAATGTATATATTATATATTTATATATAAAATATATATGTACAGTTTTAAACTATATATATATATGGCTTAAAACTTTTTATACAAAGAACCATAACAGACCTGGGGAACATATTTAGATATTAAAGATATTAAGAGTTAGGAAAGTTTAAACAGGCTTTGTTTGGTTTCTGTATGTCTACCTTAAGCAATTACCTTTGTATGGTAGGGAGAAACCTCACAGGGAAATAATAGATTAAAATGATTCCACTGTGAAGCATGTTGTGTAAAATCTGCCTGAGTGCTATTGGTATGGACTCATATATGAGACATTTTTGTTGCGTCATGAAATTTGATTCATTTTTCTATCCAAAGCAATCAAAATGAGAGGAAGTCAGGAAGGGAAGCCTACAGAAACCAATATTTGAAAATCAGAGAGATAAGACTTATAGACTAGGAAAAATCAAATTCTTTGAAATATTTGATACCATATCAATAGAATATAACTGGTATTTATTCTGAATACAAAACAGGAGACTATATTATAAAAGGAAATTAAAACAATCTTTCAGGAGCTGTGTTTATGAATTTATTCTTGAAGACTGCCAGCCCTGTCCTGCAGATACTACCCAGTGGCTCTGCCTGTAACATACTAAAGTTTTGCCTGTGATACTGTTTTCTGCTGTGTCTAGGACGAGTGGATATGATCAAATATCTTAGTGCTTTTAGGGTGATGCTTGTTTCTAAGGAAACCCAAGGAAGGCAAGTTCATGAATCACAGAATACTGGTTTATATGAAGGTTCCATGCAATTACAGAACAATTTCAAACTACCAACCACTGTTAGTGAAATAAAATTAAGGGTCAGAGAAATGGCTACATGGGAAAAGGTGATTATCATCAAGTTTGATTTCCTGAGTTTAATTGACAGGAACTCTGGTGGAAGGAGAGAACCGAATCCCACAAAGTGTCCTCTAGTCTCCACACACTTACCATGCTTCAGACACACACATACACACACACACACACACACACACGCATACGCACACACACACATGCACTCGCACATGCACACACTCATGCACACACTCATGCACACACTCATGCACACACATATGTGCACACACACATACACACACACACTCATGCATGTGCACACATTTAAAAAGGTAAGATAGGCTGACTGATAGGAATGTATTTGTGATTCCATCTTTCTTCCTACCACCATTACCACCATCTCTAATGAGTCTGAGAGCGTATTTTGTGCTGGACACTGTTAAATGCTTCAGGCTTCATAACAATCCTATTAGGATCACTTGAAAAGGAATATGTCACAGTTTAGAATTAGTTCCCTCAGATCATGTAAATTATTAAATGGCAAAGATGGCCTTCATCTGTAAATACAATCCAGGAGCTCCTAAATATCATAGCAACTGTCAACTCCACGTTTAAGCTACCATCAAACCATATGATGTTATAAAACTCTAAAGGAAGCCTGTACTTACCAACTGCGTAGGATAATCTTTATATTGTCAACTGCTCAAGTTAACTGTACCTAAAGCATGCTGCAACATGATTTGTATTCCCCCGAAGCCACAATTTTCATAAGTTAAACCTGTGTTTAATTTAGTCAGTTTGTATTTGTTCTTTATTTGCTCTAGTTATACACAATATTTTACTTATGTGATTTAGCTAAATACTACATGAATCCATGATGTAAAAGTGCTAAAAGAAAAGATGGGTTTTTTTTTTTTATCAAAACACAGGATAAAAACACAGGATTTACTTTGTAAAATGATTCACTTTATGAACTATTCTTTTTAGGTAAGAGTAAGACATTAATAAACTTTTAAAAATTTCAGCTGGTTCTCAGATTGTCTTTCAAAGGTCTGAAGTCATTTAACTTTCCAGAAAGCTAGAGTGGAAACACAACATTGCATCATGACTTGCCTTATTCAAAATGAAGATTAAAATGTAGGCAGTCTGTACAGCAGATATGCTTTTGAAAAAAGTGTCTAGCAAATGAGCACACTCAATACATTGTATATTTCAAATTTAAATAAAGTATTTCAAACCTACATGTATCATTTAAAGTGATTCACAGCTTTAACCAACTACTTCTGTTGATCTACCTATTGGCTCCCTGCAGTCTGTTTATAAAATTTCCACCAACCCGCCAGTGTGTTTTCCACACTGCAATGTGTTTTCTAACCCGTGTTTCTTACCAGCTTGTGACTTCTTTGATTACAGCATCAGGGACCTCCTAATCTTTATTTATGACTCTGAGATATAATTTAGGTTTCGTGTTTTAGTGGGAGGGAATCTGACAATCTCCAACAGTCTAAAGATAAAAGTAGCATGCAGTGTGGATCCAGGGAAGTCTAGGTCCTCAGTGCCCATTCTCTGCCCAGTCAGTACTATCAGACCTATCATCACCAGCCACAAGGCTTCCCTCTTCTCTCTCTAAACAGTATGCTCCTTAAATTAAAGCAGCAAATAATTGACTTTATGTGAAACTTTCCTATTTATAATTTTTGTTATGATACATAGAGAATTATATTAAAGACGTACTAGAGATTAGTTAGGTATTTTATATAACATGTAATTGCCATAGTGACCCTCCAGAGTAGGGACTACAGTCATATTTTGGATAAGAAAATCAAATTTCCAAAGAAAGAAGGATTTGTGTTACATAAAAAACAAAGGTCTAATTTCAAATTCCATGAGAGCATAAGCATCATAGCACTGTGTCACTAAAGCAAAACTGAGTGATATGGGACACAACCAAATTTTGTCCTTGTGTATATTAGTCAGGGTTCTCTAGAGTTACAGAACTTATGGAATGTCTCTATATATTAAGGGAATGTACTGTAATGGCTTACAATCTATATACCAACTACCCTAACAATGGGCAACTGTGAATGGGAAGTCCAAGAATCTAGTAGTTGATCAGTCCCACAAGGCTGCTTGTTTCACTGGTCTTCTGGATAAGCTGGAATTCTGAAGAAGTAGGTTCCAACAGATGTGCTGGCAAGTAAGTGCAAGCAGGTGAAGAAGAGTGAGTCTTCCATTGTCCTTATGTAGGCCTCAAGCAGAAGGTATGGCCCAGATTAAAGGTGTGTACGACCACGCCTGGATTTGGAGCTTGCTGTGTCCCAGGCTGGCCTTGAACTCAGAGATCTGCTTGCCTCAGTCTACTGGGATTAAAGGTGTATACTATCTTGCCTGGGCCTAAGCTTTTCATGGCCACACTATGCCTCAAGATCTGGATTAAAAGCATTTGTCATCCCATATTCAGATCTGGGTCAGAAGCCTTTGTCTTCCAACTCAAGATCTGGATCACAGGTGTGCCCTCCATTTCTAGATTGTAGTTCATTCCAGATGTAGTCAAGTTGACCACCAGGAATAGTCATAACATTGTGTTTATTTCATGCCTGTTTGATTTATTTTGATTTTGATATTTAAGTTGTCAGACAATAGACATACTTTATTGATGATATAGTTCAGCTTCAAGTTATGTTATTATATGTGGATGGAAATGTAGGTTATTTTTTACAAACAAAAAGAATTTTGATGGGTTACTTTTTGGCACAATCTCCTGGCTTTATTATATGTACATATTAGTGTGTCCATAAAATCTGTATCTACAGAAAATGGTCTACTTTAAAGTATATAAAACAAAGAGAGAGTTCCTGTAAATACGGCTCTGTCACCGTCCCCTATTATCTTGTATCATGACAGGAGCTTCATCTACTTTTAAGAGTTCTGTTGGATACACTCAATTTTGCTGCCATGTTGTCTCCATGCTGTGCTGACAGTCAATAATAAAACTTGTTTTGATGAGCAGCCTATTCTCTAAGGTCTCACTTGTTCCCTCAATCCTTTTTCTAACTCCATCAAACTATCTGGGAAACAACCAGCTGGAGTCTAGCAATTTCACATTTGTGTGTGAGGAGGGAAACATCCCGGAATTGAATACATTCTGCACTTCACCTTGTTTTACAAATCAACAACCTGTACAATCAACAAAACCTTTTGGTTTTTTTTTTGTTTTGTTTTGTTTTTTCTCTTAAGGTGCTAATAGAACTTTCTTCTTTTTCTTCATAGGAATTTTAATCAAAGTACTCCATTGGGGTTAGGTCCAGTTATTAGGTAGATCTGTTTTGTCTTTCTCCAATATGAATATTCTATTAGCAACTGAATAACAAAAATAGACTTTGGAAGGGTAGAGTTGCAAAGCCTTGGGGAAGAAAATGACTTGAGTAATGAAAATGCTACCGGGCACTTAACTAAAGCAGCTCTGGCAGGGACAATTATAATATAATTTATCACAGAAAGAATACTAAGATGCAGAATACATAATTATCCTATCAGGAATCTGAGAACACTGGCAAAACTCATTTGAATTAAGAACCAAAAATTTGAGTCATGAGGAAATTATGAGGTGGCAAACAATCAGTAAAATTCAGATGAATGCTAAAAGTCTTTCAAAATACATATGCAAATTTTGGACTAAATTCTGTTACTAAAGAAAAGGTTAAAATGTACTAAAACTTCAGCAGAATGAACAGCTCCTTTGAGATGTATTTGTAGACCAAACAAAATAACAGAATCTTTCTTTTTTTCATCTATTTTTCTTTCTCCTCCTCCTCTTCCTCCTCTCCCCTTCTCCTTTTCTCCTTCTCCTCCTCTCCTTCTCCTTCTTCTTCTTCTTTTGTAGAGAACTATATATTTGGGACTCGGTCCTTAAAGGTCAAATTATTTCATTTTGTTTGAGTATCAGAGACACACTTTCTACATTTTTTATCATTACTATAGAGTATCCCGTTTTCTATCATGCTTCACCCACCGCACTCCAGGGGAATCTATGTTATATATTGTTATTCATTAGGGTTTCTATTGATGAAACAAAAATACATGACCAAAGGCAAGTTGGGGAGAAAAAGGCTCACACTTCCTGATCATAGCCCATCATTAAGAAAAGTCTGGACAGGAACTGAAGCAGCGCTGGAACCAGGAGTTGATGCAGAGGCTATGGAGGGGTGCTGCTTACTGGTTTGCTTTTACATGACTTGTTTGGCCTACTTTTTTATACAACTCAGGATCACAAGGCTAGGGATGGCACCACCCAAAATGGGATAAGCCCTACCCCATTGATCACTAATTGACAAAAAGCCTTAGAGCTGGATCTCATGGAGGCATTTCCTCAACCAAGGCTCCTTTCCCTCTGATGACCCTAGCATGTGTCACACAGACAACCAGCCCATACATGTTTGAAACATAATTCTGTTCTTTATGTAGCATCTTTCATAGTCACCCATACTGTTTAAATCATACTGTACATGTTTATCTTTTGGAGACAGAATCTCACGTAGCCTAGGCTGGCCTCCAATTCACTGTATAAGTTAGGCTATCCTTGAATGCTAGTTCTTCCTACTTCTACCTCCCTAGCGCTAGGACTAGAGATTCGCTTGGACTTTTGTAAAAGAAATGCCAGGGACAGAGGAGAAACTAGTAATGTTTTCTGTTCTTCTCGTCCTTGAAGAAGTAAGCACCTTTAAGGAAACACTCTAGCCAAAGACAGCTCCACTTCCAAGACTTCTCCATAGAGACAAATGAACCTCTATGGGGCTGGTCTACCAAGAATCATTTTGCCTTTGTTTTTGCAATAGGAGAGTTGGATATAATTTACAGAAGAAAATGCTCTAAGAAGCAAAAGGAAAATGAGCAACCAATACAGTAAAGCAAAAAATGGCCTTAAAGGGTAATGATCCAGTTTAGGATCTCAAGTCCATAGAGAAGCAGTGAAATAGGCAGGTGAGAAGTTCCAAAGGTTCCAGGATCATAGCACGTAACTGGCAGATTCGTAACTTGTGGTTTGCTTCACTGCTTTTCATACAATGGGCTGTGGAGCTTTGCATGGCTGTGGCTGGGGTTGAAGTTGTGGGGGCTAGCCTATACTCAGACTCATAGGTGTAATTAAGCAGAAGACACATTTGACCTCTCATGTGATGTTGATCAGCTGCACTGCAATGCCTGCTGCTCCAATTCACTCCACTTGTCCGGAGACAGACAGAGTTCCTGATCATTAGTGCAAAGATCCAAGACCTCAGCCTGTCCACACCTATATGTAAAAAGTAAAAGGAGAAAGCTTGCCTGATGCAGTATGTTTATACCTTTTAAAGGGTTATATGGTCCACGAAGAATTTGCCTCCCCCTTCTTTGTCTAAAATTAAAGTTCTTTCCCAGGCCATATCTTAGTGTTTGCTTCATTTGGATAGAACAATCATCATGTTTGCCTTAATATAGTCAGTCCTTCCTTCGTTTGTGCCCTCAATTCTATATACAGCCCTAAGATTTTTTATTTTTCCCTCTCAAACTGTTCCTGGCATGAGATGTCCCTAGAGAGTTAACATTGCTTGTCAAATTGGGAAATCTAGAATCACCCAAAGGACAGGCTTCTGGTCATGCTTGTAAAGGGGTTATCTAGTTAGATTCATCGAGGCGGGAAGATCCACCGTAATTGTGGATGGTGCCATTTTGTGAGCTGGAGTCCTGAAGGAACAAGAATGGAAGCTAAGCAAATCAGTCATCATTCTCTGCATCCTCACTGTGGATGCAACGTGACCAGCTTTCTTCATCCATGTCATGCCTTCCCTGCTACGATGGATTATCCTTGAAGTGAGAGCCGAATAAACACTTTCCTTCAAGAAGATGTTGTCTGGATATTTAGGAAAAGTTAATAGTACAGGGACCTTCCCAATAAATGGAATATTCTCATATTGATATGACTTAGGCTCTAAGAATTAATCATGCATACATTCATCATCTTGTCTAAGACCCTCCTGGGAGTAAAGCTAAGACCATTCATTCCCACAAAAGGTACCAAACCCATCGCTACCTGTAGAATGCAGGAGCATTTCCCTAAGACTGAAGGAGAAGGAACATAACAGAAAAATCTTCTTGAAGCCAGGATACTGTATAAGTCATTAATCACTGATGCTTTAACACAAAGGTCAGGATAGCTGGAAGGGGGCCACAAGTTAAAATTGGGGTACACAGATTAAAGCCATTTAAAGGCTAAAGGCAGAAAGTGATGGATTTTATCTAGTACTAAAGACCTCAAGTATGTTTTATACACAATAAAAATCACTCAGTAAAAAATTATAATCTATATAAATGAAAAGTGAGGAAATATACTGTCAAGAAGAAACAACCCACAAAGGAGAACCAGGCATAGAAAGGAAGCTACAGTAACCAGAATGGGAATGAGAGTACCTATTAAAAGAGAAAGTCAGAAGTATCACTGCAACTGAAAACTGGATGGGGACAGAGAGGGAATTCTGGTGGAGAATATCTTTCAAAAGACACATGGATTATTGCATTGGGAAAATTTTGTTTGTATTTATTTTGTTTGTAGGTTTTGGCCAGGTTTTCAGACACAAAACAGCACTTTCTGAAGAGATCAGATTGTACTTCATGAGCTGTGCACTAACGGCCAGGGATCCCTGAATTCTGGAAAGGTGGTGTCAACAGTGATCTCATATAACACAATGTTCCTGATGCTAACTATTCAAGCAACAGTTTTCACAGTGTGTACAGAAGATCAACACTCGCATTGTCTCCTGGGAAATTATGGGAGAGAGGCTTAAGCATGCCTGGTTTGAAATGATTACCAGGTGACTGCGATGCTTAGAAAAGCGTTACATTTTACTTAGGATATTTTTTAATGGAATTTACCCTCATTAGGAAAAATAACACTCAGCTCAGAATCTGCATCATGAATTCTAATGAGCTATCAAGATGAAGTGACTAAAAATTTGAGAAACATTTTTGGAACATAAGCAAAGAGAGATAGTTTTGAACTCATAAGAGCTTAAAATTTTTACCTATACAAACTGATGTTATGATATGAAATAATGGCATTTTCTCTATGACAACACACACACACACACATACAAGTCTGTGTGTGACTATGCAGTCTTCAAAAGAGAATGAGTGTGTAATGATCCGTTTGTGTTTCCTCATTTGTGTGTCTCTCTCAAGGATACTTGGTCTTCCCATTTAACTTCAGATTATACATCAGGTTACACATATTCATTAGGCCCACTCACACCTTCGTGCTCTAGGGATATTTTCCATGACAGACCTTAAAATTAAAAATTCTGCTGACAAGATTTTGATGTCTACTTCTTTTTGGAATTCTAATTCTATTCTCCCGTCCCCATTATAAAGTTGCCGAAACTGCTTGAAAATTCTTATTTTCATTCTTTGAATTCCAGTCTTCTCATCAGAATGAAAAAGAAAAGCTGCCATTGTATACTCCATCAACCCTTCGCCAAAGTGCTGTGGTGTGACACTACCTCCCACTCAGATGAGAGGACCAAGTTTCAAGAAGATTAGCTAGTGTACAGTGTGTTGCTGATGAGCAGCAAAGGGAAGATATGAACAAAGATGAGCTAGCTCCAGATCTGAAAATGCTGGACATTGTACAATGTTGAGGTTTGCTCTGGTGCTGCTATGTATTCAAATGCTAAATACTACCCCCCAAGATCTGGTTCGGTTCAGATGATATTCTCACGTACACAGAATGATGATGCTGTATAAACTTTGCTCACCAATATTCTCTGACTCTATGGTGGATTGAATGTGCTTGACACAGGGAGTGGCACTATTTGGAGGTGTGGCCTTGTTGGAGAAAGTGTGTCAATGTGGACATGGGCTTTAAGATCCTCTCCTAGCTACCTGGAAGTAGTCTTCTGTCTGCCTTTGGATAAAGATGTAGAACTCAGCTCCTCCAGTCCTACATTTGCCTGAATGCTGCCATGCTCCTACCTTGATGATAATAGAATGAACCTCTGAATCTATAAGCTAGCCCCGATAAACATTGTCCTTTACAAGAGTTGCCTTGGTCATGTGTCTCTTCACAACAATAAAAGACTAACTAAAGTAGATGCCTCAAATAAAAGTGGTTGAGAGCCAATTACTGGGGAAATTAAATGTAGGCAGGACTTAGGTTCCCAATTCGAGGTTGCAGATAGGGATCTTGAGTCCAAGGAAAGACAATGGAGAACCAGGAAATGGCCTGATGGAGTGAATCTAGTACAGATAGAAAAACTATAGACGAGTAACTTGGGGAAGACAGTTGGGAAATAGCTAGTCTACTGTAGAAAAACTACTTTAGGGCTAGAGGGAGAGGGAGAGGGAGAGGGAGAGGGGAGAGGGAGAGGGAGAGGGAGAGGGAGAGGGAGAGGGAGAGGGAGAGGAGAGGGAGAGGGAGAGGCAGAGGGAGAGGGAGAGGCAGAGGGAGAGGGAGGGGTGCCTATGCCCACCTGTTATTTCAGGTCTAAGAGACTTAATGTGAAGGACTTGTAGCTTCAAGGCCAGCCTGGGCTCCATAGTGAGTTCTTATATAGTCAGGCTGAAAAACAAGATTCTCAAAACACAACTTCAAGAAGAAAAAGAAAGCAATGTGAAAAATTTCCTCCTTCAGGGATTATGCATCACATCGCATTTGTCACAAGGCCTTTAAGAATTTCTAAGTAAACATAAAATAATATAATTTAGAAAGAACCAAAGGACCAGAACAGCTGCTTGAAATGGTCCCTTCTAAAATAATAATATAATAATGGAAGACATGAAATTGAGGGTGGGGCAGAGAAGAAGGAGTGTATCAAGGGGAGTTTGGGAAGGTGGAAGAATAAATTTGATCAAGATAGCAAGATATATTGTCCAAAATTTTTCAAAAAAATTTTAATTACATTTTTTAAAGAATATTTTTTAATAAGGAGATATACAGCATCATTGGTTGGTGACATCCATGGTCTGAGGTACTTGAGTGGATAAGGATGAAGATGAGGACGAGGACTGATGGGTGATGATGGATTTTGTGATGAATAGTGCTAAAAAAAGCAAAAACAAAACAAAAAGGAAACTAAAGCTCTGCTCACAGGACATAATATCACTTAGCACCATTAGGCTATTAGCCTCTTGTGTGAAAGATTCACTCAGTTTGGATATAAAACAACACATATTGATTCAGTGCAGTCATTAAAACAGCACTTCAGAATCTAGTTCACAGGTGTTTGTTTCTTTTACTTCTTCAACTTTGTGGTTTTCACCATGTCTTTGACACAGCATGAAAATCTGTAAACTGCTTATTCCAAATTCTGAGAGGCTTACCTGACTGAAAGGTATTAATACCTTGCCACAAAAATTAACACTAGGCAAGTCATTTGTTCTGGTTCTTTACAGATTAAGAGCTGAGTTGAAAAAAAAATTCATACTCTAATGGATGGTGATGACTAGTAATTATTAAGGTGCTAATCATTACTGTAACAGGAATAACAGCTAACTCCAAAAGTCCCACCATCAGCACTGATATTCAATGCAGTTTGCCCTATTACGTTAAATTGTTTTCTTCTTAAAGGAGAAAATTAAAAAGAAATTGAAAAATCAGACATTTTCTACCATTCATGGTCATCTGCAGGCAAAGCCACAGGACATAGCCACATGAATAATGGCCTCTCACTGCCCAGACAGGCGGGTGACTCATTTGCAGACTGGCCTGCTGAATTGAATCGTAATTGCTGGAAAATTTCACAATTTTCTGCCTCATGTTGTGAATAAAAAGAAGGAACAAACGCATGCTTAATGAGCAGCTAACACATTTGTTTTGCTAGTTTGAGTGGCCTAATCTAATGTTTCAATCTTTTGATCAATAAAAGACCAAAACACCTTCCACTAACTTTTAAACCTAATGAGAAAAGGAAGTGGACTCAGCGAGACACATTTGGACAACTTGTGAACAGAAAGCAAATGGCAGTACATTGTCCCCAAGTGTCCTTGTTTGGATGTTTCTGTCCTTCCTGTTTTCCTGTATTCGTTTTAACAAATATGTATTGAGATTTTCAATGCCCAGCAGACAAGGTTATGCATATGAACATGAATACTGTGCTACCAAGCCATCCTCGGAAGCTAGGGTAGCATATGTAAATATGACAGTATGTGGGAGTTGATATTTGGATGGTATACAGCTCCAGTGATCTTGGCAGGTGGCTCTAGATGGAGAGGACTTTCCCCTGGGGTAGTAAGGATGGGCATGGAAACCAGTCTTGAATCTCTCTCAGTATGCCCCACCCACCTACAAGTCCTTCTCCCCTCTGATTTGCATTATTTTTTCTTTTCATTTTACTCTTAACAACCCTAACATCCCCAGAGTGCTTTAGCAGCATTCTACATATATATATGACCCTATACTTTAATCACTCAAGTCTTTTAGAACACTAGCAATAAATAAATTTGCTATTGGTTTTCTCCTTGCTTGCTCTTCCAGCATGCCAGTGATGGTTTTCAAATTCTTTTATGATTTATTAGAACATTCACTGGATAGTTAAGGCTTTAGAGTTCATGTTACCCCACATTTCTTATTTTTCATACTTCCCTGTTGTCAGTAGTTGACCTGTGAATCTCCTCGTACTTGCCCTGGGTCGACAAATACACTCTCCCTCTCTCCTCACTCACTGCTATGCCCCCTTTTTCCAACAGAATTTGGTGTCGTCCTCCTTGCTATGGTCAAAGCTCTCAGTTACAGTTTCTCAATTTCTCCTCCCCTGTCTGTTGGAGAACTTTACACAGGGCATATTTTTTCCCCTTTTCTTTTGAATATGAATGCTTTTCAATAACCTTGAAGCTGTCCACAGCCTCTCCCAAAGAAGAGTCTAAGCCCTCATCCCTTGTAACTCTGACAAACTGTCAAAAGCATCTTCCATATTTATTCATCTCTGTTCCTTCAATCCTAATCTCCAGTCAGCATGCTAATCTTTATTGAAACTTCAGCACACCAGCAAAATCACCCCCACTAAGGTCACAGTGGCAAGCATGTCACTCTAAGGAACACTCAAGATTACTGGAGGGGAGGGGGTTTCTCCTTTTTCTCTCACTTAATGTCTTTCTATAAAACCTTTCTTCATTGGAATTGCACAGTATCATTTTTCCCCCAACATTCTTCCTTTACTTGGGCACACCTTCTTGATGTTGTTTAGGTTCTGATTCTCTTGCACTCACAGACTTTGTTTTCCTACATCCTTCTCTTAGTAGCCCATGACTTTAATTGCCATTCTTTTCTCCATTGTACTGTGTGCATTGATCTTAAGCATCTTCTCACAGCTGCCTGGTTTTCCCCGCTTAGTTAGTTCCTTATGTGGACTTGGCCACACCTCTGCTTCAATATAAATGCTAGAATTGTTTTCTTTTGGTGTTAAAAGTTAAAATCAAAAAGTGTAAAGGAAGAAGTAAAGGGAATCAATACAGAAATTAAAAGTGGTGAAATAGTCAGAAGAAAGAAAAGCAATAAATGTTGAGATATACTAATTACCTGGATGATATTTGCTTTGTGGGCAGGTTTCACTTGACTCCTAAGTAAACTAAACTGTCGGATCAGTAACCCAGTCTCCCATTCAAGAGAAAACAGTAATATAGTAGTTTTCAACAAGGACACATGTCTTGTTAAGATTATGAAGCACAGCACCCTCACATAATGGTTTTATTAAGAAAGACTATCAACGATAGATGCAAAATTAGAATATAACTACTCTAAAACATTTTGTTTCAAGATGGTAATGGCTTTTACCAGATTAGATGGAAATGCAACTTGGCAGAAATAGCCCTAATAAACATTCTTTAAAATTAGCAACTAGATTTGGTGTGAAGACACCTAATAGATTAAAATTCAGGCTAAAAATTTTTGGTGGGGTCTAAAGAGAAGGCCCTACTGCCATTAGGCTCATGTTGCAAACACAGGAACCTGAGTTTGATCCTCCCCAAACCTCATGTTTAATAAGAGCTGAAAGTGCTGGCACGTATTTGTACTGACAGCTTTGAAGAAGTAAATATAAGTGGTTATCCCAGCACATACTGTTCAGCCAATCTAGCTTAATTCATGAGCCTGAGGCTAGTGAGAGAACCCGTCTCAAAAGCAAAAGGAAGAATGTTACTAATGACTAACACCAGAGATTATACTGTGACCTCTAAATGCACATACACACCTGCACGTGCGTACACATGCGCGCTCGCGCACACACGCACACACACAGCTCTTAAGGTTAAAACCAACTGAAAAAAAATAGAAAAAGAATAGCCACTATTTATTATTTCAACAGGGAGCTAAAAACACAAAACCAGTGTCAAGGACAGAAGCCTGTGGGGCTGAAATTAATTTGAAAGTCATAAGGAGAGAAAAGAGAGGTTTCTGAAGTTAAGTTCCTAAGGAGAAGCATGTCAAGAAGAGGAGAAGCTCGAGAATAAGAACCCAGGATGTAAACAGTCACCAAAGCAAACTCAAAGATTGCAAGCAGAGAAGGCATTTCATTCAGGTAACACCAGATAAGCTGAAGAAAGGGAGTGTGTCTAGACACTTCTGGGAAGCCAAGGGCACAGGAAAACATTTGGCAGATTCTGAGGGTTTGTCAACCTTTGTAAGGCGCTAAGAGGAAATGGATGAAAGTCCTCAGTCTTTTAAGAAGTGTTTTGGCTAGTGGGCACAAAGTGACAGCATGCTAAAATGAATCAGTTGGGAGCAGAGTTGGTGAAAACTTTATGTATTGTTTATGCAGGAGGAAAAACTGATACCAGGCTCAGATAGTGAGGATGCCAGCACCAGAGAAAGGAAATACAAGATCAGAAGATTAAATGATTGACACACTGGAGGAAGTCGACACCGAGGGAAGAGGGAGATATAAGTCACGAGAAAAGGAAGAACAGCTTGGCTAGACAGCAGAGGTTACGTAGTGGTTGGAAATAGATTGCTTGTGAAGACCCAAGAAAGGTACATTGAGAAGTCTACTCAAGTCTATTCAAACCAGGTGAGATAATGTTTGTATCAACTGCTGCAAAAGAGAGATAAGGGAAGACTCAGATCCCGTGCAGACATGCCCTCCTCAAGGAGTCACATATTAGACAAAGTAGGTTTTCAGCTTTCCTGTTAGAAAGTGACTAATGTTTTGCTTTACCCAGATGATTGTTCTATCTGTTATATTCAGAAAAACCTAAACCTGGAAAAAGCAAATAGATTTAATGTCATATCAACTCAATCAATATGAAATCTGCAGGGCTATTGGGAAGGATTATAAAGCTCTTCTGGCACAGCAGGAGACAGACTTGAGATCGATTAGTAATGTCTTACTTTGGTCCAAGCATAAGAGGTTGATATATTTGCTAACTCTGAAACCATAACTATAACTTATTGAGTCCCATTTTCTGATATACAGGTCAGAAGCGAGGCATTGTCGTAACATCCATCACAGGCTTACATGAGAGTAGAAAAGCCTGAAAGAACCATCTCCTTAAAAACTGTTTATCTGAAGAGTTGGGACTGATGGGAGTTGAGTTTTGAAATAGAAAAAACAGATTCTACTCATCAATCTGTGTTCTGATTTCAAAGTCTTTTCACCCAAGTTCATTTGAGTCTGGCTTGTAAATATACTTGAACTTTAAAGGTTAAGTATGCAATACCAACATCCTCTCCATCCCAGAATACTCTTCCAACTCATTTAGAAGAAACAAAATACTGCAGCCTAGATTTTAAAGCTCTCAAAGTAAGTTAAAATAGAATATAATAGGGGGAAGATGGAGAGTGAGACTATCTCTCTATGTAAATGAACCTGTACAGAGAGGCAGAGCATAAGGTCAACATGGAGAGCATCCTTCAGAGTGTCCAGCCCCATCAATAACACCAATATCAGTCACTGATGAAGAGAGAAGCATATGTGGCTGGGAGACACTTGGTGTCTACATTTGCTTCAAAGCATGAATATTCACTGGAGAGAGAAATTTGCTCTATGAAAAAAAAAAAAAGAACAAGAAGCCTGTTAACTTAGTAAATATACTAAAAATACGTGCATGGAAATATAAGTAACTTTTGAGAATTAAATAAAATAAATTTTGAGAATATAAGTAACTTTCTAATGAACATTTCCAAAGTAATTTCTATCTTTAAGAGCCACATTATTGTCTTCTATATTCGTGAAAAAATTCCTCTTCCATTGTGTAATGTACTGTTCATGAGAAACTGTTTTTAAAGGAAACACAGCCCTGTCTTGATAAATATCAGAGACTGACCAGATGTTTCCTACTGTCTAAGCCGAAGCCATCAACAGTATGATGGAGCTTTCTCTGCCAGAGTCATGAACAGCCTACCACCCACAGGCTTCCTAATGCAGAGCACAGGGTACAGCAAAGCTTGTAATCTAAATAAAAGAGAAAAGAAAACCAGGAAGTGAAGGGCAGATGCTAACACTGTTTCACTGTCCCCACAAAGAAAAAGAGTCGAGGATGCTGTGGTCTTTTATACATTCTTGGTTTCTAAAATCATATGACATCTCTACAGAGTAGAACTTAAATGTTTCTCTTATGAAAAACAAAAGGTAACTCATTAAAAGGATGAGAGAGCAAAACTGAAGGTAAGAATAGCAAGTATATCAAGGTATCTTAGCTGTTTTCCCAGTTTACTTTGTGTTGCTGTGATAAATGCCACAACCAGCAACAACTTGGGTAAGAAAGGGTTCACTTTGGCTTATAATTTATAGTGTATAATGTAGTCTATCATGGCAGAAAAGTAGGAGCAAAGCCTGAAGCATAGGTCATGAGGAAGCTGATAATGGATTTTTCCTCATGGCTTCCTAAGCTTGATTTTTCATACAACCCAGGACCATATGCCTAGGAGTGATACTGCCCATAGTAGGTTGCAATCTTCCACAATAATCATGAATCAAAAAATAGACTTGTTTCAAGGACAATCTGATGAAGGTATTTTCTCAATTGAGGTTTTCCTTTCCCCAGATGACCCTTACATGTGACAGGTTGACCAAAATTAACCATCACAGCTGGTAAATAATTTTCATATTAGAATAATCCAAAAATGTTTACTGTGCTCTTGATTGGTCTGTATTCTGACCTGACCTCAGAACCACCAGGACAAGTAAGGATGAGAGGAGAGAAGACAGGGTGACTGGCTGACTGGACACTACTGTTGTGGCTGGAAGACTTTTCTAAGCTTTGATTAGCTTCCTTGGCTATTGATCAGCAGCAAACACACACACACAAACACACACACACAAACACACACACACACACACACACACACACACACACACCCCTTTCCCTCAAGACATTTATACACAGAACAAGGGAGAGAATTATAACATAGTAGCAGGTTCAAACTATGTGGTGTTGACCATGCAGACACCACATACTAAAGTGGTTTGCTTTTACTTTTGGGGAAAAGAAAAAAAGTTTTATGAGTCTATGATAAAGGAAGTATATTACTGGATGGAGATCTCCCTTAGAATAGAAGCATAATTATCAGGGGTTGTGACATGCCCCTAGGACCCTGGAAAGAATTCCAAAACAAAATTGTGGGAAAGGATCTGAATGCACTGGTCTTGGCAGATGTTGAGTCATAGGAAGAACTCTGGTAGAGGGAATGAAAACAGAGTCTAAGATTTCAAAGAACAGATTTGAAGATTTGTTAGTAGTAAGAGAAAACAATGAATGACATACTTCTAAGAGGTATGAAAATAGATAGAAGCATGAAAGTTATGACTTCTTTAATATAGTACCTCACTTATGAGTGGTTTGTACCAGAAGTACACACCTGACTTCTGCTCAAAACTATTTTATTTTGGAAAGGTCTATTGGATCAATTAAGTTTGAGGTAAGATGGTCTCTCACTCCTCTTATTGGTGTCCAAAGATGACAGGAAGGTTTGAACCAATTCTTAAGAGTCTCATTGTTTTAGGATGGAAGGGAGATTTCTCCAATGTCTTAATATAAAAATATCTGTTGTATGAAATTATGATAACACAAAATCTGACTACATTTTTGATATTCAATTGATGAAAACTGTGAATATAAAATCAATGGGACATAAATGGCATTTTAAAACTATGAATGTAGAATCAATGGAATATATATGGCATATATATATATATATATATATATACACACACACACACACACACACACACACACACACACACACACACAAAATGTGTTGAAGGAAAAGGGAAATAGCACACTGCTCTCGAGAACCAGTGAAGACTTCTTCCAGCTCTGTAAATTACCTATCTAAGTGTTTTTTCTAGTGGACTGTATGGACAGAGGAAGTCGAAGTGTCCTTAATCATCTTTCTGTCTTTGACAATTTAATAATTGTGATTCATATTCAATGTACTTTGATTTACAGAATAGAGAGAAGGTATATAGAGGATCATGAAAAGCAGAGGTGAGTATGGGGTTGCTCCATGGAAGGGCTGCTGCAAAATATATCAAAGACAATCTCCTAGACATGAGTTGTCCTAGCAAGAAATGAAGCTGAAGATAGACTAAAACAAATGCTACAGGTCCAAAAAGTGTACCCCAGGAAAATGTCACTCAACATCAGAGCACAAATGTCAGCAACCAGAAAGGAAGTAGTGCCAAAGACTTGCTATTGAAGAAGAGGAAAAATCTCAAGTAAAACTCCAGTATGCAAAGCTGAGATGAAAACTGTGTTAAAGAGACTTTCAAAACCAAACCAAGGTAAAGCAGTCTTAGAGTTGTGTAGTGCCAATGAAATTTAAAATCAAAGAGACCTGAATTATCTCAAATGGAGATAACATATATAATTGAATGCATAAATTTATTATAGATGAATATATAAGGTTAGATTTTGAAACAGTTTGTCTTATTCATGGTTCTTAGGAATATATATTTGTATATTTGTATTTATATATAAAGTTTTTAAAAATGAAAATGATTTGTTTAAAAAAATAAATGAAGATTAAAAACAACGGTAGTGAATATATCAGAAAGGGTAAAGGTTCATATTAGGGAAAGAGTTGTCTTAAGAAAAATGGCTTCACCAATGTAGATGAATAGAAAAAAACAACAAGTTACTTCAGGTAATTGAATTACAATAAAAATCAACCATAACTGGGGAGTGAAACCATAGAAAATAAGGATGGGAAGAGAATCATGTATTTGGAATGGAAAGAGCATGGCTGGGAAGATCGTAGATGCATCACTACCATAAATGGAGCCATCTGATATTCAATCTAATTTTATTTCCTCTTTTGTCTTATAAGCTCTTTTTCACAAATTATTTGTGACATATAGAACCTCCTTATGCAAACAATATTGGGGAATCAAGGATAAATCATGGGAGAAAAGAAGTAAGAGGTAAGAGGTGAGTGGGAAGAGGGGAATTTGAATAGAATTCTGAACAAGTAAGGAACTAGGATTGTCAATCCTATAAATCCTGAATGACAATGTGATATTATCTGACACTAGAGTGATATCAGTTTAGGTTAAAAAGGCTGACCATGTCAGGTGGGATGGGGAGTACAAAGAAATCAAAAATGAGGAGAAGATGGTAGAAGTAGAAAGATGAAAGAATGTGATACAGACAAAGCTGCATAGGAAAAAGGGGAAAAAATGGAGGCTTAGGAATTAGCAAGCTTAATCAAAGCAGAAGTTTAAGTCAGGCCAGTGCTGACAGTGCTAGACAGTAAGAGAAGATAAAAGAGACCAAGTAGTGCCTGTACAGAGAAATAAAAAGGACACTAATTTCATTTTGATATTTGTGTTAATAATTTATCATAAAGCAAGATGTGGTTGTCATCATACTCTATATTCTGCCCAAGGTGCTGCTCCCTCTGGAAGAAGGTCAGGATTTAGGCCTGCAATGCCTTTGACCTTCTGGCTTTGATGATTGATAAAGAGAAGTCATGCTTTAAATAAATCATCCAGGAGCACTAGGGGTCAGGCCCCTGACAATTGTCAGACTTGGAATGAGAGGGAAGTGCATCATTAATCAGTCTACAGAGATGGCATGGGAATGAGACAAGGCAATGACCTCCTACCCTGTGTGACTCCTTGTATTCCCATAATCCCCTATCATGAGATCTCCCAAACTCCTTAGTACCCTTCCTCCCACAGTTTAAAAGAAGATACTATCGTGGACCTTAGGACACACAATATAAACTGGCTTTGGGGAATTCAAATGGCTAGACTGTTAGGGAGGATGCTGAGTATATCGTTAACCAGGGAAATCAAATTTAAAAATCTCAAAAGGCTTCTAAATAACTAAAAAGGGAGAAATGAGGGCAGGATACTTTTAAATGACATTAAATATACAGCAATTACAATATTAAACATAAATGATTGTTACAACTATTTTTTTCAAGGACTCCCCCACACAATACCAAAATACTATCTATATCCCAGAATCCATGTCATATTTCCCTTTCAGTCATGTTATAGGGTAACTATAATCTTTATTTATGGCAGCCCACGGGTTGTATTCAAAAGATAGTCATTTTGTGCAATCTTGTGATCAGCTCTGAAAACACTAGCATTTAGATGCTGTATAGTATTACAATATGTTGGAGGAATAGAACTGGCATTGCTCCTACTGGAGTTTAACTCAGTTTAAGGAGTTGTGCTTGTTTACTTCAGGCAAGGAGATTGATATAGTCAATGTTAAATTGAAAAAGGACCGACCCTTAGACTTGCAAGTTGACAAGAAATAGGTAGCAATGGAGAGCTCAAATCTCTGAGCTAAGCATGGGTGTGATCAGGAAAGAGGCAAGAGTGGCCAAAGTCAACAGCAGGAGCTTCATAGGTTCACAAGGGAAGGCTGTGTAACTCAGCTGTCCAGCTCATAGTGAAGTGTGTGGAAACAGCAGCAGGCTCTGGTTATGATGATAGGAACATCGGTGTGAAGAAAAGGAGCGTCTGATTGGTTAGCGAAAAGTAAAAGGGAGATTTAGGCAGCGTGGGAAGTTCACCAAGCTATGGATCCTTTTTGGTCCTGAGCACATGTGCTTTGTCCCCTCCAGTATCTGACAAAAGCAATCTAAGAGAAAAGACTTTATTCTACTACTCAGATCAAGGGCATAGTCCATCATGACAGGTCAGGTCAAGGGCACAGTCCATCATGACAGGAACATCCCAGAGGCAGGGACTTAAACAGCTGGTCACATTGCTTCCACAGTCAAGAAGCAAAGTGGTTGATGCTTGTGCTCACCTCATTATGTCTCTCTGGTACAATCCATGATCCAAGCCCAGAAGATGATGCCATCCACAGTGCATGGGCCTGTCCACTTCAATTAACCTACCCAAGATAATGTCGGACATGAATGCCCAGAGGCCCATCTCTTAAGTGATTCTAGAGTTCATCAAGTTGACAACTGAGATTAACAGTGAAATAGCAACTACCTAAACTAATGGCCCATAGTAATCAATACCTGGCCAGTTGGAAAGGCCCACAGGCATACTTCCTCTTAAGGTAGAAGATCCAGACCACTTTTTTTCTTTATTAAATGATTATATAAAAGGTAGATTATCTGTGAGTATATTTTGGGAGAGAGTACACTATATCTAAGAAATTATCTTTCAGAAACTCAACTGACTCCTTTAACTCACATCTACTCAAGGATAGCATAGTTAAGCGGTCTTGATTGAAGGAAGCTTTTGGCCTATGCTCTACAATTTTTGTCCTCATTTATTAATTTGACCTCCTCATAAAGACTACGTCATGTACAAAAGACCCAATAATGTAACTATTTGTCACATTATCTACACCAATAGCCCTGTGAAGTGAAAGAAAGTAAATTGACTTATTTTAAGAGTGGAATATTCAACAGCACAGGAAATATTACAACTGGTGAATTATAGAAGACTTTGGATTGAATTGAAGCCCCGGCTTTGGATCCTTGCTCAGCTATTTAAAACTCATACAGAGGGAAGTTGACTTAAGCTCTTCAAGCATCAGTTTTGTCATTATAAAAGGAGAATAATCCTTGCACAAATTGTGTATGGACTCTGTGAGGCTAAAGTAAGTTAATGTGTACTGGGCCCTTGGCACTCAGTTGGATACACTGGGCAAATGTTGGCAAGCAGCACGAAGAGGCATAGCCATAGGAAGAAACCTTTAAACATGGAGACTACAAGCCCTGTATCTAATTGTGGCTCTACCATTAATTTGCTGCATGACCTTTATAAAGGTTACCATCTCATGGTTTCCTCCTCTATTTTAGAAGTTCAAGTGTACACAGTCTGCAAGACTGACTTTACTTCTGATGCCAATTACAAGTTCAACATTCCCTCCAGGCACCCTTAGAGTCCTAAATTCACAGGACTCAGAACATAGTGAAAGTTTGTAGACTCACAGATATAGTTTATTAAAACTAAAGAATACCAATAAAAAGTTGCTGAGCAAACTGATACACAGGGAAGAGTCAGAGAGGCTTCTAAGCACGAACTGCCATCTGGTCTCCTCCAGGGCAAACATGGACAGCCTCTTCTCTTAGAAGCAAAGTGTCACAATCCACATGGAGTGTGTTCAAAAGAAAAGCTCACCCCAGCCTTGCTAAACAGAGTCTGCTGGGGCTGCAGGATCCACTGGCTAAATGTTTCAGACACTGTCCAATCAAGTTGATATTGCATATCAGACTTCCTGGCATGGCTCAATTCCCCCAGGTAAAAAGAGACTGCCTTTGGCAGATCATTCAAAGGGTTTACAGATGACAACCCTCAGGAGTAACAGGCAGACTTCTCTTTGATCAAGGTTAATTTCATTACTGTATACTGAGAAGAGCTAGACTTTCAGCCCTAACATTCCTGCCCAGCAGCCTGCAAACGTTTATTAGCTAAAATCTACAATTAGAGATGAATTCTTTGTATGGATTTAAACCTGTATTACACATGCACATTGTCAGATGCATATCTTTCTGCTTTGTTTCAGTTTCTTTGAAATGAATTTAATCAAACTACTGTATTTATTCCACTAAATCATCCCCTAATGGGTCATGTATGAAAAGGATGGTTCTGGAAAGTTGCTGACAGTTGTGCTGTAAACCCAACTCTACCAGAACAGTATTATTAGAACACAGTCACCTTCACTGGCTTATCGTTTACCTGTGGGTGATTTCGTACTACAAGAGACACTGGCTTGCAAAGTTTAAAATATGCCATGATGGGAGGACTTTTATGATAGCACAGTAAAAAGAAAACAGAAGTCTGTGACACAGCTGGTAAAGTTGAGCTCAAGCTTAACAAGAGGCAAGTACTGCTTCTAGGTAGGCCAAAGTCAAACCTTTTGGTTCAGATACACTAACAGGACCTCTTGGAGTCCAAAACTGCATCAAGTAGAAGAATTGATATAGGAGCAAATGCAGGAAATGGGGAATACAAATACAGTCAACTCAAATTTAGTGGGTGCCTGTCTTCTTTCTGCTGGATTCTACTGTGTATGAAGAAATACATAGAAAGACATTCAGGCTGCCACAGAGGTTGGGCTGGACTGGGGTGAAGACCGAGAGACATGGCATGTTGGCTTCTGAATATGGATGGGTAAGATTGGCTTACCATGGCCAATACTTTTATTGTGACCAGAGGTGAGACAGAAATAGAAGTATGGGACTTCCTTTGAGTCCCGCTGCATGAAGAGATGACCACAATACCAGATATTTAACTATAGAGCATGCCAGAGAGACATAATCAGATCCTTCAGTTTTCTGCTTCCTAGAAATTAATAAACCTAATAATCATGTAAAATTAATTTTCAAGAGGCCACTCATTTTCTCATCTGCACATAATAAGCACTTAGAAACTGCTTTTGCTACAAAGCACTGACTCCTCAGTTGGGACCATAAGAAAACAAAAAAGAGGATAAAAACGTTGCATCTCCACCTATATCCTGTGTTGTTTCTGTTACTTTGGGTTACCTGCTTACTCCTACATTCAATAATATCAATCACTCAAGAAAAGCCCACCCAGAAACTGTTGGCACATTACCTATATCATTTCTTCTCGTGATTGAAGGTAAAAAGATGAGAGCAAAAAGACATTCATACTGTTAGCTCTAGAGCTCCAAAACTCCGACCCCTCCCTCCTGACATTCATACAAAGCACCCAGACTTCTGCTGTCAGATTCTAAGCTTACAGACACTTTGATTTCAGGAGAAGCAGCAGCAGCATACAAGACCGATCACACCTGGAAAAGGGCAATTGTCCTAGGGAACAGGCTGCACCCTCAAGGAAGAGTCAACATGTCTGCTTCAGCAATAAGGCCTTCTGGTTGAACCCCTCTCAAAGACAGAACTGCGACAGTGATCAAGGCAATACTTGACATGGACTGACTGGTTGTTTCTACCTTTTGCTCACTGCCCCAAATCTACCTCTTAAGCTTCTTGCTACTATCTACATCTAAAAGATGGACTTGATGCCACCTAGACCATGTCTCAATTGTTTTCTCTTCCCAACGTGCACATTGATCGTCTTTCCTTTCCCTGATTTCACCATTACTTGGCATTGTGCTTGACCTACTGGGTATGGGTAGACATACCGAGGCTGCAGCAGCTGCCAGAGTCAGGGATTTCTGCCCTTAAACTCTGATAGCAAGTATAATTAAGTTTGGCCACATGCTGATATCAGGCTGTGCCCTGCTCTTACATTCTCTATATTCTACAAAACAGTAACTTTCAGACTTTGTCTTGTATTAGTGACTCCCTTTTTACATTTTTTAATTTAAATATAATTATATTTATATTTAATATATAAATATATATTTATATATTCCCTTTCTCTTTCTTCCCTCAACTTTCCCCCATGTTTCCCTCCCTTTTCTCTCTTTCAAATTATAATCTCTATCTCTTTGGTTAGTGTTGCAAACAAGAGTTGAACAAGGGCAATACCAATAAATGTTGTTAATGCGAATGGGGAGATTTCACTGTACCTCAACCATACACAAAGAACTACAGAGACTCCATATAAAACACCCCGTCTGGGGAAAGAGTGCAATCCCATTATCTGAACCCCACAAAGCAGAAGAAACCTCACACTGTGGTGGCTACAGCTACAATCTCTTGTCATGTGACCATTTAATGTGAGTGCCAAGGGCCATAGGCACAGACTTCTGATTACCCCTAAGGACTCATTTCTCTTTGGTCCTCTGGTGATGTAGGTTATTCAAATTGCTAGCCACCTATTTATCCATGTGAATGAGATTCTGCACTTTACATCTGCTGCTCCACGGTCCTGGACCTCCTTTATACAGTTTGATTCAGCCTTGAGGCTGGGCTCAACTTTGATCCTGCAGTTTGACTCTATGGTGTGTTCTATATGCAGTCCCTGAGAGACGCTCTTTACATCTTCATCAGCCTTTGCCTCCATTTCCAGTGTAAGCTCCTTTAAGCCCCTTTACCTCTGTATGTCCTTTGAAAGACTGGTATAGATATGATGTAACCTACAAATGTACATATATTGGTATTTCTGTGTGATGTGTGATCTGAGAGTTAGTAGTAGTACTTAAGACTGGAATAAGAGAACCTGTGTTTGCCAACAGCCAGCTATCAGGGGAAATCTGGAATCCTTGGCAAATTTCAACTAAGCAAACCAATAAAGCTTGTAAATTTAATATTATTCAGTAAATTCTGACATTTTGGAAAGACAAATATGACCTCCTGCATTTCTGACATAGCACACATACAATACCACGTAAAGTATGATCATTGATAAATTCTAAAACTCCAATTCGTGTTATGACTTTCACAAAACAGCAGTGTTTCCTTCCTTCCTTCCACCTGTTTTAATTACTGTCTTGATCATCTTCATGTCTTGTTCTTGACATCAGACTTCATGAATTATCCACATACAGTTTTTTGTCCCACACATATCTTGGATTTATTCTGATTGGTTTCCATAGTCACAGACATCATACTGTATACAAAATGGAACCTAAAAATCCTTAGCCAATTAGGCAGATAAATTGTAAAATGGCTTTAATTTGCTTCCCCTTTGTCTCTATGATTGGCATCATGTTTTTTTTCTGCAGTGTTAACTCTCAAAGGGGTTCCTGTCTATATACTTCTTAATCTGGTAGATTCTAATGTCTTTCTGTGCAGTACAGGACAAAGGATGGTGTCCAGTTCTCATCCTAGGCCTTAGCTACATTTTTGCCTTCTAATCTCTCATTCTTAGAAGCTTAGGCAACACTGAGGGAAGTTATAAATGCTATCTGACCTAGTCATCTTCTTTGTTACAGTTAACATCTAGCTAATGTCCAATAATGAGCAATCTCCCACTGATCCACCAACTAAACATAGATGATCCAGTAATATCAGCCAACAGCATCAGAGCCAGAGAAGCTACTGATACACTGATAAACAATAATAAATGTCTTGTTTTAAATCACAGAATTTGAAATAATCTGTTACCTACAGTAGCTAAAATAACACCTCAAAAGGTTCTGCTAATGACATCATACCCAATTAACCAGTAGATTCTTTCTGTTTTTATGTAAATTTGATGAAGTGACTTCTTAGTTTACCAATATATATTCGATACATTAACACTTTTCCTCTTAGTTTAATACAGGTTTCCTCCTTTACTTCTGCTACTTACTTTCTCTTTCATGAACTATTACAAGAAAAGTCAAGAATGTCCTAGACTTAATCTAGCAATTTATTTATTATTCCTCCCAAGCACAATCTACAATGAAATGAGTTTAGTATTTGATAAATGTCACTGTCATTTGTTGCAGCTGTCTGTTCTGAGAGCATGTGAACAATGCTTTGTGAACTTGATGACAAAGTGTTGTATTTATAGGTCTTTTGCTCGTTAGTCATCTGTTAACTCAAATTTAAGTGAATGGTTTTACATTTTTTAACTTCTTCTTCTTCTTCTTCTTCTTCTTCTTCTTCTTCTTCTTCTTCTTCTTCTTCTTCTTCTTCTTCTCCTCCTCCTCCTCCTCCTCCTCCTCCTCCTCCTCCTCCTCCTCCTCCTCCTCCTCCTCCTCCTTCTCCTCCTCCTCCTTCTTTTTATGACATGACTTAAAGAGTTTGTTTGGGCTTACAGGTCCAGGGGTTGCAGTGTATCATGTCAGGAAGGCATAGCAACTAAAGGCTAGTCAAATGCTCAGTGAATGCTCACTCGGCTCCCTTTCCCTTTTTACTCAGTCTAGGATTCTAGCTCAGGGAATGCTACAAGCCACTTCTGGGTGGATCTTCCCATGACAATTAACATCCTCTGGCTAATGCTTCACACAGATGCCCTCAGATATATTTCCATAGTCATTCTAAAGCTTATTAATTTTGTGGTTAAGATTAACCATCACAAAAAAACCCCAAATTAACCATCACACCACCATACTGAAAAATCTAAATATTGAGAGATATTAATTCATTGACTCACATTTGCACATATATTTCAATAATACAAATAAGCAGAATTTAGTATGGTGTTCTTTTAAAGATTTACAAAAAGAAGAAAACAAAAATCTGGTCTGGATATTGATAATTATAGAACAAGTCATCCATGATAATATGTTCTGCATCAATACAGAACTCCAGTCATCAAAGGAAGCATTTAATTAAAAGTGGATGTTAAACTTTTATCAGGCAGTCACAGAACTATACCAGGTATCAGAATTTTCTTCTCTTGGATTAAAATACGTGTAAGTTTTTGCTATTTTAAAATATTCAAGGAAGCAAGACCAAACTTCTTTTCTTCTTTTCCTACCTAATATAAGAACTGTGGAAGTTTGAACGAATTTATCCTTGCTATGGAATCATTAGTATATACTTATATGCAGTCTGATTACTTCTATAGAAAGTTGATGCTACATACTGATAAATAGCTATAAGCATCAAGCCATGAGTGCTTTAATGGGCTTAACATTTCTAGTCACAGCCCAGGGAATTAGACTCATTCATTTCCAAGTGAAGACTGAAATATATCATTTAGCATCTTCTGTCTCAGACTGCAAGAGTAGGCTGAAATGAGACATGCTAAAGCCCATAGTTACTTTGACTAAGCAAAACCAAGTTATTGTAAATGATGTTTGATCACTTTGTAAAAGAGATTTTGTGGCACCTATACACAGCTCTCTAGGGGTGGCTAACTACTCCCTAATAATTGGTGATTTTCAAGAAAATCTTTATAGGCCATCTACATAATTTATGTAGCTTTAATCAGATAACTTCTGTTGTTAAAATGAGAAATTGTATTATTCAACAAGTGAGCAAAAGCTATTTGATGTATAATTAGAGTTCATCACTGTCAAAGTAATTTAGAGTAGTGAATTTTTTTTTTATGAAAGCCAAATTCATGCAATTGGCACAGACTAAAATTACAATAATTGTATTAAACTGTGATTATGGAAATTCAATGAGCCAACCAACCAAGACAACTAAAATGAGACACTTTAAAACATTACATCAAGCACCAAGGTCAAACTTTTCTAGGCTGTAGTAACCAGTTATATCTATGCTGGAAGACACATCAGAAAATCAGTTACTTAATAGTCTGTTCAGACCCCAAAAGCATTCCCTCTGCAAGGAAGGCAATGTTGCAAAGCGTTTGAAAGAACAGGTTGCTGCTTCTATTTGCTACATGACTAAGCAAATTCTGCATCTTATCCCACAAAATACTTTCAAGAACTAAATAATCAACATAACAAAATTATTACAATTCTGAGAAAAAAAATCACTTGTATGGATATGCTAGCATACTGATCATCAAAAATACCAAAAACTACTTTCTGACTTATATTTGATACAACATAGTCTGTAAGATGTAATGGAATCTTGTTAGTTCTCATTTGTGTGAATTCTCTCATGTGAAAGACATTGTCTAATCAGTCACCAAATTCATGAGCAGTTATAATTTCTATAAAGTCTTTGATGTGTTACTGGGCTTGGTGATGTCACCTTTAATCCCAGTACTCAGCAGGCAGAGGCAAGGGGATCTTTGTGAGTTTATGTCCAACCTGGTCTACATAGGGAGTTCTAGGACAGCTAGGGTTACAGAGTAAAGCCCTTTCTCTAAATAAATAAATAAATAGGTGAGTAACTATCTGGTGTTAAAGATTTTGTCTGACTTGTCACTGGGTCACTGGGTCTAGACCAGTGCCTAGCATAGTAGGAGCACAATGGAATTTTGATGTGAAAAAAATTAAATAAATAATTGCGTTTACACTGTCTTTTTCAATGTGTTACTTTGGTTAGTCCATTGGTACCAGATTACATCTCCAATGATGTATGTAAATTTGACATGTTTTTAGACTATTCTTTAAAGTTTATGCATTTTGTAAGTTGGTATCTGCTACAGTTTTAACCTATTAATTTAGCTTTTATTTTCTTGTTTTTTCTTACTGTGTAAACATTTCTTGTTATTGTTTGTACGTTCTTGTAGTTTGGGGGAACTTCCTTTATTTTTTCAAGAGTTCAGTGAGGTACAATTTCTCGTAAGTTTCCTTCATCTGGGATTGTGTTCATTTACTCTTCACTTCTGGGAGATAGTTTCACAGATATAGGAGGATCAGTTTCTTTTTTCTGGCATTTAAAAGATCATATGTTCACCTGGGCTTCCATTGTTTCTAAGGATGAATTTATTTAACTCAAGATATTCTTTGTTAATATAAAATGTAACATTTACTTATGGTTGTAAAGATATGTTTTCGGGAGTTAGAGAGATGGTTCAGTGGTTAAGAGCCGTTTTTGCTCTCTCGGAGGATCCAGGTTCAGTTTCCAGCACCCACACAAAGGCTTAAAACAATCTATTACTCTTGGGGATCCAGTGTTTTTTTTCTGGTTCCTTGGACAACAAGGCATTCATTCACATAGTGTACATAAGTGCATGCAGACAAAATACTCATATACATAAATAAATGTAAGTTTTTAAAGTATTGTTTCTTGTTTCTTAGTTTAAAGCTACTTGATTAGGACATGTCCTAGTGTATATTTCTATAGCATTATTCTATATGTGCTTTTGGAAACTTTCACTTGCTATCCTTTTCTCTCTCTGATTTGTCAAATCTACACTTTTCACTCTGTTTCTACCATTTGGAAACACCAAGTTAGTCCTTTGTTATTGTCTTATGAATTTGTTTCTTATTCATCTTCTGAAGTTCAACATGAGGAAGACCTCTCTTTAAGCCCACTGCTTCCATCCTATCTTCCCATTGAGATTACTCAAGGAGACTGACATGTTACAAAGTCTATGAAGGACTTTTCTATAGCTTTTACTACTTAGCTGAAATTTGCTCTCTTTTTGCCCTTATTGTCTTTTTTTTTGGGGGGGGGGGGGGACATCAAGAGACTTTATAATTGATGTTAAAACTTTATCATGGTATTTGCTTTACAAATTGTTGTTTGTTTTTGTTTATGTTTTTTTTGACACAGGGTTTCTCTGTGTAGCCCTGAGTGTCCTGAAACCGTGCACATGGATTGGGCTGTTCTTGAACACACAGATAATCTACCTGCCTCTGTCTGTTGGGATTAAACTGTCATCACCTGACATCCTCTACAGTTCTTACTGAGTGGTTTCTAACATCTGATCTCATTGTTATTGACAGTGGTTGATTATTTTATTACAATCAAATTATGGATTGTTGAGATTCTTATGACAAAGATTTTAAGGACATTTTAGTTTTTTCTGAACGATTCTGTTGTTCTTGTTCTATTTCACCAAGCAATCACCCCGTCAAGATTTTTATCGAGTTGCATGAATTTGGAGCAGAGCTCTGATGATGCTAATCACATCCGCCCAGGTGCACTGGTGTTGCTGAGTATTCTTCTTGGGGCTTCTTGGTGTCATGTGAGAAGGAATGAGAGATACTAGCATCAACTCTTAGTTTTTGTTTTTTTTTTTAAATCAGTTTCCTGGGATACAAAATAAATAAATTTTAATGTAGCTAAATAGAATTTTATGTTTTCACCTATTTCTATTTGAAATTGGCATATGCCTAAATGGGTATGTATAATCTATGAAAATTTTCTCTACTCAGAGGTTATCAATAGTTACAGATCGTAATTAAATGTTTAACCTTTTCTCATCATATGTTTACATTACCTTTTAAACAGTGATTTTAAAGTTATATTTCTCAATTTTAAATTAACCTGTTGACTAATTTGTAAAACTAATCACATCACAGCAATTTAATATGAAATTGAAATGGGTGGTTACTGCAGCCAAACAACATTTAAATAAAGATTAGAAAGAGAAAAAAAAAACTAATTATGACTACATAAAAACCACAAGGAATCTACAAACCCCTTTTCATAACTAACAAAGCATATCCATATGGTTTCTATATACTCTTTATGTAGCAAAGGCTGACCTTAAACTCTTAATCCTCTTGCTATTACCTCCCCAAATCCTGAGATTTGGGAGTACACCATTTGCATATTCTGGTAGAAATTATGTGTGGTCCTTTTGTAAGGATTTCCCCGTAGCCAGTTATCTATGTTCTTGCCCAAGCTTTATGTTCAAGATTTGAAAACAAGTAGAAACCATGGGAGGCTTCTCTCTCCCCACGCTGCCGCTGTGCAGTAAAGAGAGCAGAGCCCTGACATCACACACATACAAAAGTACAGGAATGAGAAACGAACACAGAGATAGCACTAGTGAACTTTGACAAAAATGCAAAAGCTATTTAAAGAAGGATTAATAGCCTTTTCAATAAAGGGTGCCGGAGCAGGGAGTGAGTCTACAGCAATCTGTAAATAAGGGAGACCTCTATCAAAATAGTACAACTTACTTGAAAACGGACTCAAGATGACGTAGAGACTTATAACACAAACCTTTTAGAAACCATGAAGGAAAAAGTATATAAGGCTAGGAACACGAATATAATTTTTAGACTTGACACCAAAAGTATGATTCATAAGAGGAGAAATTAATAAATTGTCATGAATCCATAGATTTTTGAGACTCACTCAATGCATAAAACATAGCAACCATTTGTGGTCTAATGCTGATTGATTACACAATCATATAGCTGAAAGGAACTGAACGCATGATTTAAGTTCTACTTAATAAATTTTCACTTGCTAAATGTTCTTCTATAACATATTCAGATAAGCAATTTTTTCATATCTTCCCATTGCAAGTTATCATTTATCACTTGAAACACATGATACCATGCTACTCTCTGTTGGCTAAGTTACAAAGGTGAAACAGAACAAAAGCATATTGAGTAAAAACATCTGCAAGCTTGGGTATTTACTGGGAAAACAGAAGTTGGCTAACTAATTTGCTTATATGATTGAAAGAGACATAAGAAACAAAATGTAGACTGTGGGATTCTCATGAATGGGTAGCTGGATGTATGGAAAAATACAGGATTTGGTATGCACTGCTCTGAGAGTAGTTAAGTAAAGGTTCTGGTTTGACCTTCGCAAAAGATTATTGATTATGTAGTATGAGTAACCAGAATACGTTTTCTTCCTTATGCAAAAAAGAAAATGTGATAGACAACTATGAAAAAAGAACCAGCTTATTAGAATAAAACTTAATAAGCACTAAGATACCAAAAGCACATGGCACATTAAATGCTAAGTATCAAAAGCAGAAACATATCCTAATTATTAGGTTGTTCCATGGTGCTTGGAAGAAATATGTCCTGACTACTTTTAAACCCACCCCATAGTAGATGGTACTTTGAGCTAAAATTATCCCTGGGCTCTCAGTAACCCCAACTGATGTCATCACTTGGAAAATGGCAGGAAACAGTCCCTGCGTTAAGTCTTATATAATTACTTTTTCAAAAGCCTGAGTATCCTGTTCTTTTGTAGACAGGGGAAAAAACAGATTTCCCAAGTGAGGAGGCTGATAAACTTCAGGAAGCTGTTGGAGGCACAGGCTCTCTGACTTGGCTTGGAATGAAAACCTGCAAACCTAACCCAGAGAAAAGATGCACTAGAGGAGAAACAGGCTTTGGGAGCCACATTTAATACTATGAAGCAAGTTAGCAGCTAGACTTAGTTGAATCAGAACCTATTCGTAAATATTTTATTTCACTTTCATTCCAAATCTCTAGCAAGCCCTAAAGAGGAGACAGAGGAACACAAGAGACAGCTTTTTCTGGAGGAAGAAAGGTCTCTTTCATTGCTGTGTTAGTCACAGGTGCCTTCCTAGAGGACTTCATCAGGAATTGTAGCTGGGCTGTTCTACCTCCTGCCTAAAACTACAGAAGGTTACCTCACCATGGAAAGTGGAGCCATTGATTGGAAGGAGGGGCTTGTAATGCACAGCAACAATGGAGGAGGAACAGAGGACATGGTGAGCTTCCACGATGACAGGAAAACATTTAACTGATCTTTTAAAATTAGTCAAAATTCACGGTAGCTTTTGGAGCAGGTAAAAGAAGACAAAGGAAGAGAAGGAGAAGGGGAAAGGAGATGGAGAAGAAAGAGAAGGAGGAGGAGGAGGAGGAGAGGAGGAGGAGGAGGAGGAGGAGGAGGAGGAGGAGGAGGCATGCTTAACTGTGTCTACAATGGGCTCTTGGAGTGGGTTCAAAAATATTCAAACCTCTTCCCAGAGGCCTCAGAACTAGAGAGGAACTATCCCCAGACCTGGAGAGAATAAAAAATTCAGTTCTAGGTCAACAAAAGAGCTGGCCCTGGCATCCAGGCTTGGCTACCTAAGCACTTCTGAGATGAGGGTTCTCTTTTCCCATTCAGACTTATACCATTCCCAAGGACACAACTGCAGGGATATTTTGAACTAAATCATCACAAACTAGGGAAGTGCTAATGTAGACTTGGTTTGGCAAGGTTCCTGACTCACCGCCTGACTCCTGTTAATGTCATTAGGAATTCTACCCGCTGGGTTCCCTAATAGTTGAAGTTAGATCAACACATTCCAGAAGTCAGAATTTGGCATTGTAAACACATGAATCAGGGAGAGCTGGATTGGAAAACATGTCATTATATTCCTAATCTTAAGATATAAACCCCAAACACTGGACAGGGTTTAGAAGGAAACTCAAGAGTTAATGAATGAAAAGTGCTGTCTTAAGTCATCACCACTGATTTTTCCAAGATAAAATTTTATTGGAGACAGCAAGCAGTATATGGAAAGGGGGAGACATGCTTTCAGATGCCCTCCTCTGAGAGAAGGGGTGTGGGGAACCACGGTGAGAAGCAGGTATGTTCATACATAAACTACTTGGAGAATGTTTATATGACAGTCTTTTTCTCGATTTCATTTTTCTCAATTCTTTAACACACACTTTGGCTTCATTTGGCAAAAACGAAACAAAAGGCCCAACTGAGAAGACAGTTTCCCTCCCCCAGAGTTACTTAGGAAATGACACAGCTGCCTTTTTCTTTGAAGGGATTCTTGTCTTCTGGGATTCCCTTTACCAGAGGATCCTCTCCAGAACGTTCTTCAATGTAGTTTTTTATTTCCTCAGAACATTTAGACACCTGGAGTAGAGAGGAAGGAGATCAAAAGAAATAAATTATGTCAAGGAAATTGAACTTTGCCAATGGTTTTTGTGAGGTTCATATAGTTTCGTAAACCATACTTTAAGAAAACATATTTTCTTACTCTAAGATCATTATTTTATTCTATTTATATATGTTGTATAATCAGCAAGAAAAATAATGTTCAAGAAACAAATGTTTGAAAGTCATTGTATTAATAGTCCACCCATAAAGTTTTCTTATTCATGCTTGTCCCATGATTTCCTTACTCTATAAAATGCAAATATAACAAATCTACCAAGTTCAAATTCTCTGCGTAACAGGCAGCTGTTAGGCAGTCCCAGGTGTTAGGGGTTGTGTCCCACCACATGTCTTACAGAAGGGAGCATGCCATACTCCAGAGCTCATGGAGTCACAGTGATATCCATAGAAGTGGCAAGGAAAGGCTGACAAGGGATGTTAGATTTGTCTATCCACCCTACTCTGAGTCTTGCCTCAAAATTCCTTTGATGAATGAAGCAATTACTATATTAAAAGCTTCCCTAGAGGCTTAGCAGGGTAACCTGAGAATCTGGAGTTTAGGGAGTCAGCTTCAACTTTTCTTCTCATGGGACAGGATTGAATCATCTCTCTAGAAAGTCTTTAAGGATTTTTTTTTTTTTTTAAAGAAAAGCAAGGCTGAGTGTCTTCATAAGGGTCTGTTTTGCAAGTAGTATGTTTAAAGTAAAAGTTAGAGACTGATGAAAAGTAGCCTTTGAGTGAATCTCTCTAAACATGTTTCCATATGTATCTCTGAAGATGCACTATTTGTAAACACGCACAGATACCACAGTGTTAACACATTTTGCATAATTATGAAGCATAAACTAGTAATTAAAAAGTGACATTCAAAAATAAACAGAAATGGGAATCTCCATGCTTCATTACTTCCTTCCTGTACCTTAAAGTACTGTTTGCATGGCAGTGTGTAGAACCCACTGACCCAAAATTTAAAACTAGGTCAAACAGTTACAGGAATTCAAATGTGATAATACATACTATCATTCCAAGACTCTAACTACTGCTGGCATTTATAGTGTGTATGTTCTAAGGAACTTCTCAGTGCTGATAAGCAACTGTTAAAATCCAGTCTGCGGTTCCAGTAAAACACCTGGGTACCATTCTGGTCCCTACTCTTCCTGCAGACGCTCTCTCACTGGGGTTCTGAAAAGATCCGTAATCTCCAAAAGTGGGTAATTGCTCCTTCTATGATCCAGAGGACACATCTGACCAATAATTAATTAGCTGCAGCCAGACATAACCTGTGTAATTGTCTGCTTGCCTTGAGCAGAGCACAGAATTCAAGTGTTAACAAAGGATTGACAGGCTGACCTGGAGGGTGCAGGGGTGGGGGTGGGGCAGACTACTGAAGTACCTGCCTTATGGTTCTCGGTGGCTTTAAGTGAGGAACTGGTTATCTTCTCTGGGACTGAGGTGTTTTTCTTCTTTCAAGTGAGGGGTTGAGTGGAATCCAAGCACCACAGTGCTTGTAACCCTCTATACTTCATACCGAAAATAAAATGTTTGGGAACAGTAAGGAGGTCCACGATCCTCTTTGTGTCCAGGAAGAATCATTCTGAATCTTTCTGTCTTCCTACCTGACACCTAGAATTTTCCGAGTTAGGAAACCACATGCAGTGGCTCATGGGAAAACTGTAAACAAGGATGCTTGATTTTTACATTGACACACCCAGTAGGCTGCCTGATAACAACTTTGGAACTTGTCCTTTCCTCTAACCTGTGAATTCTACACAATGATGTTAAATATTCAGACATTCCAGCTTTGCAAAGGCTAAGTATTATTTCAGCACATACCATACACCACGCTGTTTAATGTGCAATCCTTCTGGCTGACACTGGCCAAACTCCGGGCTTTGTCATTAGCCAAAACAGCCCCCCTCCAAGAAACAACATTATCCCTTAGTCCTATCAGCTGGCTTATTCCTCTAATCACATGACTTCTTAAAGTTACAGGAAAAATAGGATATCTCACTGCAAAATCTAGGAAGAGTGTGAATTTGTATGAGGCAAAGGGCTACAATTGAGGGGAAATGCTTAAAAATGAAAAACTCAAAAACTTACAGCATCTCCCAGTAACCACTAAGGAGTATTGGCTTATCATGAATGCATTTGGAGCCTGTTTATATCATTTCTATTCCTTCAATTTTTTTTTCAAATATTAAAGTATGAATAGAAGGTCAAAGTCAAAGAACCCTTGGTGTGGCTCGGAGGTAACCACATACACAGTGACCAGAGTTTGAGCCCTAGTAACCCAAACTATTAAAGATAACATCAGTCCATAGGGAAAGGCTGGAAGAAGCTGAGGAGGGCGACCCCATAGGAAGACCAGCTGTCTCAGCGAATCGGAGCCCCTGAGATGTCTCAGACACCGAGCTACACTAGTTGGTACGAGCCTCCCATCCTGACTCCTACCCCGACTCATATACATGTAGAGGACTGCCTGACCTGGCCTCAGTGAGAGAGGGTTGCCAAATCCTCAAGAGACTTGAAGTCCCAGCGAGTACGAAGGCCTGGCTGGTTGGGGGGATGGGATGTGGACCTGTGGGAGGAGGGCGGACCAACTGGGATGGGGTAAAGACAAGACTGCAATAAAGTAAAAGTAATAATAATAATAAAATAACATCAGTCCAAATTTTTCTTGCTCTGGAGAAAAGAATACTTCTCTTCAAAGTGAACAAACTATTCAAAAGCCTTTTTCTAAACTTCAGGTTTCCTGAGAGAGTGGTAAAAAAAAAGATTAATGTAATGAAGGCTCCTACTCCCGGAGCGGGGGGTGGGGGGGACAAGAAGTAAAAATTCCAAGTTTTCCATGGAGTTTCAGTGAAGACTTCTGAGTATTTTCTCATTGATTGGCCAGAGTGGCCTGGAACTCCTGACCCTCCCGTCTCCACCTCTTAAGTGACCGAGAGTTACAGGCATGTACCACCACACCCAGTATGTAATTAATTAATTCATTATTTATTTATTTTAGTTTGCAGCCATATGCCATACAGTATAAATAGAATTACGTGTTTATAAGTAAATACAGAAAATATTTTACACATTTACAAGACAAATTGGAAACTGCATACAATTTGCAAAGAACAGAAACTCTGGCAGTTTGCTCTCAAGTCCCAGTGGACTCAGCTAAAGTTGTTGGGAGATTTTAAAATGTGGTTTTAGAAAAATTCTCTCATACACCATCCTTTCCAGAATGGAAGCTAGCTGCCCTTTTCGGGATTTGTTTGTCTCTCATGTTTGGGACTCTGTCTTAATGATTTTTGGCTTTATATTCTTTATTAGTTCCTGGCTTTTCTCACCTTTTGCGATTTCCCCACATCATCTAGCAGCTGCCAGCCTCTATCAGGGCCCCCTTAAAGAGAAGCTCCCAGAAGAGTTCCCCACCACCACACCACCACCACCATCGTTTAATCCATTAATCCTGACCTTGGTGCATTTCTGAGAGGGAATTCTGGAATAGCCAGCCACCTTACCTGTTGTCTCTGCAACTTCACTTCTTTGCGAAGTTGCTCAACCTCCATCTTCAGCTTTTCCTTTTCCGGTAGATCTTCGATGTGAAGGGCAGGCATCTTTGCCCCAGAACTGGGCCCAGAAGTCACTTGTGCAAGGGAGTCACTGGAAGCGCCTAGAACTGGGACGCTTCTCCAAATACCCGCGGGTCCAGGCTACCCGCCCTCCCTCGCGCTGGACGTGACTGGCTCGGGAACCGCAGCTCCCAGCTCCCCGGGGGCTCGGCTTCCTGCCCAAGCCTGCTCCCGATGGCCTTTCCAGACTCCAAGCAACCCCAGGGCAGCTTCCCCAGGCCCTACTATCCTGTAGCCAGGCCTGCTGAGGGTTAAGTATAAGACATCCTCCTGGCTGCTCAGGCTTGCTGGACCAGTCTCAACACTGGGCAGGGCTGGCGCAGGACCCTTGCCACGCCCGGGGGAGCCGCTGGGCTGGAGACAAAAGTTTTACTTTTGTTCCTTTAGTGTGTGTGTGTGTGTGTGTGTGTGTGTGTGTGTGTCCAACTTACATCCGGGTTTTGTTTAAAGCCAGGAAAGGACACTACTCAGCAGGAAATAACTAACGGTCCTTCACCTCTCCAAGTTTTAAAAATACACAGCATATAACTTTTCCATATACGTAGTGGGGAAAAGTGGATATTTGGGGGGGGGGGACTGGAGGGGAAGAAGAGTAATATGGAACCTAGCTAGGTCTCAGAAGTATGCACTAGAATTGTGTTGACACATTCCACGGGGTTTCCTAAAAGCTCAAAAGGCCTTTTACAAAAATACGTTTGGAGGAAAGAAGTGGTTTGAGATGCGGGTGTTTCCTGTCGTTAAATGGCCATCTGCATTCTCAAGAATAGAGTTTTCACTTTTGGGGAAGGAAGATGTTTTGTAACCCTGGGAGGATAAGAGGACACCACAAGAGAAGTATAACAGAGCCTCAAAGCTCTCTCCAAGGGTTTCTTCCATGCCCGCAAGGCTTGGGAATAACTCTCTAAACTAAGGGGCAGTTTTCTAACTTTTTAACGTTTTGAATTCCTGGCGGGCTTCCATTCCTGGATGTAAGCAGCAGAGTCCCTTAGAAGAGCTTTCCCTACATTCTGGGAAGTATGGTTCACGAAGTGCAGCCTTGGATCATCAAGAAAGTGTCTACTGGGAAATATTTAAGCAGGCAATGTCAACCTACAATGGTTCCCTTGGTCATAGTGCTCAAAGACGAGAAGTAAAATATAATGTCTATATAGGAAACCTGTCCTTGCAGTACAGCACTCTCCATTCTTCCCGGAGACAACCTCGCAACTCATAGTTAAGTTTGGAAGAAGAGTGCAGCCATCAACTGAATATTTCAGGGTACTCGACCTTAGATACCAGTCATTGTTTAGTAAGCACAAGCTTTGTGCAGTTTCTCACCAGGCTCTGCTGACAGTCCTCACTGAATATATTAAGATGAAAAGGACAATGGGCTATTTAATGAGTGCTGTTTGGTAGTCCTTCCAACTCTTCTCGGAGCCATCATAGCGAAAGTCACTTCAAGTTTTGTAAGTTTTGTTTTCCAATTTTAAAATTATGAAGTCAGGGAAGGGAGTGAGCTGCTGGGGTACGTGGTGTCTCTAAGAGTATCTAAATTCTTTTCACAAAGGACATGTTTAGGTGCCACACTTTCTGTATTTGAAATACCAGAATCTCACAGGTTTAGAGTTGGACTGTCTGGCAAAGTTTGGCTTGTTAGTGAACTGTCAAGACGAACTCACATCTGTCTGAAGAGTCCAGTCGTTTTAAATTCCCTGTTTCTTAACTTTAAAAGGGTGGCTAAAAATAGCTTAAGTAAGCTAGTGAAAGGAACTTACTTGAATGTCGGCTAAAGTAAACAGGTCCTATACCAAAATTAAGTACGTTGGCGAAGAAAATTAAGGTACCTACGTCTGCCTTAAATGATAGACTAATTTGGCCGGTAAATCTCTTCTTGTTAATCAGCTAGTTGCATACAGGGATACATATTTATAAATCCATATTGATTCATGAGCATTTTCCTCAGTATATGAGTCTTAAAATTTATGTATTAACCTATAATTTCGCTTTCATTCTCCGAAAATCACTGAATATCTTTTTGAAAAAAAATGTGAAAATGTTTCGAAGTTATTTGGTTTTAGGTGGTAAAATGATTATGTAACTTTAAAAAATATTAGAGGGATCTGTAGGTACCCAACTTTTAAGTTCTGAGTTCACCTTCCAGAGAATATTCACAGTGAGAGACGTCTCAAGTCTCCTTATAGAGAAAGATGCTCCCATCATCAGTATTCCAAAGGAGTTCCATTTGCTTTAATGCTTTTCTTTCTGTTCCCATTACTGCTGTTGTTCTGAGGACTCGGTGTTTCATACATGCTAAGCAAGAACTGAATCACCTAGACAGCACCCAGAGTAAGTAAACTTTTAAAGAGTATATTTTGATAAAAAAAAGAATTAAGTTTGTACTGGCTGATTCAACTGTGGCTACAACTTTATACTGTGCATTATTCCATGAGAAGATTATTTACAGGGTAGTTTGACTGTGATAAATAAGTCATACCATAAGAAAACTACAGGCATAGACAGAATAGACTTTCATTAAGCATCTCATAGCCTTCTGGCCAAAATCTATAGTAATCTGCTTAATAAATGAAAAAAATGGTAGGGAGATGATGTTGCTGGTGAAAGTGTCTGCCCCTCAAAACCTGGTACTTCACTTCAGATCCCTAGTAAACATGTAAAGTAGTGGGGCTTGTTAATAATCCAGGGCTACAAGTTGAGGGTTGGGACAGAAATAAGTGGAGTCCTGGAGCTTCCTGGCCAAATAACCAGTCTAGCCAGTTGAGGAGTTCTGGGTTCTATTTAAGAATCCATCCCAAAAAAGTGAGGTGGACGTACGTTTGCAGTAGTGGTACCAGCTTTGTGAGGTGGTGCCAGCATTGTGAGGTGTATGTGAGGTGCATTTGTGCAGTAGTGGTACCAGCGTTGGGGAGTGACCAAGTACTTATACTCAAGACTGTCTCCACAAGAGGAAATTCGTGCTAGGTAGTATAAATCTGTTTTAACCAATCTGTTGTCATCGGCAAGGTCATAGTCTTTGAGGGTAACTTAATAATATTACTTAGCTAAACTGGTATACAGGCAAATGGCCTTCCAAAAAAAAGTTTATATTCATAGGCAAATGTTACTCTCAGTCTTGGTCAGATGATCTACTTTCCAGTGAATGACAGTGAATGCAGAGACTCATGGCTGCTCAAGAATTTGAAAATAAGTAAAGCCTGACTTCTTAGTAATAAGAAAGACATCTCTGCTGTCCTCTCAAAGGCATGGGAAACGTGGACAATGTGATGTGAGAGGCGTGTAAGATCGGGGGAGAGCTGTAAACACCAACTTTTGGTCAGGCGCAATAATAAACTTACAGTAGGTGCTGATTTCTGTACTGAGACTACACAAGAATGAGTCTGTTGGCTGTCTGACATGGATAGGGGAGTGGCTTCAGGAACGCTACTGGTGAACCATTGGCTACTGATCGATTTGGGGAGGACAGTTACTATTTCACTTCTCGCCCCATTGGTAATCCCTCTAAGCTTCAGTTCACAGTTCCAGTTCCGTGCTTGTGGGCTGACAGATGGCCCCGATTAAAGTCTATGGGTCACAAAAAGAAACAATAAGACTTGGATTTGAAAAGGGACTTGGGAGTTGACTGTCGATAACATGAGAAAGAAATGAGGTAGTGTGTAGAGAACGTAATCAGAATGTACTACATGCATGTACAAAACTATCAAAAAAACAATCTCAATAAAACAGCAAAATACAGTGAAGATGAATAGAAATAGATACCTGGTGTTGATGTCTGGTCTCTACATACTTAGAAAAACAAACATATACCACACACACACATTCTCTCACACATATACAGACACACACACACACACACACACACACACACACAGAAAAGCAACCATTTGCACATTTAAACTACAAAAATATATGATCTTGAAATTAAATTTTAAAAATTTTTCATTTTCTTCAAAATTATTTTCCAAATTTATCAAGTTCATTGCTAAAAATCATACAAAGGAAGTTCTTTGTAAAAACACCAAAAGAAATTATGTTGTAGTAAAAAAAAATGCTAACTTGAATTCTTGAAACAGTATTCTGACCTTATGTTATTATGTGTGTTAAAAAAATAAAAAAATTACAAAGAATAAAAAACACATTTTTTTGCTTCTCTTTTATAGAAAAAAAAAAAAAAAACTAGGTCACATTCCAAAATCTGCCTTCTGTAATCAACAATTGATAGTTGGATAGGTTATTAAAATGATGGTTTCTTTAAGAAAGGTATTTTAGCACATGTTTGTTTTACTCTGGATTCATTTGATATTTATTGGAGTTTGATTTAAAAAAATAAAAAAAGCAATCCCAGGACAACTTCTAGAACTGTATGCTCATTAAAGGTTAACCATTTGCATGAGCTTCCTATTTTAGACATAGATGCCTTCAAGTCATAGAATGACCTGAATCTGATCTTCTAAACACCTCCATAGCGATTTGTAACTTGCTATAGCAACCAGTTTCCTTCCTCAACATTGTTCATATAAAGCTTTAAGACCCTATCACAAATGATAATTCTGACTATTAAAGTTAACCAGTTTTCACATATCATGACTTTTGAAATGGATGGAACTTAAGATCAGAATTTTCAAAAAATTGACTAAAATCAACTCAATCCTAATAAAACTACGGCTGTTTTCCCCTCCTCTTTCTGCTACTCTTCCTGGTCTTCATCCTTCCCCCTCCTCTTCATTCTCCATCTTCTCTGCCTTTTACTATGAACTCACCTATATGCTTGCACCTCAAAGCGTATGTGACTCAAGTGGTACGTTCCATAATTACTCATTCTTACTAACATGTCACCAGGCTTTGTTGAAGAGCCAAATTGTGAGACATTTTAGGAGAGTTTGTTGTTCTTTGTTTTTTGTTTTGCTTTTGACTGTATTAGCCAATTCTCCTGAACCAAGTAACCCCTGGCTCTGAAATGAGAGTTTTTAAAGAAAACAGAGTCACTGTCAGCTGCAGCTGTGCTGTCTGGGGGACAACCACAGCTTCATTTCCTTCTTTCTGAACATCTTTCTCTGCTGTTCTCTCCTCTGAGTTCTTGCTTAGTGAGAATACAACAATATGTATCAGTAACAAACTTAACCTAGTGCCATAAGAATTCTGCCTTGTCTAATACAAACATATGGCAAGTATGTGCTCTCAAGTGCTCTTTGTTGAACTAAATATTAATGAAGTCAGTCTAATTCTAGTAACAATTTGCATTAAGTTAGGCTGTTACAAACTTTAGGCCTGGGGAAATTATGATATAGTATTGAAAAAAAGACTTTAAAATTATATTTCAAAGTAAAGTAACATTAAGTGACTTCAGAGGTATATAAATATGATCTTTTTTTTCTTTACAAAATTTTTATTTTTATTTTTTTAATCATAAGCAGAGCCATAGTGACCTGTCCCCTGAACATACACCCAGCTGATACCCTGTTCTGAAAGGTATCTGTACTCTCCCTGAACACCTACGCTCCGGTGCCATTCCCTTCCCCATATCCTGCCTTTTTGTGTTTATAACCTCTGTGTAAATAAGTAAATTATGATGTGATTTAACTAACTAACTAAATATAAATATGATCTTGAGGGAGTAAAAAAAAAATGTCTCAGAAAAGACAGCTTTGAAGGGGCTAAAATGGAGTGGGGAGACATCTCAGGTGCGACAATCACATGACCAGCTTTCAATGGGAAGATCAGGATACCCTGACAACTATTCTTACTGTACAGATATTCTGCGGGGATTACAACAGTGCGTGTTATTAAGCCTCCTTTGTGACTATATCTGAGCTAAGAGATTACAAAACTCAGATAAAGATCACCCTTGGTTCACTCTATACATTTCAAAATGACATTTCAAAGAGTTGGATTTGCTTTTCCAAAATTCTCAATACAGGGAAGAGCTGAGGTTTTAACTTTGAACCATCGGACTTCAACATTTGTATCAAGTTGTAGGATAGAAACTAGAGATATTCATTTAGAGTATGCTTTGTCTGTTGCCAAATGTCCTAATAAAGAATTTGCATTTCCTTAGAAAAAAAAGAAAATATGGAACACTAACTTGCAGGTGGAAAACCTCTAGAGACAGTAAATCATGCGTAATTATAAATAATAATATGTAATAGTACAATGGATGGTGATGCTGTTATGGAGGAACAGAAAGTGAGGAAGATGGATGGCAGACTTCTCTGTCTCCAAACCCTGTGCTTATAACCTATTCGGTTGTTGGTTCAAGTCACTGTGTTCTGTGACCGCAGACTGAACTCTTAATCCAGTTAGCACTCTGGGAAAAAGTCACATCATTAGTGACAGATAGAACTTAGTAAGAATGTACAAGAGGCCATGTTACCAATAGCCCTATTGATTGGGATGAGGAAAAAAAAGAAACAACTGATAAAGTTTCAAGAATTAATATATATTATATATATAGTGTACTATATATATAAAATATACAAAATATTACAATTATATATATACATATATATAAATTATATATATAATTTTTGCCAAGATAGATCATCCGTGTATGAAAACAATAGATTTCGTACTCCTGTGAGCAAGTGAAATGTTGAGAATAAAATATGTTTAACTCTAAAAGTTCAAGAAGAGTATCATTAATATTGAAAGGAAAATAAATATAAAACTACCCAGGCAATTCAGAAGACACTGCTTCTTAAGGAGGATGCATCAGTGTTACAGTTAGTTATTTGTTAAACCTTATGTGAAATACTTCATGAAAAACATGAGTATACATATTATTGCATGCTCATTTTTATTAAAATTTAAAGTTTATACATTTAAACAACATATAAAAGTTTAACTATATAGGAGAACAGTTTGCATTATCATTAAAATTCTAAATATTCTAAGAAAACTTCCCCCCTGCCTATGAAATCACACAGCCTCCTTTGAGCTCCTTGAAGGGATTTTTGTCCTCTGGAATCCCTTCACTAGAGGGTCTTCTCCAGATCTTTCTTCAATATAATCTCTTACTTCTTCACAACATTTGGAAACCTTTAAAGAAAAGAGACAGAGATAATTCATTTATTTTAAAACAGAGGTCTGCAGATGGTAGAAATGTATTTATTATAATACATTTCTATGTTGCAGCTTTTTAAGATGATTCTATCTGCTTTCTGACAGTGCATACACATTTTCCAGGGTAGAAAAAAAAAATCATTCCCACAATTCCCTTCTAAATGTCTCCAGAGGATAGAAGCTGACCCTTCAGCTAACAATTCCTAGTGGGCATTTCCTCTAGCTTTGTCAAGGAAACACAAGTGAGGGATTTCTCCAAAGTTCAGTCTCCCTTCTCTTCCTATGTGTTTAGTGTGAAGATCTACGAGAGTGAACAGTTGCTGGGTTCCTGGCTCATTCTTAGTGTCAGATTCGCAGAAGTGCAGACACACAGCTTTAAATTCAACCACAGTGGCTGTTCATAACAGCGTATGGCACATGCTCCAAGAGGTCACTGACTTTGGCTATTTTGTTAGTATAGCCCAGGCATCTAGAACAGAGCCTGTGCTGAATTCATGCTCAGTAAGCTGATGTGTGCTGAAGTGGGCATTCATTTATAGCTTTATAATTATGATTTAGAAAACAACCAGGCTTCACTGCTGTATCTATGTAAGAAATATGCACATGTATGTATTCAAAAGAGTTCAAATCATTCATGGCTTTTAGCTTCATTTTATATTCAATTGATGCCTTTTATGACAGAAACATAGATCTGTATTTTTGACAGTGCAGTGACCAATTTGTAAGTTTTGCAAATAATTTAGTGATTTTTTTTCCATAAAATTGTATACCATATATACATTCATGTACATATGTATACATGCATAAATATATATGTACACTTTAAATTCTCTCCTTGGAAATAGTCCCAATCTAATGATACCAGGAGCTGAAGCCTTTGACAGCTGCTTTCCCCTGAGGGTTACCTCAGGATCGTCGTTAGCACTGAGATAGAAGGGTCACCACAACAGTCTTTCCCTCATCTGTTGTTACCATGTAAGGACACACTGAGCAGAAACTCCCTGGGAATGAGGGCATGTGCCCTGGGCTTGGATGAGCACAGTTCTCGAGCTGTAGAGAATAACTTCAAAATGATTTATCGATTGTACAAAGACACGCAATCTGTTCTAATCTCTTACAGCCACAAGAATAGACCGATACAATGAGTGTGTGTATGTGTGTGTGTGTAAATCTATTGCAAAAAATCTGTATTGGAAGAGGTAAGAGAAGAAAAGGAAGAAAAAACAGGAGGGGGAAGACAACACAGGACAGAGAAGAAAGTAAGGTTTACAGTATAATGCTGTTATTTAAACTTGCAAAAGCAGGAATACCCTGAATAGTAGGCGAGATGGGTGGTGGTGTATGCTATGTTTACCCCAAATAAAAACTCCAAGGTGATTAATAAACCTGAAAATATCCACATTGCTGACCAAAGAATACTCAGGAGCTCATCAATACAATAAGGACTTTAGCCTATTTTGTGTTCTATTGTGCTAATTGAAGATTTCAGTTTATCTTTATATCGAAACAAGTTTTTTTTTTATTTTTTTATTTTTTTTGTCGATGTGGAGGGAGTGACATGACAGTTGGAGGCAACTGTAAAAAGATCTAAAAATCTTAAATGTATTTGCTTAGAAGTAAGATTTGAGCAACACATGACAAGAATATCAAATTCTTTTTACTCAGTTCTCATAAGGATGTGTATACATATATATGTAGACATACACACAAATATATATATTTATATATATTTAAATATATATATTTATATATATTTGTGTGTGTGAATGATATGCTATTATCATTCATGCAGAAGTTTTTGTTCTGCTAACTTTCCTAAAATGAAGTGAACTTACCTAACACACATCTCTATACTTTTTGAGATTCGGTCTCTGTTTGGTGAAAGCTTTCTGTTCCCTTTTCTTTTCTATTCTATTTAATGCCAAGACTCGGAGTCACTATTCTCAAGAGCTATCAGATGTTTTTAGGAGAAACCAGTGAGCTGTTGTGGCTGGAATCATCTTTATTTGCAAAGGAAGACTAGAATGTATTTATTTGCGACTCACCAGGGCAGGGCTGGAGAGAGTGAGGTTGTACTTTTAAATACATAACAACATCAAAATATTATATAAAATGAAGAATATCTCATCACCTTATAGGAACAAAACCAAAATGTGTCAGTGCCTTGTTTCATTTGAGTGCTTAGGTAAAACACCATCTTTGTTTCAAATTTTCCCCTATTTTCTTCTCCTTAGTCTTTCTATAAAGGTATAAAACATTTCTTAGCTCACTGGTCATACAGAAACAGGCAAAGAGCCACACTTGCACTGGGAAAAATAGCTTTCTAACACTTGGGCTTAGAGTCTAACTTGTAAAATAAATTTAATTATTACCTTTCTTCTACTCTGATTCTGTTTTCCGCTAAGAATTTACTTTTAGATACATTGGTCTGTTCCAGTATACGCTACAGGAATTGGGAGTCAATTCGAGAGGTCACCCACTTACCATCATTCTTTCCAATGTCACCTCCTTCTTGAGTTGGTCTACCTCCATCTTCAGCTTGTCCTTTTCTGTCAGGTCCTCAATATTGATCACCGGCATCTTCTGTCTGTGATAAGGATAGAGTGTAAGCATATACACCTGACCTGTGCACACACACACACACACACACACACACACACACACACACAGCCCACAGGTAGCCCATCCCTCTGCTCTCTACTTACCAAGGAAGGTGGTTTTTGTTTTTCTTTCAAATTGCCTATGATAACCAGCCCTGCGTGGACAAGCTCTCTGAACAGTGGTCGTACCACATGCCAGGCTCAGGATTTTAAAGCTTCTTCATAATCTCCCCTAATATGATTAAACTAATATCTCTCTTCCAACACCTGCCAGGAGATTTGAGGGGAGGGGACTGTTTAGTCAGCGTGTGATATAAAGTAGCAACGCCCTCCTTTCTTCTGGCTTTTTGCAGTATGAACTTCTGGGTTTTCAACTCTCCTCTCTAGTGTTAAAGCCATCCACCAACGAATCAATGTCATTTAGTTCTGTCAGAGGTTATTTGGAGGACTGTCCATTAATCCTCAAATTGCTGGAGTATTTAATCTGGTATTAAAAGAGAACTATTTATAAAGAGTACCATTATTAAATATATCATAGAGAATGGATTGAAATGTGAACCAATGAAGCTGACTATAGTAAATAGATTTCAGAAATAAGCTGTTATACAATTTAGAAATGCGGTTCAACAATACCTAGGACTTATAGGCAACTGCTGTGGTGCATTGAACAAAGGGTGTTGAGCAGCTATAACTTGCTAAAAGAAGCTTATTGATTCTGATCTACCAATGTAACTTTTGTGGGAAGAATGGCCTCATGTAGCATCTTCCTCTTACGTAGACTCACAGATAATGGAGAAGTCGGCTTGGTGGCTGTTGGTGTGCCCGAAATTGCTTGACAGACATATTGTTATACTTAAATTGCATCGTGTTTATCCTCTGCCTCTCTCCTTTTCTGCTTTGCATCTGTAATTTAATTTTCATATGGAAATATTTTGATGAAACGTGGACTATTCAGAGTACACACTATTTCAGGCAATATATCATTGTACATTTACAGGAAAACACTCTGTTAAGCAATATCACAGTAATTACCGTTTATGGATATGTTGTTTTCATGTCCAAAATATTTGGGGAAATATTGTATGCTTCCTAGTCTTAAGATGTTTCATGCTTCTCGAGAAAGATGCAATTCATGTATTTTTTTTTATAAAAATTCTGCATATGCAACACAAACGTAGAGTGAAGCAACCAACGCTGGCTAGAGGAGCCCACTGTTACCCGTGGGTTTTACTTTTCCCACTCTGCTCTTTAAGAAGTGATACAACAACACAGAACCAGTTCTGTTTGATATTTAGTAAGTAGAAGCCCAGGCTCTGTTTCATTCTCATCGTCCCTCTCCTCTCATAGTGCCTGTAAAACTTCACACATGTTTTATGACTTCTTACCCGCTGATGCTAGCGTTTGTCCAAATTTCTCCATGCTGACTATAGCACCACAGTATGTTCCAGAAACATTTCAGTATGTGTTGTTATCACAGTTGACTGTTAAGGTTTAGACAAGATAGACTGAGTTTAATTAAGGTAACTATGAAGAGAATTTTGACTTAAGTGGATCTGGGATAGATCCACCAATTGATGTTTTTCTGCTCCAGAAAAAGTTCCAGTGAATTACCAAAAGCAAATGACCATTCTCTGGTCCTTAACAATTGTATGATTCTGACCAATTAATAAATGTATGACTTATTTACCTGAAATATAGATGATGGTATAATAAGCCTTCACTAATTGTTAGTAGTGCACCTCCAATTTCTCAGACTGTACTTTCTTATGTGGCATTATCTGATAGAGAGCTCTTTATACACTCTTAAATATATCATGAGCATATAACTTGGCTCCTTTGAGACCATGTATATGTTGCTATTGATCTACCTAGATCTCCTTTCCTAGGGTGAGATGTTCACCTACCAACACCTGCAGTTACTGACTATTATGGATAGATCTTTGTCCCAAGTTGGTGGTTGACTGTAGAATACACTTTGCCTGGACATGCCAGGAAGATTATATTCATATCTAGCCCCAGAGGATATAGCAGATAACTTGCCAGCATGGTGCCCTATTAGCCTAACTTTCTTGTCTTGGCTGAAACCTTTGTTGGAACTGAAAATTTCTAGAGCTCCAGAAATGTCAGGATGAGGCTAAACTTCCTTTTACTAACATCTCCTGGCCATCCTGTTTTCCCAACCCAATTAGAGGTTCTCCATGAGTGCTCCCCAGGATGACTCAGTGATCTGAACCAGAATCTGCATCTGGGCTCTACTTCAAGGGAGTCTAATACTTGTCAGACATTTCAGTCCCCATAACTGCCCATTGTTCTGCATAGTATTTGCTAGAATAAAATAAAACCTACAAGCATAGAAAATATCTTAATAGAAATACAGTCACCACCCTAGGTCATATTCACCTGCTATAGGAAAGTATGACAATTATCCAACAACATTTTTTAATAAGTGATTTCTCAATTCTAGGTTCAACATTAAATTTTATATTTAATGTATGTTATATACATTTTTATTTTAGAGACTGCCCTTAGAAAATTCTAGAAAGCTTGCAAATTGAAGGCCCTAGGTCTATCTGAAAATTTTCAAAGAGATCTCACATACCAAAAGTAAGGAACACAAATTTCAACCTCTTCAAGAACACTGGCACAGATGAAGAACAGCTTACATGTGTGAGGAGGGATTTCAAATGTTTAGAGTTAAATAGAAGTTAAGGGTTCAAAGAATCCAGATACAGCTAGTGCGATAGTTCAGTAGGTAAAGGTATAGTCACACTAAGCCTAACAACATGATTTCAATCCTTGGAACCTCAATGTTAGAAAGAGAGACTCTCCACACTTATGCTAATACCTTCTCACCCCCAAGCAAATAAATGTAAAGAATTAAATAATATATGTATATATGTGTATATGTGCATATATATATATACAGTGATACAATTTTTCTACTTTGTTCTCTGACCATCTTATAGTGATGCAATGCTTGTGCAGAGTTCAAATGCCCATAATCACACCATAATGGGCTGCTTCCAATATAAATGCTCATCCATGGGTCTGATGTGCATGCTACTCCCACACACTTCTTTTAAATCAATATAAAGGAGAGAGTTGTTTCTTCATACTCAAGGATGTAGCTGAAAATTGATAACAGATAGCACTAAATCCTTCTTCATTCCTCATAGTCTAAGCTTTCAGGTTAGGCCAAAGCCCAGAAAGGTAAAGTAATGACGGGTGCTGTTAGAGGACCACAGTCCAGTTAAGAAGATGCTTGCTCCTTCTCCTCATCTTCCATCACGTGCCATCAAAGGCTGCAAGATGCAAAGGCAAAGCAGAGAGAAGTAAGGGGAGGGAGTAGCCCAAGAGATATACCCCATGTGAAGATGGGATCTCAATGGAAGAAATCATGCTCCCTAGGGAAAGATTTCTTTTGAAACTAGTCAAGTTATGTTTCACCAGTTATGCAATCCTGATACATAAGATGAACTAGCCTACTTCCAGACTACCAATAAATGACAAATATTTGCATAGACAAAAATATACGAATAGTTACTTCAAACTTGAGCTTAACTTTACAACTAAATATAAAATGTCATGGTTACTAGATACAGTATGTTTTGCAGTAATAAAATATATATATTTTAAGAAAAATAAGACTATGGTACAGGAGTATTCTACACTTTTTAGAAAGCTGTATCACCCATTATAGTCATGAGATTATATTTAGCACCATGTCTTCAGGGATGTTGCACATTAGCAGCATGGGAGCCTTGTCACAATACAGCATCTCAATAAAATGTATTACAATACAAGCATAGAAAATATCTTAATAGAAATGTCTTACGAACTGTAGCTTCTCTAGCAGTACCCTTTAGATACTTGGCTTTTGTCTTTTCCTGAAACCCGTCTTCTTTCTTTATAACTAGCCTCTGTTTTTGTATTCCATAAATACAACCCCAGTACCATAGTGATGGCTTTACCTGGGCCACTATGAAATGTTTCTTATACAAATAAGACTGTGAGTTATACCAAATTCATGACCATAAATCTCAGAAGAGGGAAGGAAGCACCAGTCGCCTTGACTTTCCTTGTTCTTAAGTGCCAAGGTAAACTAAAAACCAGAGACGGCCAACAATAATGCCTTTAGATAGATGTATCTAAAGGGTACTACTAGAGAAGCTACATGCTGGAAAACAGGAGTTAAGTATAGCTGTTCGTAAGACATTTCTATTAAGATATTTTCTATGCTTGTATTGTAATACATTGAGAATTGTTTAAAAATGGTTTATATTTACTCACACTGAAGCAAGCAAACATTTCACAGTGAGAACGGTGCTAGGCAAACAAAGGTCACTGTTTCCTTGTCTATACCATAACTGAGGGGAGTTTTAAAATCATTTCTTTAAAAACACCTTGGGAGGAAAAAACTATGCAAGCGTGAACCCCATTTCCACTGATATCTGTCACGGTTTCCATTGAGTTTCTCCTAGAATTCACATGTCAGAGAGCACGCTTTCTGCTTGTTTCCACATATTAGACATAAGTGTGTTTCAAGCAAGAATACCAGATAAATAAAATAGTTGTTACAAAGAATTAGAAGAGGGAGAAATTATTCAAATTCTTGTTTAAAAGCCCTTTGTTCTGCATGGCGTATGGTATTGCAAATACTCTAGTTATTACTTGCTTTAGAAACACTCAGTGCACACAGTTTTTCAGAAATGAATAATGGTATTATGTCCAATAAACAAAATCATATAGACATAAACTTTTCTATAATATTATTTCTTATCATATCTAGGGTTGTAGAACAATAAGCTAGCATAGAACAATAAATCTTTTTATTTGTCCAATATCAAATACAAAGATGTACTGAGATCCTGTTATCTGTGGAACTTATTCTAAGACCTTAAGTGTAAATCAGGGAAAGAAGAAAAAGAATCACTTCACCCTCTAGAAACTTACATTCTAGCAAGATATGTGAATAATACTATTCAAAAGTACATTATCCACACTTAACTAGTACCAAATAAACCAGGAAAAAATAAGAACATGAGCCAGAAATGATTCCATTGCAAAAGGTGATCAAAGAGGGATGACCTGAGGGCCAAGGAAGTGACTAAGCAAACAGGTATGAAGAAAGTTTCTGAAAAAACATAACCAAAGCAAACCAAACCAAACAAACCAAAACCAAAAAACAACAAAACAAACAACCCTCACCCCAGTACATTGGCTAAAGTGTCTGCCTATAGCTGATAGACTCACTGATGGTTTTATGATAGCTGGATATCAGAGCCTAATTTTAATCTACCCTAGGTTAATCTTTAGCCACGTAAAGAGCCACCTTTGTAGACCTTGTGTTTGACCTAGTGTCCCTGTAACTAGCAGGTGAAGCCTTTTGCAGTATGCTGAGTTACCAAACCATTATCTTCCACCAATCAAAAGGCTAGCAGTGTTATCAGAGAAGCATCTGAACCATATCCTAGAGATTTTTCTTCTTAGTTGCAATCTTCTCACCTGCTGCTGTCACAGGTATATCTAAAATGTGGTCTTGCTTAGTGACTCTTTTTGTTTTGTTCCTATAACAATTTCATGGAACTAATTATCGTAGGTAAATTTTGGTTCTTTCTGAGATGTGACTGTCCCTGGGTTTGATTTAATGTTCATTTGTTGTTTGTTCTGAGGTGGCTGTTGAGAACACTGTTAGATTTTCTTTTTTGGTTTGTGTTCAGTGTATCTAGTTTAAAATACTAGTTTCGTTTCTTAGCTTTAAAAGCCTGTTGTTATTCAATGATTCTGGATTTTGTTTTGGGTTAGCTTTCAGACCTCTAAAGACATGGCTTCTGACCTTTCAGTTCATTAAATCACTAACATTCAGCCTGTGCCTCTGTGTATCTTCCATATTTGATTTAAGAAGAGGATAAAATGATTGAAGAAAGCCAGATTTAGCACAACATGTTTCATATATGAATAGTATATTAACTCAACCTGCATGATTTTGCTTTTTGATTTTTTGCTTGTTTGTTTTCATTTTGTTTTGTTTTTCTTGTTTGTTTGGGTTTAGTTTTTGGTTTTTAGTTTTGGATTTGGGGTTTGGGTTTTTGGTCTCTGGAGAAAGGGATTCTGTGTAGCTCTGGCTATCCTAGAACTTGATCTGTAGACCAGGTGGGCCTTAAACTTACAGATCCAGCCTGCTTCTGCTTCTTGAGGGCTGGGATTAAAGGTGTGCACCACCACTGCCTGAAGACATTGATTTTGAAAGGGAAAACTGAATTAACAGTATATTGGCTTTACATTTGACTCAATGGTGGACATCTACTATCTCTAAATTGGTTAACTAAAAGTACTAGATATGAAAATCAAAGAAAATCATACATATACAAATATCTAAATTAAAATTCAAAATTATCAAAAGTGATGAAATTGGTAATTTACAAAAATTTGTAGGAGCTCTAAAAACTACCTGTAAGCTTAAAATGTTAAAAAGATAAATGTTACTATTTGGAGGTTATATGAAAGCTAGAAAGACATTTTACATCATCTCCTACTTCTCTCTCTCTCTCTCTCTCTCTCTGAACATTCCTCTTCATTTTCTAAGAGAATAAAAATCAGGATCACATAAAAAATTATGGCCTGTTTTAGGATAAAAATAGAGGAAGAAGGAGGGAGAGGGGGCATTTTATATTAAGAATTCCCCCTTTAAAAGCTACTTTCCTTTAAAAAAAATCACCACACTTGAGTATGTCTTATTTTCTCCTTGAGTGACTTTCTCTTAACCCTAATGCTTAAGCCAATATTAAAGTATAATTATTATACAACTAGCCCTAAAATGTTTCTGAGCAAAGAGAAAACTTTTGGTTTGGCCTTAGTAGAAGTCCTTAAAGTTGAAGAAAGCTCCTCAGGTAGATAATAAGGAGCAATTTCTGTCCCTTTAAAACTGACATTCCTTGTTGTTTGCACCCATCTAGATACATTGTGAGTGTGTTTGCCAGACTCTCCTTAAAAACATGGTTTACATAATACCTCAGGTTCCTCTGTTTCTGTTTTGTTGTTGTTGTTTGTTTTCTGTCTGTCTGTCTGTTTGTTTGTTTGTGGTCAAAATTCCATTTAACTTGTGCTAAGTGCATGGATATTGAAGATAAAAATTTCTAGACTCATTCATACCCTGTCCCTTGGTCAAATAAGACAATACAGGTTTTTCCCAGGGGACATTGACATAAAGGCTGAATCCTCAGACGTCCCAAGCCAATATCTTGCCTCTGAGATAATAGACTAAGACACAATAGGATAGCTACTTGTAAAATGAGCACATTCTGCATCCAAAACACATTAAAAGGGATTGCTTCTATACTTTCTCTCAGCTTAAAGTCTTTTCAAAAGTTTCATTAATTCTTTGAGAATTTTATTCAGTGTGTTTGATCATCAGTGGTATATCCCCCAATTCCTCCCAGACCCACCCCCACTTTCCTACCTACTCAACATTTAATTTTCTCTTTTATATTTTTTCCAAGTTGGATCCAGTTTTTAACTTAAAATCTTAAAGGTGTTCTGCTTCCTTTCTTTCCTGCCTATCTCCTTTACTCTCTGTAAAACTAGCAACATAAGTAAGGTTGGCTTTTCTGCTGGCCTTTCCTTTTCAATGCTTTACAGCCTCAATTAGGAGGAACTTCCACAACAATCTCCTCTGTACTGGAGGAAGGACCAAACTTCCTCCTGTGAGACTCTAATGTCCTTAATTCTAGATATTCAGTTGACAGTCTTTGAGGAAGAGAATTCCCTATGATTTTTAATGTCAGAGTAAATGAATTTAAACTCCACCTGTTCTTATTTTGTGAACTTTTGTCAATAAGCTTTCTAATGTGCTACTTACATATTCAGACTTTATACGAATGCTTCATTCAGGTCAAGAATTCAGCAGAAGTTCCCTATTTTTTCACTGAGAAGAATGATTTCTGGTTCAGGGAACCTTAGAGATGACCACAGGGAAAACTAGACATTGAACATTTGTAGTGACCAAATGATGTGGGTTGCTTAATCCAGGCTATTGTTACCAGATCTAGGAAGGGAAGTATATCCCAGACTGGTGCTAGGTTGGTTAATGATGTCTAATCTGAAATCTGTATTCCCTCCCCTGTCCTTTAGATACACAAGGAAACATGGAAAATATAAGTTAATATCACTATATATTAAAACAATAAAAAGCATTGGCTCACATTGAGGAAGACATTTCCCTCTTTCCTGCACCTGTTGTCTGCTAGTTAGTTCTCAGATGAGATAGATATTACTTAAGTGGGTATGACTAGGTTGACTTTCTACTTTTATTGGACATCTACTTGAGTCTTAAGCCTTTTCAATTATCATGTTAGCTGTATCTTTAAAATGTTAAGACTCAAACTATGTCTTATGTCTTTAACATGCTCATTTTCTGTCCTGTTCTAAGAAAGTATGTACTTGGGATTATTGTTTGGTTCTATTCGATCAACAATGGACTACTAGCCTAAAGGAGACAATAAAATCCTGCATTTTAAACCCTGCAGTATGTAGAACTGTCTCTGCACATGCTTAGATTTTATATTGTTTGTACTGCAAGATATTATTAGTTGTTAAGTGTTCATGTAAATTCAATTTGCTGTATTAAAACCAATTCTTTTTCTTTCATAGTGTAACTGGAGTTTTAAAGGGAGAAGTCCCAAATTCAGTAAGTAAGCTAACTCATTAAGTTTGGCTGTTTGTCTCAATAGGCAAATTTAAGAGACAGTATGACGACAAAGAAAGAATAGTTTTTCAATGAGAGAAAAAAAATAATAAAGGAGTCAGATGATCCAAAATCTATTTTTTACTGTATAAACGTGAGTTTTTAAATGCAAATAAAAAACTTAAAGGGAAAATAATGTTCTGGTGACGATACCATGTGCTTGACCCTGGTCTTAGTTCAGGTTCAAGTTAGTTTCAAAGCTCCCTGTTGCTTGAGAGACGGTCTTGTGTTTTTGTTTTTAAGATAATTGTCCTGCTCCTGGATACAACCTTCCCCTGACAGAAAATTTCTGTCACCTACTGTTATAAGCAATTTAGCAGAAATGTCAAACTTTATTCTGCTTTGGATGTAAGTTCAAATGAGAAGTGAATGTTAAAACACAAGCCATTTCAAAGCACCTACCGTGTGGACTTCCATCTTTAACCGAGGATTTATTCACTAGAAAATCCACAAAACTTTTAATGTATTTTAGCTGTGTTATAAATGTTAAATACCTAAGATAACGTGTGTGTGTGTGTGTGTGTGTGTGTGTGTGTGTGTGTGTATGTGTGCTTGTTGTGTGTGTATGTTTGTGTGTATGTGTGTGTGTGTATGTGTGTGTGTATGTGTGTATGTGTATGTGTGTGTATGTGTGTGTATGTGTGTTTGTGTATGTGTGTGTGTGTGTGTATGTGTGTGTATGTGTGTATGTGTGTATGTGTGTGTATGTGTGTATGTGTATGTGTGTATGTGTGTGTATGTGTGTGTATGTGTGTTTGTGTATGTGTGTGTGTATGTTGTGTTGTATGTGTTGTTGTGTGTGTGTATGTGTGTATGTGTGTGTATGTGTGTGTATGTGTGTTTGTGTGTGTGTGGTGTGTATGTATGTGTGTGTGTTTGTGTGTGTTTGTGTGTGTGTGCGTGTACATATACTTTTTGTGCTTTAGTTACAGACTCCTGGGTTTTCAGGATTTTTTTATCTTAATAATAGTTGTCTTATTTTAAAAGGTACATTCTATCTAAATTTTATAAAAATAGCAAAATAATAAGAAGATGAAATGAAATTATCAAATAAAGAAAGATATAAAGGCTATATGTGTGAGAAATATTTTTGTTGAGAGGGGTTAAGAAAAGAAAAATGCTTTTAAATGAGAAGGGGCTTACATAGTAAAATAAAGATTATTCCAATATGAAAATAGATTCAAATAAAAATGGTGAAGTGTGTTCTAAAATATCGTAAAAAATAAACCTTAATAGAGTGAATGTGGTTACAACTAAGTTGATTAGAATTAAGGGTTATTAAATTTTTATAACCAGGTCTTATTGAGAACTGATCCATTCTTACTGATGTTTACAGAGGGAAAACCCACAGGAAATGAGAAGATGCTCAGCCGGTAAGAGCATGTGGGTCTTCTGCAGGGGCTGCGTTTCCAAGTCCAGCACCCACTTCCAGGCAGCGCACATGGCCCTAGCCAGCTCCAGAAGATCTGAAGCCTGTAGCCTCCGACTACAATAATGTGCACATACCCACACACATAAACACATATAAACACATGCACATAATTTTAAATAATGTCTTAAAAACCCAGGACTTCATTTGGTCCTTACTCCCCTGCCCAAAATTAAATATTGCAATTAGATTCTGCTTTTATATGAATTATACACTCTCCCATGAGTAAAGGCTTCAATTAATGGATAGCCACTGTCTCAACATTGGTATCCCTAAAAGAATTTTTTTAGGGACATTTCTGCCAAATTATCCAGTTCTTGTAAAATTCATTTTCAAATTGGACAACTATTTTAAATCATTTATAAAATTTGCCCTATTAGATAAACTTTTAAATCATACTAACTGTATCAAGATTAACTAAAGATTTGGTTTTCTTCTATGATCTACCCCAACTTTAAGAGATAACTACTATCTGTCCACAAAATAAACATTTTCCCTCCTTTATCAAATTAGGTAAAAAATATTATGATTCATCTGCATTGAGACAACATGCATTATAAGAGGCAATAAAATATGGTACAAAAATTCAAGATTAGTTACAGTGTCATTCTCTAAAGAATTCTGCAACAATGTGTGCCAGCTTCTGAGAACACAAGTCATCAGCTTTAAAATCACAAAATGACACTCATCCACCACAGTGACAAGCAAGTGTCCCCAGCAACTGAGCCTTCTCTCTGTTTATGCTTCTTAAAGGCATTTATAACTACAACTACAGATGTTTTCTAATGCCTAGTATACTTAATACTTCAAAGGGAACATTCCTAAGTGATCAAAATAATGCTAACTCTGGTGTTAAAATGGTCTAAGAAGGAATGATATTGTCTCCTCATTAATCATGTTACTGTTATGACTGTTTGCTTACCAAGACTGTCTACATTATGATCTAGTTTTCATGTTTCAAAAGATTCAAGGGTTTTCGCTGACTTTGTAGAAAAAGAAAAATATCTCACTAATAGTATAATTACAATTTTAAATATATTTTTAAATTAACATAACATTACTCTCTTTCCTCCAAATCTCTGTATAGGGTATAGTTGGATTTTAAATAAAAATAAATAAATAAATAACTGGCTCTAACCAATTGAACTACCATATTTCTGTTGATATTAAAAATACGAAGGTAACTGTTTTCTAGACACAGAAGGGCAGTTGGCCATGTGAAGGCACAGTTATTATGACAGCATGCATAAGACCTGAGTTAACTCAAGTCAGACAAAATCCCAGCATAGACGGGGAGGGCAGGGAAAAAAATCCCCCTCCCCCACTACTCGAGGAGCTCTGGGTGGTTGATAGCTGCCGAGACGCAGAGTCTGTTTTTTCAATGATGTTCTAGCTAAGGTAAGTTAGCTAGAACATCCTGACCTGTGGGTCCTAGAAGAGACCTGGGTAATTTTCCATGGGATCATGGGATTCTCCATCAAGGAGACCAAATTCTAGTTAAACTTGACATGGATTCAGCAAGGAGACAAGACGGAGGACGCGCTGCACTGTGTTAACCCGGTCACAATGCGTGTGCATCCGTGAGTGCGTGTTGTCGCTGTTATTGTTGTTGTTGTTTTAACTGTGTGTAAGTAAGTGTGTGAGCCTGCATTTGGGAATGTACAGGTGCAGGTGCCTCAGAGACGAGAGCCACCAGATGCCCTGCAGCTGGAGTTACAGAAGGTTGTGAGCCCCTGACATTGGTTCTGGAAACTGAATTCAGTTCCTCTGGAAGAACAAAACTTTCTCTTAACCACTGAACTGAGCCGTATCTCTAGCTAAGACACCAGTTTCTAATAATCACAACAGTCTTAATGTTCTACACCTTAACAGTTAGAATTTCTGGACCGAGTATTTGAGATATCCTATAGTTCAATTAGCCAGGATTTTAAAAATTAATTAACAATATTCATATTTTACTAATAAAAAAAGAAAATAGATAATAGTACAGTAACTTCTTCTGGAGTCTCATTTTCTTTTCTACTAATAATTAAAAGAATAAAATATATTATTATGTCTATAAGGTCTATAAAATTCTGATCTTAATAGGTTTGATCTCTTGTGTAAATCACTATTATTAATAATCATTCTAGAAAAATCTTCTTAAATTTTTATCCGTATTGTTATCCAACTCCTGTGTTTTTTTTCATTTACTTTCTCAAACTTAAAATCTGGTACAATACAAGTGAAGTAACTCAAGTTAGTATCCACAGATAACAAGTATAAACTAACCTGGATATCGAAGGCCAATCTTTCTTAAGCATGGAGGTAGTCACTCAATATGAAGTTATAGATACAAAATCAGATTGGAATAAATGCCCTACAAGATAGCAGATATGCTTAAATATTCAAAATAGAAACTGAAATAAAATAAACTATGTGGTACAAATAATTATAAATACAGCATGAGTAAGTTTTAAAACAATATAATTTGATTGGTTAAATTATGTTTCCCTCCTCTATCTCCACTTTGTTAAGCCAGACAGTATTCTTGGTCATTTTAATTTTAGACAAACTATTTCTATTATATTCACCATGTAATGTCAAATATAAAATAATAAGATAAAACAAAAGAAAGCCTGGATCGTAGAGGCTCATAGGTTTTTATTCAGTCTAGATGGCTCCCCTGCAAAGTTTTCATTCACTCAAAGAGGCTACTCTTCTTTCTGGTATTTACAGACTCTTCTCTTCTAAAGGCTGCTCTACTGCCTATTACCCAACCTTATCTACATCAGACCAGACGGTAAGGATTGAGCCTTCCAAAAACCAGGAGCAATTAATATTTGCTGCTGCATGCACAAACTGTGATGTCTGGCCAACATGGAGCACTGTGAGCTGGAGTTCTGAAAAAAACCACACCTTTAGCTGGACTGCCTGCAAGGATCAGTGGCTGATCACAGTTTCGGTGACTTTGAAGAGGTTGAAATGCTGCTGGCCTGGAGCTAATACAATTATCTTGAGCTACCTTTAGCTCCCTTGATGGCCATCCCTTGTCCACCTCAATGAAACAATACATGCAAAAAAAGAACAAAAACCTAAGGTTTGATTTATGTTGGCAATTACTGAGCATAGAACCTGTCGTCTGTGTGACTGATATACTCAGTGTCTATTGTAGGATATTTGATCACACTATGACCATGAGATTATATTATTTACCAAAATACCCCAAACAAACAAACAAACACCCTTCTTCTGGTTGTGGTGTGGCTCAGCCCTTAGCACACACCTTTAATCCTTCTGGCTGGAATATAGACATGACCTGAGTACTCATCTTTAATCCCAAATAGTGAAGGTAAAGATAGTTTGCTGAAGGAAGCACCCATGTTTGAAAGTGATGTCTAATTGAGTGGCAGACAAAGAGCAAGGTCTGACAGAATAGATGTGCCAGACTCTTACAAGAAGAGAGAGGACTGAGAAGAAACTTAAGAGAAAGCAGCATAAAGAGAGAAGGAGGCAGTTTTACCAGGAAAATTGTAGACAGACAGCTTTCAGGGAGAGAACAATCTAGACACAGGTGAAGACAGAACAATCCAGAGAATGAGAATGAGCCAGAATGAGCCAGAAGATTAGAACACTTTGCAAGCAAAGCAATTCAGGAGAGGCTGAGAAAGAGAGAAGCTAGATTGAATCAGTCAGTGTAGAGAGGAATTTTTGACCCAGAAGAGCTGAATTGAATCAGTCAGTCAAGTTCAGAAAGAACTAGAAAGAGTGAGCTTTCTAGCAACAAGTCTCAGAGGCTAAAAATATTGTAGGGCTAGATTAGATTTTGCACAGGTTAGAAGCTTCCAAGACTAGGCCTTAAGCAGAGAGAGAGGCAGTAAGCAGTAAGCCTCCAGATGACAATCACATCAGTCAAATAAAAGATACTTTTACAAATGCCACTTCATTAAAGAAAACTACTTTTTCTCTTCCCTGGCAGCTATCACTTTCAAATAGCTTCTTGGCTAGAGGCAGGAGATTATGTCCATTTTTCCTCCTCCATGCTAGAATGTTGTCTGCTCTGAGCTTGTGTTTGTCTTGCACATACTGTCAAAGTTTCTGTGAGTTCATATGTGCATCTGTTCTGTTGTGTCTTAAAAATGCTGTTTACTTAAATATAGAGTATCCACAAAGATTGGTGCTCTAGTAAGAGACTGACTGTGTGATCTCCCAAGGAAAGGGAAATGAGAATAGTGTTGTAAGAAGTGGTGTGTAAAGAAGGGGATTAAACATGGGAGGGATGTGAGGGCAAGGCAGAGGGCAGAGGACAGAATATAGTGAGGAACAGCCAATACTGAAAGTCTTTTGAAAAGCCATATGGGAACATACTTAGAGACTTCACCAAAGTGTCATTTATTTATTTTTAAAAACTGGAGATACACGAATAAAACATCAGTTTAAGACAGAGTGTTCAAGATGTTGGAGAGCTAAGTGAAGATGTTACATAAGCAACATTAATGATTCAAAGGATGGATAAAAAGTATATCCAATTATATGCCAGTGTAGGCATTTATATATGTACATGTGTACAAAGATTTTTGAATGTGAAGTGTTCTCTTTACTTCAGCTTGCTGGGTTCTCACAACCTCTACTGCTTAGCCAGAGGAAAGGAACAGATCCATGGAGAAGAAGGAGGTGACTAAGTAGGTGAAAGGCAGAAGAATATGATATGAAGACTAAGGAAAACATTTCAAATATGAGGAAGGACTAACAGTTTTCACGCAGTGGTGAAAATGTAGACCAAATAGAAACGTGATCTTGGGTAATGTTGATTACAACTGCTTGGGATACTGTATGTACCAAGAAGTCCTGCAAGATGTGACAACTATTGTCTTTGATAAAAGGCTTTCAGTATTATTTCTCTCCATAAAATGGAACTTTATTTGGAAGAGAATGCAGAAGAAGGGAAAAGCAGGAGATGAGGAAGTGGAGGCAGGTAGAACTGTAAATTTGGCTGAAAATTTAATCAATGAAATGGAGCTCTATTAGGACATGCAGCCATAGAGGAATGTTTACTCTTGGTAGCAAATGCTTGAGAGAGAGAGAAAGAAAGAAAGAAAGAAAGAGAGAGAGAGAGAGAGAGAGAGAGAGAGAGAGAGAGAGAGAGAGAGAGAGAGAGAGAATCCATAAAGAAACTATTATATTAAAGCCTGGGGAAGATGCTAGCTAAATAGTATAAGAAGCATAGAACTGATTTTTGTAGGAATCAAGGGGTTAAGCCTTTGAAAGGGCAAGAGAAGAAAAGATTTCAAACAGTGGTCAAAGGATTGATTTCAAATGGTCCAGAGTAGTCCTTCCTTTAAGAGTATTTTTTGATATTATGATATAATTGGATCATTTTTTACTTCCCTTTCTTCCTTCCAAAATTTTCTCATATACCCCTCCTTGTTCTCTTTCAAATTCATGACCTTTTCTTTCCTTAACTGTTGTTGCACAATTACATGTATATACATGTATATTCTGAATACATAAAGGCATGTTTGGTCTGTATAAAGTGATTTGCATGTGTGTTCTCAGGGCTGACCATTTGGTATTGGATAATCAATAGGTGTGTTCATTCCTGGGGAAACATGAACTAAACAAGGACAGCCACAAGTTACATGCTTACACATGCTTACACCGGTGTGGGGAGAAGGTGGGAATCCTCAACCATACACATTGAACTATAGCGATTTCGTTGTAAGAGGATGGAAGAGGGTAGGGTGCTTAGTAGATGGCAAGAGTATCTCATCACGAGTGCAGGCCAGCATATCCAGCTCTTTCCAATGCAGAAGTTCTTTCAACTCAGTTTCTCCATCAGCTAATAATCATCTGAGAAAGGCACTGACAGTCCTGGGGGATGCATATCCCTTTCAAACTGCATCTACAGTCTCTCTGACACACAGATGGTGGTAGATTATCTCTCGTGTATAATTTAAGATATAAAACCTTTCCCACATAAGCTAAAACAAATGAATATTTAGAGGTAATATAGCATTTGTAATTAATACATAGCCAACACAGACTTTGTCTAAATTATAAAAGTGACAATTGTTTTGCTAGAAAAGCTGTCTACGTTTGAAAGGTCAAGGTCTATTGCTTTATGCTAAATATAACACTGAAAACGAGGGCTTTGGTGATTACCTCTCTCAATCCTCTAATCTGATTATCACTTTGGGCAGATGCTCCTCTCGAGCATTATGGCAATATATTTACTGTGTTTCTATCTGTTTGCTCTCAGATGAATGGTGAACTTCATGGTTGGGTAAAAGACATCTGAGTTAGAGCTATCCTGGTACTGAACAGTGGCTATGAGCAAACGTCTTACTGATTGAGTACCTTTAATCCTAAAATCCCAAATGCAAAATACCCCAAATATGAAACTTTCTAAGCGCTGATACAATTCCACCAGTGTGGAAAATTCAATACCTGACTCTTCCACACATATAACATACGTTTTAAAGAATAACTCAGTACATGTGACACTCAAAAGAAATGTCACTAAGGTCACACAAAACTACTTTTTAAAAATCTATGTATTTTCTAGTTTTTTTTTTTAATAAAAAACAGTGTTTGATAATATTAAATTCTTCTCATTGTTGCATCATCTCTCTTATTTTTCTTGATGTCACATTCTCATATTTGTCCTTTTTTTAGTTGACAACTCTTTCTTAATCAGTTTGTTCCATTTCCTCTGGCCAAAGAATGAAAGTCGAAATGACTTAACATTCAACTTTGAGAACTCCTTTATGTGAGTTCAACTGAGTGAAAAAGTCTTCACACACACACACACACACACACACACACACAACACCACCACACAATTAGAATGCAGGTATGCTGAAATGTTGTATAAAATTACTTTCTTACTATGTATGCAAATTACATATGAAAAAATAAATTTTGGGTTTACATTTTAGTTCAGTTCCCAAGACACTTCATTATATACTCAGATAAAGCCCTTGAAACAGGCAACAAAATCAACTCACTGATGAGGGAACCTAAAATACATTAATATTCTTAAACTTTTATTAAGGAACTCTACTGAACTTGCTTATATAGGTATCACCTCTGTGCCCTGTTACGGCATAGAATCTCTAAAGTACTTCTTCTGACTCTGTATCCCAAACAACTAGGTAAAAGTTTGGTACATTTTAAACGCTACCATATTATTTTTATTCGGTAATAGTAATAGTAATAGTAATAGTAATAGTAATAGTAATAGTAATAGTAAGAGTAAGTTGGAGACATATACTCCATTATCTCTTGCTCTGGAGAGAAAGCAGAGGGTGATAAACAATAGTCATAGAGTCTGTACATCATTATGGGTAGATCCAGGTTGCATTATATTCTCAAATATTCTTGCAGTCTCAAAGAAGGTGCATTAGAGAAACTACGTTTGAAGTGTCCCAACTCACTAGGAAAATATATAACTGACTGAGCTGTATCTAACCATATCCTTTTGACTCCCATCTCTCAGAGGAGATTATCTGCCCTCCTTAGCAGATGTGTATACTCCTCCTTACTGCTTGATGAAAGCAAGTTTAAGAATCAAAAGGTCAATCTTCCTTTGACAGTGTTCACTAACAGGTTGTAAGACCTTTTGATTCTTAAACCATCAATCTAACTCCTTAAAAATGAAGCTATAGAATGTAGCCTTGCCAAGTCACATAGTTCAACTAATTCCAGTTATTTACTAGAGACCTAGACATGTTGCTTTTCTCCAAGGTGACTAACAAAGATGAAGACTGTTTTGCCTCACTTCTTTCTGTAGGTTCTAGGGTAACTGTAAAGCCTGTTTGACTGCTAGGGGACTGAACAATACACTGAAGGGTTGCAAACTGTAGATGTTAATACAATGCAGATTTCCTCTGGATTCATTTGCTATGGCCAAGGTAGATGTGAGAAGAACCAGAGCAAATATTAGGTATGCCTAGAGGGGCTCAGGACTCACCAGAGCTTTTGTAATGAATTTCAGTACTTAGTGCTTGACACCTCATTCAGACCTGAAAGTTGGAAAGAATGCAGGTCTGGGACTCCAGTGTGTTAGGTTTTAATCTGAGTTCTGCAAGCAATGACAGTTTATAAACACGAGCCAGTATTTTAGGATTTTAAATCTCAGTATATACCTCAGAAAAATATACATACTTCTAGTTTCATGTGGTATTGAAAACATAAGAACCTGGTAACATATATTTTACAAGACATTAAACTACTGTGAGTGTCTCTTTAGTCACAGCTACCATGACTGTCACTTGTGGTAAGAATGAGTCAATCAGGAAGACATTTTCTCAGTTTCCTCATAGCTTTCCTCTTCCTGTTGACTTTGGACAGAGGAACAGTCCTTAGGCTTGTGGAAACCTTTGACCTAAGATACAGCTTTAAGGATGAGGACATGACATACCTGGCTGTGGAAGTCACCTTTTTCCTCTCACATGTCTCAAACTGTTCTGTGAAGTCAGAGTCTCTCTCAGAAATTAAATTCCTTTACCTTAGGAGATGTCCTTCTCGAGGATATAAAACACTCAAGTGTTCTTCCTTGAGAAGGAGTCAGGCTCCCTGACAGCCTGGCTTGGTGCTCTCAAGCTTGTTACTATCTCTCTTATTTGGCTTTCTTCCCTCAGTCAAAAGTCACAGCAGCTTTCAGGACGCACCCCAATTGGTATAGAAAACAGGACAGAAACGAACACACTCAGTGGTTTATCTCTATCCTGTGCCTAAGGGATGCTACACCACAGATAAAAAAGTGGTCTCTTATGTTCCAGTTCCACCCCAGCCTGAAAGTTGCTCTGAGGGTCCTGACTGTTGGAATGAGCTTCCCTTGGTTGAGAAGCTCATCCCCTAAGAACCACTGCACAGTGATGCCTGAAGAGTGTAACTCCTTCCATGCAAAGAGGTGCCCCCTTTAACCCCAAGGAGAGAGCTGCTGGGAAGAAGACTAACTTTCAGTCCCAAAAGGCCATTCCCTACTGCTGCTTTCTGACTCAGGCGAGCACTCAAGGTTAAAGTAGTCTGTCAAGACTGTCAGCGGGATCCTGGCTAGGTCTGATGTGAATGGTCTCTGTGCAAGAAGCTGACAATCTCTTCATACACTTGACCCTTCTCATCTAACCTGCGTCACACATCTGGACCCAGCACTGAGCTTTCTTCCTGAATTAGTCTTTGAGGCTCAGAGAGTTTAAGAAAATGAGAAATAAAGCTCTGATCTCGGATTTTTCCAAGTCTATCTCTCGAACACAGCATCCGTCTTCCAAAAAAGAAAAAAAAATAGCTGCCCTCATTCAAAAGGCTTTTTTTTTTTTTTTGCTTTTTTTTTTTTTTTTAAATAACCAGGAGCAGCAGGCTAAAGCATATCTACTGGTTCGATTAAGGCAACAAAATAACAGTCATAAGAAGTAAACATTGAAGTAAAACTCTATGTCTTTGAAACCTATCGTAGTCCGGTTTGGAGAGATATGTAAATTTGTCTGTAAATATGTAAATTTGGAGCTAACTTTTCTTCTGAACATGAGCCTGGTGAAATATTTCTAAAATTCCCCTTCTCTGATACTGCATGGAATGTACTAGGAGGGTGTCATCCTGTTCTCCCTAGAATGTGGGAGGGAGTTGATTGGCTTCTAGAACCTTCTGGCTCTCTCCGTGATTCACACACTGAGTGGGCTCCGGCTCATGGATTGTATTCACCTCTTCCCAACTCTTCATTAGGTGAAGCTTCAGGCCTGGCTGGAAACTGGCCACCTTCAATGTAGGGCACTTGTAAATCAGTGAGACAACTGCCCTGCCCCCATTCTTTCTTCTAATCTCTCTCCCACCCAGTTGGTGGATAAGCTTGGAGAGCTCTGACTGTCCTTTAGCATTGCTATCTAGTCATGCTAGCAGCAGTTTGAGACCAGGCTAGTCTCCAACAGCATCTGACTCCACCCTTTGCCCTGAAAACAGGTCAAGTTATAATGTACAAAATATCCCAGAGTACTGACCTACTATGAACCAGTATGCTGCACTCTTCAGAATCTTCCAGAGGCTTGAAAAGAGATCTTTAAACTCCTAGCATTTTCAGGCAAAATCAGGGATAGTTATTCATTGAAGAATGTCAGGTAAACAAGAGGAAACAGGGCAGAAGGGAAGACACATTTAGCAAGAGAGATCCTTTAAAAGTTCACTTTGATTGTCCCTAAAATCTCCTGTAAAATTTCAATGTTGATTTTGATGTCATATACACAAAAGACTGGCCATAATCTAATCTATATCAGAAGAGTGGGCTTTATTAGCTGTGCTGATTAGGATATTCCGGAAGGGGTTGACCAAAGCTTCAGACTTTGCCAGGCAGATCTCTCTGGACTTCTGTGTTCCTTTTGCAAAGGTCATCATTGCAGCCAGGATGTAAAACCATGTAATGACCATCCCAAATAATCATATGGTGGTTTCTAATACTTCTTTATGCAAGAATAGTGAAGGTCACATTCCACACCTTCATTCATATGTACAAGCTGGAAACTTTGTGGTATTTGTATGTTGGATTTAAAATTTGAACTACTGACAACACAACATATTACCAAAAAAGTAGTCGAGAAAAAACACAAACCATCAAGCAGTCAGGTGACACAGGCTTCTAGTCTCAGCATTTAGGAGGTGGTAGAGTAAGGGGCAGCAGACATTTCTTGATGTTTATCCTTTGTTACAGAGCCAATTGGAAGTCAGCCTGGCATACATTAGATCTTGTTTCCAAAAGCAAAAAAAAAAAAAGGTAAATAAATAAAATTAAATTTTAAAAAAAAATCAAAAGAACAAAAGCATAAACCTAAAGAGTACTTTATTTAAGATCTCATGCATATGAAACTTAAGAATGGCCAAAAAAACGTATGCATTGGCACAGAAATCAGCTGCCCTGCCTTGATACAGGCTTGTGTCTCAAAAGGGAGCTTCCAAAGAAATGATGATAGCTCTCTAGCAAGGAGGAGGAGGTGGAGGCAGGAGGATAAAATTTCAAGCTAATCCTTACTAGATAGTGAGTTCAAAGCCAGCCTAGGATCCATTGGACTGTCTCAAAAGAAAAAAAGAAAAGAAAAACGAAAAACAAAACAGCTGTGTTGTAATTCGTGATTAGGGTGCAGTCTTCTTACAGGGATGATTCCATCAGCTCTACCTTAAAACTTCTACTGAGTGGAATCCTTTTGGAATAGATTTCTGATTTCAGAGTTCATAGTGATGAGCAAGGGTCCATAAGAACAGTGGATTTGTCTTTCTCCTATCTCTCTCATACTTCTGCTCAGGGTTTCAGGTTTCTTTGCGGTAAAGGTACAAATTGGAGCCTTGAGCAATCCTCCGTGGGTCATTTCCCTCTGGCTAGCCCATTTCCCAGTACTGACACACACGCTCCACAGGCATCACTCCTTGGCTGCGGGCAAAACTTTGGGAACCAAGCTCAACTTCTCAACTCCCGGGAAATTCCTCTTGGGACACTTTGGGCGTGGGGGCGGGACGGGCCTCTGGCGTGAATC